>CM059604.1:129708497-130944925 GCA_030412105.1 Cyclura pinguis | reverse complement strand
ATAATCCCTGGAGGAAATGCACTCTTGCTGTGCAAATCCCACTGTTTACTGATAGTACATTTATAGGATTGCACTGGATGTCACTTATAGTATTTTTATGGTGGGCTTCCTACCAGGCTAAGAAATTACTCGTTCAGCACAGGCCTTAGTGGCTTATAGATGGCATTCTCTTATCTCTCTCTAATGTCTCTCCATCCTTCGCTCTCAATTTATTAATGTATCTTACTGTGCTGGCCAAATTGCTCAGGCATTTGCTTTTACTTTCCATTTCAAGGAGAAATGTTGTTTGGCTTAGTAAATTATCAGCCTAACTGCTGGATATTTCCAGATAGTTCAAGCCTTCAGGTCACCATCAGATCTCTGCATGTCTTTGCATGTTCATGCACAAAAGCAGCCAGATTGAATTTGCCCCTAAGTACATGTGACTCTACAGTGCTGCACATGGGCTGCCCAATCAAAAGTTTTGGATTATGTTTCTAGGTGGCCTTAAATAAAGACATTCTTTCTTTGCACATCTGCATGTTTTTCAATCAGGGATAGGCAAAGTGCAGGCCTTTCACATGTTGATGGATTGCAACTCCCAGCATTCCTCACCTTTGGTTCTGCTGCCAGAGTTGATGGGAGTTGAAGCCCAGCATCATCTAAAGGGCCACATTTCCTCATCTATACTTAGATTGGTGATAACGGCTAGATAACTTGCTTGTTCAGGCAATATACTTTAAAGTATATCTTGCCAATATTTCTGCCCTTGAAACCTGTTCTTCTGTTCAAAGAAGTAGCTGTATTTAATATCTTGCAGCATAAAAAGGAAGAAGGGGAGGAGAAGGGAAAAAAAAGGAATTTGTTAGCACTTTTAAGACTGACTTGTTTTTATTTTAGCATGAGCTTTTGTAGTTATAAACCTGCTTAGTCAGATGCAGTAGAGAGTAGTGTTGGGATGCTTATTGATGCTGCTACCGTAACAGAAAAGTCAGCTCAAACTGGCAAGTACTCTACTGCAGAAGAAGTGGGTTTATATTCATGAAAGCTCATGCTGAAGTAAAAATCAGTCTTAAAGGTGCTGCCACATTTCTTTTTTCCTCACCCTCTCTTCGTCATTTTTATTCCTCTGTTCAGTTGCTAAATCTAAACACATCTAACTGAAACAACTCATATTTCCTTGCTGCCTTGGGTTCCAGATCTCCAGGCCTGGTCCCTAGTCTCAGGGTGAAAGCGCTACCTTGAAAATGTGGGTATTTTTATCACAAGCATTCCTGACAGAGGTCCATTTTCATGTTTTCATCACAAGCATTCCCGACAGATGGCCATCCAACCTCTCTTTAAAAATCTCCGAAGAAAGAGACTCCACCATACTCCAAGATAGCATATTCCATTGTCAAACTGCTCTTACTGCCAGAAAGTTCTTCCTAATATTTAGTTGGAATCTCTTTTCCTTATGTTTGAAGTCACTGCTCTGTATCCTAGTCTCTGGAGCAGCAGAAAACAGGCTTGCTCCATCCTTCATATGGCACCCTTTCAAATATTTAAGCATAGCTATCTTGTCACTTCCTAACCTTCTCTTCTCCAGGCTAAACATCCCCAGCAACTAAGCTGCTCCTCATAGGGCTTAGTTTCCAGGCCTTCTACCATTTTGGTCGTCCTCCACTGGACATGTTCCAGTTTGTCAATATCCTTCCTGAACTGTGGTGCCCAGATCTGGACACAGTATTCCAGGCGGGGTCTGGCCAAAGCAGAATAGAGTGCTACTGTCACTTCCCTTGATCTAGACACTATACTCCTATTGATGCAGCCCAGAATCACATTGGTTGCTGACTCACGTTCAGCTCTTGGTCTACTAAGACTCTTAGATCCCTTTCACGTGTACTATAGTCAGACCAGGTGTCACCCATCTTATATCTGTGCATTTCATTTTTTCTGCCCAAATGTTGTATCTTACACTTATCTCTGTTGAAATTAATTTTTTGTTAGTTTTGGCCCAGCTCTTTAATCTGTTAAAGCCATTTTGAATTCAGTTTCAGTATATTGCTGAAACTAAAAAATCTTTTTTTTTTCCCTTTTGGAAGAAAAAGAATGGAAAACAGCTGTGTGGAAAATGGGACAGAGGGCAAACACCTGACTCTAGTGAGGCAAGAGCAATGCAGGAAGTGAAAACAGCAACTCAGCTGCCCTAGATCTGTATTGTTTCAAAAACCTGAATCCACCATTTCCAAAGTTGAATTAATCAGTAATGTAAGGATTAAACATGGAGCCGATCCATGAATGAGATGGCAAACAGAAATCATAGTTTAACAGTTCAGGGGGCAAAGGAGTAGGTGATGTAGTTTGCTTGTCCAGACATCTATATTGTTTAACCAGGAAAGACCAGGGCCTGGAAAAGTTACTTTTTTGGACAACAGTGCCTAGAATCCCTGTCATCCTTTCTGGTGACAGTTTTCTGATGGGCCATGACCATGGACGATTTACATAATTTTCAAGACATTGAGATAGTGAAAGATTCCCTGTACCTTGGCTCAGCCAAATGAAGACTGCAGTCAAGAAATCAGAAGAAGACAAGGGCCCTTTCCACATGGCATTTGGCATGTGAAAGGATGCCTGGAGCGTCGCGCAATCGTGAGGAGTGATCTGCACCATGCACTCACAATCGCGCGATGCTCCAAGGGCTGGCAGGCGCCAATTGCTCACCTTTTCATTTTCCGAAAATGATAAGCGATCGCGCATTGCTCCTGGACCCCGCGTGCACTTACCTGGCGTGCAGAGCCTCCAGAGCTGTGCCAGTTGCGCTTTCTGCCCCAGCACAGAACTTTCAACATCCTATGTAATCCTTCCACTTTCAACATCCTATGGAATCCGGGGGTTTGTGGTTTAGGGAGAGGCCTCAAAGGCCTCTCCCTAAACTGCAAACTCAAAGATTCCATAGGATGTTGAAAGTGGAATAACAGCGCTATAACAGTCTAGTGCGGAAATGGCACCGGTCTCAACCACAAATGTGTAAGCCACCAAAGACCATAAGAAAAACGTAGACACAACTTACAACCATACAGTTTTTGGTACTTTTTTTTGGATCTGTTTCCTTGGGTTGTAAGTTGTGCTATGATATTTAGATTGGCATTCTGTTGTTTTCCAGTCCATTTGTTACTCGTATTGACTGTAAACTTTATTCTCATTTACAAGTGTTATTATATGCTTTTACATTCTTTGGCCCTTTCCACACGTTACCGTTTTCCAGCGTCGTCCCAGCATCATCTCAGCAGTGCTTTTGCTGGGATGGGAGCATGTCTCCAATCCGCCCTCTGCACCTGGCCGGCTGCTGGGGGATGACAGCACCCAGGACACGCCCCTTCCTTCTGCAGTGCAGCCGGCCACTTCCTGTGGTGCAGCGAGGAAGGAAACATCTTGATAACACCGCCGTCCTTTCGACAGGGCCCTAGCCAATGCAATCATTGCACGAACGGTGCCTATTACCGGATTTTTTTCCTGGTAATAGTATACTGTACCATTGCAACACCTGGGGATGTGACAGGAGCGGGACTGCAGCGATGTCCTGTGGTAGCACACATTGCAGACTGGCTTCAATGCGTCCGCATACCAGGATGGGGCCACAGTGCAGAAAGGGCCTTTGTCTGTGTATTTTGTGATGGTCTTTCATGGGCTATCTTGTCAATTCATAGAGTTGGAAGGAATCCCAAGGGACATCTAGCCCACCCCCATGCTAGGGCCCGAATACATAGCTAAAACAGCCCTGTTCAGAGGAAAAGGCACAAAGCCCATGAGTCCCTGAAAGGAGCCTGAATGCAAGCTCCCTGTATTTCCAGTGTGGGAAGACTGTGGAGCTGAACCTGCCTTGCACAGAATCTCAAGTAGCTTTCTAGGGTTCTTCAGAAGGCCATGACCCCTTCCTCATGACCCCCATGTTTGGTGGTTGTGTCCTAGCTTTTGTGTCTTTCCCTCCCACTATGGAAGTTTGAAATTGCTCTTCAAGGTTTAGTTGCAAGAAGTAAGATCTTTCAGGTAAAACATGGTGGCCAGCTCTTTGCCTTTGGTCCTGCTCATCCTAGAATGCAGCCCTCAAGAACTTCTCTGAAATTGAATTTGGTCCTCAAGCTGAAGAAGATAACCATATTTGATAGGGAAGATAAATGTCCCATCTATTGTTTGTGTTTATTGTTGCGAGATCCTCAAAAACAAGAAGTTCGGGGGTTTAATTATGCCACTTATTTCACCGTTAAGCTAATTTGAGGTGGATTGTCAGCACTGAGCTTAAAAGTGACTCAGGCTTCATTTTTGAGGATTGTCTGTGCTTTCGATGGAGGAACATGTTCCACTAAGCAACTGGCAACAGTGATTCAGATAATGTGCTTCTGCCAGCTGGGTGTGTGTGTGTGTGCATGAGTGCATGTGTGTGTACGTGAACGGAGAACATGGTGTGCAGTTGCAGAAAACAGTAGCAAAGTAATATACATGATTCTTGTGTCTGACTTTATCAAGCAGGGTGGGGATTTCACTTCCACTTATGCAGATGAGATGTCCCAAATAATGCAGTGGTGTAAAGGTGCTAATATGCAGGAGAATAAAGGGACAGATTTTTACCAAGCCTTACCTTGGCATAGTGTTCCTGATTTCTATGTGCAGTTGTGAACGCTGGACAGTGAAGAAAGCTGATAAGAAGAGAATCAACTCATTTGAAATGTGTTGCTGGAAGAGAGCTTTGAGGATACCTTGGACTGCCCAAAAGACAAATAAATGGGTCCTAGAGCAAATCAAGCCTCCCTAGAAGTGAAAATGAGGCTGCGATGCCATGGGCATCTAATGAAAACAAGATTCATTTTAAACAGTGAGCCACAGCCTCAAATTTGTAGGCCTTGAGCAGGGCTGCTGATAACACAGAGACTTGAATGTCTCTTATTCCTAGGGTTGCCATGACTTTAAGGTGAGTTGATAGCGATCGACAACAGCAACAACAACAACAACACAAAGCTTCCTTATATGAGTTCAAACCAGAGTTTGAAAATTGTACTTTTTGACTGCAGCTCCCAGAATCCCCAAAAAGGGGTGTGCCAAATGTGCCAAAAAGGCACATTTCCAAGTTCAGGGTGAGGCACAATTAAGTGCAATTAAGCAGAAATGAATCTCATATCTGGCAATATTTTTCAGCCCTGGCTTTTCTGGGGATGGGGGTGGGATGGGAATGGATGTTTAATTGTGTAGGAAGAACAAGGAAAGAGTTCTTAGAAAACTATTGACGAGGTTGCAAGCACTCACCAGAAGTGGCAGATATTAGCACCAATTGTCTTTATTCATTAGTGTAGAAATACAGAGCTTACTGTGTTGGATCGAAACTTTACATTACCAATGAACGTCTGCCAGGAAGAGTAGTTGCTGGGTGTATTAATGCCTGCACTCAGAGAAATACCCATTGACTGGTGGAAGACCTATGGAATGTAGATGTGCAAAACTGAATGTGGATGATGGGTGCTGGTTGTGCCTCATCCCTGAGCTCTTCTTTGATTCTCTGTTTCTGGGATTGTTCAGCATGATGGCTTTACTCTCAAATGGTTGCTGACTATGCAAATAGATATGAGAGGGCCCTTATGGTTGATGTTACGACAGTTGACAGAAAGGCACTCGTGGCTCTATGAAACAGTGCTTCCCAGTTTCTGGGTGGCGGACTCTTTCCTAGGTGAAAGAGTACAAGAGTTTGTAGAAATTAATTAATTGTTTTTTATCTCCCAGAGTCCCTCGGGGGAGTATGGCTACTAGCCATGCTGTTTAGTGGATACTGGCAGCTCTGGTTCCTCCAAAAGTAAGATTTTCAAGCAGTGCATATAGAGTACCACTTTTGCTGCCTTCTCAGTTTTTAAAAAGCACTTCTTCCAATTAGGCAGAGGTTGGTGGCATGGATGCCATCACTGTTAAATTTGTAGGGAGAGTCGCTTGTGTGTGTGTTATGTTCCTCAGCAAATCAGGTGAGCTATTAATTTGCAGCAGATGTACATTCAGGAGCTGAGGTTGTATCCTTAGAAGGATTGGCAGGGCAAGGATTTGGGGAGAAAGAGATATTAAGGGCCAACTGGGCAGTGGGATGCCATTCCTGCAACTACCAACTGTGCACATAATTTATTTTAAAAGGTAGCAATCCTAGGGCTACAATCCGGATTGGGACCCTGGAGGAGAGACTGAGGGGATTCGGCTGTTTGCACACCAAAGCTTTGGTCCTGATCCAGATGGGACCAGGGAGGCAATTCTATGCTAATTTCATTCTTAAAGAAAGCCATGAGTAATTTTAGTAATTTTCTCCCTGCTGTGAGGAGGTTTGCAAAAATTGCACAGTTTTCATAGACTCTCTGCAGTTTAAGACTCAGTCTGTTCAAAGTTCACATGTGGGTTTTTTGTTTGTTTGGGTGGGTGGGTTTTTTTTTCCTTTCACAGAAAACTGTGTGAAATCTCCCATGGACCAGACATCTGGATGACCTGGGCCTCTGGTGACCTGGACACTGAAAGCAAGCAAACAATACATTACAAAATTATTTCTACCTCAGCATGCCAGAGAGTGGAGATAAAGTATGTTGCTCAGTTTAGAGAGGAAGCCCTGATCATTCTTTTTGCTTAGGACTACCAGTTGCCCTTTCTTCTAAGAGATGTCCCTTACTGAGTAGACAACAAGCTAGCATGAGTCAACAGTGTGATGCAGAAGCCAAAATCCCAATGCAATTCTGCTTGTCGTATATAGTGTATAGTGGGACATGTTAGTGCTATTCTATTCTGCGTTGGTCATGCCCTCCCCTGGAATATTGTGCCCAGTTGAGCATTACACTTTGATATCAACAGGCTGGAACGTATCCAGAGAAGGGCAACCAAGATGATGAAATGTCTGGTAACCAATCCTGATCTGGAACAACTTAGGCAGTGCGGTATGTTTAGCCTGGAGAAAAGAATGTTAAGACCTGACACAATAGTTATCTTTAAATATGTGAAGGGATCTTATGTGGAAGATGCGGGCAGCTTGTTTCCTGCTGCCCCAGAGACCAGAACGTGAACAAATGAATTCAAATTGCAAGAAAAGTGATTCCAGCTAAACATTAGGAAGAACTTTCTTTTCACTGTAAAAGCTGTTTGATGGTGGAATAGATTGCCTCAGAAGGTGGTGGATTCTTCAGCGCTTTTCGCACCTTACTTTTTCCCGGTGCTGGGCTGCTCGGTTCGCGCATGAAGCCTTGGGAGGAACGCTCTCGCGTCCCTCCTGCTTCGGCTCCGCAGCTGCTTCCTCGTTGCGCGAGTGCCCCGCCTCTTCTGTTCGCAGTGCAGCCTGGGACCTCCCAGGCTGCACTGAGGAGAGGGGGCAGATCGGCCCGGCTCCCGAGGCTCCGCACGCCAGGTAAGTGCGTGCGGGGCCCCGGAGCGATGCGCAACTGCGCAGCATTTTCGGCTTTGAGCCGAAAATGAAAAAATGCGTGCGCGGTCCACGTCAGGCCCTTGAGCGTCGCGCAAATGTGAGTGCGTCATATGGACTGCTCCTCACATTTACGCGACGCTCAAGGGGCCCTTTCGCTTCAGAAATGCTGTGCGATTCGTCTTTGGAGGACTTCAAACAGAGGTTGGATAGACATCTTTTAAGAGTACTGTGATTGCATATTTTTGCGTGACAGGGGTTGGACTAGATGACCCTGTTGGCCTCTTCCAACTCTTAGGCCATTTCCACACTACACTGTTATAGTGCTTTTATTCTACTTTCAACATATTATGGAACTCTATAGTTTGCAGTTTACTGAGGCCAAAGAGCTCTCTGGCTGAGAATTCTAAATGACCCTCCCTAAACTTCAAACCTCAGGATTCCATAGGATGTGGAAAGTGGAATAATAGCACTATAACAGTGTAGTGTGGAAAGGCCCTAAGATTCTATGTTTTGAGGGCCAAAGAGCTTGTTCTTTTGCCTCTGGACTGGCTGTGGCTGTTCCTCTGAGAAACTGGGCTGATCTTATTGGTGTTTAGGTCTGCTGTTCCTGTCCTCTTCAGTTTTTCATCTGGGGTGAATGCTCAAAAAAAATTCACATTGAATTCGTTCTTGTTCCTGGTGGAATTGTGTAGGACGCTCAAGTCTTCATGTTCCATGCTTTTTGTCTTCTAATGTCAAAGAGTTTGATGTTCTATTAGGCAATCTGCATTGCCTCAAAAGAGTTGGTGAACCATCTGGCTTGAGCGGCATCCCTTCCTGTGGGCATTTAAGGCACAGTTTTATCATGCAAAGGCAGTGCATGGATAAACCATCCCCAGCCTTATCAAATTTAATTTATGGGAAATAAAATGCTGCTTGTCTGCAAAGACAAGGGCCCTAATCCATTTTGGTGTGTGGCAAAGGGAGAGAATGCAGTTGTGCACAATGCCTAAACACAGTGGGTGCAAACTTACATTGGAACAAATATCCTAACGCATCTCTAGGAACGCATAAATTTGTCAATCCCATTCATTTCCCCATGGGTATTCTTTTCCCCTATTCACTCAGCATTGGATTGGATTACAAGATTTCTTTTCTCTCTTTATGGAAATCTGTGCCTTTCTGTGTGTATTTTTGATCTGAATTATCTGACGTCTGCATTTATCACCCATGTATTTCTATGGATTAAAGCATGTTAGTGGCCCTCGTTGAACTATATGCTTTTTTTGTGAAGCACATTTTGCAAAGATATGCATGGCTTGGTGTGCGTGTTTTCCTTCCAAATGCAACGCAAGTTTCAGCCATTGTATGGATTTCTGAGGTAGTGTGTGCTTTGTTCCTTTTGCAGTCTTAAGAGAGCTGCAGAAGTATTTATTCATTGATACATATGAACCTAGTGAATTCCTCTCCTGTTTCATTGCAAATCCCAGCACTTTTCAAGGCTGTATCTTGAATCTGGAGCATAGGTTTACAAGGAATTTCCTGGAAGTGTCTTTTGGCAGACATTTTGTTTGTTTTATGCAATGTACCTCCCACAAACACCAGCAAAAATGCTCTTAGGGTGGCTTTCAGCCAGATAAAAACCATTCAGCCCACCCTGTTAAAACAGAAAATGGTAAAACAACAAAAGACAGCAGATTGAGGAATTATGTTCAGTTAGTAAGTGGAGAGCTGGAGGCTGGAATCCTGTTAGTGTCTTCACGTGTGTAAGTTCACCTTGAGAAGTGGTTGGATACTTTTCTTTGAGAAGCAACATCCATATTCAGTTTGCAGACATAGAAATGGAGGTGTACATGCAGTGATGTAGTGTGTCTATCTCTGCATTGGATTGTACCTTCAGCTGTGCATTCACATTCACATTCCATTGTGCAACATTCCCATTCAACACAAGCTTCATGTAGCACAATCAACATGTAACCCCACTTGCAAAGATTTATGTTGTGCATCCCCAATGTAGGATCTCAGTTGGAGAATTCTAATGGACTTAAAAAGATTTCCAAAGAGAACTGTCTGCTCCTGCAAAGACAACATTGAAGATGCCAGGAGAGCCTTTTTGTAGAAGACATCCCAAATGGAGGGATACCAAAAAGAGACCCTCTATTTACTTGCCACTTGGTCTGGGCCGGCAACCAGGAGAAGCTGATAACAAACACAGGTCAGAAACTCAGCAGTAACTTAAGTGGTCAGTTTACTGAAGAAAGAAAACAGCTTTGCAAATGAGAAGCAATAAGGGTCCCAACAACGTCCATAAATTAGAGGCAGGCAAAAACAAACACAAGTCAAAGGCAGAAACACAGGCAATGGAAGCAAACAGAAGCATGCATGGGAGAAATGGTCAGTTGATTGCTGACAAAGGCTAGAGGGGAAAGGCTCAGTTTTTATAGGCTCCAGGGTCAGTGCAGCTGGTGCCTAATGAATTAGTGCTTGGCATAAATTCGCTGGGTGACGCAGGAGATCCTTTTGGTGTCTACACTTGGCAAAGGTAGGTACAGCTAGATCATTCTCTGTGTCAGAGTGAGCAGGGCTTCCTGCTGGGGCTGACACTTCTGTCCCTGTGGTGGGTGGTGGTACTGTCTGCTCTGCAGGTTCTGCTGCAGCAGTTTCTGTGTCAGGGCTCAGAGCAGGTTCTGCTGCCTCAGAGTCTGAGTCTGAGTCTAAGTCCTGGAAGCCCATGACACCACCCTCCCATTCTTGGTCCCAACAACTGTTGCTCAGAAGATGGGGGCATCCAGGAAAGAACTTCCGATGATGACCACTATGATTGGATGGACTGGTACAGACAAAAGTGGACTAGATAATAGACTAATCAAATTTTGAGCTGAAAGAGACTGGCATCCATACCTGCATAGGTCTTCTTTGGATTATGTTGGGATTAGTAATCTCTTCTCCCCTCCGCACTGACCCAGGTCCCAGTCACCCACCACAGAATTGCTGCAGACTTCTCTAGTCATCCCATGCCTTGTGAGAGTGGCAAGGGATCGGAGAAGTGTCCGGCTCTGTCCTCGTAGCCTGACACAGAATGGTGGTATAATCTGCTGAGACCTCTGGGGGACCCCACTAGGCTTTGGCAGAAAATGTAATCATTTTGCATCTGGTTAGAAGGACATAGCCAGAGGCTTCTATGATCCCCACTGCTATTACCAAGCACAGCTGATCTGACGGTGGTAGGGGGAAGGCTGCAGCAACTCTATGGTAGTTTGTGGCTCAGTGAATGGCCAGCTGTAGTGCAGATTTGCATGCAGAACAACTATGCTATACTGGGCCATATAGGACCAGAAACCATTAAGACTTTACATTTCCACTGCTACTCAAAGCAGGACCTTCAAAGCAGGATGTAATGATACCGGGGGTGGGAGCCTTCAACTCTGTAGATGCTAATGAACTGTTAGTCCTGTTATTCTTGCCTTTGGCCAGGTTGGCTAGGGCTGAGGGAAATCGGGGTTCAACAAGATGGTTTAGAGGGCCACAGATTCCCCAGTTCTGACCTGCAGCATCCTTGGAAGATTGTGGTCCATGCACCTAACTAACCCTGAGCAAAGGAAAGCCCACCACCTCCAGCAGCAGTTGATTCTACAGTCAAATAGCTTGCACCATTAGGATGTTTCTCCTGTGTTTTATCTGAGTTCTGCTTCTGGAAGGACTGTTTCATCTCCTGGGTTGTAGACCATCAGATATTTAAAGACAGATGTCACATACTTCCCCACACAAAGCTGGGGACGTCAGTCCATGAAATTCAATCCCAGTCCTCCCCACAAAACCCACACATTTCCCATGGCTTGTGCAGACACTGGCTCTGATACATCCGTATGTGAGTGTTTTTCTTTTTAACAAAATCTGGTGCAATTTCCTGGTTTCTCCCGAAGAAAGGGGTGAGCCATCAGGAGAAATAAAGGCAAGGTCTGAATAGAAGGATGGCATCTCATTTAAGTCCACGCCTGTGAGTGATTCATTGCATTTCTCAGTGTGTCAAAGTAGACACTGTGGCAAAGTGAGATTGAAAAAGAAAGGATTATGGAAGCTGTTTTCCTTTGATGCACTTGCGGTCAATAATAAAGTAATGAGTCCGTCGTAAAACCAAGCTGGAATGGGGAGAATTGGCAATGTGAAGGGCTGCTTCATTCACATAAATTGAGTCAATAAATGCTCCCTTTGTCATGCTAGGATCAGTTAAATCTTTGTTTGCTAACTTGTGGGTGTTGCAGAGAATAATGGCAGTGAATTATTGTGAATGGATCACCACACAGCAGGGACTGCTGCAATAGGTTCTTGGAGACACAATCGGTCAGCTATCATAGATCGTTCAGAGTTTCAGGGTATTTGTTTCTATGAGCAACTGATTACAGAGAGACATCACCACAAAGTGGGAGAAGAGGGATCATCAGGCCAGGGAAACATCATCAACAGGGACCAGAAGTGGGAAGGGGAGGGGAACACCTGTAGGGCAACAAAATCTCTTAGCATCAGTTCATGTGTTGTTTGGAGTTACATTCCTCTGCATCGGTGGAGGGATAAGTGCTGTGTGAAGAGGCAACCCTTAGCTCCAGTTTGTCATCAGAAATGTACAGTTCTAGCGTAGGTGTGAATTCTTCCAGTGTTGTTTTCAGCAGCAGCTGATGATGTCCATGTTGATGAGACAGCAGTGGTTCAAGGTGCTGGACCCTGTCCATCAAATAGGTCCAGATCCTTGAATAGTTCCAATAAAAATTATAAGGGGCATGTAACTCCCTTGCTGAAACTGCTTCCCTGGCTTCTGGTCCATTTCCAGGCAGAATGCAAGATGCTGGCTTTGACCTACAAAAACCCTGTACAGTTTAGGACCAGCCTGTCTAAGAGACTGTATTTACCTGTCTGAACCTGCCTGAGTTTTAAGATCTTTTAGGAGGGCTCTCTGTCAGTTCTGCTACCATCACAGGTATGGCCGGTGAATACTTGGGAGAGAGCCTTCTTGGTGGCTGCTCCCAGGCTGTGGAATTATCTTCCAAGAGAGGCTCGCTTGGCAACCTCTCTGCTCTCTTTTTTGCCAGCAGGCAAAGACCTTGTTTAAACAGGCCTTCAGCATTTAACTGGTTAGGTAGTGCAACAGGTATGCTGGTTCATAATATATCATATGTCATAATGTTTTTTTAATGGTTCTAAGTCCATTTCCGCATTACCCCGTTATAGTGCTATTATTCTACTTTCAACCTCCTGTGGAATTCTGGGGCCAAAGACCTCTCTGGTTGAGAATTTTAAAAGCCCCTCCCTAAACTGCAAACCCCAGGATTCCATAGGATGTTGAAAGTGGAATAATAGCCCTATAACAGTGTAGTGAGGAAATGGCCTAAGTTAAGGGTTTTAAGTGGGTTGTTGTTTAAGTTTTTTTAAAAAAAATTGCATTACAGATTGTACAGCTATTTTGTTTAAATGTCCATTGTAAGCCACTTTGGGTCCCACATGGGAGAAAAACAGAATACAAAATTAGATAAATAAATCAATGTCAGATAAGAAAACCTGGAATGTGTTCAGCATACCACCAACATGAGAATTTCCAGTTGCCACTGTTGTCATTGCCCTATATTGTGTGTTACACTTGGAACCTGATATTTATCCATATGCCCAGCTAAGAACATACAAAAATATCCATAATGGGTCGGACCTAAAACCTATCTAGGGCAGCATTTAGTTCTGACAGTGGCCAACCACTTGGCTATGGGAAATCCACCACCCCAAGGCATTAATTCCACAGTCAAACACAGAGAGAGAAAAAAAAATTCTTCCCAATGTTTAGGTGGGATCACTTTTCTTGTAATTTGAATCCACTTGTTCCCATTCTAGTCTCTGGAACAGCAGAAAACAGGCCTGCTCCATTTTCTGCATGACATCCTGACAATTTCCATGTCAACTGGGGTGCTGAATGCATTCCATGCTGGGTTTTAGACTGAGCTTGAAAACTGTCCAAGGCACTAAACCTTTTTGAGAAATAAAGTTCAACAACCTGGGCAGCTGCTTTGAAGTCTGGACTAAAATCCAACAGGGGTGCAGCACCACCTACACTGACACGGAAACTATTTTCAGCTGCCAATGACTAATTGTGCCTTGGTTGATCCTCCTGCTTACTGAACTATGTTCTCTTTCTCTTCCAGTTATTTTTTTTACTATTAGGAGTAAAGGCCAGTACAAAGAAGAATCAGGATGAAAAGATGGCCAACTTCCTGTTACCACTGGGTTCCAGCAGCTTCCACCGATTCACACCCGAATCCTTGGCTGCGATCGAGAAGCGAATCGCGGAGAAGATCGCCAGGAATGCCAAGCAGGAATATAGGGAACAGTCGGGGGATGAAGAAAAACTCCGGCCCCAGTTTGACTTACAGGCCTGCAAGAAGCTCCCTGATATCTACGGGTCTCCTCCATCAGAGCTCATTGGGGAACCTCTGGAGGACATTGATCCTTTCTACAGTGATCACAAGGTCAAATCCATCAGCTCTGCCCTTATCCTTAAAGAAGTGGAGGGAGTTGACGAGAAGAGGGGTGGATCTTCCTCCCTTCCTCACTGCTTTTAAGGGCAAATAATCCTTGGTTTAAAGATCTGAGAACTAGCACGGAGTCAAACTCCTGGTGCTTAATGTTTGGAAATTGGATGATTTGGGTAGAGGTGGGGGAGATGTTTGTGCTTTAGAAATGATGGAGGCCCATACTTTCCAAGTGTCCCAGTTTGTCAGGGACAACCCCAGTTAATCCTCTGTTGTCCTGCTCTTTCAGCTGCTTTTGTTCAGGTCCTCTCTCTTCACACTATCTGCCTTTGACCTCAGTTACTGCAAATTGAGGCCATTTCCGCACTAGACTGTTATAGTGCTATTATTCCACTTTCAACATCCTCTGGAATGCTGGGGTTTGCAGTTTAGGGAGGGGCCAAGACCCCCCCCCTAAACTGCAAACCCCAGGATTCCAGAGGATGTTGAAAGTGGAATAATAGCACTATAACAGTCTAGTGCGGAAATGGCCGGAGTTCAAAGGGCTAAAGTAGTTTGCACTCATTTAACTCAGCCAGAGGGAGAGGAGAGGAAGAGGTAGAATCTTGCCCTTCCCAACAGGCTTGGGCAAAAGCAAACTGCTGCAGCCTCTCTTATCTTGTCTGTTCTTCCTCATGAATAAGTTCTGCCATCTTGCCCACACTCCAGTATTGCTTGCCCAAAGGTGTCCCAATTTTTATCTGTGAAATATTGGAGGGTATGGGGAACTTCAGACTAATTTTAACTTGGCTGTTTGGTCTCACCCAGAAAGTTTGGGTATTTCTATTTCCAGGGCATGCTGCCTCCTCACTTATGTTGATCCAGTGCTTGAAAGCCTGAAATCCATATAAAGTGCATTTGTGCAAGGCAATTGAAAGGGCAGCATGGGTCAGCTTCCTCTGGGACTCCAGTTATCTTCCATGTATAGGGTGATACATCTATCTGGGAAGGGCAACTAGAAAGAATGCAGCAGTTATAGTCCAAAAAGTACATTTGAGATAGAGATTACTTCACCTTCTTATTATAGCTAAAGTGTGCCAGTGTTGCACTAAAACAACCAGCCCGCAGCTCTGGATGTGGTTCTTGCAACAGGCCTGATTTTATCACGAGCAATCTGACTATGCGATCACCATGGAGTTCTGTAGGACCCCAGGACATCAGGGGAATGTCTTTTTCTTCATGCATCCACCTGCAGAAACTCAGCCAAATGCTTCATACCTCCTCTCACCTTCCCTCTGCCACAGAATGACTATAGGAAGGGTTATCCAGGTAGCAGGGAAGTAGATTCTGCAGCCAGAGGGTTGTTACAGGCAGCAGAACTGCATGCTTCTGTCCACAACAACCATACAAGGATATATGCAGGTGTTAAGGTAACAATATGCCTGCATAACAGGATTCTGGCCAATACATTTTGTGCAAAAGGTTTTTTTTCCCCCCAAAGAAAGTCTATACTTTGCAAAAAGAAAAAAAAAAGGCATGTGCCTTGTGCATTTTTTTTTATTTTTTGGCAAATCCTCCCTTGAACTGTTTTTAAAAAATGCAAAAACAACCATCTTGTTCAAAAGGGAGAAAAGTTCTGAATTTTTTCACTTTGACAAGTGAGAATAAAATAAGTAAAGATTCCCAAGATTCCCATAGTACCCAAGGTTTCACTTTGCAAAGAGAAGACCCAAAACAGAATCTTGCCTTCCTTGGTTCTAGAGAGCAAACATTCTGCTGTCTCTATAAAAATCAGAGTCTTTCAACCATTCCCCCCCCCCCCGGCTAATCCCATTATATTGATTACAGCACATTTTCAGAGGCAGTGATTTTGGGAGGATTAATTCTGAGGATGAAACTAGCCATATGATGGCAGATCTGAATCCAGAACACAGGCCTCAGTTAGATATCTAAAAAGGAAGGCAGGGGTGGGAGGGCACTGCTGTATTTTGGAAGATGTAATTGGCAGGTTGCGGAAAATTCTTATATCTTCTGCACCCTCTGCTTTTCCCCTTACCTATTTTCATCTAGCAGTTTTCCAGACATGGGAAAAAGCAGCCAGAGGAGAATAGTTCAGGGTTGATGGAGGGGAAGGATTGAGAGCTTGGAAAAGTTCCTTTTCAGACTCCAGAAGTGACCTTGCCAGCACACATAGATGTCTCTTTTTTTGGACAAAGGGCAAGATGCTATTCCATAGTCCTTTGCGCAGGGTCTGAAACTCTTCTTCCCCCCAGCTGCCTCGCCCTGGGGGGCGGGGATCACTCCTCCTGCTGCTTACTAATGGGGAGTGGGAAAGCAATTCAACTGATGTAGCTCCAAGAGAAGGGGATGGGGGCTGCACTCTTTTGGTGAGTATACTTCCATTTCCTTCCTGTGATGAGCCAGAAGTCAAAGACATAGCCACATTAGTCTGAATCAGTAAAGGATCTTATAGCACCTTTGAGACAACTGCGAGAAAGACGTTGGCAGCATAAGCTTTCATAGACTTAAGTCTATAAAAGCTTATGCTGCCAACTTCTTTCTCTAATGAGCCAGTTGGTCAGCATCTGAATTGCCATCCTGTTTGTGCCCTGTTGAAAAAGAAACATACACAAGGGCAGAGATGGAGCTGTATTGAATCTGAGGACTAGGCTAGGAGTTCTAGTAGAGAACAAAACAAAAACATTTCTAAGCTCAGCTTCAAATAATGTCACTGCCCTTTCTGTAAACTAGGTTGCTACTCAATATCTGGGTGGTATCCCCACTATATAACTGCAGTGCTTTGATACCAGTTTGACTGCCATGGTTCCATCCTCCTGAATACTGGGATTTGTAATTCTGTAAATTACAAAATCTCCACCAGGCAGTCTAATGTTCTGGTTCAGAGGAGTGGATTACAACTTTATTTCAGAGAAAATTCTAAGTATGTCATCAAAATACAAATCCCAGGATTCCATGGGATCAAGCCATTGCAGCTAAAGTGGTATCAAACTGCTATAATTACATGATGTGTACGTACCCCAATTTAATATATAAGCTCACAGGGAGACTATCTAGTGCCTCCCTCCCCAATTTAGATGCTTCCTTGCATGTGACAACATGTTCCTGTTGCTTATGGAAGAAATGACTGTGCCTTGACTTTGCTATAGTCCATAACAACATTTTCTTTTGGCTAAGCCGTTATTATAAATTTATGTGCATGTTTTTTTCAAACCTAATCGACAAAAGCTAGAAAGATTCCTAGAAGCAAATCAATCCTCATTGTTGAGGATCAGTCATCTTCAAAAACCGTGTTCCTATAAGTAAAGCGTTTACTGCGGCATAAGCAAAAGGCTGTCATTCCTTCAACAGCTGTACAGATTTTTTTTGGACTATAGCTCCCATCATCCCCAAATGAGATGATTGATACTGTGCCTGTTGGGAATAATGCAGGTTGTAACCCAGCACTTCTGGAAGGTATCAGATTGGGAGAAGGCTACAGTAAGCTTTCTGGAATTATGTCTGGGAAGTTCCTGTTTGAGAAGGAAAGACCCCATGGAAGGGCAGTTCCAGCCAAGTTCTGTTGAGTTATCTTTGTCCTTTGGCATATGTGCTTTGTAAACAAAGATGCCTGCTTTTACTTTCTGGCTGTGCGTTGGCGCTTTAACTTTTCTACCAAAACTGAGCAAAAAGCAGAGATTCTGTAGGTCAAGCCACCAGCACCCCATCCCATCTTGCAGAAGTTATGATGAGGAAGAGCTTAACCTGCTCAGCTTCTGCTTGTCAGTCAGTTTTTCAAGACAGAGAAGCTCTGAAAAACAGAGTTATTTTGGGGTGGGTGGGAGGAGGGCTCCTGGCCCAAATGCTGAAAGGTCCTTTGTTCCTTTAAAAGATACAGGAAAAGTAGGCTAGTGCTGAACTCTCAATCTCTCCCCCCCTCCTTTTTTGCTCCTGAAGCAAGAATAGTAATTCACAGTTGTGGATTTTATAAAACTGAAAAAAAAAAAAGGTCAGTCTGTTCCTTTGAAAGCAAGCACAGTCCACTGTTGGAAGGGAAAAGCACACACAATAGAGTCTTATGGAATAAGACTCCTTATGGCACTGTATCCTCTGATCAGAATCCATTTGGAGACTAATGTGTGCACAAAGTTTGCCAGCTTGTGTAAGGAGGCCTCTGAGACCTCGGCCATTTCTGCACTTCACTGTTATAGCGCTATTATTCCACTTTCAACACCCTATGAGATGCTGGGGTTTGCAGTTTAGGGAGGGACATTTAGAATTCTCAGCCAGAGAGATCTTTGGCCTCAGGAAACTACAAACCCCAGAATTCCACAGGCTGCTGAAAGTGGAATAATAGCACTAGTAGCAGTGTAGCGCGGAAATGGCCCTTCTTCCACAAGTCTTCCCTGGCTGGTGCAACAGACCACAGCACTCCCAGAATGATACATGTTATACTTAGGTCCACCTACTCCCCTCCTGTCTGGCTGTCCTGGTTTCTCCATCTTCCCACGGAATTACACCAGTGGAACACCTTGATATGCCACCTGTCAATTGACCTAAGCCTCAACTTTGCTCTCCCTTTTTATTCTTAAAGAGGTACATTTGTATTTTTGTCTGTACATACCAACCCTGGCTATTGTGTGCATCATTCCTCTTCCCTTCCCCTACAAAAAAAGGTAAAAATCTGGGTTATTGAGCATATTCTTTTGTCTGGATACCCTTTCCTGCTCTGTTCTTCTTGCAAAAGGTATGATGCTCGCTCACCCAGATTTCTAAAGAAGAAAGGTCAGAGGGCTATAACCCGGCCTGAGGTTTCTGAAGGATCTTACAGTGTGAGCTTTTTCATACAGACTTTGAATGTTTCTTTCACTCTCTCTCTTGTTTTCTAGACATTTATAGTACTGAACAAAGGGAAGACAATCTTTCGATTTAGTGCCACTCCTGCCTTGTATATACTTAGTCCTTTTCATCGAGTCAGAAGAGCAGCAATTAAAATTTTGGTACATTCATATCCTTTCGCTTGAATTTTCTTCATCCCCAAATTCACTTGATACAAAATGACACATGTGGTGTGGATGTGCTCTCTGGCAGACCTCCTATTCCTGAAAATTGTGTTCAGAGTTGCCATTGATTGAAATTCACAATTAAATATTGTGTGTGAGTGAGTGCATGCTCACATGTGCAAGGAAATGGCAATATTCCTAGGGAAAAATATGAAGCCAAGTCATAAGCTGAATTCTGCAGTCTGTACAAATGATACCAATTGAATCACTGTCCACATTTGCTGGTACTGACATGGAGCGATACAGGAAAACAAAGTCCTACCTCTGTCCTTTGGAAGTGTCCATTATGAAGATGAGTAGTCGTGCGCACCTGTTGCTGCCAGTGGTATAATGGTAACTCTTGAAATGCAAGCTCTCATCAAGGGTGTAAATCTCTGCAAATTTCATTCTTGCAGGAAACAACTAGTCAGTTGCGTAGGGACATGGGGGCAGGGGAGCAATTTGCCCCAGCGGCAGGGTTTGGGGGCATCCCGGCCCATAGCCATGCCCCCCCCACAGTGGCCCCACCCCTTGTGCCATAGCCCCCCCTCCCGGCCCCCCTGCGCACACTCCAAGCTCCGCCACTGCTACTAGTAATGTTTAACAATGTTCTTCTTGGTGTGAAAAGGGTCTTGGAGAACTGCACAAGTTTCTGCACAGAAAACTATTTGCATTTCACATTTTTACTTCACAGAAAAATACTGTTTTTTGCACAACAAAACCACATATGAATATTGTGTGGGATGAGTCCTGAACTCTGAAGGATTCTGCTTGTCAAGATTTCCTGATAAAAAACCATACCTTTTCAACCATCTTTCAAATATTTTTGAAAATTTTGCCACCGCTGGGCCTTGTCATGACAGTCCCTATAGCTAGACCTCAAAGGAGAGTCCAAAAGGCAGTTGAATATGTTGACCTATATAATCAAAACATTCCCAGCAAAATTCATCTGCAGCAGGAGCAGGTATTTTGTACACCTAATGGGTCTTCCTTGCACATTCAAGTTCAGCTGCCCTCATCCCTAAACACTCTGAATTCACAAGTATACAGAGTCACTGGGAAATTCCCTTTCCTCCACAGCTATTGTGGAGATTCCAGCTAAACTCAGAGAGAACAGGGAAGCTCTTGAAGAATGCAGATGATGTCACAGGCCCTGCTAAACAAAAACTTCCAGGAGTTGCAAGACTTGGCTCCATCACACCACTGGCTGCATCAGGTAGAACAAAGCATCTTGGAACACTGTTGTTCTTTAAGATATTTTCACAGTTGTATCTTGCTGTCCATTTTTCTTTCTTTTGAGAAGTTAACAAACATTGTCATAAATGCTTGAGCATAAGGGCTAGAAATGCTTTGTAACATTTTGTTTCTGCAAAAAGTAACATCAAGTATGAGACTTGGTCCGCTTGGCTGAAGCAATTTCTTCATACTGGAACTCTTGTTTTGCATTTTAAATACAGATGGACATGCAGAAATCCATCTGGGAGAACATTTCTTGATGTGGAATTATGCCGGGAAGCTCACATTTCCTTGATTTCTGTCTGTCTTAAATACTCTCAAAGCAGGAGAATGAGGAAACTTTAGCTACTTCACAGTGCTTTGAAAATCACAGATGTTTTACAATATCCTTCATATCCTGGGAGGAACATCTGTCCATTGCATGAAACTAGATCTCTGTTAGGTATCATAACTGCAAGTGGTTTTTTGGGAGAGCTGCGCTTCACTGGGGGAGGCACTGTATGTAACTGATAGATATCTGAGAAAAGTTACTTTATTGGACTAGAGTTTCCAGAATTTCCATGTTGGCTAGGGAATTCTGGGAGCTGCAGTCAAAAAAAAGAAAAGAAAAAAGAACTTTGCCCAGGAAAGACTCTCATGTCTATGTTTAGTGGCACGGCATTTGTGAAAACCATTAATACTGTGGAAACTTGTCCAAGCTGGCTTAGCCAGCTTGGCTTAGCAGGAAATCAGTAAACTTCCATTGAAAGGAACCTGAATCAGCAAAATATTTCTGCAAAAATAATTAGGGAAGCAGTGTACCTTCATGGGCACACTGATTTCTCAGTGAGGGCAGGAGACATCACCAATCCTTAGACCTAATGTGGCTTGCAGAGATCTCCAGTGAAGTACCTCTCCGAAACCCCACCCTTAGAGCACAGTCAGAAGGGAATCTCTGTTGTCACTAATATTCGAGTATTTCCTTCCTGGTTTTGCTCCTCCTTTTTCCTTCATCGCAGCAGGGAGAGGGAAAGAGGAACAGAACCAGCCATATTCTCAGCTGGCACTTGCAAGTTCCAACCAGGAGTACTTTGCCATTCTCTCCAGCTAGAAGAGGGAGGAGAGAAGAAATTGGTCAGGCTTCCACCTGGAAGATGGTGCACAGGTCCGAATGCAAAGTTGTCTGAATAGCTGCTCAGGGGCCCTTTTTCTCTTACTTCACATTTTTGTAGAACTACTAAGCCCTATAATCAAAAGTAGACTCTGGGAGATTAAGCAATGTTGGCCATCCTCTCACACGGCACAGTTCTGCAGAGCGGGGATGGGCAGGTTTCAGGCGCCTGTCAAATCTACTTTGTTATTTCTCCTTCATTATTTCCCCAGACAGAGCAGTGAGCAAAACAGTGGCTCAGGTAGGAAGGCAATTCTTTTTGGAACAAAGTAATGGAGGAGGGGAAGCTTTAGAATCATTGCTGTTAGTGGAAAACGCAGAGTCACAAACCTTTGGTGGTCTGCTGCAAATGACCCACGGAGCTTTCCCCAGTAGACCTCTATCTATCTCCTCCCCACTCTTGCTGTAAAAGTTTGGGTTGTATGCGTCTATTGCCACAGTCTATTTTAGTGCTGCCTAAGTTCTCCATGACCTCTGAGTGATCCTGTCTGTCAGCTCCATCCCTGCCTTCCCTACATGAAGTTCACTCCAAGATCCGGCTAAAGGCTCTTTAGCTCCTGGGCAGGCGCTTTGTTGATGGAAGCGAAGCCTTTCTGAGTCACTCTACTTTACCTTCAGCCTGGCTTCCTCTAATTAGGGGAAAGTCAAACTCTCCTGGGGTTGGAGGGCCCTCTGCAAGGAGCATTCTGGGGTGAAGATGAATGGAGAGGACATTGTCTTCCTAAAAGGAGAGGCAAGAACTAGTATAGACTTTCCTTACCTGCTATCATCACTCCCACCCTAGGAGCAAGTGGTTGCTCCAGTTTCAGTGTGTGAGGAGTCTATACCAGGAGTATAGTGGTTTGAGTGTTAAGACTAGGACTCTGGAGATCAGAGTTTGAATCCTCACTCCGCCACGAAAACCCACTGGGTGACCTCAAACGAAGGCAAGGGCAAACCCCCTCTGGATAAATCTTGCCAAGAAACCCCTGTGTTACGTTCACCTTAGGGTTACTGTAAGTCAGAAATGACTTGATACCAGAACAACAATCCAAGGTGCTACATCTGTTTTGGGGGACAGGATTCAGTGCTCTGAACAGTTCCTTTAAAGTTCAGATTAAAATCTGGAGTCCTGAGCTGCCACTGTCTCAAGCCAACCTGTATTTACAATCACAAGGACTTAAAAATTGCTGGGTTTGTTCCATCCCCCCTGGTTCATACAATAGCTTAGATATTTTACTGTGACTTTCAGAGCCCATTAACCTTTCCCCATGCAAAGAGCTGCAGGGAAGTTGGCAGATTTTCTCTTGCTGAACAGGGTGTGCCCAGAAGCTCAAGCTGAGAACTTACTTCAAGTTTTGCTTCTACAACTGAGAGGCTGTTATGAATTTTATCCTGTTGGTTTCATTGCTCCTTTCTCCAACTGTTGAGGTTAGGAGGGGTTACATCACGGGTATCGTCTGATTAAGTGCACAGAATGTGGTGGAAAAGCTGCAGAGACCAGGACTGAATCTAGGAAGTTTCCCCTCCGGCAGGGAATCTGGACTGTAAAGGTGAAATAGCCAAGGGAAACATCTTGTCCATCTTCTTGGAGAGAAGGGGAAGATATCAGTTTGGCAGGGGATAAAGCTTTACCAGAGGGTTGACTGAGGATTGGGAAAAAGAGAATTTACATGTTAAATTAGATGTGGGGCAAAGACCTCTTGTCCATTTCAGTGCAGGGATCAGACTGGCATTTGTCCAGAACAGGGCAGTTTTGGACTACAGCTTCCAGAATCTTCCAGCTATCATGAGTGCTAGGGAAGTTCTAGCTTAAAAAGTAATTTATTCATACTCTACCTCTAACTGCATCTTTGTTTTCCCCTGGAGGCTGCACCGGAGCTAATGTATTTTGTTGCTGGTCATTTTGCCTCTGACAGTTGGTGAATTCCTGCTCAGCCAGGCAGTGAATTTACTGTGGGTTACTTTAAGCTTCAAAGAAGTTTCCCAAGATGTTGCACCTATTTTGTGGACCAGGTTCTGCACCTTGGGCTCAGACTAAAACCCACAGCGGATCTACCATCCCGCTGTCATGGAATCTACAAGCTGCTTTTCCTTTCTCCCAATGGAAAAGAAATCCAACGGAATTGGACACAAGGGGAATCCAG
Organism: Cyclura pinguis; assembly: GCA_030412105.1. Classification (NCBI taxonomy): domain Eukaryota; kingdom Metazoa; phylum Chordata; class Lepidosauria; order Squamata; family Iguanidae; genus Cyclura; species Cyclura pinguis. Next base: position 130,921,517 of record CM059604.1, on the reverse strand, counting down.
GATACTTTTCCCATGCTCGCCTTAGCACAGGAGATCAAAGCATGGAAGATAACTACTGCAGCCTGAGCTGAAAGGGAATTTGGCTGCCTGGTTTATTTATTTATTTTGCTGTTTGCTCTGTGCTGCTAGGGCGAGGGTCAGTTTTCTTGCTCCCAACTATATTCACGGGCCACAAGACAAACGCACCTCATGACATTTCCTGTGAGTCCTGGAGGCTGTTGCTTTTGGCTCACTGGATGCTGTCAGTGCAATCAGATGCAGACAGTAAAGGCAAGGCAAATGTCATTCTTTATCCAGTTCTGAAAGCCCTCCATTTGCAATCTCTCCTTCCTCCTAACTATATTCTGAAGTGAATTCGCTCTGTGTGAGTGTAAGAAAGTGTCTGCGTGCATTTTAAAAGTGAAGATTGGTTTTAGCCAGCCCTGAATGCAGTTGCTCTGTTCAGCTGGGAAACTCAAGTACTCTGAGGAGCATACATTTGTCCAAGAGAAGCTTAGCTACCTAACTCCTTGTACAACCCGAACGGTAATATATATGCACAGATCTGTATGCAAAAGCACAGGCCTGATGGCTCTAATTCAGCAAAGTGCTTGCATTATGGGTTGCTTTTAAACAGATTATTGAAATGCATGTCACTCATGACTCAGCAAAGCATGCGTTTTGCTTCCGTTGCCTTTGATGCTCTACCAAAGGAGGGAGAGCATGCAGGATAAATGTGCATTTAATGAATCCCCCTTGTGTTTCAAGGAACAGAGATATCTGGAGCCTGGAGCTGGGTTTTGTGTCATGTGCCCTATTTAAAACAACAGCAAATCACAGACTAACCCCAATTTTACAGCTTGTTTAAACTACTGATTGAACCACCAGGGCCCTGTTTAGCTCATTGAAAATAAAAATAAAAAAAAAACGTGAACATTAGGGATGTCTGGCACTTCCAGGTTTGTCAGACTACAACACCCATTATCTGTTACCCAGAACTTGGAGAGATTACTCTTTTGGATCACAACTGCTGGAATTTTACAGCTGGCATGGCTAGTGTCCATGTTGGTTGGGGAGTTGGGGAGGTCTACCCCCCCCCCAACTTCTACAAGCTCTGTCCTCACCATTACCTATGCTGGGCTGGGCCAATGGGAGTTGCAGTGCTAATTACAGATTTAGTATACTTCTGCTAGTTGTAGGGAAGGGCTACAGGGAAGCCTACTCAAGTGAGGTCACAATTATGTGTATTTCCTTTTTCTAGAAATACTGCAGCACGGTGGATGGAAACCACAGGTGTAAACAACCATGCAACCTCAGTTCAGTAATTCCCCTGGCTTCTGAGACAAGCTGTTTCCCACATGCTTTTAAACTTTTTTGTTCTGGCAGGTTTTGAGGACAGATTGCTTAGGGAAACAGGCCATGCACAATGTGTTGGAGTGCGCATTTGTTATTTTCTTTTTAAAGGTTCATGCTTTTAACTGGATTTATTTATTTATTTGGTCGTTTAACTACAAGTTTCACTTTTGTTTTGCTGTGAATTTTTAGTTAAGTTTGTTTTAAACTGTTTTCAGGCACCTTGAGTCCCAATGGGGGAAAAGATGGGAAATTAATAAATACATACATTTAAAAAAGATGGCATCCTGTCCAGCAGTTACTATATCATAAAATGGATTTAACGATATTGTAACTGCTAGGGATTGACATTTATGGCCATGAACAGCCAAAAGTGACCCCCCCCCCAACTTACCTTTGTATTCTGGGAGTGCTTCAACTGAAGCGTTTGCAAGGTGCTCGAGATTGATGAGAGGGGAAATGATGTCACCAGCATCCTCCCTTTCATGGGGTGCCCTGGGGAAGCAGTTGCGGCAGGAACCTGAGGGGGTCTCTCCAGCTGCCTGTTCTCTTTTTGATTGATTGATTTTTAACACTAAGAACCTGATATACGTTGGCCCCTCGACATTTGTGAGGGTTTGGGGCTCAGAATCCTTGCGAAAGTGGAAAACTCACAAATAACTCTCCCCCCCCCACCCCATGATCCAGCTCCTATTTCTTTGGCTTTGGCCCCTGGTGTTCTGGGGGAGGGGAAAAGACAAAGTAAGAGGCTTACCAGTACTTTCCCCTCAGACAGAGAAGAGCAGAATTCTGGGGTTCTAGCTACTTCTGGTCACCATCTTGAGAAGGGAGGGGTAGGAGCAAAGAGAGCACCTGACCAGTCTGCAGCCATTACACAGCAGAATGTGCAGCTGGATGGCAGAGAGGACATGCCTCCGGCAGTGGGAGGGAGCTTTGCTTACCCAAAAGGAAAAAAATGTCCATTTTAAACACAAACCTTGCAAGCCTGGAGTGCGGAATGCAAGGGAACAGAAGGAGGAAAATGGTGGGGGAAGGCAAGCATATGCCTTGCGAATAATCAAATCTGCAAAGATCAAACCTGTGAATGTGGGCGGAGGACTGTACAATCAAAGTTAAAATACATCCAACTGTGTGTTCTCAAGGCATTCCACAACCAGGAGTGTGCTGTGGATGTCATTTCCCAGTGCCCCAATCTCCGGTGCTTTGGAAGCACTTCAGTCATGGCACAACTACAGTGATGAATTGTCATTATGATGACAACGCAGAATCTTGGCCAATGTATTTACAATCATAAAGACTAGAACTTTGCTTTTGTTTTCTTTATTTTATAAAAGCATATCTGGGGTTATAGACTGCTCTCCAACCACCTTGCATAGTTTGCAATGATGCTTTGGTTTCTTTGCCCATTTATCAACCTCTTCTCCCAAACTTTATTTCTATAAAAAGTGTTTCTAGAGTTCTTCTCTTCTGAGTTTGAGTGTATAGTAGCCACTTTTTTGGTGTAGGATTATATGAAATGTAACAATATTTTAAATGACTGACTGGGGAACAAGTTTAGCAGTTGATTTCTCTTCTATGTAGGAAAACGTTGAAACAGTTGTTCTTTGCATCATGGACACTGGTGGTTCCAATATGAACGGAGCAGTGAACCCACTCTGGGTTTTAGTCTGAACTTTGAATGAGTTATCTTGTGAGGGACAGGTTTCAGCACCCTGGATGGCTCCTTGGATGTTTGAATTAAAACCTGGACAGGTTTCACCACTGGAACCACTAGCTGCCACCAGATACTACGTCCAGTGGGGTTTGGGACTTATGATTTGTGAGGTTTTGCCCCTTAAGCCAGGGTGCAGAGATTGGCTGCAGTTCACGGGTGATGACTGACATATATTTTAGCCAGGAAGGTGGAAAAGAGCTTGCACTTCCTTTGCCCTTACTAGCTGTATTGACAGTGGAGGAGTGGAATCGTTACAAGTGTTTAGTGATGAGAAGTCCCAAATTCAAATCTTGCTTCTGTCACAAACTCGCAACCCACCTGCTTTGAATTTCAAGTTCCCCTTCTTCCTTCTGGGACATGTAAGTCCTGGGCCGTCTTTCAGGATTCTTGTAAAGAATTCCAAAGTATTGTGGGTGAAATTATCCGAGTAGTCATGTGATATCTGCAGGCTTTGTAGTACTGCTAGATGCAGGAGAAGGAATTTCAGGTCATGCTGCTTCTCTCCCTTTGCCTCCAGCGGCAGCTGGTGCCCTCTGTGTCAGCAGGGTGGCAAATCCTTTCTGAATGTTAGTTCGTGCTCTGAAGGAACTATTCAAGATGCTTAACCTGTTTGAGGATAGAATCAGTATCCTGAACATTCATTTTTAAAGTCTACAGTAAAACCTAAGGTGGATTCACTGCTCCACAGACATGGAAGCTGCCACCATGCACGTTGGTATACAACTATGGAGGTAATTCTTCACTGATTTCATTCTCAAAAGAATCAATGAGTAATTTTAGCAATTTTCTTCCCACTTAGAGAAAAGTGTGCAGTTTTTGAAGACAATGTGTGATTTAAGACTTTGTCTGTGCAAAATTCACACATATATTGTGCGCAGAAAACGGCATTTGTTGTACAGGAAATAACATTGTCTGCACAGAAAATAATATTTCTGCACAGTGATATTTTGCACAAAATATGCACAAAATGATATTTTCTGTGAAAAGAACAAGTCCCCAAAATGAGAAGATGCTGGTTAATCCAGCCTTCCCCTCTTTTGGGTTTCCCAAAAGTTGGGAGACATATTTTCTGACCATATTTTGAACATTTTCAAATATTCTTGCTATACCCTTGCTACCATCCCTTCTTGAGCCTCAGTGTCCTTCCACAGAACTTCTGACAACCCAGGTGGCCAGTGTGAACCAAAAATGCATTTTGGGGTACTAAATCCCATTGAAACCTGACAGCAAGAATCAGGAGATCATTAAATTCAGTGACTGCTGAGGCATTTGCCTTTTATTATAGAGTTCACGTATATGCATACGTACATATACAGATGCTTGCCTTTAACCGCCTCGCAGCAAGTAGAAATTCAATAGGAACTCAACTTTGCCTCAGCCTTTCCTCACAAGGGAATCTTTGCTCAGCCAGGCAAAAACAGAGTAATGTGGTGAGTTACAATCCAAGACAGGTATGGAATTATCCACCCACTCTAAATGAATTCATGATTGCAGGGTCTGGGGAATAGTGTTCTAGCATACTGAGGGAACTTGTGGTGATAATCTCAGAGCCTCTGACTATCCCATGCAAAAATTCTTTGGAGAACAGGTGAAGCGCTGTGGTAGGCAAACACCTCCCTTTTCAAACAGGAAGATGGGAGGAGAAGCTAAGTTATTATGGGCCCGTGAACTTGACATCTGAAGCTAGAAAGATCCTAGAATGGGGTAGAAAACCAGAAATGGGGGGGTAAATGCCTGCACCCCAAGCCTTCTGCAGTCGAGATGACTACAAGGGCTGAGGGCCACAGCCCTTATGTTCTCGGTAGCCACACACCTGACCTCATAGGCTTCTCATTGAAGCACTGGGTGGAGCTTGAACGTGGTGCAGAGATTTGAGCATTGGACTATGAGACCAGGGTTCAGTTCCCCACTTGATCATAGAAACCCACTGGCTGACCTAGGGTAAATCACACACTCTCAGCCCCAGGGGGAAAAAAAACGTGATAAGTTCACCGTAGGGTCACCATAAATCGGAAGCAACTTGAAGGCACACAACAACAACTTCTGCCAAGAACCAGATCTCTCTCCTCTGTCTTCTTTCCTGTGTGAGGCATGGGGGGCAAGGAGGAAAGCAAGTGTGGTGCTCTCAAGACGCTCCTAGTAGCACCAGTTTAGAATACTTCATTTTGCTTCCCTGCCCCTTCCTCTTTTCCCAGCTTGAGGAAAGAGAAAGGAAAGCATTCCAATGTCACTTGTTGCTTCCAGAAATCAACAGAGAGTTTATTTTGCATTATGCAGTTACAGCAATGAGATACTGCCTTAGCTGCCACGGGCTCCCACCTATAGAATTCTGGGATCTCTAGTGTGGTGTGGGCCTTAGAATTCTCTGCCAGAGATCAACCGGTCTAGTGGAGTCCTAGAATAGTGCTGTAGTTCAGGAGGGTGGATTAGATAGGATTAGGAATGGAATGGGAATTCATCAGTTTCCCAACCAGGGTTGAATTTAGAGTTCCTGACCCCTCGAGAAACTTACATGGGAAGAAAAATAGCGTTTCAAATTTTTCCCACAAATTGTAAGAACTTTTTTTTGTTCCTAGCGCAACATAAACTATGCAGTTTTTGAGAACTGAACTAGAGTTGTAAGAAACTGCGCAGCTTCACAGTCAAAACCTACACAAACAACCTTTTTTTTAAAATATGCACAGCTTTCTGAGAAAAACCTTGAGTCTTTTGCATTGCTTTTTGCTGTGTGTGTGTGTGTGTGTGTGTGTGTGTGTGTGTGTGTATGCATTCAAGAAAAGTACACAAAAGGGAAAACTAAATTGCACACTATACCCTATATAAGCAATGCAGTGAAGGGTTTGACATCATGGCTGAATCCTTTGCCAATTTGAAAGCTGCACAACCCAAATATTATGCATCAGGAAAAGAAACCAATCTGACTAAAGCTCCAGCTGCATATTTTGTTGTGAAATGTTGCTGGATTTTGACACAACATTTTTGTTCTGCAGCACGTTTGTTGTACAACATTGTAGGTTTCTACAGCAGTGTTGCACAACCCACAAATTGCAACAAAATCAGCAAAATTGCACAAAAATAAGCATGTGGTTTGTTGCACAACTTTGGTTTTTATCATGCAACACTTTTGTTGTGCAATAGCACTCTTTTCTACATTAAAAAAAAACCAGTGATCTTGTACAATACAGACACTCAGCTGCTTGAAAACAGTCCTTTCCATGCAAAAACACATGCAGTTTTCAGGGTGATGTGCACATATCTCAGGAGAAGCTGTGTAGGTTCCAGAAAACTGCAGTTTTCTGGGCAAGCTGCCTACTTTTTGTAGGCAAGCTGCCCAGTTTTCCATCATTGTACTGTCTATTGTAATAGTGGTGGTTGTTTGCCTTCAGGTTGTTTCCTCATAGGGACCCTAAAGCAGCCCTGTCACATTTGATGATGCTGATGATGTTGCAGTGTGCCTTCACGTCAGCTCCAACTTGTAGTGACTCTATTCTAAGGTTTTCTGAGTGGGTTGCTATCTGATGCTGTGAGAGTGTGCCCTGCCCAAAGTCACTCAGTGGTTTTCCATGGCTGAGTAGGGATTTCCTGGAGTTCTAGTTCAGCATTCAAACTGCAAGACCACACTTGCTTTGTCCAGTCCTGGTGGGAACCAATTTCTTAAGAGTGAGCCTCTTTCAATTAGACCAAGAGATCCTCCCACTGGTATGCTCCAGTAAGTCCAGTAAGGGAAAGGTTTGCTCATTCCTTTGTTTGTGGCTCAGTTGCCCACAGACGACATGATCGTTCGTTCATTCAGAATGGATTAGAGGTCTCAAACTGCCTACCCCATCCTTTGCACGAATAGCAATTGTAACCCTTCCTTTAAACATCCCATTCTTTCAAGCCCTGTTTGCCAGAAGAGAACATCAGAAATCAAACTGCCACAAAGAAATGGGAAGTATGCAGCTCTACACATGTTACTGGATTGCAGCTGTAAGCAGCCATAGCCAGCCTAGGTGAGGAATGCTGGGAAATGTAGTCCAACATGATCAGGAGGGCTGCATAGTTCCCACCCCTGTTCTAGCAGATCCTCAGGTTCTGCTTGTGTTTGAAGGAGTAGCCTCAGGAGGACCATTCACGTTGCATGTTTTGATTTGATTCCACTTTAATTGCCATGGCAACGTCCTATGGAATCCTGGGACTTCTGGTTTAGTGAGATGCTAGTGCTCTCTCATTGAGGATTGTAAATGCCCTTTTCTACACTCCGGATCCCAGGATTCCATAGGACTGAACCATGGCAGTTAAAGTGGAATCATAGTGATATAATTGCATAGTGTAAATGGTCCCGTGATCCCTTGGCTCACATGTGGAAAAAGATGTTCATATGGGGAACATCAGTGATATTAGGAGTTTTGCTAGAGGGAAAACTCAAAGAAGGTGGATAGACCTCTCTAATTGTTTAACCCCGTTATAGAGATTTATGTTCATCAAATAACAACAGCAGAAAATGGAGCTCGGTACTTGCTATTCTCTATATCCATTCACTGGGAGCAACAGGTCCCAGTAGTGGAAAATGTTTTTGAATAAGTCTTTAAATTTGCCCTCTGGAGTCCAATTATTAGTTTCCAAGTTTTCATGTGGGAATAACTTAGGCTTGTTAGCAACCACGCTGACTTTTGATGGTACATGTGGGGCAGTAGCAAAACTATCCAGCTTTTCCCCCACATGAGAAACAGCCATCCATCCTGCTTTAAGGATCCCATTTGTGCCATTTTGATGGCTAGACTGGAGGAGATGCTCCTCAGATGGGACCTGGATCACTCTTTGGTGGCCAAACTTTTAATTTGCACATTTGCTTTCTTGCTACTGATAATAATTAAGCAGGGTAAGTAAGACACCCCAGAGGACAGGATCAGAATTCAAAATGATCTTAACAGATCAGGAAGCTGAGCCAAAACTAACGAAATGTGGCAGAAATTAAAGCCAACGAGATCCTGGGTTGCATCAGTGAATGCGTAGTGTCTAGGTCGAGGAAAGTGACTGTACCATTCGATGCTGCTTTGGTCAGACCCCACCTGGAATACTGTTTTCAGTTCTGGGCACCACAGTTCAGGAACGATATTGACAAGCTGGAACGTGTCCAGAGGGGTGTGACCAAAATTCGGCCACGTAGGGATGTGGGGGCGGGGGGATGATGCGCCCTGGGTGGCCATGTTTTTGGGGCATCCCAGCCCGTAGCCGTGCCCCTGTGCCCCCTGGCCATGCTGCTCGTGTAGCCACGCTCCCTCCCGCCCCCCCCTCCACACACACTAAGCTCTGCCACTGCCAAAATTGTAAACCATGGAAACCATGCCCAATGAGCACCAGGCTTAGGGAGCTGGGTATGTTTAGCCTGGAGGAGAGAAGGTTAAGAGGCAACATGATAGCTATGTTTAAATATTTGAAGGGATGTCACATGGAGGGTGGAGCAAGCCTGTTTTCTGCTGCTCCAGAGACTAGGGCCATTTCTACACTACAGCCCCATCCTGACATGCAGACCCATTGAGGCTAGACTCCGATGTGTGCTCCTGCACAGCATCATTTCAGTCCTGCTCCTGCCGCATTCCCAGCCGTCGTGATCGTGTATTATACTATTACCGGAAAAAATCCAGCAGTAGGCCCCTTTTATGCGACAATTGCATCAGTTGGGGCCGTGCGGAAAGGGCGGAAGTGCTGGCCCCTCCCGAAGCTGCAAACCCCAGGATTCCCTAGGAGGTTGAAAGTGGAATAATCGCGCTATAAGAGTGTCGTGCGGAAAGGGCCACGGTCTTTGGGGGAGGGTGTTATCATTTTCACTTATATTAATCTCTACGGGAACTGATGATCAAATATAAACCAAACATTGTTTTTTCTACAATGAATTAGCATTATGCTAACACTAGTTAATACATACAGTATGGTTGGAATATATGAAAGGTTAATATGTTTATATAAAATAGGCTATAACATGGTCCCGACATGAAATAGCAATCCAAAAATACCACTAGGTGTCTAGAATTTCTTCCGTTCTCCTTTTTTAAGAAAATAAGTGAAGCGTTCAGAGGTCTGTCATTTCAACCATGCCCCAGATTTAGGTTTTTCGGGCGTTATTGTTTTGAGAAACGTAACTGCTTTGACTGAACAAAGAATTAGAGATGCATGAATTGTGCTTTCAGGATGCAGTCCTCTAACTGCTGATGAAGTCACCTCAGTGAAATTGTTGGTACTTATTTTCTGACTAGGGATGTATGAGACGGTGCTGCCAGCTTTCTCTTTCATTTTTAGGGTGAGCAGGTGGCAACCTGAGAGCTGGCACAGTGTAATGTTGGACTAAGAGTCTGGAGACCAGGGTTCAAACCCCTAGTCAGCCATGGAAACCCATCAGGTGACCTTGGGCAAGTCACACTCTCTCGGCCTCAAAGGAAAGCAAAGGCAAACCCCTTTGAATAAACCTTGCAAAGAAAACCCCATGATAGGTTCACCTGAGGGTCACCGTAAGTCAGAAATGACTTGAAGGCACATGAGAGGTACACCCTGACGTTGTTTAGTGTTCTGCATACACGCTTTTATGCAAGAAAATCCAGCTTTCCTTAAACAAACCTTCTTGGGCCTTGATTTCTTGCTTTGTGCAGTCTTTCTTTCCACCCATTCTCATTAACTAACTTTTTTTTGCCCTTTTTTTTTTGTTTCCCATTTTCTTTCTTTTTTTTGCTGAATTTGCACCTCTGCACCTGTGTTCTCATTCTGTGTGGGCCCTTTTCAAAATGTATTTTAAGAGGAGCTAAAGTTGGCTACTTCATAATCTTCTCTTCTTGGGTTCCCTCTCCTCATCTTGTTTTGTGTGAGGCAACTTCCACACTAGACTGTTATAGCACTATTATTCCACTTTCAATATCCTATGGAATCCTGGGGTTTGCACTTTAGGGAGGGGCCTCAAAGGGCCACAGTCTAGTGCAGAAATGGCATGAGCCTCCTGCAGGATGATGTTGCATCTGATTTATCTGGGTGTTGTTCACACATGGGTGCAATTTTCCTCATTCACTGTTATTTTAGCATGGAAGGATAACCACTGAGCTTAAAAAATTACTTTTAAAGCTAAGTGGTTATGGTTATATTTTCTAGGCCTCCCAAAGTAGTTGATGATTGTTGTAGTCTCAGTTTTTTAAACAGGTAATTGCTTTTTAGATATTTAAATCTACTAGAAGACATACAGTTCTTTCTACCTCAGTATTGCCTCAACACCCAAAATATAGGCCATTTCCGCACTACATTGTTATAGTGCTATTATTCCACTTTCAACATCCTGTGGATTTCTGGGGTTTGTAGTTTATGGAGGCCAAAGAACTCTCTGGCTGGGAATTCTAAAGGCCCCTCCCTAAACTGCAAATTCCAGGATTCCATAGGATGATGAAAATGGAATAATAGCACTATAACAATGTAGTGTGGAAATGACCCTAGTAAAAGGCTCAGTTTAAGCTGGCGCATGAACCAGGTGATATTCCTCTTCCACCATTTAATCTGCCCACATCCCACTTCTTATAAAAGTAACTGAACAGGGACAATTACACTGGAGAGGAGGGAATTATCCTTTATGAAGTTACAACTGTAATGTAATGTACATATACCAATGGGGGCTTGTGTCTCATGAAACTGTAAAATCCACACTTGTCAGTTACTCTGTCCATACCAGTGCATTATTTGTCATTCTTAAAATGTATTAATTAGAAGTAACTGTTTATTTGCAACTAGTTACTTCTGAGCTCTGAAAAATGAGACCTCTTAAGAGTCCTGACAGAAGGTGGCTGCGTGAATTATTAGTTCGGATGGAAGGCTAAGCTGCTTTTCTTCCATGTCAGTTCCATATACATGTATCTGTTAATGTTTTGTCCAATTTACTCATTAATCTGTATACTTTTTTTAAAAAAGCTGTAGCATCCCTTTTGTATTCTTTTCACACTGAAAGTTAAGGCACATACAGAGATCCAGTGTGGTGTAGTGATTTGAGTGTTCGACTACAATCTTGGAGACCAAGGTTTGGTTCTCCGCTCTGCCATGGAAACCCAATAAGCGAATCGCACGCTCTCAGCCCCAGAAGACCCCCTAATAGGTTGACCTTAGGGTCGCTATAAGTTGGAAACAACTTGAAGACACACAACAACGATAAGGCACATACACATTTTTATATACATTTTGGTGGCACCGCCTTTGAAAACGGAGGGCAAGATTTTAAGTGGCGCTACTGGGAAGGCACTGCTTTTAAGGTGCTAATTTTAAGTGGCACTACGTGGGGGAGGCAGCTTTTAAAAGTCTTGGGAATGTTACAATGAAAACACACTAGTGTTGGTACAGCAGGTAAATCAGAAGTGGCTCTTTCCTGAGAGAAGCAGTGACTCACATCCATAGAATTTTGGAACCTTAGAGTTGGAAGAGACACCAAGGACCTTCTCGTCCAGCCCTCTGGCAGTTCTCTGAGAGGAGACTATAGCTAATGGTTGTCCTTCCAGTAAATAGTTTAACACAGCAGCTGAACTATGTGCTCATTGATTTGTGGTATTATTCTTGTAGAATTCTGGCTTGCTGACCTTGCTACAGACTTCTTTTCCATAGGTCTCTCCCTACCCAACAACCCAGGTCTCACGTCTACGCTGCCACAAACCCTCTTGTTTGTTACATGGTGAAAGTTAACTGGGAATGCAAAACAAGGAAGGGGAGTGCAATGTTGTAACTGTACAAAGAAATATTTTTTTGCAGGATGATTTCTTTCTTTCTTTTTTTTAAAAGTGTTCTTTTGAAGACCTTTCCTTAACTGATAATTTCACATTATTCAGTATGTTTATCATGTGCACTATTTTAACCAACTGTGTGTTCATGTCATGGTCAGAACTTCCTCCTTGGAATAAGTACATTGAGTAAGTATCTCTGCAGCTTTCTCTCTCTCTCTCTCTCTCTCTCTCTCAGTCTTATGTGATCTTAAGGTGCGTCTAAGTGGGTCTTATTTCATGAGGTTGAAGACATCTGTTGACATGCATGCTACTTCCTTGATATGCAGTCATCATAGTGCTGTGTGTGTGTGTGTGTGTGTGCTTTAATCATAAATGTAAGGGTAACCTGAAAACCTCTGGTGTAGTGGTTTGAGTGTTGGACCACAACTCTGAAGACCAGGGTCCAAATCCCTGCTTGGCCATGAAAACTATCTGGATGGCCTTGAGCAAGTCACACTCTCTTAGCTTCAGAGGAAGGCAATGGCAACCCCGCCTCTGAACAAATCTTGCCAAGAAAAACCCATGATAGGTTTGCCTTAGGATCTCCAGAAGTCAGAAATAAGTTGAAGACACAGCACAACCACCACTGTCTGAAAATCAGAATGTTGAAAGGAGTGTTATGAATAGGGTGGTGGTGGTGGTGGTGTGGTTGTGTGCCTTCAAGTCATTTCTGACTTATGGTGACCCTAAGGCAAACATATCATGGGGTTTTCTGGGGCTGAGAGTGTGTGATTTCCATGGCTAAGCAGGAAATCAAACCCCAGTCTTCTGGGTCATAGTCAAGCCAATACACCAATAATCAAGCCAATACACCAGGCTGAGTCTCCTGTGGGTACCAAAAATGTGAGTATGCTTGCAGTTTTGTCTCAATACATCTGTAGAACATTGCTTTGAATGAACTGTGGTGTCTTTCAGGAAGTGGGTATTCAAGAGCTAATGAGGGTCCCCATCGTGTCCCTCACCCTACATTTATAGTGTACTAGTGTATATACCCAGCGTTGCCCAGGATTTTATTTTCTCAAAGGTCATACTTGTTAGAAATACCTTAGGGATTACCTTACCTTACTTTAGGAATTAGATGTGGTCGAAATACACAGATTTGAGATCCTGTGTCTGTAATTCCCCAAACTGCCGTGTCCAGTACCTGTAACTTTTCCCCATATTTCCCAATGCAATCTGTATTCAGAGTTGTTAACATACAGAGGTTTGGTTTCCGAGGGAATACACTGTCCTTCTCCTTGCTGTTGGCCTCGTCTCCATAGCAACCAGCCAGGTCCAAGAGCTCTCTGTGGCTGAGAATTCTCAAGGCCCCTCCTTGAACAGCAAACCCCAGGATTCCATAGAATATTCACAGGCAGCCAATCATATATGAGGTCTTTACCTGCCTGACACAGACAAACTCACAAACTTTGACTTTTATATATTACATCAGGCAGCAAAGATGTAATAGCACAATAGAGAGTTTCTCTGTTGAAGCCAGGGATCTTCCTTTCATGTAGAAATGTAAGAACAGGGAATGAGGATTTGCCTGGCCTCTTCCTCATCTACAACCTTTTCTGTGTGTGGGAGTGCTTTATTTATTTAATGTGTTTTTATTTATTTTATTTAGGGCCTTTCTGCCCTACACCGTTTCAGTGCTTTCCACTTTCAGCATCCTACGGAATCCTGGGGTTTGCAGTTTAGGGAGGGGCATTCTCAGTCAGAGAGCTCTTGGGCCTCGGTAAATTACAAGAGGCTGTGGAGGAGGGAAAATGCAGAAGAAAGAGAGTCTTACGGGAGGCAAGAGGAGAGACGAATTCCACCTGAGTGGAACTTCATGATATGCCTCCCAATGCAAGATCTTCACAATATTGTTATTCCTGTTTCCCCTTAAAAAGTGGACTTTTGCGTGCATTTTCCCCTAACGTAGGTATTTTTGTACTCCCACACCCCAAATATACCCAGAATGTTGCTATGGAAAAGGGGAAATGAGGACATTGCCCTTACAAATAGGTATTCTGCCCCTGCCAAATGAAAATTTCTTCCAGTCCCCAAATTCCCAGCACTGCAACAAAAAACCTCAGTTCAAGAGATTAGGCACCCAAAGGAAAGGGAGAAGCAAAGATATCAAGGGAATGCAAACACGGGGAAAAAAAACTGCATGAAAATTGGTGCACATTTTTCTATGCATGTTTTTCTTAATTTACACATTGTTTTTGCAAGTACTTCCCTAACATATTCCTTTGGATTTGCTCTTTCCCCCAATGTACACATTTTTATGCAGTTTTCTCTGTTGTCTACGTTTAATACACTTTTTTTTTTCAGTCAGAGAATTGTGGGCATTTCCTCACTAGACTGTTATAGCACTATTATTCCACTTTTAACATCCTATGGAATCCTGGGGTTTGCAGTTTAGGGAAGGCCTGACCAGCGCCTCCCTTAACTGCAAACCCCAGGATTTCATAGGATGTTGAAAGTGGAATAATAGTGCTATAACAGTCTAGTGTGGAAATGGCCTGTGTTTCTAAATTCAGAGAAGGGCAAAAACCAGGCTACATTGTGTCCTTGTTTGTATATTAATTCAGGAAGTCCAGATTAGAGCTTGAAATAAATATTCATAAATATTTGAACCCTGGATGAAGAAGTTTTCAATCTCAAGAAATGCTGACAAGGAGAACTCTTGATGAAGCAGAATCTACACAGTTCAGAACATACTGTGCACAAGACATGCCTGTGGGTTCCTTGCACAGAAAAGAGCATTTTCTGTATGGAAATACTGTTCTCTACATGGAAAGCATCATTTACTGTGTAGAAGACAACATTTCTGCAGAGAAAATGCTGTTTTCTGTAAAAAAAAATTCATATGCGATTTTTCACAGAGCAAATGATAAACTGGGAACAGCTCTCACAGTGTGAAGAAAAATAGGTATAATTGTTTGTTCTTGCCGTTGATAACAAATATTTACAAAGATTTATTTCTCTAGCCCAGATTAGCTTGGCTCATATTAAAATTGGAACCAAACAAATTTCCTCTATTTCTAGCATTGGCAGCTTTGCCCATGGTGATCAATTTCTTTTTGTCTCATGGAATCTAGCTAAAGCCATTAAGACTTGGCTCTGCTTCTGAACACATGGTCCTTGCCATGGTAAGGAATTCTTAGGTTAGCCATGCCTAACTGCAGAGGCCAGGCATGCATAACTGATCTGGAAGTCCTTAAGTGCAACTTAAGTCCTTAAGTGCAATTCCATGGATATATTGGACTGAATCTCCTTTTCAGCTAATTTCCTAGTGATTTCATATGGATTGCTTTTCTGCAGTCTTGCTAGCAGCAAAGGCAGATTGGGGAATTTCATAGAGGGCCTTATCTTTATGCACACCCCAACCCAAGTGATTCTCATGCAGATATAAGGCTCTCCCCACCTTCCCAGGGAGGAAATAGGATCTCTGGAACGTCACTGTGCATACAGTCCCTGAACTAGGATCACATGTTCCCCTTGGAATCAAAAAAGTTTGTGCATTCTTGCGCTGGTGCAAATGAGAAAATCTTTGGTCCTTGGCTGTTTTGGATTATCACTTCCACAGTCTCTTCCCATTCACCATGCCGGTTGGGGCTAGGGAGAGCTGTAGACCAAAACATCCACAGGATTGAAGATTCCCTACCTCTGCCCTAGGAGTCAACCAGTGGAGGATTCCACTGCAAATGTGGGCAGGGCCAAAGCTGTTGGTGGGTGGAGCCAGAGAAAAAGTAGGTGTGGCTACTCCCTCTCTCCTTCTTCCCTCTTCCCCTTCTATCCAAAGGACTTCCATGGAAGGGGCAGATTGCTTTTCTCAGAACTGGTGGCATGCAGAAGGATTTTCATATCAAGTGAAAGGGCTCCTCCCCCCGCACATTAGTAAGCAAAGCAAATGTGATGGAACTTGGGAGAAGTGACTTTTAATACATTTAAGTGTCTGAAACTTCCCTAAACACATTGTTAGAACATATGGGAAATTTTCATTGACCTCTTCTGTTAAAAACTTTTTTAAAAAAGTGTTCTTTCTGCCTCTTTTTCTCTCTTTTCAAAATCAAGTACAGCAAAACTTGCACTTCTGCAAGTTCTTCCTCATGGAAATGGATACCAGATGCAAAAGCTTAATCTAAGTGCAGTGCATTAAACAATTAACGTGGCTCATTGAGCCAACCAGAACACACTTTTTATTTTTGACTGACAGATGATAAACACAGCCATCTGCTCCTGGTGGCTGGCGCTGGAGGGAAAGATGACAAAATGCCCTTCTTTGAGTCAGGATCTTGTAGAACGTGCAGGCCGCAACTTCCAGGAGGGGTGGAAATGCTGCTGGAAGGATGACATACTTCTCTCTCCTCCCCACCCCAATTCAAAATGTTAACCCTATTGATAGTAGGGTTTTTATGCCAAGATGCCTGACTTCAGAAAGCCTGAGTAAATTTGTGAAGAATGATTTGTGTGATTTGTTTTATGATGCCTTTGTTGTACTTCTTTTGGAGTTAAGGAAGGGATCTTTTGGTTCCTCCTTTACAAATGTACGACATTGGATATTTAGAAGTTCTCTTTCCCTCTGTTGTTTTACTTTTTCTTTGGGACATCAAGCTCTGCCTTCAGGGAGCAGGATGCAGTGGTCCTTTTGACAGCCCTTCCAGCTGTCTGATTCCATGAATTCAAGATACAGCCAGTGAATGTCAGCCCTGCTTTGTTCTGGGTTTTCCATTTAAGGACTCCTTGCAAAATACAGTGGCAGCCTACATAAGAAAGATGCATAAGAAAGATCCCTCTGTTCAAAACGGCACCTAGAGCAGTTGAGAAGGCAGAACTGTAGGGGAAAAGTCTGTGAGGTACTTCATGGGTCAAGAGGAGGAGAAGGACACTCTACATGGTGGACTCTGGTCTTGAACACCTGGATATGTGCTTTTAAATCCCCCCCCCCCAGAAATTTTGGCTCTCAATTCCCAGAAACCCCAGCATTAGCAATGGTCACAGATTTGAGGATATGAAGTCCCAAACATCTGGAAGACCAAAGGCTGAGAACTATTGATGTAGAACATCTTTTCCCAACTATGGTGTCCTTTAAACATTTTGGACTGAAATGGCTACCATCCCTGACCGACAGCCATGATTGTTGGGGTTGATAAGAATTGTGGTGCAAAACGTCTAGAGGACACAGTGATAGAGGAAACTGCTCTAGGGTAGTACCCTGGATTAATACCTGTAAAATTTATGACAGCTGTGATGAAAGAAGTAGGCTGTCTCCATACAGGTCTGACAGCTTTCTTCTGGATGTCAAAGTTCTCTGTCATCTTCACTGTTTCCTCCCTAATCTCACACCTTGTAGAAATCTGCCTGTTAAATTATGTACAGCTGGGGGATGCATCTGGGCACACAGGGCACCCTCGGCATAGATTTGATGATTAAAATGTGTGTGTGTGTGTAACTGAGTTCACAAGAATGAGAATAGGATGCGATGCATGTTGCCCTTGTAAATGGATTAAATCTCAGAAGTCTTCCCTAAAACCATTTTTATGCATGCATGTACATCTGTATTATCGGAACATGTGTGAACTGTGTCCTTTGGAAAGTTCTGCATTTTGAGGCAAGGTCAGGTGATTTAAATTGGGCTGATCGTGTATAGGAAGTTCAAAGGGCAATTCTTGCACCATTTCCTGGTGAAAATTGCCTGCGTATTTGCTGTAACTTCCTGGTTTCTGCAGGGGTTTGGAGTAAGGTTGGGCATCAACATTGCCTCTGAGAGCAATGTTTCCATGGTTTTTAAGGTTAGTATTGTCCGGGGGGGGGGGGTTACACAGGCTTTGGGAGGAGAGTCTGGGCCAAGTCAGAGGGGTGTAAAAAAAAAATCCCCCAGAGGACTGCATATAGCTTTTGGACCTACGTAAATCCCCACCCCAGTTTAAATTCATTGGACCTCCTGTTGGCCATTCCACACATGCAAAGCCCTCACTTGTTGCTGAATGGGTAGCTACAGACTTGTAGACCTCTCCTATTCTTTGTTGACTAATAATGCTCTCATTTATTCTTGGACCTTTTAACCTCTTTCAGGTACACTTTCACCGGCATTTACACATTTGAATCAATGATAAAAATCTTGGCGAGAGGGTTTTGTATGACAGAATTCACCTTCCTTCGGGATCCATGGAACTGGCTGGATTTTTGTGTTATTGTTATGGCGTGAGTATGCTTTTCTCTCTCCTATTCTTCTGCATAGATCAGTGTTGAAGTCTTCTGCTGCCGTGGCCTTCCTCCTGCTCTCTTAAAAATTAGCTCCTATGCTTTAACACCCTCACAGCCAAGGAGACCAGGGTGAAATGATTTAGAATATGTAGGCTAGATTTTACCCAGTTTTGCAAGCAATGTTTGTTGACCTGTTTGAATGAAATGGAATCCCTTAACTGCTTAATATCATTGAAAAATGGGCATTTCGGTCTGTATCTGTCTACTTTAAATTACATAAAATGACCAACCAAGAATCAGATTAGGTGATACTGTAAAGCAGGGGTGAGAATCAGATGGTCCTCTGGACATTGGAGTACAGCTGCAGCATTCCTAACCATTGCCTATGCCGGCCAAGGCAGCTGGAAATTGCAGACCAACAGCACCTGGAGCATACCCTCAAACTGCCCCAATTTGTCAGGGATAGTCCCAGTTAATTCTCTGTCCTCCCATTTTTTCAGTTGATTCTAAAATGTCCCAGCTTCTCTCTGTTCCTCCCACTTTCCCCCTTTGTCCTCATCTTTCTTCAATGACTGCAAAATGAGTGCAAAGAGCAGAAGCATTTGCACTCAATTAACTCATCCAGGAGAGGGGAGAGGAGAGAAGGGAATGGAATCTTCTCCTTCCCAGTAGTCTCAGGCAAAAGCAAACTGCTGCAGTCTCTCCTAGCTTATGTGCTCTTCCTCATTAAAAACTTTTGTTATCTTGACCACACTCTGAGGTTGCTTGGCCACAGGTGTCCTTATTTTCACCTGTGAAATGTTCAGTGGTATGCTATTGATCCTATCATAACAGCAGTTCTCTAAAACAAACCAAAGAGCTGGAAATTATCTTTGCATGGAGTGGGGAGGAAATGGCAGTGCTAAGAGATTCCAGCCAAGAGGTGTGCAATGTGCAACCCCTGGGCTACGTTGGACCCAGAGTCATTTTTGTACCCTCAGGCTTGCAGTTATTTTGGCAAAAATTGACCCGTTGCAACCGTAGTATCCTCTAGGTGATGTGATTGGTCCCCTGATTGTTCATCTGTTATAGACCATTTCCACACGAGACTGTTACTGCGCTATGATTCCACTTTCAACATCCTATGGAATCCTGGGGTTTGCAGTTTAAACTGCAAACCCCAGGATTCCATAGGATGTTGAAAGTGGAATCATAGCGCTGTAACAGTTTTGTGCGGAAATGGCCATAGTCTCAAGTGGCCCTGTAGACTTTTTGCCTTGCTGCCTGGCTCCAGTTCCTGCTTTTCCCCATCCCTGTGTAACTTCTCCTCCCTGTCAGGCAGCTGTTTTTGTACAGATGCATGGTCTATGGGAAGGAGCTGTAGCTCAACAGTAGAACGCATGCTTTGCAGGCAACAGGTCCAGGTTCATTCTCACTGTCTGAAACCCTGGAGAGCCACAAGTAGTCAGTGCATAATCCAGGACTAGGGATCATACAGCCCTCCATACATTGTTGGATTACAAGTTCCTTAATCTTACCCAGCATAGCCACTTATAAGGAATGCTGAAAGTTGCAGTCCCACAACATACAGAGAGCCACATGGTTCCGATCTCTTATATAATCAGTTCTGAGTTAAGATAGAGCAGTGGTCAGCAGCTCCCAGAGTGGCTTGTTCTGTCCCTGCCTGTTATCTCTATACTTTTCTTCACCCTTTGAAACACCTACGGTAGTTCCCATTTTTTCCCTGCAGCTGCAAAAAATAGTTTTTTGGACAGCAATTCCAAGAGGTGTCAGGAGGTGTCATCCAAAAAAGTCAGATTTGCAAACTTTAAATCACTAAAGATGTCCATTTTATTTTCTCCTATATGCTGATTTTTTTTTTAAGGAGGTCATGTTCTTTTCATACTGAGTACAGAGTTTTTTCAAACTTGGGCAGGCTCTTCCAGAATTAACTGAAACAAAATTCTCTCCTATTTTTACCTGTCAAACTCAAGAGGGTAACCTGTTCCCAGCCTGAAGAGGACATATGGATATTGTGTCTCCCTGCCCCTTCAGAGCTAAAGATGAGGCACCTCTGAGGAAGAGAAAAGATGGCAACCTCGAAACACCATTAAGCTGGTTAAATATTTTGCAATTCAAAGATGGACTTTTTAGGGTTAATCCCAAACATCTGGGCCTAGATGGACAAAGTTGTCCCATTTGATTTTCCGCTTGTATTTTGTTTTTGTTTTTTTTAATTTCAAGTTCTTTTGATCCTGAAGAGATTTGTGAATTTTGATAAATTCTTATAAAAATTGACTGGAACAAAATTGTCTCCCATGCCTAACGTGTTCTCCCCTATTTTACCTTCTGGCCTTCTTAGTCTCAGCCTGGTTATCTAACACTTTGATCCAGAGTTTCAAAAAGTAACTTT
This sequence comes from Cyclura pinguis, assembly GCA_030412105.1. Classification (NCBI taxonomy): domain Eukaryota; kingdom Metazoa; phylum Chordata; class Lepidosauria; order Squamata; family Iguanidae; genus Cyclura; species Cyclura pinguis. The sequence continues at coordinate 130,901,140 of CM059604.1, read as the reverse complement.
TCTGAGCTACAGCTAGAGCTGCCAGGTCATAACACACAAAGCTGCTGTCACTTTTAATGGTTGTGTATAAGAGGGGATTTCAACAGGTGTTGCTTATCTAAAAGGACAAGTGCTGAAATTACCTTTCCTAGACAACCATTAAAGGGAGAGAAACCTTACCCCTTATTTCACCTGGCAACCCTAATTAAAACTTACCGAGTCCCCTAGCCAGTATGGCCAGTTAAAAAAAAGGAGTAATTTTTCCATGCTTTGATTTTGCAATCCTTCTCAATTACATGCCTCAGCCTTTTCCTGTACGGAGGACCCAAGCCCAATGTGGACTCGGCGGTACTGCTCGTTCTTTCTCTGTTGAACTCCATTTTTGTAATACCAGGAGTTTGGGTAGCCCCTGACATAATCCAAATGGTGAGCTTAGGCTGACACAAAATGGCACTGGAAGTACTGAGATAAATGTCTCAGGGGAACTTGGTGAACCTGGGAAACTTGATTGGCCTCCTTAGATGAGCAGTGTTTCTTAATAATGCAATAACAAAACCCTGGAGATCAGGGTTTGATTTCCCACTTGGCCATGGAAATCCATTGGGTGGCCTTGGGCATGTCACACACTCTGAGCCCGAGAAAACCCCGCAATAGATTCACCTTAGAGTGGCTATAAGTCAGAAATTATTTGAAGGCACACAGCAAGCAAAAAGGGAAGAAAAAAACACAGGCTGGAATCTTGTTGACACAGGGGCACATTGTGCTCGTGTAAGTCACGTTTTTGAGCAGGATTATTGGCAGCAGGGCAGCTTTTATCTCCTGACGGAGACAGCTTTCACTGCTGTCCCCCTGCCATTGCCATGCTTGTGGCCATGATACATCAGCCACTGTAACACCGTTGTCCTCTCTTCCTCTGGCGTCATGACAGCTTGTGAGATTTTGGCCAGTGCTATTGTAAGGTCAGTCCCACACTACACTGTTATAATGGTATTATTCCACTTTCAACATCCTGTGGAATCCTGGGGTTTGCAGTTTAGGAAGAGGCAATTAGAATTCTCAGCCAGAGAGCTCTTTAGCCTCAGTAAACGACAAACCCCAGAATTCCACAGGATGTTGAAAGTGGAATTATAGCACTATAACAGTGTAGGGTGGAAATGGCCAAAGTCTACCATGATGACCTGAGAAGAGAAAGTGGAATGCAGGCATCCATCTCTCTGTGGATTTCAGTGATGAGAGCTTTATGTATTAGTTAGTCCCAGAACTGGGGAAGAGTGACTTTTTTGGACTTCAGCTCTCAGAATGCCTCCTCCAGCATGGACAAAGGCCGTGCTGTCTGTAGGATTCTGGGGGCTGCAGTTCAAAAAGTCACCTTTCCAATCTAGAGCTATGCACTACTGCAGGAGTAGGCAAAAATGCAGCCTTTCTGCTGGCTTTGGACTGCACGTCACATCAGCCCCAGCCCGTTTCACTGAAGATGAGGCAGTTTGGCAGTTGCAGTCTGACAACTAGTGGAAGATCACACTGTACCCACTCCTCTTTTTCTGTCTTCAGTAGGGCTGCCAGTGAAAAAACTGGGGAAGGCACTTGCACCTTTAATGATTTTGCAGAAGAGAGCATGTCAGCAAGTGTCGGTGATTACCTGCTTGTGTAACAAAGAACACCTGCTGGAATTCCCTTGTCTACATCATTGTTAAAGATGTAGGACCCTTCTCCTGTTTCCAGTCTGTCCAACCTTGTAACATTAGGGTTGGTGTGATAGAACGGCCAGGGGTGAAGGACATGCCACAGCCCAAAATAGCCAGGTGAGATGTACCCTCTGCTGAGACCATGAGCCAGCAGAACATGGCAAACATGTTCTGAGCTCTCACATCCTGCTCCTCTGTTAGTGCTTTCCAAGCTGTGGGGCATTCAATCAAAGCCACACGCAGGGACACCATGTGGCTATGTGCCTTTTGCAGAAGTTTGGCAACGTCACAACAAGGGCTGGCCCAGCATGGGACATGGGAGGCCCGTGTGGCTCATGTCCCAATTAGAGTCAGAATGTGCCACCGGCCTGGATGTCTCACAGCAGAGTTGGGCCGTTTTTCCCCTCTCCCTGGCCGTCAGTGGCTTCTGGCAACTGTCCGACTTGCCTATTAGGCGGACTGCCTGCTTGCGCCTTTGGCAAGATGGTTGCCTCCCTGGCAGCAGGCTCGCTTGTGACTCGGAAGCCCTTATCTTCTGTTCAAAGCAAATTCTTAATTATCCGGCTCAAAGCTTGCCCACCCTTCTCAGTAAAGAAAACAAAGGCGCTCTATTCAGGACAGCTGCTGACCTGGCTGGCCAATGGGAGTTGAAATAGGAGCATCCAAAGCAAAGAGCAAAAGGCACGGCAACCTAGGAGAGTCCAAGAAAGCTTTGGCAAAGGAGGGGGCGGTGGACAGTAGGGGAAAAGAAAGAAAGAAAAGTAATTGTGCTGAGAAGACATTTAAAAAGAAAAAGAAAGAAATCGTATGGGAAAGGGCATTGCCACGACAACCAGACCGTTTGCCTTGGCTTTAAAAAAAAAAAAAACTCGTCAATTCCCTTTTAAATATTTCTTGGCCGTGGTTCCAGCAACCACTTAAGCAAGGCTGCCCTAAGCTTTAACACCCACTGTCTTCAACAAGACAAAATGGGCCTTTATAGCCTGGACGCGGCTTTAACAGTGAGTATTGTAGGAGGGTACATGCATAAAAGAAAAGCAAACTCCATACACTATTTTTAAAATTAAGTGCACTTTCTTGTAAAGTTTAAAGGTTGTTCCTTTTCCTAATTTTTTTGTGGTAGACAATCTTCTGTTACATGAACATCCCAGGTGGAAGGGACCTCAGAACATTACATTTTCCCAAGTCATTTTTGATCTGGATGTCATGAGCCGTGGCTCAAAGTTGCCATGTCCCAGGGCTCCTGGAACCAAGGGGACCTGAGGTGTGTAGATAGATACTAAGTATATGTTAAGAGGAAGGTCTGAGTGGCAGACTTGGCCATTTCCGCACTAGCCTGTTACGGTGCTATTATTCCACTTTCAACATCCTATGGAATCCTGGGCTTTGCAGTTTAGAGAGGGGCCTCAAAGGCCCCTCTCTAAACTGCAAAGCCCAGGATTCCATAGGATGTTGAAAGTGGAATAATAGCACCGTAACAGGCTAGTGCAGAAATGGCCTTAGATTCTGAGAGACCAGGATTCAAGTCCCCACTCTGCCATGGAAACCCACTGGATGACTTTGGACAAGTCACACCTTCTCAGCCACAGAGGAGGGTCATGGAAACTTCCTCTGAATCAACCTTGCCAGCATGGTGTGGTGGTTTGAGCACTGGACCATCAACCTGGAGACCAGAGTTCGATTCCCTGCTCAGCCATGGAAACCCAGTGGGCGAACATGGGTGCATTACATATGCTCAGCACCAGAAAACCCTGTGATAGGTTTGCCTTGAGATTGCTGTAAGACTTGAAGGCACACAACAACAACAATAACAACTAGTCAGTTCTGAGCACTGTTTGGACATGGAGCTGATGGCTGCATCTTGCATGAAAGGCCCTACACTCTCTACTTTACATCCAGCCACAAATGCACAGGCTGGACTATTATTGCACGCAAATGGTTCCTCAGCTCTTTTGAGCCACTTAACAGTGAACAGCGTCAGCTGGTAACTCCTATGTCAGTGGGCACTGAATCTCCTCTGAGATTTGGGCCATTTCCACATTAGATTGTTATAGTGCTATTATTCCACTTTCAACATCCTATGGAATCCTGCGGTTTGCAGTTTAAACCCCAGGATTCTATAGTATGTTGAAAGTGGAATAATAGCATTTTAACAATCTAGTGTGGAAATGGCCTTAGTCTGAATTTTAAGGAGTGTAAGAGGGTTCAGCACCTCCAATAGTGCCTTTAAAAGTTTGGACTAAATCTCAGAGGGAGTCTGACTGCCCCACTGCCAGGGAAACCACAAACCACTACTAATTTAGAAGATTAGCAAACAAAACCTCTTGATTTTTTTTAAAAAATAAATATATCTGTAGACTACACTTGGGCCATTTCTGCACTACACTGCTATAGTGCTATTATTCCACCTTCAACGTCCTAAGGAATCCTGGGGTTTGCAGTTTAGGGAGGGAGGGGCCTTTAGAATTCTCAGCCAGAGAGCTCTTTGGCCTCAGTAAACTACAAACCCCAGAATTCCACAGGATGTTGGAAGTGGAATAAAAGCACTATAACAGTGTATGGAGGAAATGGCCTTGAAGATAATTTACTCGAATGGCTTACAAAACTCCAGGTAAACTATCATAAAATATAAAATCATAACAAGAAATAGGAAATGGCAGAAAGTGGCATAAAACTAGAATACACTGCTAACAACATGGGGTGCTGCTAAGAATGGCATCCTTGTGTTGAGTTCCCCCTTCTTCATTTGTAATGGTTTTATCTAACAGCCCTGGACTAAGCAGCAGCCACTGGGAACCATGAGGGAACTATACATCATCATGATGTCAGAACATGGGAGAGGTTGACCTAGGCATTACAGAGAAGGAAGGGGTATTCAACATGGGACTGCCATTTTGTGCAGTGAAGTTCCACTCTCCATGGAACTCCATGTACCTTGAGACTTGAAGTCAAAGAAGACTCATAGATTATTATAAAACTTTCAGATCTGCATAGCCCATCCCATTTAACAGTTGCTTGGATTAATTGGGCTATTATCAGGCAGTACATTTGTTAAGCTAAATGCTGGTTCCATCAGGAAATAATGGCAAGGTCTCATTAGCTTTGCTTCAGTGGCAGTTGAAACCTACTGTGTTAATCAGGCCACATGAAGGGTTGCCAACTCCAAATGTTAGGATATCCTCTAGGCAGGCCTATCAAGCTTATGGCTGAATGCCCATAAAATCTAACACTTTGCTTCCCCATTGGGTTTCTTAACCTACTGCAATCACACTTGCAAAGATTTCTGTGCCTGACAGTCAAAGCTGTGGATGTCACCAATGCACTTTGTTGTTTTCATTAGATACTTTGAAAGAGCTGCTAAAATGTAGAGAACATGCAACTCTTTACACATTGATGAGTTCTCCAAAGCTCAGGGTAGGTTTTGGCCCACATTGTTGCAGCTGTCTACAGTACTCCCTCCGCTTTTGCAAGAGTCAAGGGTGCAGGATCCCCATGAAAGTGAAAATATTGCAAATAAACTGAAGCCTGTTTTAGAAGGTGCTGGAAGGGACAGTGGTGGCCAATGGACCGGCTCAGCACTTTTCTCCTCCTCCTTGTCCTCCTTGTCCCACCATCCAGTGCCTCCCCACAGTTCGCTTCCCCATCCCCTAACACCTCTCTCCAATCTCAGCGACAGCAACCCCTCAGTTCTCTTCCTGCACTGTTTGGAAACTTCACTCCTCCTCCAGATTCTCAGACCAGGAAAACTCAAGTGGGTTTTAACCTTCTCTTCCCTCCCTCCTCACTCCAGTCTCACCAGTGGCAACCCCTCAGTTCTCTTCCTGCACACACTGGAAACTTCACCCCTCCTCTAGATTCTCAGACAAGGAAAACTCAAGTGGGTTTTAACCTTCTCTTCTCTTCCTTCCTTTACTTTTGGAACTACAGGTCCCAGAATTCCCTCATAGTAGCTGGGGAACTGTGGGAGTTGTAGTCTCAAAGGGTTATTTTTGCAAGCTCTGGTTCATATTGCTGGTGAAAAGGGAAGCCCCGCACCGATATGGAAAGAATATTTGAAGACATGGTGGGAGGGAGGGGCAATGAAAGTGCTTTTCAAGTGTCCAGAAAGCTGAGGAAATCCCTCCTCAAATGTCTTTCTTGGTTCTTTTGCCCAAGTCCTTGAATACATCTTCCCATCCATCCTAAGGCCACCCCCCTCAACATGTAGTGACTGGCAGGAGGGCAGGGGCAGAGCAACAATGACAATCACTAGTACAACCAACACACCACAATGGTATTCATTGGAAGTGCCCCAATTTGCCAAGGATGGCCCAAACTACTTCTCTGCCATCTCACTTTTTTCAGCAGCTTTTAAAACGGCCCAGTTTCTCTCTCCTCCCCCCACTTTCTCCCTTTGTTGTCAGCTTACTTCAGTTGCTGCAAACTGCATTCAAAGTGCATGAGTAGTTTGCACTCAGTTAATTCAGCAAGGGGGAAAGGAGAGTAAGGGGCAGTATCTTTCCCTTCCCAGTAGGCTCAGGTGAAAGCAAACTGCTGCAGCCTCTCCTAGCTTGTGTGTTCTTCCTCCTTCATAAATTTTGTCTTCTTGACCACACTCTGGTGTTGCATAGTCACACAGGTCTGGGTTCCCATCTGTGAAATACTGGGGTGTGTGCAGTGACATCATCCAGCAGGATTTTCAGGGGATCCTTGAGAAGTCCCAAAAATTGCCTACATGTGTATGTGCTGCCTAGGAAAGGCAGTCCTCCTTGCTCAGCTAGCTGTCTTGGTGGGCGGTGGGGAAGAAGACCAAAGCACATTTGTTGCTGGAAGAAGATGAGCCTCCTCTCTCTGCTGCCTTTCCCTCTTCTGCCAGCCAGACATGTAGCTACAATGACTGGAGGGGTGGGAGGAGCTCACTTGGCTGCTGCCTCCACTAGCCACTACCTGGCTGTACAGGTGGGAGAGGGCGGGGGATAATGGTTGACTAAGACTAGGCAGGGATGGACAAGCCTCCTCACTTAGCTGCCCATCCCCTCCCTCCAGCTGCTCATGTGGCGATGGAGGTGAGAGGTGGGACTTTGAACAGGTTGAGGAAAACCACCTGTGACCAGCCATGATAGCCAGCAATGGGGGAGTCTCCTTGGTCAGCTTCCCTCCTCTCCTCTCTTGCTGAAATGGCTACTACATTGACATGCAGGGGGGTGGGGAATCATAGAATTGGACGACATGACAAGGGCCGTTCAGTCCAACCTCATTCTGCCGTGCAGGAATACACAATCAAAACACTACCGATAAATGGCCGTCTAGCCTCTCCAGAGAAGGAGAGCCCCCCGTGCTCTGAAGCAGTGTATTCCAGTCTAACTGCTCTTACTGTCAGCAAGTTCTTCTTAATGTTTAGGTGGAATCTCGTTTCCTGTATTGTGAATCCATTGCTCTGTGTCCTAGTCTCTGGAGTAGCAGAAAACAAGCTTCCCGCAGCACCAGGGCCCTGGTGGCACAGTGGTTAAATGCTGGTACTGTAGCCACAACATTGTGAGTTCAATCCTGCAGGGCTCCAGGTTGACTCAGCCTTCCATTCTTCCATAGATCAATAAAATGAGTACCCAACTTGTTGGGGGCAATTAGCTAAACACATTGTAAACCGCTTAGGGAATGCTTAGCACTGAAAAGTGGTATAGAAATGTAACTGCTATTGCTATTGCTATTTTCCATATGACATAACTTTCAAAAAATTAAACATAGCTATCATGTCACCTCTTAACCTTCTCTTCTCTAGCATAAACATGTCCAGATTCCTTAACTGCTCTTCATAGGACATGGTTGCCAGGCCTGTTATCATTTTGGTCGCTGCCCTCTGGACACATTCCAGGAAAAAGTAGCAGTCTGTGGCTCATCAGCACCTCCTATGATAGCCAGCAATGCACAAGCCTTGCATGGCTGCCCGCTCTCCTTTGGCTAGTGAGCCACGTGATCATGAGAAAGAACACCCCTCACTGACTATGATAGCTGATAACAGGCAAGCCTCCTTGCGTGGCTGGTCCTTCTGTCCCTTCCCACCAGTCGCCACATGGCAGAGAGAGCAGAAAAGAAGTGAGTCTGGGTGGGGGAGACTTTCTCCCTCACCAAATGATGTCCGTGAAAACTGCAGTTATTGAAGACGTTCAAGCAGTGGAGAGAAAGTTGTTTAAATTACTCATTCTCCCCTGTGGGAGTGAATAGTTTAAACGAGCCTATCCCTAAACCCATGTCACTTTCTCTTTTTCTTGTAACATAGAATAATAGAAAGCATGTAATGTCATTGTACTGTAAGGGCAAGAGGAGGAGATATGGGGGAAAATTTCCCTGCCCTCACTTCACTTCATTGGCCATTGTTTGCCAGAGGGTGGTGTTGGAAAGATGGAACAGAATGACATATTAAATATTATATAATAATAATTTTACCAGAGAGAGGAGGAATATAAGATTTGGAGTCTTGCTGTTGGCAGCAGGCCCACCTCCACCATCACGTCTGGTTCCATCCTAGCATGAGTATGAGTGGGTGGACAGGCCAGTGCAAATGTTTGAGGCCCCTCGGTAAACTGCAGAGCCCAGGATTCCATAGGATGTTGAAAGTGGAATAATAGCACTATAACAGTCTAGTGAGGAAATGGCCTCGATCTTACATACACTTGTCCTAAATCCTATTTTCAGGAGATACCACAGTGGACTACTGTGAGATCAAGTATTCCTCCACCTTCTCAGGCCAAAGGGTATTGCCCGAGTTGTAGCTTTTGACCTAAATCTAGCCCTTAGTCTCAACTAAAGGAGATCCATTCATTCAAGGGAAGGTTGGTGAGGGACCCTTTATGTACCTTCCAGTGATCCAGTGAGTCTACTTTTGTTGGGATGGACATATGGAGTTAGGCCTTGAGATCCTGCAATGCTTGGCATCACCATCATCGTGGAAGTCTTGGCAAAGCACGGAGCATCAGATTGCTCCCCAGGTTTGGCTTTGTGCTGCCAGGACTGTGCCTCCCCTTCCTTTGCGGCACCCCCTTTTCAGCAGATAAACACAGATAGGGAGGAGATTCTTCCCAAAGAATAATCTTTGTTGGTTAATGTAGCACGACCTTAAAGGGAAGCAATATCAGCACTAAGACAGATGTTAGGGCTGCCTCTTTTACAGATCTCTCAGCTTGTCCAATGTGTCTTGTGACTCTTGCTGGGAACAAGTCCAGGAACTCTGTGAACCTGGGATGCTCACGGGGGAACACAGTGAACTCAGAGCAGGTGGTTGCACTTGTGCCTTCCTACCGTGTTCTCCGATATGAAAGAGAACTTTCTGCAGTTTGTAAATCAATGCACTGTCTACAAGCAACTGGCCATGCTGGCCTCAATAACTCTGTACTGAGGATAGCTGAAGGTTTGGCTGTCATGTTAGCTAAATTTCACAGGGCTAAGATCTCTTGCACAGTGAAAGGCTGGAGTTTACAGGGAAGGTGCCATGCTTAGACATAATGAGTGAGATGCAGTGAACAAAGAGTCCTTCTGCCCTACTCTGTTATAGTGCTGTTATTCCACTTTCAACATCCTATGGAATCCTGGGGTCTGCAGTTTAGGGAGGGGCATTCAGAATTCTCAGCCAGAGAGCTCTTTGGCCTCAGGAAACTACAAACCCTAGAATTCCACAGGATGTTGAAACTGGAATAATAGCACTATATAACAGTAGGGCAGAAATGGTCTCAGTTTGGCCTTTAATTTGTGGAGGACAGGACGTAAAGGATTCTTGGAAAATTTCTTGCCCTTGACAATAAAGGATGTTTGGATATATCAAGACATGGTGTCAAGAAAATGATCATCCCTCATGTGATTTTTGAGATTTGGGAACCATTTTTTCCCCCAGAAAAATCACTTGTGCAAAAATCCTTGCTTGTGCGAAAGCACCAACATTTTCTCTAGAAAACAGTATATTCTATGCACAATGCACCATTTTTGGAGAGAGAAGAAGGGTTGTGGTGGTGTTTTTGCATAACAGTTTTTTTCCTGAAGAATCCGAAAGTGCACATTTACTTAAAAAAAAAAGAAAAATGCACAGAAACTTCATGATCTGAGTCAATGAGGAGAAACCTTCAGATACTATTTTGCTTATCTCATGGAAGAATGAAATAAGCAAAGCTTTACCTCCTTAGCAGAAGGAATCTAAGAACAGCTAAGTTTCTCTAGACTTTCTCTACTCTCTCAGCACTCCTTTGGAGGAAAATGGCATTTCTTTGATGCTTTCCTACAAAGCAGCACCAAGACTTTTACTTTCTGGGCACTGCTTTGGGGGAAAGGGCAAAAGAAATTGTTCTTTAGGCTTGCCTCCTCCATTCATAACCTTTCGTTAGGAAATTCCAGTTTATTCTTCTCTCCTGGAACTTGAAAGATCTCAACATGCTGCTCCACAGACCATTAACAAACCTCCTTTCCTTTGCATTGTCTACTGGAAAAATAAGGGATAAGGATGAACAACTGATGAGCAACTTTGAAAAATATTTGAATATTCAAAACTAAATTTAAATATTTAAATCTTGAGTTAAGTCTTGGGGTACCCTAGCAACAAATTATATTTAGAGGGGATCCTCACTAAAGAAAAGGTTAAGAACCATTGGCATAGCTCATTTTAGAGGAGGAATGAAAGGAAACATTATACAGGAAGGGATATGATTGGAACAGTAATTATAGACTTCCTCTGGTGTGTGAGAAACTAGTTGAATAAAGACTAGCTCAAGTGTGAATCAAAATGGCAAATTGCCTTCCAACCCGCATTCCAGATCTTGTTGCAAATGGGGAGGGTCAGTGTGGGTGTAGACCTTTTGAAAGGTCTCAGATAGACCCTGTTGAGTAACCTGTGTCCCTCTAGAGGTTGTTGAGACTGCAGTTCCCAGCATTCCTCCCCATTGACTGTGCTGGTTAGAGCTGATGGGAGTTGCTGTCCTGCAAAATCTGGAGGGCCATATGCTTTCCCACAGTAGTGTGCAGAGACATGATGAAAAGAAAGGGAAAGGAGAAGAAAGGAGGCAGGAGAGGGGAGAGGATGAGTTGGGGGAAATAGTGGTGTCTGGGAGCTTCCATGACATTGGAGCAGTGAGTCCACTCTGGGTTTCAGTCCAGACTTTAGAGGAACTACCCAAACTGTTGAACCCTGCCCACAAAGTGAGACCAGTGTCTTGGGTGGTTCTTTCAAAGTTCAGACTAAAACTTGGAGTGGACCCACTGCCCCACAGACATGGAAGCTGTCAATCGCCGTGGGGGCAAGAGGGTCATTTGGCAGATCTGGGGCGCTTAAGAAAGCATCCCTCTTTTTATATCCCAAAGGGATTTAGTTTGTTAAATCTTAGTTTGTTGCAGTAAAACAGTCACCATTCTTATAGACCTCGAAAGACAAATCTATTCCTTTCTTAACTTTCATGGACTGGATTGAGAACAGGGACCGTGTGGTCCTCCAGATCCATGCTCTTGGTCTGTGTCTCCCATCTTCCTGTGCCAGTGACTTACTTGGCCAGGGCTGCTGGCAGTTAAAGGGCCACATATGTCCCATTCCTTCACTTTCTCCCACTTCATGAGCTACACGAAGTGTGTCTCAAGACAAGAAATATATGGATATAGTATACCCTCCATCAGTTCCCAATTTGGCAGAGACAGTCCTGAGTAATCCTGTCATCCCATTTTTTCCAGCTGTTTTCAAAATGTCCCCAGTTTTTCTCTCTTCTTTCCTCCCTTTCTCCTCAGTTTACTTTAGTTGTTGCAAATTGAGTTCTAAGTGCAAAAGCAGCTTGCCTTCAGCTAGCTCAGCAGTGGGGAGAGGATGGGGTGGAGTCCTTCCCTTCCCAGTTAGCTCAAGGAAGATCAAACTGCTGCAGCCTGTGTGTTCTTCCTCATTTATAACTTTTGCTGCCAGTGGTGTATCTAGCTTCTACAGCACCTAGGGCAAGCGTGGAAGTTGCACCCCTAGGTGCTGCTTCTCCCACCACTGTCACCCCAGACCAAGGATGACCCCAGTGGGGGCAGTGGCGGTGGTGGGCTAGGGTGGAGGAACTGCCTCTCCCACCACCACCACCACCACCACCCTGGGCCGAGGGAGACCTCAGTGAGGGTGGTGGTGATGACGGTGAGGAGTGCTGCTGGGCTGGCTCTCCCGAGCAACAGGGCCGGGGAGGGCATGGTTTTTTTGCAACCCTTGGCAATGGTGCCCAGCACACATGCCCCAATTGCCCCACCCTAGATACACCTCTGCTTGCTGCCTTGACCACACTCTAATGTTGCTTGGCCACATGTGTCCAGGTTTTAACCTGTAGAATGTTGTATGGCATAACATAAGCCATTTCCGCACTAGACTTTTATAGCGCTATGATTCCACTTGAAACATCCTATGGAATCCTGGGGTTTGCAGTTTCAGGAGGGGCCAGGCGGCCCCTCCCGAAACTGCAAACCCCAGGATTCCATAGGATGTTTCAAGTGGAATCATAGCGCTATAAAAGTCTAGTGTGGAAATGCCCGTAGAGCTGGTGTCTGGGAATCATAAAGAGTGTCATCCAAAGGCCATGAATTGCAAAAGGTGCTGCTTGTGACGTTTCTATGCCACTCAAATTGAAATCCAGGATAAGTACAGGGACTGTTGTTTTCAACAGCAGTAAACAGGTAGCTTTGGTATTCCATTACTGCTTGGTGACGTTTTATTTCTTTGTGTATCTTTAATACGGAGGATGTATTTTTTAATGGGTCTCCGTTTTCCTCTTCCCAGTTAACACCTTGTAAGAACCTGATTATGCCCTAAATCTATATCTATAGTGTATGCTCATGTCCTAAATGTTGTTCTGTTTGTTTTAATTGCATTGTTAGTTTTTCATCCTTTAAGTTGTTAGTAGCTAGGCCGGTAGCCATATTTTGGACTGGTTGGCAGAGTACAGATCTCAGAACATTATATGTGGTTTTCAGGATATGGCTTTTCCTCCCCCGGACAATGCATTTGTAGTTCTTTTTATAAGGAAATATTAAGTTACTAAACCTAATGACTCCATTGCCTGTCTCTTCCCCTCTGTTGTCATTCTTTTCCCAAGAGACAGAAAACTCACTAGGTCTATATTCACTGCAGATTACAGCTCAGAAAAGTTACTTTTTGGATTGCAGTTCCCAGAAACCCCTAACCAACATGACCGATAGTCATGCTGGCTGAACAACTCTGGAAGGTGCAGTCCAATAAAAGGTAACTGCTCCAGGCTCTGCTCCAGGCAAGTTATAGTTTCAATCTCTCATGGAGTTTGCCTTTGTCCATTTCAATGACTTCTGCACACAAAAGAATCACATTAATAACTGGTAGAAATCTTTATCCCAGATGCCTACCTTTAGAGCTGATTCCCTCTGACTTGTTTAAAAATATTCAAAAATGATCGGAAAACATGTTTCTCAAATGAAGGAAAGCCATGATGAGGAGAATCCTGGATTAATCAGGACTTTCACAGTTTGGCACTTAATGTGTGCAAAATTTGCACAGTACACTTTTGCGCAGAAAACAACATTTCCTCCAAAAGAAACTACATTTTCTGCACAGAAAATAGTCTTTCTGTGCAGAAATGTTTTCTGTGGAGAAAATGTTGTTTTCTGTGCAAGAACGCCACATGGCAATTTTGTGCAGAATAAGTCCTAAACTGTGGATAATCTTTGAGGACTCTGCAATTTTTGAAGATTTTCTCGCAGGAGAAGAAAACTGCTACAATTATTCATTTCTTGCTCTGAGACTTGTTCTGAATTCACGAGACGGCATGAATGTACACAGGGCCTTGAACTAAATATATCTAGAAATACTTGGATGAGAGGCGACCTCAGAACCCTGTTCTATAATGCTTTGTGTTCCATCATGGAAGAAAAGTGGGATAAAAATGGAATTAAAAAAAAAGTTATATGGTGACACCCAATAGACCAGGTCAGTGTGCTATGTGTGGAGTGATTAGAAGCTCAAGAACATGTCCCAGAAATGTTTACCATGTACAGAAATTTGGGCCATAGACACGCTGGAGAGTATGTTTGGAAGGTATTTCCCAAAGCTAGGAGGTACTAAGCTCACCAGCCTGAGTTAAATCCACCAGCTGATGTTCATGAAATCTCCAGTGGTGTGTGCGTGTTTCATGATTTGTATTTCCAAATAACTGTGGTTTAATTCAACAGGTTTATAGGAGGATTTACAAAACTAGGTAAAATTTCCATACTTTGGAATTTCAGGGTATGGAGAGATTTAAAAACAATTCCATACGTCCCAGGTAAGAGAATCTCTGGCTCTTGTACATCTGCTCTCAGCTGCAAGTGACTATTTTTTTCTGTCCCCCACCTCCCCCTCTTTCTTTCTCTTGTTTTTCTCTCTTCTGCTGTCATTATTTTGCTGACGTTCTTGTCACGGTCTTCTTCTTGTCTGTGACTTTCCCTTGTTTGCAGATACATAACTGAATTTGTGGACCTGGGCAATGTATCAGCCTTACGAACGTTCAGAGTTCTTCGGGCGCTGAAAACAATCTCAGTCGTTTCAGGTGAAAAGAACAATACCAGGTTAAACACTTGGGCCACTGCACTCAACAAAGCTTCCACACCATTCCCCGTAGCAAAATGGCTGTCAGTAGAACGTGGCTTTAACTATGATCGGCACGTAACTTGGGAATGGATGAGTGTAAGGAATGGGGACCTGTCAATAGAATACTTTTTTCTTTCATACTTTCCCCCCAACCCTCCCAGCATGCTTTTGTGGTGGGCCTCAAAGGGGCCAACATTTCCCACAGTCCCTTCTCTCATCCCCATTTTCATACATTCTGGGAAGAAGTCAAACATTTCAAAGTTTGGTACTTAGGAGACTAAATTTAGATGTTTTTAAAAGCATTTTCCAGTATGAGAACTGCTTGGGGTAAATTACAGCATATGAAAAAAACAAAAGAAGAAGAATACACAAAAAAAGGTGTTTTTTCTTTTTTTAAAAAATGAGGTCACTCAAGTAAATTTGTCAGAGGTAATTTGGCCAATCTACAGGCTAAACTAAAATTGAACACGATTTATGGCTAGGGTGAAAAAAAGTAAGCAATTGGGAAGGATTCATATTGTCCTTCTTCAGCGTTATCATTTGATCTGACTTAATTTTGGTCCAAATTGACAGCGCAGGTTTCTGTTGAATGTGGGCTCAGTCCCACATCACCACAAGCTCCATCGGTACAAACAAGTGACAAGTGTTCAGTTTTCTTATCCAGCTCCTTGGAGTTTGTATAGGAGCATATCCCAGTGAATCATGTCCTTTGCCCACCTTCTCCCTTTGGCTCATTTTAGTAGAAACCGAAAGCGTCTCTTGTTGTCTTTCTCAGTGCTAAAGATGCTTAGTTATGGATGCTATCCTTTTTTTTTTATTTTTCTGTATCTTTTTTTTTTTCTTTTTCTTTTAACTCAAATTGACAAGGGAGTTTTCTCTGGAAGCAGATTGATGGGGAAAAATAAACATGCCCTTGGCGTATCTATGGACAGGTCCCATTCTGCCTTTGTGTTTAACATATTTGACCTGCATGGCAAGGTAGAGGAGATGGCAAAACAACCCCGTGCATGGTAGTTCCTGTAGATGATTATCCTGAACAGATGTTGGCAATTACAGGTCAAAAAATAGTCTAAAGAGACCACTTTAGAAATAAATAAATAAAAGGGGAGGGGAGGCGGGAGGAAGAAAAATCAACATCCATTTAGGAGCTGGGAAGAATTTTTCAGTCCATTAGATGGCAAACGTTAACGCCGTGAAACTCACCGTTGAAACAAGACACCAGAGCAACAGCGCACATTATTCTCCAGTTATGTTGCATTTAAGTACAAATGCTGTGGTTGCTGCAGTGACAATTTTCCAACAGTAATTGGTACAATGAACTGTGGTCACTGAAGTCGGTGGCAAAAGTCCAATCCTCTTTAATGGATCTGGATTTCCTCCTATTCACCCACCCTGTGAACCCTGGACACGAACAGGAATGGAGAAGTGTATAAATTCATACTAAAACACTTTGGGCTCTTCTCAAAATGCCCAGGTGGTGGTTGAGTTGTGAAGCAGACTGGTAGACTGTAGCACTTGAGGCATAAGGGAGAAATCTATTTCTTTTTTTAATACAACAAAGAGCATGTTGGGGTGTTATCTTCTTTCTGATTGTAATTGAGTGATTGTAATTGTTGCTGCCATTTAAAAAAAAAATTAAAAAATGAGGGTAACTTTCACAATGGTGGTGTCTCTGCCTCCTCACATTTTGGAGTGGTACAGTCCACTCCACCTTCTACTCAAATGTATAATCTGAGGAGGAACTAGCAAATTCACTTTGAATTTGCTTCAGTGGTAATATACAATGGCAATCTTGGGTTAAGCAAAACATTATCTCCCTACTCTCTTGTGCCAAGTGTAAACGCCCCGCATGCATAATCAGAGATAGGCGAACTCTTGCTAGTTGTAGGCAGCCTGTTTTTCAAACTACATTTCCCCATATCTTCCACTTACATGCCCAATGGCTAAGCTAGCTTGGGGATTCTAGTTGTCATAATCCAAAAGACAAGTTTTCCAATCTCTATGGATCATTTGGCTTCCCTCAATTCTCAACATGAACTTCTCCTGTGAGTGGGAATCCCCATATTCACTCCATATTTTGCTTGAGGTGAAATTTCAAGAAATTTTCCCATTCAGTGTCTTGGCTAGCATCCTGATAGTGACTTATGATGACTTAAGTTGGATTTACACCATCACAAGTCCTTTTTTCGCTATTGTAGAGTTGTAATTTTCTAGCAACCTCGCCCAACTAAAATTCCTCCAGGACTCACCTTTTAGCTGCTGCAGCTCCCACTCCATGACCCATTAGTGGCCAGCAGAGAGTGATTTGCATGAAAGAAATGTCTGGTTATGTCTCTATTTGCTGTTGGGTGCCTTCAAGTCATTTCTGACTTATGTCGACCCTTAGGTGGACCTATCACAGGGTTTTCTTGGCAAGATTTGTTCATCTGTTGGGTTTGCCTTTGCCTTCCCCTGAGGTTAAGAGTGTGTGATTTGTCCAAGGTCATTCAGTGGGCTTCCACATCCAAGCAGAGATTCAAACCCTGGTCTCCAGAGTCCTAGTCCAACACTCAAATTGCTATGTCATGCCGGCCAGACACAGAATGATGACAGGACTTCTGGAGCAGTGCTGTTGGTTCTGGTACATGATGTAGCATTTTGCATCTAATTATAGGGACCTAGCTAGATACTTCTCTGATGCCCCCCACTCTCCATTGGCTACTAAGTGTCCATGGAATGGTGGCTACAGCAGCCAAAAGGTGGGTCCTGGAAGGGATCAGAGAGGAGATGTGTTGTAATGCCATCTGTACAAAACTTTACAATACATCTTGTGATGCAGGATCTTGGCTGCTCATGTAACTTCTGTTATGTGTGTCATGGAGTGGCTTCCTCACTTGCTTCAGCAGACCCTCAACCCCCTTCCCATTTAAGTTTATAAAAAAAAAGATCCAGCACCTCGGGCCATTTCCGCACTAGACTGTTATAGCGCTATGATTCCATTTTGAGCATCCTATGGAGTCCTGGGGTTTGCAGTTTAGGGAGGGGCCTTTGAGGCCCCTCCCTAAACTGCAAACCCCAGGATTCCATAGGACACTGAAAGTGGAATCATAGTGCTATAACAGTCTAGTGCGGAAATGGTCTCAGTTGTGTCACGTAAACTGATTTGTGTACTTCAGTACACAAATCAGTTTACGTGACACAACTGAGGCCATTTCCGCACTAGACTGTTATAGCACTGTGATTCCACTTTCAGTGTCCTATGGAATCCTGGGGTTTGCAGTTTCAATTCAATCCTGTTAACTATACTCCCCAAAAGTAACTTTTCCAAGCACTGTCATTCCGCCGCGCAACTTACTTCGTCACCTGAATAAGGATGTCAGCCTAATAAAATGCCCTTTTCAGGGAGGAGATAAGGATGAGGCGTACAGCCCTGTGGAAAAATACTCTGTGGAAAGTTGTGACAATAGCAATTGCATAAGAAGTTGTGTGCTTCCCTCAGGAAAATGGCTTTTGCATGGGAAGGGCCTGGCATAATTTCTCTGGGTGCTGAGCACCATTCCTCAGATGCTCAGAAAAGAGCATCCGAGGCAAGAACCAAAATAAACTTCCTGTGTCCCCTTTGCCTTTGACTTGAATACTAAGCAGAAAGGCCTGCCGTACCTCAGGGCGTGTATTTCAGCATCCATCTTGTCTCCATTTTGAACCAAGGGGAGTCAAGAGCTAGCCTGCCTGTAGAAGCATCCCGGCAGTGTGCAAGCCAGTTACTGCCGTGGATGCTGTGTATGTGAGAGAGACCATTAGTAGGATAGTATACAACAAGTAAAAGTGTGCAACTACCTTGGGCTGGCAGGTGACATTGACCACTTGTAGCACTTTGGGGGTGTAAAACTTGGGCTGTTGTAAAACCAATCTTCAGGTTTTTTGTTTTTTTTTAAAACTTACTTCTTTTTTTAATAATTATACTCTCTCCCATACCCCTTATGGGATATATGGGGGATAATTTTGCAAGGTTTTAGGCCTAGGAGGCCTAGGAAAGACTGTTGTTGTTGTTGTTTTCCCCCTCAGTGAGAAAATAAACTAGAACCCTACAAAGTTGGGGGGAGTTTTTCAATTTTTTTGGAAAAAAAGCCATCAAATTGTGGGCCTGAAAAACGGACTTGAGGGCCACATTTAACTTATTCCTCATCTCCAGAATGAGGACAAAAGAAGACACATTTCTGCACAACATTTGCATATGCAAAGTTTCTGTATCTAGAAACCGATTTAAGGTGTGGTTTCATTTGGGGTGTAAAACACGTTCAGAATTTTGTTCATCCTTGATGATTCAGGGTTCCTTGACATGTTGAGACATTCCACTGGAGGGAAAAAAAGTTGTTAACTATGCTTAGATTTTTGTCCTTGGATGAGAGTAGAAAGACCAAGACACTTTTTTGGTTACGTAAAGCCCAACACTTGTAGATTATACAAAATCCACGGTTCTCTGCATCACAATTTTGGGGAAAAAAAGTCTCCAGCTGTGAGTAACCATTTAAAACTGTTGAACTTTTACCCAGCAAGGAGAACATCTTTGATTTTTTAAAATTATTTCTTATTTTCATGGGAAAGAATGAAATAAGCAAAGGTTTGTATCCCTAACCCTTTATATGAATGTAGAAATCAAACCATTGCTTCATCTCACCCAGGGATGTCTGGGCTTATAAGAAATGACTGCATATTTACATGGGGAAGAAGCACAGTTGAACATAGTGAACTTAGTGGGACCTATTGCCAAGCAAACATGCATAAGTTTGCAGACAGCAGCCTCACTGTCAGATAGATTATAGTGACCCTGGGACATTTATGCATGGAGTTACTCACTGAGTTATGGAACCGCCTCCTTTGTTGGGGCCATTTTTGTTGCATTTCTCAGACTTAAACTGGTATTCCCATGTCATCCAGTTCCATATCGTGAGTAGACCATTCTACCCATACTTTTCATAATTCACACTTTTGTTTGCGTATACCACCCAATGAAGATTTTTTTGCATGCAAAAAATATATCAATATAAGCATTTTTGTTCATTTTCCCATGGAGTACAGGGGGTTCATCAAATGACTAAATTGAAGCTGTCATACTTTGGACATGTCATGAGATGACATGACTCCTGGGTAAAGCTGAAGGCAGTTAAGAAAAGAGGAAGAATGGATTACAGGTGGATTGAATCAATCAATCAATCAATCAATCAATCAATCAATCAAGGAAGTCATAGCCTTGAGTAGGACTGTTAAGTACAGGATCTCTCACTGATACATTTACCACAATCAAAGCCAACTTCACAGCACATAATAACAAAGAGGACATTTGTGCACAGTTCTCAAGCATACATATTTTAATCATATACATTTTTATCCCAAACTAGGGTATGTACCTGGCGTTACATGGGATTTTATTTTCCTCCTAAGAACTCACCAAACTCTCTTCTCCAGTACCTGTAACTTTTCCCCATATTTCCCAATGCAGTCTGTATTCAGAGTTGTTAACATATGGAGGTGGGGTTCCTGAGGGAATACACTGTCCTCCTCCTTGCTGCTAGACCTCATCTCCAAAGCAACTGGCCTATTCCAGTACCTGTAACTTTTTCCTCATATTCCCCAATCCAATCTGTATTTAGAGTTGTTAACATAACAGAGGTTTGGTTTCTGAGGGAATACACTGACCTTCTTACTGCTAGGCCTCATCTCCATAGCAACCATCCTGAGGCACAACAGCTCCCTGGCTGAGGATTCTAAAGGCCCCACCCTGAACTGCCAACCCCAGGATTCCATAGGATGTTGAAAGTGGAATAATAGCACTGTAACAGTCTAGTGCAGAAATGGCCTATGTCTACAGTGGTCTCCCAGCCGTGGAGCATATTCAGAGAAGCCGTTGTGGCAGGACCTCAAGGAGTCTCCCCCACTGCCTATTCTTGACAACCCCTGCCACCAGGAGAGTGGTACATGTGTCATTGCCCAGCACCCGGATCTCTTTGGTTGGGATGCTGCCAGGTAGGTTGGGGAGAGTTTGCATCATTAGGTGTAGCTACAGTCTTGGAGCTCCATTGTCACAATTACATTGACAGTGCAGTATCACAGTCAAAGGTTTTTACATGACTAAAACAAATTCCATCCCTTCCCCTCCTCTCTCATTGCTACTTCCTGTTGGTCACCCTCACACACCCTCTCCCCTTCTCTAAATTTTCTGCACTAGTTCAGCCAATTTTAGACCCCTTTGCTTCTTGCCTCCTCCACTGATTCAAGGCCCTCATAGTCCTCATATCTAAAAACAGAGAATGAGTACAGGTAGAATAGTTACTGAGATTTCACCTCAAATGAAATTAGAAGCAAATTTGGAGGTTCATCCCCAAGCAGGACCTCTAAAGGGGAAGCCCAAAAGTGTTTTGATAGAGCCCATGACATTCCCCAGAGGGTTCTACCTGGCCCTCGGGTGCCACGGTGTACATGCAGCCTTTCTCAAACAAGGAATTCGGAGGGTAAGCCAAATGTTTGTCAGGAACAGCAGTGTATTCCTTATGAGCTCTTTTAAGTTTGTGCATTTGGAGAAGGTGGGAAGAAGAGAGAGTGAAAGATACCGATAATGGCGTGGTTTTGGAAAAAACCGCATGAACCTACAGCCCATGAGTTCTTTCTGTTGCTAACAGTGCCATACATTCAGTGGACTGTGTTTTCCTTGCCACGCATTTGCTTATGCTATTCATTTTTTAAAAAGGAAGCAAGGCGATAATGTAAGACAACAAGCTAATAACCAAACTGCTAATCACAAATTCCCTCATCTTCTCCAGGAAACAGGAAGAAAGGTGTTTGATGTGTATTGTTGCTGATTGCCAACATCTGGTATGGATGCCACTAAAAGCAATAACAGAAATAATGCATTTTGGTTCTCCCAGGAGACTCTTGGGGTGGGTGGGGAAATAAAACAGAAGGATGCGCATGGATTTCCAAGGCCATTTCCACACTAGACTATTATAGCACTATTATTCCACTTTCAACATCTTACGGAAACCTGGGGTATTTCCATAGGATGTTGAAAGTGAAATAATAGCACTATAACAATATAGTGTGGAAATGCCCCAAAACTTGGTGTTGCTTGCTATTTTTTTAATGCTTTACTTTATCTTTTCCCCCCAAATGGGAGTTCTTATTTGTGGTAAGATCCCAGACTAAGGATAGAAAGAATATTAGAAAATATCAGATAAATGGGTTTCCTGAGTATTGGGAAACCCCAAAGTAGAGAATCATGGACTCACAAGAATCTTTACAGTTTGGCCCTTGTTCTATGCAAAATTCATATGTGGATTTTGTCCTGCAGACAAACTACAATTTCTGTCCAGAAATATTATTTTTTTTTGTGAAGAAAATGCTATTTCTTGCAAAACTTGCAAAACAAAAATTTGTTTTTCTGTGCAAAAACTTGCAAATTTTATGTCAAATAGACCCTAAACAATGAAGATTTTCTGAAAACTTTCTTGCAGCAGGAAGAAAACTGCTGAAATTACTTATTGCTTCCTTCAAGAATGAAATTAGTTAAAAAAAATTACATTTCTGTCCCAGATTAGGGGTGGAATCTACCCAGAAGTCCCCTTGTACATACTAACTATAAAAGCAAATCTGTGCAGCACAAGACCGGCTTTAGTTTAATAGGCAGTTGCGTAGGGGTGGGGGAGATGCTTTGTCCAGGGCGGCAGTATTTTTGGGGTGTCCCAGCTCGTAGCCATGCCCCTGCATGCCCTGGCCACACCCCCACACACAGGCCATGCCCCATGCACCATAGCCATGACCCCATGCACTGCAGCCACGCCACCAGACACCGTAGCCCCCTCCTGCCCCCCTTCCACACACTCCAAGCTCCGCCACTGTTAATGGACCATGTGCAAGAGAACTTCCCCCAAAGTGTTTTGTCCTCCAGGATTAACTCCCAATTCTAGTTGAAAGGGTTTGATTCAATTAATACGAACAGTTTTGATGCACAGTATTAATTGTTGTGCCAAAAGCACAAGGCACACCTCAAATAAGGAAGAGGAACAACCTTTAAATCAGCCTGCAAAACTGATCCTTTTGCAGGTATTTTGTACTGGCCAGCGAAATCGAACATTCTGCTTACTTGCTTTCTCTAGTAGGAACGGAAAGAGTTCTGTTTTGTTGAATGACAGTTTGCATTGTTAAATGTATTATAGCTGGATATGTGCATACCTTTGTACAGACCAGCTTACCCCAACCTAGTGCTCTACATATGTGTTAGACTACAATTCTCATAAGGCTGTTGGCCATGCTGCCTGATGGGAGCTGCAGCCCAACGCATCTGGAGGGCACCAGGTTGAGGGAGGTTGCTATAGATTCTAGGTCTGGGCATGTTTAACTTTGATCACCAGGTCAGCATGGCAGTCTCCTTGGGACTTGAAAAATCAGTATTTGATAATCAAATTGGGTGTGAAGTTGATTGGGTGTGAAGTTGATACAGTTAACATGCATATCTTCTCCTATATAAAATGGCAGTTTGATTCTTTTTTAATCAGAATCATGGCAAGAAGAAAAAGTAAGGAAGAAAGAAAGAAGGAAAGAAAGAAAGAAAGAAAGAAAGATGGTTCTCTAAAACTGCTCTTTACATTTCAAGAGAAATGTCTCTTGGCAGCCAGAGGACAGTATGAGATCTAACGGATTTAAACTACAGGAAGGTAGATTTAGGTTAAACACCAGAGACTATAAGGGTGGTTTGACAATGAAATCGATTACTTCTATGGATGGTGGGTTTTCCCTCATCAGAGGTTTTCAAGAACAGGCTAGACAGACCTCAGCTGAAGATGCTCTGACTTTTGGATTGTCTTGCACCTAGTGGAAGATTGGATTAGATGAGCCATAAGGCTTTCTCCAACACTGTGACGATTAAATCTATGATTCAGAAAGCAGCTTTAGATGTAATTTTTGCTCAGACTGTCAAGAAAAAAAAAAAAGGAAGAGCAAACCTTCTTCTGTCCTTGACAATCACAAAGCCGGTCAGGCTTCCTTCTGCTTTTATTTGCATAGCAAAAAACAAAGCTTGAAAAAGTTCCTTTTGACATGCAACTCCAGAACCTCTTAGCCAGCATAAATTCCTTGTTCCAAAGTACAAGAGCCATAGTCTGGCTCTGTTTCTATGGAAAGATAAGTCCCATGCTTCATGCACGGTGTCCCTGCAAGGCTTTCCAGAGCTTTCTGGGAGTGATAGTATTTTGTCAGAAAAAGGTAACACAACCATGCACCTAGAGGACACATGTGGCCGCTCCTTCCTTACCAATGAGAAACAGCAGAATGCTAGAGGGTCTAGTTGTGTGCAACTTTTCCCAAATCCCATTCGGAATAAGTGATTCTCCTCACTGACCAGAGATAGAGCTTCACCGTGGATAATTTTCACTCCTGGCTACCCTGCTCACCCCACAGAATCCTGGCATTTGTAGTTTAGGGAGGTACTTAAAATTCTTTGCTAGCAAATCCTGCTTTTATTAGTTCAGGGGAATGATAGGAATCCTAACTTCACCTAATACAAACCCCAGTGGGCATCATATAGGATGTATTTAAAGTGGTATCAAAGTACTGTTATTGTACAGTGCAGATACACTCCTAGCTTCTGCTCTGCTGCTGCCAATAAACCCCAAAATTTTACCTTCACAACTAAAAGTCACTCCTCTCCAATTTTGCTACACCAAAATGGGAGAACAAAGTTATGGTGTGAGGCAAAGTTCTTCACCTCTTCCTTATTAATATAACATAAAGTAAAATTCAAAAATCTCTATTGCCTTTTTCATGCTGGATGAGTTAAGCACACAGTGCAGAAGCCTTTCTACAGTAGGATTACTTTTGCCATTCTTGGCTAAATACCTGGCACAGGAAGCCAGATTACTACACTCCCCTGGTGCTATATAAATAAACACCCTCATGTGAACTGGCTGTTCCTCTGCCTTTTCTTTGCAGCTCCAAAAAATGTACAGTCCTTCCTCCACATTTGTGGGTACGAGCTTCATGAATTTGATTATTCATAAGGTGCCCACTTGCCTCCTTCCATTCTCCCCTCCCCATTCCCTTGCCTTTTGCCCCAGGTGAGCTGTGCCTTCCTTCCACATGCCCCGGCAAAAGGCAAGGGCCTCCCTTTCCTATTTGCTTACCTTTTTGCCCATGCACAGCAATCCATGTGCACCTGGGCAAAAGGCAAGGGAATGGGGGGAAGGCATGTGCATGCCTTCTCTTCATATGGGGCTGCCTCTTCCCATTCACTTGCCTTTTGTCCAAGCATGTGGATGGAAAGCACACGCCTAGGCAAAAGGCAAGGGAATGGGGGAGGGGAGTGCTCACTTGGGTGGAGGGAGTTATTCGCAGTTTTTAACTTTCGCAAGAGTTCTATACCCCAAACCCTTATGAAAGTGTTAGGGCCATTGTACATTAGCCATCTTGGATCCTATCCCAGGAGAAAGACAGGCTATAAATTGGGTAAATAAATAAATAAAAATTCCTGTATGAGCCATATTATAAAGGGCAACTCAGAAATGTCACGGAAGTTCAAGGAAAGCCACCTTCACTGGCTCCAAAAGGTCTCTTCCCTCCGGCCTAATAAGAACGCTTGCTTCCATGCTGTTCAATTTAATGCTTGGATAGCACGAGTTAAACCGATGCCTTTGCAGCTCGGTAAACAGTCCATCCTGTTAAGCTGCAAGGCTCTTGCCCTCCATTGGCATCATATCAGCGTGATGGATTATTTCTCCCAGTAGATTGGATCGCGGCTGAAATTCGAATACGTCTTAACAATTACTTTTCAAAGCATGGCAGCTCACTCTGGGGAGTGCAAAGCCCCTTTAGCAATGTTTTGCATGCTTGCTTTTCTCACCCATCCCCATCGCTCATCCTCCACACCTGAGATCTCCCTTGTAGTGCCAACATAGGGGTCGCCTGTTTTCATTTTCGCTAGTCCTGCAGCAAAGCTGTTAAGGTACCTCTTTCTGAGTTCTGTGGGGCCAACTATAATTGAATATTGCAAACACAATAACAATTTAAGTATACACACACAGAGAGACTCTTTATCCCCTAGATATATTATTAAAATGTTAACAAAACCTAACAACAAAACTAGACAAAAAGAAACATCAAATTACAACATCTTGTAAGTTCCTAACAACAAACACACATAAAAAACAAGTATATAACACTATATGACATTAAAAAAAACAACTAAGAAACATTAAAGACATTTAAAAAGAGGGTTTCGGGCTTTCTCAACATGGATTCTGTGTCACCTATATACAGAAAAATCTCTCTTGACTACAAATGCCAGTACTTCCACTGCGAATCTCCCCAAAATACTAATTGCTGAATCCTATAGTCAATATATCATACTCCTTTTCTTGCCCCCCCTAAAAAAAAGTAATAAAATAATAAATTAATGGGTCCTTATTAATCTATTAACAGAAAGACATGGTTTCCTATATGTATATTTAACAGCCATACCGTTAATTGTATAATGCACTGCCCCATAAGTTCCATACATCCCATGAGTACCAGTGTGGGACTGGATTGCAGGACTCTTCTGCCTGTGCTACTCAGTAGTATTGCAAAGTTTGGATGCAATCTTAAAACTCTAAATAAAAACAAAAATAGAACTTATACTACAAGAATTTACCTTTTTGTTACCTTTTTGTCCCCTCCTAAATGCATAACTGGAAATCCCACTACCTTATTCCAGGTGAAAAGGGTCTGATTCTTTCCCCTAGTGATTGCTCCTCTTCTCCTCGCCTGCTCTTCCTCTATTTCTCAACTCACCTGTTAAGAGCAGCCCTTTCCTTAGGGTTTCCCCACCCAGTGGACCAAACCAATAATTCACAGGGGTTAAATTAACTCAATGGTGAGTAAAATACAGCTCCCAGGGATTTTTAGGTAGCTGGCAGCCTCTGGTCTCTCCAAATCCCCATTTTTCCAGCCAAAAAGGGAGAGGGCAAATTGTCTCTTCTGGAAGCC
Organism: Cyclura pinguis; assembly: GCA_030412105.1. Classification (NCBI taxonomy): domain Eukaryota; kingdom Metazoa; phylum Chordata; class Lepidosauria; order Squamata; family Iguanidae; genus Cyclura; species Cyclura pinguis. The sequence goes on along the minus strand of CM059604.1, from coordinate 130,874,923 downwards.
ACTGGGAGCCACCTTTTAAATAGGTTTCCTGTTTTAACTGTTTAGCTATAAAAATAAAATCTTCCCTACCCTCAGAAAGAAGCAGAAGTGGAGTTCCAAACATTTCTAGTTTCATTTCTTTGGAGGGGGGCATTTTTGGGAGAGGATTCTCAGACAGATGTCCCCCAGGACCCACCATGGTTGCCCACCCCTATTTTAACAAGGGTTTTAGTCTGAGACTTCTTTAAAGGAGGCACATCACAAAGAACAGGGTTGGTTGGTGGCTCCCATATTGGTGGGGACTAGAGATTTAGGCTCTTTTCGCACGGCATTTGCCATGCGAAAGGGCCCCTAGAGCGTCGTGTGAATGTGAGGACTGGTCCACACGACACACTCACAATCGTGCGACGCTCCAGGGGCTGGCAGGCGCCGACCACGCACTTTTTCATTTTCGGCTGTGAGCCAAAAATGGAATGTGAGCGCGCATCGTTCTGGGGCCCCGCGTGCACTTGCCGTGCGTGCAGAGCTCCGGAGCCGCGGCGCTCGCACTTCCTGCCCCAGCGCAGCCTGGGAAACTCCCAGGCTGCACTGCGGAAGGAAGAGGCGGGCCTCTCACGCAAGCAAGCGGCAGCTGCGGAGCCGAAAGAACTGGGACGCGAAAGCCTCTCGGTAGAGGCTGCTCGTGTGATCCCCGCACCCCAGCTCTACGAAAAGGTGCATTGTGGAAATGGCCTTAGTCTGAACTTTAAGCAGCTATCCAAGACACTGAATCTTTTCTGGTGAATGCAAATCAGCACCATGGATAGCTCATTTAGGGTTCAGACTGAAATCTAGGGTGGTTTCTTTGCCCCACTGACATGGAAGCCACAACTGCTGAAGGCCTAGGTTCCTGTATATGAGTTCCAAATCAGAGTTTGGAAAAGTTTCTTCAACCCATATTCTACATCATCTTCATAGTTTTGAATGTGTAACTAAGTAACATCTATTGGGCTGACATCTCTGCCCACCATACCAGTCAGTGACCACACCAATAGACAGAGGTCTGTTCAGCTAGCAATGAAGGCACAGGAAGATGACATTTCAGCTTCCCCCCTCCAGCAAGCAGGGTTGCAAAAAGGAATTGTGACTTCTGATTGGTGGGAGGGAGATGGAAACATCATCCTCCCGCACCCCGATCTCTAGCTATACCAATCTCCATCTCTTGGTGTGGCTGCCAAGTGGTAAAGGAGGTTTGGGAGGGCATTTACAGTCATGGCAACAGTGTTCATGATCGTGACTGTGTAGTGTTAGTGAATACGGGGCAATTACACATCTGTAACTCTAACTTGCAAATCCATAACTTCAATACAGAATTCCTCAGTCAGCTTGGCTGCTGACCGTGCTGACTGGGAGAATTTTCTGACTTGGAGTTCCCCCAAAGTAACTTTTCTAATGTCTGATTGGAATCTTGAGCAGTGTGTTCCCTACCAGATGCAAGAGGATCCTGTCAGATAGGCGTTGTGGTGTCTCACATGGAGGACACCCCACGTTCCTTCCATTTGACATTCTGGACACAAGGTCAATATGTCCACATTGGGCCACCTGCTATATGTGGGTTGTGGGTTGTGTTTGGCTTAGTGGCCCACAAAATGTGAATGCCTGTCTATAGGTAAAAAACCACAGGCTGTGTATGGAGGAGGGGGGTAGAGAGAGAGAGCAGAGAAAGGGGGAGGAATGAGTATCAAAAGGAAATGTTCTGATGCCTGAGAAGATTAAATATGAAAAAAAAAAATACCCAACACGAAGGGGATTATCTTTCTATTTAAAACCATCATAACTGGATGAATAAAACAGCCACTGGAAACTGACCTGAAAAATTAGCAATATTGGGACCACGGAGCTCCCAAAAGTCTAACCCAGGTGAGCAACCGTTTTGGGGCAGTTTAAAAAAAACAAAAAACACCTCTCATTTGCTAGATTCCTGCAATCTTTTCTTCACCTATTTCCATAAGGATGGGGTGGTTCTTTAATCCCCGGTGGATCAAAATGCCTCGTACACACTGTGCGGCACTGCAATGATGGCTTGCAACCCCTGATAAGAGATCTGGCATATTAATACCATGGTAAAAGTAATACAGGAGTTGCCACACTGCCTGTTTTCTTGATATCATCTGACAACTCCCTCTCATGTTACTTATTGACTCGGCTACGGTTTAGTTGTCTCTCCTCCTGTCATCCGGTAGATACGAAAGCAAGCAAAACAAATATTTTTAAAGGGTTATACACATATTTTAAAATATTTCTCCTGCTTTTTCTTTATGGGAGCTCAGGACAGTGTACAAAGTCCCCCCCCCACCTCCTGACAACAACAACCCTGTGAAGTAGGGCCATGTCTACATTACAATTTATAGTGCTATTATTCCATTTTCAATATCAAATGGAGTCCTGGGGTTTGACGTTTCGGGAGAGGCATTTAGAATTCTCAGCCAGAGAGTTCTTTGGCCTCAGTAAACTGCAAACCCCAGAATTCCACAGGATGTTGAAAGTGGAATAATAGCACTATAACGGCGTAATGAGGAAATGGTGTAGGCTAGTCTGTGAGCAGGTACTCACCCAGGGCTCACTGAATGAGCTTTATAGCTGGCTGGAGACTGAAGGTGGGTCTCTGAGGCTTAAGCCACTAGCCCGTGAGCCTCATGTGGCCTTTAAAGTCATTTCTATGGCCCCCAGGGGTCAAAAATTGTTCCCCAGTACTCCCAAATGCCCTCTAGAAGGAATGGGGGTCATTTTCATCACATTTTTAGCCACCCCCCAGGTCTGTTTGGGCCCAGCAGAGGCTCTTCTAAAAACAGGAAGTGAGTAGTCATTTGCCGTTTCCGCACTACACTGTTATAGTGCTATTATCCCACTTTCAACATCCTGTGGAATTCTGGGCTTTGCAGCTTAGGGAAGAGCATTTAGAATTCTTAGCCAGAGAGCTCTTTGGCCTCAGTAAACTACAAACCCCAGAATTCCACAGGGTGATGAAAGTGGAATTATAGCACTACAATAGTGTAGTGTGGAAATGGCCATTGACTTCTGCTCACTTCCTGTTGTTAAAAAAAAGCTTACCAAGAAGGTATCCTTGAAGATTTTTTTAAAAAAAAAACCTAGAGAAGTTATCTGATCAATGTGAAAAGATACAATATTTTATCAACTGCACACCAATTCTAGGCATACCGACCAATTTACCATTTTAAAAAATCTGTAAAGCCCATCCTTCTCTTTATTTTATATTTCATTATGATGAAGATAGAAAGAGCATAGTTCATCTGCTGTTGGCCAAACCCAGCCACCTTGGATTTCTTCTGGGGAAAAAAGCAGGGTATAAATCCAACAAACAAGACATCAGCTAAGTCATGACAAATGACTTAATGTATTGCTTACATGGATTGCGGCCCCTCCCGAAACTGCAAACCCCAGGATTCCATAGGATGTTGCAAGTGGAATCATAGCGCTATAACAGTCCAGTGCGGAAATGACCATAGCACTGTAACAGTGTAGAGTGGAAATGGCCTTATCTAAATATACTTTACAGATATACCTAAGTAGCTGACACAGGATTCTAGCCAATCTTGTCACTGAGGAATACCCCCCTCTGGATTAAACTTCCAAAAAGCCATTGCAGTTTGCTCTGGAACATGTCTGAACCTCACAGCTTTTTTGAGAATCCGATTGGTCGCAAAACCATGACTAACACAATCAGCCAACTCAACTGTCTACAGAATGCCTCCTTTCTTTTAAGGAACTGCTGCCTGCTACTCATTGTGGGACCAAGGTTTCTTCTTTTTTTCAGTGAGCCACTTACCTCTTACACAATAAACACTTGGCTCATGCACAGTAAAACCCGATCCTACCAAATTTTAAGGACCAGAAATCTAATCCTACCAATCGTGGAAGCATGAATATTAAAGCAAAGATTTTATGAATATCCATATTTTGACTTATTATCCAGATTCAAAATCTGAAATGTTGAGAGTCATAAGGTTTACAGATTGATATTCTGAGAAATATCACGTAAAGTGTTCGTTGAATTTTTAAAAGTTAAATAGAAAGAAAGGGAGGGAAGAGGGGAAAAAAAAAGAGAAATATGTTGGATATAGATGTGAGCTAGGTATAGACATTTATATAAGGTGACTGTACGGGTTGAGCGTCCTTTATCCAGAAATCCAAAATCTGAAATACTCCAAAATCCAAAATTGTCCACATGTGTGGCTGACATAAGTGACACCTTTGTCTTCTGATGGTTCAATGTACGCAAACCTTGTTTCATGCACAAACTCATTAAAAATACTGTCTCAAAGTACCTTTAGGCTTATACATATATAAGGTGTATATGAAACATAAATGAATTTCATGTTTGGACTTGGATCTCATCTCCAAAATATGTACATATATGCAGATACAGCTATTCCAAAATCTGAAAAAAACAAAACAAAACAAAATCTAAAACACTTCTAGTTCCAAGCATTTTAGATAAGGGGTACTCAACCTGTTCGCTGAAAAACAAATTTTCTTAGAGCTGGTATCTATAAAATGTAGTTTATTAGATAATATTATTCCTATCTTGTGGGTGTGGAGAGTATGTAAGTTACAACTGCTTCCCTGTATTAAAAAGCTCCATAGAATTCCAAATGAGTTGTGACTGTACACATTGTGTTAGCAAGTGTCTAGTACAAATATATAATTAGTTATTGTTCCATCACACTTGTATGTCAGCAGTTTATCACCATCATCATCATCATCATCATCACTACCACCATCACAACAACTCCCTGAAATCAATGACAAATCGCACTAATAAGAAGATAAAGAACCTAAATAGGAAGCAATTGAGAAATTAAAACTTAAGGATGGGATACTTTTTACTTTGCTTAGAGATATGTAGGACCCTAGAAATTTTCCTCTCGCCTCATTGAGTCTGTTTTCATTTACCTCAGAATTCCAACTAATGTTTTGCCTGAGCTGGACCTTCCCAATTCACCTTGGATTTTGCCATAGGTGAAATTCATTGGGAACTCTACCTCTGCCATGCATTTGCAACTGGAAAGTATTTGGGATGGGTGAATTGGGAAAACTGGCACTACTAGCTCAAGTAAACATTCTCAGATGAAACATTTACGTGGTTACATTTCAATCTGTGAACCTCATCACCTTTGTCTTCTTAGGTCTGAAGACCATCGTAGGTGCCCTTATCCAGTCGGTTAAGAAGCTCGCAGACGTGATGATCCTGACCGTTTTTTGCTTGAGTGTTTTTGCCCTCATAGGGCTCCAACTCTTCATGGGAAATCTGAGACACAAGTGTGTCCGAAATTATGAGGAATTTAACTCAACCAATGGCACATTCGCTTCAGACCAGAAGACATGGCCAACTTTGGATGCCTTCCTAGATGATCCAGGTAAATGGCTCTGTTTTCTACTGTTTGTGAAGTGTAATGGTCTTGTTGTTTCCAGGCTGTGCATGAATCTCTGAACATATTTAATGTGATCTTCAGATCTGGTGCCATGAAGAAACTCAGAATTTTGCATGCAAAACAGGAAAATGCCACAGAGCCCTTTGGCAATATTTGTCCATTTCTTAACTGGTGTACTTAAATATACCAGTGTGAGAGAGCCACTGGTGATGGAGTGGTTTGGGTATTAGAATATGACCCCGGAGACCAGGGTCCAATTCCCCCTTGGCCATAGAAACCCATTGGGTGACCTTAGGCACATCACACACTCAGCTCCAGGGCCACCATAAGTCAGAAATGACTTGACGGCACACAACACCAACATGCTTAAATAGCCAAGGATGCCGCCAGAAGTTCTTTGTTAAGGGAGGAAATAGTACCACTCTAGTCTGCTTTGGTCAGACCTCATCTGGAATACTGTGTCTAGTTCTGGACACCTCATTTCAAGAAGGATATTGACAAGCTGGAACGTGTCCAGAGGAGACCGACCAAAATGGTGGAAGGTCTGGAAGACATGCTCTGTGAGGAGTGGCTTAGGGAGCTGGGTATGTTTAGTGTGAAGCTTAAGAGAGGACGTGATAGCCATGTTTAAATATCTGAAGGGATGTCATGTCGAGGAGGGAGCGGGCTTCTTTTCCACTGCTCCAGAGACTAGGACAAGGAGCAAAGGATTCAAATTACAGGAAGAGTTCCCACCTGAACCTCAGGAAGAACTCTCTGACAGTCAGAGCTGTCTGGCAGTGGAATAGGCTCCCTCAGCGTGTGGTGGGGTCTCCTTCTTTGGAGGTTTTTAAGCAGAGGCTGGATGGCCATCTGTTGGGAGTGCTTTGATGGGTGTTCCTGCACAGCAGGGGGTTGGACTGTGGTCTCTTCCAACTCTATGATTCTATGTATGGGCCCCAAAACTTTCAGACAGCAGCAACAGTCATTCTTCTCATTGGACATGTATGGCCCTTAGGGACATTGTTGTGGGCCCCCCACCCCCTATCCTTAAAAAAAAATGATTTGCTGCTCCTGCAAACCTCTAGAATAGGGGTGGATGAAATATGGCCTGTTGGCTGCATGTTGTCCCCTACGAGGTCAAACATTTTTGTCCCCAAATGCCCTCTAGGGTCATGGTAGTATTTTTGCCACATTTTGGGGAGTCCCAGGGCTATTTTAGTCCCAGAAGACACCTTTTTTTTAAAAGTAGAAAGTGAACAGGAAGTAACTTCTACTCATTTCCTGTTGTTCAAAAAGGTCTCTCATGGGACTAAAATGACCCATGTGGTGAAAATGTGGGGTTTGGGGGCAAAAAAAGCTGTCTGAATTATACTTATTTATTTCCAGTGGGGAGGCTGAGGCCATGCAATGTGTCTTCTGATATAATGCAGCCACAGTAGCCTACCCTGCTCTAGGAGAAGCAATTTTCCAACAGAATAAGTCACAGCGCTTTGTATTTGTATCTATGTGAGAGAGATTTGGTCCCTCTCCACCTGGAAATGAATATCCGGCATTTCTCCTTTAGGAAAAGTCTGAAAAGGTTCTTCCTGGAGCTGGTGCCACCCTCCGTGGGCTCCACAGAGTAAAAACTGACCCCCCAAAGGGTCAAAGCTGTCCATCCATGCATCGAGAGGACATGAAGAAGGATACCACTTTAACAGGAATCATGTCACAAACAGGATTATACTTCATCTAACAAAGCAGTTTTCCCCAATCCTGATTGGATGCTGTATCCGTGGGGCTACAGGTTCCATCATCTATTCATCCAAACAAATAGGGTCTAGAGATGATGTGAGTTGTAGTTGAATGCATCTAGGGCTGCCAATTTGTTGCTGTTGTGTGTCTTCAAGTTGTTTCTGACTTATGGCAACCCTAAAGCAACCCTATCACAGGGTTTTCTTGGCATGATTTGTTGAGAGGGGAGTTTTCTTTGCCTTCCTCTGAGGCTGAGAAAAAGTGACTTGCCCAAGGTCACCCAGCAGCTTCCATGGTCAAGCAGGGATTTGAACCCTGGTCTCCAGAGCTGTAGGCCAGCACTCAAGCTACTACTCCACACTGAGTGTCATGCCAAACCACTCATTTCAAACCACTACACTACACTGACTCCAAAGCCATCTTGGAAGAGACCATTTAAAGCTTTGGATTCTGGTCTGACATCTCAGCCCAAGCAGTTTGGCTCAGTGCTTCTGTCTGTCCCCACTGACTTGTTGATTGCCTTCGCCATCTCCTTGTTTGCTTGGCAGCTTCCCAGCCAAGTGTTAGAAAGGCCTGCTTCTTGTGGTGGAATGTCTGTTCACCTCCAAGCCACCACCCTTGTTATAAATCCATTCTCAGCTGTTGTGTGGCATTGACGGGTTGGTTTTGTTGGCTTTTAGATATTTTATAGTACAATTACCGTAGCTTTTCATTGTGCCCAGCTGTCATGGGAGTCCGTAGACTTATTGATAGGACAGAAGCTTTTGGAAATTTGTAGGAGAGCAGAAGATGCCAACAGGAGAGGTATTCTGGAATCAAGGATCAACAATTCCATCTGGACACAGCTCTGAGGATCAAGTATAGGGACTTCTAGTGCAGGGCTTGTGGAAAATTTGAGCTACAGCCCCCTGAATGCCTTATTGATCAGGAGATTCTGGGTGTTGTAATATTACTGGCTGGTATCACATTCAATAGTTATGAGTTTGGAATCTGGATTTATGATCTCATAATTGCTGAGAGTACACATTTACAGTTTTTAACAACCAAATCTGACCACGCAAAACCTACCTTTTCAGTCTGGCAGTATCCCAGCAGCATGGCAGGGGTTGGACTTGATGGCCCTTACGGTCTCTTCCCCCTTTATGATTCTATTCTATGATTCTCTACATGGAATGACCCTTGACGTCCATGGGGCATATCAAAATCCATAATTTTGGCTGCAAAACCTGCCCTTGACTTAGACATGAGATTGACTTCTACATGAGCATATATGATAATATCTACACGCTTGTCAGTAATCCATTGAGTTTGCACTCTCCATCTTGGGACAGAGTTTAGAGTCTTTTCTGTCACCCATTCCTTCTTGACAATGTCTTGTCCCACCTAGCCTGAAGAAGAGTTCTGGAGAACTCAAAAGCTTGCACACTTTGATGACATCTTGGTTGGTCTTAATAAAGGCATTGCCTAGTGTTGGATTTTGTTTCTACTGTCTTCTTTGTACACAATACAGTATTTCTTGCAGTTGCTTTCACTGTATGCTAGTTGTTGACTTGATCATAATTTAATTTATAGAGGTATAAATATTTGAAACCGGGTTAAAGAAACAAGCAGAAACTGATGTCCCTGTCCCTGCAGAAACAAATAGCTTTACCATCTCTCCCCAAATGGAAGTGCTTTTATATCGCATCACTTTCAATATGGAAACTTTGGACCAGTACCACAATATGCAGTCCCAGACTGTATGTTTTGATCAGTTTCAACTTTATCAGGACAATGAAGCAAACAGGCACAAACTGGGTTGAGAAAGAGAATGAGAGAGAGAGAGAGAGAGAGAGAGAGAGACAGATGAGCATGTCTGGGCTGGTATATTGTGGAAGGAGAAAGAAATCAAATTAATAGATGAAAATTTACAAAACTCTGCCACAAACCAGCCTGGGCAGGAAAGATTGTGGAATTGCTGAGGAATGGAAAAAGACAACTCAGCATAATTTGAGAGCTGGATTTCAACAGTGTAGTGATTGTCTGTCAGTTTGTCTCTCATTTCTATCTCTTTGGCACATTATTTAGCTTTCTTGCCCCTTTAAAAAAAATGGAGACCAGTCAGTTAGTCCCAACTAGAGTGAACACATTAAATAATTGCTGAACAATGCATAATATTGTTGTTGTATGTCTTGAAGCTGTTTCTAACTTATGGTGACCTGAAGGTGAACCTATCATGAGGTTTTCTGAGACTGAGGCCCTTACCACATGACATCGCCATCCCAGCATGGCAACGCATTGCTCCTGGTCCAAACTGCAAAGCCCAGGATTCCATAGGATGTTGAAAGTGGAATAATAGCACTATAATAGTCTAGTGCAGAAATGGCCTCCGTTTGCAGATGACTGAAGGAAGATGGAGACAGAGAGGAAAAGTGGGAGGAGGAGAGAGAAACTGGGACATTTTAAAAGCAGCTGAAAAAGTGGGATGGCAGAGGATTAATGGGAGGGTGTAGAGTAAATACACAGGTGAATCCAGTTGATTCAATGACTCTACTTTAATTAGGTCTGACAGTACATTTTAGGCCAGGATTTAAGCCTGAATAGAGAAATGGATGCCATTTGTAGTAAAAATCAAAATATTTCCAAGTCTGGAAAGTATTCCATAAAGGGAAGAAAAAAAATCTTGGACTGTAGTCCATCAATTCATTTCCCAAATGTTTATGATTTCTTCTTGCCATGTGATTGTACTGTTGTGCTGCTGCTTCTTCTTTTTCTTCTTCTTTTAAAAATCCTTCAGGGACAGATATGAACAATACTGCTGGAAAATCAATCATTTTGTCAGTATTATGCGGCGATGAATGACTTAACATCATTTGAGGCCTATTGATCACACTGTATAATAAGATTCCACATTTCAATTGCTGGAAGATTGATGTTGAAAACGCGTACAAAAGCAAGGATTAGGGACGCTGAATTTGATCAAACAAGGACTAGATTAAGTAAAAGCCTGTCATTGTTCATTAGGAAGTGGTGTCTCCGCTGGAATATAGGGTAGCCAGTTTGCTCAGGGGATCACAGGCTGTTCAGAGAGTTAGTGCAAGGCTGAGGTACACCCGTAGAGCACACAAGATAGAGCACATCTCTCTGTCCCCAAATGTTCATGTGATATGGCTCGCTTGGGAGAGGGCTCCAGGAGTTTTGTGGGCCTCTGGCAAGAGACTTGGGCCATTTCTGCACCAGACTGTTATAGTGCTATTATTCCACTTTCAACCTCCTATGGAATCCTGGGGTTTGCTGTTTAGGGAGGGGCATTGAGAATTCTCAGCCAGAGAGGCCTTTGGCTTCAGTCAACTACAAACCCCAGAATTCCACGGGATGTTGAAAGTGGAATAATAGCACTATAACACTGTAGTGAGGAAATGGCCTGGGACACAAAAGCATCCAAAACAGGCTTGCAGTGCCCTGTGAAAAATGGGGTCTGTTTCTTCAGTTTGGAAATGATTGCTTCCGTTTGGTATTTCGTGGCAAGGAAGAGGATTTGCCTGTCACTGAAATTGTTTTTGTTTTTTTTTAACAAAATGTGTTTGGTTTGCAGCAGCTAGAAAGAAGTGTCTGAGTAGAATAGACTGTTGACTGTGGCTAGCATGTCATGATGTTTGAATGTAGCAGTCTGGCCTATCTCTCTCCGCCCCATGAGACATAGGCCATTTTTCCCCTCCATGGTTATAGTGCTATTATTCCACCTTCAACATTCTGTGGAATTCTGGGGTTTGTAGTTTACTAAAGCCCAAGAGATCTCTGGCTAAAGGCCCCTTCCTAAACTACAAACCCCAGAATTCCATAGGATGTTGAATCATAGAATCATAGAAATGTAGAGTTGGAAGAGACCACATGGGCCATCCAGTCCAACCCCCTGCCGTGCAGGAACACCCTCAAAGCACTCCCGACAGATGGCCATCCAGCCTCTGCTTAAAAACCTCCAAAGAAGGAGACTCCACCACACTCCGAGGCAGCAGATTCCACTGCCGGACAGCCCTGACTGTCAGGAAGTTCTTCCTGAGGTTCAGGTGGAATCTCCTTTCCTGCAGCTTGAATCCATTGCTCCTTGTTTTGGTCTCTGGAGCGGCAGAAAACAAGCCCTCTCCTTCCTCTACATGGCATCCCTTCAAATATTTAAACATAGCTATCATGTCCCCTCTTAACCTTCTCTTCTGCAGACTAAACATACCCAGCTCTCTAAGTCTATCCTCATAGGGCATGGCTTCCAGGCCCCTCACCATTTTGGTCGCCCTCCTCTGGACCTGCTCCAGCCTGACCATGTCCTTCTTGAATTGGGGTGCCCAGAACCGGACACAGTATTCAAGATGAGGTCTAACCAAAGCAGAGTAGAGTGGTACCAGTACCTCCCTCGACCTAGACACCATACTCCTATTGATGCAGCCGAGAATTGCATTGGCTTTCTTGGCTGCCGCATCACACTGCTGACTCATGTTCAGCTTGTGGTCTATTAAAACTCCTAGATCCCTTTTACACGTACTGCTATCCAGCCATTATCCAGAAAGTAGAATAATAGTAGAATAATAGCACTGTAACACAAATATTTGGCAAATGTTGGAAAGGATGTGGTTTATTGGAAGGCAGACCTTTTTTTCCTCAGTAAACTGGGGAATGTGAAGAGTATGAAGACTGAGGCCCTGTTTGCATGGCATTTTCCATGCGAAAGGGCGCCTGGAGTGTCGTGCATTTGTGAGGAGCGATCTGCACGACACACTCACCAATCGCACGATGCTCCAGGGTAGGGCAGGCGCCGATCACGCACCTTTTCATTTTCAGTTAAAAGCCCAAAATGGTACACGATCGTGCAGTGCTCCTGGGCCCCACGCGCAGCTACCTGGCTTGCGGAGCCTCTGGAGCCATGCCGGTCGCACTTCCTGCCCCAGCGCAGCCTGGGAAACTCCCAGGCTGCGCTGTGGAAGGAAGAGGCGGGGCTCTTGAGGAAGCAGGCAGCTCGTGCGGAGCCAAAGGACCCTGGATGCGAGAGCCTCTCGCTGGAGGCTGCTCGCACGATCCCCGCACCCCAGCACCGGAAGATGGTAAGGTGCAGAAAGGGCCAGAGTTGGAAAGGTAAAACTTTATGGCAGTATTGGAACATTTTGCTTTAAGTTATGGAAGTTCAGGTGAATCCATTTTAGGGTTCCAGTACATTGTTTCTTGAAGTAAAGTTTGACTGTATACATCCTGAGGCAATTTTGAATGGATGGAAAATGCACACACATACACTCACCTCAACAAATGGATAATACTTGAAGAACATTCTGCTCATCAGAAAAAAAGTAACCACTGCTATATATGGTTATTTTTAATGTGTGGGTGGACATTATGGTTTCTAGGAAAGAAGCTTAAGATCTCAGGGCTGCCAACCTGGCACTGGAAAATATGTTTTGATATAGATACACTTAGTAATAAAGTGCAGGTTAAGAGTTATGACTCAGTCTAGATTTATGAGACGTAAATAGCAGTAAGCAAATATACTGTCTGTATGGGTAGGAAGACAGAGACATCAATAGCTGCACATATCTGGAGCATTCAATCCATCCCCCCTCCCCACCCATGGCTGGATTTTAAAATGTGTAGGTTCCTCAAAGTGAACTCTTGAGGCTCCCACCAGATGCATGATCCGTAAGACATAACTTATTTTCTGGAAGCACAGCTTTGCCGTGAGCCTCCCAGCCTCCTATGTAAAATGGCCGATGTTTCTGTTTTGCTTGAGATAACAAATTGAATTGATAGATTTCACCTTCCCCCAAGAAGGTTGCTCATGGTTATGACTTGGGACATTAAACCAAGTCAGATCATGGGTCCATCTAGCCCAGCATTGTCTAAATTGATTGGCAGTGATTTTCTAGGGTTCTAAACAGTAGTCTTTGCTCTTAATCCTGTTTGGACATTCCAGGGATCAAAGCTGCAACCTTCTGCCTGCAAAGTATGGCCATTTGCGCATGATGTCACCATCCCATGATGAGGACGCATTGGCAGCAGTCCAGAAGTTGTGCTTTCACACAGTCCCCCTGCCAACACGTCCCCACCAGTCACAATAGCGGAGTATAACATTAATAGAAAAGAATCCATTAATGGCCTGCGATCACACAATGCTCCCATCAGCACCGGCCATGTGGAATGAGAGGAAGCACGATGTAGGCGCTTCCTTCCTTGGTGCTGCAGGGGAAGGAGGCTGGCTACCCTGTGCTGCAGAAGATGCATGTCACTCACACTCCGTTCCGTAGGGAGCCAGCTAGGTGCAGAGGGGAGTGTTTGCGTCACATTCCCATCCGAGCAAAGGTGCTGCCAGGATCACAACAGGAAGACAATGGGAACCAGTAAGGTGAGGAAATGGCCTATACACTTTACCCCTTCCGTAGTTGACCAAATGCGTACCTCTGATGTGTCATAGATGAAAACTGGGATGTGTGTGACCAAGCAGCAGCACGGTGTGGTCAAGATGGCAAAAGTGATTCATGAGGGAGAACAGGAGAGGTTGCACCAATTTGTTCTTGCTTGAGCTTGCTGGAAAGAACAGGAATCCTCCCCTGCTCCGGTCTCTGGACTTGAGTGCAACAACTTTTGCACTGAATTTGGTTTGTAGCAGTTGAAATGAGCAGAAGACAAAGGGGAAAAGTGAGAGGAGAAGAGAGAAACTGGGTCATTTTAAAAGCAGCTGAAACATGGGATGACAGAGGAGTAACTGGGACTGCCCTTGACAAATTGGGACAGTTGGAAGGGTATGCAAATGAATCTTCTAGAGTGCTAAGATCTTTAGAAAGCTTCTTCTTTCAAGTACCTTAGCCTTCCTAGATTAGGGCCATTTCCGTACTAGGCTGTTATAGCGCGGTGATTCCACTTTCAACATCCTCTGGAATCCTGGGCCCCTCCCGAAACTGCAAACCCCAGGATTCCAGAGGATGTTGAAAGTGGAATCATTGTGCTATAACAGCCTAGTGCGGAAATGGCCTAGGATAAATGGGGTCTTTTTCTTGTAACACTGTACTTATGCACTCCCTTTCAAAAGGAGTATATCTACCCAGGAGGTAGAAAACAGCAGGTGTAGATGAGTGCTTGGAAGAGTTATGCGGAGGTGATTTATGAGCTCATCCGTCCCATAATGCCTTGGCTCCGAGGACCCTCAAGGGCAGACATTCATCATCCCAGTCCTGAAGAACTACTCATAGTGGCTGCTCTCTAAAGCAGAACAGAACAGGCCCTCCTGGATTGAAAGGGGGATTAATGTCCATTTGCCTCCCTCTGTACTCCCTCAATGCCTGAGGTGAATACTCATAGGACCAAGTGTGAGGGGTGACCCTGGTAAAGAGGAGTGGGATGGAGCCTGGGGTGTGTGGCCAGCCTGAGTGACAGATCAACCCTGGAAACAGGTTGCCACGTATCCCAAGAGGCTCTGGGTAAGAGAGAAACCCAGCCCATTGGTGCATGGGAGGGGCTGAGCTCTCTGAGGAGGAGCTCTGTATAAGACAATGACTTGCATTTTGGGGATCTTCCTACAGTGAGATTTCCAGAGTTGGGTTTCAGTAAAAGCTTTTCAGTCAACTAAGGGAGATTATTTGAATAAGACCATTTCTGCAGTACACTGTTACAGTGCTGTTATTCCACTTTCAACCTCCTATGGAATCTTGGGGTTTGCAGTTTAGGGAGGGGCATTCAGAATTCTCAACCAGAGAGCTCTTTGGTCTCAGAACCCCAGAATTCCACAGGATGATGAAAGTGGAATTATAGCACTATAACGGTATAGTTGTCAAGGTCAGAGACCTGGGCAGCAAGCCAGCCTGGAACAGAGAGTGGGAGAGCCAGCCGGGAGGAGACAAGCAAGCACTTACTCAAGGAAGTTCATTTACCAGAGCGCCAAGCGAAGCCGTAGTTAGAGTTCCAAAGCCAAGGGTCAAGAGTCCAGAGGTCAATTCAAGGTATCAGGAACCAAGTGCTGGAAGCAAGGTACAGACAAGAGAGGACTTGTAAGAAGTTTGCCACAAGCAAAGGGAAGCTTCCAGGCAGGCAGTTATATAGCCCCAGGCACAGGTGTGTCCGGTCACCACTTAAACTTAGCCAAGGGAGCCTCCCTTTGCACAGCCCTCTTGAGTCTCTGCCTTGATTGGGGGCTTATTGAACCAGGCTCCAGAGCCCCTTCAGAGTCGGATCCCTGTTGCTCCAAAGGAGCAGGCACAGAATCGGATCCCTGTTGCTCTAAAGGAGCAGGCAGAGGGACGTCTGTGCCTGCTTGGTCCATGGCAGCAGAGGGAGCTCTTGAGCTGCAGGACTCATCTCCAGCCAGAGCCACAGGGACCAACAGCTGCTGCTCGTCATCTCCACCCTGAGCAACAGGGGCCAACAGCTGCTGCTCGTCATCAGCAGCTCTGACAGGGGCTTCAGTTATCACAATAGTGCAGAAATGGCCTAAGTGAGATTGTCTTCTCAGGGACCTAGTGAGAGGCAGGGAAGAAATCACTCTATTTTGAGTTAGGTCAGAAGGGGTGACCTAAACTTGGGAATTTAGCCTCTGAGTAGAAAAGGAAGCCAGAGGCCTGGGTGTGTAGGGAAGCTCTGAACCTGAATACTCTGTTAAGCTGAAGAAACTGGTTAGAAACTTTTGGAAGTTCTGTTTTGCTTGAATATACAGTAGGATCCCCGTATCCACGGATTCATTATACACTGATTCAGTTATCCGCGGTTGGCCAACTGCGTATAACTGGGCCTGAGGCGGGGCGGGTAGTGGGAGGTAGCGAGGAGCGTGGGATCATGCTCCCCACCAACTCCTGCTGCCTGTTCTGGCCCCGATCCTATCAGCAAGTGGTGAGAAAAGGGTGGGGAGCGTGGGATCACTTTCATCCCCAACTCTCATCCCCCGCCCGGGCCCGATCCCAGCAATGAGCGGCAGGAAAAGAGTGGGAGGCGCTGGATCGTGCTCCTCGCCAACTCCTGTTGCCCGCCCTGGACCCAATCCACTCTTTTCCCGCCCACTGCCGCAATTGGGCCAGGGCCAGTGGCGGGCCAGGGCATTCCCTACGATCTGCGGATTTTAGTATCCGCAGGGGGGTGGAACCAATCACCCGTGGATACGGGGGTCCTATTGTACTTGTAATACCTTTTCCCTGTTTGTTATTTTAATAAAGATTACATTCTGTTTTTGTAAATTTCTGACTTAACAGAGTACTTTTTCATTAGTTTTAATTTTATAGAAACATGCCATCACAGATGATTAAATCTTTCTGAATAAGGCCAGCGAGGCTTTACCCTTTATGCACTAAGGTGGTGAATTTAAGAGGTGAAAGCAAGGGTTGTATAAGGAGGGTGGCAGGGTGCCGTAGCCAATTGGGAAGGGAGTTGCCATCTCCAGCCTGGGAAAAGGAAAAGCAGGCCTGACTACCGTCACAAGGAGGAACAAGGGAGATTCTGCTGGAGGGTGGCAATGGAATGTGCACCATTGGCAGGTGACAGACGTTTTCGTCCCTGATTATCTTGGCAGTGTGCGTGTTCCTTTGCCAGCTGAAAGGCCAGCTGGAATCTCACCTACATGATTTCCTCTCTGGCATCTTCTCCACCTTACACAAGGCACTCAAGCTGCTGTGACTCAGGCTCCTTTTGTCATTCCAAAGGCTGGCTTTCGAACCCAATTATTCTTGTGGTTGGAAAGCTGCACTGGCAGATTTTGCACCTCTGCTTGAAAGGAGGTTGAGTTACCTGCCGGAGGGAAGGAATGTTTTTCTGTTCTGTGGGAAACCTGTTCCTGTTCATCCATCCGGAAAGGTAGGAGAGAGGCTTTTCAAAGGCCAAGGTGCTGGGAGCACAAGCCAAAGAGCATCTCCTTGAGAGTCGGGCTAGTCTAGCTTGCAGCAGTGGGAGAATGTATTTGTATGCTCCTTCTGTATGGAACCTCTCTCTCCCACCCAGTTCTTGGTCAGTCACTGTTTCTCTTTTGCCGTTTTGAAGGTGACTTGGTAACTTACTTTAAAGGGGAAAAAAATTTAGCTTAGACCAATACTTGTTAAGCTATCTGATCTAGGAGACCAGCACTTTTTCCACTCATTGTGAAAAGTTAGCATATTTGTGCCCATTGGCTACAACTTTCTTCCTTGGACGCTATCCATTGAACAGCATCCGATGGCACACGGACTGACATTTGTTTATGAACCACAGAGAACAGTCACTGCTGGACAACTGCAAATAGACACCATAGTTATATTATTATTACTGCTTTAAAACCCAGTCCAGAGGAGAGAACTTAGGGTACCTCAAGACTCTGGGCCTTTCGGCTGTACACTGTTATAGTGCTATTATTCCACTTTCAACATCCTGTGGAATTCTGGGGTTTGTAGTTTACTGAGGCCAAAGAGCTCTCTGGCTGAGAATTCTAAATGCCCTTCCCTAAGCTCTAAACCCCAGGATTCCACAGGATGTTGAAAGTGGAATAATAGCACTACAACAGTGTAGTGCAGAAATGGCCTCTCTGAAGCCTGAGGTGTGTGTTGTTGTTCTTGTTACTGTGTGTGTTGCTTAATGTAATCAGAGTTTTGAACATTACTTTTACAAAGTAATTCATTCTGGGGCTCCAAAAATAGTTGGTTATTGCTACCAATTAGCATTAAAGATTACTTTACTTTCTTGTTAACCCAAGTAGCCAAAACATCTATTTTTTAGAATCATAGAATCATAGAAATGTAGAGTTGGAAGAGACCACACAGGCCATCCAGTCCAACCCCCTGCCATGCAGGAACACCCTCAAAGCACTCCCGACAGATGGCCATCCAGCCTCTGCTTAAAAACCTCCAAGGAAGGAGACTCCACCACACTCCGAGGCAGCATATTCCACTGCCGGACAGCTCCGACCGTCAGGAAGTTCTTCCTGAGGTTCAGGTGGAATCTCCTTTCCTGCAGCTTGAATCCATTGCTCCTTGTCCTGGTCTCTGGAGCAGCAGAAAAGCCCTCTCCCTCCTCTACATGGCATCCCTTCATATATTTAAACATAGCTATCATGTCCCCTCTTAACCTTCTCTTCTGCAGACTAAACATACCCAGCTCTCTAAGTCTATCCTCACAGGGCATGGCTTCCAGGCCCCTCACCATTTTGGTCGCCCTCCTCTGGACCTGCTCCAGCCTGACCATGTCCTTCTTGAATTAGGGTGCCCAGAACTGGACACAGTATTCAAGATGAGTCTAACCAAAGCAGAGTAGAGTGGTACCAGTACCTCCCTCGATCTAGACACCATTACTCCTATTGATGCAGCCGAGAATTGCGTTGGCTTTCTTGGCTGCCGCATCACACTGCTGACTCATGTTCAGCTTGTGGTCTATTAAGACTTCTAGATCCCTTTCACACGTACTGCTATCCAGCCACGTGTCCCCCATCCTATATTTCTGTATTCCATTTTTTCTACCTAAGTGTAGAAAAGGTGTAGTTTCGTTAACAATTTTAAAAATTACCAGAATGCTACAAGCTGTTGCCTGCAGTTCGATGCATACCTAAGGAGTGAGGCCATCGTCGTAATGTTGAATTTGCAAAAAGAGTGAATCAACTGTAACTATACAAATAACTGAAACAATAACATTAAATTTGAAGTAAGAGTGAAGTTATCCCTTATTCGGTTATTGTAATATAATTATTGTTATTGTAATTATTGTTATTCAGTTATTGTAATGTAATTTATTTATGCCTGAGTCACTGCAAATAATGATGATGATGATGATGATGATGATGATGATAATAATAGTAATAATAATAGTAGTAGTACTAGTAGTAGTTTTAAATTTTAAAAACATTTTTGATGCTCTGAAGTTCCAAGTTTGACATAATAATCACGAGTTCCTTGCCAAAAAGGGAGAGGTGATCCTTCAGTATTGGAAGGATCCTGTTTTAGCCTGCCTGAGAGTTGAGGTCTTCTGGAGGGACATTCCTATGTGTCCCACCTGTGAGGCCAATACCCATTGTGAAAGGACATGGTGGAGGGTCTCCTTAGCTGTGGCACCCCAATTATGAAATGGCTTCCCCTTGGAGACTCAACTACTGCCATGTCAGGATTTATTTAAGTGCCAAATAAAAACATGGCCTTGAGGACCTAGCTGGTTCACTCCAAAATATTTGTATACATGGTTTTAAATTGTTTTAATCTTCTTAACCTGTTCTTAACTAGTCAAATTGTTTAATTTTTGTTAGTGAGTTTGCATTATTTATTGTTTTAAATTGTTTTAATCTGTTAATACTGATTTTCCTTGTGCTTGGGTTGCCTGTTGACTTATGGTGTCCGTTCAAGTTGCCTGTTGACTTATGGTGACCCCATGAATTTCCTAGGATTTTCTTAGGTAAGGACTACTGAGAAGTGGTTTTGCCAGTTCCTTCCTCTGAAATATAGCTTGCAGAATCTGGCATTCATTGGTGGTCTCCCATCCAAGCACTAACCAGGACTGACCCTGCTTTACTTGTATATTGCCTGAAATTGTGCATTCTAGAGTTGAGTATGTATATCTTAATAAATACATTTACTCAGTTGCTGAGGGTGTGTCTGATTTGCTGGAAGGAAATACGGCAGGGTGTTTATGTTGGCCGTTATGCATCTCACAGCCATTTGCCTGGCTAGCCAAAGCTAAGGTTCCTAGATCTATGACTGCCATGAAATGTCTTAAGAACTGGCACATTGCAACTTGGCCCATTTCCACACTAGACTATTATAGCGCGATTATTCCACTTTCAACATCCTATGGAATCCTGGGGTTTGCAGGTTAGGGAGGGGCCTTTAGAATTCGCAGCCAGAGAGCTCTTGGGCCTCAGTCAACTGTGTCTGTCTTGAATAGTCTGGTTGCTCTGGAGATGAGGCCTAGCAGCAAGGAGGAGGGCAGTGTATTCCCTCAGGAATTCAACCTCTGTATGTTAGTAACTCTGAATACAGATTGGATTGGGGAATATGGTGAAAAGTTACAGGTACAGGTTGGGGAATTAGAGACACAGAATCTAGAATCTTTCTAACAAGTATTACCTATGAGAAAATAAAATCCCGGGCAAAGCCAGATATATGAATTAGTTTCAATATAAAAGGATATGGAAATTTGGAGTTCTCCTTCTGCAAACCGAAGTGGTACAACCCCCTTTATTAGAGCAGGGCTGTAGGACCCTCATTCTGCTGCACATGTTGACTCGTCCCTTGTTCAGTGCATAGATATAAATAAGCCCAATGTCCCGAAATAACAGGCCCTGCATTTGTGTTACCTCAGAGCAATTTCCCTTCAAATGGACCCATTCCAGGTTTGGAGGGGAGGTAAGCTTGCCTGGCCCTTTTTATCTTTTATCTGTCCTGTAGCTGGCACGAGGCTGCTTGCTGCACATTCCTTCCTGCTGCGGTCATGCTGTTTTGCTTTATAGGCGCCTTGTCACATCCCAAGACAGCTAAGTTCCACTCAACACCATCACACCCAGCATCTCTCTGGTGTGATGGGAGAAAAAAAAAAGAAGAAGAATACTTGAGCAAATAGCTGCTCTTTGTTGATTTATTCTCTGAAAATAAAGTTCTCTTTGGGGGCTTTTGAGCTGGACTGGGAGCTCAAAGTGAAGGTAGAGGGAGTTTGTCCTGAGATGGTGTCCTGAATTTCCTCCCAAGTGGGAGGAAGAAAGAGAAACTGGGAAATTCTGAAAGTAGCTAAAAAGGACAGAGGATTAACTTGGACTGTCCTTACCAAACCAAGACAGTTAGAGGTTATGTAAGACCAGTAGCTAAAGTATTTTCCTAACTTTTGGCTTCTTATGGCTTCACTTCCTCATCCCACCCCACTTGCATCCAGCTGTGAGTGAGGAGAGGGGGGCAAGAAGTATTTCCCTGATTCTGCTCATCTCCAAGTTGGTGTCACATGAAGGAGAAAGCCCCCAGAATCCTCCAGGCAGGTCATGGTATTGGTCATGGATTCTGGGAGATGTAGCATGGTCCCCAAAGTAACTGCCTAAATACCCTGAAAGCACCAGAACCCATTGATCTTGGAAGCTAAGCAAGTTCAGGCCTGGTTAGTGTTCGGAAGGAGAATTGCCAAGGAATACAAGGTGCTAGAGACTATTATTCCACTTTCAACATTCTGGGGAATCCTGGGGTTTGTATTTTAGGGAGGAGCATTTGGAATTCTCCGCCAGAGAGCTGTTTGGCCTCAGTAGACTACAAACCCCAGAATTCCACAGGATGTTGAAAGTGGGATAATAGCGCTATAACAATGTAGGGCAGAAATGGCCTATAGTTAGAGGAAGTCAAAAGAAAACCTCTTCTGAGTATTCGCTACATTAAAAAAAACCCAATGAAATCCATGTAGTTGCCATAAGTCAACGGATGACTTGGAGGCAAGCATGCAGGAACATAGTTCTGAGTTCTGAACATAACGTAGCTTTCTCTAAACTGGCACCCTCCAGATGTGTTGGGCTATATCAGAGCTGGACATAAGTGTGAGATGTGTAGGGGGGGTAGCTTCTCCCACTGTGCCCCCCTCCCCATAGGCCATCCTGGCTCATTGCAATACACTGGAAGTGACATCCAGTGGCTGGATTTCGTTTTTGACCACAAAAAAGACCTGTTGAGGGTTGTGGGGAGGGTTTGGGGTGGAAAATCAACTGAAACATGTTTGGGGTGCAAAATCAACTGAAAATCCTGCCATAGCTTTTCTTTTAAAAAATTGTAGGAATTCAAGGGACCTCTGAGGGTTTGTGGGCTGCAGATGTGGGGTTCAGTGACCACACGTGGCCCATGTGGGCTACACAAAGATCAGAAGTAACTAGTTGCAGATTCCTAGTTACTTGTAACTGTATTTTTCCAATGTATGTATTGTTGCATTATGTTTATGACTGTATCTGAGCAATTAACTCCTTTTCTGGCAGAACTGTACGTGTTTAGTTACTTTTCTATTTTTGTGGCTGTGGCCACACTCAGTGGTTCAAGTGCTGCTCTGGGAACTGGCTTGTGTTTTGCTGTGGATGTTGTGGCGGCATGAGTCAAAACAGAAGAGTGTTTTCTGCCAGAGGCTAACAGTTTCTAGCATTCAGATGTTTTTTTAGAAAATGTAGCTAAAATAATGGTTTTGACTATGACAGCATAGGAAAGTAAACTTTACTTTTGCATTCTAACTATACTGGCAACTAACTGCTTCTGGATGACCTTGGAACGGCAGTTGTAGCTAATTAGTTTTTTAAAAATAGCTTTGTGAGCCTGGTTTGGTCTGGGCCATGGTGACTGGGGATTCTGGGAGTTGTACTTTGACACATCTGGTGGGCACCAGTTCGGGAAGACTGGGGTAACATCCTCCTGAAGGCAGCCAACAGAAGGACACTTAAGGGAGAAAAGAAAGTGGGAGCAATGTCAGAATGAGGACAAAAAAACATAGCCCTCAGTCTATTGGCTTCAAGATGATACCTATAGGGAGCTCACAGCTTCCTTGTTGCAAAAGTTTCCAGGCATAAGTCAGAGCGCTTATAGAGCCCTGTATAGCTCAGGTCCAGGTTATCTAAAGGACTGTCTCTCCCTATATGAGCCTCCCCATGTCTTGAGATCTTGTGGGGAGGCCCTTCTCTCTGTCCCACCACCATCACAGGTGCATCTTGTTGGAACACAGGAGAAAGCACAGTGATGTAGGGACGGGGAGGGGGGGTGAGGGGGTGGTGCACCCTTGGCTGCATTTTTGGGGGGCACTGCCTCTCCTTGCCTGCCCCCTGCGTGCCGTCTTCCTGCTCACATGTGCCGTCGCCCTGCCCATGTGGCCGTAGCCCCTTCCCGTGCACTGTAGCCCCTCCCCCACATGCTGTAGCCCCTCCTCTGCATGCTATAGCCCCTCCCCTGCACACTGTAACCCCTCCCCCACATGTGTAGCCCTGCCCCCACACCTCCGCTCCGTCCCTACCCCGTTTGCGCCAAACTACGTCACTGAGGAGGCATTCTCGGTGGCTGTTCCCACGCTCAGAACTCCCTTCCTAGCCCAGTTAGTCTGAAATCTTCCTTGCTATCTTTTCATAGGCAGCTGAAAACTTTGCTGCCTTTGAGGCAGGCCTGCCTTCTCAGGGGAGAAAGGGCCTTTTATGTCCTTTTTATGTCCTATGTTGTTTATATTTGTTCTTTTTAATGGGTTGCTTTTAATACTTTAAATTTGGATAAAACTTTAATCATATTTTTAACTTTTGTATGATGTAAAAGTTTTTGGCTGTATCTTCCCTTCTGCACGCTGTCTTAAGACATAGACTAGAGCCCTTTTCACACCTTGCCTCTGTCTGGTGCAGTCGTGCGGGGATCACACGAGCAGCCTCTTCTATGAGGCTCTCGCGTCCCCGTTGCTTCGGCTCTGCAGGAGTTGCCTGCCGGCCGGCCAGCAACATTAGAGCTCCGCCTTCCGCAGCGCAGCCGGGTATTTTCCCAGGCTGTGCTGGGGGAGGAAGAGCGAGGGCCATGGCTCCAGAGCTCCATATGGACGGTAAGTGCGCGCGGGGCCCTGGAACAGTGCATGATTGCGCACCGTTTTTGGCTAAAAGCTGAAAATTATATAGTGCGCAATCGGCACCTGCTGGCCCCAGCAACATTGTGCAATTGTGAGGACATCATCTGAAACGCTCCTCACAATGGCATGACACTGCAGACACATGCCATGCGAAAAGGGCCTAGGATGGGAGATATAGATATAGATATAGATATAGATATAGATATAGATATAGATATAGATATAGATATATAGTCCTAATCCTAATAGCATTATGTAGCATTGCTGCTCCCTCCAGGACCCCTGTGTTTGTCTGTTGGGGAAAATATAGCAACCTTTGAGAGGGTGGGGAGCACCGTGGTAACGTTGCTTTTCCTTCAACCCCCTAGTCTATCTGCTGTCAAAAGCTATTGAAATTAGTTGCTAAAACTGGTGTCTGCAGAAAGGTGGGGAAATGGGGAGGGCAACCTTTTGGGTCAGCCGTTGATAGTCATAGAATCCAAGAACTGGAATGGAACCTTGGGCTCAAGATCCAGCAGGGTAATATCTTCTTTCCTTCTGAAAATATGGTAGAATCAAAGGCCATTTCTGCGTGAGAGGGCTGTCCCACTGTGAGGCAGGATGGCAGCAGTCTGCAGGTCGTGCTTCTGCACATCATCATCATGGTCCCACCATCATCTTGTCCCCATGCATTGTGCTTGTGGGGTATTTGTCAAATGGAAAAAATCCATTTGCACTGCCACTGCCCATGCAGAAGGGCAGGAAGCATAGTGGTGGTGCTTCCTTCCCCAGTGCAGCAGTAGAAACTGCCCAGCTGTGCTGTGGAAGGAAGAGGCATGACCATCATGCTCCTTTCCTCAGGGAGCCAATAAGGTGCAGAGGGGAGCATTCCTTCGCACTCCTTTCCCTACCAGGGCTGCAACTGAAGGACTTGTATGAGCCCTGTCATGCAGAAAGGGCCAAAGACACAGCAGGTACTCCAAGAGTTTGCTGGAGTGTGGGCTGAGTGTATATACACTGAAAGCATGAGATGTGCATGAGTAGTATTGCCAGAGGACATCCTTTCACCTCTCTTTCTAGCTTCGTGCATGTGTATGTTAAGAGCTGGCCACCATTTCGAACAGGAGATCCACCTATGCTTTCCATTGAAATCCAGTTCCTCTAACTTTCCCCAGTACTGTGAATACATGCTACTGTGACTATACACTGGACAAACCTGTGGTTCAGCTCCTTACAAATCAGTAGTGGTGGTGGGTGGCTTCCATGTCCATTGTGCAATGAATCTGCTTTGGGTTTTAGACCAGACTTTAAAAGGGCTACCTTAAAAGTGCTAATATCTATCCCTCAAACAGGTTCAAACTTTGGATACTGCCTTTATATTTCAAATTAAAACCTCCAAAGTGGACTGGATACTGCCCCAATGTGGAAAACACCAGCCACCATTGTTAATGGGAAAGAAATTGTGAGCAAATATTTGGGAAGTGTAATTTGGTAAAAAAACACACAACAACAACTCTTTTTGAGATCGTAGACGCCTACATTAATTAAGGGTGAGGTAGTGTGGTAACGGGTATGGTTCTTAAATTCATTTAGCTCCAGAGGATAGATATGCACAAGTGATCTTGTGATCATTTCATTCATTTATGAATGATCCTCTGCGTAAAATGAAACAAAACAAAATATTCGCACAAATAGAAAACTAGTACAACTGAGGGACTGATTCTAGCCTGGTCCCATTTCTGATATACTATCTTGCTGTGTACAGAGAGGTTTGAATTGTTGTCCACTTAGAGAAATTGGACAGATTAAAGATTCCAATTTCCCCAGTTTATATCTTTCATTAAATTAAAACATTGGAAACTGACAAGAGTTGTGTTTTTTTTTTAAATTACAGTGAACCACTACATTAAAGAGGGCACTACAGATGCGTTATTGTGTGGGAACAGCTCAGATGCTGGGTGAGTATTATTCAATGACAACTGAAAGAAGAAGGAATAATAAAATTATCATAACTACTCTTGCTGTATTCATAGGAATTCATAGCTTATATGTTGAAAGAGTAAAATAATTTTTTTTGTGTGTGACTTTTGTTAAGTGTATAAAGAGTGTATAAAGTGAGCACATTTAAGAGTATTTCTTTGAATTTTTCAAATATCTATATTGACATCATCACCCTATCCCCACAAATGGAGGGTTAGATCCAGACTCAGTTGAAACAGGTCCTGGAGAAAGTGATGGGATGTTACAACTAAATTATTACATTTGTTTCAGTGGAAATGGGCAACACAATCAAGGGATCTATGGATCAGTCAATATCTAGTCTGTGTCAGTTTTGAGCTTATTCCTGTGTCTGTTCCATCTGATTTCCACCTTGTTTTGTGATTTAAAAAATATGCAAAGCCCCACATTTATTTTCATACATGCAGCTGTCTCTAAACTTTGTTTTATATACAGCTTTACCTAATAACACGTTTGTGTGGATATTTCCTTATTATTAGTTCAATTTGGTCTTAGTTGTAGGAAGATCGGAATCTCCCCTTCTGAGGGTCAGTAATAATAGAAGCAGCAACAATGATGAAACCTTCCAGGCACGATAATACAATTTTCCAAACAGTGGGGGAGAAAGGATGATGTGTCCTGCTTGTTCAAAGCCATGTTCTTCTGGAGTCTTATTACCACTTCTTTCTCAATCCATTAAATTTTTTTTTCTCCTCCTAGAAACTTGATAATGTGTTTCGTGTTATGGATTAGTGCTTTTTTAAAAAAAAAAGCAAAGAGGAAGAAAAGAAAATGTAAATGGAGGAGGGAAGCATCAGAAAGGCGAGGGAGAAATTGATTGATGATTAATTCTAGTGTTCTGCCTTTGGAGATGGAATAACAGAGCTGTGTTTTTCGAGTCCTTTGCAACATACCCCAATGACATCTAATTATGGAGATCCAAATACAGTAGTTACGAAGGAGACTGGCAGGAGCCTTCTTCAGCTCCCTTCCATGCATCTGTGCATGTAAATCAATGTGGGAGCACAGTCCATCACGGTGCCATGTATGTTCTGGTCAGTCCATAGCTCATGGCATGCCATAGACTCTTGGTTCTTCTGCCCACATTCATTCATTCATTCATTTATTTGCTAGCGTATTTACCGGCGTTGCCCGGGATTTTATTTTCTCATAGGTAACACTTGTTAGAAATACCTTAGGAATTACCTTACTTTACCTTACCTTAGGAATTAGATGCGATTGAAATACACAGATTTGAGATCCTGTGTCTCTGATTCTCCAAACTGTGTTGTCCAGTACCTGTAACTTTTCCCCATATTCCCCAATCCAATTTGTATTCAGAGTTATTAACACACAGAGGTTGGGTTCCTGAGGGAACACACTGGCCTTCTCCTTGCTGCTAGACCTCGTCTCCATAGCAGCCGGCCCAGAGCTCTCTGGCTGAGAATTCTAAAGGCCCGTCCCTGAACGGCCAACCCCAGGATTCCATAGAATCTTCACAGCCAGCCAATCGTATGAGGTCTTCTCACCTCACACAACCAATCATATGAAGTCTGCGTCTGCCTGACGCGGACAGAGGAGATCGCTCACAAACGTTGACTTTTATATAGTAGATTTATTTATTTATTTATTTATTTATTTATTATACAGTCATCCCTCCACATTTGCTAGGGTTGGGGACACAGGATCCCCATGATAAAGTGAAAAAAAAAAAGTGAATAACTCTAGGCCCTCCTAAACTATATTTAACACACAAAAAAGTATGATCACACCATATTCAATCCACCGTGGATTCCTTTGAGGCATCAGGGTTCCCTCAGTCAGCAGAAGTGAGTGGCTGGTGGGGCTTACTGCCACCTCCACTGCTGCCCCAC
This sequence comes from Cyclura pinguis, assembly GCA_030412105.1. NCBI lineage: Eukaryota > Metazoa > Chordata > Lepidosauria > Squamata > Iguanidae > Cyclura > Cyclura pinguis. Next base: position 130,847,460 of record CM059604.1, on the reverse strand, counting down.
GCTATTTTTAATAGGGACTTGCAAGTCTCGTTCACTGCCCCACTGAAACAGAAGCCAGGGCCTGCCACTGGTGAAAGGTTCAGGAATGCTGCCTATATTGAAATTGTGGGAGAAAAATAATTGCTTAGGCAAACAGCAATGAAAGAAATCAAGGCAGTGGGACAACATAAAAGATATCACATGAAAGCACCTTTGACAACCACATCCTGGAGATAGTTGCTATAGAAACCTTAATTACCTTTATCCTCTCTTGGACCCTAATTCTTATTTATAGACAGAGGCCAAAGTAATTTTTTTTTTATGTTCTATAGTAGGATGATGCATCTTTCTTTGCAAGTTTGCAAGTGTATTGTTCTACCACTGTCTATAAATACAAGTAATTTAGACGGAGAACAAGGCCTTAGAAAGTTCTCCTCTAAATCTCACGGCTATTTTTAAAACCTCTTTGGGGAACTATTTCTGTTGTTGCTGTGGTGTTTCATTAGAAAATCCCTATAAGCATATTTTTAAAAAATCAGATACACGATGCAAAAGTAGAAGTATTTTTAAACAGTTTTGTATGCAAAACATTTCACATTTGATAGCTAAAGATCATTATAGGATTCAGTGTGTGATCTAAAAGAGATAGTTTTGTATTAGTGTTGTCAGATTTAACATTCTAAGATTCTGGCACCCAGGGACAGACTTTGGAAAAGTTAGTTTTTAGGACTGCAGTTCCCAGAATCCTCTAGCCAAGCTCTGCAGAGGCATGGGTTGAAGGGTGGATCACATAGCTGAATTAGTTGGTTACTCCTGAGTAAACATTTGGACCTTCACATTTTCCTTTAATTATATAAGAAGGCAATTAGCATCCTACTAGATTGGGAGTAGGCAACCATGGAGGTGTTGGGGCAAATTTTCCCCATTCCTCCCGTATGCCTCCACTTTTGGCTGTATCGTGGCCAAAATGGCTACCAGAAGTGACACGATGATGGTTCTGGGTTGCTCTTTTGTCTGGTGTGTGGCTGAAAACAGAGGTGTTTTGGATCTGTAAGGGGAAAAAGTTCATGGAGGGGGTTCAAATAGGTGTGCAAGTATATTTTCACACATTTTTGCATGCATTTTTTCGTGGGGGGGGGTCTTTGTCATGGTTTTAAAGTGAAAAATCACCTGAAAATCTCACCATTTTTTTTTTTTAAAAAAGCATTATTTTGGAAGAATTGGGGGTCTGGGGCAGTTTTGGATTCACATACAGCCTGTACCACTCATTTTTCTCACCTCTGTGCTAGATCCATCAGGAACCCACTTAATACAGAGTTTGGGAAAGATTTGTACTTTGGATTATGAGTTCCAGAATCCTTCAGCATGAGCCATTTCCACACTACACTGTTATAATACTATTATTCCACTTTCAACATCCTATGGAATCCTGGGATTTGCAGTTTAGGGAGGGGCCTTTAGAATTCTTAGCCAGAGAGCTCTTTGACCTCAATGAACTACAAGCCACAGTATGGTGTTATAGCACTATAACAGTGTGGTGTGGAAATGGCCCAAGTTTAGAAATCCCATGGGATTCTGGGAACTGCAGGCCAAAAAAAAAAGAAAGTTTCACCTGCTCTGGTCTAGCTTAGCATTCTGTATCTTCCAGGTCCCTCTAAGAAGTTCATAAGCATGGCACTGGACCTCCCCCATTGTTTGACTCCCTATTCAGTGGCACACTGCTGCTCAACAGGGCATTTTGGCCATACCCTTTTATGATTGATAAATCTGATTGCTCTTCTTGTGGGCAGTCCAGAGCTTTCTTGGTTCAGTATGTTTACCCATAGCTGTTAATATCAGGACATCTATCTCTGTTTTTGACTGGGCAAAGAGAACTTGTAAGTGTCCCATACAAATACCAGCCTCTTTTATTGTAGAGGGGCCTGATGGATGGACGGGTAGATTGATGCTGTAATTTTTATTGTGATTAATTGTGTGGCATCCTGTGGATGTTCCTCTGAAAAGATGCTTTATGCTAATGGAATATGCTGGCATTGCCAGATCTTGTAAATAAGCAGATAAGTTGATAACTTGACAACTTTTTCTCCTCCTCTTGGGCTTGTATGCTTTCTAAAATGAGACTTTCTAGAAAATCCAAAGATGAAGACTTCAGCCAAATCCAGTAGGGTTCTTTCAAAGTCTTCTCAGATATAGCCCAGAGATTCGTGGAGTCCCACAGAAGTGTACCATGGGTCCTGAAGTAGCTTGATTCATTTTCTGAAGGATATCCTCTAGTGACCTCCTGCAACATGTCTAGTTATTTTACATTTGTAGTCTTTGACACTGGCAGACTGTAAACCCAAACAAAACTTTAGCTTGGGAAACTTTTTTTTTTTTGACTACAGCTCCCATACTCCTCCAGGATACTGGTTGCTGAACTGGAAAGCACTAACATTTCCAGACTCTGTCCAAGCCTAGGACACAGGAAAAGTTTTCAACTTTTGAATGAGGAAAAGGTCAGGAAGCTGTCATAATGAGTGTTTCATCCCTTCTCAAAATCTCTCAGAAGGACCACCAGAAATTGAAACAGCTGCTCCAGTTCTCTTCCTATGAACTGAAGTTACAGCACAGACGTGATTTTTAAGGCTTGAGGGCACTTGGATGAGAAGCAGGCTACACACTGAGCTGAAATAATTCAGCTGTAAGATAAGATTTGGCATCCTGTTAGGAGCATATACAGGTATAACTGATTTATGGCTGGACCTGGAAATTGTTGGGTTTTGTGGACCAGAGAATTCACTACCTCTCTCACAGAAAATCTTTCAAGGCTTATGTTCCCTTTGCAAAATCCACTCTTTCATGGCTCTTTAGCGGTCAGTGAAGAGCAAAGGGCATTGAAAAGCATTTGCCTATGTCCCTGTATCCCAGAGGTGGACAACTGTTGGGAACATAGGGTGGAATCCCAGCCCACCAAGAGACCTGTTTTTTGCTTCCGGATGCCCTTGAGGGGATCTGGAGGTCATTTTGACATACTTTTCTTTTGCGAGGGAAGGCCATTTTAGGCAAAGGAAAGGCTCCTTTTGCACCTAGAAGTGACCTCTTCCGTGACTGAAATGGCCCAGTGCCCTCCCAAAGTGGTGAAAATGCCCCGCGCCATGTAGAGGGAGCCACTGGGGGGACAGAAAAGCAGCTTTGAAAAAAATAATTTTTTGTCCCCTGGTGGCCATGAAAATGGCCTCTGCTAGCTGCGTGCAGGGCTGAGGGCTACACTTTGCCCACCCTTGCTAAGGCCAGAGGCAGAATAACAAAGTCATGTTCCCAGACCTTCTCCTTCTATACCTCGAAGGCCTCCTCCCTACAGATCTCCAGAGATTCTGGAGGATGAGGTTGTTTGGTTTCTGGTTGTAGGTGAACAGCCATATGCTTCCCAGCCATCTCTCACTTTCCACCGGCCACTAAATGGCTGTGAAAAAGACCCAAAGGAGAAGGGTATGGGAAATGTATTGTAGTTCTTCCTGAGTGGAACTTTATGCTGCATTTCCTGATGTAGAACAGCAGCAAAGATGTAGCCAATCTGGGTGTGTATGCGCATATAGCACCATCTTGTCCAGAGCTGTCAACAGCAGCAGCTCTTCAGAGTTTTAGGCAGGGTTCTTTCCTAACCCTACCTAGAGATCCCTGGAGTTAATTCGAAGTATTAACCAGCTCTCAGGTTGCATAGCTTCTGAACACAGACAAAACTGAGTATGTTCAGATTGGTACTTTTCTCTAATATGTGTGTGTGTGTATGATTATTTCTGGGGCATGCTTTATATGCAACAAGACAAAGCAAACTTCTTCAGGCAGCAAGATTTGGGCAAGAGATGGAAGCAGAAGTTTTGAATGACGCAGCCAGACCTATTAATGCTCCAGAGCTTGGCAACATTATATTTTCTGGTCTGTAATTCTCAGACTCCCCCAGGGAATGTGCCAGCTGGAGGATTCTGGGAATTGTGATCCACAAAAATAACTTTTTTTTCAAGCTTGACATTAGCATTTTGTATGTGTATTTGCATAAGCCATTTTAGTGCTTTGCACTAGGCAGCAGAACATTATGGGCCAGACCTATGCCAGTGTGTCGCCAATGATGCTGAGAATTGCAGGGCCAGTTTTCACAGGAATGTGTCTAGCTCTAGGCTATATGCCTCCTCACTTTGTCTTGTTTTCTTTCGTTTCCTTGTAGCTCTTGTCCAAAAGGGTATCGTTGTCTCAGGGCGGGTGAAAATCCTGACCATGGCTTCACAAGCTTTGATACTTTCGGCTGGGCCTTTCTTTCCTTATTCCGCCTCATGACACAGGATTACTGGGAGCGTCTCTACCAACAGGTAGATGACTCATTTGGTCTTGTGTGAAGCTCTTTACAATCTGTTTATAGTCTTCTTTTCAAACCTAGGAGGGTAGGGAATGGTCAAATGGCCTACTTGAAAGTCTGGAATTGGGTTCCGGTTATTATTTCCTTCCACCATTTAGAAAAGTCAGTTCCCAGAATTCCTTAGGCAGCAAGGCCACTGCCTATGTTGACTAGAAGAGTCCAAGAACTGTAACCCAAAAATAATGGCCAATTTTCTGCATTGGGAGATGCATGTGTGTCACGTTGCTACATCTCCATACATACTGCATATGGAAGAAATGAGGCTTTGGAAAGATTGGCTGGCATTTTGCTACAATTGCAATGGTGTACATTGGACTTGCACCATTGCTACTCACTTTTATGCTCATTGCATAGGTTGGAGTTCTCTTCTGACCACACAACAACTAAAATTCCCCAAAGCTCACCTTGTGAGCCATGCAGTCCCCACTTCTCCATATCTCAATAACAACAAGGACAATAATAGTATTAATAATATAAAATAATTATTTCTTACCCACCTTTCTCCAAGGCTCAAGGTAGGGTACAAGGTAGATTAAAATACATAGATTAAAATAAAATTAAAAACACATCCTAAAGCACACTAAAAACACATAAAACCATTTAAATACACCAGTTCAAAATTCATAGTTAAAAATTGACTGTGTGGGCCTGCTGGAGGAGATAGGCCTTTAGTACTTTCTTAAATTCAAACAGCTTATTTTGCTGTCGAATCTCTTCCAGCAAGTCATCCACAGTCTAGGGGCAGCTGACGGAAAGGTCCTCTGGGTGACCATTGGCAGACTAGTCTGATGAATCCACTCTGAATTTAGTCTGAACTTTAAGGGAGGTATCCAGAATCTGAACCCATTTGGGGGATAGAATTCAACAGCCTTGATAAGTCCTTTAAAGTTTAGGCTAAAACCCAGTGACCCAGTGACATGGAAGCCCCCAGTTGTATTTAGAAGATGCAAGCAGTGCTCCAGGCATGTCACGCCTTTCACTGGTAACACTGTGAAATCTAGTAATTTTTTTAAAAAGTGAAACATCTCTCTCATTTTGTTTCTCCAGACCCTTAGATCTGCTGGCAAGATCTACATGTTGTTTTTCATGCTGGTCATCTTTCTGGGCTCCTTTTATCTGGTCAATTTGATCTTGGCTGTGGTGGCCATGGCATATGAAGAGCAGAACCAAGCCACCATTGCTGAAATGGAGGCAAAGGAGAGGAAGTTTCGGGAAGCCATGGAGGCACTGAAGAAAGAACAAGAGGTCTGTCAACTTCCTAGACCATGGTCTTTGATTAACCAATGTTTGTTGTGCTACCTTTGGTTTCTTCTGAGAGCTGAGTAGCATAATCACAAAATCTCATGGCTCCAGGCCTGCAAGACTATGCCAGTTCAAATCAGGCATGGCATGAGTGAGTAGGATCCTGAAGCAGTTGCAAGGGTAATGTTCCAGTTGGATCTACTGGTGATTGCTGTCCTAGGTCTTTGCAAAATCTCATACCCATAAAGAGTGTCCCTTAGAAATGGTAATTAGTTTGTGTCCATCACTTTGTTTGAAACTGTTCCAGATATGCCTAGATATGGGTCATTTTAGGGAGAAATTGGCTAAAACAAGGTGGCCACACACTTTCACAGTGCTCTGGACCATCCCAGTTTCTAGTACATTGTTGGAAACAAAGATAGTGACACAAGCTAGCTGCCACCGTTATTACGCATGGGCCCTAGAAGACCATCATTGTCATCTCTTAGATGGCACCTCAACTTTAGAACAAACTTTACCACAGATTATAATAGAAAGCTTAAATGTTTGAATGCTTTCGCATGGTTACTTTGAAAAGAAAAATCTTACATATAGCAAGGCAGAAGATGGATAAATAAGTTTGGAAGCTGGCCTTGGAGGAAAACCGCCCAGATTTTTAGAACCCATAAGGCAAAAGGAGAGATTATAGAGGATAATTTTGAAACTACACAATATCCAAAATATCATATTTGCTTCAAAAATGAACTTTGGCCATAGAGCTCCATTGAAATGTATATCATTTTGGACCAACGCATTGTAACCCTATCTTGTTATTTATAGCTAAGTTTAACTGAACTAGGTTTGTAATTATACATGGGTAATTGAAAACCGTGCCTGATTATGATATTAAAAATTAATTTAAAAGAAAAACAAGAGCAGCACATGAGGATAGTGGAGTCCAGTCTTGCACTAATATTCAAGTTCTCTGACTGCAAAGCCTGTGGGAACCCTGTTCTCCAAGGACAATCTTGCCTCCTACCTGGAATGTTCAGCTTGCATTTAATGAAGTATGTTTTAGTTTCTAGCCCAATTCCCCACTTAGATGTAAGGAAAACCTGCAGGCAGTGTTTGACTTGAATTCTTCACTGAGAAATGAAGTCATTCCCATTTTTCATTATTCTGACTAGTGAATGCATAATCCATGGGATAACTGAAAAGCCCTAACAAATTCAATTGTATTTTATTAATGTTTAATATAATTACATTCCCAATATTTCCAGCTATCTACATTTATGCTCTGGCTGTTTTGCAACCATTTGCTTTCCCTCTTTAGCTTCTGGACCACAAAAGTTCTGGTTACCATCCTAGTGCAAGAAGCATCCAGAGCCAGAGCTGAGTCTCATTTAGCAAGAGCTGAGTTGTGATTCTTCTAATCATGTGGCTCAGCTCTAAAAGGAACACATTTCTGTGTTACAGATTTCTATTTTGTGGCTTTAGTCTGAAGATGTCTTAAGGCACAGTTGCAAATCTTTTGCTGATCACAACAGATCTTCCTTTTCTTAGACACTTGCAGGATTTTCCCTACCCCAGGGAAAACAGGGATAGATATCTTTTGTAACGTCTATATTGGAGGCCTTTTTTGGCATAACCCAGTACTTTTTCAGCCCTTTTTGTATTCTCCCTGCCCTTCTACACATTATCTTCTTCTCTTTCTCCCTGCCAGTCCAGTACAGACTTGCTGTTCTTTAAATGAACATGCTCAGATCTTTGCAGGCAACTGTGCACTTCCAGCTCTGTGCTGTATATAAGGACTGAGATCACAAGAGGATTCAAAGAATCACCTCCACAAAATGACTGAATTTTAGAACTGAAGGCCACCATTCCTCTGCCCAATGTGGCAATCTTAACAGCTCCAGCATCCCCAACACATAGTCTCTCAGCTTTAATTTAAATACTTCCAGTGAAGGAGAGCCAGAATAGTGGAGACTAGGGTTCAAATCCCTGCTCAACTGTGGAAATCCATTGGGTGACTTTGGGCAAGTCACACTCTCTCAGCCTCAGAGGAAGAGAAAGGCAACCCCCCCCCCCAAAACAAATCTTCTCAAGAAAACTTGAGATAGGTTTGCCTTAGGACAACCATGAATTAGTAAAGTTAGGTAACCATCATCTATGTGCTCAAGAGTCACATGCCAATGCTGATAATGTCCAAACATTGGGGCAGAGGCAAAGTTCCCTACCATGAGATTCTGCTTTCTGTGTAATCTCCGCTTTTCCCAGAAAAGCAGAAGTAACAGCCTGTGCTATTTCTGCTGATACAGAATTTTTTTTTTTTTTTTTTTTTGGTAAGCAAAATCTTATCCCACAAAGTGACAGAACCTGCTGTGACCAGGGATCCAGAGTGATAAACACAAATCGTGGGCTTCAGCAACAACAACAACCACCCACATATATAATACACAGATAAGATGGACTTTTCTCCTCCGCATGCCTAGGCAGCATGCTCTCTGCATCAGCTATCTGGAGGAATCGCTGCAGGAAAAGTCTGATAACACCAAGAGGTGCTAGAAATGGATCTGAAGCCAAATTCAGGGTGTGCATTGGGCAGGGAAGAAGAAAATAAGCAGAATATTACAGCAGAATCTTGAAACAGGGGAGGAAGAAAAAATCCAGCAGTGATAATGCAGAAGGAAGCTGTTGGCTGAGATGGGCAAAATAAAATAAAATAAAATAAAATAAATATTGCGTTAGGGCAGAGGTGAAGCTTTCTTTTAATTTGTGTTTTTCACACCAATCTGTATGGTATCCACGATGAGGTAGCAGAAAAATAGTGGACTTTGCTGCTGTTTTCATTTCATGATTTAATTGCAGACGAGCCTTCTCCCTAGAAGCTCAGTGTGAGGTACAAGGTTCCCTGTTCTTCTCAATCCCAACCTCAGATTTATCCTTGTAACAACACTGTGGGATAGATTAGGCTGATATAGATGGTGGGGTTGCCCGCCAGCAGTCTGAAGTGGTACAGCCCCAGCAGGGCTGCACCATAGAATCAATTACAGAACAGCATACAGTCAGCCCTCCGTATTCGCTAGAATTAGGGGCTTAGGACCCCTGCAAAAGTAGAAAAATCAAAATATCAAAATGTGTGTGTATCTGTGTGCTGAAGCCAGATGTAAAAGAATGAGAGGGGGGAGCTCCGGAGGGGAGAAAGAAGGCGTGCGTGTGTGCCTCCCCCCCCCCATTTCTCTTGCCTTTTGTCTTGGTGCATTCTCAGTGCTGGGGCCGGAGGCAGGGTAAGGGGGGGAAGGAAGGCTTGCATGAACCCCCCTCCATTCCCTTCCCTTTTTCATAGAATCATAGAATCATAGAAATGTAGAGTTGGAAGAGACCACACGGGCCATCCAGTCCAACCCCCTGCCATGCAGGAACACCCTCAAAGCACTCCCGACAGATGGCCATCCAGCCTCTGCTTAAAAACCTCCAAAGAAGGAGATTCCGCCACACTCCGAGGCAGCATATTCCACTGCCGGACAGCCCTGACCGTCAGGAAGTTCTTCCTGAGGTTCAGGTGGAATCTCCTTTCCCGCAGCTTGAATCCATTGCTCCTTGTTCTGGTCTCTGGAGCAGCAGAAAACAAGCCCTCTCCTTCCTCTACATGGCATCCCTTCAAATATTTAAACATGGCTATCATGTCCCCTCTTAACCTTCTCTTCTGCAGACTAAACATACCCAGTTCTCTAAGTCTATCCTCATAAGGCATGGCTTCCAGGCCTCTCACCATTTTGGTTGCCCTCCTCTGGACCTGCTGCAGCCTGACCATGTCCTTCTTGAATTGGGGTGCCCAGAACTGGACACAGAATTCAAGATGAGTCTAACCAAAGCAGAGTAGAGTGGTGCCAGTACTTCCCTCGATCTAGACACCATACTCCTATTGATGCAGCCGAGAATTGCGTTGGCTTTCTTGGCTGCCGCATCGCACTGCTGACTCACGTTCAGCTTGTGGTCTATTAAAACTCCTAGATCCCTTTCACACCTACTGCTATCCAGCCACGTGTCCCCCATCCTATACTTCTGTATTCCATTTTTTCTACCTAAGTGTAGGACCTTACACTTCTCTCTGTCAATGTCAGGCGGTGGCTTAAGCAGAAAACGGAGGCAGGAGCCGAAGTGTATGGCTTTTAGTAATAAGTAGTAAAATAAACAAGAGGTTACATCACCCAAACGAAAAAAGGCAGCAAACTCAACAGCTAGAGTTGATCTGGAACGGAAAATACAGGATGCAGATTTCCCAGATGGAAGACGGTTGTTGCCCCGTGCCCAACTCCCCCCAGCGTCTGACTTAAATACATAGTTCTTAACCCAGCTGGGTTGATCAAGCGTCCGTTGGCCCAGCTCACAGCTGAAGGCCCTCAGACTTCAGACGCTTCTCTTGCAAGCGTTTTGATCTGCGAACCACCTCCTTCTCTCACCGCCTCTGGAGGAACGTGGGGGGAGGGTCTGCAGCAAACTCCAGGCTGGAGTCAGGAACAGCAGCTTCTGTCGAGCCCGAAGCACTGGTCTCATCTGCTGCAGGTACTGGCTCGGGGACCACTGTGGGGTCGCTGGCAGGCCCCTCCCTTGCCTCTGCAGGAGCCCCCTCTCCCTCCCAGGGATCCACCCCCGGCTGGGGTTCCCCGTCTAACTCAGAGTCCCCGTCTGAGTTGGCAGCATGCTCAGCCGGGCTCATGACACTCTCTGTTGAATTTCATTTTGTTAGCTTTGGCCCAGCTCTCCAATCTATCCAGGTCATTTTGAATTTTGATCCTGTCCTCTGGCGTATTAGCAACCCCTCCCAATTTGGTGTCATCTGCAAATTTGATGAGCATGCCCTCTATTCCTTCATCCAAGTCGTTGATGAAGATATTGAACAGCACTGGGCCCAGGACAGAACCCTGTGGCACCCCGCTAGTCACTTCTCTCCAGGATGAAAAGCAGCCATTCGTGATCACCCTTTGGGCTCGGTCGGTCAACCAGTTACAAATCCAACTAACAGTAGCCCTGTCCAGCCCACATTTTACTAGCTTCTTTGCAAGAATGTCATGGGGAACTTTGTCAAAGGCCTCACTGAAATCGGGAAATGCTACATCCACAGGATTCCCTTCATCTATCAAGCTAGTAACTCTATCATAAAAAGAGATAAGATTAGTCTGGCATGACTTATTTTTGAGAAATCCATGTTGACTTCTTGTGATTACCGCATTGCTTTCTAAGTGATTAGAAACTGACTGCTTAATGATCTGCTCCAGAATCTTTCCGGGTACTGATGTCAGGCTGACTGGGCGATAATTATTTGGGTCCTCTTTTTTTCTCTTCTTGAAGATGGGGACAACATTTCCCTCTTCCACTCTGCTGGAACTTCTCCTGTCCTCCAAGATTTCTCAAAGATTATAGCAAGCGGTTCCAAAATGACCTCTGCCAGTTCTTTTAATATCCTAGGATGCAATTCCTCTGGCCCTGGAGACTTGAATTCATCCAGTGTGGCCAGGTATTTCTGTACCACCTCTCTACCTATTATGTGCCTCATTTCCCCTGCTTCCTCACCTGCTCCCCAACCGCCAGGGAAAAAACTGAGGCAAAGAAGGTGTTAAGTAGTTCTGCCTTTTCTCTTCCCCCTGTTAGTAATTCGCCATCTTCTCTGCACAGTGACTCTATCGTCTCCTTCTTTTTCCTTTTGCTACGGACATATTTAAAAAAGCCCTTTTTATTGTTTTTGATGTCTCTGGCCAGCCTAAGTTCATTCTGTGCTTTAGCCTTTCTGACCTCCTCCCTACATCTCCTAGCTACTTGTTTAAATTCTTCTTTGGTGGTTTCCCCCTTCTTCCATTTCCTGTACATGTTTCTCTTAACACTTAGCTCAACTGAGAGTTCTTTAGTCAACCATTCTGGTTTCTTCAGATGCCTTCCATTTTTCCTCCTTACTGGCACAGTTTTAGACTGCGCCTTCAGTATCTCCCTTTTAAGGAACTCCCATGCCTCCTGAACTCCTTTCCCTTTCACTATTCTTGACCACTGAATTCCAGCCAGCAGCTCCCTAAGTTTACAGAAGTCCGCTTTTTTAAAATCTGAGACGAGTGTCTGGCTACACTTATCTTCTCCTTCCCACTGAATGCCAAATTCCAATAGGGCATGGTCACTCCCCCTAAAGATCCAACCACTTCTACCTCATTAACAAGGTCATCCCTGTTGGTCAGGATCAGATCTAGAATATTTGATCCCCTTGTGGCCTCTTCCACCTTCTGGACCATGAAATTGTCTGCAAGACAAGCAAGAAACTTGCTGGACCTTGCTGTCTTGGCAGAGTTTGACTGCCAACATATATCCGGGTAATTGAAATCTCCTATTATTACTGTGTCTCGCCTTTTTGAATGTGCAGTCATTTGGTTGAGGAAGGCATCATCAAAGTCCACCATCTGTGTTGGAGGTCTGTAGTAAACCCCCACCAGAATATCCCTATTGTTTCTTGCTCCCTTAATTCTTACCCAGATGCTCTCGACCTGGCTTTCTGGGTTTAAGTCACGGATCTCTTCACAGGTGAAAACATCCTTGACAAACAAGGCTACTCCTTCTCCTTTCTTGTTTGGTCTATTTCTAAAAAATAGGCTATACCCCTCTATTCCTACATTCCAATCATGAGACTTATCCCACCAGGTCTCAGTGATGCCTATCAAATCGTATTTATTTTGTTGTACTAGGAGTTCAAGTTCATCTTGCTTGTTTCCCATACTCCGTGCATTAGTGTAGAGACACTTAAGTCCCCGGGCCCTTCCTGCAAGTCCCGTACTATAGTTTCTACTCCTCCCGCCACTGGCCGCTTTCCTCAGCATGAGTTTTCGGCGCCAGGGCCAGAGGCAAGAGAATAGGAGGGGGAGAAGGATGGAATGCCCTTGACTCACCCCCCCTGCATTTCCTTACCTTTTGTCTGGGCACTTGCCTTCCTTCTCTGCACCCAGCAAAATGCAGGGGAGTGGGAGGAGGCGAATGGGGGGAAGGCACACACACGCCTTGTGAATAATCAAATTTGCAAATATCAGACCCACAAATGTGGAGGGAGGACTGTACGCCCTCCCTCTTGCCCATCTCCTTCCTTGGATGTGTGGGGGCATCAGGAGAGGGTTTGTGGTTCTGACAAATCAGGCTTTAATTCAGCCTTAGCTGGCTAGGCAACGGCTGGTGGAGGAGGAGGAGGAGGACCAAAGGCAGGTTTTTAAGGGCTGCATGGCCTGGTTGGAGCTGCCGAGAGGGAAGATTCTCCCAGAAAAGAAGCACCTGAGGTCAGGGGGCAGGGTTTGGAGAGACTGGCAAATCACATCCATGAAAGTCAAACCTGCAAATTTGGAGGGCCAACTTTATCGGCTCTTGGAACATTTGTGCCTTCAGAAGACATGATTTGGACTATCATCAAGCTCTTCCAGAAAGATAGCCAGAGCTTGTAAGTGTTACAATTTGGACTGCACATCCCAGAATTCCCAAGTCAACATAGTCATGGCCAGGCTGACTGGGAGATTCTAGGAGGCTGACTGGGAGATTCTAGGAGTTGTCGCCCAAAACAATGATTCTAAGCTCTGGAGGGAGCTGATTTAACTGATATCCACTGGCAACGAAAGTCATCATGGGCCAATAATCCCATAGCAGTTGAAAGCAACTTCCTTCATGCTAATCAGAGCTATTGTATTACATCTCTGCCCTGGTGTGCACGGCTTATGGCTGATGAGTTGTTTTATTTGCACAAAAGCAACACTGGCAGTGTTTAAACAGCTGACCTCCCTGCCCCTCACAACTATTATTCCACTTGTTGAATAATGGGATCCTAATGGCTGTTTGAAGTTGGAAGATCAATAAAGCCAATCTGAAAAGAATGCTAATTAACTCAAACTAATGGTGCAGGCTGCAAATATTGAATGAAAAACCATTAATTTCCTCCTCCTAAGCACGGGACTATCTTTGAAGAAGACGTTCATCGTAATAAAAAGCCAGCTGTCTATTTGTGATGGGCGTTCCTCATGCTCGCCACCAATTAACACATGACAATAGAGTGGGACGATGAGGGTGACCTGGCATGTTTGAGTTTTTCTACACATAGACCACAGATGTCATGACAGAAAAGGCATGGGCAGTGAATGGACACACTGAGGCATGACACTGTGGGATGACATACTGGCACAGCATCAGATCATTGGCCAGAAGAAGAAGAAGAAGAAGAAGAAGAAGAAGAAGAAGAAGAAGAAGAAGAAGAAGAAGAAGAAGATTCTTTAGTTAGTTAGTTAGTTAGTTAGTTAGTTTCTATGCTATGTTTCTCCCAGGATGGGGCACAATGCATGAGTTGTTTTCAGACAGGAGGGTGTACTGCATGATCCATACACACTTTCTTTGACATGAATTTTATTTCTGGACAAGGAAATAATTGTGTGAGACACAGTCCCTGTAAGTTAAAGACTTGGGAATATAATAGACATATAGGGAACCGGGGAAACTAAGGTTTCTACCAGTTAGGGAATGGATAAGGATATAATGAGAATGGATAAATAAAATTGTAGACCAGCTGGGGAAAGCATGATAATATAGTTAATAAGTTAGCACTCTGAGAGCCAACATAGTGTAGTAGTTTGAGTGTTGGACTGTGACTCTGGAGACCAAGGGCTCAGTCATGGAAACGCACTGGTTGACCTTGAGCAAGCCACATGCTCTCAGCCTCAGGAAAGTAAAGGCAGTCCCCCTGCTTGGATAAATCTTGCCAAGAAAACCCCATGATAGGTTCAGCTTAGGGTCTCCATATGTCAGAAAAAACAAATTAGCCTTTTGGCTATCTGGAGAGAAGGGGCTCTTTTGCACTACACAAATATAGCATATGGGATTTGCAGTTTAGGGAGGGGCATTTAGAATTCTCAGGCAGAGACTTCTAGTGCTTCAGTGGATTACAAACTTCAGGATTCCTTTGGATGCAGCCACTGCAGTTAAAATGGAACCATAGCACTCTATCTGTGTAGTGTGAAAGAGCACAAGGAGTATAGCACAGGGAGAGGGAGCTTGATAGTGTTCAAGGAAAGATGAAGAAGGCCACAACTGTAACAGAATAAATGGAATACAGTGAACCAGCTCAGCATTGTTTGTGTTTTAAACAGAAGTCCTGAAAATAAAACTAGCTGCTTTGTGTTAAACCTATTTTTGTGTTGGGATTTGTAGGATTCCAGCCACGCACCACCAGACTTACAGATGTCCCTTGTAGACAACTTACAGAAGTTATTGGATAGTTTTAAAAAAGAGTGCCCTCCATGGCTGAAAACATAGGAAGGATATCATTAGTGGCATGGAAATGCTTTTGTGGGGAGAGGGTATGTACAGCACGCAGGCCTAATATTTTTGCACCCCCGAGTTAGAGGAATGCAGCCAGAAATGGGAAGCACTAATACAACATTTGTGGTTGCAGTTAAAAAAATGAAGATAGGAGGTTGGGTTTACCTTCTCCTTCCAATCTGAAATTGAAATTTTCTTTCAGGAGCTTCAGCTCCCACTTAAACTAGGTTCTCCATTTATGATGTGAGAAAGCTTTTTCAAATAATGCAAATGAATAAGGTTGCAGAGACAGCCACCCCATTTCAGCTCACAAATTTCCTGGCCTTTTGTAATTCGTTTGGCTTTCTTGAAATTCTGCACATGTTTGGCCTGAGGAGGAATCCCCCATTTGTTTGGAACTTTGGATGGAATGAGAATAAACAAGGAGAGCTGGCATAGTTTAAGTTCTAGACATATGGCCATCAAACACACCGTTAAAGATAGTAACATAGTTCCGCTTCATTCCCTTCTTTTTTCCAGGCATTAGCTCGAGGAATCGATTCAATGTCACTTAGCTCATTCGAAATGTCACCTTTGGCATCAAAAAATTCCAAAGAGCGAAGGAGCCGAAGAAGAAAGAAAAAATCCTCAGGGGCAGAAGATGACGGAGAAGACCAAAAGGGCCCAAAATCTGAATCAGAGGATGGCCAACGAAGGATGGTTAGTCTTTGCCTAAAATGAAATGAAAATTTTTATGCATGATCCATTAAAAGTAGTAGTCCTGCTGCAGGAAGAAAGGTGTCTATCCTAGATTGGATTACTTGGACCAAATTAACCTACAAAGTAGTAGTTCTAGATTCCCTGTTTTCTGAATTCTCTGGAGCTTTTGGTCTGCAGATGTCTTAATTCAAATGCGTCTCTTCTGTCTTTGTACATCAGTGTCTGAATTGCAGAAGATGATATCATCTTATACAAGTTGTTATACTATATTTTCTTTATTTACTTCAAATTAATAGTGCATCTTTGACTCTCTAGATTTTTTGAACTTCAGCCTCTGGGAGCTTATTGCAGCATTGCCAGTGGTTAAGGATATGGCAGCTGTAGTCTGAAACACCTGGAGGGACAAAGTCTTGCCATCACAAATTTAAAATATTGGTATACCAATTTCCTACGCCTGTTAGATGGGGCCCTATGGTCTCCTTCCAACTCTGTGGTTTTGTAGATGGGAATTGAGCAAATGGATGATTCCCCCAGTGATAAAAAGCATGGATTTATCCGTACGTATAACAGAGCCAGTGTGATGTAGTGGTTTGAGCATTGGCCTTTGACCCTGGAGACCAGGGTTCAATTCCCTGTGTGACCTTGGGCATGTCACACAGTCTCAACCCCAGAAAGCCCCATGATAGATTCGCCTTAGGGTCTCTGTAAGTCAGGAGTGACTTGAAGGCACACAACAACAACAAACTTTTGTTATAAACCTTTCTGTGAAACTCCTGAAAGGCCCCATAAATTGGACACTCTAATCCAGAAACTGATTACAGATGAAGGGATGTTTCGGTTACTGATTTTCATTTCTTTTTGTTGAGTTACCTCCTGCTACAAAGGAGGTCCATGTATCAACAGCTGATGGTTTCCATATCAGTGGGATGTTGAATACACTCTGTGGTTTCCTCCATACTTTCAAGGAGATGTTCAAGGTGCTGAGTCCAATTCCCTCAATATCCACTTTGAAACCTAGGCTAAAACCCAGAGTACATTCACTGCCCAAGTGACATAAGAGTTACTGGCTGCCGCTGTTGCCACTGTTGACAGATGTATGCGTGTACATTTTCTGTAGCCATTTCATTTATTTCCTCCCTTTCAGTCCCTTTTGTACAGGCAAAAATGAGTGGTGATCGTACCCATACTCAAAGTTTTGGATCCAGTTTCCCAAAAAACCAGGTCAACAAACCAAAGCCATTTCTGCAGTAGACTGTGATAGTGCTGTTATTCCACTTTCAACATCCTATGGAATCTTGGGTTTGCAGTTTAGGGACAGGCCTTTGAGGCCCGTCCCTAAACTGCAAACTTCAGGATTCCATAGGATGTTGACAGTGGGACAAAAGCGCTATGCCTAGTGCGGAAATGGCCCAACAGATATAAAGTAGGAGGACCTCCCATCTACCTACTATCTAGTAGTGGATTTGCACGTAGAAGGTCCATAGTTCAGGCCTTGGCCTCCAGAGGTGGATTTCACATTTTGAGAGTGGGAGAGAGCTTACTTTACCTTGCCATGCTCCTGCCAAGTTAGAGCAAGAGACAGCACTAGTCCTGGTGAAACAGTGGTCTGACATAGTATAAAGAGTTTGTGGTGTTCATGTCCATAATCCCGCTGGATGAACCTGTGCAATCTGGTGTGACATAAGCAAGAGAAGAACAAACTGCCACAAATTCATGAATGATTATTCAGCTTTGCAAAAATACTACACAAAGACCTTTGGTAATCCCCTGTTCCACATTGGCCACCTCTTTCCTTGGAAGTGCCAATCCAGAGCTGCTCAAAACTGTCAGATGAACAATGGCAGTTTGCATAAAATCTCAGCATCCTTAGTTGTTTGTGCCAATCACAGTTGGCACACTAGAAGTCTACAAAGGAGAGACAAAAACGTGATCAATAAATGACAAAAGTCGCATACACAACTATAGATTCAGAATGATTCCTCTGTATGGGTGACATATGAATATGTTTGTTTTGTTTTGTTTCTTTCTGGGTTTCACTGTGTGTGTGTGTGAGAGAGAGAGAGAGAGAGAGAGAGACTTCCCTCTTGTTTAATTGAGTGTGTTGCCTTGCTAATTACAAGATTGTTCATGCCAAAACAGCAGAGTGAGCTGCTGTGGTCTGAATCGATTTTGGCACGCTAAATAGAAAGTGTCAGGATGAACGCAGAGTGAAGCAACACATTTCACTCTATGTTCCTGCAGTGGATGAGTCGTCTTTTCATCTTGCATTGATGCATTTGTCATGTACAAAGAACATGGCCAGGAGAAGGGCCAGGCTTACGATACATCTTCTTTGCAAAAGGGTGTTCAGCACCTCTCGAAGGGAGTGAAGCCAAGTTGTCTTTGTGCAGATAAATTCTTACCATGTTGCTCCCCTAATTATACTGACAAGAGGAGTCAACTCCAATTACTAGTTCACAGAAACTAGATTGTTAGCCCATTAACAATTAGAAACGTTTGCCACTCTTTCTTTTGTCATTTGTGGCCAAAAACCTGTAGGTGTTTTTCAATGGCGTAACTAATAGTTACATCAGCCTAAGTACTTTCAAAGAGGTTGTGGTATACTGTATCTCCCTGCACAGTGTCTTTGTGACTGATGCAGAAGGACAGGCAGATGTTCCTAGGTGCTACTCCATCTTCCTGGTGATTGCTTGGGAGATCTCAAAGCAGTGATCCACCTTTCTCAGGCCTATGCGTTGAAGCGGGATGGAACAATAACATCCTAGGGTCCCTTCTCACTGCTTTTGGGAGCTTGAGCCACTAAGGTGGTAGGATTGCATCAGAGGACAGCCCTAGCTGGAAAGTATAGACTCCCCCATCTCCAGGAAGCTATAAAGCTTATCAGACAGTTTCTGGATTCAGGTAAACTGGCCAGCTATTTTGAAAGAGTGTTTCAGCTTCCTCCAGTTTTGGAAACTTGTTTAACCAAAGGCAGATACCAAAATATGCACTAGTGTACAGGCCATGTCTCAGTTAACAAAGCCTCTGAGAAAGCTCCTTTTTATAAAGTCTTTTTATTAAAACCTCACTTCCGTTTCCTCTGTCTAGTTGGAAATTTTTGCCAGCATTGGCACTGGAAGTATGATGGAGGAGGGCAAGAGAAAGATGGACTTTTGGTGCTGAGTTGCAGCAGTGTGTATGCAATAAAGAATGCAGTATGTTTGAGCTGGGAAAGAATAAGATTCTACTTTCATTGATACTACTGTAGCTGTGTGTGCCTGCCTACAACAGGCATAGTAAACAGCAGCTGCCTCCAGAATCCCTTACTGAGCATCAAAACAGAAAGAAAGAAAAAGTAGAGAAGCCTGCCTCGCTACCTCTCCCCGGCATTTTGAAAAAACATAGATATACAAAGTTGGCCTCCAAAATGGAAATCATGAGGACAGTGGTAAAAGTAGAGCAGGGAGCAGCTAGACTAGCCTCCCATGGGAGAGAATTCCAGAGAATTGGAGCAGCCACTGAGAAGCCTCCTTGCAATGTGATAATGCAGAAGAGACAATAGTGAGTGCATTCTAGAGCATGGTCCCCTCAAATCTCGTAAGACAATGTTGTTATTGACTGCTATCACATCAACTTTAACTTATGGTGACCTTATGAATGAGAGACTTTGCAAGTCACCATGTTATCAACAGCCTTGCACAAGTCTTTCAAACTCTTGTGGCTTCCTTGACTGTAACTTTCCTCCTTTCCTACTGCCTCCTACCTAACCAAGCATTACTGTCTTTTCTATGAATCATGTCTTTCCATGATATATCCAAGGTATGACAGCCTAATCTTAGGATCTTTCTGTTATCTATTATCTTTTGAAGTTAGCTATTGCCCTGTGAGATTACTTAGGGCCTTTCTGCATTACACTGTTATAGTGCTATTATTCCGCTTTCAACCTCTTATGGAATCCTGGGGTTTGCAGGTTAGGGAGAGGCATTTAGAATTCTCAGCCAGAGAGCTCTTTGGCCTCAATAAATTAGAAACCCCAGAATTCCACAGGATGTTGAAAGTGGAATAATAGCACTATAATAGTTAGTGCAGAAAGGCGCTTAGTCATCTCACAAGGCAATAGCTGGATTCAAAAGATAATAGCTAGCATTATTACAATTACAAAATATAATGCAGAGTTACCCATTTTCCTTAAAGTGGATAAATCTTCTATAAAATTCACTTCTTTCCACCCTAACTTTCTTTTCCCACCCTCTTCAAGACTGTCCTGGGTTTTACTTCTGGCTCAATGGAAAATTCAGTGAAGCGCAAGACCAGCCATGGGAGTGTCTTCAGCTTCCGGTTGCGTGGCAGGGACATGGGCTCAGAGGCGGATTTTGCTGATGATGACATTAGCACTGTTGGAGAGAGTGAGAGCCAACGTGGGTCCTTGCTGGTTCCAAGGAGTGGAAGACGGCTGAGTGCGCAAAGCCAAGCAAGCCATAGCTCTCCAAATTACACACTCAATGGCAAGAGAAACAGCTCAGTGGATTGCAATGGTGTGGTTTCACTGATTGGAGGAGGAGGAAGCCCAGATCCGACCACTCCAACAGATGTACTGTTGCCACCAGTTATTACAGACAAACCTGGAACTGATGACACGGTAGGTCTAATTTCATTTTTACATTGCATTCAGATTCTCTATGGCTTGAACTGTATTGTTAATCCCAGCGAGAGCAGACCCAGTGAACCAACAGGATTTACATATGTGTTGATTCAATAGTCAACAGTTGATTAATTGTGTCTCTTTTAGCTGGGACTAACCAACAGGATTTAGACCTTTATTGTCCACCAAGCCAAACACAGGCTACCACCAAGCCATGTGTTTGCCTTCGAGAAGCTCTTCAAGCAGAATCAAAGCTTGGAAAAATGTTCTTTTCCCAAATCCTGGGCTTACAGGAGTTGTAGTCCAAAAATGTAACATTTTCAAACTCTGGGCAGAGTAACAGAGATAGACTGGCAAGCTGTGAAACAAGGATGTTGATTCCCTTGGTGAGGCACCACTTCTTGCTTCTAGACTGAGTTAAGATTGATGTATCAAAGTTGTATATGACCAAGATGAATTCACAGATAATGTGTTGCTATAGTTACTGGGGCTGTTAGCCTATTATACCCAAAGATGCCTATCTGCACACTTCTTTGTGTGCAGAATTTTTGCCTTAAAGGTAGCAGTTAACTTGATGACAATGGCCCTTTTCGCACAGCATTTTCGGTGCGAAAGGGTTCCTTGAGCGTTGCACACACGTGAGGAGCAGTCCACACGACACACTCACATTTGCGCAATGCTCCAGGGCCCGGCAGGGACCACCCACGCATTTTTTCATTTTCAGCTTGAAGCTGAAAATGCTGCGCGGTCGCGCATCGCTCCAGAGCCCCGCGCCCACTTATCTTGCGTGCGGAGCCTTGGGAGCTGGGCCGGTCGCACTTCCTGTCTCAGTGCAACCTGGGAAGGTCCCAGGCTACACTGTGAAAGGAAGAGGTGGGGCTCTCACGTGAGCAGGAAGCTCGTGCAGAGCCGAAGAAGCAGGGAAGCGAGAGCCTCTCTCCAGAGGCGGCTTGCGTGAGCACCACACCCCAGTGCTGAAAGTAGGTGAGTTGCGGAAAGGGCCAATGATAGGTGGAGAAAAATTAATGGTGAGCCACTGTGGTGTAGTGGTTTGAGCACTGAATTATGACACTGGGTTCAAATTCCCATTCTGCCATGGAAACTCACTGGTTGACCTTGGGCAAGCCAGACTCTCTCAGCCTCAGAAGAAGGCAAAGGTAAACCTCCTCTGAACAAATCTTGCCGAGAAAATCCCATGAAAGGTTCACCTTATGGTCACCATAAGTCTGAAATGGTTTGAAGGCACGCAACAACAAGACTTACAAGACTTACAAATGCTCCGAGGCCTCCGAGGGCAAAAATCTACAGTGATGTATTTAAGACTTTTACTTCAAGTCTCAAGTCAAGTCTCAAGTTGAGTCTCAAGTCCTTGCAGGATAATTTCAAGTCAAATCTCAAAGTCAAGTCTCAAGTGTGGGAGCCAACTTTAACAAGAAACAAAAGAGGTGGTGGTGGGGTGTTTGGGGGGTCAATGGGCTTACAAGGGTCTGCAGCTTCGAAAGTGGGGAATAGGATCCTTCTTACTCCCAGTTACCAAAGCTTGAAAAGCTTTAGAAGGAAGGATCCTTCCTCCTCAAGCCTGTTGCCTAACACATTTGCTGTTACCTTTTGAGAAACGCACTCTGCACTCTGGAGGTGAGTCTTGCCTTCTGCTCTTAGGAAAAGTTTTAGAAGGTTCCTCCAATATGCAATGGGGAGAGACTGCCAAACAGACCTCAACCCTGCCTCAAACCCACTGCCTAGTGTTTTTGCTGTTCCCCTCCAAGAAATGTGGCCATGCTTTGGGCTTGAGAGAGATGATCTCTCATACATGACTAGTAGGCAAAAAAAGATGGAAGCGTTGTTCAAACCAAGAGCAGCAAGTCAGTCACTAAAAATATACAAGTAATGAGTTGAGTCGAGTCAGTGTGTCATTTGTTGCTGACTTAAGTCCAAGTCGAATCACTGAAGTGACTTTAGTCTGAGTCAATCAACTTGAGCCTACATCGTTTAAATTCTGCCCTGATCTCTTCTCTCCCTGCTGAGGTAGTTGAATGCAAACTACTTTTCCAGTTTCAACTTAGGGCTTTTCCGCACTACACTGTCATAGTGCTATTATTCCACTTTCAACATCTTGTGGAATTCTGCGGTTTGTACGTTCTTGAGGACAAAGAGCTCTCTGCCTGAGAATTCCTAATACCCCTCTCTAAACTGCAAACCCCAGGATTCCGTAGGATGTTGAAAGTGGAGTAATAGCACTATAACAGTGTAGTGCAGAAAGGCCCTTAGTTTACAGCAGTTGAAGCAAGCCAAGGACAAAGGGTGAAAGTGGGACATTTTAAAAGCAACTGAAAAAGTGGGATATTGGGATTGTCCCTGCCAATTCAGAGCAGTTGGAGAGTATGAGGCAGGCAACCAGGCAGAGAGGACTTAACTCTCATTCCCACTGCAGTTTGCTATAGAGACCAGCAGAAGAACAAGTTTGCCGTTCTGTTTCCATTCTCGGTAGCACATTTCAGCAGGCATGAGAGGCAGGCCCCACTGTGGAGTCACTTCACTTCTCCCTTCCTTCTCTGGCCTTTTAATGGTTGTAGGAGTGGCTCTGCAGGGCTTGGCACCTTCTTGGGGGCCAGGGGAAGCATAGAACAATGCACAAAAAGTGGTTACGCTTCACTATTCTGTCTCTTACCTACTGCTCAGTACCTGGTGACATTCCGTGGTTGAGTTTTTTTCTCTGGCTCCAGTTCTGGGCGGCTGTTTGTACCGCAGCTCTTGCCAGTTAACTGTTCACATAAAAGTTTCCTGGTCCAGGCCAATTTCACAATTCCTTTGTACATGGTGAGTTTTCAAAAGGTAGAGGTGACAGTGGGAAAATGGTTGCTATGTTATTGTGAAAGGAAAGCACTTAGAGAGTACACAAGATAAAAGGAGACATGAAGCTACCAAATATGCACTAGTACTAGAATTCTTGCTAACTACACACACACACACACACACACACACACAATTGTCATATTTTAATACTGTGGAAATAATTCAAATGAAACAACTGTTCTTTTAAAAAAATCTCAAAGTTGGCTTCTTTATAAATGTTATACTAATGTTCTGTGGGAAGGGAAATTGTTCGTCTGTTATTATGAAAAAAAGTAGATTGTGAATCATTCCTTTTTCGAGATTAAAACAAAAAAAGACCCCACTGTATATGTACTTAAACTTAATTTGAAGTGCAATGAAATGGAACTATTCGTGCTCTGCCTCTCTCAAGCATCACTGCTGACTTCAAAAATTAAAACATTGCATCTTCCTGGGGGTGTGAGACCTAAACTTAAACCTTCAGATTCTTTCTCTCAGTTAGTCTCAAAGGCGACACAAGATCCCTTTGCATGTTAAATCTAATCATTAGACACAATCAGAGTAGACCTATTAAATAAGTGGAACCTACACAAATGTTGAATTGCTTAGTTGTTGTTGAGTCAGTATATGCATTGTTGCTGGAACTGGCAATTGGATTGAGAATTGCAATATGCTACAATGACTCTCATGGTCAAATGGGCTACAGGCAGCATCAGAGCTTTTAAAAAGTTACTTTTTTTGGATCACCTCTTCAGGATCTCGTAGCCAATATGGCTGTCCTCTGCCACCAGTTCCTCACATATTCTGCCACACATATGCAGCCCTCCAGTTATTATTGGATTGCAGCTCCCACAATCCACCACTATAACCTATGCTGGCTAGGTTTGTTGCAGCTGCAGGTCAACAACATCTGGAAGAGCACACGTTCTGTAGCCCTGCCCCAGTACTTTACAGTCTTTCTTATGAAGTGTGCTTCTTATGAGCTGTCTGTAATTTCTTTATTCATTAATGTGGTCTCTATACCCCATCTGAAAAACACTTAGTGATGGCAACAACAGTTCGTCATTCTGCTCATTTACTGCTGTTGTTCCTCAAACCTACAAGTGGTGCACTCATCTCCCACTTCAGTCAGCAGGAGATGAGAACACTCAGCTTTAGCAGAGAGGTATATTGGTCTAAATCCCATAGAAGCTGGCAGGGATCTTCCTGCTATTCTGGGCATCATAGACTATCCCTATTGGGTCCTGAAACCAAACCGAAACGTGAAACTTGGGCTTCTCGTCTGATGCTACCTTCTGGCCTTTCTTTTTCCCTTCAAATGTGTCTTGAAAATTAACTGCAATGGGCAGCCGATGGAAAGCACTCTTGGCATCTCTATGGTTGTCTAGGAAATCTCACCGAGGTGCTATAGCAACAGATGCTCACTTGGGTGATACAGAGGGAAGGATGCTCTCCCTTCTGCAGGGTAGGCTTGGAATCTCATCAATGGAAGCCATGCAAAATGAGCTAAAAACTAATTGGCTGTGCGCCTGGGGCCTGATGGATGCAAATCCCTTTTATAGAACAAAGATGCAAATAATCATACTAAACTGTTGTGTTAAATTCACCCATGAATGGTGTTTAGTGCTGGTATTTTGTTTTTAAAGTCTGCGCCTATGCTGCTCAGCTCACACATCATTTATAAGCCATAGGACCATCTTGGCTCATTCCAAAGAATCCTAGGAATCGTAGTGTGGTGTAAGCAGAACTCGGAAAACTTACTTTGTGGGGCTACAAGTCTTAAATCTCCAAACCATTGTGGCAAGAGAGAAGGCTAACAGGAGGATTCTGGTAGCTGTAGTAAAAAAAAAATTGATAGATGTGAGTGCTAAGAATTCTAAGGCCATTTGCACACTAGCCTGTTATAGTGTTATTATTCCACTTTCAACATCCTATGGAATCCTGGAGCCTTTGAGGCTAGTGCAAAAATGGCCTATGAATGTTAAGAATTCTGCATCAGGAATCTGTAGTTCTCTCATCTAGCACCTCTCAAAGTAGAGCTTCTAGGGAGTCCTGGGATAAGACCATGTCTATTGTACTAGTTCTTAGCACTACACTACGAACTTAGATGATGGTGATGATGATGATGATGATTTCATGCTGGGAAACAGTATTTTGGTCATGAGGAATCTAAATATCCTGCTGTGGCTACTGGAAATTCAGAATGTCAGCTTCATAGACCTCTCCTGAGTAAAGATGAATGTCATCACAACATCCCTGTTCACTGCTGCTGTCTTATCCTTCAACAGTCCTGATTTGGCAGGGTCAGCCCCAGTTAATTCTCTGTCGTCCCACTTTCTTGGCTCCCTTTAAAATGTCCTGGTTTCTCACCTCTCTTCCAACTTTCCCCCTTCGTCCTTTGCTTACTTCAGTTCCTGCATTCAAAGTACAAAATTAGTTTGCACTCAATTAGCTCAGCAATAGAGAGAGGAGGGGACAGAATCTTGCCCTTCCTAAACTCAATGCATCAATTCCAGGGTTTCTCTGCTTAAAATAGTAGTTTTCTTCCTTGTTAATAACTTTTGGCTTATTGCCTGGCCTTGCGCTTGCAGGGAATCCCATTTTTCAACCTGGGAATGAATAATCTTACATATTTTTTCCATTTCTGCTTAAGTGCACACCAGCATTATTGATCTTCATGACAGACACTCAAAAAATGATTCCTGATATAGATCTTAGAATACAGATAGTCTCCTGTGAGCAAAACTAATCCTTCAGATACCATGCTTACAAATCTATGAGGGGCTTTATTGCATGGAAGTATATTGGGAACCAGTACCATTGTTGCAAAGTTAGAGTTTTTCTGTGAAGATTTTCTGACACTCTCTCTAACAGCAGCCACTCTTCTAGATTATCTTCAGAGGGAAAGCTCCATGGAAAGGGCACTGTGGTAGCTCGTTCCGGAGGTAACCAGAGCATGTGAACTTTCAATGTCTAATTCCCTCTGAATGAAATATAATGAAAATAACAGCTCTTCTCTATGGGTATGATTGATGGATTTCTTGTAAGCTTGTTCTAGATTAAGAACATTTGTTGGTTTTAATGAGATGTATGGTTTTTCTGGTCTTGTTAAGATGAACCAGGATGAACTGTTTTTTAATTCAAATGAAAAAAAAATGAATCTGGGAACCAGTTTTGACAAAATCCTGGAACAATTTGTGGTAGACTTGTTCTTTTTTCTTTCTTTCTTTTTTCCCCTCTATCTGCTGATAAGGCTAGCGTGGTAGATCTTCATAGTTCCTCTCTACATATACATATGTTTGGGTGGCAGTGTGCCTACGGCCAAGCTGTTCAGTCTGTTTATTGTGGAAATGACTTCCTTCTAAGCTGTGACCAAGTTAAATGGTCAGCCATCCTTGGTTAACATTGGGAAGAGTGCTTGCTGTGCCAGGAACCTCCTTCTCTGTTGGAAATCCAAATTTATCAAGCACTGCTGTGTCCTTGCCTTTGTCGCACCTGTTGGCATCTATGTGTCATTTGAAAACATTAATGGGGATCAAGCATGGAAAGCAAAGATCTTTCATCTTGCCAGAACTGGCAGATGAAAATGTTCAGCATGCACAGTGGGAGGATCCATGACTGCAACCGTGCTTGGAACAAAAGCAATGCAGCTTTAACCCATGCGGACTTTTCATTAGCAGCTTCCAGAGGCGTGCTGTATTCTGTAGCAGCAAAACTGATAAAATTCTTACGGTACCTGGACAATGGGCAGATATAGTGGAATATACATTTGGTGTGCATTTCATCAGCTGCATATTGGACTGTCCAATGGAAGCTTTCTTCCAGCGCAAGAGCCTTGCCCAGTTGTGGCTTTCTTGCTTTGTTAACTTGATGCATCTTCTGATGGAAGCATTTGTTCTTTGCTGATGGAGTGTGTTCTTGATATGTTCATTTTCTCTTGATAGATGGTCCTGCATTTAAGTGGGATCTTGAACTGTTGACATTCCCTGCTCTGCTTTTGGGCAAGCTGGGCACAGTACGAAATTGTGATGGGCAAGGGAGTGCCTCACAAATTAAGGCTACCGTCAGTAGAGACTTAATGATCCTTCCTGCTAGGTCTCTGCATCAGCAAGTATGGCCAGTGGAAGTCTGTGCTTTATAGGGATGGAAAAATATCTGTTTTTCATTCATTTTACTACCAAGAAAAAGGTTGCCTAACCTATTGGGAAGATAATGCAGCAACAAGGTTTCTGCACAGTTTTTAGTATTTGTATTTTGCAAGGTGTTTGGGGGAAATATTTTGCACAGACATATATAAGTTTGTGTAAAGCAAACAATTCTGCAAATGAAATAATTGGGAGGGGGGGTGCACACACACAAAAATGGTTGTTTCCCGCACAGGAAACATGTTTCTTGCACAAAACTTGGTTTTGTGTTGAAAAAAAAATCATGTCTTTCTGTGCAGAGTAATTTCTAAGATGTGAATATGTGAAAACATTGTGCGAAATGATTGCTCTCTTTTGCAGCAGGGAGAAAATAATGGGAATTAGTCATCTTTGCATGTGAAGATGATACAGGGAAGATTTACATTTATAGTGCTTTAAAGGCGTCCTGCCATACTGGTAGGGATGTTTTTGCCAATTTTCTCTTTCTTGATGAGAAATATTACCTCAAAACACAACAAGGCAACCCACAGAGAAAACAGTCAGCTTCTGCAAAAATTTTCATACTTCACCATTTTTGTGAACAATTCATTTGAGAAAAACCTCTTATTTTTATCCAGAAAACAGTATTATTGTGTGCAAAAGACACTGTTTTGTGCACAGAAATATTACTTTGCCAACCCTTCCCCCAAATTCCTGAAATATGAAAAATCACTGAAAAATGTGCAAAAGTCTTTGTGTCATCTTGCCCAACAGAGAGGAAACGTCTGAAATTATTTGTACTTTCCTGCATAAATAAAATAAGCAAACATTTACATGGCTAGAATCCATCAGTTTTATGCCCTGCTATGTTCAGATTTTTTTAAAAACCTCAGGCCCTAAAAAAGAAGAAATGTACACATTTTGGTCAATTTTTTAAAATATTAACTGATCTCCCATATTTGCACCAGCAAATTCAGTAGGTCATCTTTTCCCAGCACAGAGAACACCACATTATATCTGCTTGATATGAGTTAAAAAATGAGACTAAGAAAAAAAAACACCTTACGGTCCTAATTCAGTACTAACATGGATAACTACACAAATATCCAAAGCCAAACTTTGAAAAGTTATGAATCAAAGCCCCTTCAGCCAAGACAGAGACATTTGTTACCTTTTGCTCTTACATAATTTTTCTTTTAAAAAATTCAAGTTCTTTTCTTCCCGTACGTGAAGATGTACCTGGATTTTGGTCAGTTCTTACCAAAAACTCACAATTTTTTTTTCATCAATCCCAATACTGTGCTAGGAACATTTGGTCAGTAAAAACTCTGCAGTCATAAGTAAAGCTTTAAAAACTTGGGACAAGAAGTATTATTGAATTTTGTGAAAAGTGAAAAGTTGTTGGCTAAAACCAAGTGAGAAGCTTCAGAAGAACCAAACCAAGCAGGAAGAGCTGTGAGAAAGCAAGCAATGTTTCTCAAGGGTTTCTTGAGACTCCTTAGCCAAAAAGCCAGCTTTGCAGAGAGAACACCCTAGTGAGAACATATTGCAATCTAACTTTGCCCACTGAAGCCGGTAGTTAATGATACATACAGAAGGGCCTACGTTAAATGCAGTTGGTCATTTACATTTACATTGTGGTCTGCCTAAGCTACTATTAATGCCTTAAAAGCTTACCAATTTGCACGGCAAATTAGAACTTCATTCATGATGAAGCTTTGGGCTGAGTACCTGGCTCAGCTGATAATGAGTTTGATTTTTCTGAGCTTTCTCAGAGAATTCTCAGAAGAAGTGTGGGCTATTTCTGAGCTTTTTCTTTTAAAACTTTATTTGTTCACCAGTATATTTGCATTGAGAAGTCCGTACAGTACGTAAAAACATAGACAATTCAGTGCTGTTTATACAAAATTCAGTAGTATATTAAAATTTGTTGTTGTTGTGTACTTGAAGTCATTTCCGACTTGCGGAAACTCTCACAGGGTTTTTAGGGTCAGATTTGTTCTGAGGTGGTTTTGCCTTTGCCTTCCTCTGAGGTTGAGAGAGTGGGACTTTCCCAAGGTCACCCAGTAGGTTTCCATGGCTAAACAAGAATTCGAACCTTGGTCCCAGAGTCATAGTCCAATGCTCAAACCACTACACAATGCTGGCCATCTACATTGAAACAGGCAGATTTAAATTTGGTGAAAGTAATGTTTTTCTACTGCTTTATTTTGTCGAAAAGCAACATGAGTTCCCCATCTTTCTATGAACTGATTTTCAAATCTCAAATTCTTTCTTGATCTTGTACAATATGTCCATATATTTATGATTGCAACAACCCATGTACTAACAAGGCAGTCAAACAATGAAGGAAACACTTTTTTTTTCCTAAAATGGAGCGAGAGAAATCCTAGCAACTGTCGATACATTAATGGTTAATTCTCTATCCAAAGAAGCAAATTAGCAGAAGCTTGACCTCAGCACTCTGCCTGTCTACCCATGTTAGGATTTTCAGGTGAAATAAGGGACGGGATTCCTGACTCTTTAAAATTCAGGGAAGGACAATATGTAGGTAATGGCCCCTGGGTCCCCCAGGATTAGAAAAAAAAAAATTCACAAATGCTGTCAAAGGGATGTAATGGCCATTCGCCACATTTTGCCCTCCCCAGGACCGATTTAGACCCAGGAAAAGCCTTTTTAAAAAGCAGGATATGACTTCTGCTCATTTCCTGTTGTTAAAAAAGACCTGTGCATAAAATGGTCCAGAGGGGCTTAAAAACGTGGGGAAAATGCCCATATGACCCCTAAAGGGTCTTTGTGGGCTTTCCGTGGTTGCCTATTCCTGTGTTAATGGTTGTGCAGAAGAGACGCAAATGTCTAAGTTGCAACCATTGCCAGAGTGGCTTTTAGAATGCAACTTCACATAGCAGTAGTTTTAAAGCCACAACTCTCAAAAGACAGAAGGATTTGATAACGTTATAGATCTTCATTTACATGTAAATTGTAGCACAATAGATTTGTCTCCATGGGATCAGGCCAATTGAGTAGGAGGCATTTGCAATCAGGCCAGACTGAGAAAGAAACAGATGTGATCTACCAACATCACTCTTGGGTATATTTTCTTTTCCCAGCTTCTTGGCATTTTTCTTATCTGGAGCTATAGGGTCGACCTGTGTGAGTTTGGCAAAGAGGGCCACTCCTACCATTAGGCAGAATGAGGCTGCTGCCTTAGGTGGCTGATACTGGGGAACAGCAGTGGCAGGCCAACTGTTCTTCCTGAAGCCCTCAGACATGGCTCTTAACCTAAAATATTTTGGTATTTTTGGTCCTTCCCTTTTTTCTTTTGTCCCTGCCCCCCAATAACGTGTCAGGAAACTCAACTATTCATTTATTAGCAGAAACTCGACTATTCATTTATTTAATAGAGTATTTACTACTTGCTCTGTAAAGATCTGAGGGTGGCTTACAATAAAGCCAGTTTAAAACAGTAAACAATAAGAACAATTTAAAATTCAAAATATATTAGATAGTTTACCCCTTAAAAACCCAGACAATTTAAAACTGGTTAAAGCGTTTTAAATAATGCAACCCTGAGACATGTGCAGCCTGGATAAATTCGGTTAAACCTGAAGACTTTAATAAAAAGCCAGGTTTTGACTTGCCAATGAAATGATCCCAATATTTGGCCCTGCGGGCCTCCAGGGGGAGGGAATTCCACAACTAAGGTGCCCCTGCAGAGAAGGTCCTCTCCCATGTCTTCCCATAATGCATTTCCCCTACTGGTGGGACACAGAAGTGGGCTCCTCTGCTAGATCTCAGTTCTCGGGGAGACATATAGCTGAAATGGACTTACCAGAAATTGAGATATATATAAAATTGGCCTCATTGGGCTGAGAAGGTCCCCCATCTTTACCTGAAACCCAGGTGGGAATCAAGCATCCTTCCAAACATTGCTGAAGAGCAACTCTCAGCAGCTCAGGCCGGCACAGGCAATTGGCAAAGAGTGCTGGGAGTTGCAATCCGACAACATCTTGAGGGCCATGCCTTTCTAATTCCTGACTAAACTAACCTATTGCTCTCAGGTGTAGTGATGGACTTTCTCCTATTGCCCAGACTGCAGTAAGATTCATTTGCCTCTCCAGTATGCTTTTGTGTATGGAATTGAGGAGAGGGGGCCAATACATTGTCCTTTGCCTAAGGCAACAAAATGTCTTTTATCAGCCCTGCTGGTGGATATTTCCTTGAATGCAAGGGGTGAAAGAACAGTCCCTTGGGTTCTGTGGACCTGATTTATAGGCCAGTAGGAATACTACCCACCATTTGTTTGGGTTGAAGTTGATGTTTTGGCCTCTGATTTCAATGAAATCAGCCAACAAAAATGACTGGTGACACCTACAATCTTGAAAACTTGTTTTACTCCAAGTTTCTTACACAAGACATTGATTGAAAGTAGATGTTCCTAATCTGGTCCCCTTCAGATGTGTGGAACTACAGCCCCATCATCTCTAGCCAGCATGACTATTTTGGGCAGCAGATAACAGGAGCTGCTGTGTTGAAGAAGGCTTGCTTTAAGGTACACAGGTGTGTGTGTGTGTATGTTATTCACTGGATGTGTTTGTTCAAGCAGACATCTCCATCTGAAGAAGTCATCAAGAAACAGTTTTTGTCACCCCAACGCCTTTCAGTAGATCAGTCCGAGGAACATTTTCAAAGGCAGCGAGCCGTGAGTGCTGTCAGTATCATCACCAGTGCCATGGAAGGTAAGACATTTCTTCTTCAGTCAAAGAGCGAAGAGGATTCTCAAAATATAACCAAAAAGCCATGAGCTAGAACCTGGTAATATTGCTGTTTCAGATGACAACTCCCATAATTCCCCATGATGGCTATGTTGGCTGCAGGATTCTGGGTTCTGTAGTCCAAATGGTATGTCACCAAGCTCTGAGCCACCCACTTCCACAATGTAGAGGAATCAGAGGAATGTGTAGCCTTCCACATGTGTCAGCTTACAACACCCATCACCACTTGCCAGCAAAGGCAATGATGAGGATTGATGGTGGGAGTTTTAGTTCATGAAAATCTGGAGAGTCACCCCTTTGCTTAGAGAGGTCTATGAAAGTATTTCCAAGAGGTATTTCTTTAACCTTCTTTGGGAAAACATTTAAGGAAGAAAATTCCTCTTCCTGTCCTTGTTAAATTTTATCTATTATTTCTGTGTAAAGAGAGTAGGTTTTACACTTATCTCCTTAGTTAATTTCTCTCCCCCCACCTCAATTCTGGTGTAATTTTCCTGGGTATCTCAAAATACATGACTACTAAGGAGAGGACATCCTGGTTGCAGAATGTGCTCAGCTCAGAGACCTACTTGACATCTCCATTATGGTCTTCCACAGCAGGGACAGTCACTAAGCTTTGCCCGTTGGCTAAATGGTTTCTTTCCTGGAAACTTGTTGGTAGGATGCATGAGTCCAGCCATAAGAGCTGGATGTGTATTAAAAATCTGTTGAGGTATGTTAAAATAGATCAGACAGCTAGCTCAGACATTGTTAATATAGTTAAATAAAGCACTACAAAATGTCAATTGCCAGTTGTTGGTTGCAACATTGTATCTACTTGGAGCTTGTTTGTGTATTCTAGCCCACCAAATGGTTAATTGCTTTACTGCTCACTGCTACAATGTATCCAGGCTAAGGGGAGAAGGTCAGAGGGGGAAACAAATGTAGCAAAAGGTGTTATGAGAACTGGAAATGCTCAAAGAGAAGGAGGCAGGAACATATTCCAGCCTCAAGGATGAAAGATGTGTAAACAACTAGAGTCTGGGAAAGTGTCCAGGATGGTGGGATGATGTGAGATTTATGATCCTCACCCAATCATAGCTTGCATGGCTAAATTTGTATGGAAAGTGTAACCCCCGTATATACCTTCAGTCTCAGCAACTTCTAAGGAAGTGTGCTGTGTTGCTTGGCTTGCAACAAATAAACATGGCTATGAATGAAGTTTGTGGATTGCAAGTACATAACACTTGCCAGGGACTGGCAGCGGTCCCTGGATTACCACTTTCACTAGCACTATTCTTCAACATCATACATAGCCTCCAACTGTCCCAATTTGTCAGGGTCATTCCCAATTCTCTATCATCTCACATTTTCAGCTCTTTTTAAAATGTTTTGGTTTCTCTTTCCTACTCTCACTTTCCCCCTTTGCCCTCAGTTGACTTCCATTGCTGCAACCTGAGTTGAAAGTACTAAAATAGTTTGCACTCAATTAACTTGGGAGCAGGGGAGGGTGTAGAATCTTGTCCTTTTCAATAGACTTGGGGAAAAGCAAACTGCTGCAGCTTCTCCTAGCTTGTGTGTCCTTCTCCATTAATAATTTCTGCCATCTTTACCGCAATCTGATGTTGCTTGGCCACATATATTCTGGTTTTCATTTGTGAATATTGGAGGGTATAGGGCCCAGAGCAGCGTTCAACTCTGTTTTTGTCACTGAGCCCTATCTGTATCACTGGCTCCTGCATGCCATCTCTTTCCACCTTGGTGTTAGGAAGGGACAGCTGAGGATGAAAGCTGGGGTTGAAGATATGAAAGGAGCATTACAGTACTTTGTCCTTGTCTGAGGTCTGTTACGCTTTAAAGTTACAGGAGTTCCATTGCAGATGTAATCGGCAACTCTGCCATAGGGCCCATGGGGACATTTTTGACCAGAAAAAGAGAGCTGGGTACATAGCAGAACACAATGGGGTTGTTAGGAGGGGGCTGCAACTTCCTCCATGTCAGGGTTGTGCACAGATGTGTGGGTGCATGCAGCCCTGGCAGTTGTTTACCATTTTGGTTATTGGATGGTACAGAAGCAGAGAGCATCAATAAAGGAAGGGCATGAACTTTATTTCTTGAATTAGTGGTTTGAAGAGAGATCTCAGAATATTCTTTAGTTCTTTCCTATATAAATATTGGTTTTATTTCTGTCATATTTTGCCCCTCTGTCCTCCACTCCTCCCTGCCCAACGTTGGATTACCTATGGAATTGCTCCTCTGGTTTTGCTTTTGTTTAAAGTGATCTGAGAGATGAAAAACGCTTTCAACTCAAATGCTGCTAAGTAGTTAGGGTGTTTATAAATAGAAGCAGATTTGCAACAATAAAACATCTACAGGATGAAGTCTGGAAAAAAAGAGCTGAAATTTCTGATTTTACTTGACATTTCACATTTGAGGTTGCATATATGTGTGTGAGAGGCAGTTGGAATGGAGTGGACCATTTCAAAGCATAAGCGGGAGAATAATGTGTTTGAATTTTACCCAGCATAAAAACAAACTGCCTGCAAATGGGAGATGAGTACATTGGGAAGAAATGTTCCAGCCCAGCCCTTTGCTGGTCTTCTATCTTAAAATGTAGAAGTGATTTCAAAAATACCACCCTGGATACCCTCCAACATTTCACAGATAAAAAACAGAACATGTGTGGCCAAGGAACATCAGAATGTGGCTAAGATGACAAAAGTTATTAATGAGGAACAAACAATTTTAAAGAGAGTGAAACAGTTCACTTTTGTCCACGCCTACTGGGAAGAGCTAGGCCCTTTCTGCAGCTCACCTCTTCTCGGGGCTGGGGTGTGGTGCTCGCGCGAGCAGCCTCTGGAGAGACACTCTCGCATCCGGGGTCCTTTGGCTCCACACGAGCTGCCTGCTCGCGTGAGAGCCCCGCCTCTTCCTTTCACAGTGCAGCCTGGGACCTTCCCAGGCTACACTGAGACAGGAAGTGCGACCGCCCCGACTCCCGAGGCTCTGCGTGCACAGCAAGTGCGCGCGGGGCCCCGGAGCGATGCATGACCACACACCATTTTCAGCTTAAAGCCGAACATGAAGAAGTGCATGAGCGGTGCCTGCCAGGCCCTGGAGCATCACGCAAATGTGAGTGCATCGTGTGGACCGCTCCTCACATTTGCGCGACTCTCAAGGGGCCCTTTGGCATGGAAAATGCCATGCGAAAAGGGCCCAAGTCTCTGTTGTTGTTGTTGTTGTTGTTGTTGTTGTTGTTTTTGTTGTTGTGTGCCATCAAGTTATTCCTAACCCTTATGGCAACCCTGAGGTGAACCTATCACAGGGTTTTCTGGGATTGAGAGTGTGTGATATGTGCATGGTCACCCAATGGGTTTCCATGCCCAAGTGGGGAATCGAACCCTAATCTCCAGGAGTGTAGTCCAACATTCAAACCACTATATCATGCTGGTTCTCAGCTATCTCCCTTCTTTTTCATGGGCCATTTCCACACGACACTCTTATAGTGTGATGATTCCACTTTCAACCTCCTATGGAATCCTGGGGTTTGCGGCCGGCTGGCCCCTCCCGAAACTGCAAACCCCAGGATTCCATAGGAGGTTGAAAGTGGAATCATCATGCTATAAGAGTGTCATGCGGAAATGTTCATGCTCTGGAATTAACTGAGGCTATTTCTGCTCTACACTGGCCCTTTTTGCACTGCTGGGTTGGGCTTTTTGCACGAGAAGGCTTAGCAGGAACGCTCCCGCAAGCCTCCTGCTTCGGCTCCACAGCTCCTTCCTGGTCGCGAGAGCGCCCTGCCCACGCCCCGCCCCTTCCTTCCGCAGTGCAGCCTGGGAGTTAAAGGCGTGCCACGGCAGGAAGCACAACTGGCGCAGCTCAAGAGGTTTCACATGGCGAGTTAGTGCATGCGGGACCCGGGAGCATTGTGCGATGGCGCACCATTTTTGGCATGAAGCCGAAAATGAAAAGATGCATGCCCACTCTGCGTCTGGCCCTTGAGCGTCGCATAAATGTGAGTGCGTCATGCAGACCACTTCTCACATTTACGCGACACTCAAGGGGCCCTCTCACTTCCAAAACACCGTGTGAAAAGGGCCACTGTTATACTGCTATTATTCCACTTTCAATGTCCTATGGAATCCTGGGGTTTGGAGTTTAGGGAAGGGCATTTAGAATTCTCAGCCAAAGAATTCTTTGGCTTCCGTAAACTACAAACCCCAGAATTCCACAAGATGTTGGAAGTGGAAAAATAGCACTATAGCAGCGTAGTGCAGAAATGGCCTGAGTACAGTGGGCCCTCAGTATCTGCTACAATTTGGTTCCAGGACCCCCATAGATACCAAAATTTGTGGATGTTCAAGATCCATTACGTACAATGGTGTAGGGAAATGGTGTATATAAAATGGCAAAATCAAAGTTTGCTTTTTGGATTTTTAGAAATATTTTCAAGCTGTGGCTGGGCACAGAATCCACGGCTATGGAGGGCCAAGTGTACAAACTACTTTTGCCCTTTGAACTCAGTTTGCAGCCATTGAAATAAGCTGATAGGTAAGGGAGAAAGTGGGAGGGGGAAGGCAGAGAAATTTAGACTTTTTGAAAACAGCTGAAAAAATGAAATGGCAGATGATTAATTGGAACTGTCCTTTCCAAATCGTAGGGTAAGCCTGCAATATCTGAAGGGCCTGACAGTTACTGCCCCTGATTCAAGCAATGGGTTTCGACTGAAACATTAAATCTAGATGATGGTGATGATGGTGGTTATTATTTTGTTCTGCAACTCCCATAATCCCTCTGCTGCTGATCATGTTGGCTGGAAGCTGTAGTTCAAAAACATTCCTTTTTCAGACTCTGGAATGATCTACTCTAAACCATGCTGACCTTGCTGTACTCAAAGACTTACGTGGAGGGTGGGGGGGGTGGAAGAAAAAAGACAGCCCATGTTTAATTCTATGTTGCTTCCTGAAGAAGCAAAAGATGGCAGTGGCCCAAATGTTT
Organism: Cyclura pinguis; assembly: GCA_030412105.1. Taxonomy (NCBI): domain Eukaryota; kingdom Metazoa; phylum Chordata; class Lepidosauria; order Squamata; family Iguanidae; genus Cyclura; species Cyclura pinguis. The sequence goes on along the minus strand of CM059604.1, from coordinate 130,810,521 downwards.
CTGCATGGGTCACCTTTAACAATGACTGTCATGATTGCCATGGGTTTCAGAAAAGGAAGCTTGTAAGAAAGAGACATATAGCTGATGCGGTTATTTGCCATGTTACACTGGTGCCGGAGCTGGCCAAGCGGCAAGAAACAAGGTCATTTGGATCCATCTGGATTCTACTTGTGCTTGAAACAACACCCCATCGTAGGAATGAAAGGCCTGAATCCTGTTGTTAGGCAGAACTAGAATAGACCCATGGAATGAGTGGGATTAGCCTGTGTGTTGGCTATCCATTTGGCATTTTCAGTAGGTCTACTAATCAATACGATTTGATACCCTCCAGCGTTTCACAGACCAAAACTGGGACTTGTGTGGCTGAGCAACATCAAGTGCATGGTTAAGATGGCAAAAATATGAAGAGCAAGGAAAAACACACAAAACAGGAGAAGCTGCTTTGGTTTGCTTTTGCCTGAATCTAGGCAGAAGGGCGACATTCTGCCCCTTCCTTTCTTTACAACCATGCTCAGTTAATGGAGTGTAAACTGCATTTGGGGTCTTTCTGCACTACACTGTTATAGTGGTATTATTCCACTTTCAACATCCTATGGAATTCTGGGGTTTGTAATTTACTGAGGCCAAAGAGCTCTCTGGCTGAGAATTCTCAATGCCCCTCCCTAACCTGCAAACCCCAGGATTCCATAGGAGGTTGAAAGTGGAATAATAGCACTAGAACAGTGTAGTGCAGAAAGGCCCTTGCTCTTTGAATTTCAATTGCAGCAATGAAAGTAATCTGAAGACAAAGGAGGAAAGTGGGGGGAGGAGGAGGAGGAGAAAGAAACTGGAGCATTTTAAAATTGGCTGAAAAAAAGGGACATTAGGGGCTTAATCGAGACTGACCCTGACAAACTGAGACAGTTGTAGGGTATGGGATTTAGGCTGGGGCTGGAATTGTGAGGTCCTTCAGATGTTGCTATACTGCAACTCTTGACAGTTTGAACCAACAAAGCCAATGAAGAATGCTGAGAGTTGTAGTTCAACAACATCTAGATGGTAACATGTTTCCCATCCCGATTTAGGCCAAAGGCTACCTCGTTGTCTGCTTTTTGTTTTGATGTTGCTTCAGCTAACAGGCCTACCGGCCGCAGCATCTTATCTGAATTAGAGATTTCCCTGTTTATTTCTCATTACCATTTTGGAGGATGTAAATATTTGACTATTTTTCTTCCACACGAAAAGACAAATCATTTTCCCAGTTTTCTGTCTGCTAACAGATAAAACAAATATTCTGGTGCACTTCTTGCCTGCTATTTGCACATCCCAAAGTGTTTCAGACAATTATTCTCCTCAGAAATGCGTATGACATTTTTAATGCAAGAATAAAAGTTTTGGTGCAAGAAACAGACTTTCACACACCCAACTTCTGCTGTTTTTAGATATGCATTTTTAATATATATCTAAAAAGGCTGGTTTTGTGCAAAAAGAAAACAAAAAAAAAAAGCAATTCTGCATTAAAAAAAACTGTTTTTTTTGGCAAGCAATGTTTTTGGTAGAAAAAATGTAAAAAGTATGAAATAAGACGTATGTGAGATTTTTTTGTGGTAAATTAGTGTTTTCCATGGGGGGAAAATGATTTTTTGCATAACACCTCCACGTGTTTTTGGAAGCATTGTTTTCTGAATGAAGAATATTCCTGTAGTTTTGTTCAATAAGTGCTCTGTATTATTAAAGGAGCCAGGGTGGTGTAGTAGTTTGAGGATTAGATCATGACTGGAGGCCAGGGTTCAAATCCCTGCTCACCAGTGGAAACCCACTGGGTAATCTTGGGCAAGTCACACACGCTCAGCCTCAGGAAAAAACCCTGATAGGTTCACTTTAGAGTTGCCATAAGTTGAAAACAACTTGAGGGCACACAACAACAACAATGTATTGTCATTGTTATTGTTAGCATCTAGCAATCTGTCACCACTGTGTAGTTCCAGAATAGCAGCAGCAACAGCAGTAGCTAACCAAAGTGCCTAAACGTACCTGATAGATAGGTCTCCTTTCTGATAAAGCAATAGCTGTTCAGTGGTGCAATGAATGGGTCAGTTTCATTTTTTGCCTTCAGCCTCTACTGACCCGCAGGTCGTGTGTGCTTTGCTCCTTCTTTCTTAGAGCTTGAGGAATCCCAGCAGAAGTGTCCTCCCTGCTGGAATCATTTTGCAGTGAGGTTCCTCATTTGGGACTGCTGCCCACTGTGGCTCTTGATCAAGGAAAAAGTCAAGTTTATCATCATGGATCCATTCAGCGACCTGACTATCACCCTTTGCATTGTGATGAACACTCTCTTCATGGCCATGGATCATTACAAGATGACCAAGGAATTCGAGGATGTGCTCAACATTGGTAATCTGGTAAGGGAACTCTTTGGATTGCGTGATGCATTTAAGCAGGAAGGAATAAGAATTCCCTTGATGGATCAGACCCATGGTCCATGTAGCCCAGCAGTCTGCTTCCAACAGGGGACAGCCTGATGCTCTGGATCTTCAGAAGAATGGCATTGTTGGGCAGAAATAGTTTCAAGCATTTAACTTTTATTTCCAAGTTCCTAAGCCATTCAAAACATGCCACTCTATGGGTTAAAAATCTTTTGAATCCATTTTGAGTCCGTCTTACTGGCTTCTTGCAAACTGCTAACTGCAAGAACTGTGTGCAGCATCAAAGCCACAGATAAAGTTGTAAGAAAACTTTTGAAACTGGCTGCCCTACCATTTGTTTATAGAAATGGTGGCATTTATGCTAGAATGGTCACAAAGACCCTGTTCTCTAGCCCTTGCAACTTATGTTAAACAACTTTCAGTCATGCACATTTTCTTTCTGTTCACATAACACTGAAAGTTCTATAAATTGGCTGATGCTGCCGAATAAAGTTTCTCAATCTGACCAGACTCCAGCTGTTTGGCAAGTAGAGTCTGGAAAGTTGGTCCGTCTTACCAAAAGCAACCTTCTGTGGTAAGGCTGATATCTCAGATTGACCCAACAGGCATGAAATCAATAGCCTTGCATGGTTGCTTGCCACCAACGTCTGTTGCCCAGTGTAGAGGCACAGTGGTTCTGTTCATGGCAATTCCTTTCAGCGGTCTTGGCTAATAGGTATTGGCTGCCTTGTGTTCTAAGAATTAGCCTAATCCAGCCATTCCCAAACCTGGGGTGTGGATGTTGTTGGATCACAACTGCTCACACTGGCCCTTTCTGCATCCTACCTTTTCTTGGTGTTGGGGTGCGGTGATTGCGCTAGCAGCCTCTTGTGAGAACCTCTCGCTTCCCTGCTTCTTCAGCTCTGCACGAGCTGCTCACGCGACAGCCCCGCCTCTTCCTTTTGCAGTGCAGCCTGGGACCTTCCCAGGCTGCACTGAGACAGGAAGTGTGACCGGCCCAGCTTCCGAGGCTCCGCACGCCAGGTAAGTGCGGGTGGGGCCCAGAAGCAATGCTGAAAGCTGAAAATGCAAAGGTGCACAATCGTTGCCTGCTGGCCCCTGGAGCCTTGCGCGATTGCAAGGGCGTCATGCAGATTGCTCCTCACAATTGTGCAAGGCTCCAGGCCCTCTTTCGCATGGCAGATGTCGTGCGAAAAGGGCCACTGTGATGTCAAATGCGTACGTTATAATCGATTGCACAAGACAGGAAGTTACGAGACAGAAGGTACCCCAATCAGACATAGTACCACAGCCAGAAGCTTGTATTTTTCAGTGCGAAGTTATTGAGTGTTTGACTATGATCCTGGACGCCAGGGTTCAATTCTCTTCTCGGCCATGGAAACCCACTGGGTGACCTTGGGTGTATCATACACTCTGAGTCCCAGAAAACCCCATGATAGGCTCACCATAAGTTGGAAACAACTTGAAAGGTGCAGAGCAATAACAGCAGCAGCAGCAGCAACGAAACAACAACAACAATGTGATTGGCACTGTGTTTCCCATCTGTATTTTGGCTGTGGATCACAACTGCCACCATCCCTGACCATTAGCCATGCTGGCTAGGGATGGTAGTAGTTATAATCCAAAAACATGTGAAGATCTGGAGTTGAGAATCTCTAGTCTAATCTTTTTAGGGCTCAGTTTACCTTGCAGTAGAAACATGGTAGAATCTTGTGATGGCAGAGCAGGCTGTAACACTTCAGGTTGCAGAAATTTTTGAATGCTCCTCTATGCAACAGAGAGGGACCAGAACATGGCTAATTATTTTTGGAGTACAGTTCCCAGGGTCAATATGGTTCTGTGCTGGTCAGGACATTCTGGGATTTGTTGTATGTAAGGATAATTTCTCCTAGGTCTGGGACAGAGGACTTATAATGTAAGGAGACATGGGAAAAGGGGGAATGCATTGATGGGGAGAGACTTAAAGCTCCTGCTGGTGAAGGTAGGTCAAACTTGGATTGGCTTCAAACAAAGCTGAGCTGTTAAAGTTCTTCTGGTGGGACCCAAACCAAGATGTGCTCACCTCTGTTCTCTAGTCTCCCTTGTCACACATGATGCAACAGATTCACCACCAAGCATGCAGTCTCACCAGGGAACTGTAGCCAGTCGGAGAATGGTGCAAGTTGTGTTCTCATAACTGTGGGAAGCTACCCATGTTGATATAATCCTGCTAACAGATTACTATCCTGTTCCCTTTCACAGATCTTCACTGGGATTTTTACAACCGAAATGGTCTTCAAACTCATAGCTCTGGATCCCTATTACTACTTCCAGCAAGGATGGAATATTTTTGACAGTATAATTGTTACTCTAAGCCTGATGGAACTAAGTCTTTCCAGCATGGGGAATGTGTCTGTGTTACGCTCCTTCAGACTGGTAATCTACTTTTTTGTTGTTGTTGTTGTTCATCTGTCTGTCTGTCTCTCATACAGAGATGTAGAAACTATCACTCCTTTGCACCAGTGTTAGAGCGTGATTGGTGAGGGCAGCATCAGTCAACACTGCTGTCCTCAACAAGTTGGCTCTCATGCTAACCTGTTGAAGTTGGCAGGGTCAGGGGATCCTTTGTTTGTGAAAAAGAGAGGTACCAAACAAGCAACATCACCTTTTCAAACCCAAGAGATTGCTCTGACACTCGTGGTCACTCCCTGTCTTCGCCATGTGTCTGTTAAAGAGAATAATCTGGGGCTAACTGAGGGAGGAAATTTCCCACATTTTCTTACATCTTCTAAATCAAGGGTAGGCAATATGTCTCTCCAGATATGGCTGGATTATAACACCCAGCATACCTCACCATTGGCCAGGCTGGCTAGGGCTGATGGGAGCTGCTGCCCACAATTTACCCATACCGCCTCTGAATACTTCAGCGAGGGAACAAAATCAAACCACTGAGGCATTAAAATTAATCACACAGCATACTCTCCAACATTTCACAGGTGAAAACCAGGACATACATAGCCAATCATTCTCAAAAGTGTGATCAAGTTGGCAAAAGTTATAAATGAAGAAGAATACACAAGCTAGGAGAAGGTGAAGCAGTTTGCTGTTGCCCGAGCCTACTGGGAAGGGCACAATTCTCCCCTCTCCCCAGTACTTTTGTAGTTTAAACTTAGTTTGCAGCAACTGAAGGAAGCTGAAGACAAAGGAGGACAGTGAGATGAAGAAAGAGGAACTGAAACATTTTAAAGGCAGCTGAAAAAGTGTGAAGGCAGAGGATTAACTGGGATATTTTTGCCAGATTAGGACAGTTGTAGGGTATGAGACAGCTCATTGTAGGCCTTCAGGAAGCAAAATATTGGATTCTGGTTTATACTAGGCCTTATTCTCACTGTCATGTTAGAAGTAATGGAAACTGCTTCCTACCAAATCAAACCATTGAACCATCCAATTCAGGATTGTCCACACCAGGGCTTTTCAAATGGTGTGTCGCGATACATTAGTGTGTCACCTGTAGTGTGTTGGTGTATCACCTCCTCGGCCAAGAAAGGCCCCCCCACCTGAGTCTGGTCCACTGCCGTCGCTCTTGTTGGCCCCTTTCCCTGGCAAGAGCAACGGCAGCAGGCAAGGACCGGGTGGAAAGGGCTGTCTTTCTGCCTGCCGCCCCTCTTGCTGGGGCCTTTCCCTGACAAGAACAATGGCAGCGGGCAAGGACTGGGTGGGAGAGGGCTGCCTTTCTCCCTGCCGCCGCTCTCGCTGGGACGCTGGTGAGGATGATGGCAGTGGGCCAGGATTGGGCGGAGGGTGGCTTTCCCCACCCTAGATATGCCTCTGGGTACTGAATTTCTGTGTCGTGAAATGACGCATATTGAAGAAGTGTGTCACCAACATGAAAAGTTTGGAAAGCTCTGGTCTACACAGACAGGAAATAGCTTTCTGTAGTTTCAGGCAGCATTTTATTCTAGTCTTAGCTGGAGATTACAAGGCTAGAACCTGAGACCACCTGCATACAAGGCAGGTAATACTGCCAGAGAGCTACAGCCATTGTATCTGAGCTGTAATATTTCAAACTGTTAAGTTAGGAGCTTGAATAATTAATATGCCCCTCTGCAAGGAAAAATAGTATGAAAGATAGAAAAACCATTTCCCCCCAGAGGCTGTTATTTTACATCTAGGAATGTATTCATTTATTTGTTTCATTTAGTCTTGTAAATCCTCAAGGCCAAAGTGGTACAATCCAGCCACTTATACTGCATCAATGAGGACTTGAACATAACTACTAATGGCACCTACATTTTAAAAAGATATACAGAAGATCTATGATGAAATCTCTTTCTGTTGCTATCATCGCATCACCATCATCAGTTTATCTGTATGCAGCTTTCCTACAAAATTGCATGCAAAGTGGCTCACAGCATATTCAAATATTACCTTTTTTTAAAAAAAATCTTGTGTTTCTGTTTGTTCAACAATTTTATATAAAAAGAACAGGGCCAATTAACAGATAACCATAGTGTCAATAGAGAAATGGCTAAGAAAATATCAAACAATAGAGCTTTGCATAAAATATAAATAAGCCTGACCTAAGCCACCAACTTCAAACTAAGGAGTTGAAGAAAGAATTAAGATGGCTAGAAGTAAAAATAAATTACATGAAAGATCAAATAGAGTTTTTCCATGAAGAAAAAAATAATAATATAAACTGCCCTAAAACATACGTTTTGTCTTAGTGTACTTACATAGTTTTGCAGGTAACAACACAACAGGGAGGTTCAGCAGAAATCTTCAAGATTAATAAACTGTCGAGGGTTGTGGTTGATGGGTGAGTTTGTTGATTAGTTTCTTTCTTTCTTTCTTTCTTTCTTTCTTTCTTTCTTTCTTTCTTTCTTTCTTTCTTTCTTTCCACGTTTAATTTATACAAGTATACGTCGGCTATTTATATAAGTATACCTCAGCCTCTGACGAAGAAGCTTCTTTTTACAAAGCCTTTTATGAACACCCAGCCCTCTTTGCTTCTTCATCGTCTGTCAAGCTAGAGGGGTTTTTTAGCAGCATCAACATTAGGGCCCTTTTTGCATGGCATTTGCCATCCGAAAGGGTGCCTGGAGCGTTGCGTGATTGTGAAGAGCAGTCTGCATGATGCACTCACAGTCGTGCAATGCTCCAGGGTCTGGCAGGCGCCACTCATGCACACACATTGCTCATCCCACATTGCTCCAGGGCCCCATGCGCACTTGCTGTGCATGCAGAGCCTCCGGAGCCGCAGCGGTTGCACTTCCTGCCCCAGCACAGCCTGGGAAACTCCCAGGCTGCGCTGCGGAAAGAAGAGGCGGGGCTCTCGCGTTACCTGCTCGGGAGCAGGCAGCTTGTGCGGAGCTGAAGCAGTGGGAACGCAAGAGCCTCTCGCTGGAGGCTGCTCACGCAATCCCCACACCCCAGCACTGAAAAAAGGTAAGGTGCGGAAAGGGTCTAGGAGTTGAATGAAGGAGGGCTGGAGGACCATGGACTTTCGGTGTCAGGTTGCAGCCATATGCTTGCAGTAAACAACATATTATAGCTTGAGCTAGGAAAAAATGAGATTTTGCTCTAACCAGTCCTCCTCCTGCTGCATTTGTCTACCATAGGCAAGGTAAAGAGCAGCTACCTCCAGAATCTTGTGCTGAGCCTTTGTGAAAAGTGAAAGAGAGAGAAAAAGGGAGAGTAGATAAGGCTGCTTCAGATCCTCCTTGTATGTGAAAAAAAGCATAGTCTAGTTTGGCCAACAGACTGGAAATCATAATAAAAGTGGAGACTGGTGAAAGAAAAACAAAATTCCTGGATGCATTTTGGAAGAAACTTTCAAGTGGTCTCTAAGGCTCAAAATGTTTTTATGCAATGATTACCTGACCTAATTGTTTCATTTAACAAGTGCAAATTGATAGTTTTGGATAAAAAGTGCCATGAGGCATGTTGAACTGCTCTTCTCTTTTGTGGTGTAGCAATTTATCCTTATTCTTTGCACATAATATCTGCCTCTGCTACCAAATTTTCTATTAAACAAGTAATACCCAGGAGTACCTCTATGTTGTGAACTGAAGCATACAAACATTTCAAACAATTAAATCAGTTAGTGGCACCAAATCAAAAATACTAATCTAAAACCATTTTAGAAGTGCTTAAAACATAACAGTGAAAAGAAAAAGTACAGCATATCCCATTAAAGACCCTTCTGCAATGGCCATTTATTTTGTCTAGAGGCCTGTCAAAAAGGTCTTTGCCAGCAGAAAAAGAGCAAGAAAAGGACAGCCTTGCACCTGGTGGGAGGGAGTTCCATAGTCTGGGAGCAGCCACTGAGAAGACCCTCTCTTTTGGCCTCAACAAAGGTGCCTGGGCTGGTGGTCAAGACTGAGTGAAAACTCTTCCTCAAGGCTCTCAAAAATAAGGCATGAGTTTGCTCTTTGCCTTACACCTTAGGCGAGGTAGGATTTTCACCGCCTGAAACTGGAGCAAGCAGCAGGCTCAGTTTGGCTGCATTAAGAAACAAACCATACCAGTCTCTCAGTGGCCCTTTCCACGTGGGGTTATTAACGCGTTTTGGCACGGAGCTGTTCTGCACATGGGAGCGAATTAGGTTCACTTTATTTACCATCATTCCGCACGTAATCCCGAGTTAATGTGATGGGAAAGTGTGCTATTTGAAAACCGGAAAAAATCCAAATCAATTTTCAAGATCGAGCAGATTCGGATTTTCGCAGTGATGAAACGCATATTCAGTACAATTTTGAATACACCTTTTTGGTTTGTTTTTGCCCAGTGCTAGAATTATCTGCCCTGTTTTGTTCTGCTGCAACAGCTCAGTTGTGTTTCTGTGGTTTGTCTTACAGCTAAGGGTCTTCAAGCTTGCAAAGTCTTGGCCCACATTAAACACTCTCATTAAGATCATTGGAAACTCTGTGGGTGCTCTGGGAAACCTCACCGTTGTCCTCGCCATCATTGTCTTCATTTTTGCTGTGGTTGGCATGCAGCTGTTTGGGGAAATGTACTACAAGAACGTCAACAAGATCAGCACCACGGGACAATTGCCACGCTGGCATATGAAGGACTTCTTTCATTCCTTTCTCATCATCTTCCGCATTCTTTGTGGGGAATGGATTGAAACTATGTGGGACTGTATGAGAGTGGATGGGCAACCACTGTGTCTCTTGGTCTTCCTGCTGGTCATGGTGATTGGGAATTTGGTGGTAAGTACTATGAAACTTGTAAAAACAGTATTCTTCCTCTGCTTTCTTACTGAGGGTAAGAGCTTTCATAAGCTCCATAGCTCGAGGCTAGAATTTCTCTGCCTTGAGACACAGTCTCTCTGTGCATCATTGGTCCTGAAACTGGCAAGCAGCTGGACTATAGGGCCTGCTCTGGAGTTAGGGCTGTGTTCAGTTGGATCCCCAGGTCACTTCCTGCCCAGAGAACTAACCCCAGGCAGGGGAAGATAGAAGTGATGCTATTGGGGACAGCATGAATATGCTGAAAAAGAGGGTTCATTTTCAACATCCCCACCATGCAGAGATGACATTTATCTCAACGATGACAATGTATTTCTGGATTCAGAGTGTTGCAGTATGTCAGTTTCCTCATCTTTCATGTGATGTCTTGGGCTCCTTGGATCTCTGTCCAAGGATCATGATTCCAAGCTTGTTTTCATGAACATATCATTGTTGAGTACCCAAGGTGGGTTATTTACTCCTGTGCACTTGAGGTGTATTTCTTGTTCTGAGGTTCTTGTTTTCTCCTGTCATTTTGTCAAGCCTGGAGCATATAGATGGGTTTTAGATCTCCTTCACTATATTCCAACAATCACAGGGCATAAACTTATCCATAGTGTTACCTTGTGTGGTTTCAAGGTTTGGTGAGTAACTATGTAAGCTGGGTTGATTGTATAGAACAGCCTTCCCCACCTTGGTATCCTTCAGATGTGTTGGACTATAACACATTATCTCCAGCCAACATGACCATTTATTGATTGGCAAGGATAATGAAACATTAATCCAACATGCCCTAAGGGCGCTAAACTGGAGAAGTCAATGTAGGTCTTTGGTACCCAGTTGAACCCATCCACAGTGCTGCAGAATTCATAAACACACACACACATCATGGTCATGTGGGGCAGCTTCAAACAGAAGTGGTTCCCATATGTGACATTCTCACAATTTACTATATTAATCCAGTCTATAAGTGGGAACTTGTAGCACTCCAGACATTGCCATGCTCCATCAGTGCTAGCCAGTATGGCCAGTGGTCAGAGATGGCAGTTACTGTAGTTCAGCAGCATCTTGAATGTCTCAAGCATCCTGCATCTGATCAGGGCTTCAGGATCTGTTGACACCAATCAGCTGATTAAGCTTCTGCAAAGCTCTCCTGATATCAGTGAGGTATGTTCAGTATAGGGTGACTTATCTGAGCCTGAATTTATGATATGTGTGATCATCTAGGTGCTAACATTTGTGGCTGGGAAAGCATGTCAGCAATTCCTAAGCCTTTGGCGTAAACTCATGCTTCCTGAAATGTGTGCTGGCACATTGTAGCACTAACGCAAGGCTGCCAATTTCCAGTCAGATGATGTTAGTCATTCCAGTAGAATTGAATACCTTGACCACAGCCACCAAATTAGGGTCTATGTAGCTCTCTTTAGCACGATTATAATGCACCGCCATAATCACAGCGCAGTCTGAGTATCATCGATGCATGCCGTCAAGGGTCTGATGGAATCAGAGAATGGATGGAATGCATCTCCCACGCATCACAGCAAAATGATTTCAGGACTATCCAGCCTGTATAATGATGTTTACAGTAAGATTTTGCAAAATGGCTCAGCAGGTTTCAGATGGAAATGAAGGTCACAAGGGTTAATACAGCAAACCACGGGTTGGCAAGTTATTAAGAAACGATGGAGTGCCTCGTTAACAGTACTTTATCAGCCATCCTGATGGTTGCCAACAAAATGTAATTGTACCCCACTCTGCATCATGTGAACTGACACCGAGGAGTTGTGCCATACCACCTGTCTTTCCGAGGAGACTTTTGTGGTGTGATTTTGAAAATGTTTAACAGCCTTGCTCAGCAGTGCAGACCTAGCTGCTGAAAGACAAAGAGGGGCCCTTAGGAATAGTGACCTCTAAATCTCAGTGCTGATGTTTTTAACCCTGAGATCCAATCCATGTGACTGCATTCTGCTCATTTTATTTCCAAGCAAGGTGGCAGATGAACAGAGTAATTGAATTCCTTTATCATGATGGAGAACCTGGGATTTTCAGTGGCACCTCTTGACAAAATATTTCAATGCCATGATAACTTGGCAGGAAGGTAGCAGTCTGTTATACAGTGTGCTTCAATATCATCAGTGTTGATATCCAGAAGGTGGTATTGCTGCTACCACCTTGACAGGGTTTGTTGTGTGAACCAGGGATGGGCAAAGTGAAGCCATTTAGATGTTTTTGCCCTGCAACTCCCATAATTCCTCACAGTTGGCTATCCTGGCTAGGGCTGATGAATTGGCTATCCTGGATAGGACTGGGTGTTGTAGGCTAAAAACATCTGAAGGACCGTGGTTGCCCTTTGTCTTATAATGAGGCTGATTTTGGCCTAGTTCCTCAGTCTGACTGATCTCTCATTCAAGCAAAGAGCCCAGTTCTCAGACTGGAGCTTTTTACAGTTTCTATAACCTTCCAGATAGACAGCTTCTGTCCCACCCATCCCCAATGAAGCAAGCCTCAGAAGGCTTCTAATAGAAATGTCATACTCTTAGTCTGTGACTACTGCATGCCATTCACTTTCATAATCACAGAAGTTTAGAAGTGTACAACTTTGAGCTCTTGGATCTGATGGAATTGGCCACTGGAAATGAAGGAATGACATGAAAGGAGATTCCACCTAAACTTCAGGAAGAACTTCCTGATGGTCCAAGCTGCCCAGCAGTGGAATATGCTGCCTTGGAATGTGGTGGAGTCTCCTTCTTTGGAGGTTTTTAGGCAGAGGCTGGATGGCCATCTGTTGGGAGTGCTTTGATGTGGGTTCCTGCATGGCAGGGGGCTGGACTGGATGGCCTCTGTGGTCTCTTCCAACTCTATGATTTTATGATTGTATGAACTTGGAAAAAAGATCTGAACTGGCCAGAAACCTTGAGAAATAAGCTATAAATGCAACTATTTTTAGTAACTGTGACTTTTTTATAACAAAATCCAAAATCCACAAAGCAGCGATACCTTTATTGGGCTAGCTGAAATGCAGAAAATAAATCACTCAAGCTTCTGAAGCTTCGCTAGCTTCTTCTTCAGGTAGAAATGTTAAAAATCACACAGGAAGTAACTTCCATTGAGACCCAGGGTACCTCTGTCCCATACGAGGCTAAGTTAGCAGCTATTTTGCTTTTGTTGATGCATTTGAAATTATATTACCTTTCTTTTATTGCCCATTGACCCTAGTCCCTGCACAGCCAAGAGGGTGAGTGGCTTCTGCTTGCACTGAGATCCCTCCAGACCATCTTAACTGACAACAAAAGTAACTTCTGAGACAAAATGTAGGAATGTGATTCTAACACTATCACTTTTCTTCTCCTGTATGATTTTTTTTAACATCTTGGACTGATGAAGAAGTCAGTGAAGCATCAAAAGCTTGAATGAGGTATTTTGTACTTTTTGGTTGGCCCAACAAAGGTATCATCATTTTGTGGATTTTGGATTTTGTTGTATCTTGCTGTGCAGCCAATATGGCCAACTCTGAATGTGTTTCCAGTGACTTTTATGTAGTTGGAATGGCCCTTTCAGCCTCAATGGCCATTTTCTAGCTTGTTCCGTTGGTTGTCATAGAATGTTACACATCCTGTGTTTCCTACGAAGAACATCTCTATATGATCAGCTATGGTGTTTAGGCTAAGTCGCAAACATCTTTCATTTATGTTTAGAGTGGAGACTAGGGCCATACACCATATACACAAGGAGACACAGCCTGTGGTGGAATGTGATTTTCTTGGTTGTGCTCAAGATGTGTATGTCATATAGCTAAAGGGGCACCATCAGGGAGGCACCAAAAGGACATTAAAGCCAAAGAGGGGCCAGACTAGGACAAGGAGCAATGGATTCTAACTGGTGGAAAAGAGATTCCACTTAAACCTCAGGAAGAACTTCCTGATGGTCAGAGCTGTTCAGCAGTGGAATATACTGCCTCAGTGGTGGAGTTCATTCCTTGGAGATTTTTAAACAGAGGCTGAATGGCCATCTGTTGGGAGTGCTATGATGTGAGTTCCTGCATGGCAGGGGGTTGGAATGAATTGCCCCTGTGGTCCCTACCAGCTCTTTAATTCTATGACTCTATAACTGGGGCCAACATTTGGAAAGTTCTGCTTGAAGCTGAATATTCTGAATGTTCTCCTATCTAGGCTGTGACAAGAGCAATGAAACATGTGACACCAAAAATTTGTTGTTGCATGGATTTTCTCGGCACTAAACACGGGCTAGGCAACTTTAGGGGATGGGGTTAGGATTGGCATCTCCCATGTCTACTAAGAATCACCTACCTCTACCTTCAATGCCCAATTTAACTATTCACCTTTCTTCCAGTCATAATTGTTTTCGCCCTTTTTGAAAAAGGTTCTTGCTTTAAAAAGGAAAAGGGGAAAGGTCCTGATTTTAATTGGAAGAAAGGCATACAGTGATTAGTGACTGATTTGACCAGTTAAACGTTTGCCCCTTGTGGTGCTGTGGAATATCACAGCAGCAAATACCAAAGAGGGGGCATGAAGACTGGGTAAAGCAAAGTAGTTTTGGGGCCCCAATACTCCATACACTGAGTGTTCCCATCGTGGTGTGTGCGTATGTCCCTTCAAGTCTCCTGTGTACTTAAGGCAAGCCCATGAATTTTGTAAGGTTTTCTTAGGCAAGGAATACTCAGAGGTAGTTTTGCTAGTTCCTTCCTCTGAAATGTAGCCTAACAGATGACTAACCATGGACAGGAAATGCTTCCCAAATTCTCTGCACCCCCAGATTCTGGACTTCCCCAGTGACCTGGTCTTCTTCCTGAAGTGGAACTAATGCATTAGGGACCCTCTCCCACGGTTCCAGTTTTATTTGTTTCTGAATTTTGTACAGATTGCTGGGCACAAGCTGTTTTCCTAGCTTTCAGCTTGTTCATGTATCTCTCCCCCACATTACCAATGTGCCTGTGTGCTTTGATAAAACACGGCTGATTACATCAAATTACTTAGGGTGGTTAAAACAAGAAGGGATAGAGAAGAGCTTCAGAGAGAGATCTCCAAACTTGAGGGGGGTGAATGAAAATGGCAAATTAATTTCTGGGCAGGAGAAAATGGCAAATACATTTTTGTGCTGGAGAAAAAGATCTTCCAGATCCTAATTTCATATGTACAACACCAATGGTATCTGAGCTGTTGATGACGGCCTGCCTGAAAAAAGGGTCTCAGAGTTGTGAATAGCTCAATGAAAAAAAAAAAATCAGCTCAAGGAGTAGGTCCAGTGGAAGCTGCTTATTCAGCTGTTAGTGCAGCAAGGAATCATTTCTGGATTTTAATCTGAACTTTAAAAGAAATATCCAAGGTTCTGAATCTATTTGTGTAATAGAGTTCAGCACCTTGGATAGCATTTTGCAGTTCTTTGCAGTCTGGACTAAAACTTCAAGTAGATTCATTGCCCCACTGAGCATCCAGCCTCCACTGAGCGCAACTGCTGTGAAAGCTAATTCCATGTTGAGGATTACGAGGAAAAAGATTTAATATCAAGCTATCAGTATCACACCACCCTTAATGCAAACCAGTGATGTGATTACACTTAACACATTGTGCATAGTTTTGGGCACTACACCTGAATATGTGTGTTATAGAGTAGGAAACGTACAGATAGGGGAAATCTAAATTATCAAGGTTGGAAGCAACATCCCTAGGATCACGAGTTGTGAAGGAACATGATCAAGTGGGTGCTACTGTGCTCATATCCTGCTTGTGTGTTTCTCAGTAGATTCTGGTTGGCCATTGTGTACTAGATAAGACCACATCCCATAGGTCTTTAGCTATGCTCTTAGGTTCTCCATGAACGTTGATAGAGTTGTACCTGTAACTGCATCAAAATTCTTTTTGTGCAGTATTTTACCATTATGCAAGAGCAGGGGTCTTTTCACACCAAACAATTGTAGCACTGTGATTCTACTTTAACTGTCATAGCTGTATCCTGTGTAAGTTTGTGGTTTGTAGTTTAGAGCAAAATGTTTAGAATCCTCAGCCACGATGCTCTACAGCCTTATTAAACTACATATCCCAGGATTTCATGGGTTGCACCCTTGTCAGTTGACGTGAGATCATAGCGAGATCATAATTGTGTACTGGGACAGGACCCCATATGCAAGCATTAGTCTAATGGAGTCCAAAAACAATTATAGTGATGGAATCATGCATAGGAGCAAATCAAAAGTTATGGAACGTTTTCTGCATTTTTTTAGACATGCACATATGGCAGGGAAGAAAGGTGTTCATTGAATGAAGGAAGTGAAAGATGGGGACCAACATTGGATGATCCAGTTCTGTTGTGAATGTTAGAAATTTTCTCCAAGTTAGCCTGAAAATTCAGGAGGAGCATTAGCTCAGAACCCAAGCATGAATCCATGGAACAATGAAAGAGTCCAATGAAGGAAAGGCAGTCATCGCAACAGGGAATACTGGGTTGACCCACAGTCTGTGAATTCATGTCCAGAGAACCAGAGAGAGGCCCGGGTTACCCTTCTGCAAGTATGCTGACCTGTTTTGATTTAGAAAATGCATCTCGGTTTTGCATCCTATTATGCATTATAGGTCGAAAGATGATACATTATATTCTGCCATGAAATAAAAATGTTGGGATGTTATGGTAGTGATGGTGGGGAGAAGAAGAGATACGTGGCTGGCAAGGGTGTTTGGGTAAAACTGAAATACTTCCAACTGAATGTTGATAAAATATGTCTGTTGCATATCTCTTCTAAGTATGTAGGTCAGGCTTCCTGTGTATGGCAGTGCAGTTACCATCTGAGACAATGTTTACATTCAAATATATATTTTCCCCTCCAGGAAGCAAACGTCTCAGCTCACAAGAACAAGAAGAACATTTGTGAAATAATAGAGTCTTCTTAATTTGGAGGTGGAGGGGAGAGGCAAAAGCTGCAATTTTTGTACGTGCTTTTTATTTCTGCTGCCTGATGCCCCAAAGTGGATGTTATTCTTTTTATCAACAATATCCCCTGGCTTCTAAATATTTAACAGATACAAAGTAGTTTGAGTGTATTTATTCAAGAGATCAAGAGCCTTTTTTTAAAAAAATCTAGCATAGTTAACTATGAGAGGGATTAGCTGCTGAAGGCAGGCATTTCTTCAGCTCTCGGATAAATACAGCCTCTGAACTGTGCTGTGTTAAAATCCAGAAAATGATGCCAAGTATGAGAATATGAGCAGGGCTCTGCAGTCTGCCAAGATTGCCCATGAGTGTAGGAAAAGAAAGAGAGAGAGCTGGAGGGAATCACAACTTTAATTTATTTAAACAGGGAAGTTTCTAGTCCATATGATAGCAAATATATGCAGAACAGTAGCTGTATTCAGTTGTTCTGGAATTTAGGTCAACACATGTGTGCACACACACAAGGAGGTGGAGCATGTTGACTCAGTACCATTCCTTGTGTATTTCTGTCATTCTTACATGGTGAATGATTTTTTTGAGGAGGAGAACCATCTCCCTATTTCTGGAGGCTTTCTGTGTAACCCAGAATGCCAGAAAATCCCTGCTGAGAATTGCCTGAGAGAGTGTCCATGCGCAGGGATGGAGGTTCCATGCTCTCCCCTTCAGAAAGTCATTCTTCATGTGTAGATGTTGATGGAAATGATGGCCAGTGGCCATGCTGGGTAGGGGATGCTAGCATTTTACAAAAAAGTAACTTTTCCAAGCTCTGGCTAGATGGAACAAGGTAGGTCTTGTTCAGTACAGCACAATGCATGAAGAAAGGCTGGAAGCAAATTAAGATGAGGAATGGATGGCATTAAGGGAAATCTAATTTGGATTGAGATTAACTGAGTTGTGGAGTAAAGCAGTAGCTTCTAGCCTGGCTAGGATCCTGGGAGATCTGTGAGGAGTAAAATGGGAGAGGCTGGATTCTCAGAAGGTCCAGCAGTTGAAGGACTTGGGTTCCTGGGAGATACGAGGATTGAACTAATCCTTGACTGGCCTTAAGCATGTCACACACATCTGCAGAAAATTCTGGAACTTCCCCAAAGGCATTGTCCACATCTGTGGCCATTTCTGCGCTACCCCGTTATAGTGCTATTATTCCACTTTCAACATCCTGTGGAATTCTAAGGTTTGTAGTTTACTGAGGCCAAAGAGCTCTCTGGCTGAGAATTGTAAATGCCCTCCCCTAAACTGCAAACCCCAGGATTCCACAGGATGTTGAAAGTGGAATAATAGCACTATAGCAGTGTAGTGCGAAAATGGCCTGAGTCTTCCTTTTTCATCTAACCATTGCTAGTCATGTCAGCTGGTAGATGCTGCATTGAAGAGCAGTGAATCTACTCTGGGTTTTAATGCCAATTTTAAATAAGCTATCCAGAGTGCTGGATGCATCTGGGGACAGGGCTGAGCAGATATCTCCTTTAATGTTCAGAGTAAAACCTGCAAGGATTTCCCACCTCACTGACATGGAAACCAGCAGCTGCCACAGTGTGTGGTTATGCGCTTTCAAGTTCTTTCTGACTTACAGAGAACCTAAGGCGAACCTATCATGTTTTTTTCTGGGGCTGAGAGGGTGTGATGTGTCCACGGTCGCCCAGTGGGTTTCAATGGCTGAGCAGGGAATTGAATTTTGTTCTCCAGGGTCATAGTCTAATGCTCAGACCACTAAACCATGCTGACTCTCTTTTACTAATACCTTAATTCCAGGAAAGATGCTCTTTTCTGGAGCTGAGCACGCTCATTGCCGTCTATAACCGAGAAGCACAAAGGAATAGATAGTTGAGGCACTATGTCTGTCCCTCCTCCCCTTCCTTCTGGATGTGTTAGGTTGCTACCTGGGTCACTGTGACCCACATTACAATGTAGAGAGTGGAAAGCATCCTGCCTCTTTCCTATTTGGCTATCAGAAGAATGTGGTTGCTCAGTTGTGTTGCTTTTTAAAAAAAGAAATATTAACCCCTTGCTTCCTAGGAAAGCAGCTTTGCTCAGATTTGACCTGAGTGAAAACCTATCAGTTTGCACCAATGATCTGAAGCTCTTCCCTGCCACCCTGAGTGAAAATTAGACGTGTCAGACAAATAGAAATATGGCAGATTTGGCGAAGGAAGGGTTACCCTTCCATTCCAAATATAGTTGGCCTGCCACATTCTCTAGGGTTAGGGGCACAGTCCCCCCCCCCACAAAAATGGAAGAATTGCAAATATGAAAATGTTTGTGTTTGTGTGCATGAGTCTGTGGGAAAGGGGCTGATGAATGGGAGGGAGAAGGCACACACAGGATCCAAACCAGATCAGGGAAAGGGGGCGGGTTGGCATGGCGGCCCTATACTTCCTCTCTCACCTATCTCCTTCCTTGGCCATGGGAGGGGGCATCAGGAGAGGGTTTGTGGTGCTGAGAAATCAGGCCACAAACCATCCTTAGCTGGTGAGGCAGGGACTGGTGGAGGAGGAAGAGGACCGGAGGGAGGTTTTCAAAGGGCTGTGCAGCCTGATCAGAGCTGCCAAGAGGGAAGGGTCCCCTGAAAAAGAAGTGCCTGAGGTGTGTGTGGGGGGCAAAGATTGGAGAAGCTCACAAATAATAACATCAGTGAAAACCAAACCCACAAATATGGAGGGCCCACTGTATATCCTCCCATGAGGAGGGGCAGCCAAGCAAACAAGGCTGGCAGTTTTAGCCCCAGTAATTCCTGGTCATTCTCAAGGTTGTAGGGGATGATCATAGTAGCAGAGCACATCCTTCACATCCAGAAAGCCACGGAAAGGCATGGCTTCTTCTTAACACACGATGTAGCCTTCTCCAACCTGGCTCTGTCAAGGTGTCTTAGACTACAACATCTATCATCCCCACCAAGAAGAAGCTATAGCCTAATACTCAGAGGGGCACTAAGTTGAGAGTATCTCATGCACTGCATTCATGCAGAAAAGGAAGATGATGGTCTTCCTTTAGGAGCCCAGCAGAACTTTAAGATCATCTGGAGAGGCTCTTCTCTCTGTCCTACCACCTTCTCAGGTGTGTTTGGTGGGAACAAGAAAGAGGGCCTTCTTGGTGGGTACAAGAAAGAGGGCCTTCTTGGTGGGTGCTCTCAGACTTTGGAACTCCTTCCTTCCATCCTGGAACTCCAGGATGGCCCCATCCTTGCTCTCCTTCCCAGGACAGGCTAAGACATTTCTGTGCCAGCAGGATTCTATAAATTGATTGGTTTTGGACTCTTGATGTTGTGCAAATTTCTTTTAAGTTGATATAGTTTTTAATATTTTAATATTAATATTTTTAACATCAAATGTCTCAATGTTGTAAATAGTCTAATTGTTTTGCAGCTTTTATACTTCTATGGATGTTTTAATTTGTTCTGCTTTAATGTTGTAAGCTGCCTTGAATCCCACTGTTGGAAGAAAGGCAGGAAATAAAATAAAATAAAAGTTGTCTTGGTGGGCTGGGCCAAGCATTCATCCAGCTGAGTGCCTTGCTTCCAACAGAGGACAGCCTGATGTTCTTGATACTCACAGGTGGGTTTGCCTCTCTGTTTGTCCCTAGCGTCCGCTACATGGTCTGTAAGGCATGCTGACTCTGTTAGTGGCAATCCCTTTCAGCTGCCATAGCTAATAAGCATTGGTTGTCTTATCATCTAAAGTAGGAGTGGGCAATGGCTGTGGATCTGAGAGTGGGGATAATTTTCTTTCTTTGAGCCCTAGTATGGGCTGCATGGGCTGCAAATGGTGGGGAAAATTTGCAAGTGGCTAGGCATCTATTTCTGGTTTTTACACATTTGTGTTTTTTGATGTTAAAGTGTGCAGAGCAGTGGGCTGCAATCTGTTTAAATGGGGAGCTGTCCTCCCTAGATGCTTCCAGGAGAAGCAGTTTATCCTTTGAGGTTGTTGGAAATAGAACAGTCTTAAGAAGCATTGTGGGCCACAAAATACCTTGGGGGCCACATGTGGCTGCAGGGTCACGTTCTTGTCCTCCCCCATTCTGAAAGCTATGGCATGGGGAAGCTGTGACACTCCAGTGTTGTTTAGAAGTGAAGTTTTGTCAGCTCTATTTCTACATGCTTTGACCAAGTGGAACACTGAGGTCAGAATTGTGCTGTTGACCTATGGATGTTCCCTGACACTTGCTGCTATATATTTTTGGTCACTGTGCAATGGGTGTATTCAGCTCATGACTGTATAAACAGAGTTCCACAAGTATAACCATTTCACATGTGGTTGCACGTTTGTCAGTGGTTTGTAATAATTTCTCAGTGTCTTTGGTGCACCACTTTCTTCACTGGGATTACAGAAACAACCAGTATACATTCTGCACTGAACAATAGGACAATAAGCAGGCCTATGGACAGATGCACCATTGGTTGCATAGTGTGGGTATTCAGCACAGTCACTGAGAAACTGTATGAATTGCACCATTTAAACACCATGGCCATTTCTGCCCTACACTGTTATAGTGCTATTAGTCCACTTTCAACATCCTATAGAATCCTGGAGTTTGCAGTTTGTGGAGGGGCATTTAGAATTTTCAGCCAGAGAGTTCTTTGGCCTCAGTCAACTACAAACTCCAAAATCGTACAGGATATTGAAAATGGAATAATAGCACTATAACAGTGTAGGGTGGAAATGGCCCACGTCAGATTTCAGTCCAAGTGTTCTAAACTGCAAGTTTTGAAAACTTATCTGGTAAAATGGCCTTAAGGACTAGACTCTTGCATGGCTTTTTCTGTTTGTTTAAAAAAAATGGAGGGACAGATACAGCTTCCCCTAGTGCTGAATTCTGTACCCAGTTGCATGTTTCCATGTCCCAGTGTGATTGTAGAATACATTCACAGCCTTAGCTACAGGAAAGGCCGATCAGAAAGAGAGCTGGGAAGCATCCAGAAAGCCCGAGGCAGTGTCTGAGATAAGGAGAGAAGAGTCGGAGTATATTACATCACCTTGGACACCTCATTAAACAGAGTGAATTCATCTCCAGACACATCCTGCTTAGCCAAGGAGCGGAAGCTCTAGCAGATGAATAAGCACATTTGGGGACACAAGCAAGAGACAATTGTCATCACATTTATAATCCTATTTGCTTCCGTTCTGCTTGGGAGGATGCTAGTCTGGTGCTATGTTAAAATCTGCCCTTAAAACTCTCTCTTTTTTTTCCTTTCAGTTCCTTCCAGCCTCCTCCTCCTCCTCCTCCTCCTCCTCCTCTTCCTCTTCTTAAATAAGGTTTTATAGAGGAAACCTTATGATGCCATAGTTCATAAGCATGTCAGACTTGGGTTAGACCTAGGTTCAAATCCCCACTCTGCTTTAAACCTTGCTGGGCGCCCTTAGGCTTTTCACTGTCCCTCAATATTATCTACCTTGCAAGGTTCTTAGGAAGCAGAAGGTGAGCTCTCTGCCTTGCCCTATGAGAGGAAATACAAAAGATGATAAAACAGCCTCATAGGCAGTTCTGCAAAAACTAGTTGCTCGCTTGTACTTTAATGTGAGAATGGGGACTATTTTTCTCTCTCATCAAGGGCTGCTTTCTTCCAGCAGAAATTGGTCAGAGCTGCAGGCAGTCCGTTAGCAGGTCAAGAGCAAAACACAGATGATGCACTTCTCGCTTTCTTCCTCTCTGTGTCATGCCTTCCCTTTCTTGTCTTTCTTTTTCCGCCACTCCGGTTCCCTGTTACCGCCAGTGCCTTTCCACCTCCCTGCCACTATTACAAAATTAGACTGACTCCCACAAGTTGCCCACCTCTGATTTTAATGGCTTGAAAGCAACAGCGTGGAGTTTAAATTCTGATGTGACACTTTTTCAAAGGGTCCAGAAATGGAGGCTGCTCTGTTGCCGAGCCATCTCAGCAAATCAGTTCTAGCAGGTTTTCCCTTTTGCTCGGAGCAGATCTGTTGTGAAGCTAATGGGTTTTACTTAATTGACCATTCAAGCCCAAGCCACCCCAAAACACATTGGATTACCACATGGATAATTCGCACACATTTCATGGCTGCTGGGATAATTCACCTCTCTACTCCATACACAAGTGCACTGTGAGGATTGCGGCTAAATTCAGAAGGGAGTGAGGAGGAGGCAAGCGACTCATGTTGCCATTTTTGCCAGTTACGGAGCCTTGGCAGTTCAGCTCTGTAAGCCTGTTTCCACTACATTGTGGGCGAAGGGGGATGCAAAGGGGAAAGAAACCAACTCTCTTCTGGTGTTGGCGATGAAAAGAATGCTTGGAAAACAGTTGAAAAGCATGGCTGATATTCTGCATCTGACACACAGCCGTGATGTTGTGGCCGTAATTTATGATCACAGCAATGGTACCATGATTGCAAATATAAACAGGAAACACTTAAAAATTTCTAAGCCTACCCTACATTGTCAAAGACTAATGGGATTCCTGTTCATATTTCTTAAACATCAGCAAACTGTGACAAGGAGAATCCTGGCCTGCTGAGAATTTTTGCAGTTCAGAGCTTATTCTGTGCAAAATTCAAATGTGAGGCAATTGTACAAAAAAGAGTATTTTCTTTGCAGGAATCAGCAGTTGCTGCACAGAAAATAGCGTTTGTCCACAGAAATATTGTCTCCTGCACAAAAGATCTGTGTGAGTATACCAAATGCAAGCTTTGTGCAGAATAAGTCCCAAGCTATAATTAATTTGGAAAATACGCAATTTTTGAAGACTTTTGAAGACCATAGGAAGAAAATTGCTAAAATGACTCATTAGCTCCTTTGAGAACAAAATTAGCAAAGAGCTGCATCCTTGTCTAGTACACAAAGGCATCCCTGCTCAGAGGTGATGCTGACTGGCTATGGGCAATCAGTCAAGCAGCACTATCAAACTCAAGGTAAAAGAAAATGCAGCTATTATTAGCAATTCTGCTTATCTGAACCCAAGGTAGTTTCATTATCACTAGCAAGTTAGTCATCAAATGTATGGAAATGTTGCTGTAAAGTAGGCTGCAAGTGAGCTGGGTGGACAAGTCCCAGACTTAACTTTCCCCTCATCTTATCCATGAATACATTTGGCTTCCCGCCTTTCCTTTGGTGTCTGATTCTTTGTCTTTGTTCTGTCAAAGGTTCCTATGACTTTAAAAATTGAAAAGGGCAAGGAGAGAGAATAAGAGAGAGGGAGAGAATGAGAGAGAGAGAGAGGTCAAGGTCCTAGTGGCTTCTTGTTGGAACATAAACCTCTCATAAATAAATAAATAAATAAATTGAAAAAAATGTTTATTGAGTGTCAGGAAACCCCAATGAGGACAACGTCATCAGGTTTTACTTGGGACAGACCCATGGTTCATGGGGAAGACGTGAAGCCCTGAACCACTTAGACAAGCATGGTCTTCACATGAATGTTGATGTTCCCTAACACAACAAGCTGGGGAGATTCCAACATCACTGCCAAGACCAACTGGGCCAGCTCAGAAAGGGAGGCCCTTTCCGCAGCTTACCTGATTCCGGCATGGGCGCGCGGGGATCACGAGAGCAACCTCTTGCGAGAGGCACTCACTTCCCCTCTGCTTCTTCTCTGCAGCAGCTCCCTGCTGGCTGGCAGGCAGCGTGAGGGCTCCGCCTCTTCCTTCCGCAGCACGGCCGGGTACTTTCCCAGGCTGCGCTGGGGGAGGAAGTGTGAGCGCCACATCTCCGGAGGCTCCGCACAGACGGTAAATGTGTGTGGGACCCCACAGCGACGCGTGATCATGCATCATTTTCAGCAAGAAGCCGAAAACGATATATTGCGCGATCAGCGCCTGCTGGCCCCGGCAGCATCGCACGATTGCGAGGACATCGTGTGGAACGGTCCTCGCAATCACACGACACTCCAGAGGCCCTTTCGCATGAGAAATGGCATATGAAAAGGGCCAGAGACTGTTTAGCAGCAGGCAGGGTGGTAGACCTTCCAAATTCCTATTGTGTCGCAGCCATCCACCTTTACGTACACACATTCAAACGTAATAGACTGTGGGATGGAGCACCTGGTCAGGAGATGGAATCCCAATAGACTGCTGCAACCCTGCCTCCCTGCTTTTCAGGTCTCGCTTGCTGCTATAGAGAGAACCTCAGTGGATGAAGCTGAGAGAGGTTAACCCCTGCCTTGCATCCATCCAATTCTCTGTAATGCAAGCCAGATCAGCATGTCCGCCTAAGATCATGTCCTGGATCATGGCTGTTTTTCCTTCCTGGCCATCATCCAGTTGGGGAAGAAGAAACAGGCATTGCCCCGTATGGATCTGTAGAAGGGCAGCTGGATCGCACCTATGCGTACCCCCAGGGTCAATCAGTGCCCAAGATAGGGACAGAGCTGCACCTGGGAGCCACTGGCTGCCCCTGCACACCCAGGGCTCAGGTGTTATGCAAGAGGGTACTGGATATCTCGTTGTGCAATACCTTAAAAAATTACATTGATTTAACTACGGGTTAAGCCAGTGTAAGGCACTGGCAGGATCCTGGCCACAGACATTAACTTTCCCATTGCTACATTTCTTTAGAAAGCCACATCTATAGTGGTTGATTGGCTACTGATTTCACACCGCCCCTTAACTCTCTGTTGAACAAAAAACCAATGTCTGACTGCCATTTCTAGGAAGGAAGAATGGCTTCTCTCCCACAGTGAAGGATCACAGGTTACCAAATTGCTTCATCTTTCCTCACCTTTCTGATGATGCTTCCCTTGACTGCATTTTGCTAAGTAATTCAGGAGCAGGAAGGAAAACATACTATTAGAAAAGACTGCTCTAGCCTTTTTAAAATTGAAGACACAGTTCTAGAACCATTCCTTAACCTTTTTTTTAAACTACGGTGGTGTAAAAGAAGTTACTATGGTTAGCTGTATTATCAGCTGGGGGGGGAGCAGGATGGGTTAGCATTATATGAAGACTTGAAGCTGAGAGATAGTGGCTCGCCCTTAGAAAATCCATTCAAACTTCTGCAGATGTACAGTTGTCTCAGAATGCATACAGAAGATTTCTCACTTGAAAATATCCACTCTGTCATTCTGTATGCCTTCTTTCTACATGCAAGATCTCAATGTGCGGGATCTTCTCATCAAGTGACACCCAGCATGTGGTTGAAAGCAATTCAGTCCTGGCAAAGATCTGTACCACATGTCTCCTATATCTTAGCAAAGACAGATGTCAGCCAAGACCTTAACATGTTCACCTTTCTATCCTCAGGATCCTAGTAACAGAATGATGGCATGAGATGCTGGATAAATCTGATCCCTTACTAGACAGTACAAATGATGTCAGGTTAGAAGATCTGTAAGTGATAGAAGGTGCTGGGGAAAATTTCCAAAAAGCAGATAAATGCAAAATTAAATGCGAGATATTGTTGATTTTTTTATTCTCCTTCTCATTCTTAAAGTCTCAAATAATCATCAACTTTTAGACCACAGGGAGGGAGGGAGGGAGGGAGCGAGATAGCTAGATAGCTAGATAGCTAGCTAGCTAGCTAGCTAGCTAGCTAGCTAGATAGATAGATAGGTAGGTAGGTAGGTAGCTGAAGCAAACATATCTCTGTTTTTGTTTGCTTTAAGCCTATGATGCATGACAGCCAGCGTTCTCTCACTTTGGAGATGTTCTGAATTGATCTTTAATAGGTGTCTGAACACTGACACTTGTAACACCTTGCATTGCATTCATCTCACTTTCTGGGAATTGATCTTCTCACTTTCCACCTCTGTATGCTCTTTCTTCTCCTGGATGGAAGGCTCTGTTCTCATTTTTATTTTTACTGTTTCTTTATTTACTTTGGAAAGTTGAAAATACGAAAACACAGTACGTGTACAGTATATACAACACAAGCTACAAAGCGAAGAAATTGAGCACTACTAGATATAAGTAATCCTGACAATAAGAGCTATTTGACACTGAAAGAGAGCAGCTGTTCAACAGGTGCTTGGCAGTGGAATAGAATACCTCATGAAGGGTAGAGCTTCCTTCATTGAAAATTTTTAATCATCTCAGGGTTACTTTAGCTATGGATTCCTGCATGGACAGTGGGCTGGACTAGGCATCTCTTCCAATTCTATGATTCTATAAAAGGATACAGTATTAATAACACTATTAAAAACACTAACAGTGCTATTCTGTACATGACTATCCAGAAGGAGGCCTCGATGAACGTAGGGGAAGTTACTCCTAAGCAAGCATGTATTGGTTAGTGGCATGAAAGTACCAAAGGGGAGAGAAAGAATGGACTATGAATTATGTGTTCTCATAGAACATGAGAGAATGCACATCTTTACGCTTATACATCAAACCAGTAATAGACCTGTGTATCCAGAAATGGCACAAGGAATGGGGGTCAAGGATACATTTTTGGAAACATGGCTTCCCTTTTTGCACTGTGCAAATGAACACGGTAAGGTCAATGGTCTACGAGAGTCACAGTCTATATTCTGGAAAGGCATCTGGAAATAGATGATGATGATGATGATGATGATGATGATGATGATGATGATGATGATGCCCTTTTCACCAAAGGGCAAAGCATCAACGTATATAATCAGAGACATAGATAAGAAACATAACACTATAGCAAAACATGGAATGAAATCCCCAACACCCCACTAGTTGCTACCCATCTCAGCATCTTAAACACAACTCAGTGACTTAAGATGGTGAATCAAAGAGGAAGGTCTTCAGCCCTTTACGAAAACAAGTGAGATCATCCTCCAGCTGGAGGTCTGAAGGAAAACTTTTCCACAAATGCAGAGCCAGATCTCACAGGAAAGCAAAGGCGCACCCCCTCTGAACAAATCGAAAGGCTCGCAGCTTTGACAGAGCTGTATGCATTGGGAGAATAAACAATAATCCTTTGCCTGTAGATCTTAAATTCCTGGGTGGAACATACCGTACTAACTGAGCTGTGAGATGATTTCATGATCCATCTCTGTTCACTCCACAAATACTGACTACTGCTTAAACCAACTCATCTGCTAAAATACAGATCTGTTATCCCTCATGGTCTGCCACAAGGACACTAGAGTTTCCATTATCCATTTAGCTTTAGTTTGTTTTTGTGTTTACTATAGCTGTATAATTTTGCAAATTGGTATTCATGGAATAGTGTAATGCTTGACTTGTACTTTTATTGCAAAACAATGAAGTTTGCATAAAAACCAGTGAACAGGGCCCTATGAGAATAGACTGACTGATTAATAGGTTGATTAATTGATTACTTAACCAAGCAAGGAGTTGAACTTGAATGTTCTCACTTTTAGGCCATTTCCGCATTAGCCTGTTATAGCGCTATTATTGAATAGTAGTGCTATGACAGGCTAGTGCGGAAATGGCTGTAGTCCTATGCCTCAGCCTCTAAGGAACAGTGTTTGGGATCCAAACAAATAATGACCCCATCTGCCAATAATGTATCTGCTACTATTGTTCTGTTATTTTATAAAACATCCATTTATACTGCAGGTATTCTTTTTGCAGATATTACTATGGTTCCATTACGTTATTAAACATCCATTTATACTGCAGGTATTCTTTAGGATCTGATGGAAAAGCTTTTCCTGAATTATGCCTCATCAGACTGCAGTGAGGGAAAACCATTCCCTTACTCCATTCCCCCAATTGGGGAAGAAATCTCTGAGTAGTTTTAAAATTCACTTACCGGTCAGAAGCTGTGATCCTTGATAGCAAGACTAGGCTCATCTAGACTGGCCAAAAGCCTTTGGATTTGGCAGAAGTTGTTCTTGTACTGATGATGATGATGGTAATATTGGTGATGATGGTGATGATTTAATGTTCAAATGACATGCCTCTTGACCTGGTGCATTGTGGACAAGTTCCTGCAACTAGCTATGACTTTTAAAGCCAGGGGTGGAATGTTTTTCTGACTCTTAGGAGATTCTGAAATAGGTGACAGTTCATTTCTTCATCCAGTTCCATTTTCTCCGTTCTTCCTCAGATATGTGGGCAGTCCCTTCAATGATGCAACGAATGGGAGCGTGCTCTTTCTCCTCTGATCTTTGTTCCCTCAGTGTATGTCCAGAGAAAGAAGGAAACCCCATCTAACCGCGCTTCATGTGGGACAAAAAACAAAGAATGAAGCCAAAAAAACCAAAGGATGTTTGAGGCATCTAGATGAGTGGTCAGGGATACCAGTTTTGAGAAGTGCTGCCCAGACATGGAATAGCCCAAGAAATCCCAAGGATTTTGGCTAGTCTGGATAAGTTCTCAGTCAGAAGACTGGGCTCGCTGAGGACATTTCCAGTAAAGGCCATTGTGATTGTTATTGTTGTTTTTAAACACATGATCCTCTTCTTCCACCCTGAAATGGTGCAACCTAGGTAAAACTTTATTCCGTTACTGAACATGTATAAACCATCCTTCGGCTTCACTAGAATAACAGCTGGAACAGCTATGGAACATCACTTTTATAGTTACAAAACATTTATTTATATATTTATATATTTATTTTGACTTACCCATGTACCTCAAAATTTCACCTGCCTGCATATTGAACATTACCTCATCTGATCACACTTCCTGGTGTATGAGCTGATACCTGTATTACGTGGCTTTGGATTGAACCCTTGAAAGTTCATTAATGCTCATTTAAATTCAGGTTGCAGCCTTTTGTTTCATCCACCAAGTTTTCATTTCCTGATCTCTTGTCCATGATGCCCAAAATAGGTAGGAAAACTCTCGCTCTGGCATCCAGAAATTCTGTGAATTTGATGGCAAAGAGAACCATCTCCTTATTGAGACAGAAGATGGATCTAGGCCATCCTTCTCCACACATGAAAAATGTTTACACTGAGAAGAAATTTGTTATTGATGTTCAAATACGATAATAAGAAAGGAGACAGTATGTTCCAAAGGTAACATAGCGTGAACTGGAGGACCGTGACTTGATAGGGCTTAGTATTACACATTCCCTAAAGCAGAGTTCAGATATATTTAACAATCAAAAATAAATGACTTTCCTCTCAAAAGTGGATACCCCACTGTGCATCCCTAGATGTGCACAGTGTGCCCCATCTCCGCGTGACAGTAGCATATGTGGTTTTTTTTTAAAGTCTATTTATGCAAAGCAATGAAGACACTGGTGTAACAATGCTGTAACCTGCAGTATGCCAGAAAATGATCGTGACCATGTCTAATTCAATTCATGTTCAAAGCCGTGAAACAGAAACGCTATCCTGGTAGATGAGATTGGCATCCACCATTCAGTCTGGTTTCTGCTAATATTGCCAGCTGATAAGAGTACAGCTCTGGAGATCAGAAATTCATTGGTATGTAATTAAAAGAAACTAGGTAGGACTATTTGTGGTGGAAGAGGCTGTGTCCCTAATGCAGAGGAATTTAGTTGTGCTTCAGTCCCATTGAAATCAATGAGAGTCAGTAGGTCATGGCTAGAGGTTCATCTAGAGCATGGAAAAGTGGCCTTTCTCTTCTCTTCTCTTCTCTTCTCTTCTCTTCTCTTCTCTTCTCTTCTCTTCTCTCCTCGTCTCATCCAAGTACCATATCAGGTCATATGAGTTTTGCTTGCTTGCGGAGAGAAACTGTTGTGTATATTTGGGTGTGCCCTTTTCTTAGTGTAGGCATATTTACACACATTTTTAATACATGCATTTTTTGTGTGTTCTCCCCACTGTCTAAAGCAGTGGGGACAAAGTACATCCCATGGGTCACATGCTGCCCTGGACGGACCTCAGTCTAGCCCCTTAACACCCTCTAAATTTGGGGGGAGGGAGGCTGAAGAAGGTCCCCATGCCCACCAGGGGCTGTGGAGAAAATGCTCCATTTCTCTCCCTGTGTTACTTTGCTTTGGGCTGAAAGACAGCTTTTCCTTCAACAGACAGTCATTTCCAGTTTGTGCATAGCAGTGGGAAAAAGCTGGGTATGTTTAGTTGGAGGAAAAAAAGGAGACTGAGGCCATTTCTGCACAAGACTGTTACAGCGCGATGATTCCACTTTCAACCTCCTATGGAATCCTGGGGTTTGCAGTTTCGGGAGGGGCCGCCTGGCCCCTCCCGAAACTGCAAACCCCAGGATTCCATAGGAGGTTGAAAGTGGAATCATCGCGCTGTAACAGTCTTGTGCGGAAATGGCCTGAGAGATGATCTGACAGCCATCTTTAAATATCTGTCATGCAAAAGATGGAGCTTGTTTTCTGCTGGTTCAGGTCCTGAACCAGTGGATTCAAATTTATAAGAAAGGAGATTCTGTCCAAACATTAAGACAAACTCTGTGATGCTAAGAAGGTAGTGGAGTCCCCTTCAGTGGATGTTTTTAAACAGGGGTTCTATGGCCACCGTTCAAAGGTGCCATGGTAATAGATTCCCACGCTGACAGGGGGTTGGACTAGATGGCCCTTGGGATTGTTCCAACTCTTATGATTTTGTGTATGGTGGTGGCCCACCAAGCACCTTCAGTTCCTCACCTTATAGTATGTACTTGAAGCCACATAAACAAAGGGACCGCCATACGCCTAACAGAGTGTGACAGTTTCTTCTACCTCCTTCTCCTCTAACTATAAATGCTGTTAACATTAGCATTATCACGTGCCCCACCCACTAATCTTTTTCTTTCCTCCCTTCTGTGGCTTAATTTTTCTTTCTACCTGGTTGGAAGGCCCATCATTGGCTGCTGAATCTGTGAATTCACAGCCATTCCAAATTCAAGAGCATAGGATGTCAAAAGCACAGGATTATGACTTCAATGCCGGATAAAGGAGAAAGTGGGCTAGGAGAGAAGGAATAAGCCTCTTAGCCCAGTGCAAACAGCTGAAATAACCCAAAAGGGAACAATATAGCAGATAACTGGTCATGTAAATTGCTTTTGGAAGGAGTGCCTGCTTTTATAAACTTTACTCTGGGTTGATGATATACAAAAGGGGCAGAAAATGTACTCCTGCTGTAGGGAACCGTTCTCTGTTGGCAAAGAGGAGATGGATTAGATAGCGAGGTATCTGACTTTTCTCTCCAAGCTCTCACATTGCCGATTCAATGAAATTGCTTTTCTGTCCTATCTCTCTTTGCAGGCTCTTTGGTTCTAGTCTTTTAGGAATGAATTGATTCAGTGTTTTCAATTTCTAGAGCCCTTGCACTGCAATTGGGAGGGGAGGGGGCAGCTAATTAAGTAAATACCTAGACCTCCCCTGGAGCGTCCTTGCAAGTTTTGGCAACGAATCAATCAAGCCTTGTAAATTGTGGACAAACTGCAGCTCTCCTAGCTGAGCTGGAGATTTGTACACAGCCCTTTCCTCTTGCCCAGAGCTGAGCTCACCAAAACAGGAGAACTTGCACTCTCATCTCCCACCTGGAGATGACCCATGAAAACTGGAGACTCAGGACCAGGCCTTGAGATCTGGCAACACTACATGCAACCCTTTGTGATGGAACTGGTGCACACATTTTTGCACATCCAGTGGAGCTGTTTCAACAAGGAATTCCTGTAGCCAGCCCCAGTTAACAGTCTGGCTGCAGCTCCTTGAACCAGTTGGTACAATAAGCAGCCACACTGGCAGATCCGTGGTGTTGGTATTCGGCAGAAGAGTGATGTACAGAACTGCAGTGTAACCACGTGAATATAAGTTTATACTGTGCAAGCATGATATGGCATGATACAGCATTTTAGCCACTTTCTGGGATTTCTGTGGTCCCCACCTCCCAGAAATAAATGCAGACCAACTCATACTTGGTGTTCAGACATCTGCACATTTCAAGGCTTTGAAAAATGTGTCTTGGGAAAATGTCCATATTTTGAAAGTGCACACAATGTGAACAGCACGAACTCGCTTTGGTCAGTGATGGATGCATGTAAACAATGTATGTGGTGTCGAAAATACAAAAAAACAGAATGTTACATGAAGAAAGGGACATATTTTCTTTTCTGTATGTGGAGAAAAAGCCCTGTATAGAAGCAGATCACACAGACTGGGTACAGAGATAGGAAAAGAGGGAAAGGAATGTAAACAATGCCAAGATATGTTCCTGCTCTCCAAGGATCTTATAGCCTTGCATCCTACATTTTAAAAATTACCAGTGTTCCAAACCTTCATTCTGAAACTTAAGTACATGTTGAATTTGTGCAAACTTTCGTTTTGATCACATCTCTGCTTATCTTGACAGGTTGCTATTTATTTGATTTATTTATTCAAATATTTAGATTGTACTCTTCCATCATGGAAACTATGCCTGGGGCAGCTCACATAATTTTAAAACAATTCACCAAAAACAGTTAAGGGAAGTAATACTCCCGCTATATCCTGCCCTGGTCAAGCCTCATCTGGAGTACTACATTCAGTTCTGGGTGCCTTGTTTTAAGAAGGGTATACAAGTCAGAGCAGGTTCAGAGAAGGGTAGCAAGGATGATAGGAGGTACAGAGAACAAAATTTATGGGAAAAGTTGAAGGATCTGGACTTGTTCAGGTTGGTGAAGAGAAGACTCAGGAGTGACATGATGGTGCTCTTTAAGTATCTCACGGGGTGCTGCAGAGAGGAGGGGCAGGCCTGTTGTCTGCTGTCCCAGATGGTAGGACCAGGTCTAATGGTTTGAAATTACAGAAGAATAGATTTCAACTGAACAATAGAAGGAACTTCTTGACAGCGAGAGCGGTTTGGCAATAGAACCAATTGCCTAGAGAGGTGGTGGGGTCCCTTCTCTGGACGTCTTCAGAAAAAGGCTGGACCTGCTGGGAATGCATTAGCTGAAGATCCTGCATTGAGCAGGGGATTGGACTCAATGGGTTGGACTCAGCTCTATGATTTTATAACTCCATGACTCTTGACCAGTGGTTGTGTTGGCTTGGGATGCCAGGGGTCACAAGAGCTGCATGATTCCCACCCCTGAAATATAGGAGACCTTCAAATAGGGAACTGTCTTTTGTTCACTAACGCATGTGGCCAGCTTCCTCCTAGAGACTGAGCCATGTCGATCCTGACACTTATTAATGGTTCTATTTATTTTTTTCCTTCTTTTACATGTTCATGTTCTTTCTACCACAAAACTTATGGGGCCCCAAATATTCTGTCATTGAAGTATTGATTAGTTCCAGACCTCAGGATGACTGCATAATGTGCCTCCAGATCATGTGCTGCGACCCCTTCCAGCAAAGTGGATGGTTTGGGGGGGGGGGTGTCTGCCAGGTCCACAGAATAATATTATATAGCTTGTAAGAGATCTATACTGGACCACTGCTGGTCACATAGGCAGGCATATAGGTCCTTAACATAAGCTTTTGGGTAAAAAAGCAAGAAGAGTTCCATATGGAAGCATCCTTGCAGCTGCCAGCTTCTTTAAATTCTTCAGAAATAAATCTTATCATCTCAAAGGATGGTGAGGGAGTTTTCTCCGTCTCTTACAAGACAGCTAAGTCACAGTGGGCCACCAGTGAGCTATAGCATCTCCCTCTCTCTTCCTGTACAGTTTCTAGTAACATCTGGAACAAAAGCACAGTCATATAAACCTGGGACAAGTCTTTGGTCTTCACCCTAGGGAGCCAGTAAGATACATGCTGGCCCAGGGAAGCTGTATTGGTCCTGGATTATACCTAGGTAGGCTCTGCTTAGGGATCCAGCCTGTCATTTGCTATGAAGGTGAGTTTTTTTGCAGCATCCGTTAATCACCAAGTCAGTCTCCTTGTGCACCAAAGGCTTT
Organism: Cyclura pinguis; assembly: GCA_030412105.1. Classification (NCBI taxonomy): domain Eukaryota; kingdom Metazoa; phylum Chordata; class Lepidosauria; order Squamata; family Iguanidae; genus Cyclura; species Cyclura pinguis. The sequence continues at coordinate 130,776,330 of CM059604.1, read as the reverse complement.
ATCTCAGCTTCATCATCCTCAGCCCCAGTTCTCAACACATTACTTTCAAGCTCTGGCAAGAAGGGTGATGTGAAGAACAGCAAAGTTAGTACAGAACCTGGGTTACAGAAGCTGATTCACTACAACTTCATTCTTGCACTGGAAAAGTGTACGCAAATGCACTCTGAGTATTGTTAGAAATAGTTCACAGTAAGAGCAATGGATGGGATGATTTAAGTGAAGTGATATCAAGCAAATGGGCTTTGCTCAGAAAATGGTTTGATCTGTCTCAATCCTAGACTGTACGTCTCCAAAGCAGCCGCCTCATCAGTAATGGCAAGTGGTGATGCCTGAGGTTGAGCTTATTTTGGTTAACAACATGGACTCCTAAGTGAACAGTGTGTGTGTATGTGTGTGTGTGTGTGTGTACATGCAGAAGTGTGTGCATGTGTGTTGTAAAAAGGCCATCAGAGAACACAAAGAGCTTATGAGAAATGATAAGCCAGAATTTAAAAAGTGTTCTGTATACAGGAACAGGTGTGCTGAGATAAAGTTACACAGCTGGGAAGCTCTTCAAAGACTAAAAGAAAGAAATATATACCAAAATGGAATATAGCAGGTACTAATTGCTTAAATGGGTACATTAGCTGAAGGGTTCATCTACTTGAAATGGGTGTGAATCCTGAACCATTGTGCCTTGCTAGAAAGAAAAAAAAAGAACATCTGCCCACATACTGATTTTTGATGCATGTGTCCAATCGCTTTGCTCCTCTATAAAGTCACAAGACGGTCTGGCACCTGTAGATCATGGTGGCTGTCATTTCGGGCTTTGTCAAATCTAGTAGCTGTGTAATAAAGGTTAAGGTTTGAATTGTGAGTGTAAACTCTCTCCCAACAACCAAACCTCCACGTCATCTTCTGCAATGGAAATAAACCCAGAGAAACAGATTGTGTTGCTTGCTTGCTTCTTTCTTTCTTTCTTTCTTTCTTTCTTTCTTTCTTTCTTTCTTTCTTTCTTTCTTTCCTTCTTTCCTTCTTTCTTTCTTTCTTTCTTTTTCTTTCTTTGTGATGTACCTTCTAACAAGGTTGGCCCTGCAGTTCCAACCTTTCAATTCCTATCACTTTTCTTGCCATTTTGCTCTTCAGATCCTTCCATAAACTTGGTATTCAGGCCTTGAGGTGACCACTAAACAGGACAAGTGACTGTGCTGATCAGATTCTGCCACTACCAGCCCAGTTCTAACTGAAAATACTCTTTCAGCTTGGCTCATTATGCACACAGCTCTGTGTTGCTTCTTGTGGAATCCCTAAAGAGTGGCAATTCATTTTTCAAATTGGTCTCTCTCTCTCTCTCTCTCTCTCTCTCTCTCTCTCTGTCTCTCTCTCTCTCTCTCACACACACACACACACACATACACACACACAACATGTACTGTTTAAGACTAATCCATTCAAAACCAGCAGTGGAGTTCCTGGACACTTCCAGGTTATGTATTTCTTTGTAAGTATTGGCAGTCTGTGTGGCCCCTGTGCCAAAGCTGCCCACCCTTGATCTACAGCAATTGAATAGCTGTTTTTACTGTTGTGCGATTCATTTATTCACACGTATGACAGTTGCATCCAATGGATTCAACTAACTGTCTGTACCTTCCTGAAGATGAAGTTATTCTCGCTAGACAATGGAGATATGTGCCACTGACGGCCAAATGCATTCATGCTAATCACAGTGATTACAGTGAGTGCCTGATGGATTAATAATGATAGGATACTTCAGATCAAGTGGTAGCAGTGTAATTAAGGTCATGCTAGCTTGCGGGAGTTCTTTGGTGCAGATTTTTGTAATTAAAGTGAATAAGACCAAGAAATCATGGGCAACAGCAACATTCTGTTCAGCATCCATAGAATACCAACCAGAATCCAGTAGTGGGACATCGAGAGATCTCTTTTTTCATAGACAGATGTGTTGGACTACTAATCTAGAAGAGAGTGGCAGGAGGTTATCAACATTGCTTTCTGACATCTGGAAGGTTCCATGTTGAGGAAGGCTGATGCAAAGCGTTACTTCATTTTATCCTTTCAACATCTCTGCTCTCAATTCCACTGGCTGAGGTTTGCGTTTCCCTAGTAATTATTCTACTGCTTTTGCCCATTTTATTTGTTTAAAGCACTATCTACAACCAAGGTGTTATCAAACATCTGATTATGCTTCTGCTGGTTAGCTGGAAGGCCACATGGAGTTCCTGGCAAGTCCTCAGATCTAATATCCGCTTTTCCTCCAGCCAATGAGGAATAGCAATTCAAAAGTTTATAGAATCATAGAGCTGGAAGAGACCACAAGGGCCATCGAGTCCAACCCCCTGCTATGCTGGAATACACCATCGTAGCATTCCTGACAGATGGCCATCCAGCCTCTTTTTAGAAACCTTCAAAGGAAATTCCACCACATTCCGAGGCAGGGTATTCCACTGCCAAACAGCTCTTACTGTCAGGAAGTTCTTTTCAATGTTCAGAGGGAATGTCTTTTCCTGAAATTTGAAGCTATTGCTCCATGTTCTAGTCTCTGGAGTAGCAGAAAACAGGCTTGCTCCACCCTCCATATGAAATCCCTTCAAATATTTAAACATAACTAAAATATAACTTCTTAAGCTTCTTTTCTCCAGGCTAAACATACCCAGCTCCTTGTGCTGCTCCTCATAAGGCATGGTTTCCAGGCCTTCTACCATTTTGCTCATCCTCTTTTTAGAAGGGGGGCAGGGTCAGAGCAGAGGCTGATGCCTTTGGGAGGTGGGGAGAGCCAAGCAGATCACCTGCCTTCCATGATGATCCTCTCCAGCCCATGGGAAGCTTTCATTTAAATGGAAGGGTGGTCTTTTGGACGCAGCTGGGAATGGACAAAAGATCCATCTGGAACATTAGGGCATGAAGGGGTACTTCTTTAATCTACCTATCCCTTATTTTATTTACACCCCCCTTTTTGTCTCAAAGCTGGGACTCAAGGCAACTTATAACATAGAGATTATTATCAATAAAAATGTGTGGCTAAAAATATAGAAAAAGTTATGACTAAAATAGTATTAAACTGTCAAGAAAATTCAAACCATTTAAAACATCGATTTAAAAGCAAAGCATAAAAGTAGCACAGCAATTTTTTTTTTATAAAAAATGCCCTTTTCTTATAAAACAATTAGCTGTCAAAAGCCTGCTGGAATAAAAAGCTCTTCCCAGTTGCAACCTACTATAGAAAAGTTGGAGTGCCCTGAGTTAGAACTGAGATGTTTTAATTCTGACCTGGTACAAAAACATTCTAGGGGAAGGCAAGGGGGTCTCTCCATGCTGAATTCACTTTGACTAAGGTCTTTGCATCAGAAAGCTGATATGATTTTGTCACTTCAGAATAAGCATTCACACTTTATGCTATGAAGTGTTTTAAAATATCAATATAGCAATAGAATAGCATTCGCCCTCATTCTTTTTAAAACCCCAAAAGCATTTTCTCTGTTTTGCAAGAATGAATGTGTTTCCATTTGAAAGCAGAACTATGAAGGCAGTGGTTAAAGGTGTTCCCTTGAAATATGCGAGGGTTGTCCTGGGGTAGGTTGTCAGTTTCCCAAATGGTGGAAATGGGGGACGAGGGTGGGATGGTGAAGGAATGAATGTTCGGGGGATTGTGTGAGTCACAGGAAATGGTTTGTCTCCTTCTCTTCTTTGAAAACTCACTTAGTGGATGTACATTGCAAACTATGTGCGTACATGATAGGTTCAATTGGAGATAGCAAAATGTTATACTAAGTCAGAGATTCTGTATCATGCTTGGGACTTACAGCTCGCCCTCCAGTTTGTGAGTTCAGCATTCACGAATTTGATTATTTGCAAGTTATTTTATTTTATTTTATTTAAAAAGTTCTTACTCTAGTTGCCCCTGTCATGGAACAAAGTATGTTCTCTCTAGGAATCTCTAGGAATATGGTCTCTCTAGGAATCACTTCTTTTGGAAGTAGACCATGGAAGCATGCTGGAGGACCTAGGGATTCCTAGGGAAGTGTTCTCAGCTTTAAAAATTACATTCGTGATTTTTATTTTTATTTTTATTTTTATTCACTTTTTGTGAGGGTCTTGCACTCCCCACCCCCATGAAAGTGAAGGGCTCACTGTACCATTAAGTAGAATGCCTTGGATAACACTACACATTATTTCTTTCACAATGCAAATCTATGACCATGATCTATGTCATACTTATATGGTGTAAATCTACAATCACATAATTGCACAATGAGGGCACTATACCACCCTTTTGCCAAATGCCAGCATTGTACAACCAGCTGGGTATCTGCCAGTATGCTTGCTTATTGACCCATTATGCAATGGTGAATGCACAGTAGGCATTTCTGGAATCTCAGTGTTTCAAGTGGTACATTGAAGGCCCTGACAAATAATTGCACACCATCCAAGAATATGCAACTGGAATTCTGTGGGTTAGTCCCAACTAGACTAGATCTACTGAACCATTTATTGAATGGTGAGTCAAGCCATAGGTAAATCCAGACAGTTCAATGGCTTTCCCCCAGTTAGGATAAGTAATAGAATTTAGTGCCATGTGAAATGGCTATATTTGTGGAAATTCACTTGTGAAACCACAAATGCAGTATGTTTATTTTGCAATAACCAGAAGTTCTGCCATGTTCACCTTCTCTCTACGAAGGTATTTTAAAATGCCCCAAGAAATGGAACAGAGAGCTTTCAAGACTTTGAGAAATACTGGAACAGGGAGTTGCCTGGTAGCCCTGCTGGCTGGGGGACCCTGAAAGTTGTAGCTCAAAAAGTAAATTTTCCAAGCTTTGGAGCTACCCATAAACATAAATGAAAAAAAGAAATAAATTGAACTGGATTGGGCAAAACTGTGTCTACATACACATACCTAAACACGGACAGGGGAAGAGCCCAGTGAAGGCACAGCTTACCCAGTGAGCCTGAAACATGCAGAGGGAATGAAATGCCACAGAGGCCATTTCCGCACTAGCCTGTTATAGCGCTGTTATTCCACTTTCAACATCCTATGGAATCCTGGGATTTGCAGTTTAGGGAGGGGCCTTAGGGCTATAACAGGCTAGTGCAAAAATGGCCAGAGTGCTTAGGACACTCAGTAGACGTACTCCATAAGGCAACAGCCTTTCGTTGCAGGGCATCACTTCTTTTTAACTAGCATTTCCCTAGTTTATTACACACTGTGTGAAAAAGTACTTTTTTTTTGTTCATCCCAGACCATTATTGACTTGGGCAATCTTATTTTGGAATGAGACTATTCAGAATATATGAATCCCTAATATAAACCATCATGAATAAATGAATATTGACTCCCAGGGTGATTAACACAGTTGCATTACATTTCAGGTGCTGAACCTGTTTCTTGCCTTACTGTTGAGCTCATTCAGTGCTGATAACCTTTCTGCACCGGATGAAGATGGTGAGATGAACAATCTGCAGCTTGCCTTTGCCCGCATCAACAGGGGGCTTAACTACGCCAAGTGTGCAATGTGGGATTTCTGTTGCAATGTCCTCAGGCAGCCCAAAGCAACAGCTGAGAAGAAAGCCATGATGAAACTCGCAGCCCAGAACCCAGCCGTCGTCCACAACTGTGTCAACAACCACACCGCTATGGAGTTTGGCAAAGAAGAAGACACCCATAAGGAGAACCACATCAGTGATGATGGGGCTGAAAGAAACAAGGTAACTCAGCAGCAGCAGCAGCAGCAGCAACAGCAGCAGGTGGCCAACGACCACAATGATGACTTTATGACCAACCCCAACCTTTCCATCTGCGTCCCCATTGCTGTGGGAGAGTCCGATATTGAAGATGATGAGCAGAGCACCTTCACAGAAACAGACCAGGTAGGTTCCTTCTCAAAGATATGGTGGCTGACCTTGGGGGCAAGATTACAAGTCAAGTCCAAGGTAGAAGCAGTGGTGTAGACAGATAATCTAGACTTCATGATCTTCAGGAGACCCTCTTTAGAAAGTAATATGTGTTTCATCACTTACTCCAAACTATGGCAAGCTAGCAAGTCTGCGTCTGAAGGCCTTCCTGCTCATTTGGCTGAATACAGCCTTGGCTTTCTGCCCCAAAGTCTTACACCAGAGGGTCCGCTTGGTATGTACAGGTGCCATTTTATTACATGGCATAGTACATATACCATTCCCCATGCTATGGAGTTCTCTAGATTAGTGAGCCATGGAGTAGGAATAAGTGCATTACTGGTGAAAGAGGCTGTAGTCATGAGACCATACAGTGGCTGTTCATAGGCCCAGGAGGACCACAGACTCATGCTGCCTGTGCTACAAATATTTAACCTTACTTCAGACTGATCTCCTATGACTAGTGAAGACATGGCCATTCAATTGAAATAACAACATTGCCCACAGCTCAATATTTTCATATATTTGAAGACCGTACTATTGAATTTGAATAACAATTCAAGATGAAGTTGTCGTATATTACCAAGCTTTTCCTTGAGATTTTTTCCCCCTCATTGTGGCCTCTGAGGACATATCTATACCATTGGCTTAACTGAGCAGTCATTTTTTTCTCCCCAAGGAACCTTGGGAATTGTAGTTCTGTGTGAGAAACCAGGGCTCCTAAGCAGAGAATGTTCAATCTCTGCTCCATATTACAATTCCTAGGACTTCTTCTTGTGAAACCGTGACAGTTAAAAGACAGTAGGTGTATAGACAGAATGTCACAGTGAAACAGAATTGTTTTTGTCATCACTGCTGTGGTTCCCATGAAGGCCTTTGGAAAAGGAGAAAAGGACCTTTGTTCACTCGTTGGGGTCTATTATAGGTTGGAATGTGGATGATGTCTTACTAAGAGTTGGTGTGATGTATCTTGGGAATACCTCTTGTTTGAGAGCAATTATTGTCAAAAATGTCTATGCGTACGTAAGTTGTAAATGCATGAAAACCTCCATGTACAAAGATTGGAAATTATATTATATGAGGATGATGCACGAGGAAACATAAGCATTTTCTTTTCCCTACAAGCAGAAGACAGCAAATGAATTCTTAATCTTGCCTTCATTTCTGACATCTTCATGTGCTTTCAGCATCTTGTGAAAAGCTGGATAAAGGCTTATCTTGTACACTGAAATAGGTATTTACAGGGTTTCTATTTCTTATGTCAAGAATAGGTATCTTGGTGTTTGCCTAGGCATTTGTAACTGACTGTGTGAGAAACAGCCAGATATCAGCATGTAAAGGAGTAAGAAGTAACTTGAGGATCCACAGTGCTGGCTCCAGAATTTCAGGGGTACAACATTTTCTGTGCCCATCATGAAAAGAAAGGACATGCAAACCAGGGATTCTCTTTCTAGGTATTCTGTGCAAAGCAGAAAGGGCAGCACTCGTAGAGTAGTAGACCTCTGCCAGTTTTGGGATCCTAGGAAAAGTCCAACATTCCCACCATCTGGTGTCCGTTTTTTTCTTTAAATTGCCAGTAGTGTTCCACAGAGAGCACTAGTGAGAACAAGCGTGGTATAGTGGTATGTGCATTGGATTATGACTCTAGAGACCATGCTTCAAATCCCCACTTGGCCGTGGAAAACCACTGCGTGACTTTGGGCAAATCACATTCTCTCAACCTTGGAGGAAGGCAAAAGCAAGCCCCCTCGGAACAAATCTTGCCAAGAAAATGCATTGAGAGATTCACCTTAGGGTTACCATTGTTCAGAAACAATGTGAAGGCACAGAACAACAACAGTGTTCCACAGATGTGATGGTTCTGGTGTATTCATTTTTTAAAAATTTCATATCCCAAATTTCTTTCAAAAAATGGCAGAAAAAAAGCAGTGACACAATTTTCTAGACGTCGGTTTATGCTGCTTAGTTTTTCCCACTCAATATTTGCTTTGTTACATCATTAAGTGTCTCTGGGCCCTTTTATATTGTACAATTATACCACTATATTCCACTTTAACTGCCAATAGCAGCATCCTATGGATTCCTGAAGCTTGTAGTTTAGGGAGCCACTAGGAGCTTCCTGGCAGAGGACACCAAACATTCCTCCTTCCTTCCTTCATCTCCAGATTCCAGATGATGGACCCACTTGTTTAGTGAGAAAGGATGAAACAAGTTAAAGTTCATATCCCAGGATATGGGAGGGTCTTCTACAGAGCCAGCACTACTGTTAGGCAGAGTAGGCTAACCACCTTTAGGCAGCCTACAGATCTCCTTCCTGTCGTCCTGCCAAGAAATGAAAAATCTTCTGTTCCAACTGGCTTTTGGGAACTTATTTCAAGGCCTTTTAGTAATGTGTTCTTTTACTAACTTGTGTATTTTGCATTTTACAGAATTGTTTTAAATTGTTTTATTTCTGGAAGTAGTTTAATTGCATTTTAATAACATTCTCAGTGTTTTTACTTATCTCTCTATAAGTGCTTTTTACCTGTATTTGTTTTAAACACCTTGAGTCTTACTTTGGGGGAAAAGGCAGGATATAAATCATATTCCCCCCCCCCATTTTCTCGTTTCCAGATTTCCCAGAATCCCAGTTGGGGATTCTGAGATTTGTAGTCTAAAAAATAATTTGTCCAAGCTCTGACCCAGATGCAGGAAATGAGGGTGGGGGGGACAACAGCAGTCCCTGGCTGCTTCTCTTGAGTCCTCCATCTGTCCATCGTCTTTGGAAGACAGACCGTGGGCGCTACATGGTTGTCCTGATACTTTAAAGGGGGTTGCTGCTGTCAGGTGGGGTGGGACATGCTGCCCCATTGCCAATTTTGAAGAACGATTCATTCGTTGCACTTGTCAGCTGTGTGGATTGGAGGAAGTTGCACCTCTTGTCATTTGTCTGGCCCTGTTCATCTCCTGCCTTCATCTCCATGGTATTGTTCTCACAGAACAATGGTTAGATCCAGCTTACTGGGACAGGCAGCCCACATGTGTGACCTGCGCAGAAAGGTTACTTAGGCAGCTGGGTATGTTTAGCTTGGGAAAGAGAAGACTGAAAAGTGATGTGATCTCTATCTTTAAAATAATAATTATTATAATTAGTATTAGTATTAGTATAATTAGTATAATTAGTACAATAATTATAATTAGTATAATTAGTATTAGTATTATTAATTTCTTACCTACCTCTCCCCAAGCCTAGAGGTGCAGCACAACATAGACTAAAATACAATTAAAAGCACATAAAACCATTTAACATGTACATATAAATTAAACCACAGCCATAAAAATATACCTATTTAAAATCCAGTGTTCAAAATCAGCTGGGTAGGCTTACCAGAAGAGATAGGTCTTTAAGACATTTTAAAATTCAGTCAGTATGTTTAGATGTCGAATCTCTTCTGGAGGGTCATTCCGCAGTCTAGGGACGGCTGACAAAAAGGTCCTCTCAGTGACCATTGCCAGTCTTGACCTGACTGGTTTAAATAAATGGCCACCAGAGGACCTGAGTGTGCAAGGTGGATTGCAGGGCATTAGGTCTTCGAGTTCTCAGAAGGGGCACAGTTGGTGTATCAGCATTCCTGACCATTGCATCTTTCTGCACTGACATTCGGAGAGACGGATCCAGGAGCGCTCCCAAGCTGTGAATACATTCTTTCAGGGGGGAGTGTGACATCCATCCAGAAGTGGTTGACACACTTCCAAGCCCAGATTGGAACCATTGGTAGTAAACACCTCTGTCTTGTCTGGATTAAGTTTCAATACATGGCCATTTTGTTTCCTTCCAAATTTAAGATTCTATAATTCTATACATTTTTTACTGTTAACTCCCTGAATCCCTCAGTCAGCGTGCTGCAAACCATGGCCACTGGCCTTGCTGGCTGGGAAATGTTTGGTTTTAGGGCAAAAGTAACTTTTTCAAGTTCTGGAAATAAGGCACAGCTTTCTTTGGCCATTTCTGCACTACGCTGTTATAGTGCTATTATTCCTCTTTCAACACCCTATGGATTTCTGGGGTTTGTGGTTTACTGAGGCCCAAGAGCTCTCTGGCAGAGAATAAATGCCCCTCCCTAAACTGCAAATCCCAGGATTCCATAGGATGTTGAAAGTGGAATGATAGCACTATAACAGTGTAGTGCAGAAATGGCCGTTGTCTGTCACTGTGAATCTTCTCATTGTGGAACTTCTAGTAAATTTACAGCTCTTTTGCCGATGAATTCAGTCACTGCTGGTGAACCCCTGATGACCATCAACAGAGCTACTATCCTTAATTGTACAGTAATGGATTGCCATTAATCATATAGCTTGCAGTCTTTTTTCCCTCTTATAACTCTGAATCCATACAAATTCAGCGGCCTTAGATCAAAAACTCTTGAGGCAGACTCAAACAAGTGCCCTTTTTTCCTCTCCCATATTTTTAATTTTTTATAAAGAACATACCAAAACTTTTCAGAATTATTAATTCTTCTGAAGGAATTATTCCTGAGAAAATAATAACTGAAGAATTGTGTACGTTTTAAGTCTTTGGCTGCCAAAGCTAGGCAAGACCGTGCAAATATTTTGCATGCTAGACCAGCAGAGATTTTGTCAATATTATGACTTCATCCCTTGAGCAAATCTGTCTCTTGAGCAAGTCTCTCCTCTGAGTGGACCCTAGCAACTTTCACTCTACAAGATTATTTAGCAAGAGTGTCTGCAAATATTTAGCTAATGGTGGCAGCTTGGTGAAATTAGAGATAACAGCCAGCTCTGACATCAATCTAAGAATGACGCCAATTTGGTTGTATGAATTAACTCTTGATATCTGCTTAGGAAATTAAGGCAGGCCCTTGGAGACAAATGTATTAGAAATAAGTCTGGAAACATATCTGGCCCATAAAATGCACTGCTTGCATGCCCACACTTGGAAAAGTTGTGGGGGTTTTTTGTACCAGAGTTCTTAGAATCTTCCCGCCATTGTGGTAGCTGGTCCACACTGGCTCAATCATTCTAGGAAATAAAGTTCAAAAAGTAATTTTTCCGAGTTCTGATCATACCTGTATTAAGTGTTCCGGCCTAAATGATCCAGTTGGATGGAATTGCTGATTGCTAGGTGTGGTTTCTAACCACTGAACCACACCTGCAATGTTGTGTATAGTTTTGGGCACTGCATCTCAAAAGAGATATTGTATAATGGGAAAGGGAAAGAAAAGAACAAGGAAAGTGATCAGGGTGCTGGATCAGTTCTGTAAGGAAAGGTCACAAAGGATGGGGCTTTGCACTTTCGAACAGAAATGACTATGGGACACATTGGATAGGGGTGTATTTAATTATATGTCATGTGTAGAAAGAGGGTAAACAGATATTCCTCACTGTATAATAGTAGAACACAGCGGAATCAACCAGTGATTCAAAAATATTCAAAAGATGGGCAAAAACATGTTTTTTCAAGTGTCAAGAAACCCTGACAAGAAGAATTTTGAACTGATTAGAATATTTGCAACTTGGGGCTTATTCTACACAAAATTCACCTTGTTTTGTACAGAAAATGGCATTGTCTGTGCGGAAAATAGCTATTTCTGAGCATAAATATTATTTTCTGCACAGAAAACAGTATTTCCTATGCTGTAATTGGGGACTTATTCTATGCAAAATTTGCACATTGATGTTTTGGTCAGGAAATTGTATTTTCTATGCAGAAATGCTGTTTTTTTGCACAAAAATACCATGTGCAAATTTTGCACAATATTACTCCCAAATTGTGAACAGTTGTTGAAAATGGCCCAGCTTTTGAAGACTTCCTTGCAGGGGGGAGAAAACTGCTAAAGTTATTTGTTCCTTCCTTCAAGAAGAAAATTGGCAAAGAATTACACCCCTACCGGTGATGCTAAATGGTGAAAGTCTGGAGATAGATAAAGGGAAACACAGCGAGGACTGGTCTTACTATAGTGGGGAAGGGGGATGCCTATGTTATATAGCCAACTGATAGTCATATATGCTAAACCTAAAGTAAATAGCAATTACAGTTCAGCAAGGGTCTGCATGCAGGACTCCTGCATCCAAGAGCCTGTATCATTATATTCCCCCAGTTAAGTTGTTGTTCTTATGCATACATACCACATGCCTATATATACATTTATCTATATGTAATTGTTGCTGTTGTTGTGTGCCTTCAAGTTGCGACCACCCTAAGGAAAACCTATTATGAAGTTTTCTTGGCAAGATGTAGTCGGGGTGTGTGTGTGTTTGCCATTGCCATCTCCTGAGGTTGAGAGAGTGTGACTTCCCCAAGGTCACCCAGTGGATTTTCATGGGTGAGGAAGGATTCAAATCATGGTCCCATGGAGTCCTAATTTAACATTCAAATCACTACACTTTGCTGGCTCTCTACATGTGCATCTACATACACACTCGTACTAGAGGTAGGTGGATGGATGGATAGATGGATGGATAGATGGATAGACAGACAGGCAGGCAGGCGGACAGATCATCTAATATGCTGTGAGGTACCTGGCTGCTTCTAGATTTGATTTCTATATTTATATTGTGAATATTGCATATTACAGCTACATATTATGGGTTATCTACATAATACAAAATGTTATGTCAAAATCAGTATTATTGATAGATACACAGATTGGTGTAAAAACCCGTTTGTTTCCTGTTTTGGGAAGAAGTATGGAAGTAGGAATCTAAAATATAGTGTGAAAAAAATATGTTTTTTCCCTGCTGTACACTTTACAGTAATTTCTCAAAGCAGCAGGTGTGCTGCTTCTCCCCACATGACTTCTCATTGCAGTCTCTTTTTCTTTGGGGGAAAAAGCACTAAAACAGTAAACATACCTAAAGTGACCTTAATGGTTGGACCATGAAATAATCTCTCCTGATTAAGAAGTATTGTTCCCTTTGAAATATTTGCCGTTGTCTCTCCAGTCCCCCGCCAAGCCTCCAAACAGCTACATCCTCTGTAAGAGACCCGTTGCCAAGAGAAATCTAATGGCTTGGCCATGATGGCATTCCATCATAGAATCATAGAGCTGAAAGAGACCACGAAGACCATCCAATCCAACCTCCTGCCATGTAGGAATACACAATCAAAGAACTCCCAAAAGATGGTCATCCTGCCTATGTTTAAAAGCATCCAAAGGAGCAGACTCTGCCACACTCCAAGGCAGTGTATTTCACTGTCTAACTGCTCTTACTGTCAGGAAGTTCTTCCTCATGTTCAGGTGGGATCTCTTTTCCTGTAGTTTGAAGCTATTGCTCCATGTCCTCATCTCTGGAGCAGCAGAAAACAAGCTTGCCCCATCTTCCGTATGACAGTGTTACAAATATTTAAATATGGCTATTGTTATCACCTCTTAACCATCACTTCTCCAGGCTAAACATACCCAGGTCCCTAAGCTGCTTCTTATAGGGCATGGCTGCCAGGCCTTTTACCATTTTGGTTGCCCTCCTGAGGACATACTGTTCTTCTCTTTAACTGATCTATTTGACTGGACAGAATCCATAAAACTGTTCAGGGAGCTTACTTACATTGCAATGATCTAGAGCAGGGTGGGACACTGTGAAAGTTTTTGGGGGTCAATTATCTGCTCTAGGACCCTCTGGGGAGCTGCCCAAACAGGGAGAGGAGAACATCTGAAGTGTCTAGAAGTCCAAATTTGGTTTTGAAAACTGATTTTTTTAAAAAAAAACTCAACAGTGGAGTGGGCCAGTGCAACCTATTTAAAAACTGAACCACTGCTCCTGGAGTAGGGGTGTAAATTTTCACATGTAAGGGTAAATAATTTTAGCAGTTTTCTCCCTGATCTGTGAGAATGCAGGGGTTTCTGCACAATTTTGGAGCACTAATCATAATTTGGGACTTCATGGGGAGGGGAAATCATTTTTTCAAAAAATACATACGGGTTCCCTGCAGGAAAACATATTGTGGTGCAGAAAATGTGTATTTTGCACAATATACTCTGTTTCCTGTGCAAAAATAATGGCTGGCATCTTGTCAGGAAGTGACATCATTGTAAATTGACTTATAGTCATGTTGAATCGCTGAATACAAACAAAAGTTGGATAGAAACAATGTTTGTATTCTCAGAAGGGGAGCAGAGACATAGCTCTGGCCCTTTCTGCACAATGTCACTGAGTTGCTTCTGCAACAGGATGGCAGTGATTGGCAGGTTGTGCTTCCCCATGATTTTATTGCTGTCCCACTGCCCTCTCGTCATAAAGCATCACACTTGGGCAGTATTTGCAAAATGAAAAAAATCCGTTTTACACTTCCAGTCACTTGGCGCTCCTGTACTTACCATTGTGCGGAAGCTGCGGAAGTGCGATTATGCGCTTCCTGCCCCAGGGCAGCAATGGAACGTGCCCGGCTGTGCTGCAAAAGGAAGAGGTGGGGTTATTGCACTCCCTCCTGCAGGAAGCGAGCAGGTGTGGAGGGGAGCGTTGCTGACACACTCCCTTCCAGATTCAGAATTTGAGCACAATGACATGGAAGAACATTGTCGTGTAAACATGACCTGTGTCTTCAGCAGTGTGCCCAATGCACAATGTGTCCTGTTGTGCATTGTGTCCCGTTGTGCAATGAGAGCCCCCATTATGCCACGTGACATTTTGTGTAGTGCTTCATTGTGCCTCATCAGAATTCACTAGTGCATCATGTGTCAGCAACAAAACTCTGTCACTGTGAAGCTACACATCAGAGCATCTCATGCAGGATCTTGGACCTCTTTAAAAAAAAAATGATACCCCCATCCGAGAAAAAAACACAGAGAGGTAAACTATATGTGAATTTTCTACAGAGGAATTTGTATATCTGTGCAAGTTGTGGTGATCTACAACCGCTTCTTTTAAAAACAGTCATGCTATTTTCAGTTACTTCTAAGCAGAGAAAAGAGAATACTTCCAAGTAGCAAATGGTGGGAAAGCTTTGTTTTCCCTCTTAAACGGTCTCAAGTATACATACAGATTGACTGTTGGCCAATGTGGGAGTTTTAGTCCACCATTAATTAATACTTTACCACCTCCAGCAAAGGATGCTGTTGGTGTTTCCTCATCTGTCTAATAAGAGAAACAAATCTCAATTCTTGATTTCTCTTGGTTGGATTATTTTGTTTCTCTGTGGCTCCCTCAGCAGCTTTGTTTCTTGGCAGTGGGAAGAGGGAGGCATGGAGCCATTTCACACAACCACAGGAGGAGAAAGGAAGTGTTATCAGAAATAAGAGCAGAAGCTGTTTGTGTATTTGTTACAAGTACTGATCTCCTGCTCTATTAGATTGAAGACTCATCAACACTGCATTGAGAAATCACATAAAACAAGCCAGTTTCCAAAACAGACAGAGTAGTAGACTCTCAGGTAAAGCAAAAAATGCAACTCTACATTGAAGTAAAGTGTGAATGCATTACATTAAAATGCCCAGGATGAAAGTAGACGTTTTCATATGTGAGGAATAGGACAGCAAATTTGGCACCCAGTAAACTTCCCTTGGGGGGCGCGGGGACTTCCAGTACAGGAGAATCCTGGTTCTTTCCCTCATGGACATTATCTACTTCGCTTCAAAAGGAAGGCAAAGGAAACCAGAAAAGGACCGTTTAGTAGGAACTTAACATTCAGGCAAGTTTCTGCTGAAGAAAATAATTTATGAAAAACAGACCGTGGCCTATGCAAATGCTTCCAAAAAGGCACCATGTGTTCCATTCCACTGGGCTGCTTACTACTCTGCCTGCCAGGTTTTGTACTAACTGAAGTTTCTGCGTAATCTTCAAGGGTAGCCCCCTGTATAATGTGTTACAGTAGTCTAGTGGAATGTTACCAGAACATGCATAGCCATGGCTAAGCTTTCTCTTGTAGAAGACGATACAACTGCCATACCATCTGTGGCTGGGGAAAAGTGTTATGGGCTACAAAACCATACAGGCCCACATCTAGCAGGGATTTGGACCGTATACCCTTTCAAACAGAGGACACCTACGGACAGAGAATTATCCTCTGGCAGCCCTTCAAACTGAAGATGGTCATTTCTAAAGTAGTGGCAACCGGGGGGAAATCAGCACCAAATTATTTGTTGAAGAGCTGAAAAAGTCACTTTTGGACTAGAAAGCCCAGAACCCGCCAGTATGCTGGCTGGAGGATTCTGGGATTTCTAAATTTAAAAGTAACATTCTCAAGGCAAAGGACACGGGGCCAGTATCAGTTCACAGAGTCCAGCAGCAGTATCAGCAGCAGGCTGATCGTGCGGCCTTTCAAGTTTCGGGAGAGTATAATGTAACCTCCAGCCCTGACACTTGCTGACTTCAGGCACAAGAAAGTCTGTTAGCAAGTAGCAGCTGAAATTTAGTTTTTGCAATATGGTGACAGCATTAGATCTCTGCATTTCATCCTTCCACAGGTAGAATTTGCTGTCGTTCTCCCAGGAAAATAAGACAAAAGGGAGTAGCTGGGTCAGTGTGCTTTAATGAATATTCCCGTCTCATCCATCAGAGGGAAACCCACCATTCTTTCTCTGGTATTCTTTCCCAGGGGGACTCCTGTAACGAAGTAGATTTCTCTCGGGAGTCACTGCTGATATAAATCAGAGCAGGGAAAAGAAATTCAGATACCGTGTGACGTGAGTCTGGAGCGAAAGAGCTATTCCCTCTCCACAGAGAGGAATCCATCTTATTACAAGACTGCTTGCCAATGTGATTAACCTATTATACCGGAGGAGCTTAGAATGTTGACACACTTGTTTCTACATTTCCCCAAAGCATGGTTAACATATTGGATCCGATACCAAAGCCCACTTAAGAGCGGAGCGTTCAGTAAAAGCGGGATTCTCCTTTGCTGGAGGTCCGATGCAGTCCATCCCCAACCCAACCCATCCGAAGGCTCAGCTAGAAGAGTGTCATGTTTGGGAGATATTTTCCTGGGGCTTTTTAGACAATGGGTCTCTGTGTGGGTGACATAACATGGCTGTCGAAAGTATTATGGATCTCAACCTGTGACTGAAGCTGCTTGTTAAGCAGACAGACAGAAAATCAGCTCTAGGATCTAGACATTGTTCTAAATGAGTTGTTGGTAGGCTAGAATTAATAACTGTTTGAAGAATTTTAGAGCAGCGCTCCTGGTAAAACACAGCTTCACAGAAACACATAGACAATTCAGAGTAATGCAACTGCCTGCCCTTCCTCTGAACTGGCTTGATTAAGGTGCTGTATAGGTAGATCCAGGGATACTGACTAAACAAAATAAATAACCTTATCATTTGAGTTAGAAATTTTCTTATGTAAAGGGACAAGTTATATTTATTTTTTTAACTTAATTAATTGACTTAAGCTAGAATTTGACAGCTAACTTTGTTCAAGGATTTAAGCTATTTGTTAAGTTATTAATTAGTTAAATAAGAGCTCATGTTAAAGAGCCAACAAATTTCATAGGTCACAGCTGGTTCTTTTCCAACAACCTAGTTCTCCCACATTTTTGAAAACCGTTTCTTGCTTTTTTGTTAGTCTCTCATTTATATTTACAGCGTTTTGCAGAATGGGGAATTGCAATGTTTATGTCGGAACCACTGCAAATACAAAGGGTTACAAGAATATTTGTTTATTTTCATTGATAGTTAGAATATAATAGGTAAGTTAATTCCAAGGCTAACTGATTTTAAACCAACAAGAGTAGCTTAGAAGGGGGTGGTCTTCTTTCCTTCCAGGTGGTCTCCAGTTTTATATACAAGACACCACATAGAAGCACCTCATCTATTCAAGGAAGCTTGAATTTCGAAACTCTTAATCATGGGACCTATACTCGGACCCATTTGGGAATCAGTAAGCTAAAAGGGTGTGTATGTGGAGGGTACGGATGTAATTATTCATTAAGTTTCTTCTCTAAGGAAGCAACAAGTAATTTTACCCATTTGCTTCCTACTGCAAGAAAGCCTTTGAAAATTGCAATTTCCGAAGCCTTATTTTGCACAACATTTGTGTGTGTTGGTTTTGCATAGAAAACAGCATTTTCTGTGGAGAATTTTTTTCTGCACAGAAATATCATTTCCTGCATAGGCAGTGCTGTTTCTTGTGCAAAACAACCATGGACAAATTTTGTGCAGAATAAACTCCAAAATGTGAAAATTCAGCTCAGCCCATGGTTTCTCAACACCTGAAAAGCATTGTTTTGGACCATTTTTTGGGGATCTTTTCAAATATTATTTCCATCCATACTGGCAGGGAACAAGAGATTTTAAAGGATGAGCAAAGAGAAAGAAAGAAAAGGGGTTTTTAAGAGGTGGACGGGAAACTGACTTTTCCAAGAATACATGCAGCTGTTTCCTTCTCTCCTAAGTTCAACTCAGGGACAAAGGGAGGTGGGAGTTACAACCACAGAAGACATTTTTCAGCTTCCGTCTTTAACAGTTTTAGTGCAGGCTTTTAACTTAAAAAGCAATTCAATGTAAATGTAATAGTTGAGGGGTTTTTTAATGTAAATGCAATAGGATTAGATTTTTTAGCTCATTAATGACTAATTAAATGCATTAAAATTAAATGCATTAACCCTTTTCTACTAAATTTCTTATCTCTGATAGGCTATATGACAGATCCCTGTTTGGCTGGGAAGGAGGATGGCCAGAGTGATGGTGAGGGTAACACCAGAGCAGCAGTACAGATATAAGAGTGAAATTGAGTATAATGTGTTTTTTGGCCAGGAACAATTGAACCCCACCTGCACAACTAATCTTTTTGCCCTTGATGTTTTTCTACAGCCCAGAATATGCACAATGCTGGTTAGCATTCTACTCCAGTTCTTTATTAATGGATTAACATGCAATAGCCGGATAAATTCAGCACTAAAATAATCCAAGCTCTTTACCAATAAATGAACTTCTGTTGTCAGTACAGTAGCCCCTCCATATTCACGAGGGGTCAGGGCACAGACCCTCGTGGAAGTAGAAAAACTGTGAATAACCCCCCGCCCTGTGATTCCCCCTCCCTTTCCCCTCTGGAGTGTCCTCCTTCTCATTCCTTTGCCTCTGTCCCCAGCATTGGCAAGGGGGGGTGGGGATTAAAAAAGACAACCTAAAAGGTTTACCAGTACTTTTCCCTCAGACAGAGAAGAGGGGAGTTCTGGAGTTCTAATTACTTCCAGTGGCCATCTTGAGAAAGGAGGAGCAGGAGCAAAGAGAGCACGTGAGCAATCCGTGGCCGTTACATAGCAGAATGTGTAGCCACATGGCAGAGAGGACACACCTTCAGCAGTAGGAGGGGGCTTTGCTCATCCAAAAGGAAAAAACCTCCATTTTTAAACAGAAGTCTCACAAGCCTGGCGTGAAGAATGCAAGGGATGGGACAAGGAAATTGGGGGAGGGGAGGCGAGAACATGCCTGGCAAAGAATCAAATTCACAAAGGTCAAACCCATGAATGTGGAGGCAGGACTGTATATACTGTTGACCTTCCACATCTGTAGGCGTAACCTTCACGGATTTGACTATTTGTGAGTTTCCCGAAGCCTTGCCTCCACCCACCTCAGACGCTTCTTTTCCAGGAGAACCTTCCTGGCTCTGATCAGGCCATATAGCCCTTTAAAAACCTGCCTCTGGTCTTCCTCCTCCCCGACGCTAGCCACTTCCTGGCCAGCTAAGGATGGCTCGCAGCCTGATTTCTCAGAACCACAAACCCTCTCCTGGTGTCCACCGCCACCCAAGGAAGGAGATGGGTGTAAGAGAGGAAATATAGGGCCTCCATCCTGACCCCCTCCTCCTTTCCCTGATCTGGTTTGAACCCTGGGTGCCTGTCCCCCCCACCGTGCCTCAGCTATCTTCCCACAAACAGACAAACAGACACACATTTTGATATTTGCAGTTTTTCCACCTTTTTAGGGGTCCTGTGCACCTAGTCAGTGTGGAGGCCCAACTGTCTTGTGTGAACTGGGCACATTTGCATAGTTTATTTGCACAGCCTATGTGGCTGTGCAAATGAAAGCTGAGCTTTTGAGGCAGCTGCATCCTTCACCTGATCATCATCATGAGAGGCTTGCTTGTTTGTTTTTTGCCAGTTTGGCGGGTCCACGGCACACCATTTTCCGCACCTCTGTAGGACTTCGGGGGTTGCACCCAGTGGCTGCCCCTCATGCTGTGCTTTTCTGCAGTTCTGTGCAGCTGTAAGCATTACTAACTGCAGTCACTTTTTCTTTTCGTTCAAGTGCTTCTAGTCCAGCCGAGCTCCCACTCCAGTGAAGAGCATCAGATAACGCTCTTAACAAAAAGGCTAGGCATTGAGTTTGAAAGAAATCCTTAGGACTTTCGAGAAAGCTGTGCCCATTATGCTGTTGAGCACAGCAATCTGAAAGTTCAGATGGCAAGATAACATTTCTGCTGCTCCTGAGAGGTGTGCAGTTTAACTGAGCAGAATTTTGATTTCCGCAGGCATTTCTATTATCCTGTCAAATGGTGTGGCATCAACCACCCTTTCCAAACAAGCGCCAGTCTGAGCTTTGCCATAACGCAGCACACCTCTGTAAAGATCTCATGTGCGGAGAAAACTAGAAGAGACACATTTCCTATATCTAGCAAAAAGGTATTCATACCTTTCAAATCAATGTTTTCAGACAATGCAAACAAACAAACAAAAAGCCTTTGGAGCAATTTTCTCAGGGCTCAGGAAAAAAAAATACTGCATTGGACTACAAATCCCAGAATTCCCCAGCTAACAGGGTCACTGGGAACTGTAGTCCAAAAAAAGTAATGTTTCCAAGCTTCAATTTTCTTTGAGTACTCATTGTGAAAATTTCCAGGACAACAGAATTGTGGTGGCTCTTGTTGTTTCTCTCTTTGAGAACTTGGCTCAGTGATATGGAACCTGACACATAAGCCAGCAGCCCTGGTCTCAGTTGCCAGATTTCCAAGGGGAGACAAAAAAGAATCCTCCAAGAAACCCAGGAGAGTTGTTGCCAAGCGCTGCTGACAATACTGAGATATTGTTTCAGTTAATGGAGCCCTTCCATTCAGGGAAATTATATCCTTGACCCACAATGCAATAGGGTGCTTAAGTATAGAACTATAGAATCATAGAATTGGAAGAGACCACAATGGCCATCGAGTCCAACTCCTGCCATACAGGAACACACATTCAAAGTACCCTCCAGCAAATGGCCATCCAGCCTCTGTTTGAAAACCTCCAAAGAAGGTAACTCCACCACACTTCAGAGCAGCATATTCCACTGTCAAATGGCTCTTGCCATCAGGAAGTTCTTCCTGATGTTTAGGTGGAATCTCTTTTCTGGAAGTTTGAATCCATTGCTCCGTGTCCTAGTCTCTGGAGCAGCAGAAAACAAACTTGCTCCATCTTCAGCATGACATTCCTTCAAATATTTCAACATGGCTATCATGACACATCTTAACCTTCTTTTCACCAGGCTAAACATACCTAGCTCTCTAAGCCACTCCTCATAGGACATGGTTTCCAGATGCTTCACCATTTTAGTTGCCCTCCTCTGGAATATCCTTCTTGAATTGTGGTGCCCAGAACTAGACACAATGGAAGCAGAAAGGAAAGGTGTGCCCTCTAAGGTGGTGTAAATAAGGAAAAGGCAGTTGTGTTTTAGTGTACGTTTTTTGTGGCTGCTTTTATATGTTTTATATCCACTACTTTGAAATGTTATTTGATTGCTTTCAAATAATGCGGATTCTACTGTCCGAGAGGTTCCTTGTTTCTTCTCATTAGCAGGAACTTTTCCTTGGTAGCTCCAGAACTGTAGTATGTTGGCCATTGTCTCTCTGTGTGTGAACTTTCCCCATTTCTATATTCTTCCTAAAATGCCTTTCCTAGATAGATGGCAAAGCTTATATTCCTTTTTATCATTTGTATGTCAGATGAAACATTTATATATTTTCTGAGTTTTCTTCCCCTGTTTAGCAGGGATTATTTTATTTGTAGATTTAAAGTGTTGCAGCCTATATTATGAACTCTTCTTGTTGTTAAAATTTATGAAGGAGGCAACCATATAAGTCTGTTGCACCAAAAGCAACAGCCACTCTTGCTGCAGCTTAAAGACTAGCAAGTTTAATTGACATAAGCCATTGCAGACAGCAGTCTATAACAACTTATCCCAGATAAAACTCACTAGCCTTTAAAGTGCCCTTAGACACTCTGTTGGTGTTGCTGCTGTTAAAATTGATTCCAAAAACCAGCTGGGGCAAACTTGTTTTTTGCTGCTACAGATACTAGGACATGGAACAATGGCTTCAAACTATAGGACAAGAGATTACATCTAAATATTAGGAAGAACTCCCTGAAAGTAAGAACCATTCAACAGTGTAATATACTGCTTGGAAGTGTGGTGGAGTCACCTGCTTTGGAGGTTTTTAAACAGAGACTGGATGGCCATCTGTCAGGAATGCTTTGGTTGTGTATTCCTGCATGGCAGGAGGTTGGACTGGATGCCCCTTGTGGTTTTTCTAATTCTATGATTCTATGAAATACAGGATTTCAAATACAATATTACTCAAAAATGGATAGAAATGCCAGATTCAAAGATTTTAATATGTCCGGTGTCTCTACTTATTTTCCCCACTGTTTCCAGTTTTGAATTAACAAGGCAACCTTTTCATGCCATCCCTTGAAATGCAGTATGCTGGGGCTGTGCTAAACCAGCAACATTTGCTCACTCATCTTTAGAAGTTGCCTTTCTAAATTTGTTATGATGGGCTGACTAATTGGGTCATATGGACATGAGCGAGTTGTTGACTGCTGTGAGGGAAGCCCTGGCACTTTTCTAATGCAGACAAATATAATTTCTAATTTTGGCATGCATGCATGCCTGCACACACACACACATCCCTTTGTGTATGTGATTTCCTTGCCTTTCCCCTGTGCTTTTTGAGAAAAAGCCTTGTTCTGTTCTGCATCTGCTTCAGGCTGCTGTGATACTGCACGGTCAGGATAGGCAGGAGCAGTATGGTACATGGGATCATAATGAGCTCAGAGAAATCAATCATTCTTTCTGGACTACAAAACTCACAATCCTGCAGTCAGTATTGCCGCTTTCCATGCTGGTTGGGAGATCCTGGGAGTGGTAGTCCACAAAAATAACTAATTGTGTATCCACATGATGCAGTTATGTCAGTTTGATTCCACGTTAAGTACTGTGGCTCTATTCCAGGGAATCCTGGGATCTGTAGTTTGAGGAGAAGCTTGGAATTCTGTCTGCTGTAGCTGAGGGGAATAAACTAGAAAGTCCAGAATTACAATTGCCAGAATTTCCTAGGGTCAGTGGCGGAGCTTGGAGTGTGTGGAATGGGGGGCAGGGGTGGGGCTACGTCATGGGGGCGTGGCCACGGTGCATGGGGGCATGGCCGCGGTATGTGGAGCCAAGGCCAGGGGGCATGGCCAAGGCAGGCAGGGGCATGGCTACGGGCCAGGATGCCTCAGGAACATAGCGCTTGGGGCAAACCACCCCCATCACCCACCCCCGTCCCTGCGCCACTGCCTAGGATGTTGCTCAGGAAGTTCAGGTGGGTTCAACTTATATAATTCTGTTGTGTCCATGCACCTTAGCTCAGTATTATCTACACCGACCGTGAGCAGCATTCCAAGATGTCAGGATCAACTCCTTCACAGCCCTTCTCAGAGATGCCATTGAACCTAAGATCGGACAGCTTGAAAAGCATATTTAGAAAGAAAGAATACAATGACATGCTGATGCCATGCTTAACTGAGCAATGGTAGGATGATACGTTAGAGCTTTGACCCTTCAGATATTCTGAATTTCAGTTCCTGGAAGCTCCAGGCAGTATGGCAAATGGTAAGGGACTGTGAGAACTGTAACCCAAAATATCTGAAGGGCAAAAGGTTCTCTGATCTTGCTATAGAGCAGTAGCTCTCAACTTCTGTCCTTCTAGATGTTTGGGGTTTGAACTCCCAGAATCCATGACCATTGGCCATGTTGTCTTGGGAGCTTTTGGGAGCTGAAATCCAAGATAGCTGGAGTACCAAAGACTGGCTGTGACTATCACTCCTTGTTTTGTGTGCAAAATGGGTGGTCTGTCATGGATTTACAGCTCTTCTCTCAGTAGTGAGCCTGGAAGACAAAGGTAACAGCAGAAAGGGGGTGATGAGCTCTGAGTTGTGCTATGTTCAGGTGGTTCTACAGGTCAGAGTAGAACTGTCATTGCACCAGAAGCAAAGGCAAAAGGAAGCCTGGGACACCAGGAATGTATTGAGATTTCACAGGAGAGGACTATTGTCAAGAGCAAACTGGCTGGGTAATTCTGGAGGCTGTAGTCTAAAAACTTACTTTTCTTAGATCTTTCAAAATCCTATTTGGTTCTTCCAGAACTAGGTGTTGGAGCAGGTAACTCACTATTATAGGAAATGTCTGGACCCGACTAAGCCTTATGTCACAGGGGGACCAGAAGGGCTGCTGATTTGTAGAGGTTCAAGGAGCAGATACTTTGGCCATTTCTGCCCTACACTGTTCTAGTGCTATTATTCCACTTTCAGCATCCTGTGGAATTCTGGGGTTTGTAGTTTACTGAGGCCAAAGAGCTCTCTGGCTGAGAATTCTAAATGCCCCTCCCTAAATTGCAAGCCCCAGGATTCCATAGGATGTTGAAAGCGGAATGATAGCACTAGAACAGTGTAGTGCGGAAATAGCCTTTGTGTGCATTTGAATGACTTCCATGAAATTTTAGAAGAAGTACTGTTGGCAAGAATAATCCACCTGCCCAGTCGAGCTTAGAACTGGGTTCATACAAACAAAACTATTCATCCATTTTAAAAAAAAACTGGAAAATTGTTCTATTTATTGCCAGTCTATAGTCTCTCTGAAGATGTCATTGGGGGAACTACAGAGTTTAAACCATTCTTCAAATGTACCCTCCTCCCCATTTCTTGAGCGTTGAGAAACTCCAGTGAGAAGAATGCTGTACTGACAAGAAATCTTGACTGTCCAGGATTTATTCTGTGCAAAATTCACACAAGGTTACTTTGTGCAGAAAACAATACGGAGAATAGGGCTGTTGTCTGTGCAAAACTACTACGGGTGAATTTTGCACAGAGGAAACTCCGAACACTGAAGAGTTGTATGGAGATTCCTTGAAAAATTGAAAACCCTCTCTGAGTTCTTCGCCTAACACATAATCCCATCTTAAACATCATAGGGGCCTTTTCCACACAAGGGCATGTATGGGGACACAACATATCTCATGAAAACCTTTCATTTGTATTTTTAAAAATATATGATTTATTTATAACGCACAATATACATTTCCAAGACTCAGGTGGAGGCTTGTCTTCTGTAAGAACGAACTAAAGTACCTCCGCTGATACGTAGCAACAGTTTTTTTTTAAAAAAAATTGACCAATCAAAGGCAGCAGTGTGGAGCAAGGGAGGGAGTGGGAGGAGGATGGGAGTTTCACCGGAATTGATGGAGTGGAAGCGGCAAACGATTTTTACCGCATTACTTCAACAGAAACTGGAGGGCGTGCAGATAACAATCCGGTAAAATCAGAGTAAGTCAGGTTAAAAAACACCACTCACAACACATGGTGAAATGCTCCTCCACGCTGGTGCAGGAATGGCCAGGGACTAGAAGCATTTGTTTTAAAAAATGGACAATGGGCTGCTCAGTGCATCATAACATGTCAGATGTATCAAATGCTTTACTTGTATTACAAATGTACAAAATGCTGGATGTAAGCTATGCCCCTCCATCATGTTCTTTCACCCTGTAATCCTTTGAATGCCATTCTTCAATTTAAGTGCTAAGGTATAGGTTTTTTCTTTTCTGTGTTGTCACGCATTTCCACCAGTGTGAGGAAAGCAGTCATAGAACCCACAAAGATTTTGGGAGGCTTATTTGGTGCATGATGCCATAGAACCAACGCCTGAGCTCTGTGAAGCACCCAGAAGGCAAAAAGTAACAAAACTAATGGTCATAAAAAGGCATGGCACTCCAAGGAGTGATCCCAGACATCACTCATTTGACAACATGCATTTGGACAAATGCCCAGACCACAGTCTATATGTCAGTCACGGTCTGCTGGGTATGATTGCCAGGATTCCCATTGCTCCCCAGAGCAAAACTCTGCTTAGAAATGAACATTTCACACAATTGCTGCCTTTGGGGAAGTCACACTGCCACTCGGAAGTAATCAAGGGGTATGTATGTGTGCGTATGTGAGAGAGAGAAAGTTGGAGGCAGCTCTTTGTGATATTTTAGAACTCCTAAAGAACAAACACTGGATAAAAAAAGCCCATACTTTGACTCTTGCCACTACCTCCTCCCCCTGCTTCTTATATGTTCTAGATTCATGGAGCATTTTATGTTATTTTTTTTTCAATTTATACCCCATCTTCATCCCCCCATGGCACCCAAGGTAGCTTATAATAATTTGAAATAGAACTTAACTAAAATGTTATATTGCAAAAGTAAAATAAATAAAAAATAAATAAATGACAGTACTATTAAAGGTAGATAGTTAAAAGCGGTTTAAAATGCATTTAAACATAATTGAAAATATCTAAGATAAAAATGTAGTGCACCCCTTTCAACATCATTCTGCAATAAGCAAAAAGGTGTTAGGCTGCTGGTGGAAAGAGACCAGGGAGAGAGTTAACCAAACCTCATGAGGAGGGGAGTTCCACAGCCTGGGAGAAACCAATTTTCCAAATCATTTCATCACCTAAGGAATTACTTATTGTCTGCTGTAGAAAGTAGGGCTGTGCACAAATAGCCATTTGAAATTCTCTCTCCTGTTAGTGGATGGAGGGGGGATCTTTCCACCCAATTTCTCCAGGGAGAGGATAATTTCCTGGGCAGTTTCTTAGGAGCAGGGCTCACTATTAGCAAAGGCAGCACCACAGCTTCTTTTGCTCCTACCCCCTCCCCACCATGGCAAAGCCATTCATTGCACAAACAGAGTCATGTTCTACCTGCCTACCATATAAATGTTAAAAACCAGGGTAGAGAATGAGGGCATTGCCTCTCCCAATAAGAATTGTGCCCCCACAAAGGAAAATTTCCTTCACTCCCCAAATTTCTAGCATGGCATTAATTTAAAATTTCAGCTGAGCTTTTAGAAATCTGTAATACCTAGAAGATGTTTTCCCAAAGCAGCGTGTGTCTTTGTGCATATGTAAATGCTCTCCTTTGGTAGGGTTTTTTAGATTTTGTTGGGGATGTGGAAAAATCACTTGGTAATGAATATGGCTGCACTTAAATGCTCAACTGATGTGTTTATTTGTCTTCAGCTCTTCTTAGGCATGCAGTTTCTTTCTCTTTTAAGTCTTTTGCACTTCCTTCTCTGCTTTTCTGGCCCTCTTTCTCCTTCTCCCTTCATACTGCAGCCCCAGGCTAAACATTTTCTCCTTTTCTCGCCTTCATTCCCTCTCTTACTGTCTCTCATCTGCTTTCTCCTTCTCCCTTCCTCTGCGTATCACTCCTGGATCATTTCCGCACTAGACTGTTTTAGTGCTATTATTCCACTTTCAACATGCTATGGAATCCTGGGGTTTGCAGTTTACAGAGGGGCCTTTGAGGCCCACTAGAGTAAGATGAGGAAGATGTGGGCAGAAGGTTATCAATAAGACTGGAAAAGCCTCAGAACAGCAATCTCGGAGTACCACATTCAGCAGCTCCGGAGGTGGCAAATGCTAAGACAGCCTGATATTTCTCCATTTTGAGTGCTCTTTCCTGCTGAGCTCTGTTACCAGCTGCAATTTGAGAGATTCCAAGCGGGGGAGAATGGAGGGAAGGAGGTGACCAGGCAGATTCCTTGGGGAGTTTACGGTAACTGCTCCAAAGCAGCCTGCACCAGTGGAACCCAGAAGCACACAGTAAAAGCAACCAAACACCTTTCTTTTCAGGCAGTGTTTTTACCCTGAAATTCTTTTCCTTGCCCCAAAGCCCAAGGGAAAAGGTCCAGACTCCAGGCTCTTTTGGGGGTCCTTCTTACAACAGTCTTGATATTCTGCTTACCACAATCATGAAACAGAGGTGCTGGAAAATAGGATCAGCCTCAGTACAGGTCCTTTCCATTGTTTTAGCTGGACATGAACATGATGTTACAATCCTGGCAAAAATGTCAAAGTCTTAATGGATTGAAAAACATCTTTTGTGGTTATTCCCGTCCGTGTCTGATGCTCTGCAGCAAACACTCAAAAATAGACTCTTCAGCATTTCAGAGACTGTGTTTGTCAATGGAACCCATCGATTCTTTCTATTACATTGTGGAGAGATCCCAATTACCAAGAGGAAAATAAAGTGTGTGCTGATTAAAACGTCGTTGATGAGCAATTTTAGCAAAAGGTAGTGCCTTGGATTCAGCACAATGAACACTTATGAAGCACTTTTGTGCCTTTTGAACTGATAACCGGAGAAATTAGCATTGCCGAGCCTGCCCTCTGCCAAGTTCTCCCACTTAAGACTAATTTTAAAAACAGAACCCTTAGGGAAATGAAGCTGCGTGTATTTTATTACTCTGCACAGGAAATAATGTTTGGCAGGACATGGGTATGAATATGGCATCTGGAGGTGTACCAAACCTTAACCATGTTTTGAGATGGAAATGCTTCTGGGGTAGATTGCACATCCCCAAAAAACACTGGTTTTGGTACACTCATCGGGATCAGCAGCTTCTTGTTTTCATAGAATCATAAGAGTTGGAAGAAACTACAATGGCCATGGAGTCCAACCCTCTACCATGCAGGAATACACCATCAAAGCATTCCCATTAGATTGCGATCCAGCCTCTGCCTGAAAACCTCCAAAGAAGGAGACTCCACCACACTCCAATGCAGAATATTCCACTGTCGAACGGTTGTTACCACCAGGAAGTTCTTCCTGATGTTTAGGTGAAATCTCTTTTCCTGTAGTTTGAATCCATTGCTCTGTGTCCTACTCTGTGGAGCAGCAGAAAACAAGCTTGCTCCATCTTCAACATGACATCTCTTCACATATTTAAACATGGCTATCACGTCACCTCTTAATGTTCTTTTCATCAGGCTAAACGTATCCAGCTCTCTAAGCTCCTCCTCGTAGGGCATGGTTTTCCTTCACCATTTTGGTCGCCCTCCTCTGGACATGTCTCAGCTTTTCAACATCTTTCTTGAACTGTGGTGGCCAAAACTGGACACCGTATTCCAGGTGAGGTCTAATCAAAGCAGAATAGAGTGGTAATATTATTTCCCTTGATCTCAACACTATACTCCTATTGGTGCAGCCTAGACTCACATTGGCTTTTTTAGCTGCTGCATCACACTGCTGACTCATGTTCAGCCTGTGGTCCACTAAGACTTCTAGATCCTTTTCACACATACTATATTCAGGCCAGTTGTTTTCTCATCTGTGGTTGCTTCATTGCAGGTCTTGTTTCCTGAGCCTCATAGTTCCCCATGTTTTCCCAGTTTACAACTTGGAAAAATTATTTTTGGATTACAGTTCTCAGAATGTCTCAGTCGCTGACCCTCTGGGCTGGGGCACTCTAAGAGATGTAACCTCTCTGTCCAAGCCAATCAGGGAACATATGGCCAACACAGTGTCATCACAGACCCGTGTAACCAATCATATTTGGAGCACGGCAGTGCTTGAAAATTACAAAACCAATCAATTACCCTGAAGGTATTCTCTGTTTTTCCATGCCATTGCGTACCTTGCAACACAGGATGGCTAGTCAAGTACGTGTCAAAACTTCAGAGAGGAATGTGTTTTCTCTCCTTGTTAAAATGGTTAATTAATTTGGTTGCTACTCTACCTTACTCCATGTGAAGAAAAGGAAGGCCTTTTCATGAACTGCACAAATCCAACTCAGCTTTACGAGGATGCCATAAATATCCACAGTTTCTCACCTCTGCTGTAAAAATTCACTGCAGCAGATGAATGGCCCAAATAGGAAGAAGCTTTGAGCACCGTTGGATCTGCAGGAAAAAAAAGTGACAAGCAAGAGTGCAAGCTGTTGTACGACGGCACACCTGGTGATCATCACCAATAATCTAGATTGGTATTATGTTCTTTGG
Source organism: Cyclura pinguis (assembly GCA_030412105.1). Taxonomy (NCBI): domain Eukaryota; kingdom Metazoa; phylum Chordata; class Lepidosauria; order Squamata; family Iguanidae; genus Cyclura; species Cyclura pinguis. Next base: position 130,746,445 of record CM059604.1, on the reverse strand, counting down.
AGTGATATCTATTCTGTTGAAGGAAATGTACCTACAAGAGTGACAAACAGCAGGTGTGGCATGCAACATTAGTTTGTATTTGCACTACAAAAATTGCAATGCCTTCTGACAAATGCCTTCTTGTGGCTTCCACAAGAGACACCAGTCTGTAAGAAGACTGAATTATTCACGGAATGGACAAATTCCACTCAATTGTAAAAACATTCTCTTCACTTCGAAAGATGCAGTGAAGAGCAGGGCTTGGAAACATTGCTTTTTCTTCCCCAGAACTCCCCAGGGAGCAATGGTCGGTGGGGGCATGTTGGACAGTGAATTCTGGGAGCTGTAGTCCAAAGAGTAAATTTTTCAGGCTCTAGTTAAGAATATGATAGGTTGCCTTAGTGAGTACAAACCTCTTTCCCTTCCAGGTGTTCACGGATTACTAGATATTGTTCAAAAGGGACTACAAGGTCAATAACATGGATGCTTGAACTTTTGGCAATGCAGGGAAAACTCCCTTATGAACAGGGACTCCCAAACTTTTTTTTTTTTTTAAGATGGTGGGGTCTCAACATTGGCAGGCAGGTTGTTATTAATTTTCCCTACTTGCAGGTACTTTCAAAGGGAAGCAAATTACTTTTCGCACCTGTCATCACTGAAACATTCTTAAACGTGAAAGAGTTTTACAAGCACAATGTTTATTTCAAAGTGTCCTCCATGTGTTCAGTGTACCTTAGTCCCAAGTAAGTGCATGTATGATAGATTGCAGGCAGTCTTTATTTTTCCTGCAAGGGCTCAGCGAGAATAGCTGTCTTAATGCTTGATCATGAAGTACACTTCTGATTGATAAATTTCTGAGGAGGCTCAACTGTGTAGGAGCCTTGGTGATCCAATTTTGTCAGATCATTTCGGGGAGAGGGAAGACTGTTGCTCCTAACCTAATTTTAAGGAGGGTTTGAACCCCCCTTCTCTAGTTCCATTATGCTGCAGTACATGGTTTTAAACCACCTTGGAGTGTATGTTACAAATGTCTGTCTAAAACAGCTTTGAATTTTTTAAAAATCTAAACCAACAAGGCATTCTCACTTCTTGCTGTGTCTGTCTGTCTGTCTATCTGTCTGTCTATCTGTCTGTCTATCCATCCATCCATCCATCCATCCATCCAAGATGCGTAATATTTATAATCCATCTTTCTATCCACTGTTATGTACAGTGAAGTAGTCAATCCTGTGAGCTCTTCATGGCAGCCTGAAGTATTGTGGCTCAAACACAGACTACCTGAGTGCGAATTAGACCAAAATTTAGGCTGCAGTCTTGTACCCACTTACCCAAAGTATTGGACTCAGTGTAACTCACATCTGAGTAGATGTATAAGAGAAGAACAGATTAACTGGTCAGTGACAACTGTCTCCCATTTTAAAAAAACAGTCATATTTTTTCCTATCCTGTTAGTGAACAAATTTTGAGGAATGGTTAGAAAAAAAATTAAGTGAAATTTCCTCCCTCTTCATTAACCAACTTCAGTTGACAGTGCTGTTCCTAGTATGGAGAAACCCGTGTTGTACCTGACCACTATGTAACTGCTAAAGATGAGGAGCTGGTCAGGGGACAAAAGGTGGCAATATTCAGCATCACAGAAAAAGTTGACTAGACAGCGATTTCAAACCAGCTAAGTATTCAAAACCCTCTGCACAAATGGACAAAATGTTCAGTTTTGCTTTCATTCTTTTTCTTTTTAAATCCCACCATCCCATTTATATATATAAAAAAATCAGAATTCTACTAAGCCTTTATCAGAAATGAACTACATGGAAGTCTCACCCGTTAGGACTGGGCTGTTAAGCTTCTGTCTCTGGAAACTGCCTGATGGCAAACCACACTGACAGCAAAGCCACTCTCCATTTGTATATTCATAAATTTATTGCCTTGCTTCATGTTTTGTACTTTATGAATTAGGAAAACCACCGATTCAATACATATTAGTATAATGAATACTGCCTTGGCAACACTGCGCTTTACATAAAACAATTACAAACAGATTACATAAGCTTCCCACAGCGGGAATCTTTGTTATCAGTAAAACTACTGTTGTTGCAGAAAAAATAACCAGTTGTTCGGAACTGAAAGAAAAAAAATGAATAAACACATACACATCGCATACACCCATGCACACACTTCGCACATGTTCTTAGCATCTCCATGTCCAAATTCAATTACAAACAGAACTTGAAAAGTTACTTTTTGACCTACATGTCCCAGAATTCCTCACCATTAACAACTATGGCCGGTAATCAAATTTCAGAATTTACCATAACTCTACTGCCTACATGTGTGTGATATGTTTTGGGATTACTATGAAACACCAGGGTCCAAACTACATGGAGCACCTATGTTTTGGGACCATGTGCAACCTCAGGATCCAAACCACAAGGACCATCTATGGGTAGTCCAAAAACATATCACACACAGAGGCAGCTGAGTGCATGCTTTTCTCCTTTTCTGGAATTAGTGCATGGATGTTGAGTTAGAGAGACATGCAACATGGGAGAAGGGAAAAAAAACTATTCAGTTCTGACACCCTGCAATCTTTATTAAAATAATAAAGAGGGAAAAGGTATTGGGCATTATAAGTATATACACGCACAATAGAACTTCCAAAATGTCTAGCCAGAATCCTCAGCAAAACTCAGTATTCAAATACAGAGATTTCATACCCACTCAGACCTTTGGCTTCCCCTGCTCAAAGTCCTACTCCCTAAGTCAGGGTCTCATTTTCTGACCCACTCAGAAGTGATTTGGTGTCTCCTCTGCCTCTCACTAGGCCTCTGAGAAAACCACTCCCTTCTTCTCCCCGTGAAGGGATCTCTCCAAAAAACTGGAAGTCATTCCCTTATATAGAACTTCTCCTCAGAAAGCTCAGTCTCTCTCATGCACTAGTGGGCTGATTTCCTCTCTTACCCAGAGCCCCTTGGGTCCCTTGACAACCCGTTGCTAAGGCGGACTTGCTTCTCAGGCTAACTACACTCGCCAGGCTTCCTCTCTCTGTTTGAAAATGACTGTCATATCACCTCTTAGTCTGCTTTTCTCTAGGCCAAATATACCCAGTTCCCTGAGCCATTTCTCACAGAAGTTGGTTTTGGAATCACTTTGGTCACCCTCTTCTGGATATGTTCCAGCTTCTCAGTTTGTTGTTGTTATTTGCTCTGACTTGTAATGACCCTATGAATAAAAAACCTCCAAGAAATCTCTTCATCAACAGCGACATCCTTCTTAAACGTTGGTGCCCAGAAATAGACAGAATAGATTTGCCAAACCCAGACCATTTGAACTGCCAGATCACTTTCTCAGCAATCTCTTTCCTACTAGTTTCCCATTGCACAATTCTTGGTATGTTTCCCGTATGTTTTCAAAATCTTTGTACTATGTTATTTGTCTCTCATCTTTGCTCTTCAAAAGAAGGAGAATGAGACTGAGAGAACATACCCAGGAAAGAAGAGATAGAATACACTGGGATTTCTTTTTCTATATTTCTAATCCAGTTATGATACTGGATAACGTAAAAGGGGGTTAGCTCCTCTCTCAGAGATCCATTGATGCCTGGGCCACTTTTAGCTTTTAAGCCATAAATTGATGAACACTAAATAAGCACCAAAACCAGTTAATGACCAAATATATGGGGGTTTTTTTTGGTGAATGACCAAAAATATGGCCACGCCATATTTTATTCAAGTAGAGATGTGCATAAAACCAAGCTGCATCTTATGGGGAGGCAATGAAAATAACGCCAGTAAATTAAACTAAAATATGCAAGTGTCTAAATATGAGATCTCCTTTGAGTTTGGGGGTTAGACCCAATGGTCCTCCTGCCATCCCCTAATTATCCTGAACAGAGCAGAACAAGGTAGAACAAAGATAGAGCCTTCCAGAGGTGATTGGGGTTAGGTCAGTCTACAGTTCCCTAGCACCGAAGCCAAGGATGAAGAATTACAGGAGCTGGAGTCCAAAAACATATGGAAGATCACAGTAATCCACTGTCCTTGGGAGAAAGGAGCTGAGATGAGGCCCCTGTGGGGTGGCTGTAAGTCCTACTTTACAAGGGACAGTTCTCTATTTGAAGGAGTTTGGGACACTGTCAGGTTAAAGATTCAGAAACCATACCAAGGGAGAACAGAGACCTGGAAGTCGTCCATGCTATATTAGCAGCTGGACAGCAGCCTCATTCTTCCCCGCTGTGTTCAGATGGGCCAAGTGTCTATTTGAAATACAGTCTTTATTTCATCATTTATACATATACCAGCACAAGCACTCTTCAAACAATCCTTTGTTCTCGGGTATATGTGTGTGAGAGAGATGCATTTTGTCTCTTCTTGCCATACCTAATTGCCAAATGTGAGATGTGGGGTAATTCCCTATGAGTATAGGGGGGCTTTTAGCTACTTTACTGAGGAATATAACTCTCTTTCTTTTTTGTAGTTCCTGAGAAAGTGTCTAAAAACCCACAGGTTCCGAGACACAGGGACAAATCCTGAGACACAGCAAGTCTATTCACACCCACTCCCTTTTACAAATAGATTTTGTGTCACATTACATTTCATTATATTATATAAAAAGCACCTCAAGTGAGCATTCTGTTGCATTTCATCTAACCCCCAATTAGTGAGAAGGAACTGTACGAATAAAATTATTTGTGTTGTGATTACAGTTCTTTTATGGAGAGAGAATGTCAGTTTTAAAAGAAAAAACATGTTTGTGTGGCTGATTTTTTTTTTACCCCTTTGCATTGAATTACCATTGTTCTTTCCATATGATATAGACTGTTGCCGGTGAAGACAAAATTCCAAGTCCCCTGATTATAATGTGATCTTTTGGCCTGCCGAGAATGGATACAAAATCATGCCCGGCAATTACATGGAGCACTTTCTTAAGCACAGGGTACAGCCTTAGGCATGAAAAATTCAATTTATTAGATGTTAAAATATACATTGAGTCCCATGCCCTCTGCAGCAGGAAATCAGTAATTTAATTTTAAATTAATTTACTGTGAAATCAAGGCAGCATTTGAAAGGTGGTGGTTAATGCGAACATGACAAACTAGGAACATTTGTACCACGCACCTCCCAATTACTTAAGTAAGGGGGGTGAGTTTTCCTTTGTCTTCGGCATTAGTTCAGTTTGAAATGATACATATTTCTCTGTTTCCCTTTTGCTGTTTCCTATGGTGAGGTAACGGCACAATCAAGGCAGGTGGGCTAATAAATGGCAATGTGGAAGGCATGGAGGGGTGGTGTCCATATTTTAAAAACACCAATAATGTTATGCCTCTGTAATAAAATAGAAGACGGATGGAAATATAAAGAGATGAAAATAATAATTGTTTTAAAAGCCCATTTTGCTTGTAATTGCTTTTTTAAACAGCAGGAAAGTCTCGCCTTAGCAAATCTTTAAGAACCAGACAAAACTTTATTAATGTTTTAGTACCAACGGGAAGTTAAGACAGTTTTATGGCTCAGTGATTCTAGAGGGAAGGGCATCAAGACCTGCACAAAGAGAGCCTATGAACAGACTCTGAATTCACTGACAGAGGGTGACTAGTAGTTGAGATAGGTGCCCCTTTATCCGAAAGGATGGAGGTCGTGCAAGCAGCCTCTTCTTGATGCTGCTACTATCACCAGCAGCTTCTTTCATGCACCGTGCATGTGCATCCATCACAGCAGGAACTGTTTATAGGGGTGCCGACTCAGGACTATGGCCATTTCTGCATGGCGTCACTGTCCCGTGATGGGGTCATGTTGGCAACGGTCTGGCAGTCATGCTTCCGCATGATGTTGTTGCGGTCCTGCCGCCAACATGTCCCCACCTGTCACAATCGTGGGATATTCCATTAACGGTGGCCGTGCGGAATGGGTGGAAGCACAATCTGGGCTCTTCCCTCCCCAGTGCAGCACAAGAAAGAGGCCAGCTGTGCTGCAGAAGGAAGGTGCATGTTGCTTGCGCTCTGTCCCGCAGGGAGCTGGCTGGGTGCAGAGGAGAGCTCCCATTCTGGCAAAGGCACTGCCGGGATTGCGACAGGACGTTGCTAGAAGGAGGTAAGGTGTGGAAATGGCCAATCCCAGGCCCTGAGATTTCAGGGCCAGAACCTGAAATCTCAGGATTAGCCCCTCACGGGCAGTGGGCCCTGGTGATCTTACAAGGGGCAGTCCCTGGTGATACCGTTAAGCATGATACCCTCCAACTCTCCAATTTGGCAGGGACAGTCCTGACTAATCCTCTGCCATCCCATGTCCCAGTTTTTCTCTCCTCTTTCCACTTTTCACCTTTCATTTACTACAAACTGAGTCCAAAGTGCTAAAGTAGTTTGCACTCAGATCGCTCAGCGGAGACGCTTCCGCACGAGACTGTTATGGCACTATGATTCCACTTGCAACATCCTATGGAATCCTGGGGTTTGCAGTTTCGGGAGGGGCCAGCTGGACCAGGAAAGAAGCAATAGGAGGCATCAGGCACAGTAGCCATGAAGGAAGGAAGATACCAAAGATATAGACTGCTTGGAGTGGCAGGTTTTATGTGACTTCCTTCACTATTACTGTGTGTCTGAGATAGTGCATGGACAGGATTCCAGGCTGTGTTTCCTGCCGTAAGTGTATCATTTTGAAAACAGCTTGGATATAGCTTCACTTCAAAAGGCAGCATGTAGTTTTTTTAAATATATATATATATATACACACACACATATATGTGTGTGTGTGTGTGTATACACACACATATACATATATACATATATACACACACACACACAAGAGCATAAAGACAGAGTGAGATAAAAAGGAGAAACATGTGCGTGCAATACAAGCTCTTCAGCTGCAATGACAGCCAATGTTTTCACCCCAACAGAGGCCATTTCCACACTAGACTGTGATAGCACTATTATTCCACTTTTGACATCCTACGGAATCCTGAGGTTTGCAGTTTCGGGAGGGGCTGGCCTCTCCCGAAGTGGAATAATAGCGCTATAACAATCTAGTGCGGAAATGGCCTGAATGTGACAGGAAGAGAAGTTTAGGGGAAAGAAGAAAAGGGGACAGAGGGAGGGAAATCGGAAAGAGAGAAACTGATGATGATGGTGGTAGTAGTAGAAGAAAATGAGGGTAAAAACTGCAAGAGGAAAGGATGAGGTGAAGTGAGAGGGGAGCAGAAAGAATGAGGTGAATAAGATTACTTTTGAAAGGCATGCGGTGGGAAGGATATTTATGTATTGTGTGTGTGTGTGTATGTGTGTGTGTGTATGTATTAATGTATGTATATTATGTATAAACATTTTTTCTTCTTAAAGTAGGGTTTTTCAGCCTATGGTTCTAAAGAGATTGCTAGGGGTTCCTCGAGAAATCGTCACTGATTTTTTAAAAAAACACCTTTTTTTAAAGCTGTGTATATAATAATTTTAATGCAGGGGTTCCTTGAGACCTGAAACTTATTTCAAGGGTCCCTCCAGCATAAAAGAGCAATTGGCCTACAGTGAATGGGCTAGCCTGGCTGGGAGGGGGCAGATTCTGGGAACCGTAATCCAAAAAAGTAACTTTTTAAAGTGTTGCTACAAATGCTGGAAGGCAGCATGCTGGTTGGAAGGTTATGTGAGTTGCACTCCAAAAGAGTAACTTTCCCAAGCAGTGTTCTAGCCTAGCAATTGTTGCAAAATATTGTGTGTGTGTGTGTGTGTGTGTGAAGATAACAGCTTCCCACTAACCTAACAAGCTCGTACACCTGATGGCTGCTGTTTCTACTTGTTGTGGAAACTGCCAGATTTTGTTTCTCTTTCTCTCTCACTCTCTCTCTCTTACACACACTGCCACTATGCAGAGAAGTGCAATGTGAGGTCTTTGTTGTGGAACTACAGGAGAATGGCAATGACTAGTCATATTATATATAATTGGATTGTAAGCCTGAAAGCAAGGAGTTGTTTTACTATTCTTTTACCTGTGAAGTACCATGTCTGGTGGTGGCTCTATATAAATAAATAAATAAGTGGTGGTGATGATGGTATCAATTTTACCTGTTTGTTCAGTATCATAACATTTTTGTGATATGTGTGCACACTGCTCTGAAATCTGTAAAGGTGGTTGTATAGACTTGCAAATAAACTTATAAGCTTATAAAGACTTGCAAATAAACAAGTAAACTGATGGAACGATTTGTTCAGCTCCTGGTTGCTTCATCTCTAAAATGGGAGCCTCTAGGAGCTGGTAGTCTGTCCATGGGTGAGAAACAGCCTACAAGAGGGGCATGCTTTTTCAGATTGTTTTTCCTACGCGGGATAATGAGTAATCTAACCAATTTTCGCCCCACTGTGAGAGCATCTTCAAAAAAAGTGCTGTTTTCAAATGAATTTTCACAGGGGAGGAGAAAGTCACCCCCAACTCACTTTTGTCCTCCTCCCTGTAGTGGCCAGGGGTTCATCCCTAGACCCTGGGGGATGATGATGTTGACATCATGCGCTGGCTGTGGGAACATAACCCCTGCCAATCTTTGGCTAGCCTCCTTTTTTCCTGTCTCTGACCATGCAGCATGGGTGTGCTGGGAGGGTTGGAAATAAGTAGGTCTAGGCTCAGAGGGGCAGGAATAGTGTTAGACTATTTCCACACTACACTGTTTTAGTGCTCTTACTCCACTTTCAGCATCCTATGGAATCCTGGGGTTTGCAGTTTAGGGAGGGGCATTGAGAATTCTCAGCCAGAGAGCTCTTTAGCTATAGTAAAGTACAAATCCCAGAATTCCACAGGATGTTGAAAGTGGAATAATAGAACTATAACAGTGTAGTGCAGAAATGGCCTTAGAATCCAAAGAATCATAGAATAGAGGAGTCCTCACGGGCTGTCTGATCCAACTCCTCACTCAATGCAAGTATGTCTTTGAATCTGTTTGAAGAATTGGGGGCCAGGGAGGGCAAGGCTTCAAGAGAACACTCAAGAAGCCCCTTTTTAGATCTCCCTTCCAAATCTTGAATATTTTTTCCATTTCTAACCTGTACCTGGAAAGCACGCAGCACCAAACACTTTGCTCTCATAATTCCAGGATTAAAGAAGAGCTTGGGAAAGTTACTTTTTGGACTATGGGTCCTATGCTGTCTGGGATTTCTGGAGCAGTATTCCCAAAAAAGTTACTTTGCCAAGTTCTGGCATTTCCAGTTTAGGAAGAGGCACTGAAAATTTCCAGCTGGATAGCTTTGGGCCTCAGCAAACTACAAACCTCAGAATTCCATAGAATGTTGCCGTGGCAGTTAAAGTGGAATAATAGCACTATAGCAGTGCCATGAGACAGGGCTATCAGAGTGGGAGAGAGGACCAGGTGGAGGGTCTGTTATGGCTGAGTGAAGAAAGGAAAACTTGGAGAGAGGACTGCAACTTTCAGAATCCCATAGCTTGGAAATCCCATGGTTGAGGAATTCTGGGAGGCATTGTCCAAAAGAAAATATTTTCCAAGCTATGGTGGTGAGCAACCAGAGGAAGCTTTGCAGAATCAAAGGGAAGAGGATCAGTTGGGGTAAATTGGGGAACAGATTCAGCTGCCTTCTTGAGAGTCTTCTAAGAGAAGGCAAAATTCATGTTGGGATATGACAGAACGCAGACCAATCAGAGTGGGAAGAAAGAAGCCAGGGAAAGACACAATAAACAGCTTGGTCCAAAGGAAATCAGAAGTTTTCCAAAGAATTGGTCACAGAGGTGCCGTTCGAACCTGCTAGAATTTGAAAATCCTATGAAAAATGCTGTGGGAACCATTACCAAAAGGTTCCAACAATGAGCACCCACAATCTTGTTCTTTACCTTTCCTTGCTGAAATTATTGACTTCGAATAAGTGTACTTGAGCCAGATTTTTTTCTTCTTCTCTCACCAACTCACATGCGGGTGCTCATGTAAGTGTCATTACAACTATAAAAGAGAAAGGGATACACATCTAGGATTATTTCTCCCAGGACAAACAGCAGCCACCGATGGGACAGCGCTACAAAAGCCCAGCTGTTCGGAGCCAGGCCTCTGAGATTTGTGAAGAGTTAAGTGAGTTGAACACAGATAAACAGTCGAAATCTGAGCCTCCGCTCCCATCTGTAGGGCAACAAGAGGTAACAGCTTGGCTCGTGGTGTCAGCTGCCTGTGTTTTGCATGCTGTCTCTTGCCTGGGCTCAGTAGTGCATGCAGGAGAAATGGGGGCTGCATGGGGTGATGCATGTTTTCCATTTTTATTTTCAATGAATCTCGCTAGTGTTGAAAATTAACAATGAGGACTAGCCACTGTAACTATGAAATTAAGGGGGGAAATGCTGAGAAAACTACAGGGAACTCGTACAAGATCAGGGAGTAGAATTCTGAGGTGTGATATTTGAATAAAAATGAATCCCACTGAATGTCAAGACCATATGGAAGACTGGGGTTCTGGGGAATGGTCCCTTTAGGGTTTGGATAAAGTGTTGAAGGAAACATCTCACAAACACTGGAGGAGCGGCAATTCCTGTTTTCAGCTTGATGCTGATGTGCGGTGACATAGCTGTCTGCATCTATCTATCTAAGAGCCATTTTGGTGCAGGGGTTTGAGTGCTGGACTACAACTTGGGATCAGGGATTGAAGCCTCACTCAGCCATGGAAACCCACTAGGTGACCATGAGCAAGTCACACACTCTCAGCCTCAGAGGAAGGCAAAGGCAAACCTCCTTTGAACAAATCTTGCCAAGAAAACCTCATGATTCATTTGCCTTTGGGTTACCATAAGTCAGAAACAACTTGAAGGCATACAACAGCAAGAAAATATTTATCTAAGTTGAAGCCAGATGGTAGAAAATGTAGGTTTCTGGATACAGCTCCCGGAATGGCCAGTGGTCATGTTGGTGGGGAGATTCTGAGAGTTGTAGCACAAAAAATAACTTTATTGAGATCTAGTTTCAGTTCAATGGAACATAGCAAACATTCACAATGACAGCTGTCCTAGAAAAAGCAACTTGAGTGTCCAGAGTTTCTGCTAGACTTGCCTACTGGCTCTGGCTTTCCAGACTTGTGCCATTTTAATATAAAAAATTTTGCCCAATGAGTGTCACCAACATCAGCTAATCAAGGGCCAGCTTTTGAGGTTCCCAGTGAATGAGACCACTGGATTGGTGAGAGGAGGTGAGAAGAAGAATGGTGAGAGGACAGTTCGGGGAGTGGGACTTACCAGCCCCTGTGTTCCAGTGCCCCCATGGGCCATACAACCCCAGTGTGGCATCTGATTGGCTGAGGTCCCAACACGTCTTGCTCTAGGGAAAATTGTTTCAGTTATGACAGTGGATGACCACCACCTGAGTGATCGCACAGCACATCTCTTGCTAGCTTGCCAAAGCTGGCCAGTGCTGTGTCCTCTTGCAATATTTGGAGCCCCTCCAAGCTACTACTGGACTACACAGGGGGGTGTCACCAATTGCTATCCACAAGTGTGGTGGAGGGAGTCCTGCTACTTTAGCTGAACTTTCCAGTGATAATTAAAATGGCATGGCGAAAGGAAGAAGCAGCAGCAGCAGCAAGAATAAATGCTTTGCCTTCCCCCACCCTTAAAGGAATCCATCCCAGAAGACAAATGCCGTCTTTGTTGAGACCAAAAGACAATTAGATTCTATTTGTGACTGTTTGAGAGGAGATCAAAGACCGTGGCACCATTCCATAGAACACTAGAAATGTGGCAGAAGTTCACATGAGGTGATGAATGCCAGCTTGAAAGAGCAAGGCCCAAAGGATGCTATTTTTGAAGACTCTGCTCTCTGTGGGACAGTGCATACCACTGTGTCATGGCCAAGGTCCGTGAGGCCTTCAAGTTTCCTGCCGACTTATGGTGACCCCATGAATTGCATAGGATTTTCTTAGGCAAAGTGTACTCCGAGATGGTTTTGCCAGTTCCTTCCTCTGAAATGTAGCCCACCTGGTATTCATTGGTGGTCTGCCATCCAAGTACTAACCAGGGCTGACCCTGTTTAATCTCTAAGATCAGATGGTGCCTTTAGGGTGTTTAGGCACTCTTATTAAATATAGTTATATAAATGTGCTGTTGGCCATCTGTAACCTCATTGGCCAAGAACACGAGAATCTGGAAGCAAATTGCTTCTTCCTCAGCCATTTGATTCAAATACTGTGTCCACATGTATTTCTTCCGATTATCCCCAAACAAAAAGGGCTAGAGAATTAATTTTGTTTTTAAGGACAGCTGACAGTCTGGGGAAAGAGCCTCAGTTGCCCTTCCTCCATGGTTGTGAGTCATGATGAATCACAGTCCTGTTCTATTATATGATAATTTCACAAAATATTTCATGTTCCCACCTCCTCCCAGCATGTCACACACAGACGTCTTTTTACACGTGGATCCTATCCCTTGCAGCGCATTGTTTCTGACTAGAACGGCTTCATTTTTGGCTTTTTCTAGCACCCCTTTCCACAGCTTCCTTCCTGTACTGATTTCTGAAAATATTACAATCTTTCCTTTTCTTACTGCTTGGTTCTTAGGCTGGGATGTTCTGCCACTGCAGCCTGTGTAATTCTCTATTTACCTACTGAATTAATCTAATCTGTTTTCTTTTCCTGTTGGAGCCTCTGCTTCTGCTTTCCCAAAACTGTTCGCAGGACTTGGAGCTAAACCTGATGTTGGACAGGAGATCCTATCACTTATTTCTTTGTTCTGCTCAGCAGCCCATGGAGCTGCTTTGAACAGAATGTATTTATCTATTGGGTTAATTTGCCTTTTCTTCATGGCTCACCCGCATGCAGAGCAAAAACTGAAGGTTAAGGTACTTTTGGTCTATATGTTAGTCCAGAAAATCAGAGGAGGTTCACAAAAAGGTGCTAACCAAACAAAATCCTTGACATTTAGATTGGTGATTTGAATCCTACTGGTTAGTCTTGATCACAGTAGACTCACTCAATTAATTGTTGAAAGATGAGGAAAGGTAAATATAAGTAAATCCCACTAATTCAGTTGACCCACTACAATTGAGATCAATGACAGGATTTGGGCACCCGTGTGTCTGACTGAGGTCATTGGCAGATATATCACAATATCCCACAGAGGCTGAACTATGGCATTTTTTCCCGACTCCCCCAAAACCTACTTTTTAGCTGCTGCAGCTCCCCACCCCAAATAAGGATATTTACTGGCCATTAGTGGGAAGAGCATTAAAGCAGTATCTGGCTATGTTCCTAAAGCTGTAAGCACAGTGACAGGCATCTTCTGGTACCTCACCCCAGGGGTTCTCTAGAGGTCCTAGAGGATGATGTCGTTGCTGTGCATCTGGCTATAGGAGCTTAGCTGGGGCTCCTGCCATTGCTGATCTCTAAGAGTAATAAATGACCATCATTTGCTGCTGATGGTGGGGAACAGGGAGTGAAGCAGCTAAGACGGGCAGGGAGTTTGATCATTCTCTGACTGGTTGCATATTCTGATGTCTGCAATGATGGAGCAAGTAAGTTCTGTAGATATAAGTCAGACTTATATCTGTTTAACTCACTTACAGGATGTCAGTTTGAGTTTGTCTGCCTATCTGTCTCATACCTTCCAGCATTTCACGGATGAAAACCAATCAGCTTCAGAGTGTGGTCAAAATGGGAAAAGTTAATAATGAGGAAGAATGGACAAGCTAGAAGAGGCTACAGCAGTTTGCTTTTGCCTGAGACTACTGGGAAGGGCAAGATTCTCCCTCTGCTTCTCCTTTCTTTTCTGCTGAGTTAACTGAGTGCAAACTACTTTAGCGCTTTGATCTCAGCTTCCAGCAATTGATGGAAGCTGAGGACGAAGGGAGAAAGTGGAAGGAAAGAGACACTGGCACATTTTAGAAGCATCTGAAAAAGTGGGAAGACAGAGGATTAGTGGGGACCATCCCTGCCAAATTGGGACAGTTGGAGGGCATGCAAACATCTTGGGGAGAACTTGGGCTAAGTTTTTTGCTCCATTTTCAGCAGTTCAACTGACATTACTAAATTTTGCATTACTGTTTTTATTGTAGTAGTAGTAGTAGTAATATGTGTAGGGGACTTTATAAAGTTCTGGGTGTTGCTGTGAATCTGTAGAGCAACAGCCAGGGCTATGTTCCCCTTGCTTTCCAACATCTCTGGATGCTGCTTTGCACGCTCACCGCAACATAACCAGGGCCAACGGGTTTACATTAATAGCTAATGTGGTCTTATGTTTAGCATGTCATGCTAGAAACAGAGGGACATCTTGGCTGTGAAGTTCACTGGATGACTTTGGGACAGTCATGACTAGAATAGACCCATTGGCTCAATTGGATTTACATAAAGTTTCAGTGCACCCATCCATTCAGTAAATCTACTGTAGTCGGGACTAACAACTGGATGTAGCCCATATTTTCCCCCCTACCCCAGTTAGTTCCATTGTGGGGGGTAAGCGTCTTGTTCATCCCTAAGCAATTAAATACAAAATGGTGCCTTTCTTTATAACTTTTTTTTTAAGATCCATCTATAGCATGCTCTGTCCTTTTGTAATGATCTCTTGGTATCAAGTGAAATGTGTAAAAAAATTCTTCCTGTCCTTCTTCTCATCTTCTTCCCATCTGGCTGAATAATTCATTTCTGGCTTTATTTTTATTTTATTTTTTAAAGAGGACAGCAACATTTCCATTCAGAGGAGCCTGAGTAATTTTCTCCTCACCCTTGCCCTGTCTCTTTCCCATAGAAATTTGATGAAATCAGCCTGTCGGAAGGAAGCACAGTGGACTTGGCAATCCCCCCAGATCTTCTGGAACAGATGCCCGAGCTGGCAGAAGAGATGATGGAGCCCGAAGACTGCTTCCCAGAATGTAAGAATGAGCTTGTCCAACTTCTTTTCTTAACCGGAACAGTTTAGGAACCTCTTCCATGTGTCCCACAACCTGTGGTCAGATCATTCACGTGGAACAGCATTTACCGGGCTGTCCTGTTCCCAGAGCGAGAAAGTAGCTAGATTTAAATTACAAGGAAAGAGGTTCTGACTAACCATGAGAAATAATTTCTTCATAGTAAGAGTTGCTTAACAGTAGAACAGCCTACCTCGGAAGATGGTGGAGTCTCCCTCATTTGAGTTTTTTAAGCACAAGTTGGGTGCCATAGCCTCCAACACTTCATAGATGAAAACCAGGAAACAACAGCAGTGTGAATAAAAGAGTGTGGGCAGGCAGCAAGAGCACAAAAGTTATTGTTGAGGAGAACGTGCAAAGCTACTGTTCTAAGTGCAAAAAACCTGGAACTTATGCACTGAGTTTAGGAAAGCTGAACAAAAAGTACTAAAAAAAGCCTACTGGGAAGGGCAAAACTGACACCGACTCCTTTCCTCTCTCACCTATTAACTGAGTACAAACTACTTTTGCACTTTCTATTCAATCCGCAGCAAATGGAAATAGGCTGAGGATGAAAGAGGAAAGTGGAAGGAGAAGAGAGAAACCAGGACATTGTAAAAGCAACTGAGAAAGTGAGAGAGGAGAGAAGTAACTGGTCACATCCCTGCCAAACCAGACAGTTGGTATGGGATGGCAGTCTCTCAGGGGATTCACGAGTAGTAGAAGACTGAATTAGATGGCCCCTGTGGTCACTTTCAACAGTATGATTCTTGTTGTCATTTCTGAATTATGGAGACTTTAAGGTGAATCTATAGAGGGTTTTCTTGGCAAGATCTGTTCAAAGGTGGTTTGTGATTGCCTTCCTCTGAGGCTGAGCAAGTATGGTGTGGCCAAGGTCACCCAGTGGGTTTCCATGGCTGAGCAGGGATTCGAACCCTGGTCTTCAGAGTTGTAGTCCAGTGCTCAAACCACTACATCACAGCAGCTTTCTATGTATGATTCTTGTTTCTTGTAATTAATCTCTTTTCTCAGTAATAAAGGCATGACTAAATTGTATTACACTGCCCACTTAATGATGGGTGAGTCAGACAAGCTTGCAATATGTGTACCTTTGCTCAGATTGGAAGAAAGTCTCAAGTGGAATGTTGCAGGGTTCTGCCCTGAGGCCAACACTCTTCAATATTTTTATCAATGCTTTAGATGGCAGGGGGAAGGGAATCCTTATCACATTTGCAGATGATGCAAGTGGAGAGTGGTAGCTAATACATTGGAAAACAAGAACAGAATTCAAAAAGACCTTGATAAACTAAAAAAACCGGGCTAAAATTAATGAAATGAAATTCAATAGACAGAAATGCAAAGTTCTACATTTAGTCTACAAAAACCAAATGTACAGGTATAGGATGGTGAACACTTGGCTCAGCAATACTGCATGTGGATATAGGATGGTGAACACTTGGCTCAGCAGTACTGCTTGTGGAATGGATCTTGGGATTATTTTTTATCATAAATTGAACATGAGCCAGCAGTGTGATGCTGCAGCAAAGAAGGCAAATGCTATCAGCCTGCATTAATAGACACATAGTTTCCAAATTGAGGGAAGTAATAGTCCCCCTATATTCTCTACTGGTGAGGCCTCATCTGGAGTACTGCGTTCAGTTCTGAGTGCCTCATTTTAAGAAGAATATATATGTTCGAGTGTGTTCTGACAAGGGCAATGAGGGTGATAAGAAGTAAAGAGAAGAAAACATACGAGGAGAGGTTGAAGAAGCTGGGCATGTTGAGCTTGGCAATGAAGAGAAGATTAAGGGGTAACAATCACACTTTTCAATTATCTCAAAGGCTGCCACAAAAAGAAGGGTGTAGGCTTCGTCTCTGTTGCCTCAGAGGGTGGAACTAGGTCTAATGGTTTTAATTTAAAAGAGAGGAGATTTTGATTTAATATTAGAAGGAACTTCTTGACATTGAGGGCAGTTTTGGCAGTGGAACTAATTGCCTGGAGAGTTGGTGATTCTTCTTCTCTGGACATCTTCAGAAAGAAGCTGTTACAGCCACTTGCTGGGGTACACTAGCTGGAGATCCTGCACTGAGTTCGAGGTTGGACCTGATGGCTCATGGGACCCCTTCCAACTCTCTGATGCGATGATTCTGTTGTGTTGCTGTGTGCCATCCAGTCATACCCTTCCCCAAGGAATGAGCTCCATCAAACTCAGTAGAACTTACCTCTGAACAGGCAGGCCTAGAAGTGTGCTAAGAACCCTTGGAGAAACAGGACGTTAGGAATGTGATTTTTCTGATTCTTGATGAGAAAATCACCATTCTCCGTGAGAGTTCTCTCTTGGTTACAAAGTACAAAATGGCTGCCTTTATAGGCTGAAAACAAGGCAAGGAGCCCTTTATGATTCAGTGAGCTTTCCATAGTTTGTGTGTTAAAAAAGTGTCTGTGCAAAGTACACAAAGAGTGCTAGAGAGAGAGAGAGAGAGAGCACAGAAGCACAGACAAACTGGGTAACTAACCTGAAAGACATAGAAGAGACTAAGGCCCTTACCTGTCGATCCTGTCATCCTGGCGGGATCCCAGCATTGCCATTGCCAGGATGGGACTGGGGTCTGAACACTCCCCACTGCACCCAGACAGCTGCTGAGCAGATGGGTAGCATCAGGCACACGCCCGCAGCTGATTCCCAGGAAAGGCGGCCATTACTGGATTTTTTCCAGTAACGAAAAAGAGCACGACAGCAGTGGATGGGGATGCAAGAGCAGTAGGACCACAACGATGCCATGCGATGGCATGCGTCCTGGACCAGGAGCAACACATTGCTCTGCTGGGATGGTGACATCGTGCGGTAAGGGCCTAACAGATAAGTTGTACTTCTGCACTGTTAACTGTCACAACACTGAGACCATTTCCACACTGCACTGTTCATTGAATCATAGAATCATAGAGTTGGAAGAGACCCCAGGGGCCATCCAATCCAACCCCCTGCCATGGAGGATCCCACATCAAAGCACTCCCAATAGATGGCCATCCAACCTCTGCTTAAAAACCTCCACCACACTCCAAGGCAGCATATTCCCCTGCTGGACAGCCCTGACTGTCAGGAAGTTCTTCCTGAGGTTCAGGTGGAATCTCCTTTCCTGCAGCTTGAATCCATTGCTCCTTGTCCTAGTCTCTGGAGCAGCAGAAAGCAAGCCCACTCCCTCCTTTATGTGACATCTCTTTAAATATTTAAACATGGCTATCATGCCCCTCTTAACCTTCTCTTCTGCAGACTAAACATACTCAGCTCCCTAAGTTGTTACAGTGCTATTATTCCACTTGCAACATCCTATGGAATCCTGGGGTTTGCAGTTTAGGGAGGGGTATTTAGAATTCTCAGCCAGAGAGCTCTTTGGCCTCAGTAAACTACAAACCACAGGATGTTGAAAATAGAATAATAGCATTATAGCCATGTAGTGCAGAAATGCCCTTATAGTTTTGCTCTATTTGAGGAAACATGAGTACTGTTGGTAAAAAGGGCAGGGAATATCTTGCCATCTCATAGACAAAGAGAAAATGTGGTCTGAGATTGAGACAAGCCAGGGTTAACATCTCTACTGGGTGTAGGAGAGACCACTGATTCACACAAGTTAGCTTTCCGTAAGATTTGTCCAGCAGACCCTGTTTTTTTAGCCTTGGGCTCCAAAGTTGTGTTCATGATGCCTACATTTTAAAATCCAGAAACGGGAATTTCAAGTTCCAATTCTGAAAATGCAGCAAATTTTCGGTTCATGTAGAATGTAAGATCTGCAAACAGTCACAATGGGTTGTGTGCCAGAAAATGAGAAAAAAGGACTTTTAAACATTTGTTCAGTGGGTGCTTGAGGTTTTTCTTCAGTCCTTGGAAACAGGACAGAAGAAATCTGTGCTTGAAAAAATAAAAGGGAACATTATAGAAAGGAAAACAGAGTATTGTCCATCCCTGTGACAAGTGATTCACTATAGCAAGGAATTTGCCTGATTGTATAATTTTGACTGCTACTGATTAAAAATAGAATGCTTACCCTTCATAATTCAGCTGATTGCCTTCCTAGACATTAACTAATCCCTAGACATGTAGAAAACCTGCTTTTAAAAAACATATAACAGATTAAGGCAGGGAAACAAAAATTAGAACAGCCCATTAAGACATTGCAAATTAATTTTAATTATGCTTTACCTTCTGACCTCCAGTGCTAAAAGGCTTTCAAATAAATGGTTGGATCATCCCTGATAGGTTAACCTGATGTGCCCTTAGGATATACAGATATACATATACATATATAATTGATTTAAATATATATATATATATATATATATATATATATATATAAAATAAATAGATCGATGATACAATTGTTCTCATAGGGAGTAGAATTATATGTTTGCGTTTCTAAAGTTACTGTTGTAGCTATCAGGGGAAAAGGGAATAAATAAATATAAAACAGGCATTTTTTTTTCCTCCACTGACTACATCCTGCTTTGTCTTTTTTCTGAAACTGAGAGGCTCCCAGTCACAAGTCACAAATGGAACAGAGCTTTCTACATCTTCCTTTTCTGGGCTCTTTTACCCCCCTGTTCTTGTTGCTTTCAAAGCATGATTAATACCACTAATAGAGCAAAACTACATATTAGCACCTCCACCCCTCCAGAAAACCCCGCTGCTGCTAAAGGGAGAGCCCCTTGTTGAGTTCCCCTTTCCTTTTGTGTACTTTTTTGTTTTATTTTACCTTAAGCCCAAGTTTCACAACACTCAGCAGTTTTCAGTCCCAGTCAGTAGCTGCCAGGGGCAAAGGCAATGAAAAACAGAATGTAATGATGCCAGGGTGTGAAATGCATCATTCTGACCTCTGAAGCTCTAACTGACTTGGGTCTGGCTTATCTAGCAAACCACCTTCTCCCAGGTTCCAATGCAGAGATTTTTCTAAAATATATTACTCTAATTTTTACCCTATTTGATCAACAAAAAGGTCAAGTCCGTGTTGTATTTTCAAAAGACAGAGAGTACCTGGCCCAAAGTCATGCTGTTAGGTTTATGACTCAAGGTTAAGGGCTTCAGATTTCACATCTCTCTACTCCTAATATGACTCCTTAGCCATTGCACTGTGACGGTCGCCACATCACAAGGTCTGGCCCTGAGTCTCTATAGTTTTCATGGGTCATCTCCAGGTGGCAGTCAAGGGTGCGAATTCTCCAGTCTTAGAGGGGCTCCTCTGCAGGAAAGAGGAAAGGTAAATCTCCAACTCACCTAGAAGAGCAGCAGCTTCCTACAGTTTGCAAGGTTTAATTGATCCTTGCTGGTTCTCGTCTGCTTTGCTTCTAGATGGCTCAGAGGCCTTGTCAATCTTGGGCTGATTTGGGGTTTTTCAGTCTTGAGGCTCAAACACACCTTGACTGTCTCTCCAACTACCACCCAAAGTCCTGCACTGAGCAGGGAGTTAGACTCAGTGGCCTGTGGAGACCTTCTAACTCTGCGATTCTCTGGATTAAAAATGTTAACTCTTTAATCTTTTGTCTGGCATACCCAACTGTTTAAAAGCACTGAGTTTCAGTTCTGTAGAACTGAGATAGGATTGTCTGAGAGGGCATTAGTGAGGCAGGAGCTGCAGTGGAAGAGCAAGAGGAAGCCAGGTGAGCTAAAGAGTCGTAGAGCTGTGAGTATAGCCGTCCCAGAAGAGTTATTCGACTCATAAGCAAGCCTGCTCAAAAGAGATCAGATGGGGCTAGGCTTCAGGGGATGCAAGGAACCCTGCAGTCAGCAAAACAGGGTGACGGCATGCGAAAGATGATGGAATGAGGTAATGGGAGCCCCAAGGGGCAAGGAGATGTCTTTCGGTCCCAAGCATTTCCTTGGCAGCTCTGCTTAAAGGCAGTCACCCAGCGTTAATGCGGTTGACAGAAAGAGGCATGGTATGGCAGCGGAAACGTTCCACTGTGTGCGGTTGTTTGAACGCTTGTTTCCTAATCTCCCCTGGGATGTTTTTCCCCCAGTCAAGTTCTTCCACTTCCCTCTTTTTTTTGCTAACATTTGCTAACATTTGAAAGAGCTTAGAAAGTTACTTTTAAAAAGTAACTTGTTTCCATTATTCATGACCAAAATAATTTGTTGTTGCCCATTACACTGCTGTGAAAAGTAACTCATTGCCTTGGTCTTTATGTTTTGAATTACCCTTTTGTTACTTTTCATTTCTTGAAACATTCCTCTTAAAATTATCCCTAAATGCCATAAAATGACCTTAAAAATGTCTTTGGCAGCTACTCCTTACAACCACAAAGTGATTTTGTTCTCACTTATTATATTGCTTTTAAATTCTGACTTTGCTACACCAATGTTACCGAAAGGGAACTTGTTACAGGTAACTATACTACTTTACTTTCAAGTTTTGGCATAGTGCGTGTAATAGATAGATAGAAATCTGTCACCAGTTTTATAGCCCTAGGTTTTTCTGCATGATCTGGATTATCTACCTGTTTCACCTGTCTGCCCATCCACTCTGGCCACTGTTGTGTGATAGAATGCACATTAGTTGTGTTGATGGATGACTTTTTCTGGGAAATGGGCAAAGATTCCTTCTAGACTTCTCAGCAGTTTTTGGAACCATTAAATAAACCATGCTTCTGAACTACGTTGCCAACATGGGGTGTAGGTGAAGAAATACATCCCTAATTTGGGGTTCGATGTCATCAATACACAAATAAGACCCAACTCTCCTTTTCTATCTGGTTCCAAGGAGGCTGTGGAAGGCCTCAACCATTGCCTTGTGAACGAGTTTAGTGGACTGTCCAGCAGTGGACAGAACTATTCCCTCTCCATAGATTGCATAAAGTTTGGGAGAGGGCCACTCCCCTTGAAAATGGATTTTGAGTGTGGAGTTCTTTTGGACATGCTGACAATGATTTAGTGTATCTTCCCAGATACCTGGGGTTACCAGTACATCCAGTTGATGGGCATAATCTTAACCCCCAGATCCACTGGATAGAGGGGATTGGGGACAGGCTCGAAAGGATTACAAGATTGCTTGTATGGAGATGCCTTCCTTGGCATTCCGTTGATGGCTGGTTGGCAGAGCCATATCCGGGGCAGGGCAAATAGGACACATGCCCTGGGTGCCAAGGGGTGCAAAACAGCTGTACGTGGAGGGGCGTGGCTAGGGGTAAGAAGGTGGGGACGCAACTTTCACACTTGCCCTAGGCGCTGTTTACACTACATACGTCACTAGCAATGGCCAGCTTGAGAATATTTGTATAAAACGTACAGTCAGTTGTCCATTTCCAT
This sequence comes from Cyclura pinguis, assembly GCA_030412105.1. Taxonomy (NCBI): domain Eukaryota; kingdom Metazoa; phylum Chordata; class Lepidosauria; order Squamata; family Iguanidae; genus Cyclura; species Cyclura pinguis. Next base: position 130,724,339 of record CM059604.1, on the reverse strand, counting down.
TCTGCAATTCATTGGCAAACATTTCTCTCAGATTGAGTGCTCCTGAGCTGTGACAACCCGGCATTATCTTCCACTTGTCCCAGCAGTAAAAGCCTGCTGTTTTATGCTCCACTCTCTCACACACACAGACACACAATAAGCCATTGTCATGCTGCAGATTTTATCATGATGTAATTTAGGATTTTGCCGTGAAAGCCTCGAGCGAGGGAAAACGTACCCACTATGAAAAGAAAATGACTTGTGCTGGAGGGAAGAGACCACACAGCTTCCTTTAGTGAGGTGCCCCGTGGGGGAGTGAGGTGGCGGTCGCTTGGTGGGAACAATGCGCATCATTCCGAATGGCATTAGCGGCGCTACCATTGTTCCGGGAACAGATTAGCCAGCCGAGCTGCATGGACTTTGGCAGAGTTGTACCTGTTTGTCAGTGAATCACATCAAACGTAGGCAGATTTCTCCAAGGAAGCGGGGGGTCCAGTAAGACATTACTCATGGCTGGCAACCAATACATGAGGAAGGCAAGCTGTTGGTTTAGCCACTTATGGCTTTCTCCCACCCTCCCTTATGAGTTATTATTTTTCATGACAGTAATCATGAAAGGAGCCATGTGTGCTGTAGCGGTGTGAGTGTTGGACTACAACTCTGGAGACTAGAGCTCAAATCCCTGCTCAGTCATGGAAAACCGCTGGTCTTGGGGAAGTCACACTCTCTCAGCCTCAGAGGGAGACAAAAGCGAGCCCTCTCTGACCAAACCCCACAATAGGGTCACCATAGGTCAGAAATGATTTGAAGACATGCAGCAACAATAGTTACGAAAGAGACGGTCTTCTTTCTGTCCCAGCACCCTAACAAGTACCTCTGGTGGGAACACAAGGGAGGGCCTTCCCCATGGCTGCTCCCAGGCTCTGAAATTCCCTTCTCAGGAAGTTGAGACATAGGGCCCTTCTGCTCTACACTGTTATAATGCTATTATTCCACTTTCAGCATCCTGTGGAATTCTGGTATTTGTAGTTTACTGAGGCCAAAGAGCTCTCTGGCTGAGAATTCTGAATGCCTCTCCCTAAACTGCAAAGCCCAAAATTCCAGAGGATGTTGAAAGTGGAATAATAGCACTATGACGATGTAGTGCGGAAAGGCAGTGACATTCTCCACAGGCAGGTTATTTCAGCAGGATTGTGAAGATGGGCTGCTTAAGGAGACTAGATCTTGCAGAGCTGTGCTGTATGATTTATCTCTGTTGTTTTTTTTTAATTGTTAACAGCTATGGTTTTTAACTGCTTTTAACTTTATTGATAAACAAATGACATTTTTAACTGTGGCTGTGTTTCTTTTAATCGTGGGAAGCTGCCTTGAGTCTCAGATTGGGAAAAAGGTGTTGTCGCTGTTGTCTGTGACTGAGCAGGCATTCCAATCCTGGTCTTCCAAAGTCCAAGCCCAGTACTCAGCAAACTACGCCATGCTGGTTCTCTTATGCCCACTGTGCTTCCTATTATACTTATTTATATTCCATCTTTTCCTCTGAGCGTGGACCCAAGATGGTTTATAATGGCTTATAATGTTCTCTAGAGGCATGATCTTCCCAGTTTGGTAGGGAGAAAATCCCTTGCTGAACCCTGATTTCCACCCCTGTCTTAACTGAAACAGGAACTCCAGAAATAATGCTGTGGTTGAAATCTGACCTCTTATGATATAGACTTCTTTTCATATTTGTTTGTTGATTTTGATGAGTGAGGTGACAGAAAAACAAAGATGATTCATAGGTCATAGAACTTTTTAAAGGAACTGATATCACTGAGAGCTGTTTTGGAAGTAGAAATGACAAAAATAAAGAAGTCCGCATAAAGATGTGATTTCTGACATTTCTCTCTGGTCTTTCTTTTCTTATTTCAGCTTGTGTCCGATTTTTTCCATGTTGTTCTGTTGACACCACAAAATTTCCTGGCAAGATTTGGTGGAGGCTAAGAAAAACGTGCTACCAAATTGTCGAACACAGCTGGTTTGAAACTTTCATCATATTTATGATTCTCCTCAGCAGTGGAGCACTGGTAAAGTTAAACTTATGTTTTCTCTACCTCTCATTCTCATACACACACACACACACACACACACACGGGGGGGAGAAGAGGTGTGGTTGTATTCAGAAGAGGGAAGAAAGTGAAGTTTGCCATTTTAAAAATTGTATACAAATTTTAAGGACTGATAATTCTTATCTTGAAAAAGAGTTCAGAATTAATTTGGGCCTAGGAGTATATCCACATGACACAGCTACAGCAATTTAATACCACCTTAACTGTCATGGCTCCATCCTGAAAAATGTTGGAATTTGTAGTTTGGTGAGGTGCTTTGAATTCTCAGCCGGAAAATGCTAGTCCACTCTCTTGGACTCACGCTAAATAGAGGGTTCTAAGTACCTCACCAAAATACAAATTCCATGCTAATTGCCTTAACTCAGATTTTTTCTAGCCTCCACATAAACAGTTTCCTGAGCAGGAAACAAGATTTTCTGCACAGAAAATGCTGTCTTTGGTGCAGAAAGTGCTGTTTTCTTTGGGGGGGAAAAAAGAGCATGTGCAAATTTTGCAAAAACTAAACCCTGAATTGTGGATAGGCCTCAAAAGCTGCATAGTTTTCAAAAACTTTCTTACTCTAGGAAGAAAATTGCTAGAATTACTCATTGGTTCCTTTAACAAGAAAATTAGTGAAGAATTACATCTTTAGATTGAATTGTTAAGGTTACTGAACTATTCCAAATGGCTAAATTAACGTGGGTTTTTAAAAGACAAACCAATTGAAGATTTCTTGAAAGACTGAAAATTGTTTATGGACTTCTTGAGCCATAAGAATCCAAATGACGCAATAATTTTCAGGTATGGGTATTTGTGGTTATAGTTTTGCTTAGCTGGATCTGTAATGGTACAGCAATATTGTCTTGCTTTCTTTTCATTTTACTTTGGTGTGAGGGGTTCAGACCCCTTTTGTGTACTAGTATTTTAGCATTTAGCTGTTTAGCTGCCTAGATTAGTTAGCTATAAGTCAAAGTTTCAGGGAAGTTTTTTTTTTTTAGTTTGTTGTTTAGCCTTTTATTTAGTTTGTTGACGTTATGCCTATGTTAGAAATGTTTGTTCAAATTTATGTTTATGTAACTTTGTGCTATGCAATTTTTGAAGAAAAACTGATATAGATAGATAGATAGATAGATAGATAGATAGATAAAAAGAATTGCATCCTTAGATACAACTGAGTCATCATCTCTCAACCTAGGCTGCTTTGACAACGTGGAACACTGCAACATCCATGGAATATGGCCCTGAGATCCTTGGTGGAAAAAAATAGGGAGGAGTGGGGAGGCGAAGTCAATCAATAAATTACAGCCATGTATTTCTTCACACAACACCTGACTAATATACAGTGGTGTCAGCTACCACTTTAGATAATGGCTCATAGGAAGGATTATATGAATTTATGAGGAAGAGACCCATTCAGAATCATTAGCAAACAGTAGCAGCAAAATGAAAGCTTAAAGTTTGGCGGCTCTGAATACCTCTAAATGCTGGATGCCAGGCAAGAAAAGAAACATCAGCTCCATTCTCTCACTGCTTGAGCATCTGAATAGCTGCTATTCAGAGCAAATAGCTAGGTAAACCTTGCTCTGATTCATCAAGGACAGTTCTCATATTCTAGTAGATCTTACGTGACCTGTGGATCAAGCTACAAATTCTTTCAGTTCTGAGAGCTCCAGCATAATTGGGGCCAGAATCCTGTTGGTAAATTACACTAGCGTTAACAGTCTATTATGCTAGCGTATGGAACTTTTTCAAGCAGTGCATAGCAACAGCAGGGGGACGGCAACGAAGGCCATCTCAACCAGAAGAGAAAGCTACTAGCAAGCTCCCAGGCTGCTTGAGAACTGGCAGAGTGGCTTTCTCGCGTATCGGAAACGGGTTTCTCTACCACTCCGCTGTTGACACGCTGCCCTCGGCCACTTTACCTTTCTCACCCCACCACCTCCTACGCTGGTATCGTCTTGGCCATCGTCTTCAGGCCTGAACTGTGAAGCTGTAGATCCAAGAAGACTGTGTTTGTTTGTTTGTTTGCTTGTTTACCATCATGAATCTGGTGGTCAAATCTGGTATCACAGTGTGGCAGTAATTGTCTTGCAGTGTTTTGTTGCATGGAAGTCACTTCTTCAGCCTTCTTTGTTTTGTTTAAGAGCATTTTATTATTTATTATTATTATTTATTAAAAAAGAAAGGATATAGCAAAAGCAATGACACATAAAGATAGCCATTGACTATCTGACTATCTTTACATGACAAATTATAAACATATACATATATAAATATAAAATATCAATATACAATCGTGGACATTTAAGAATTATTTTTTCAATAATCTGTACATTATAAATGGAGTCTACATCACAATCTATTTAAATAAGACTTCTACTAATTTAATATTTATATTAAACTTGTACTGATTTCTTTACAATCTTATCTCTTTTACTGTCCTTTACATTTAATGTAACACTTAAACAGCCTCTGGTTTATAATCTTCTAATGTATGAATCCACTTCCCTTTGCTAGGTTTGCTAGGCAAATTAGTGATTCCTCTATTTTCTCACTTGCAATCATTATTATCGTTATTTCTTAACTACATTGATTATCTGCCTTTTACTTTTATATGATTTATATTTATTATATATTTATATTTATTAACTCTCATATGATTTCTTTTCTCTCCAAAACAGAAATAGATAGAGAATTACAAGGAATATTAAAAGATGAACTGATTCCATACTCCTTTTCTCAATTTTGTCTTTTAGTAATAAATGCTATTAACTATTCTTTTGTTTGAGAACATTTTAAACTGCTTTTCATAGAAAACAACAGCAACTTCGGAGCCATTTACTATAAAAAACAGAAATTGGTCTTGACCGCACTAGGTAGCACTCTTAAATGCAATGCTTTGTACTTCCAGGCATTTGAAGATATCTACCTCGAAGAGAGAAAGAACATTAAAACCATGTTGGAATATGCAGATAAGATCTTCACTTACATCTTCGTCCTGGAGATGCTCTTGAAGTGGGTGGCTTATGGCTTTAAGAAATACTTCACCAATGCCTGGTGTTGGCTCGATTTCCTCATTGTAGATGTAAGTATCATATTTTGCTTCAGGTTGGCTTATTCAGCAATCTGGATTAAGTTCCATTTTGAACCATGTGGATGCTATTTACAATTTGAATGTGGATTAAATTATGTGTGGCTCCTATTTGAGGCAGCTTTAAAAGGTTCTCAAGTCATTTGCCTTTTCTTTTTTTTAGTGTAAAACGCGATCTGTAGAGTTTTCAGTCCTTTTCACTGTAGAATTAAGCCCAAAGCTCAAACAAAATGTTACCTTTCAATGTTGCTTTTGCAGCAGAGCTGAGACCCTTTGGTTGAGCTCTCTGCTTGTCAAGGAAGAAAATGAGAAGCAAGAATGAAATGGTTTGTGATAATAATTCCCTTCATCACATAAATTAATCTCTAGTGAAATCTTTCAGTGTCTGTGGCAAATTCAAACTGCCGGGCTCATGAATGTCTCTTCAGTTTAAAAGCTTCATGGCCAAGGGTATGAGAACTTTTCACCGCGCAAAGGCTTTCCATTCAGAAGACGGAAAGGGAGAAAGAGAGACCAATGTCATAACAGAACTATGGACAGGAGAACAAGAGCAATGGACTTAGATTTGAGGTTGCAAACTTAGTTTGGCTATTGAGAAGTGCTCCAGTCCTAATCACAAGGCTGTAATGAAACATTTAAGACCATCATCTCAGCAGAGAAGATCAGGGTCTTGGGGCACACTGATAAGGACAGAGGCTGGATGAACCTACATTGAAATGGGGAGAAGAATGGCATTTCTCCTATTTCAGACTGTTGAAACAAGGGATCCTTGAGATTTCTTCAGATGCAATGGTAATGTGTATGGCTGTTTGATGTGACCTGGGTAGATATGCACCAACAACAGACCGCACTTGACAACATCTCCCTCAAAAAGCCATGCAACTCACTGGGTGATCTTGGCTACTCCTTTCAGCCTGAACTACCTCACAGGATTGCTGTTGAGATAAAGTGTTGGGAAGAGGAGAGCTGTGAATGCTGCCTTGAGTTCCTTGGAGAAACGGTGGCATATAAATGTAGTCAATAGAAAATAATAAATAAATATAAAAATTTACAAAAGTTAGAGTAGAAATGTGTTACAAGAAACTTTTAGAGATAAAATAAAAATAAAGCAAAGTAACCTTCTGGTCTATGAGTGAAAACAAAAATCATGGTTTGGGAATAATTTTATTAAAACTTTTGTTTGTTTGTTTGTTTAGAGTATTTCTACCCTGCAGTTCAGCCAAAAAGGGTCCCAGCTTTTTGGAAATCTTTCAAAAATGTGCATACTTTTGAGTTATTTCTATTTAGTGAAACTGTTGCCTAATTGTGGAATCTACAGACCTTTCAAGACAGGAACTTATACAAAAATCTTCTGTTATCAACTTTCTAAAAGTCTTTTTTTTAAAACCAAGAAATAGGTTAAATAAAGTTCGAGCTGCTTATCATGTGAAAGCCAGATGGATGAAACTCATAGGCCTTATTTTCTCTTTTTTTTAAAGAAGGTAAATAAGTAGTTTCAATTGGGACCATAACAGTAATGGGAAAAATGTGCATGCATTTTCTTATCCTTGAGAAGAAAGGCTGCTAAGACATAAGATATGCAGTAGAGAAAATGGTCAACCATCACATGATGGGAATTTTTGTTGTTGTTGTTGAAAATCTCATTTGTGCAAAAAGAAAGGAGTGCATGTGTGAAAAATTAATTTTTGCACAAAACAAATTTTCACAAAAGAAGCTATTATGCACGATTATTTTTGTGGAAAAATCTTGGGCAAGGTTTTTTTGTGAATTTTTTGGGGGAAAAGGTCCTGAAAAATCATCAAAAGTGCATACAAATATTCAAGATCTTGGCCAGTGGGGAGAACAGTTTGAAAGTTATTCATTATTACATGCAAAAACAAAGTACCAAATATTTTAATCCTAAAAGGGAAACTGATCACTTAAAAGGGCAGTTAACATGCCTAAGGCATACTGCAGGGGAACAAGCATCTAGCTGTTCTCTTACTCTGGTTCCTTAAAATAAAGAATTACCCAGAAGCCCAGCTACTTAATTTAACCCAGCTCTATGGCAAGGCTTTGACACACTGATTTGTGTGTGTGGTGCAGCAAAGACCATTTCATTGTTGTGGATTACCAAAGCAGATTCGCCTTGCAAAGTCAGCCCTCAGAGATTCTACAATAATCCATTGACTAAAGGCTATTTTTGTCCGGTAGAGAATCCTTGAAGGATGATCTCTGATAATGGGCTCCAATACATTTCAAAGAAATGTGCCTGTTTAGCAAAGAAAAAGAAAAAAAAAGGGAGAGAGACTGAAAAAAAATAGTGTGGAAATGACAGATCGTCTGCTAAGCAGCAGACACGCTAAGGCGGAAAAATAGGCAACCAGCAGAAACAGATGTAGACTAAAACAGAGCAACTCCTGACAACAACATTTTCTTGGTTCCTGCTAGCTGATTTGCCTGAAGTCACTTCTCTGTCAACAGCTTTTATTTCATCTTCCTCAAATTTGTTGGGTTAGGGGTAGATTCCAGGGGTGTTAACCTCTTTTGGGGAGAAGATGAAGCCTCGTTCAGTTAAGAGTTGGTCTCCTTCTGCAGAGTTTGCTATGGGAAGCACTGTATCTCTTGGGCCCCTCTGAAACTTGCTTAAACAAAGTAAGGCAAACAAGCAGTATACAAATTCTTAACTAATTCCTATTTACTTTGAGATGTACATCCAAAACTTATATATACACAGGCCATTTCCACACGGGGCGAGGGAATCGCCCATGCCGGTACTTACCGGACTTCTTGGCTCCACGCTTGGGTCCAGGCTGGTCCGGAGCAGTGCGTGGCCGCCGCTCCGCACTGCTCTGGGGACGAAAATGGCAGCTTCTGGTTGGTCGAGTCTCTCCACCAACCGTTAAAGCTCCCCAGCCTAAAGCCTGCCCCCGGCAGATCGCAGGCTCACACTGGTGCGAGCCTGCAAATCTGCACCTGAGCGCACGAACGGAGTGGCGCGCTCCGTGCTTTTGAAAGACCTGTTTCAAGCGGTCTTTCAAAAGCACGCTGGACGGCCACTTCGGGTCGTTTGGGAGCGGGCTGAGGTGCGGAACTACAGTAAGTAAGTCTGACCCAGTCCGCGCCCAGGTGCAGACGTCCTCCCTGGAGGATGCTCTGCACCATTTCTTTAAGCCCGTGTGGAAATGGCCATAGATTGCTTAAGCCCTGACCAATTACAGGAAGGTCTCAGGTAGAGAAGGAGCAGATCTGGCACTTACCATCTTGAAGGGGGAAGAAGTTAGGGAGAGAGACAAAAGACAGAGGAGTCTTTATATGGTGATAGACACCTGGAAGTTTCTATGGTCACATGGTGTGGTTCCTTAGATGCATGGACACATTGATGACCATGCATTATAACTGGTGATTGAGCAAAACGGAAAGCTCTAGAGAGAGACAGTACATAAGGGAAGAGGTAGCATGCAGGAAACTCTTGTACTGGCTAAATCCTCCTCTCTCTAATAGCACACAGAAGGATGGAAAGAGAATGCTTGGCTGGGCAGTACTTTCCAATAGAATCAAATGGGTGACGGCGTTGGAAAATGGCCCCTTGCCCTGTAGTATCTACTCAGAAGGTGATCTCAGACCTTGGTCTGTGGTTGCAATCCTGTTGGTACATTGTGGCTATGTTACTATACCAGCATAAACAGAAATAGCAGGAGAAAGGAAGTGTGGGTGCAACAGCCATGAAGGAACTACGACACTGAAGAAGTAGGCTGCCTATAATGGGTGGATATTGGTGGCAAACCTGTTTGGCTCAGGATGCTGTAGTAGGTGGACCTACACTAGCTGAGCCTGGTCATGGTTTTATGTGCACTTGTTGAAAATCTCACAGCTGTCTAGATTTCCCAGGCAAGGGGCTCTCTGTTCCGTTGCAAGCCTCATGAAGTTCAAAATAGGACCGTAAAGAACTTTTCCCCATTTCCCAGTCCTCAACCAAAAGAAATCTAGATGCTATGAGATTCTTAATGGTTTGAGACTTTTTCTGTGCCAAATTCAACCATGCTGAGACACATAGGAGCTTGCACAGAAAACATTGTGTTCTGCTGCGGAAAATTATTGTCTGCACAGAAAATCATGTTTTTGTGTTTTTATAGTTTTCCTTCCCTCTGCCCCCAAAGTCCCAAACTGGGTATAGTTTCTCACAGAGGGTGAACATTTGATCAAGTTTTTTGTACTTGTCTGTGAGAATAAAATTAACAGATTTACATCTCTGGTCCAAAATGGATACTTCTGTACAGAAATGCAAACTCCGTCTTTTTTCCATCTTTTGGAATCTTCTGTCAATGAGATCTTGCCCTTCTGGAAGGGCAAGATCCCCTCCCCTCCCCTTCCCAGAAGGCTCAGAGAGATTGAGAGAGAGAAATGGGGACATTTTAAAAGCAGCTAAAAAAATGGAATGACAGGGGACTCATTGGAACTGTCCCTGCCAAATCATGACAGTAACTGAAGTGATGCATCATTTGTCACTCAGGTAGCTGCAAAGTTGCTTTTCCTTTCTTTTCTTATGACAAGATGAATGTTCAGAAACTTTCCAAAGTGGTTACTGGAAAGCTCCATCTCTTCCAGGATTTCTGCCTTACATTTAGAAAGCCTGGCTGCCACACAAATGTAACAAAACAGACGCACCTTGAAGCCAAGAGGAAGCATCTTTTATACAGTGCTTGGGTGGCTAGCAGGTTGAAAGCATCCTATTCAGGACTCAAACTGAGCACCAGCCTTCTGCCGATTCATCTGGAAAACAAAGTTACCGTATGGAGTGAATATATTGATGGCTTGTGATGGCTTTAATTGTTTTCTGGATTTTCTTTTCCCAGTTTGATTAGCAAGAGGGAGGCTTGTATTGCTTTGGCGATAATTGCACAATCTGCTGTAATTGGTTGTTCCCAAACATTTGCTACTACCAGACTCAGATCAGCTGTTGTTGTTGTTGTAGCTGTTGTTGTTGCTATTGTTGTTTGAAGGTGCTTGTGTAGAAATATTGATTTGCCAAGAAGAAGAAAAAAACCCAGATTATTCCAAGAACAATGTGGCAGCAAATCCAGCATTAATAACGGGTCTACTTTCGAGGAGATGCACTTGGCAAGTGTTAAGCCAGGCTGTATGTGACCCTAAAGACTTTCATAGTCTCCAACATCTCACAGATGGAAAGATGGAAAGACATGTGTGGCCAAACAATGCTGAGTGGGGTCAACATGGTAAAAGTTATTATGAGGCAGAACAGACAAGCTAGGAAGTACTGCAGAATTTTACTTTTGCCTGGGCCCACTGGGAAGGGTATGCTTCCCTCCCTCCTTTCCTCTCCCTCCTGCTGAATTAGTTGAGTGCAAACTACTTTTTCATTTTGGACTCAGTTTGCAACAACTTAAGTAAAATGAAGGCAACAAATAAACTGGGGCATTTTAAAAGCAGCTGAAAATGGGGAATAACAGAGGATTAATCAAGACTGCCCCTGCCAAATTGAGAGAGTTGGTGGGTATGGGCTTTTTGTAGCCCTAGACTTCCACAGACTGCTCAGACTGGGTCAGAAAAGGAACGAGTTCCTCTTTTGGAAAGCTATATGAGTGGCAATTTGCCTTTAAAGAAGTCATAGTGTCCCCCTACACTGATAGATATCAAATTATATTCATTTTTCAAAACCAGAAGTAGACTTCCTGATGCTTCCAGGTTTGTAAGGAGTGGTGGTATTTTGGGGCATCTCTGTAGCCCCAAGAGCAGCAGTGGGCAACTATTTGGGTTTAGAGGGCCAGATTGGGCTTCCAGAAGGACTGTTTAACTTAGTTCTGCACGTTAGTCTGATCCAAACCGCCCCCAAGTGGTCCTCCAGCGTGCTAAGTAAAGACCGGAAAAATCAGGTCTTTACATTTTCTGGAACGCGCCATTGCTTTCCTACTTACCTGTGCAGATGCGCAGGCTCGCACCAATGCAAGCCTGCAATCAGCGGAGGGCGGCTGTGGGTGTGGCCAGTGTCAGAGGTTGGTCCACTCCCACGAAGACACTGGAAGCCACCATTTTCAGCCGGAAGCCACCATTTTGAGCCAGAGCAGTGCGGATCTACAGACCTTGCACTGCTCCGGTTGGCCCTGCACTAATGGAGGAGTCCTACAGAAGGGCTCCAGTCTGCGTTACTTCAGACCCAAGAAGAGCCAGTAAGAAACGGCACGGAGCGATTCACTCACCTCGTGCAGAAAGGACCCAGCTGTAGTTCTCCACATTAGTTAGGGGAAATCTATAATGTTTGGCCAAACATGCAGGCTTCTTCCCTTTCCTTCTTAAAGTTTAACAGTAGGACAGAAGTGTAGCTGCCACCAAATCCAGCAATTTATCCCTCAATCCCTCTGCTAATACAAGAGTGTGATGTGACATTGTAAAGCCATAACTTTATTGATTGTGGCTGCAACCCAATATCCCCTGAGCACAGCCTAAATATCCATAAGTGGAGATACACCATCCTAGCATAGCAACGTTGCACAACACATGTGAATGACTGGGGACAGTTGTGCAATGCACAACCACAATACACAATGGAAAATCACAATAAGCAAGCACAGCACACAACTGCAATGCATAACATTGCTGTATGAGAAAGTCTACTTCTGCTGCTCTATTTGTTGTGCTATGGCAAATAATTTGTCCTGTATGCACAGTGCAACTTATACATGCCCATATCATGGACAGGATGCCAGTCCATTTTTATCACAAGTGAGAGTGAGTTTTGCCATGCAATATTATCACTTCAAACATTTTTGCTATTTAGATTTGTCTACTTTGCAGCATTCATGAGTCAGTTTTCTACAGGCACCTCAACTTGTTCTTGAATGAAAAGAAGTTCCGCCTAACATAGTATCCCATGTTCCCTGTGCAGAAAATGCCATATTATGTTCAAAAATAAGCCACACGCACTTTGGGAATGTTTTCTGAACTGCAAATTGTCTTCCAAAACTATGCAGCTTTTGATGACTTTCTCACAGCAAGGAGAAAAATGGTGAAATTATTCATTCTTGCCTCTGAGAATGAAATTTATTAAGATTTCCATGCATAAAGTCTTGCAATTAAGGATCGGAATCTATACAAATTTTTCATACTCATTTTCCCCCAAGGCATGTATGTTTGCGCACATTTCCCTGCTGACTGAAGCGTGTTCGTGCCTCTTTTTCCACTGTATGCATTTGTAGTCATTCCTATCTTATGCATGGTTTTCTGAAAATTTTACTTCTGTGAAACAAACTGCAATCCTTGGGGACGTCCAAGTTTCCAAGGGAAAGTGAGATGATTTTTTTTAAAACCAAGTTCTTAGGAAGGGTAAAATATAGTGGTGGTTGTGCCGGTTCCTTCCTCTGAAATACAATCTACAGTACCTGATATTCACTGGTGTTCTCCCATCCAAGTACTAACCAAAGCTCATCCTGCTTACCTCCAGGATTAAAAGGGATACGGTGCCTTTAGGGTATGTAGGGATTTGAGGTAATACCTATATCAATTCAACTGATATAATCAGCTTCCTCTATTTGGAGCCTGTAGAGCTAGCATGTGATGTACCTTGGGTGTGTCACACACTCTTACCCCCCAAAAATACTGTGATGGGCTTGCCTTTGGATTGTCTTAAGTCAGAACTTGAAGGTACACATCCACCACAACAAATATTTTTGTGAAGAATCTTGTCTCTAACAGAAACCATTTATTCATGCATCCAGAGCCTGGAAGTATTTCGTTAATGATTGATCTGTTACTGTTAATTTTTTTTTTCAGCAATGAGTTTAAAATTCTTAGTTAATATCCCAGTGGCTCCCCAATATGCTACAAAGGCAGCTCATAACTGCCTTTAAAAAAAAACAAAAAATCCAAAACACCAATCTTAGTAAAAGTTTTTAAAAGACTCAGTAGATTGTCCTATTTAAAAAATGTTAATAAAAACAATTTAAATACCTTTAAAAATAACAACATGGATAAATATACAGTGACCATAGCTAACTTAAGTAAACTATTGAATGTTGAGTCAACATGCAGGTAAAGTCCCATTAATTTGATAGAATATGAAAGAATATAGCTACTAGACATTCAGGGAATTACATCCCTTGATTACATTACACAACCACTTTTACTGATAATAGGGGTGTAAAGTAGTACAAAGATGTCTTTGAAAACTGCAGTATTCATAAAGTTTGCGCTGCTTTTTGTGCAGAAAACAGAAATAGAAGATCCCCATGTATGGGTGCCACAGCAGTGGGGACAAATTGAGATCATAGAATCATGCAACCAAGATCCATCCAGTCCCTGCCATGCAGCCCATGTCTTGGCAGAAGTCCTTCCTCATGAAACCACAGACCATGGTCCAAGAAGCCAAACTTTTCCCAATGACACCATCTGCAGAGCCCGTTGTCCACTTCTAGTATTCTTCCCTGCCTTCATAGGCCATGTCTTTCAACAGGAAGCAGTGATGAAATCACAAGTTGTGCTCCACGTCATTTCGCCACCTGCCCAGAGCTTCATAGCGCCTTGATATACATCAAAGACTATATCTTGCTGTGTCATTAGTTTCCACATGGATCAGATGGAAGGGGTAACGGTCAGGAGGCTTAATGGATCTTGTCAGGCTCTCTGTTACATCTTGGATTCTTGCCCCAAGCAAGAACACTGCTTGAGACATATTGTCTTGCCTGCTTCTGTTGCCGCTCAGGAGGGAGTCACCTACAACTGCCACCTGTCTCTTGTTCCTCTGAGAACTGGCAGGACTCTTTCCATCTGTACCACCCTGCAAGGTAATTTCTGTGCCCTCTGAGGACTGAGGTGGTTCTCTCTGTTGCCGTGCCTCACTGTCATCAATCAAGGGGAGAACTTGGAATTGGTTGTGCAGTTCCAAACTGACAGCATGACTCTGGTGGGTCTGCTTCAGTGCATTACAGTCTTCCAAGTGTCTGCCTCCTGCATTTGGGAAGAGTTGTCCTCCCTAGAAGCATTCCCCATGTGTTCACTTTCCCTGAGAGTCTTCTCTACTGTGTTCAAAAAAAACTTCCTCCTCTCTGAGAAGTTGTAGTGTTGGTACATGGGCTTCAAGTGGACCTTTTCTTCCAGCAGATCAACTAGCTTGTTCTTGCTGTAGATATAGTCCCTCTCCACATCCTCAGGCAAGAAGGCAAACATACCACAGCTATTGTAGATCACCTCAGAAGTTCCCTTACCATCCATGATCAGTTGTCTTACATAGGTAGTGACATGGCATTCTGGACCTCCCCTGAAACACCCCTGCAAAAATGTCTGTTTGCCTTGTCCTAATTACTAAGCTACTGTTTGCCCAGCTTATTCTTTCTCTTCTACTACACCCACACACAAAATGCCTATCACCTTTTCCTGTTTGCCTATAAGCATTCTCCTTCTCTGGACCAACAGGACAGACCCTGACCCCACTGCCAAGATAACTCCCCGAAAGGAACAACCCCACCAGTAGTAAACTCAACCCTGCCAGAGTTCCAGTTATATAGTCCCATCTACCAGCTAGGGAAGGCTGCTGGAAGCTTCTGGGCTTCTAGCAGAAGTCCTGGTCCTGCAAAGAACCCTTTCAAGCAGCAACAAGCAGCATCAAATAGCTTGAGCACCTTCAGGAGTTCCAGTTATATAGTCCCACCTACCAGCTAGGAAAGCCTGCTGGAAGCTTCTAGCTTGAGTCCCAACCCTGAAAGGATACCCTGTCAAGCAGCATATGGCCTGAGTCCCAGTTATATAGTCCCACCTACCAACTAGGGAAGCCTGCTGGAAGCTTCTGCAAACAGATCTCCACATTTGATGGTTGTGGTGGGAAAAGTGAAAGACCTCACAAGGTATAGGTTAGAATCACAAGGAAATGTGTGTGATAGATGGTGGTGACAAGGCCTGCTGTGTGTGCAGAAGCCTCCTGTTCAAGTTTAGTGGCTCACAGCTGATGTCCACCAGGCTATAATGTAAAAGTAGGAAAATACAAATGCGAACACCAGATCATTCTTCAGAACAGCAGGGCTGTGTCACAGAAAAGAGATTTCACAATCAGTGACACTAAAAGAAGCATTGACTAATTAGCCTCCAGGCAATATGTGTTTCCTGCCAAGAACTTATTAATACCAGGTGGTTTAACAAAACCTGATGTTACTCTAGCAAAGTTGCTTAATAGTAAGTTTCAGCATTTACATATTGAGCTCTGTTGCTTGTCACAGCTGGTTAGCAATGCTGTTGTTCGCTTTAATTTGCTGATTAGTCTGGTTCTGCATATTTTCAGTAAATTGAGAGACATTTTGGTAAGGGTTAGAATAAATGATTACAGGGTTTCCCTGAAATGTAATTGCCTCTGGCTCATTTGCTGTGCATATTGTGATTGGAAAGTGATTGACTATCACCACTACTCCATTCAACATCAAGGAGAAGTAGAAAGGAAGCACTATCCACCTGAGATCTTTTTCTTTTCTACCAGCAGCATCTTAAATTTGCTCTTGCTTTATACCCCTTACCTGTGGAGCTGTCAAAGCTGGGATAAACATCACCACTGAGCAAGAATCAGAGGTCACTAGCAAGAACAGATAGCCAGTCAAAGCTGGGTCGGGGAGCCTGAGCCTGTATAAACTAATGATGGGTGGATTGCATTTATATACTGTGCCACAGCTAGACAGCCTGTCAAAGTAGTTTAAATGTCAATTGAAAAAAAAAATACAAAGCTATCCCACCCCACAGGATTGCAATCTAAAGAAGGCACAGCACACAAGGATAAGGGAGTGAGAAGGGAAAAGGCAAAGCAAACAAGAAATTCAGGCATAGGTCCTTAGGTTATGAAATTCCTCAACCTGGCAGAATGCTGCTGGATGACAGTTACAAGATAGGTAAAGCCAGTGGATCTGTTTTTTGGGTCCCCCCCCTCCCCCGGAAAGCTCCTAATAGCCTCCTTTCTTTTTCTCAGATATCTGGGAAAGGGAAGATTGGGGGTGAAGTGTTCGAGGGAAGGGAAGATTGATGGCAAAAAGGAGTGGGAAAGTGACACTACCTTGTATCTGGGTGTATATCAAACCAGATGATAACTTTATGACATTTTTTGCAGTGTGGTTTCCCAAGTGGTGGAAGATGTCTGTTTGTCATAGTACAAGATTTGCTCTACCTACATATCAGGCATTTAGCACACTTTGTTTTGTCAATGTTCCTCAGGAAGTGCACATTACTTTAATTTGCAAATCTGCTTGCTGAGACACATACCTTAGAGGAAATTTTGTTGTGGAAGTGAAATAGGTTAATTGTTTTGAACATGCATGCATGCCCCTTAATTTCTAGTTCGTCCAAGTGTCTTAGCCTGCAGAGGAAGCTTGTACTGTTCTTTCTGGCCAGGCAAGCAGCAGTCTACCTGGTTGGGCAGAGTCATTCTGGGACCCAGGAGCCCTTTACAGATCAGGGACTGTTCCAGACTGGTTGACCATATGGAACAGGTCCCACTGTTGTCTTGTTCTATAGCTGGTGGCTCCTGAGAAGGTCTGAAGCTGAGAATGATTGCTTGGGTCAAGATATGACACCTTTCCCCTTCCTCATGAGGAAGCATCTTGTATGGATGACCATGCTGGACAAAGAGGTTGGCATAAGAGTTGCACTGAAACAGAGATGGTCTAGCTGAACCCACTATAGCGATAGGGACCAATCAGATGATTGGGGAGATGTGACTTCCAAGGTCTTGTGGGAGGAACACTGGAGAAGTGGAATGGGGAACTCTGTAAGTCCTCAGACAATATATTAGCTGCATGGAAAAGTAAAGATTTTGTTTAAACTCCCAGAATCCCCAATCCAGCATGGCTGGAAAACAAGCTTCTGGGAGATTTTTAGAATTTCCATCTTTTAAAAAAGGCATCTACTTTGCCAGGCTGACCCAGGGTGATCATTCTCACCCTGTAGAAGCTTAGCTTTCCATCACATCCGGCCAACTATTAGTGCAAAATGAAAAGTTCTCTATGCAGATCTTTTGGTTCATCTTTTGACTACAATTCTATAGCTTGAGGTGGAGGTAGGGAGAAGGAAAGAGTCACCCTTTATGTTCGGGGTGGGGAGAAATTAAAGAGAGGGTGCTTCAAGTCGCTACTTTTGGCTGGAGCTTCCCCTTGCTTCCACCCCTCTGGCTCTGAATGGATTCTTCACAAAGATATAATTATCACTCTGTGTCTTTTAGATATGGAAGTGCTGCTTAGTGGTAGCTACCATTACACCATGGATATACACCAGAAACTGCTGTCAGCAGGGCTACCTCATCGTGCAGCATTGACCGCATGTTTTGGAATGGGGGAAATGGCAACTGTGAAAGGAGTCAGATCTAAGCAGGGGAATTTACTCTACCTACAAATTCTGCACTCTGAAAAATGAGCCAAAATGCTACAGAGGGGCTGGCAAAACAGAAGGGGGCATTTTGGCTCAGGCTTAAAAGCCGTAGTATTTGAATAGCACCTCAGGTAAGGATTAGTGGTATAATATGTGTCTGTTTACAGACTGCAGGGGAAGGTCTTGTGTCCAAAGAAAATAGAAATACTCATTTTTTAATCTCCTGAGACTGGCAGTGCAATAGAATATACTTTATCTAGGAAATCCACATATTTGCAAGGCCTATAGTCTCTTTCTGAAGGAAAAAAAATGCATACACAAAACCATGCATACGTTTTTACAAATGCACACAACCATCATGGCATACAATTGAAAAATGTGCATGAATACTCTTTAGTCAATCAAGAGAGGTATGTAAAAAGGCATATAATAAGGTGCAGCTTTCTTTTTTGAAGTCACATTAGAATACTTTATTCATTTGTTGCATATTCCACCTTTTTCTTACTGTGGGTCCCAAAGCAGCTCAGATAAACTAATGGAAAATACACCTTTTAAAAAACTCACTGTAATAACAACAAAACCAATCAAATGAAGTATCCTGTTAAAACAGCACTAATTTAAAATAGTTTAAAGGCATTTAAAATTTAGCAGTAAGAATAAAAATTACAGCACCTTTCCCAATAAAAAGGACCCTTCAACAGCCATCAGTTACTAGCCTGTCTAAATATAAAGTTTTTGCCTGTTAGTGGAATGGGAGTGGAAAAGAGACTGGCCTTGCCTCCTGTGGGAGGGAGTTCCATAGGCTGGGAGCAGCCACCGAGAAGGTGCTCTCATGTGACCTCACCAAATGTGCCTGGAACTATAGTGAGACCGGGGGAATGCCCTTTTAAAACTTGTTATTGTGGGCCTTCAAGTTGTTTCTGACTTATTGTGACCCTAAGGTGAATCTATCGTGGGGTTTTCTGGGGACTGGGAATATGTGACATACCCATTGTCACCCAGTGAGTTTCCATGGCTGATCAGGGAATTAAACCCTGGTCTGTAGAGTCGTAGTCCAGCAGCTCAAACCACAACACCACATTAGCTCTCTTCAGGCAAGCTTATATGGAGAGATAACAGTATATCATACAGTCTAGTTCCAAGCTGTATAGGGCTTTCTGGTCACAACCGGTACTTTCAGTTGTGCCCAGAAATAGACTGGTAGTCGGTGAAGGTGTTGCAACTGATAGAATGTTCCCTATAGCTAGCATTACCTGTCAAGCTACAAATGGAAAGAGGGAAAAATAGAGTCACAGTCCAGTATGGAACAACGATGGAATAAGAAAGCTGTTGAGATACTGAGAAATGCAAGGAGAGTGATACTGATGTATTTCCACACCCCTATGAAAGAAAGGGAAGACATAAGAAAGGAGATGGTACAAGAGAAGGGATGTCTTTCTTGTGTCTCTCATTAGAAGATTTTGCTGGCCCAGGAGCAGAGCTGTCATTTTGGATGACGCAGCCAAGCACAACACTCCAACCGCAGCATCTTCTCTTAGGCACAGATCTGAAGGAACAGGAGACGGCCAGTCACTGCTGTTGGATAGCAGACTGGTGGAAGGGCTCTGGTTGTCTGAATGCCAAAAGGTATTCTGTTTTTGCTTCAGTGGAAAGCCTGTTCCTCCTTCCCCTTCCATAGCTTGAAAATTAAGTCACCAGTTATGACAAGCTTTCAAAGATCCACAAACCAATGAGAATGTGAAACACGTGGGACCGCATGATCCAAACACCAAGGATTATGGAAAAATATGGGACAGAGAAGCACAGCCAGAGGACTGGTGGCATCCTGCATATTTGGGGAAGCTGAATTCTCTCAGGACATCTTAGCACCTTGCATGCCCTCTTCTCTGCCACACATGTGCCACATTCTATAGTTGAGTCTGCAGGAAGAAAAGTAGGAAGTCTTTAATTGTGACTGAGTTGAACTTTCTCGTGGTTCTGTACTTAAATGAACTTGGCTCTGGGAAGCTACAACACTGATAGGATTTACTGATTCCTTATCAGTCTACACCACGGTTCAAAATTATGCAAGTCTTACCTCCACTAATTATTTTTGCAGCTGGTCATGCGAGTTAGAGAAGGAGAGAGAGAATGAACTCCTAAAGGGATAACCGGATGACTTAGGAGTTCAGAGCCACCCAATAGCTCAAATAGGGTAATGCTCCTCCCCACCATTTTAGGAAGAAGTTAACGCCATTTTGGGATGAGATTTTCCACTGTGATTGCTGAAAGCAGTGCGAAGCTGCATCCCTTTTTTTCAAAGCCAAGTATTATTTTTTGCCCCATCATTGCTTGATGCAAACAGTTGCAAAACAATTGTGAGTGCTAGGGAGAGGTGAGATAAGCTTGGCTTCGTGACATGTGAATTCAAATCTCACAGTTCCCACCCACTCCTGGTGTAAATTTTCCAAGTCATACCATCAGGCTCAGTTGTCCCATGTGTATGATTGGAAGAGGAATGATTTGCTTCTTTAGGATATATTGCATATTAAAAGTACTGCATAGATGTTTTGCAGTGGTAAACAAAAGTGAGTTTGACATCACGGAAATATTTCATAGCATACCAGGTTGCAATCATTATTTCTTCCCCTAAATCTAAATTGCCAGTTGCCAACTAGAGTAGACTCACTGAATCAATGAGATTTAAGTTTGTGCTGACTTATCATTTAGCAGTTAGTCAAATGGATCTTCTCTTGCTGGGAGTAGCAATTAAATTTAGGCTTATGTCTATTTGCTACTACTCTAATCTGATGTAATACCAACATTAGAAAGAGACATTAGGCATTTTGACCCTGCATTGGGTGATCGCTTCAAATATATCTATATCTATGAGAAAAATGGCCACCAAATGTATATGAAAATGCAGCTATAAAGATGGGCTGAGGTCAAGGGAGTGGATAATACTCATGGTTGCTCCAACTCTCTGTTCCCAGACTCCTTCTTGAGCCTTTATCACCATGACTGTTAAAAACAGTGATCTCTAACCTTTGCTTGCTAGACATTCAAATAGTTCTGAGAGGTGGGTGGCCATTTGTATGATGTTACACAGATGATGGTGGCTTCCTAAAGTAGTGGTAATACTCCCCTATGCATTTCCTAGGAATAACAATCATTTTGATTCAGTTGGAATAACCTGAAACAGTCTCACCCAAATGACCCATCTACTACCAACTCTGTATAGCAAAGAGGCATTCATCAGTACCTATGTGACTCCAGCAGCCATCACGTTAATTCCCATCCCCTCCTTAGAACTATTTGCATGCCAGCAACCAATGCTTTCTAACAAAACCTCTGCCACTGAGGTTGGAAAAGTTAATTTTTTTGAACCACAGTTTGAAGAAACCTCCAGTCACCATGATCACTGAACATGTATATTGGAAGATTCTATGAGTTTCAGTCCAGAAAATGAATTTTTCCAAGCTCTGATTTCCCAACCATGTTGGCAAAGGACTCTGGGTCAGGAGAAAAATGCTATTGAGACAAGTAGGTTTGCAGGGCTCTAGAACACTGTTCTGGATTCCTTTACTTAATTTAGGTCTCCTTTCTAATGCATAGTTATAGCACTTTGATACCACTTTTAACTGCCATGGCTCCATGCTATGGAATCCTGGGATCTGTAATTTCCTAAGGTGTTTAAAATTCTGTGCCACAGATTTCTAGTCCCTCTCCAAACTACAAAACCCAAGATTTCATTGGTTGCAGCCATGGCAATTGAAGTAGTATCATACTGCTATAATTGTTCAATGCAAAAGAAACTTGAGAGTTGATGACCACCCAAGCTGTGTAGAATTTCCAATCTTGCTTTGCTTTTCTCCTGTATCAGTGCCTGTCTATATGGCTGCCCTCCCTCAGCATTTGCAGAGGTGTAAAGCCAATTCAGTAATGATAGGAGATGTGTGCTTTTCAGATACGAACTGCACATAAAAATTATTTTAAAGCGCACAGTGTTTTTGAAATTTAGACTTCTGCTGTGTGACATTCCTGCAGGATGGGATTATGGGTGTGACATTTGTAGGAAGAGAGAGGATGAAGCAGACGTGTTGGAAAGAATCAGGTCTTAACAAGCTTGCACAGGGAAATGTCAGAGGTGGGGGGTTGACGGTGACGGTAAAGCTCTCTCTTGGAAAAACGCTGACTTCTCCATTTGCCTGGGCAATGTGGGGCAGTCAGCAAGGATTTTGAAAGCTGTTTGATTATTTAAAAATATCTTCCCAGGTCACATTTAATCAAGGCCACAACGCCAAGCCTATACGGCTGAGTCTTCTCTTAGAAATAAAATTTGACAGGGGAAAACGAAAATACTTCCAAAATCAACAGCAGTGTATTTGGACATCTTGTCTACACTTTCGGGCTGTCTCCCTTCCTGGACAAGAATTGCCAACCTTTGTGGGCTTCATTGCCGAAGCCTAAGGAGTAGCACCTAATGCCCTGTAAATCTAAGGCCACTTCCACACTACACTGTTACAGTGGCTATTATTCCACTTTCAACATCCCATGGAATTCTGGGGTTTGTAGTTTACTGAGACCAAAGAGCAATCTGGCTGAGAATTCTAAATGCCATTCCTTAAACTGCAAACCCCAGGATTCCATAGGATGTTGAAAGTGGAGTAATAGCACTATAACAGTGTAGTGTAGAAATGGCCTACATCAGGAGGGCTACAGCACATATGTAATGGATTTTCAGGTATCTGTTCCAAAAGTGACTGGCTTGTTAGTCTGAAAGAAAGACTGAACACAGGGTCCACCCAGGAAGAAACATTCTGTGTGACTTGCTAACTTATCAGACTCATTCAGTGGAAGGTTAATACAGGTTCATCAATGAGACCAGGAATGGGGAGACAATTTCCTGGACAGGCCACTCTGTCATCCTTCCATGAGCAATATCTCTCAAATTGCAGTTGCAGAGGGACTGTTCAGGGTGTTTCAAAGCAAGATCTCTGTTCATTGTAGAGGAGGGGAGTGTTTCACAGTGAGAGTTAATCAGCCCCTGTGACCATCATATAATGTGGCCCAGAATCCTTTGCAACAAAGAAGGGTTCTGTAATGCATGTTTGACAAATTAATTCTGCAGAGGTAGACAGTTTGAAAAAATATAGCCTAGAACCACTAGCTAGTGGGATGGTAGATTCACCATGGGGTTTATAACTAAAATTAAAGGTGATATCCAAGACTCTTAAGCCTCCCCATGGCATAAGTTCAGCACCTTGGACAACACTTTAACACTTATTTCAAAAACCCATAGTAGAGTCACCATCCCATTGACATGGGACAAAACTATAGAAGCCACAGGCAATCTATATTTTTCTGAGTGATAAATAGAATATTGGGGAGGATGGAATAGATTGGGGAGTGGGAAAAGTAGTGTTTTTCCTACCATTGGCCCCAGTTTTCAAATAAAAAGTCCCAAGTTAAACTTTCAACTCTGCCTTAATTCTACCACACAGTTCAGCTTTAGCAGCTTCCTAAATATGGAACAGAAGCCCTTTTTCTCTGGACTACAGTTCCCAGAATTCCCCAGCCAGCATGGGTGACTGGACATGCTAGCTAAGGGATTCTGGGAGTTTTAGTCTCCCCAAACACTTTCGCAAGGCCTGATGTGGGCTGGAATGCATGTTGCATCATATTGGACCAGTCCATCCATTGGACAAAATCCACATTCGTTCCCACTTTGCATCCACGCTGCCTCAACGTAATCAAGTGAATCTACCTTGGTTGTTGGAATCTCCTGTGAACGTGCTGTTTTTCTGCGTGCTTTTCTCTCTGTGTATGTTTTCCCCTTCTTCCCCTTTCCTTTTCTCATTTTGACCAACAATTTCCAAATTCCGTTCGATCTGCACAGATTTCAGTTATTTGCCAGATAGCAACAATTCTCGGTTATGACCACCTGGCTGCTATGAAATCTCTCAGGACGCTGAGGGCCATGAGGCCTCTCCGAGCCTTATCCCGATTTGAAAGCATAAGGGTAAGGGCGGTCCATTTTCAGTGTCTATGGAGTGTGTGCATCCGAAATAACCAATACATTCTCTTCTCTTTTTACAGGGAACGTGCTGTTAAGTCTTTCATTAAGGTGACACATGGTAGTCTCGTCTGCTAGTCGTAAAGAGGAAGATCAAGGTGTCTGCACGTGACACAGTTATAATCAGTGTTGTGACTCCATCCTATTTGTGTGAAGGACTTGGAATTCTGGGAGCTTTAGTCTACTCACAAGACCTACAGTTCGCAAAGTTACCAGAACACATGTCTACACTATAAGACTATACAAATTTAATCCCCAATCCCATTCTTCTCGTGATACTTTGGTGCTTCCTGAGTAGCTAACCAAGCTACAAATCCCAGGTTTCTTTAAGGATGGAGCCACAGCAGTTTAAGCGATATGAAATTGATATAGCTGTGAAGTGCAGATACACCTTAATGTATATGATTCTTTAAAGAAAGGCCTAACACTACAAACAGAGATCCAGTGGCGCTGGGTTTTATTTTTTAAAAAATATGATATTGTGGGGGGACATGATAAAATATTTGAGTGACAATTTAATTGGCATTGTCAAAATTCGTTTTTAAAAGGGGTAATAATCAATGTTTAGGCCTTATAAAGCATACAAGCAAATCTTCTTGACAGCACAAAATTAGTGTTCACATAATTTTATAGTGGGAGATGCGCCTACATTGCTATTGTTTCTGTTCAGTTACCAAAAAAAAAAGTTTATACTTAAAAAAACCCACTGTCCACATTACACTCTCTTGTTTACCCCACCTCCTTTCTTGGGGCAATTTTTTAAACAAAATTTGACAGCAGTCGGATCTCCATGTGGCCACTTTATTGAAAATGCACATTTATGAATGGGATTGCAGCCAGAATGAGGTCAGCACATAACCTCCAGCAGTTCCTAAGATTTATGGATCCATTTTGCATTGGAAATCAATGATTCTATATGATGAGGCATGGAAAAAAAATTATGGTATCTATGGTTGCCCTTCTTTTGCTACTTCTGCTGGGTTAATGCCACATTTTTCTCCCTTCAGGCTCCTTCTTCACCCATTGATTAACCAGCTTTATCTTTACAGGTGAAAATCCAGAGAATGAACACTGAATGGTAGGATTTGTGCTAATAGTTTGGACTTCTTTTCTCCCCCATTTTGTGTCTCCCTTCAGGTCTCTTTAGTAAGCCTCATAGCTAGTTCACTTGGATACTCCGAAATGGGTCCCATTAAATCCCTTAGGACCCTCAGAGCTCTGAGACCTTTAAGAGCACTGTCACGATTTGAAGGGATGAGGGTAAGACTCAATTTAACCCCTCCCCAACAAGATCCATCATTGAAGCCCGTGTGTCCGTCAACATCCAGCCGCATGTCTTCAAGGCCATCATGCATTCATTCGTTCGTTCGTTCTGTTTTGTTTTATCCATCTTGAGCTATAAATGAAAAATCAGTAATGGCATATGTTGCAAAATGCCCTCTCTTCCTGCTGCAGAATCATTCTGCTTGCTTGTAGGCATTAGCTCCAGCTTTGACTGATTCCTTTCTTGGTGGAATTCATAGTAAGCTAGTCTTGCTGCATGCCTTCTCCTGCATTCATTTACAAATCCATTTCAGGCTGAGGGAGTATCTGGCTGTATCATGCCCTCCAACGTTTTACAGATGAAAACCGGGACATGCGTGGCCGAGCAACATCAGAGTATATCAAAATGGCTAAAATTATAAATGAAGAAGAACATACCAGCTAGATGAGGCTGCAGCAGTTTGCTTTTGCCTGAGCCTACTAGGAAGGGCAAGATTCTGCTCTCTGTCCTCTCCCCCATGCTGAGTTAACTGAGCACCCAACAACTTTTGCACTTTTCACTCTGCAGCAATTAAAGTAAGCTGAAGACAAAGGGGGAAGGTGGGAGAAAGAGAGAGAAACCGGGACATTTCAAGAGCAGATGAAAAAATGGAATGAGGCTGGGACTGAGAGTATGTGACATGCTGAAGGTCACCCAGTGGGTTCCCATGGACCCTGAATTGGACCCTGGTCTCCAGGTTTGTAGTCCAGTGTTCACACTGCGACACCACACTGGCTCTCATAACTATAAGGTAGCTATATATAATCCTCTTCCATACCTGAGAGAACAGACTGGTGTGGGAGATCCAGGACAAGACGCAAGGTGTATGCAGCCCTGACATATGATAGATGAGAATGTCTAGGGAGAATATGGGAGCCCAAACCAAATCCTCTTTTTCCCTCCCATCCTCCCCTTACCTCCCTCCCCAGTGGTGCTGGGGCAAGGTTTTTTGGCTCATCTGGATAAGGTTCGAAACGTGTAGATAGGGTGGGAAGTGGGAAGCCCATGGAATGCCTTCAACTCTGTTTTGGGTTCAGCATCTTACACACCTCAAACCTGGAGTGGATTCAGAGCTCCACTGACATGGAAGCCACCACTGCATAAACCCGTGGCTTTCTGACTCTTTGCTGTGCCATTCCCAAATGTCTTTCCAACTTTACATTTCATTCTTGGCGTGGTTTGTTGCACACATCGCTTGTGGGTGTTTTGCAGATAGGCAGTTTGCAAAGATTTGGTACAGTCTTCTTCATTGACCCCTTGAGGACTAGCACCTTGTTCATTCCCGTTTTCTTGCTTGTGGTGTGTTCTGCCTGTGAGGGCAATGCTTGTGATAATTCCCAGTTTATTGAAAGGATTCCAGGTAGCTAGGGAAGTGGGATTGCTGGCCTTTTACTCTGTTCCCCAGAGCATGAGAAAGTTATCTTTCAGACTGCAAGCTGGCCATCAGGAATGGCCAAATAGCTTGTCAAAGGTTTTGCCTTTCCTCTGTTATGCTTCCATATTGTGCTGTGTTTTCAAGAATTTGGCACTCAATAGGTGTAGATTGAGGTGATGCAATCATTTCTATGAAATTCAAGTTTGCAAAATAAAAGTACATATTTCCCTTGAATAAATGCATTGTTAAAATGGGAGGGGAGAGATTAAAAAGAAAAGTTTGCAGTAAGGAAATTTCTCTCCCCCTCCCCACTCGTTCTTTCTTGAAATGATGCTCAAGAGTTGTCTCAGATTATCATTGATTATTCATGTTTCGTTGCAATCACACAAGTGTTTAGAGAAGAGAGTCTGCATTTTGCGGCCATACCAAGCCTTTCTGTCAGGCAGCTTTGTAACTGGAGATATTTTCATTAATAAGCTGATTTATAAAACTCCCTTGTTTGTGAACATGACATTTGTTTGAGTCTGCCTGTGCTGGAGCGTTTCGGTCTAAAGTCTGTGTGTCCTTCCTCATGCACAATTGTACCATATTTGCATGTAATTGTCTTCTGTCTAGTTGCAACAAATCAGGACAAAAAAAAATTAAAAAGAGCAGGATTTGTTGTTAGGTACAGATCACAGTTGAACAACCCACTGATTGATTGATTGATTGATTGATTGATTGATTGATTGATTTTTTAAAAAAGTAGCTGTCCTCTCTACAGATGGAACTGAGACAGCTAACAGAGAACTTGCTTGTTGAGACTTTGCATAAACTCTAATTATTTCAGTGATGCTTTAGCACAGATAACTTTTAGCTGGGTCAGGGCCCACCTAATCAATTCACCTTCTAACAACAACAACAACTTTTTCCAATGTCCTTTTCACCAAAGGGAGGAACATCAACATATGCAGTCAAAGACAAAGACAATAAAACATAACACTAGAAATATACATAAAATGAAATCCTAAACTCCCCACCAGTAAGTACCCTCTCAGCAACTTCAGGGACAGCTCAGTATCACTCAGCCCTCCATACCTGCGGTTTCTGTATCCACAGAGTCAACTGACCATGGCTTAAATATACATATAAAAAAAGAATCCCAAAAAGTAAACAATGGCCCTTTCCAGACGTGGGGGCGGAAACGACGGAACACGCTACTCACCGGATTTTAACTTCGTCCGGGCGAGTCTGTCGCAACGAGGAGGAGTGCGAGCTCGTTGCGCCGCACTCCTCCGGCGTCCTAAATGGCGGCTTCCGGTTGGTGGAGGCTCTCCACCAACTGGAGACGCTTGCCAGCCGGAAGCCCGCCCCCGGCAGATCTGCAGGCATGCACTTGCGCGCGCCTGCAAATCTGCTCCGGAGCCGGGCGACGGAGCGGCACGGGGTTGCGTGCTCCGTGGTTTTTAAAAACCTCTAAAAAGAGGTTTTTAAAAAACATGCCGCGCGACCAGTTCCGGTTGCTCCGGAGTGGACTGAGGTATGGAACTACAAAAAGTAGTCCGCCCCAGTCCACTCTACGGTGCAGAAAACCTCCATTGGAGGTCGCTCTGCACCGTTTTAATAGCCCGGTGCAGAAAAGGCCAAATTTTGCCATTTTATATAAGAGACACCATTTTACAACAGCATTGTACATAATGGGACTTGAGCATCCATGAATTTTGGTATCCATGGGGGGTTCTGGAACCAAAACCTAGCAGATACCAAGGGGCCACTGTATTGTTATAGCTGAGAGCCAGCTTGGTTCACTGGTTTGAGTGTTAGGCCATTTCCACACTAGATTGTTATAGTGCTATCATTCCACTTTCAACATCCTGTGGAATCTTGGGGTTTGCAGTTTAGGGAGGGGAGGCCCCTCCCTAAGCTGCAAACCCCAGGCTTCCATAGGATGTTGAAAGTGGAATGATAGCACTATAACAGTGTAGTGACTAAGACTTTGGGAGACCAGGGCTTGAATCTCCCCTTGACTGTGGAAGCTCCCTGGGTGAACTTGGGCAAGTTGCACTCTCTTAGCCTTGGAGGAATGCAGTGGAAACCCCACCTCTGGACAATTCTTGCTAAGATAACTCCACAGTAGGTTACTGTAGGTCAGAGTTGACTTGAAAGCACACACCATCATCAACAAATGGTTATTCTTAATGTTATTAGTAGAAAGTTGCAGTTAATCAATGTTATAGCACACCCTATAAATGCTCAGTTTTCTTTTTCCTTGAGATTTTTAAGAGCTTAATGCTTTTGTAGTTAAAATGTTCCTTGGTTGAGGATGCATCACTTTCAGTAAAGTTCTATCTTACCTTGGCCTTATTGTCACCGTCTGATTTTCCACTTCACCTTACTGACATCAGAGTCACCAGCTTCCACGGATCATTACTGATTAGCATTCATCTGATTTTGAGATTGAGGCTGTTCAGGGAGGCTACAAAGACTTTTTTTTTCCTTTTTAAGCAAGCTATTAGCTTCTAAGTGCGATGGGCCTAATTTGTGGTATTCTTCCCCTGCTGCTGAGACTTCATTCATTTGGAGTGGGTTTTTTTCCCTCTTTAATATTTTTAAAAAGTTGTCCACTTCAAGAACTCATTTGAATTGAAAAGCAGGCTGTAAGCCCTTAAATAGGATTATCACTTGGTGGTTCAAGTATATGATATCTTTATAATTTCCCTGTTAAAACCATACTCTTTGCAACCTTAAAAAAAAAAGGTATAAATAAAGAAAATGTACAAATAATAAAGGGGCTGTATTTTAATGGAAAATAGGTACACCCGTACCTTATTATCCATGCATAACTATAGAAGCACACGCTATCATTTAGCAGGGCTGAATTATTTCACAGAATCATTGTAATTGTTCATAAGTCAGGCAATTTGAATGCACTCCATTGGTATTAAACATTTGAATACATTCCATTGCTATTAAGTCTTTTTCAAATATTTTTCAGTCTTTTCCAGTCTATGTGTTAAGAACTGCTCCACGGGAAGGAGAAGCAATGTGCTTGTGATTCTGAAAGCGCGGCCCAATTTATGAGCGTGTGTGCCACTCTTGTTCGTTTCAGCAACACCCATGGGGGGAAATGGCAGGAGAGCACAAGTCCATTGGATTAGACTCAGCTGTGGTTGTAGAGCAGATCTACTGCCGTGATTTAAGTCCCATGGATTTCATTAAGTCTGTTCAGAATCTGACTTGGCACCTGAATCCAATCCATTATTATGGGAATTTTCTCAGCTGGGAAAGAAAGATAACTTATTCTCCAGAATTTCACAGGTGAAAACCAGAACTCTGGCACAGCAATGTCAAAGTGGGTCAAAATACATTAACCTGGGAGTAAGTCCCACTTAAGAGCCAGAGTGGTATACGGATTTGAGCATTAGACTACCACTCTGGAGACCCGGGTTCGATTCCCCACTCAGCCATGGAAACCCACCGAGTGACGTTGGCTGCATGACATACCCCACAAAACCGTACGATCGGTTTGCCTTAGGGGCTCCATAGGTCAGAAGCAACTTGAAAGTACGCAGCAACAAGACCAACTTAACTCATTGGGGCTTAATTCCGAGCTAGAGCAAGTGTCTTTAATTGCGTTCATTTAAATGGAAATTGCTGTCCCCACTTTTCTGTCTCACACAATTCCCCACTTCTTTCCCTCTCACGTGTAGAGATATAGAGATCCCCTCGTTCATGGACGTGGGCAGATACAGAAAATATGCCTCTTCTGTCCATCATCCTGTACTTTTAATAGAGAAGCTAGCATGATTTTTCTGGGATGATGTCTCAGGCAGGAAGAAAATTGGATCCCCTGTGATTTTCTCACTCAATGGGACTCCTGCGAAGTACAAACATACAGTGTGTAGAGGAATGCAGCCTTGGTTGCATGTTGAACCCAGAGCTTACCTGCTCTAAGCTATCCATTTCACCACTGAGACCGACTGAATTAATGTGTTTTGCTCTTCTGCAGAGGAACTGTGGGCCCTCTTACCCTCATGCAGGCTACACACCACCTCCATGCCTAGAGAAAAGAAGGTTAAGAGATGATGTGATAGCTATGGTTAAATATTTGAAGGGATGCCATATGGAGGATGGAGCAAACCTGTTTTCTGCTACTCCAGAGACTAGGACATGGAGCAATGGCTTCAAACTTCAGGAAAAGAGATTCCATCTAAACATTAGGAAGAACTTCCTGACAGTAAGAGCAGTTCAGTAGTGGAATACGCTGCCTAAGAGTGTGGTGATCTCCTTCTTGGGAGGTTCTTAAACAGAGGTTGGATAGCCATCTGTCACAAATGCTTTGACGGTATATTCCCGCGTGGCAGGGGGTTGGACTCTTTTAGCTCTATGATTCTCTGATTTTTGTGAGACTAGTAGTGATGTCCTGGACACTTTTATTTACTTTTTTTAAAAAAGATTTTTGGGTGGTTTTGCCTTCACTCCAACTGTCCCAGCTTGGAAGGGACAATCCCAATTAACCATCTCATCCCACGTTTTCAGCTGCTTTTAAAATGTCCCAGGGTTTTCTCTCTTCCTCCCACTTTTCCCTTTGGTCCTTAGCTTATTTCAGTTGCTGCAAACTGAGTTCAAAGCACAAAAGTAGTTTGCACCCAATTAGCTCAGTAGGGAAGAGACAAGAAAAGGAGGCAGAACTGTGCCCTTCCCAGTGAGTTCAAGCAAAAGCAAACTGCTGCAACCTCTCCTAGCTTGTGCATTCTTCCTCATTAATAACTTCTGCCATCTCCACACTCCAATGTTGCTTGGCCACATGTGTCCCGGTGTTCATCAGTAAAATGTTGAAGGATGTGGTTTTGGGATGGAGGAGGGTGGGATTTGAAATAGCAGTTAAATGCAAAATTACCCCTCAGGTGGTTTTTTTGGGCCTCAAATGGTAGACTTTGGCTGGAAAAAAATTGGAAGCTGCAAAGAAGTCCTAGGGGGTTTGGGAAGGCCTGAAGGTCACAGAAGAGCCCTCCCACGAGGTGATGTGGACCATGGACCACACAATTCCCACCCCGACCCTACTGAGTTGAGTTGGACTGGCTGTGATCAAGTGATCTCTCAACTTGACTGCATTTACCTGCCACTTAGAGTGAGGAATAATTACAAATAAGTACCCCAGGGAACTACTTTTATTTTTAGCAAGTTTAGCCACACTTAACCATGATTCAGGGACACTAAAGCTTAACATTATTACCAGCTGACAAGGCGCTTCAGAATGTGCAAGGAAAATCTGCCCCCATAAGAGATGTATTAAGTTCTTTTAGCACCAAGGTACAAATACATCAAGCGAGAAGGAGGATAATAGCCAGTGGATTTATCCCCGGGGGAACCCAAGATGAGACAAACAGCCTCCTTTTCAGACAAATGGATCTGGTGAAACTTCTTTGAAGTTAATGGAGCTGTGATGGTGACTTGACTGAAGCATCAGGAAATGTGAATGTGAAGGACAGGCAACCTGAGCCAAAAGTCAAATGGGGAGAACTTTCCCTACTTGGTTTTGTCTTCCCACTCAATTTTCATTCCACAGATCTCCATTTGAGATGATACTCAGGTTTTTGCTCCTTGAGATGGTTGGTGCAGCTGTCCTTTTTTAAAAATTTCTTTTCCCAAATGAAGTATTTAGATATGACTTTGGTCATACTTTAGCACAGCAGCAGCTGGTAGATTTACGTCAATGAGACCGTGAAACTGCTCTGGGTTTTTGTTTAAACTTTTAAGAAGCCATCCAAGGTGCTGAACCCTATTGTCAAAAAGCCATCCAGCACCTTTACAGTTGAGGCTAAAACCCAGAACAGATTTACCACCTCGCTGACGCGGAAGCCAGCAGCTACCACTACTTTAGCAATTACATTAATGGGTTTTGTTGGTGTTGGTTTTCCTTTCTTTCTTTGTTTTAAGGAAAGGTAAATAGGAAAAGTGAGGAATTCACTTGCTGTCTTCAGGTCAGGTCCATCATGTCCCCCCTGTTGAAGTAAGAATCAAAAGGCTGTCTGGTTGGGCTTTGTCCATGGAATGGATGGAGGTGCCATCTTGTCTTTCATCTTTGGCAGCAAATTGACTCGGGAGCTGCTCCCCCCACAGCCCCAATCTAGAACTTCTAGTATTTACATCGAAGAAAAAACACAACAGACGTGTTAGTTGTCCCTCAGAGCTGAGCTCAGGACCCTTTGTCATTTATAGGCTAAAACCAAAACATCACCTAAGACAAGTCATCCTTCCTTGACGTAGGTACGGTTGAAGATGACAGGACATTTTGAATGTGCATTCTTTCAGACGAAATCAAATGAAAAGAAAGGAAATCCCTTTTGCAAAGAAAACAGACTAAGGTCATCTTCCAGGGCTCTAGAGCAATTAGCTTTGTAAAGTCTGTAACACAGTCTTCACTTTAAATCATGATTCACAATAATAGTCTTAGCATTTTTTCCCTAAATTCTTTCTGCTGGCTTTTGTGAAATTCAGATCCATTGGCACCGAAGGGATTCAAGGCAGATCACAACAAATCTGTGGGACATTAGACTTCTTTTAATTTAATTTAACTGGAAAGGCATTGGATGTTTGTTCCATATGTTTGTGTCTTGTCTTTTTATCTGTGTGAGTTTTTCTGAACAACTCACTGGAATGGGAGAAGGTTGGTGGGATCGTGCAGCCTTATTCCTCCTTTGCATTGTCCTTTACTTGCATGATTTTGGCCTGATCCTCTGTATGTTTCCTGTGCTCCGCAGTGCCCTTCTTTCAGAAATCTACCCCTTTTAATTTTTAAATCTCTCATATTTGCAATAATTCGGGGCTGGTGCAGATGAACACTGAGCCAAAGCATTGTGGGTGCCTCTTTTACACACATACATACACACACACACATATACACACCCCAAAAAAGATTGCATTTCACTTTTTGGATAGGAAATTGTTTTTCTCAGTTTTAGTTTGGATTATCGACTGCGCACTCTGACAATAAAAATGCCATACCACATGTTCACTCTATCAATAAAAATGTTTATTCACAAAATAATTGAAGCCAGGGTCCAGCTGAATGTGTAACAAGACTCAGAGCTGAAAAGTTTCCTGAACCCTTTTATGCATAAGCTGGTACTTTTCAGATGAAGATGTGTACACACATACAGAGAAAGAAAGAGAGATTTCCTCACTCATGTCTATCATAACTTCTTCTGCTGATGACTTGCACTTCATTTTCAAGACTGTCCTATTATGCATGTTCTCCGGACTATCATGAACTGAGAACATGGGCATTATTTATGGCAAGGCAAGAGAGGGAGGTGATGGGAATTATAGTCCAACACATCTTAAGGGCACCCAGTAGGAGGAAGGCCGTTCTGAACCAGTAAAAGAATGATCACTGTAGAAACGCAACAAACAATTACAAATGAATGCCCCATGGGATTTTTTATCTATTTTTTTTTTTTAAGAAAAAGCCTCATAAAATTTCTTTTTTACAAGTACCAGAGTAAATCACCTCTTTTGTCTATGAAATCTGGAGGATTCCCTCCCTGGCACGTACACAGTTTCCTTGCAGAAGCCCAAAACGTAATGGTGAAATGAGTGTTATATTATTGGCTTTTCAGAAAGTTGGGTATTGGCCTATTAGACAAGCGACATTTTATGTGAACCCAGTTCACACTTGAATCAAAAATATTATTTTGTCCACCCAAGATCAATACCGTTTTGTCTCCATCTCAGTTTCACAGATGACCAAAGAGCAGAATAACAATTGAGTTGGCCGGGTTGTCAGAGTCTGTGAAAAGCCTCGATTTAGAAGACTTTGCAAGCTTTTTGATATGTTTAAACAGTGATCCAGCTAAAGGTTGCCATGGCTGAACTAACCACAACCAAAGTCAATGCAACTCAAGTTCATTGCACCTAACCACCATTCTGCTGCTTAATCATGGCTGTCTTTTGCTAGTTCATGGCTTGTGTGTTGTAATGTGAAGTGCTGCATATATAGAAACCTTTCATACTGTATCTGGTGGTTCAAAATGTGCCGTGTCTATGGTGTGGTTGTCATCTTCTCCTCTGGAATGCATGTTGATATTATTGAGTATTTCATGCCAGTGATGTTGATGTGTGTCCTGCTACACAATCCATTTTCATTCCTTTGGAGCCATATCATAAGTGCAACTTCTATTACCATGATAGTGTTATCAAGACTGATATTCTTTCTTATTGGATCCCCAATTTTTCCATCAGTATCATTCACTCTGGCATCATTCAGATCTTGGCCCATTCATCATATCCTTGTACAGTGTTATTTTGCATGCCTGATTAAACAAATTAAAGTGTTTGCTGATCCTGCTTGGGACCTATGCGAAAACAGAATTCTGCAGATACAGGAGATGAGAAGTTATAACGTGGAAAGACTGGAGAGGAAGAAAGGCAAGGGTTAAATCAGGGAGAGAAAAATATGGCCCTTCGGCTGTTGATGAGACTACAGTTCTGATAATCCTGCACCATTTGATATGCTACTAGGGCTGATGGGATTTTTTAGTCCAACAACATCTGGAAGGTCTCAGTGGTAGGCTGGCTCCAATTTACACACTAGCAGTAAAATGATCCAACTCTAAACCTAGAGATGAAGAACAGGAGTACACCTCTCACCTCCTCCATAATGTGTGAAATGGAAGCTGGTGTGCATGGCATCCATTTCATTCTCCTCACAGAAGGAGGGAACAATTGTACAAAGCAGATCATCATGTGCAGGGCTGGCCCAGGACATTTTGCTGCTGGAAGCAAAGGACAAGGTGCTCCGTGTACAGGTCATGCAGTCTCATTCCAGGAATGGCAAGGGGGCAGCATCTTCCATGCCATCTGAGAGTGGCAAGCTAGCTGAAGTGGTTGCATGGCACACAGAGATCTCTCTGCTGCCATTTTGCAGTTGCTTCTCTACTTCTGTGTGGGCCTCCCATGCAGACCAGCCAACTCACATTTTAGTAAGATGGATAGTAGGGAACAGAGTTTGGAAATGTTACTTTTTGAGTGCAGTTCCTTGAATCTGGGAGCCGTGCTGGTTGGGTGATTCAAGGAGATTTCTCCCCACAAAAGTAGATTTTCCAAGCTCTGCTGTAGGGGAGGGCACTTTCTTATTTGGTCCCAAATGAGTTGAATCATGGACTGGATAACTGTCAAAACTGGGTAAAAATATCCCATGATGATTCCTATGAAACTTCCAATACTTCACTAATTTCTAATTGCTTGAGTTCCCATGCAGATTGTGCTTTAAGTTTTAGATGACATTTGACTTTGATTTTATGATCCTTGGCTTCACTCAGATTAAGTCAGTGAAAGGTAGAGTATTTCAACTTTCCCAGTTTTGTAGCCTGAGCTGCTTATGATGGTAGAACCAAAGTGTGGAGAAGTTAATTTTTTCAAAGCAACTTCTAATATTCCCCAACCAGCAATGACTGCGCTGGCCATACTAGCTGGAGGATTTTGGGAGTCATAGTCTAAAAATTAACTTTTTCAAGTTTTAGGTATAACTGTTATTGTGAACTTAGAGTTGTTACATACAAGACAAAAGATCTATTGGTTTGATTCCACTTTAACTGCCATGGCTGCATCCTTCATAACCATGAGTTTGGTAAGTTTGGTGAGTTACTTGGAATTTTCCGCTAGACAACTTTTGTCCTCTTCTCTGAACTGCAGTTAGCAAAATTCCCTCAATGCCCAACTTTATTGTTATGGGCCTTCAAGTCATTTCCAACTTATGGCAACCCTAAGGCAAACTTTTCATGGGGTTTTCTTGGCAAGGTTAGTTCAGAGGGGGTTTGGCTTTGCTTTCCTCTGAGGCTGAGACAATGTGACTCAGTCACCCTGTGGTGTTCCCATGGCCAAGCAGGGATTTGAACCCTGGTCTCTAAAGTTGTAGTCCAGTGTTCAGATCACCACACCATGCAAGTTCTCTTCCTGCATTACAGAATTAAACCAATTTAATCCTCTTTTCTCAGGATACCTTTTATCTTCTAAAAATTTCACCAAACTAGACATTCCAGGATTCTGTAGGATGGAGCTATGACCAAGTGGTATCAAACGGATAGATCTGTGTACTGCAGGCATATCCATAATGTGGGTCTCAGTACTGCAGACACTTTGAAGCTAGGATGAATCTGTCTCCTGGAAGGGCTGGGAAAGAATCCATTTGGAAACTATGGAAGGCAATTGCTAGTTAATGGCCGTTTCCACACTACATTGTTATAGCGCAATTATTCCACTTTCAACATCCTTTAGAATCCTGGGGTTTGCAGTTTAGGGAGGGGCTGGCCAGCCTCTCCCTAAACTGCAAACCCCAGAATTCCATAGGATGTTGAAAGTGGAATAATTACGCTATAACAGTGTAGTGCAGAATGGCCAGTGTCATCCATAAAAGTCTGCTTCTGAACAGAGCATCTCATTCCATGGCAAGGAAAACAGGAGTAAATTTCTTCAGAAAGAGTAGCAGAAGTATTTGCACTGCACTTTTGAAGAATCCCACTATGCTCGCCCCCATGTGAACATATAGCAATCCCCCTGATTGCTGAGATTAGGAAAAAAAATCTCCCTGCAGTCGCAGGAATTGCTGGCAAAGACCCTTTGGCTATGCATTTCACACATTATGTAGGCCCAAACAGGAGTTCATGTTCAAGCAGGGTTGGGATTACTTCTATCCAGAAAGATTCATGTTTGTGGGTAGATACTGAATCTGAGTTTCACAAGATTAGGACCTTACATAATTTTGTTAATCATAAGAAAGCTCTTCTTTTTTGTTCTGCCCAGCGTGTTCCCTGGAGCTGTAGCTATTCTGAGAATACATCTTTTGACATCAGAGGAACAATAGTGTACATGTTACTAACCAGGAGATAGGTTACTATAAATATTACACTTGTAGCCAAGTACTGTACATCCAAAGAATTTGGAGCTGGTCAAAGTCCTTGAAGATTTTAACCACGTATAAAATGTTTATGCCACCAAGTTCTACACCACTTATAACCAGCCCTGATCCAGAGACTGCACTGTTGCTTAAACACAGGGTTTCTCGGTCTTTGGTCCTCCAGATGTTTTGGCCATCACCTTCCAGAAGCTCCAGATAGTGTGAACCATGGTCATGGATTCTGGAACTTGATGATCAAAACATCTGGAGGACCAGAAGTTCAGAACCACTACTTTAATATCTCCAGCTCAGCAAAATGCCAGGAAAGTAACTTTTATCTCAGCTCTGTAGAATGGCCATTGCACATTCACCACCACTCCAGCTTCAGGTCCAAATAGTAGCTTTGGGGCTGTTAGCCTGGTGCCATCCAAATGTTTTGGGATACTACACCCACAGTCCCAGATCACTGGCCATGCTGATAGGAGATGGTCATTGGCTGGTGGGAATTTGAGACCAAAACAACTGAAGGGCAACAGATTGGCCACTGTCTTTGGGGCGGGAACTAGCAACTTGATCATGATCAGTCATGGAGAGCAGCCCATGCACAGTTTAATGGTCGTAGTATCACACACAACAGAAGGACTGCCCATTTGTTCTCGAGTCTCACTGCACAGTGTTGGTCCACCTTTCTTCAGAACTCTGTCCCTGAGTTAGCAGAGTGTGTAGAGTAGCCAATTTGGAGTTGCGGCTTACAGTAGACCTCCAGCAATAACTGCCTGCTTTCTTCTCATTCGTCAAAGGTGGTGGTCAATGCCTTGGTAGGTGCCATACCTTCTATCATGAATGTTCTGCTTGTCTGCCTCATTTTTTGGCTCATCTTCAGCATCATGGGAGTCAACTTGTTCGCTGGAAAGTTTGGGAAGTGCATTAACAAGACAGAAGGTGACGAGCCTTTGAACTACACAATTGTCAACAACATGAGTGATTGCCAAAGCTTGAATGACACAGGAGAGTTGTACTGGACAAAAGTCAGAGTCAACTTTGATAATGTTGGGGCAGGCTACCTGGCTTTGCTACAAGTGGTAAGTTCAAGACTCCTTCAGGTGGAGGATCAAGGAAAGCTTCAGTCCATTAATTACTTGATTTGTTTCACTGTTCTAAGATGCCTAGCAAAGTATTAAAGAACATGGAAGAGGTGGTCTCTTTCTGAACGCTTTGGCCCTGATTCACACACGCATGGGTGCTCTCCTTCCTTTCAGTGGTGGCAGCTGACCAGAACTTTGAAGCAATGCAATATAAGTACCATAATTCCCAGTAACATGTTACCTGTTTTTTTGTTTTGTTTTGTGTTTTAGTTTTTAGTTATGGTGATAAAGGTACTGTGAAGATACGTTTCAAAAGCAGTGTGAGTCTGATTTGACCTTCATGTCACTGGAGCAGTGAATCCACTTTGAGATGTAGTTGAGCTTAAAGAACTATCCAACGTGCTGAATTTACTTGATGGCACAGGATTCAGTGCCTTAGATAATTTTTTAATTTTTATTTATTTTAATAAAAAAAAGAAAATTTACACACAAACATAAACAATATTCATACAAATCTAGTTATCTTCGATTCTCTTAGAGCAACATCTCAAAAGCAGCAAGTGAAAGATAATAAATACAAAGGAAGAGAATAAATAATGTATAAAACACTCAAACTTCCCTCTGACTATCTTTGGTGCTACTTCTCATATAAAACAGAAGAGTGTTATATTTTATGTTAATTGTTTTGATTCTACCATATTCAGTTCACACATAAGATTCTTTCTGATTAATTCCTAAGCTCAAATTATCTATCAAATCTATTTATATAGGAAGTAATGCTTCCATCTAGAAGACTTACTACTGATAGATCAGAACAAGTGTTTCTGAGATATTTGATTAATGGGTCTGAAACTCTAACAAACTTTTCTATCCTTGGATAAGTTTTTCTAAAGTTCAAACTAAAACCTGGAGCAGTTCCATCACCCTTCTGGCATGGAAACCACCAACTGACAGTTTCAAGAGTAACATAAAATGGGACAAAGCCAGTCCATCAGTGCATTGAGTAACATTTTCTACTTACACTTAAAGAGCTTTTTTTTTTTTAACGAAATTTGCTTTGGATTTTCCATGTTTGTCATAAAAAAGTAACATGCCACACAACAAGTTACGTTTACTATAATGGGGACAAATTACTTTTTAAAATAGTTTTCCAGGCTCTGGTGTTGACATCTGCATGAATGCCCATATGGTAGGATCACCTCTAATCCCAGCCAGAGAACTCAGTGAGTGGAGTGAAATTCAGAAGAATTAGAACTGTAAGAATTAGGTTAGAAATAAGCTCCAGTGTTTCCCATTTCCACCCTGAAACCTAAGCTGGCAAATATCTTTTCTGTTGATACCAAACAGTCTCTTTTGAAAAGAACAGTTTTCTGCTGTATTGCAGAGCCTAACTTTCTGCTAAATTTACTAGGGCATTACATAGATAGATGTCATGACACACCAGTTTTTTTTTCCCTAGACACTGCACAATTTGAGAGCCCATGTTTTTATCTGTTTGGTTTTCCTACTTGCAATTAGTAATATTGAGACAGGGGGGCTTAAAATAGCAGATTGCACTTGAAAATGAAATAGAAAGCAAAATTCAAGACTGTGATGGATCACCAGCTCATGTCCCCCTTAGAAGCTAATGGAAGGCTAGGGACTAAAGGTGTCTTCTTGTTAGGGGACATAGCCAGTGGGACCTATCTGCTTGACTCACATGCATAGATGCATACATTCCACAGGCTACAACCCTAAGCTCACTTTAGGGAGCAAGGGCCCAGAGTTCAGTGGTAGACCACATACTTTACTTGCTTTACTCCAAATGTAATCCTCCAGAATTTCCAGGAGCTGTGACAAGGCTCCAGCAGCCTGAAACCTTGGAGAGCTCCTGCCAGTCTATGGCCCTTTCCGCACGAGGCGAGGGAATCACTCCATGCCGTTACCTACTGCTGCTTCTGGGGTCCGAAGCAACGCGGACTGTCCCTGAAGCCCTTCCGCAGGGCTCCTCCTTGGTCCAGAGTGAATCGGAGCAACGCGAGGTCTGTAGATCCGCACTGCTCCGGCTTCCAAAATGGTGGCTTCCAGCTTCCAAATGGTGGCTTCCAGTTGGTTGTGGGTCCCGACCAACCGCTGAAGCTCACCATGCCTAAAGCCCACCCTCCGCAGATCGCAGGCTGGCATTGATGTGAGCCTGCGAATCTGCACAAGGGAGCAGGAACGCAATGGTGTGTTCCAGGAAAATAAAGACCTGTCTTTAGAACACACGCTGGAGGACCACTTGGGATCATTTTGGAGTGGACTGAGGTGCAGATCTCTGGTAAGTAGTCCGCTCCTAGTCCGCTCCAAGGTGCAGACCTCCGTGAGAGGACGCACTGCCCCATTCTAATTGCCTGGTGCGGAAAGGGCCTATGGCCCTTTCTGTACCTTACCTGGTTTTGGAGACACCCCATGTAGGTCCTGATGTCAGCTCTGCCAGGAGTGTAGCATGACAGGAGGGCTCCCCTCTGCATTGGCTGACTCCGTGTTCCAGGAAGCACAATGGTCTTGCCTCTTCCTGCCACAGCACAGCCAGGAAGTTTCCCAGGCTGCACTGGGGCAGGAAGCACAGGTATTGCGCTTCCAGGGCCTCCACAGACAAGGCAAGTCCATGATGGTGGTGCAATCGTCTGTCATTGATAGAGAAAACCTGTCAATGATTTGCGGCGCAATCATGCTGCCTGGGGACAGAAGAAAGATGGGACCGTGATGATGTCGTGCATAAGTGTCATCGTGGTCCTGTCCTTCCCCTGTCCCTATGGCGGGTTGGGAGAATGGAGTGGAAAGAGCCAATGCTGATAGTACTGGGCTCAGTGGAACAGAGGTCTGACTTAGTATGAGGCTATTTCCTCTTGCCTTCTTAGGAAGCAAGTTCCATTAAACTAAGACTCGCCAGTCACGTAGGGACAGAGGGGTGTGGAGGCAGTTCGCCCCAGGCAGCAATGTTTTCGGGGTATCCAGGCCCATAGCCACACCCCCGCACGCCCTGGCCACGGCCCCACGCACTCTGGCTATGCCCCCATGGACCCTCACACCATAGCCCCACCCTCTCCTGGCCCACCCCTCCCCACACTCCAAGCTCTGCCGCAGAGACTCACATTCTATACTTCTCTACACTGTCCCAGTTTGGCAAAGACCATTCCAATGAAGCCAAATCTGAGTGGAGGCAATGCTTATTCTGGGTAAAATGGCCTTATTCTGGAGTCTACTAGGGCTGCTCTACTTGTGGGGAGAGTCTTCTGCCAGATGCCCAGGGCCCTTTTATACTACACAGTTATAGTACTACAGTTCTACTTTAACTGCTGTGGTCCCATCCTGTGAAATCCTAGGATTTCCAGTTTAGGGAGTGTTGTTTAGAATTCTCTGCTGGAGAGCAACGGTGCCTCCTGAAACTGGAAATCCTAGCAGGATGGATCCATGGCAGTTAAAGCAGAATCAAAGTGCTGTTACACTGTGTAGTGTAAAATGATCCCACAGCTCTCCAGAGCAGAGTCGCTTGGGCTGTAAATTCAACCCCAACTCGTTGCTTGTCGGCTTTACAATATGCAAAACAGGGAGCAAAAGTTGAGGGAGATAATTGGGCTCAGCACTGACATTGCCTTTTGTTGAGCCATGTTGGCTTTCTTATGCTTTAGCTTGTAAGGTGTTTCATTGGAAAGTGTGTGGGTAACACTTTTCACAGTTTCAGAAGTCAGAGAGGAGTCTGAGCGGAATTTCCTGCGGACATACGAAACTGCCTTCTGCAGCCATTACTGGGTACATTGACCCCTGTGCTATGCACTCAGGCAGGCAGCTGTTCACACAGGAGTGTCCCTGTGGACATAAGATCCTTCTATTGAATGTCACACAAAGCCATTGAGCCACATTCCCTTTCCAAAGGAAGGGACCAGCTATCTGTGCGTCGTGTCAAGCAACCAAGAAACCAAGACTTAGTCAGGGTTTGAGAAAGCTACTTTTTTGGACCACAATTCCCAGAAGCTCCATATCTATGATCATGCTGGCTAGAGGGTTCTGTGAAGTGTAGCATAAACAGGTAACTTTGCTGCATTCGGAGCCAGTTTATAGGGTTGGGGTATAATACCGTAGCATACCATCCAAAATTTCATAGATACAACTGAAGGTACACTTGGAAGATGGCCACCCAGTTCTCAATGTTCTAAACATCCTATCTCACTTCCTGCCCCAATTACAGACAGTTGAAGGTTCTTCACTGCCTGCGGTACTGATTTAGTTGGCATCTGCCTGTTCTCATTTCTTCTGGCCCCTGGCACTCCTCCACAAAAGCATCGCTTTTCCACTTTCAAGCCCAGACTCAGCATCTCGCTTTCTTCCTTCTGTTGCTTCACTGGGTTTCCTTTCCTTTTCTTTTGACTCACAGTTAGCCACAGTCTACTGGTCTGAAGCCTCCAGCAGATATGCCACACTCCCCTTCCCAGCAAAGGTCTAATCATCAGCCTTAAGATGAATTTATCAGCTTTAATCTCATTCACCGTACCCATACTACATACACACAGAGAGAGAGAGGCTTCAGTAGCCGAAAGTATTTTAGCTGGTTCTCTTAACAGCCAGGATTATATCATACAACACTCGTGTGAAGATCTTGCCACCTCCAGATCTGGTCTGTAAGTGGCTACTAATTTCCTGATAATTTCCCCTGCAGCCTCATTTTTCTGCCCTTGGTGATATCACTGCTTCTTTGCTGAGTGTGTAGCGAAGGATTCCAGAAGCCCAACTGGGCTTTGGATTATCTCACTACTAGGACCCTTCAAGGTGGGAGAAGCTTTTGCACTGACAGCTATGCCTTGCAAAATAATCCCTCTTCAACCAGTTCATGAACTACAGTTGTGAATTTCTGAGGTTTCTGTGTGTGTATGTGTGTTTTTAAAGCAAAATGCTTCACTGATGCTCCATCTTGCAATCTAGCACAACAATACACTAGGATAGAAACATTATGGAAAGATCACACCCTCCAACATTTCACAAATGAAAAATGAGCCACATGTGGCCAAGCAACATCAGAGTGCAGTCAAGGTGAAAACTGCTATTAGTGAGGAAGAACGCACAAGCTAGGAGAGGTTTCAGCAGTTTGCTTTTATTTGAAGCAACGGGAAAGGGCAAGTTTCTGTCCCCTCCTATCTTCTCCCTCCTGCTGTGTTAATAGCA
The DNA here is from genome assembly GCA_030412105.1 of Cyclura pinguis. NCBI lineage: Eukaryota > Metazoa > Chordata > Lepidosauria > Squamata > Iguanidae > Cyclura > Cyclura pinguis. The sequence goes on along the minus strand of CM059604.1, from coordinate 130,680,983 downwards.
TGCAAACTAATTCTGCACTTTGAACTCAATTTGCAGCAATTGAAATAAACTGAAGATGAAGGGGGAGGGTGGGAGGTATAGAGAGAAACTGGGACATTTTTTAAAAAGCTGAAAAAGTGGGATGGCAGAGAATTAATGGGGAATTTGTACCTGCCAAATCAGGACACTTGGAGGGGATGCAAGAAGCAGGGTTGCTTCGTCAGTGGGAAGATGAGATGAGGATTACACTAGTTTATAGGGATGGGCCGACGGAATCCTTGAATCCTCGAATCCTGGGTAAGGATTCGAGATTCCTGAATCCGAATCCCTGTGCCAAAATAGGCAAACTGAATCTTTCAAATCCGGCAACCAAATAGATTGTTGGAGACTGGGATGCCTGAAAGGCAGGGAGACTGGGACGCCTGAAAACCTGGGAGACTCAGACTCCTGAAAACTTGGGAGACCAGATACACAAAGGAAGATAGTAAGTAGGTGAGTTTTTCCCTTGGAGTAATAATGGCTTTTGCTAACAATTTCACAAATTACATCTGGGGTTGTATTCTAAGATATTTAAATTGAACATTTAATATTTAAGTTCAGTACTTGACTGGAAGCTACAGGCTTGAGATTTCAAGGACAGCTGAAACATTCCTTTGCAGAGCTCCATTGCAAACCTCTTTCAGACACAATTCTGAGGTTTGTAGTTTTACAAGGTGTCACAGCCTTCTCTGCCAAAGTGTGCTGGTGCATCATCAAACTACAAACCCCACAATGCCAGAAGGAGCTATGCAAAGAAAAGCCAGTTTTGACCTGGATTATCTCTGTACTGTAGTGGTCCTCTCAACACAGGCAGGAAAATGTGAGATTAATCCACAGTTTCCTGCCTCTGTAGAAAGGGCCTTCATGTCATTTTCAATCTGGGGAGATCCTGAGACAGAACCAGGACAATTGTCTTGGCCAGATTTCTTCAGAGGGAGGTTTGCCTTTGCCTAGGCTTTTGCTAAGGTGCCTTGCCCAAGATTATCCTTCTTTCCCTTGCTTTTAAAACTCTTTTTAAAAAAAGGATTGGAAAGATTCGAGATTTGTGAGATTTGTGGATTCCTAGAACCTTCCAGGGATTCGGATCCGGATCCAGATCCGGAAAATTCTGGATTTATCCCATCCCTACTAGTTTAGAAAGCATGCTAGAGACCAAGAGCAACCTCTTTCTTCCCACCCCAACCTGCTTTGTTAGGAGAATCATTTGCTAAGGAGAGAGTGACTGTAGGATCTGCTCTAGTTAGGATTAACTAACAGGATTCCAGCCCTGGTTTAGTAAAATAAGCAAACTTAAAAGCATTTCCTTTTCCCTACAGCAAACTCCTTGTGACCCCCCAAAAAGGGCTTAACAATGGCACACAAAGAACAGCTGCTTATAGAGGGAGTCCTCCAAAATTGGACATCTATCCCAAGATATATTTGCTTAAGGAAGTTCAGGGAAACGATGTTTCTTGACTCTCTTTCTCCCCCACCCATCCTGGGCAGCCTTGTGGTTCACATCCCACATTTGTTCCAAAGGATCCCAATCCCCCAAAGAAGCATTTGTGGGGTTGCAGGTGGCATCCAGACGAAGGGAAAATGGAAAATGTTGTTCAGCAAATTTCCTTGAAACTGGGATCCAAGCTGATCATCTTGTTTTAAATATAAGAATACAAGGCTCCAGCCAGAATAAGCAACTAGCTTTCATGTGAGCTCAAATTCATGGGGCAATTAACAGCTGCGGGAAATTATTTTTCCCCCTACACACATCATATTGCAAATAAAGCACAACCCAATAAAGTCACTGTTGCCACAAATGCTTATTATAATTACCCTAATTACAGATGTTGCTCTTTCTCTCTCTTTCTCTCTCCATCTCTCTCTCCTGCTCTTTTCTTCCCAGGCAACTTTTAAAGGCTGGACAGAAATTATGTATGCAGCAGTGGATTCACGAGAGGTAGGCTGCTCACATCAGTATCTTATTCCTTTTTCCCCCCTTTTGATAGCAGTGGGTGTGTTGGGAGAGAATCAGTCTGTCCTGCTCCTCAACCATGACTGTATTATTATTATTATTATTATTATTATTATTATTATTATTAATATTAATATTAATATTATTATTCCCACTTTTCTCTCAAAATTGGGACTCAAAAGTGTTTACAGCTTAAAAGAAAAAGGCAATTGGAAGCATACAAAATGTAAGCACTAAAACAGAACCCTGAATAACAGTCCTGGATAATAGTCCTCTGAAGGCAGAGCCAATTCTAGGTCTGAGAGGTCTTCAAGCAAAATCCCCTTTGGTTGGGGAACTCATTTACCAATGAATCATGGTGGGCTTACCAGAGATTTCAAGAGTCATTTCAGACAAGAAAGCCCAGAATCCCCCAACTGTGGAGTCTGGGAGTTGTAGTTCCCTCCTAAATAAATTTACAGGCTCTGGTGTTTAGTTGGCACAAGTCTTCCAAGCAGGTGGTTACAGGTGGCTACAGGCCACTATGTTTAATTTCCCATAATGGCACAGAGTGATGCTATATTAAGAGAATTGTGGGAAGTTAAAATGGCACCTAAAACCCAGCCTTAGAGCAATGGGCTGGGGAATTAAGGAATGGGCAAGGTGGGCCCATTTTGGCCATTGCAAAGTTCCATCCGAATGAAAAGAAGCTGAAGAAAAGCATCAAAGGGAGAGGGAAGTTCTCCTGCGCAACCACAATTGTGACAAAATGGGAACTACAGGGAAGCAACATTATGCTCATTGTTCCACTGAGGCTTGTGAGGAAAACTTTTCCAGCAGAAGCTGTGCCTGGGGCTTCCAGTGGAAGCAGCTGGTGACTCACATCTCAGTAGGGCAGCAGCATGTGCTCTGGGTTTTAGTCTGAACTTTCAAGGAGATATCTAAGGTGCTGAACATATTTGGGGGCAAAGGATCAACACTTTGGACAGTTCTTTTAAAGCCTAGAAGCGATGCACCTTCCTGCTGACATGGATCCCACCTATCACTTCTGGTTACCAGTTCTCACTTCTCTCCATCTTTTGATACCATTTGGGGATTATCTCATTTTTATGATCAAAATGTCTGCCTCCTGTACATCTGGCTATTAGATGGTGGTGTTCAGTTTGGCAGGCAAAAATGCTAAAAATCCTCCCTGGGTAGTAGAAGGTAAGGAGGGTACTTCTGGAGGGAGATGTCAGGACTATGACCCAGAAGGAAAGGAGGTTTTTGGAAAAAAAGAAAAAGGAAACTCTTCCTTTTATTCCGTGAGTTGAATCTTGAGCCCATCTCAACTGCTCTTTTTTTTAAGCTCCTATTTAAGTGCATTTAATGTATCATCTGGCTCCATGGCCAGCTAATGCTTTAACAGTTCCCTAGAAAGCTACAGCAGCTGGTGGCTCCAATGCCAGTGGGATAGTGCATGTGCTATGTATTTTAGTCAGAACTTTAAAGGAACAGTCCAGTGTACTAGATAAGGTTCAGCACCTTGGATGACTCCTTTTAAATGCAGGTTAATACCTGGAGCAAGCTCACTGAGTTACCAACATTGGAGCTTCCAGCTGCCATTGCTAGAAAGCCTAGGTAAAGTATGCCAGCCATGAAGCTGGGCTACTTATTTCCTTTTCTGTTTGTAATAGTAGAAGGGGAACGCTCTGAAGGTCCAAACAGGGAAGAGGGAGAACAGATGATCGTTTGCCATATAATCTTCCATCCCACCACTTTAGGACGGCTCTCTCTCTCTCAAGTCTGTCTCATTGACTTCAGTGGAACTTATTCCCAGATAAGTTTATGTAGATGGCAACTTAAAGCACTATTCATGCAACCTCAACTCATGCAACCAATGTGTGTTCAATCAACAATGTTTGTGTGGGCATATGCCGGGGTGAAATGGTGCCCACGAGCACTGGTTCACTCCCCTCGCTCTTTCTGGAGGCCTGAACAAAGGGTGCCCTCCCTTCTTAACAAACAGTTCCTGACTCACAAAAACCAAAAGCAAATGTAGCTTTTCAAATGTCATGGGGCAGGGACAGGAATCATGAGTTCCCTCTGGATGCTATTGGACTGCACCTCCCAGCATTCCACTGGCTATGTTGCCCCGGGCTGCTGAGAGTTGCAGTTCAGGCAACATCTGGAGACAGAATAATATCCATCTTTCCTAAGGAATATGCAGTGAGTGACCTTTGGCATGCTGGAACCTTGGAAGTCAAAGTATTCCTCCAACCTGATGCAGAAAATATCTACTTCTATAGGAACAACAACATTTAACATACATGTTGCTTTAGGATGCTGGTAGATATTGATCATCCCTTCTTGCTTTTTCCATTGTGCTTTTGCAGCGTGAGGAGCAACCTGTGTGGGAATACAATTTATACATGTACCTCTACTTTGTGATCTTCATCATTTTTGGCTCTTTCTTCACTCTGAATCTCTTCATCGGGGTCATCATTGATAATTTCAATCAACAAAAGAAGAAGATAAGTAGTGTCAAATTAACTACATCGCTCCCAGCTACTGGGTGAAAGCTGGAGCTCAGTGGGGAAAGCATCTCTCAGGCTTGCAAAAGGTCTCGTGTTCAGTCCCTGGTATCTCCAGTTGAAAAGTTAGCAGCAGCAGGGGTGGCTGATGGTTCCCATGTCAGTAGAGCAGTAAATCCACTCCAGGTTTGAGTTCAGAATTTACAGAAGGTATTCAAACTGTGGAATGATCTCCCCCAAACAGGTTGAATACCTGTAACTCTTAAAGCTAAGTAAAACCTCAGGTGGGTTCACTGCCCCAACAACATGAGACCTACCATCCACCACTGAGCAGGCAATGAGGAATATGTACCCTTGACATATTTTTGGACTGCATACCCTCAACATTTCACGCGTGTAGCTGAACAACATCAGAGTGTGGTCAAGATGGCAGAAGCTATTTGTGGGGGAGAACACACAAGCTGGGAGAGGCTGCAGCAGTTTGCTTTTGCCTGAGCCTACTGGGAAAGGGAAAAATCCGCCTGTTCTTCTCCTCTCACCCAGCTGAGTTAATTGAGTGCAAACAACTTTTGCACTTTTGAACTCAGTTTGCAGCAACTGAAGTAAACTGAGGAGAAAAAGGGGAGAGAGGGAGGAAGAGGAAGCAGAGTGGTTTTAAAAGCAGCTTAGAAACAACAGAGGATTAGGACAGTCGGAGATTACGAAACCGCTCTCCTGTCAGCCACAGCCAGCAGAAGTAACTGTGAGGGAGGGTCAGTCATGCAGGGATGGGGGGCGAGGGCGGCGGTTCGCCCTGGGCCGCAATGTTTTTGGGGTGTCCCAGCCTGTAGCCATGCCCCCATGCCCTAGGCATGCCCCCGCACATCGCAGCCACGCTCCCCACAGCGGCCATGCCCCTCGTGCCATAGCCCTGCCCTCTCCCACCCACCCCCCCCACACACTCCAAGCTCCACTACCAGGCAGGGTGGAAGTTGTAGTCCAATAATTTCGGGATGACCACATATTCCTCACTCCCTACCACTAGGCCAGATCATTCCACTGTACTGTTCTTTCTGTAGTTGTGGTGTCCCCGATGGCTATGCTTTGGTGACAATGACGCAAGACCCACACAAAAGTGGAAAAGGTGGGAATAAAAATAAAATAAAAATAAAATAAGAATCACGAATGCTTTTTTGTTTTTTGTTTTTGTTTTTTCCTGAGAACACTTCTCTAGGAAGAACCAGCTTGGTTCTACGGTCTGCTTCCACCAGAAATGGACATAAAGTCTCCCTGGAGAAGCTGGCAATGCCTAGAAAAGAGTTCACTCTGGGAATCTGTAGGTCTCCCAATGCAACTCTTTCACCCCTTCTGGCAGAAGTTGACAATAGAATGATGCCAGAGGACTTAGAGATTCCTAGAGAGGACATATTTTTTTCTGTGGCAGGGTCAAATACAGTAAAAACAAACAAATCCATGAGTGCTAAATGCGTGAAAGTAGAGGGCCAAATAAAGAGCAATTATGCATTTGTAACTAGAGCTCACAAATCTGTACCTGCAGTACTGAATGCCAGCCATAATTTACTTCTTTCTTACTAGACTATGAAACATTTTTTTATGTGTCATACAGTTTCAAAGTAAAATAATTATACCGTACAAGAACATGCAAGTATCTAAAAACACAAAACAAAAGCAATACAATCCAAAGGGAAATTCAAAGCTGGCACAAAATCTTACTGTACCATTTTTTTAAAAAAATTAAGAACTAAAAACAGACAGGGAATAAAACCGCATATGTGTGATGAGGATTAAAAGAACAAAGATTTAGAAGGCCTGGGAGAACAATACATATTGACAGAAAGAAAGAAAAAGTTTTTGCAGAGGCCAAATTTCCTTGATATTAAATACCTTCAGCAACTCAGGCCTGTTTTTCTTTTCTCTTCCCTTTTTTCATCCAAAATAATATTCATTTTTTTTCTCCCTTTACTTAGGTGGACAAGACATCTTTATGACAGATGAGCAGAAAAAATACTATAATGCCATGAAAAAACTGGGGTCTAAGAAACCTCAAAAACCCATCCCACGGCCACTGGTGAGCTACTAAACGGTCATTGCATGCCTCCAAACCGGTGCCAACTTATGATGACTCTGTCATAGGGCTTTTTTGGCACAATTTATCCAGAGGAAGATTGTCGTTGCCTTCCTCTGGGGCTGAGAGAGTGTGTTGTATTGAGACATGGTGCTACCATCACTGTACACTCCCTTTGGAGCTGGAGAACCAGCACACAAAGATCGAAAATGAACCATCCAAGCAGCATAGAGTCTACAGTGGGGCTAGCCATAATCTTTGATGTAATGGTGGCTTTTGTTCTGATTTAGGGTTGCCAGATCAACTCTAGTTTTCACGGGTCATCTCCAAGTGGGAGATGATGTTGCAAATTCTACAGTTTTGGGGGGCTCAGCTCAAGGCAAGAGGAAAGGGTGCTATGCAAGTCTCCAGTTCAGCTAGTAGAACAGCAGCTTGCTATAATTTACAAGGCGTAATGGACTGATTGCTGAAATTTGCAAAGTCTCTCCTGGGGGACTATGTATTGACTTAGGTCATTTCCACACTACACTGTCAGTGCTATTACTTCAGTTTCAACATCCTGTGGAATCCTGTGGTTTGCAGTTTAGAGAAGGGTGTTTAGAATTATCAACCAGAGAGCTCCTGGGCCTCAGTAAACTACGCACCCCAGAATTCCACAGGATGTTGCAAGTGGAATAATAGCACTACGTAGGGCAGAAATGGCTTTTGTTAGCTGCCTCCTTCACTCCCAGCCATTGTGGTGCCAGAGCTCACCCTCTGCTCTGCTCTGCTCTGCAGTCACCTTCTGGTTAGTAGGTGAGAAAGCAGGTGAGAAAGAAAAATCTCCTTATTTCACCTTGATCTAGGAATTACTCCTTTAGCAAAGATTTCTGTCTTCTGTACATGAAAATATGTTCTCATTGTGTGTATGCATTTGAATGACAAGCAGTGAACAACTGTGCTTGGCAATTTGTATATAATACTTAATAACATTCACCATGGCTCTCCCTAGGTCTTGAATTTTGGTCCTCAGGGCCTGGCAGAGCTGTACATCTGTGAAGCTGAGAAAGAATGATTTGGAATACCATTTATCAGATCATGCCCTCAGTCCTATTGATAGTCCAAATTATTATTTTATTATTAGTAGTAGTAGTATTTTATTAGTTTGTATCCTACCTTTCTCCCAGTAATGAGACTCAAAGTGACTCTTCAACACACACAAAAACAATAAGGATTAAAAACACATGAAAAGGTCAATATAAATAGAAAAGTTATTTAAAAAAACCACTTAAACAACTTCTTAAAATTAAGAACATTAAAATTCATTTCAAAAAACTGTATAGAAACAATTTAAAAAACAGCACTGCAGACCATTAAAAGCCCATCCAAGTGCGTTTCTGGTAGTCTGATGCCATCAAACTGCTTTAACTTGCTGGAAGAAGGAAATCAAGAATGGGGCTGTCCTGGTTTCCCTTGGGAGGGAGTTTCAAAGTCTAGCAGCAGCCCCTGAGAAAGTCCTCTCCCTTGTTCTCACCAATTCAATCTGAGAAGGTGGTGGGACAGAGAGGAAAGCCTCCAGAAGAACTTAGAGCTCTAATGAGCTCATAAAAGGAGATAGCGGGCCTTCAAATAGTCTGGATCCAAGCTGTATAGGGCTTGATAGATGGCTAGCGTATTTACCTGGTGTTGTCCAGGATTTTATTTTCTCATAGGTAACACCTGTTAGAAATACCTTAGGAATTATCTTACCTTACTTTAGGAATTAGGTGCAGTTGAAATACACAGATTCCTCAAACTGTTGTCCAGTACCTGTAAGTTTTCCCCGTATTCCCCAATCCACTCCTTTTTGCTGCTAAGCCTCGTCTCCATAGCAACCGGCCAGGCCCAAGCGCTCTCTGGCTGAGAATTCTGAAGGTCCCTTCCGAAACAGCAAATCCCAGAATCTTCACAGGCAGCCAATCCTATGAAGTCGTCTTGCCTGACACAGCCAATCATATGAGGACACAGACAAACTTACAAACTCACAAACTTTGACTTTCATATGTTAGATCACTAATGCTACAGTAGACCCATTCCATCAGTTGCTGTCTGGGAAGCTGACACATAGATAAATCCAACAGATTCATGGGCCTTCTCTAGTTGTGATTAACCAGCACATTCTGAACTATGAGTTAGGCTTGTCCAACTTACTCTGTTAAGTGTGTTTATGACCACCCAACTTGTGCAAAAATTCTGTTCAATTTGAAAATTACTCCCGTTCATTTCAAACCCCAGATAGGTCCAGAGATCTGGTATTGTCCACCTTGACTGTTTTGGTCTACTAATATTGTTGTCTCCATAATGTTTATAGAACAGGTATCAAGGCTTCCTTTTTGATGTTGTCCTGAATCAAGCTTTCGATGTCTGCATCATGCTCCTCATCTGCCTAAACATGATCACCATGATGGTGGAAACAGATGACCAGAGTCCAGAAAAAGTGAACATCCTTTATAAAATCAACATGGTCTTTGTGGCGATTTTCACTGCAGAGTGTATATTCAAACTGTTGGCATTGAGGCACTACTATTTCACCAACGGCTGGAATATATTTGACTTTGTTGTTGTGATTTTATCCATTGTAGGTAAGTTAAACCCAATAAGTACAGACTTGGAAACAGTGGTTTGTCTCTAGGACTGACATGATCCAAATTGGCTTGAGAGCAGCCCCATAATGTGAGAGGTGAAAGGCTCTTAATACAAAAATTACTCACAGCAACACACTTCAATGAAGCACTGATTGAACATGCCACAGTTTGGCATGCTGGTCATGCAGACTGATATAACTCTAACAACATATCTCTTGGAGAAAGTTTGTTTTCTGCTGCTCCAGAGACTAGAACGTAGACCAGTGGATTCAATTTACAAGAAAAGAGATTCCACCCAAACACTGGGATTCTTTATTTTAAGAGCGGCTTGACAGTGGAACAGGTTTGCCTTAGAGGATGGCCAACTCTCCATCTTTAGAGGTCTTTAAAGAAAGGTTGGGTGGACATCTTTCAGGAGTGCTTTAGTTGTATATTGCTGCATGATGGTGGTTGGCCTTGATAGCCATTGTGGTCCCTTCCAACTCTATAATTCTATGATTCTAACACATCTAGATAACAGTTCATCATTCTCTGGGTCAACCCACAGTTTGAAGGTTTTCTGGGAGGTAGTAAGGGGAAAAGAATTACATCTCAGTGGTGTGACATTCACAAAGTGATCAGCATGCCAAAACATGGCAACGCCTAGTGGTGACTTTACCATCTCTCTGCATAGCAGATATATGTATATGTATGTGTGTATATATATGTGTGTGTGTGTGTGTGTGTGTATCTCAATCAGCAACCTTTTCTGCCACGTTCTTTCCAGTCATGTTGTTGAAGAAGATGTGAAACACCTCTCAGAAATTTCACTGTTCTTATCATAACTCTTTTGGCTTCCCTCAGTTTTCTTCAGATGTTTAAGGAATGCCTAGATTGGTTCAGGTTTTGTTTTAGGCAAAAATATGGTTGTTGATGTTAAGTTCCTTCAAGCCGTTTCCGTCTTATGGTGATCCTAAGATGAACCTATCATGGCATTTTCTGGGGGCTGAGAGTGTGTAACAGTGAGTTTCCATGGCCGAGTGGAGAATCAAACCCTCATCTCCATGGTCATGGTCCAATGCTCAAACTGCACCACTCTGGCTCTCAAAAATATGGTGGCGCCTCCTAGTCCAAAAGATAATAGTCTTTCTTCAGTGAGAGATGGTGGCTCCCACATTGGTGGGTGGAGAACCCATTCCATGTGTTTTAGTTCAAACTTTAATGGAACTATCCAAGGTGCTGAACAAGTTTGGGGCATAGGGTTCAACATCTTGGGTAACTCCTTAACACCACTCTACTGTCACGGAAGCCATCAGCCACCACTGTCATTTTGTTGTGGGAGGGTGAGTGTTGCCCAAGAAAAGTCAGGGAGGGAAGAAACAGAGGCCAGCTGAGCTCTCTGTCACTTCTTGCCCATGTGCTCAGAAATGGCTCATGCCCTTAATTTGAAAATCCAAAGGTTAAGAGAAATGATGTATTTATCACATATTGTCAAGCTCCAGGAAAGTTTATTGTGTACTCACAAATAAGGACATGCGGGGCCTAATCCAGATTGTATTTACTTTGAGAGGGGGAGGTTCAAATCACCTCCTCCTGGCCATCTTGTTTAGTTAATTCACCCCCCCACACACACACATACACACAATACACACATGGGGGGGTTGAAACAAAGGGGAAAACCTAAAGTAGCGCCAGAGTACAATAAACCCTCAGAACTAGACCTACATGCATTTATCATCTAATGAGACTTTTAGTTCTTGTGTTGACATCACCGTCTTTGCCAGTCCTCTAATTCAATTATCTGTTTTCTCTCCTGGCTTCCCCACTTCTTTTCCCAAGGCTCTGTGCTGTCCGACATCATCCAGAAATACTTCTTCTCCCCTACCTTATTCAGAGTTATCCGCTTGGCTCGGATTGGCCGGATCCTGAGACTTATACGAGGGGCCAAAGGAATCCGGACTCTTCTCTTTGCCTTAATGATGTCCCTTCCTGCACTGTTCAATATCGGGCTCCTCCTTTTCCTGGTTATGTTCATTTATGCCATTTTTGGCATGGCCAACTTTGCCTACGTCAAGCAAGAGGATGGGATAGATGACATGTTCAACTTCCAGACGTTTGCCAACAGCATGCTCTGCCTATTCCAAATCACCACGTCGGCTGGCTGGGATGGTCTTCTCAGACCCATTTTGAACACTGGGCCACCATATTGTGACCCCAGCTATCAGAATTCGAATGGCTCCAAGGGAAACTGTGGCAGCCCTGCGGTGGGGATTCTGTTCTTTGTTACCTACATCATTATATCTTTTCTCATTGTTGTAAACATGTACATAGCAATTATTTTAGAGAACTTCAGTGTTGCCACTGAAGAGAGCACGGAGCCTCTAAGCGAGGATGACTTTGATATGTTCTATGAAATCTGGGAGAAGTTTGACCCCGAAGCCACTCAGTTTATTGAGTACTCTGCACTTTCCAATTTTGCCGACGCTCTGTCGGAACCACTACGCATTGCGAAACCAAACACAATTAAGCTCATCGCTATGGACCTCCCTATGGTGAGTGGAGATAGGATCCATTGCTTAGATATTCTGTTTGCTTTCACCAAAAGAGTTCTGGGGGAATCGGGAGAGATGGATGCCCTTAAAATACAGATGGAGGAGAAATTCATGGCTGCTAACCCCTCGAAGATTTCTTACGAGCCAATCACAACCACACTCAGGCGAAAACAGGAAGAGGTGTCTGCCATTGTGATCCAAAGGGCCTACCGAAGTCACCTTTTCCAGCGCTCCCTTAAACAGGCCTCCTTCTTATACCGCCAACAAGGTTGCCCCCTCGGGGGCGACGCACCCGAAAAGGAAGGCCTCATTGCCTCCATGATGAGCGAAAACTACGGGCGGCCCATAGACAAATCAGAAACCCTGTCCTCCACCTCTTTCCCTCCTTCTTATGACAGCGTCACCCGAGGCACCAGTGATAACTTCCAGCTGAGGTTGACGGACTCGAGCAAAAGCGACGAGCATCTAGACGATCAGTTATCGCCCGACAGAGATAAAGAATCAATCGTTTAGGATTTTTTGTTGTTCTTGGTTTTTGTTTCGGACACTCTAAAATATTGTTTACAGAATGTAATGCTGTAACTACACAACAGTTGAAGCAGCCTTTTTTTTTTTTAAAGAAAACATTAGTTGCAAAGGTATAAGAAGGGAGGTTAGCCCTTTATGGAGGGGTGCGTCACTGTGTTATATCCGTATGTATAACCTTTGACCCTGCTCTTTTCAAACTTTGCTTAATGTTTATATTTATATATGCACAGGGGTGAGGGATAGAGAATCGGGCACACGGTCACAGCGGTTATAGCAGCGGTGTGATGATGGAGAGGCTAGACGGTAACACAGTAAATACTTTATATCTATACACAGATAAAAACCCGACCGTATCCTTTCATTTTAAGGTCTTATTTATATTAGTGCGTTTACTTAACTGCGACGTATGACCTTGCATTCTATAACATGAACATGAGAACAAGGAAAGATGAAGAAGACGACGTGAGGGCAAGAGAAGGAGGGAGAGAGGAATCACATAGCTGCTGTAGCAACCATGTAACACTTAATGTATATGTTGTGAATGGTCTTTCATAAATTTATTATATTTGATATTTTTTTACTTAAAACAAAGCTATAATTGTCTCCTTTTCCACGGAGATGGGGGGGGACGCTCTGTGACAAACCCGGGAGGGAGAGGTGGTTTCCCCAAAGAGCAAGAGCAGAGGACTGTTTGTTGAGGAAATGAGCGGCATGGCGAAATGTTAGGTTGGCAACGTGCTGACCGTGTGTTACAGCAGAGAGATATCCACTTGAAACATGGAATTGCTTGCCAGCGTTTTAACCCAAGGAAAACAAGATGGAAGTGATGTCGGCGAAAGCATGACATGGGTTGCATTTTATTTTGATTCTGATTTTTGTTCTCTACCCGCAGGATATTAGACACGAATGGATTCTGCTTGTAAACCTGCCAATAAAAGCACTATTTTTTTACTATGTTTCAAGAATCCGCTTCACTTCTATACAGCAGGTGATTTTCTCTAGGTTCTTTTAGAATTAGCTCCTGGCTGTTGAACATTCCCCCAAAATGCTGTGACCTCAGACGCTATTGAAGCGATGGGGAGCTCGCTGCTACCTGGATCTGGTTTTGGCAATGATTTTCTTTCAAGCTAAGCAAGCCTTGAGTTCATCTTCCTGAGCAGAAGTGGTATTATTTTGATGAGAGCAGACTGGTTAACTGAGGTGGAAGAACTGCTATTGACAGTATGCAAGGAGAATTGCTTGAGGAGATTATAAACAAGTGTTCCTTGACAATGAGGTAGAGAATTTCCCCCAAGTTGAGAAAGTACCAGAACTGAAGTGAAAATCAGGCAAAGTCAGAATGAGAGAGACGCCGATTGCAAGACCAGCCCTTTGACTATAAAATCTGGACAGCTGATTATTTTGATTTTGGGCAAGGATAAATCAGGCGGCAATAATGGAGCCCTCCAGGTGTGGTTGGACTACAAGTCACAACATGCCTCACCATTGACTGGACTAACTTAGCTTAGGCTGTTGGGAGTGGTGGTCCAACAACATCTAAAGGGCTTCATGATCCCCATCCCTGATAGAAATGATAGCCAAGATCCTGCATCAAACATGTAGTCATGATATGGTAGTTATGTTCTATTTCTTGAGCCGGCCCCGAAACCCACCTTAAAAACCAGTCAGTTGCTGTTTGGAGCAGTGGAAGTTGTGCTGCTGGCAAGGGGGATGCTGCAAGGTGACATGGCCGATCCCATCTCAATGTTGCAACAGGTCATCGCAGGCGGCCTTGCTTCTGCTCTCCCCACCCCCAGCATTGCTTGCTGATGGGAGGAGGCTAGTCACAGTACCCTGCAGCATCCCATTCACCAGCAGCATAAACTCTATCTCTTCAGACAGTTGACTGGCTTTTAAGGTGGGTTGCAGGGTCATTTGGGGTTCTGGCAATGAAGTCCACCCTTCGTATATGTGGAAATTCCATTCCAGGAACCCCTGTGAATCGCAAAGTTCATGCATGTTTGAGTCCTATTACTTTCAAAGGTGGTGAACGTGCATACAGACACTTCCGTGCAGGGGCTTGCATGTCACCATTTTAGGTACGGAACACAAAATGCAGTAGCAGATGCTCAAGTTCACATGTCGAGACCACAGATAAGGAAGGTACACTGTAGTGCCCTAGTTGCAAATGAGAATATGAAGCAGTTATGTTGTCATAAGTCTCAGACAGATGATCCTAACTAACAAAATTCCGGCCACTAGAAAGACACCCAAATGACCAATGGTTCCTATCTCTTGTGTACCTCCAACTTATCTAAGACTAGTGAAGTTCTTCTAACTGCAGCATACAGTTCTATAATTTGCTGTCACAAAACCTGGTCATTTAGACACCCTATCTAAAAGGAGATTAGACACATTCACAGAGGGGATGTAAGTCTGTCTATAACTAACAGCCATGATAGCCATGCGGGGAAAATGTAAAATGGAAGGTTGAATGTCCCACTCACAGTTCTCTTAACTAGATAACTTCATTGGGCCAGACCATAACCAGAAGTCACTGGGGACCTTGTAAAGTTCAGCCAAGGGTTTTCTACCCTAAACTTTTTCTGGGAAAACAGGGCTTCCTCCCCAAGGGACTTTCAGCCAACATTTCCAAGTAGAGAGTAGGAAAGCGGATACCTATTGTATCTAGCAGCAATGTCAGTCAGAGTGGTGAATCTGCACTTGGTTTTAGTCAGAACTTCAAAGGAATGATCCAAGATATGCAACCTATTTGGGGGATAAAGTTCAACACCTTGGATAGTACCTCGTTCATGAGGTTTCCACAATCTTCTGTGTTCCATTTTTAGAAAGCTGTCATGTGGAGGTAGAGATGGGAAAGACCACATCTGCCAACCTAGCTTCCCTCACCTAAATATGGATCCAATCAGGGCTAGCCCAAGATGTTTTGTATCTGACATAGAGGGCAAGGTCATGCTTCCCTCTCCATTCCAGTTGCCAGAATGGCTCCTGAATTTGCTTCTGCACCAGTGGCAGGATAGTGTCTTCCACCACACTTGAGCGAGCAACAAGAACCCTCCACATTCGCTAGGGTTAGAGGCACAAGACGCTCACAAAAGTGGAAAAATCGCAAATATCAAAATGTGGATATATATGTGGGAAGGGAGCTGAGGCGTGGTGGGGAGAGCATCCACCCAGGGTCCAAACCAAGTCAGGGAAAGGAGAGGGAACCATGATGGGGGTCAGTATGGTAGCTCTATACCTCCTCTTTCTTGCCCATCTCCTTCCTTGGGTGTGTGGTTGGCCTTAGGAGAGGGTTTGTGGTGCTGAGAAATTAGGCTGTGAGCCATCCTTAGCTGACCAGGTAGTAACTGGTGAAGAAGAAAGAGGACTACAGGTGGGCTTTTAAAGGGCTGCATGACTGATCAGAGCCATTGAGAGGGAAAGTTCCCCTGGAAAAGAAGTGCCTAAGCTGAGACAGGGAAGGGGTTGAAGCAACTTAAAAATAATCAAATCTGTGAAAGTCAAACCTGCAAATTTGGAGAGCCAACTGTATACAAAATCCATAATGATCTGTGAGGCATACACAGGTCAGTCTTTCAGATGTTGGAAGGTTGGCAAAATGGGGAAGCCTAGCAGGAACACTAGTGATGTTACATGGGCTGCTACCTTCAGCACTGCCTCACTCTGTCTAATGGTAGGGCCAGCCCTAGATCAAACCACTATAGTGTTCTATTACTGTGTCTTCCTCCTGCTGCTACTCTCCTTTGTCTCTTCCAAGCCTCCTTCCCTTCTAAAGAGGAGCTTGGGCAATGGTGATGGAGATGAACTGAGAGAAAGAGTGAGGCACAGAGACAGAACTTAGAGGAGTGGTCTGTTCACCTGCCTCTCTCTTCAGATTGTGCAGAAGGGAAGAATGGAGTAAGAATGAGGACAGATGTCCCTGGAAGCACATTGTCAACCTCTTCATTAAACAGCTCAGTCAGGAGTAGCAAGCAAAGAAGAAACATGGGTAAAAGAAACACCATCCCTGCTTCTGCACCCTGGTGCTCACTACTGGGAGCTGGAGAAGTCCTTGTGTGTCCTTTCTGTGCCATCACAAGGCAAGAGATATGCTGCTCCTGGTCATAGTTTGGGTTTTCCAGCCTCTGAGAAAGTGATAAAAAAGAGACGGTGGCTCGTTCTTGTGGCCCCTGAGCTGAGACCAAGTGAATTTAATTCTGAAATCCCAACACACATATTTCTCATTTTACCAAACATCAGCATAGGAGTGTTGAACATATGGCTGTTCAGTTGTTGTTTATGTCAACTCCCACCAGCACTCAACAGTGGGAGATAATGGGAGTTGCAGTTCAATATCTGAAGGGGCACATTTTCTCCATTCCTGCTCTAGCATGGTTGCAGGCAGAGTTTTTCAACCAGGTCAAATTCT
The DNA here is from genome assembly GCA_030412105.1 of Cyclura pinguis. NCBI lineage: Eukaryota > Metazoa > Chordata > Lepidosauria > Squamata > Iguanidae > Cyclura > Cyclura pinguis. Next base: position 130,664,384 of record CM059604.1, on the reverse strand, counting down.
CATGGACCATCAAGGACCATATGTTGGTTTGGGGAGTAGGCTGGGATTATACATTGTGCCTGCAAGATGCACATCCACACTCACGTAGTTACCCAATGTAGTCACCAGCCACATTGGTCGCTTCTGCAAACCCAGTAAGGAAAATGGTGCATGGAAGGGACAAATGAGGCCCCTCCTTAAACTACAAACCCCAGGATTCCATAGGATGTTGAAAGTGGAATAATAGCACTATAAGAGTGTAGTGTGGAAATGGCCCTAATCCTTGCCATCTCTCTTTAAAAAAAAGGATGAGGTAGTGATTTCACTTGAATGGAATTGAAATGCAAGAGAATTGAATGGAAGAGAAAATCAAGCTGATAGCTTCACCTATCCAGGCACAGGGATTTGAGTGCTTAGCTCTTAAAATGCTGGCTTTTAATTTCCGTGCATTCAACCATGTTTGCAATGCTGAATTATAGCTGCCATCTCACCTTTTTTTAAAAAAAATCCTCTTTAACACCAGCATAGCGACCAGGTACAACGGGGTCCCCTCCATGCTGTGAATAGCTGTAATAACTTGAAAAAATCTACAAATTTCTTTATAAATGGGATGGGGAAACCTGCAATTCAAAAAAAAAATGTGAGAAATCAAAATTGGTCAGTTCAGCCATTCCTAGTTAAAATCAGATTTTTGAAAGAAGGTGATAACTAGGAATCCTTGAGAGTGAGTGAGTGAGCGAGCGAGGGAGCAAGGGAGTGAGGGAGCAAGGGAGCGAGCGAGCGAGCAAATAAATAAAGTTCACAGAATGCAAACTGCTTCCTGCAAAAACTCAAGTCTGCCTTTAATTTCCCTCTTCCACTGCTATTTGCCAAGCTCCCTCTCCCAGAAGAAGTTAATCACTAGAAATCCCAGAATCTCCCAGTCAGAATTGCAGGGAATTGCAGCCACCACTCCTCCCAAAAAATTAACTTTCCTAGGTTCTGAGGAAGGCAATCCAATTAGTAGTTTGATGGTGAATTTCAACATGGAAGCATTTAGCACGTCAACTTTCAAAGCCAGAGCCCCAAATAGAGTCCAAAAAGACAGGCAACTCTGTTGATCCATACATCTTTCTGTCTGCCTGTCTGTCTGCCTCTCTGAGTTTTATAAATCTCTGCTGTAAAGCTAACTGAAGACTAAGCCACTCCAAAATACTTCACGCTACAAAAGGGTAGCTCACAACACTGTGTTGTTGCTCAGACAATCCATCCTTTGCTCCCCATGTTCAGAGGGAGCAAGAAGTAGGTTCATCACCTTACCTCCTTTAAAGTTTTGACTGAAGCTTGGATTGGATTCATGACTCTCCTAGTTTCCATGTTAATATACCAGTAACCTCATTATAGCACTTTGATTCTACTATAATTGCCATGGCTCCATCTTGTCGAAAACTGGGACTGACAGTTGGGTGAGGTACACAGAATTTTTGCTAGAGAGCTCCAGTGAGCTTTCTTCAACTACAGCCCTAGAGTCCTGTAGCACAGAAAAATCTAAGACCATTTCTGCACTACGCTGTTGTAGTGCTATTATTCCACTTTCAACATCCTATGGAATCCTGGGGTTTGCAGTTTAGGGAGGGGCCTTGAGAATTCTCAGCCAGAGAGCTCTTTGGCCTCAGTAAACTACAATCCCCAGAATTCCACAGGATGTTGAAAGTGTATTAATCGCACTATCACACTGTAGGGCGGAAATGACCTAAGTCCCTCAGCAAACTACCAGTCCCAGGATTCCATAGGATGGAGCCACGGCTGCTAAAGTGGTATCAAAGTGCTAAAATAGAGTAGTGTAGGTGCACATTTACAAGTCATAGCACAGGGCAACAAGATGTCCTCCTTTTCACTTACCGCCATGACCATCGGTGAACTTAGCTCATTTGGAAATCCACTTCCCAAGATATAGAGGAGCCTTACTACTCCACACGAGGCTATGGAACTTATGCTTTGGTGGAGCCTAAGTTGAGAAGTGATATTGCAGGAGACAGGAAAGGGCAACTTTATTATCTTCATTTACTATATAAATACGTTTTGGGAAGGAAGTTCTCTTAGAGACAAACTGTCTGACAGTTGCAGTAATTCCTTCCTAGCTTCCTCTGCAACGAAGAGAAGGCCCCTTTGGAGTTCACATCTTAAGAGAAACAAAATCAATGAATCCTACTCAGGTAACCCTTTTATCAGGAGGTTAATTGCTACACTTTTCAAGGCTTGCTCTGAAGTGTGTGGTACGATCTATAGAAAGAGTTTCATTAATTTTAGGTCATGCTTAGCTGAGATCACAAAGGATTTTCCCACTCTCCACTTGCTGGATCTGAAGATGGTGCTACTGTAGTAGTATGAAGCAAAAGGACTGGTGTTGTTTTGAGATTCTGTGGGGATGCTTTTTCCTTCATCAGTGGAGCTTGACAATGAAAGGCAATGCAACAACCCCAGGCAGATGGTGGCTTCCATGTCACTGGAGCAGTACATCTGCTCCACGTCTAGTTCCAAAGGAGCTAGTCAGGGTGATGAACTTTAGCCTCAGAGTAGGTTCAGCACTTTGGAGAGCTCCTTTAAAGGTAACACTTGGGTGGGTTCATCAATCCACTGACATGAAAGCCCCAGCCATCACTAGTTATGGTTATCCGAATCAGATAAACTTATCATAAGAGCAAACAGTTTCAAACTTATTCCAAGAGCAGATATAAGAAGGGCTCTGCTAGAACAAATGCTAATGGGGGAAAACAAGGAGGACCACAGCTTGGAAAAGTTGACCAAGATCCTGTATCATTAGATATAACTATAGTAACAGAAATTTGCCATTATAACTACTTCTGCTGATGCCACTCCCCAAAACCTATCTTTCAAGCCAGGCAGTGCCTCAGCTGAAGAGTTTCTGAGTCACTGCAGAATGGGGCACTGGGAAACAACATCTTCAGCACTATTCTGGTTATGGGGCACAGCTGGGAAGATCCCTCAGGGTCCTGCCGCAGCTGCTTGTCTCAAGGCATCTTGGTACTGGGTACCGGGAAAGCACTGTGCCCCAGTCTCTAGCATCGCAGAATCACTTTGGTTGAGGTGCTGCCCGGCTGAATCAACAGGTTTGGGTGGGTCATGTTTGGTCATTCACAACCATAAACCTGAATCCCTAGCAGTTACAAGATTAAAACTACAGCTTATGATCTTGCAACCGCTGAAGAGGATGCCAGCCATAATGTTTCCATGCTCTGGGAAATTCAAAGTCCTAACAAGCTGTGACATTCAAAGTCCTCAGTGCCTTGGGGATCTTGATACTTGAAGCTCTTCTCCCTATATATATCCCCCCAAGAACTGAGATTTGCTGGTCCTCTCTGTGTCCAACCAGTGGGAGTGAAGCATCATGTGGGAGAGGAGCTTTTCTGCTATGGCCCTCTCTTTATGGAATGCCCTCCCTTTAAAGACCTGCCTGGCTCCACCTTTGGTTTCTTTTAGTTATTAGTTTAGATCATGACTTTTTATTAAAGCCTTTAGGCTTTTCTTTCTAATGTACATTTTATTAACGGTTTTAGCTTTTTACTTCTGCTCTCAGCTGGGGATCTGTTTAATATACTTTTATCCTATTTAAATTATTTTATTGTTTTTATTTAGAATTGTTTTTCAATGGTTTAATAAGATAGAAAGCTACTGCTCACCTGACTTCATAGTCTTTGGGTGATAAGTGATGGTGCATGCAGGGGGTGCCTTTATGGTACAAGATCTCATTGAAAGGCACATTTGGCAGCAAATAAGAGAGGTTCTGCAGCAGCTTCATGTGTCCTAGGCTAAGATTGGCACTGACCATGGAAACTCACTGGGCAACCTTGGGCATGTTACACACTTTCAGCCATTTGGCCATGGAAACTCACTGAGTAACCTTGGGTATCTCACATACTCTTAACCCCAGAAAAAACCATGATAGGGTCACCTTGGGGTTGCCATAATGAGACATTTTGATTTTCTCCTGCATTTGATCTCTTTAAGCCTCAAGTTCTTTCCGTTTTTAAAGTTTACATTTTTGTGAATGCTGATTAATTCTTCCAGAACAAATCAAATTCTCACAAAGTACAATTGGAAGGTTCCCTGCAGCCATATAGTTCAACCCCTTGACATTTGCATGACTGATCTGCATATCTATTTGCTGACCTAGCACAGGAATCTGCGTACAAAAAGCAGAGTTTATTTATTTTTTGTTTGTTTCTTTGTTTTTAAAACATTTGGTCACTCTTTCTTTCTCTTTGTGTGAAATCAATAGTGCTTCTTTTGTGCACAGCTCACCCTTGCTAGATCAGGCTAAATTCAAAGCAGAAATCAAGTTCCGTGTAACTGACACTTAAAAAATAAAACTATTTGCACGATCTTTAATGGTTGATATGAGTGCACGCACACACACATTAAGGACAGCCAAGCTACAGTTGAAAAATGTTCAGGAAGGAAGTGCAAATTCAGCTAGTTTCTAGATCTCCCCATATCCATGTGGCTGTACTTTGGGGATGGGCATTTAGATTTCTCAGCCAGAGAGCTCTTTGGCCTTAGTAAACTACAAACCTCAGAATTCCACAGGATGTTGAAAGTGGAATAATAGCACTATAACTGTGTAGTGCGGAAATGGCCAATGATGCTTGGCAATGTAGAATGCAGTAGGAAAAGAGGAAGACCTCATTACAGGTGGATAGACTCAATCAGGGAAGCCGTGGCCCTGAGTCTGCAAGACTTGAGCAGGGCAGTGGATGATAGAGTCGCCATAAGTCAAAGTCAACCTGATGGTAGTTAACAACAATAACAGGTCTCTTGCCAGTCTCCTGGGATGCATTTTCACAATCCACTAGCAGGATTTCTTAGTGTCTCTGCTGCTTAGCTGAGTATAGATAAAGTTTTGTTAAATAAAAGGTGACACAGGATTCCAGTGTGATTTTGTATTGGATCCCAGCCAGGCAGTGGAAATTATCTTCAGTTCATTGTTCTTCACGGCAATTAAATAGTTGCTTAAATCCTTTTGTTAGTTCTGACAAGAGTAGCATGTGCCTTCAAGTCATCTCTGATTAAGGGCAACCCAAAGGCAAACCTATCATGGGGTTTTCTGGGGTTGTGTGTGTGAGAGAGAGACACACCCACTGGGAGGAGAGGAAATAGGGGGAAAAGATTCCCAACATTGCTCTGGGTGATGAGTGAAAGTGTTAGAGTGCAGAGCAGTAGGTAGGCCTCTGTCAGCAGTGGGAATCAAACCTTGGTCTCCAGGGTCATAGTTTAACACTCAAACCATTACAGCACACTGGCTTTCAAGCATATTCTCCAGAATTTCACAGATGAAAAGTAGGACACATATGGCCAAGCTGCATCAGCATGTGGATCAAGGTAACAGAAATTACTAATTAACAAGAGACAAACTGGAAAGGGTTGCGGCAGTTTGCTTTTGCCCAAGTCTTCAGTAAGGCCTTTGACAAAGTTCCCCATGACATTCTTGCAAAGAAACTAGTAAAATGTGGGCTGGGCTGGGCTACTGTTAGGTGGATTTGTAATTGGGTGACCGAACGAACCCAAAGGGTGCTCACCAACGGCTGCTTTTCATCCTGGAGAGGAGTGACTAGTGGGGTGCCACAGGGTTCTGTCCTGGGCCCAGTCCTATTCAACATCTTCATCAGTGACTTGGATGAAGGAGTAGAGGGCATGCTGATCAAATTTGCAGATGACACCAAATTGAGAGGGGTTGCTAATACTCCAGAGGACAGGATCAAAATTCAAAATGACCTTGACAGATTGGAGAGCTGGGCCAAAGCTGACAAAATGAATTTCAACAGACAGAAATGTAAGGTCCTGCACTTAGGCAGAAAAAATGGAATGCACAAATATAGGATGGGGGACACATGGCTGGATAACAGCGCTTGTGAAAGGGATCTAGGGCTTTTGGTAGATCACAAGCTGAACATGAGTCAGCAGTGTGATGCAGCAGCCAAGAAAGCCAATGTGGTTCTTGGTTGCATCAATAGGAGTATGGTGTCTAGATCGAGGGAGGCAATGATACTACTCTATTCTGCATTGGTTAGACCTCATCTGGAATACTATGTCCGGTTCTGGGCACCTCAGTTCAAGAAAGATATTGACAAACTGGAGCATGTCCAGAGAAGGGTGATCAAAATGGTGAAGGGTCTGGAATCCAAGCCCTATAAGGAGCGGCTTAGGGAGCTAGAGATGTTTAGTCTGCAGAAGAGAAGATTAAGAGGGGACATGATAGCCATGTTTAAATATTTGAAGGGATGTCATGTCAAGGAGAGAGCGGGCTGGTTTTCACTGCCCCAGAAACTAGGACAAGGAGCAATGGATTCAAGCTGCAGGAAAAAAGATTCCACCTGAACCTCAGGAAGAACTTCCTGATGGTCAGAGCTGTCTGGCAGTGGAATATGCTGCCTCGGAGTGTGGTGGAGTCTCCTTCTTTGGAGGTTTTTAAGGAGAGGCTGGATGGTCATCTGTTGGGAATGCTTTGATAGGTATTCCCATAGCAGGGGTTTGGACTCAATGGCCCCTGTGGTCTCTTCCAGCTCTATGATTCTGTGATTCTATGATTCTTAAGCCAACTTGGGAAGGGCAAGATTTCTCCCTTTCCCCTCCCACCTGTTGAGTTAACTGAGCGCAAACTCCTTTTGCACTTTAAACTCAGTTTGCAGAAACTGAAGTAACCTGAGGACAAAGGGGGAAAAACAGGAGGAAGAGAAAAATATTGGGAGATACTAAAAGCAGCTGGAAAGGTAGGAGAACAGAGGATTCATCAGGACTGTCCTCGCCAGATTTGGACAGTTGGCCTGGATAACTCACATGCCCTGGATAGCTCAACTCACAATCCACAAACTCCACTCTGATGTAGACAGCAGTGTTTACTCATAGCAAAACAAGCAACACAGCACACTTCTTCCAAAGTTGCTGAGACTGAAGCATATATGGCGTTGAAAGGTTTTATACCTTTCTCTACAAGTTTAAGTGCACAAAACTGTGGTTGGAGAAGGGTAATAGATTTAATATCACCCCACATCTTTTGACATTTCCCAGGCACATGGTTGTTTACCCATCTTTCATCCTTAGGTAGGAAGCCCTTTATCTTGAGACACCTCAACTTCCCAAAATACCTCTTGGTACTTTTGTTTTAGCCAGCAATGATCTCTCCCACTTCACCAGATACATTGTAGCAAGGAGCAATAAAGCAATTAGCCATTTGATGCAGTGGAATACACAAGCACGCTTCAGACATGTTGTTGCAATCCACAATTAGCATTTGATACTTTGTAGCTCTCTGACTATCCTAGCATTTCCTTATATTGGCTGCCCTATACTTCTACTACACGTTCCGCTGCTACACCAGAGCTTTCCAAACTGTTTCATGTTAGTGACACGCTTTTTAGGCATGCATCATTTCGTGACCCTGTAATTCAGTTTTATGTATTATAAATAAATAAATTAAGCATAAGGCATATAATTTTAAAAACAGAAGTGAAAGGTTTTCACATGATCTGTTGTGTCACCATACATTTTGTTGTTACAATTTTTGTATTTGTCTGTAGTTAGTAGGAAACCAGAGGTTAAACTAACTAACTGCTGCCCTCTCCAGGGTCTGTCTCGGCCCAGGGTGGCGATGACACACATACACACTGCAGCCGACACACCAACTTGTCGCAACACAGTTTGGGAAGCTCAGAGCTACACCATGGCAGGGGCTACACCTCCTGACAGATATGGGAACAGAGCTATTGAATCAGTTGTATGTACCTATGTGCCGACTCACCATTCCACCCTTGACTAAGTGGGCCTACTGTAGTTGGAAGTAATTAACTGGATTCCAGCTAGCACATGTATGCATTCAGTTAGAAAAACATGAGAAGGAGGGAGGGAGACTGGGAAAATTCAACAGCCACTGATATTGGGCAGACAGTGTGTTTGGGGATAGGGGAGGAAATAGCGGAAAAAAATTTCCCAACATTGCTCTGGGTGATGAGTGAAGGTGTTAGAGTGCAGAGCAGTAGGTAGGCCTCTGTCAGCAGAAGCTATTTTTGCAAACTGGCAAGCCAGGGCTCAAGCGGCTTCACGTGCCCTGGGCTCAAACTAGCATTGGGAGGGTGCCTGTGAAATCCTGGCCCATGCTTGGAAAGATGATCATTGTTTCTCATGCTCTGGCTTCTTGGTACAGTCATCAAAGTCATATGCCTTGAAGTTGTCCAAGGATGTACTGATGGCAGGGGGAGACTTTTCCTTTGACAAATGGGATGACTCCATTTCACTAACTCTTGCATCTGAATTCCTTAAAATTCAAGTTTCATAGGCTGAATACAGCGTGAAAGGCACCTCAGTGGTCATCCAGTCCAACCACCTACATGCAGGAACCCACAGCTAAAGCAGCCCTGACATGGTCATGGATATAGGGAGAAGTCAGTGCCTGGAAAAGTTACTTTTTTAGGATGACAGTTCTTTGAATCCTCTTATTCTGTGGCTATGCTGGCCGGGAAGATTCTGTGAGCTGTACTATATCTAAAAAAGTAATTTTTCCAAGCTGCATAATAGGGGGATAGCAGCTGTTGTGCCCATTTGAACAGTTCTCTTGTTTCTTTCCAAGGCAATGACAACCTCTCCAGCCAATTATCTCTCCAGTATTCTCCTTTCCCCTTTCCCCCTTTCTCCTGCTTATAATATGGAAGGGGCAGGCCTATTCCGGAGCCCAGAAGGCTGCATTTTGGGTTCTTCTGGAGGTCTGCCCCACATCCTTGCACTATTGTTTTGGGTGACTAGAAGCGACAATATGATCTTTCCAGTCACTTGGGGAGCTCCCCAAACAACATTGTAGGGCCCCAGCTTTTTACTGGGTAGAAAGTGGGCACCTACCACGGCCTTAGATGATCAATGAAAGTACTCACCGATGCCCCTCAAAAGTTGTGTTTCAGGTAAGAAACTTGTCCTACCTGGAGACGGTGGGAATCAAACCTGGAACCTTCTGAATGCAAAACATACACTCTGCCGCTGAGCTACAGCTACTGAGTTGGAGGGGAAATAGACAGCTGAAAACTAGAGGGATATTTTCCACCTTTTAGCCCAGCAATTGCACTTCCAACATGCCCCAGAACATGGTCCTTAGTGTTCTGCAAGATGCCAAGGCATTGTAGCAAATGTGCACTGACAATAGGACATTTGAACACCAGCAGATTTTAAGAGGCTGAGCACCAGGTAATTGAATGGTGACCTGGCAGTCAGGCGACACAAAAATTAAATGCTATTTTTCATTCTGGGATCTGCCACATTCGCCCACAATCCTTCTTCCTGGCCCATTATTCTACCCATGCCACCATTCTGTCTCTCTTTATGTTCAGAAGCCATATGTCACACCTTGTCAGCATATCTGACTCAGCTCAAGCTGCTGTGACTTACTCCTAGATTATTCGTATAGACAACCTGGTTTCTCCCAGCTGGTAGTTGCTTTGGCAAGGGTTTTATGTTCCAAACGTCTGTGTCCTCTCTTACCTGTTAACAGGACCAGACACGTCTGCCTGGAAGGCACCTGGCTTATTTTTCATTTTTAAAAAAGGTAGAAGAAAAAGGGGTACTGCAGTCACATTGTCACAGCCTGGACTCTCAAAGACCTGTGCCTGGATACTCTCAAGCTAGAATTCTGTGGGTGACATACATCTGTTTTATAAGTACCTTCACACCAGTGGTTGCAGTGTTCAGGACATTGTATAAGGGTCCATACCTGATTATGGTTGTAGAAGTGGAATTCTGCCAGAATAACAATTGCGCTAGCATTTTGCTTTAGAAGATGTTGCACAAAGGCATCCCCTAAAACATTTAAACAAGAGACAGGGGTGATCAATCATGAGCAATGCTGCAACCCAGTATGGGGGTAGTGTAGCACAATGCATACATTCTTGCTTAATGTCATATTCTGCAAACCTACTATTGGCTCTTGGCCTCCATTTACAGAGGTGAAATTCGCTAGATAAGTCTTGGATGGGCAACTGCAATAGGACTGTGGGCCACTTTTCTGCCCCTGAGACCCTTTGGGAGCTGCACAGACAGCTAAAAATGCCCCCCAAAAGGAAATGGATGAGTGTTCGAGTCTGGTTTTGAAATACACCCTGAATTCTGTGATGTACATCTGGCACATAGTTACATCTGTGTACCTACATCTCCTGGTGCTATACCAAAATCCCACCTTTTATGTGAAGCAGCCCTTCTCCAACACAGCCATTTCTGTGTTGCGGGAGAGCAGAAGATTAGCAGAGATGCATGCAGTTATTTTCCTGTAGCTGTACCTGCTACAATAGGTATCTGGACAGACCTCTTGGGTCCTTGGGAGGTTCTTGCAGATGACATCCTTGCAGCACATCCAGCTGCAGAAAATAGCTGGATGCCTCCAATCTCCATGATCTCCAATGACCTGGAAATGGCCATGTTGAGAGAGCAGTGCCACTTACAAGGTGGGATTTGGGGAGAGGATTTGGGTCACTGCCTGACTAGAACAGAATTCCACCCTTTGCAGTGACCAACGAAGTGAGTTTACAATGGCACATGTCTGACTCACACCATCACACTTTACCTTCAACTTATTTAAAGGGTGAATTTGATCATCTTGGAGGCTTCCTGAAAAAGCAGTTCACTTTTTTTGTAGGGAAAAGGCAGTCTGGGGGGTCTAGAGGGGTCAAGGATCACAAAAACAACTTTGACAATCCATGTGGCTCTGGAGAGAGTTGCCATTTGTTTCTCCAGCTCTTCTCCTGTATCCTGAACATTAGTCCTACTGTATCCTGCTTTAAACATTTCTTGTCTCTTTACCTTCCACAATGGCCTTTCTCTTAGTACTAGGTTGCCAGGTCAGATGTATCTTGGGCCCTGAGATTTCAGTGTCTAAACCTGAGACCCAGTGGCAACCCCATGTGATGTTACAGCAAGTGGCCTGTGGTGGTGTTACAAGGGTGTTGTTACAAAGATTAGTCCCTCGTGATATCATTGAGTATGATGCCTTAGGTAGCAGCCACAGTCACACAGAGAATGCCACTTGCATTAAAAAAAAAATTACTGAGTCTAACCAATTGGAAACACATAGAAAACATAGTTTTCCTACTGGAAGGCTTAGGTAAAGAGGATGACAGCACCACAGATGGATTGATTCAATCAAGGAAGCCACAGCCTGACCTGCAAGACCTGAGTATGGTCATTGATGACCAGAGATCTTGGAGATCTCCCATTCATAGGGTGGCCATAAGCTAAAGTCAACCAGATGGCAAATCAAAACTACCAATGTACACATGTTTAAAGGCAGTGCTTTCACCCTGAGATTCCTCCATTTCACTTTGAGGACTGGAGAAAAGGGGACAGGCCCTGAGGCCCTTTTCTCTCCTTACTGTTCCCAGCAGCGTCCTGTGGGGAGGGGAGCGCAATGAGAGAGCTCCCCTCTGCATCGTCTGTCTCCAGGATCCAGGAAGTATGATGGCCCTACCTCTTCCTGCAGCAGTGCAGCCAGGTATTGTCCCAAGTTGCACAAGGCAGGAAGTGCAGCCATTGTGCTTCTGGACCCTCCACACACCAGGTAAGTGTGCAATCACAGGTCATTGACGGGGAAAACCCGTCAATGATTTAATCTGTGATTGCGCCGCCTGGGGAGGGGAGAAGGACAGGACCACCACAACGACATCATTTATAACCGTCATCACAGTCCTGTCTTTCTCTCATCCCTCTGGCTGAGGGAGCGAGGCACTCACGTCCCCGCTGCTCCTGCTCTGCAGCAGTTGCTTGCTGGCCAGCAGGCAGCGTAAGGGCTCTGTCTCTTCCTCCCACGGCGCAGCCAGGTATTTTCCCAGGCTGCGCTGGGGGAGGAAGCGCGAGGGCTACGGCTCTGGAGGCTCTGCAAGCAAGGTAAGTGCATGTGGGGCCCCGGAGCAACGCGCGATCGCACATCATTTTCAGCCAAAAGCCAAAAATGATATATTGCGTGACCGCTGCCTGCTGGCTCCGGCAGCGTCGCACGATTGCGAGGACATCATGTGGAACGCTCCTTGCAATCGCGTGACACTCCAGAGGCTCTTTTGCATGACAAATGCTGTGCGAAAAGGGCCTCAGTGTCAGGTCTTGAGACCTAGCAATTTTACTTAGCATCAGAGTCATCTTTACATTAAAAGTATGGCCAGCCCCCACCGCCATAGGCATTGTGCTCCTTTTACTGTTCATTTTAAATATTTGTGTGCCCATTTAGCAGCTCCCAAAGGAGTGTACAATGATGGCAGTGCCATGTCTCAATACAACAAAGCAAGATACATTTCACAATTAAAAAAAAAAAAACCTGACAGGCCTGAATCCACCTATTGATCTGGACAAGAGCAGACTCGTTAAATCAACTGCAGAATAGTAAATCAATGTAAATGCCATTGGTTCAATGGATCTACTCAAAATGGAATTAGCAGCTGAAGTTAGGCCATCAGTTCTAAATGATCAGTGAAACAAATGATAATAAAGCCCATTGGCTTAGATGTTTCAAAAGAAAGAAACAGCATTTTTTAAACAATGAACTTTAAAAAAACTGTTCATGGAATTTTATAAATCCTGTATTAGCATCCGCAGCTAAAAAATCTTTGCAAAGACAGAACACAAGGCATTAAAGAACAATTATCAAAAACCATGGGGTAACTGAGAATATTTGTTTAAAAGTCCTTTGTTTGGATCATGGTGCTTTTGTAATGGTTTAAATATATCCTTCTACATTTTTTCCATGACATTTTCAGAATGCAACAGAATCCAACCATCTGTTGTCCTTTCACGTTATACATTTATAGCACAAGGATTCCACTTCAACTGTTTGTCTCCTATGGAACCCTGAGATGCGTCCTTTGATGTGGCATTAGAGTGCTCCGACTGGGAATTCTGCGTATAGTCCTCCCTCCACATTTGCGGGCTTGACCTTCGGAAATTTGATTATTCATGCAGCGTTTGTGTGCCTTCTCTCCCATTCCCTTGCATTTCACTGGGCATGGAGAAGGAAGGCAAGCGCACCTGGGCACTAGGAAAGGCAATGGAGGGAAGGTACACGCACGCCTTGCTGCTCTGCCTCTGGTGCCCCCCTCCCATTTCCTTGGCTTTTTCCCCAGCACAGAGAACAAGTGTTGAGGCAAAAGGCAGGGAACAGGAGGGGGAATACGGGAGGGGGTGTCTACAGTTTTCCCACTTTTGTGAGGGTTTGGTGCCTCAAACCTTCAGGAAAGTGGAGGGACCGCTGTACCTCTCCACAAGCCCCAAATCCCAGGATTCCACAGGATGGAACCGTGACAGTGAAAGTGGAACCATAGTGCCACATTTGTGTGGAGCGAAACAGCCCCTGTGAACTAACCGCCGAAATAGCTCCTGTACCTACGCTTTTGATAGTGGGCAAATCTCGAAGATTTACCACTTGAAGCCGTTTTGAATCATGATGAGGAACCAAGAATCCACGTGGAAACAGTTTGGGGTTAGAATGTTGGTGGAGTGGTTGGAATCTTAGCCTGGATTCGGGAAGAGAGATTCAAATTTCCATTCATAAAACAAACATTCTGCACGTATGGAACTATTCCAAGCCCAGCGCCAATATGGCACTGTATGAGTACAGTATTTGTATACAAAACTGTGATATCAAACCAGCATGAAACAAAATGTAAGTTAGACAATTTCAGTACAATTCATCATATAAAAACAAATTGCAATAATACACCTATATATTGCAGGAGAAAAAAGATGTTTTAAGATAGCTCTCGTGGGTATTCCAGGTAATTATGTTTCTTATAGTAACTACTTTATAGTAACTAGTTATAGTAACTACCCCCCTCAATTTGGGGGGCAGGGGGAATAGTTTTTTTTTAATCATTTATAATAATGATATAATCTTTGGAAATCAAACAATTATATAAAAAATAACAATATAAAAATAACAATTATATAAAAATATAACAAATTGAGATATGCTCTGGAATCCTAATAGAAATTAGAGTTGACATTTGTGGGTTTGACATTCACAGATTTGATTATTTGCAAGTGTCTCCAATCCCTTCCCCTTCCCCGCCCCCCCCATCACCTCAAGTGCTTATTTTCCAGGGGAATCTTCCCTCCCAGTGGCTCCAATGAGGCTATGCAGCTTTTTAAAAACCCACCTCTGCTCCTCCTCCTCTTGCAGCAGCCACTGTGCAGCCAGCTAAGGATGGCTCACAACCTGATTTCTCAGCACCGCAAACCCTCTCCTGATGGCCCCCGCAAGGAAGGTGATGGGTGTGAGAGGGGAAGTTTGAGGGCTGCCATGCCGACCCACTCCTTTTCCCTCTCCTTTCCCTGACATGTGCCATTTCCACACTACACTCTTACAGTGCTATTATTCCACTTGCAACATCCTATGGAATCCTGGGGTTTGCAGTTTAGGGAGGGGTATTTAGGATTCTCAGCCAGAGAGCTCTTTGGCCTCAGTCAACTACAAACCCCAGAATTCCACAGGATGTTGAAAGTGCAATAATAGCACTAGAACAGTGTAATGCGGAAATGGCAAGTGTAGTGCGGAAATGGCTTTGGACCCTGGGTGCCCGCTGTCCCCAATGTGCCTCAGCCCCCTTCCCATATACATACATACATACATACATACATACATTTTGATATTTGCAATTTGTCCACTCTTGTGGGGGTCCTGCATCCCTAACCATAGTGAGTGTGGAGAGCTGACTGTAAAATATTTCTGCTTAATGTTGCTTTACTACTGTCCTTGTTCAGTTGTGATTTGAGTCCCCATTGCACCAAGCGACCCACTGGGTGATCTCTCTCTCTCTCTCTCTCTCTCTCTCTCTCTCTCTCTCTCTCTCTCTCTCACACACACACACACAGGCCATTTCCACACTACACTCTTATAGCGTGATTATTCCACTTTCAACCCAGTGAGGAAAATGGTGCACGGAAGGGACAAACGAGGCCCCTCCTTAAACTGTAAACCCCAGGATTCCATAGGATGTTGAAAGTGGAATAATTGCGCTATAAGAGGGTAGTGCAGAAATGGCCACAGTTCTCTCAACCTACCTGCCTCACAGGGTTGTTGTGATGATAAACTGGGAGAGCTGAGAGCCATCCACAGCAGCTTCAGCTCATTGAAAGAAAGGCAGGATAGAAATATAGTTAGCAAGGAGTAAATAAATGCTGTCTGTTGTTAGAAGACACAAGAGCTGAATGAACCTTTTTTTTTTATTTTATTTTCCTGAGCCGATTGGCAACTTTAAATTGTCACCAAACCTGAAGGCCTTCCTTGCTGCTTGCAAAAAACAGCTACTGGAATGAACGCAGTCCTAAATGAGCTGCTCCATAATCCTCCTATCTGCTTCCGTCTGTCTCAATTTAATGCTATTTGCCAGTCACTTTGAAAAGGATAAGAAAAAAAAAAAAAGGAAAACAAGAGATATTTTTAGCCTCTTGACCCATCTGACACGTAGGACTTATTTTACCAATAATCCCACTGTCTCACTGTTGGAAAATTATTTTCCTTCAAATATAGAAAAGCATACAGGTATATTTACACTTCTCTTACAATATGATTTTCTTAGGGTCACCTCCGAACTTTCTAGCTGAGGGCCAGCACCCAAATAAGACAGAGATTGCTTGGAAGGGGACTTTGCAATGCAAATTGGGGGAACTCTGTGCCCCAGAAGCAACTCTGGAAAAAAAAAAGAGGAGTGATAAAATCCAGCTCATAGAGAAGTATGAGAATGTATATTCTGGGCAGCTGTGCGTGTTATGTGTGTACACTTGGAGGGAGATGTCCCTTGTATCTTTCGGATTCAAGAGATGTTCCTCTTCCCCCACCCGTGATTTTATCGTATCTCGGCGAAAGCCAATTGTGGTTATATAATACCGGCTCCAAAACAGATGCCACCATGTTAGGGATGGGAGATTATAACTGGAATGCAAAGCTAATGGAAGCTTTTGGACAAATGCAAACTCTCCTGCCAAAGCAGGGGAAGCAGACACACATAAACATAAAGGGGAGGGGTGGAGAGACTGCAAGGGAGGGAGAATATCATTCTTAAACTGCCTGATTCTGACAGTCTCGTTCTGGACATTTAGAAAGGCAAGGACGCCTCATCCGTAGAAACACGCTGCCATCATATTGAACGCTGGGGTTAAACTCTTTCAATCTGACAAGATCAAAAACGTCCAAGAGCAGGGATTAATATATCTAAAATAATTTGCCAAGGCAAGAGGGAGAAAATTCTTCAAGCTGCGTTCTTGGAGCTGATATTTGTTTATAAAAACCCAGCAGGAGGCATTAGGAAGAAATCATCGAGTTTGGCAAGCTGGTACTTTACATGATTGTCTCCAAGTTAATCTACAAGCATTTGTCAAACAAACAAACAAAACAAACCTCTTTCCAAGTCTCATTTTAGAAAGGAAACATGATGAGATTCTAGATGCTCCAATGAAATTTGCATGCTGAAAGGCTGGAAGATGTGAACTGGGGGAAAGGGGACATTTTGGTAAGAACAGCGAACGGGTCAAATCCATCTATTTTGCTGCAATTCACCCTCAAGCTGACTTTGACCTGTGGTGACTCCACAAATGAGAGATCGCCAACTTCCTCAACTTCCCAGTTCTGTTACCAGGCCATACACTCCGACACTTTGACATGGTTTAATTGATGAAATGTGATTCAATTGGCAAAATATAATTGGCTTTGATATAAAATGTACCCTGATGTGACTTTATGGCCAAGCTGGACAACAGGAAAATGCTGGCCAAACACATGTGTTGTAAAGGAGGTCAGAGATCCCTCCAGGCATAGCCAGGTCTGGTCAGGAAATCACTAGGTAACTCGAGAGATAATAGGCTTAAGTGAGCCTTAACGACTCTGCTTTTGGACAATAGCAATGGGGAAGTTCCCACCAAACTGCTGATTGTTCCAACCTTTCTTCCCACTGACCTGTAAATATCTCCATTATTCACATATTTTTCCAACCATTACAGAGCTATTGCAAGGGTCATTAATCTTTTGTCACTAGCACAAAGATCATTAGTCCATTCCAGACTTCATTGTCCACTCAGCAAACTCCATTATTTCCTAGGCCAGAGAACCATTCACACCCTTGCCCTCCAGGCAGAAATTGCATATAAAAACCACCAGTTTTAGCCAGTAGATGCAATACATCACTTGCTGGTCTCCACACTGTGACCCTTTCCACAACTCACCCATTTTCGGTGCTAGGGTGCAGTGCTCGTACGAGCAGCCTCTGGAGAGAGGCTCTCGTTTCCCTGCTTCTTCGGCTCTGCACGAGCTTCCTGCTTGCACAAGAGCTCCGCCTCTTCCTTTTGCAGTGCAGCCTGGGACCTTCCCAGGCTGCACTGAGACAGGAAGCACGACTGGCCTGGCTCCGCATGCAAGGTGAGTGCATGTGGGGCCCTGGAGCGATGCGCGACCATGCAGCATTTTCAGCTTCAAGCCGAAAATGAAAAAATGCATGCATGGTCCGTGTCAGGCCCTGGAGCATTGCGCAAATGTGAGTGCGTCATGTGGACCACTCCTCACACTTGCACGATGCTCAAGGGGCCCTTTCACATCAAAAATGCTGGCGAAAAGGGCCTGTCACTCTGATTCCTGATCATGTACTGTCCTTAGACACCAGTCTAAGCCACATTGCTGCTGCTTCTCTGCTCCTCAGAGTGGTAAATATCACCCACTATGCTATCAAATCTCTATCCAATTTTCCTCCCTTTCCTTTGGTTAGCCTTGTGTATGTAAGAGACTGTTTGGATCTTATGTGTGCGTGACTGAACCTTTCTCAATAAAAACTCATTCTGTCTATTTTTGAGTCGTTGTCTGGTTTCTCCCTGCGGAGACCCCATAAGCATTTGAAGAAAGATCTCACTACATTACCCCCCCCGAGGCCTCCCAATTTTAGCTTATAATTCCCCAAATTTGCACAGAGGTACTGGCATCACGGGTGGACCCTTGCATCACCCACATTTTGGGGTAACATTTCAGACCCTGCACACTTGGACTGTGGCTTCCTTTATTGAATGAATCCACCTGTAGTGTGCCCCTGCCTCTTGCTCTACCACCCCCCACTTTGCCAACTGTTCCCTTTTTTCCCAGTGAGTCACCTCTTCTCTATACATTCAGAGGATGAGAGCCTGAGTTTAGTCATCTTGGCTTGACCTGATTTTGCCTATTATAGTTCTTCAGACTCATGCTCAATGCCTAGCTGACCTCTCATGAACATATTTACAATACCTGTATTGCAAACTCATTTATTCCATTCCCACTTGCCATTTTTACTGCTGTTACAGTGTGGCTTCGAGTCATTTTTGACTTATGGCAACCCCAAGACAAACTTATTGTGGGGTTTTCTTGGCAGCGTTTGTTCAGTGGGGGTCTGCTTTCTTCCTCTGAGGCTGAGGGAGTGTAACTTGCCCACTGGATTTCATTGGCCATGTGGAGATTCAAACCCTGATCTCCTAGTGTCTTAGTGTCTCGGCATTTTTGTAATCATGTAGATCATTGCTTGTTTCACATTCACACACAAAAATGAAAAAAAAATCTCATCCCTCCCCCTTACTTTGGGGAAGTTTTCACATTTGTGAAATCTTTTGAGCAAACTACACCAACTAGCCTTGCAAAAACTACAATTTTTTCCCCCACAAAACTTCTATGGCTACCACCTTATTGCAGCGTGTTTTTCAGAACAGAAGCTTTTGATGGCTTCTCTGTGTCTTTTTTGTTTTTATCAACACTCCTGTCCTTCTGTGCTTTCTGTGTGCATGGACTTTGCTTATCAACAGGGAAAGAGATTAATTTTGCGTCTAAGCTTCTTGTGAAAATTGCACAGACCTAGATCAGGGAGGGGAGGAAACTCCCCCCTCCCCTTTTGCTTTCATGCAGGAGGTGAAAAACCTTGCAACGGTAGCCTTTCCCCCCCCCCCGTGGTGCCTCAGTGTCTTGAGGCGGTTATTTTCCTCAAGGCTGAGGAAATGTTCAAGTATTTTGTACATCCCAGCCTCTTCAGGTGTGTGCTTAAAGTTCTTGGATGAACGCTTTTTCCACATATTCAACACATGAAAAGATAGTCTAAGAGATAGACAGCAGAGAGAATGAAATCTGTTTTGAAACCACATCATCTGTTCTGGAAACCTCACATCAATAATCCCTCATGTATGCAAAAGGGGTGGGTGGGTGGATGGGTTACCCGGCTTTGGTTACTCATACAGGAAAATGCCATCTGCACATGCTCAGAGACACGCCCCTTTTATTGCAGCTTCACAGCTGAGCCCGTGAACTGAAAACCATTTCTGGCACCGAATCAGAGAGAGAGAGCTCTGCCTCCATTCAAGCCTCCAACATGGAGCCTTACTCCTTTGCTTCATTTCTTGCCCACAGATGGAATAATGGGCTACTCGGCAGTTTAACAAGAATCCTCCCAGCTCAACTCACTGGAATTTATAAGCAGGTGGGACTGGGAGGGTCCTGCGGGATTTTATCGGAAAGCTGATCAACTGTTGCAGTTGTCCAGTCCGGGTATGTCTCATCAGCTGATGAGGCTGACGTGGCTGCGTGGCTCCCAAAGACTGGATGTTTCTGCAGGGCTCTTCCTTTGCAGACAGCGGTATGCCTGCCATATCAAGTGTCTCTTTGCCTTTTGGAGCCAGACAGCCGTGTCATCATGTGCCGGGGCAATTCAGTACCACCGTCCCAAAGGGAAGTGGCCTTTTCCCTAGTAACGCAGGGTGAAATAGAAGCACTTTTTGATGTTGGTGGAGGATAAAGTTCTACCAGCATACTTGCACAGTGGTCCAAAACAGGAGAAATCAATTCTTGGGCCTAGTCTGGGATGGCAACTTTTGGAGCAAAGTATTTCACCTTTTATTTACTGGGAATATTTGTGATGCTTGTATTTCCAGGAGAAAGAGAAAAGAACAGTTTGCTCCTTCTCTGAGAAGCTGGGCATCAGTGGAAAGGAAACTTTCCTGCCTTTCCCTGCAACCAATCAGTGACTTTGAGTTATTGTGCCATGGCACCTGTTCAGCCTGGGAAAAACTGTTGCATGATAAAGTCTTAGAAGGTGTACCTCCTTCTACAACATCAGAAAAAGTAGTATCACTAGCAGTTACATTACGGTAAGTCACCAAGAGGATTCCAGCCAAAAAACATCATCACATATGTTGTTACTTAAAAAGATACAAAGGTTAGCAAGCTGAACATGGGACAGGGCTCCTGTATCTTTAATAGTTAACAGATTCTGGCACAGGAAGAGGGAGCATAAATTCTGCCAGGGGAACTATGCAGTGTTTCCTCCTTCACTCCCTGAAGCCTGCCTTCTTGCTGATGCATCACACCCCACAACACAGCCATTTACTAGCTAGTGAAGAGGTAAGCAAGGATTGGGGGAGAAGCACCCACTTAGGTTTGTATACTCAGTAGCACCTGGTATTCTTAAGCGGTCTCTCATCCAAGAACTAACCAGGCCTGACCCTACTTAGCTCCTAAGATCACATGAGATCGAGTATGTTCAAGGTGGCCCGTCATAGCTTTTTTGTGAAGTGGTGGCACTGCTGTACTTAAATGCACAAGACCAGAGCCACCTCAAAATACATCGCATTTTTATAACAGGAGTGCCTCAGTTTTTGGTTGTCGGTTTTTTCCCCCGCTAGGAAATTCCAGTTCCTTTCCTGCTACTGTAAAGACTGAAGCTAAGCTCAGACGGATCTGGAAAGCCTGGGGAAGTAGATAGCTCCCTTGCAGGCCTACCCGTCAAGAAGTGCTGGAGCTTTGACCCTTTGATTCCCTGATTCCACAGCAACGCTGGCTCCACTATTCCCCCAAGAACCTCGTTTGACAAAATCCTGCTGCACAGCACTGAGGCGAGCAGATCTAGGGAGTATCCCATCCGGAGCACCCCGCATGACCTCTTCCTGTGCAGCTGTTGTGGAATCAGCTGTTCTTTTGTGGAGCATATCTGCACAAAGCCAGGCAGGTGTCTGAAGAATGAACAAGTGTCAGGAGGGGAATGTTCACACTCCATTTGTATGTGGTGGGTTCTCTGTTACTGAGAGCCTCCATCTATCTGGAACGCCTAACGGCCAAAAGGAATGCCACCCCCTGTTGGCCCATATCAATGGATCGTATATAAACAGTGCTCCCGTTCGGTGTAGCCGTGAAATATCCGACTGGTGGGTGTGTTTGTGCTGTTAAAAGAAGCTATTGGTATGGGGTATGCTGTAGCACCGCTAAAGCATGGTGGGTCCGGATATGATAAACGCTGGATGGGAGACCCCTTTAACATTTGCAGAGGAAACCTAGTTATTAATGTGATAGTTATAATTTGCTCACAGTTTCCCCAATTTGCCACTCTCTTCTTTACGCTATCACCCAGGAGGAATGTTTATGTACAAAAGATCACAATGAAGTGATCTGCTAAATCAAACCAAGGTCAGAATCTTGCTGGAGTCATTGCTGTTTTCAAGTCATTTCTGACTTATGGCAACCCTAAGGTAAAGTTATCACAGGGCTTTCTTGTTAAGATTTGTTCAGGGAGCGTTTGCCCTTGCCTTCCTCTGAGGCTGAGAGAGCATAGCTTGCCCAAGGTAGCCCAGTGGGTTTCCATGACCAAGCAGGTAATCAAAGCCTGGTCTCCCAAGGTCCTAATCCAACACTCAAACCAGTACCCTTGTTACCCCAAAACGTAGGTGCCACAAGGGCCACTCTGCAATGCCAAATACCTCCTTGCAAAAGTGGGGAATTAATTAGCTCAAAATCAGGAGGCTGCGAGAGGGGGGCAACTTAGCGAGATCTTGTTTATGGGCACACGCAGGAAAAGAACAAACCAGAGATTCAAAAGTAAGCTAAAAATGTGTTTTATTGAGGGAAATTCACTCATGCGTGCACACAAGATACACACAATCACACATTCACACAAGAGCTAGCTGAAAGAGAAAGGGATGAAAAATTATAGAGAGGCTGAGGGGTTTGGTAGATTTATAATTACCAGTCCAGAAGAGTAGTGAAGAGCAGAAATGTATTTTGGCTTAGGTAGGACCTAAGGACAGTTCTTATTCAGGAGCCAGATGGACAGAGTGATGGGTAGACCTTCAAGAGACTGCACTGGGCATCCTGAAATCAGGGGTATTTGTACCCTGAAAATAGCCGGCAGCAGTGAAGGTTCCAGATGCAAGACAAAGGGAACCTGTTGTGGACAGTGAGTCTTTCGCTTGTTGATGGGCTTAGTGCTTTGATTGACAAAGACATGATGGGTATTGTAATAGCTGTCTATTGTGGGTGCTGTGAGGAAAGAGGAAAGAATCCAGGTGTACAAAGGATGGATATCTATCAATCAGTGTCCTGGTGGTCTCCTCACAGTTGGATTCCCTGGAAAGTTCCAGCTTCTATTTAAGCCTATTATCCACAGGAATGGCCTGACAAATGACTCAGTCTTACCTAGAGGAAGTTTGGAGTTGACCTATGCTTCTCACATTTACAGTCAAATTCTTTCCCTCGCTCAGTTTGACCTCTCCGTCACCTCTCAGGCTTGGATTTGATATAGAGCCAATAAAATGTGTTGCCAATTACACATGATGCCAATTAGATATGGTGCCCATCCAAACCATACTGACATTGGGGACCTCCAGAGCGGGGCCTTACGACTTAAGCTAGCTCTCAGTGGAGTCGTACACTGGCATAGGTTCTCTTGTATATATTGTTGCAATTTTTTTTTGGCCATTGTGTGACAAAGGAATTCAGTTCTTGGCTGTATAAGGAGACTTCCATAAGTGTAACCATTTTATATAGGCCTAAATCCTATCATTACTCTCTAATAGCAGAGCGTTATTGAATTTATTGGATTTACCTATGTATTGACTTATTATTGAACAGTTTGTTCAAGAGTTTACTCTAGCTGGGACTAACCAATAGAATTCCAGCCATAGAGCCACACATTCTTGGATGGAGTATAATTATTTATCAGTGCTTTCAATCCGCCACTTTGTTCACTGGGATTGCAGAAACTAACCACAAAGTGTTCCCCTTGGCACAAAGTGACAATCAGCCAGCACACGGCAGATACTCACCCTATTCTGGGTGTGATGTGTCTCCAAGTTGGCTGTCCACTTAAGGTAACCCCATGATTTCATAAGCAAAGAATACTCAGAGGTGGTTTTGCCAGTTCCTTCCTCTGAAATGTAGCTTACAGCACCTGGCATTTTGTTGGCAGTCTCCCACCCAAGTACTTACCAGAGTTGACCCTGCTTAGCTTTCAAGATCAGACAGGATCTGGTGTGTTTAGGGTATTAAGGCCTCCCACTCACCCTGTTACCTTGTTTAGAAAAGAGCAGTGGCAACGGATGGCTTCCAGGTCAATGGAGTGATGAGTCATTTCTTACTTCTAGATTGACTTTCAAAACAGTTACCCATGGTGCTGAACCCTGCTCCTCAATATAGATACCACATATTGGATAGTTCTGTTGAGGATTGGAATAATATCCAGCTCAGATTCAATGCCCCACTGACATGGGATATGCTGAAAACATTCATGCCACCTCCACGTCCATACATACAGAGAAACACATTGTAAATTCCCCATTTGGGAATGAGAAATGTGCCATGAAATGTGAAACTCATCCATTTCACAGCCAGATGTTGCGATACATAAAAGCCACCTCCGTACAGAAAGGAAAAGTACATAAGCTGGTGCCATCCTGCAGTTGCATTAGCAAAGGAGAAGAGGCCTTGCTGTTTCTGGGTGGCGGGTGCCACAATGCAGGGTGGTTATTTTTGTGCTTAACACCCGTGGGACCTACTTGAGCAAGGCCCCGCACAGAGGTGGGGGGCCTGAGAGAAAGAGTCTGCCCCATCAGCACAACACAGATGCTAGCTCAGTGTGGATTTCAGGTAAATGCCTTCAATTTTCCCCTTGCCTTCGGATAATATTTTAATCCCTTTTGTCTGATTTTATGTTTGACTGGATATAGTTAAGCTACTTATAGGAATATGAGGAGAATGTTTATGGTCGGGTGATGGAGGTGGCGAGGAGAGAGAAACAGGTATGGGGAGAGGGGAGGATTTTTAAAATCTCTAATTCAGGCCATACAGGCCACTAGGGAGATCTATCTTTCACTGAACCCTGTGTTTGTTCTGCTCATGATCACAACTTGTGGCTATGAATTACACAGATGAGGATTTAAAAAGTATTCAAAGTGCATTTCTGTGCATGGCTGTTTGACGAGCAGGTTTGCATCCTACAACCAAATTCTCTCCTGTTGCAAAAATGGTTTCTAGTGCAGATGAGAACCTGATGGAGAGGGGTTTTGTTTGTTTGTTTTTTGGAGGGGGATTGGAATACAGCTCCCAGAATCCAGTGGCCATGTTTATTGGGAGAATCTGGGAATGTTAGTCCAAAAAAAGTAACATGCTCTGGCCTGATGTTTTGACCAATATAAATCTACAACTCCAGAAAATGTTTCTTTGGGCTCTTTGGTATGCAATATGGAAAACAGCCTCTTTTAATACCAATGACATGTTGGCCTTGAGATTTGTCTCCCCCAGCTGAAAATCAAGGGAAGCGTAGTCATTCCTTGAAACTTCAGCTTGGCACCCTGAACCCTAGCAACCCTAAATCCAAAGTCTTACTTGACGAGTTCTTAAGCTTCTAGGCCAAGCAGCCCTCTCCAGCTTGTCCTTGCTGAACAACTCCGCAGCCTTCTACACATTCATTATTCAGGATTTATTTATTTAAAATATTTATAGAATGACTTTCTGACTCCCTGCCCCTTTCACACCAGCCTTCAGAGAATCTCACCATTTAAAATAATGATCCAGTAAATACAATCGCAGTAGATAAAAGCAGGAATAGAACACAGTTTCGAACAAGCCTGAACAATACTAAAAGGCATCAAAACTCAGCCAGACAGTACAGTTTGCACTAACTGTGTCCAATTCAGTAGGGATGGAACCACCCTGATCTCTCCCTTGGGTACTTTAAGGGCGGAATGCCTGAAGTGAAGAAGGCAGGCATCCTCCACAATTTAGAACCCAGGGGAAAAAAATCAGCCTTCAGCCCGTAGGGGTAGAAAAAGCAGCCTCTCCTACACATGGAAGTCTGTGGGGTAGGGAAAACTAGGACAGTATTCTGCCGTTTCAAGAGGCAATCCCAGGAGGCCTTAGTCCTAGCAGGCCCTGTGGGATGAACAGAAGGAAATGTTTTCAGGTATGGGCAGAAATTAGAAATTATACAATCACAGATTTCCTTTGTTTTGGAAACTATGATTCTACTAATGCAGGTTAAAATATTACTTGCTTTCTTTGCTGGAGCAAACTCCCATTATGGTTGTCCAAACCGTATAACACTAATCATGAAGTTTCTTCTTATTTTTGACTGGAATCCTCTTGGTTACTCCCAGCTAGAGTAGACCCATTGAATCAACTGTGGAATAGTGAATCAACATATGTGTATATGTATGTGCCATCAAGTTGCCTGTTAACTTATGGTGAATCCATGAATCTCATAGGGTTTTCCTAGGCAAGGAATACTGAAAGGTGGTTGGCCAGTTCCTTCCTCTGAAATATAGGCCATTTCCACATGGGGTAATAAAAACGGTGCAGTGCGTCCTCCACAGAGGACGTCTGCACCTTGGAGCAGACTGGGTCCAGACTACTTACTGTAGATCCGCACCTCAGTCCACTCCGGAATGACCCCAAGTGGTCCCCCAGCGTGCTTTTGAAAGACCTGATTTTTCCGGTCTTTCAAAAGCACGGAGTGCGCCACTGCGAGCCTGCTCCCTTGTGCAGATTCGCAGGTTCACACCAATGCAAGCCTGCGATCTGCCGAGGGCGGGCTTGAGGCTGGCGAGCTTCAGCGGTTGGTCGAGACCCATGACCAACCGGAAGCCGCCATTTTGGACGCCGGAGCAGAGCGGATCAACGACCACACATTGCTCTGGAGCAGCCTGGACCGGACCGGGGAGCCAGAAGATCCAGTAAGTAGCGGCACGGGGCAATTCCCTCGCCCCGTGTGGAAATGGCCATAGTCTGCAAGACCTGGTATTCATTAGTGGTCTCCCATCCAAGTACTAACCAGAGCTGACCTTGCTTAGCTTCAAAAGGATTTGGTACCTTTAGGATATTTAGACATACAAATCAACACATAGATCAGTTCAATTGATAAAATCACTCTTCTCTATTTGGTGCTAATAATAGGTCCATATCAGATTTTTATGGTGGTTGCATTTATTTGTTTAATATTTATTTATTGTGTTTATATCCCACCTTTCTCCCAATAGTGTGAATCAAGATGGCTAACAATATAGTTTAAAACAATACAGACTAAAACTATACAAAGTCATTCATAAATGTATAAATCTAAGAGTCGTGTAAAATGTGATTAAGCAGTTAAAACATTACAAACGTAAAACATTAAAATTCATTTTAAAAATATGCAAACCTTAAAAAGAGCACTGCATAGCATTAAAACTCCACCCCAATGTGTTTTTAAAAGCCTGATGGCATAAAAATCTTTTGACCTGCTAACAGAAGGAAAGCAAGGATGGGCATCCTGGCGTCTCCAGGGAGGGAGTTCCAAAATCTGGGAGCAGCCACTAAGAGGGCCCTCTTTCTTCTTCCCACCAAACAAGCCTGAGAAGGTGATGAGAGAAGGGCCTCTCCAGATGATCATAGAGCTCTTAAGGAGTTCATAAAGTAATTGTTGTTGTTGTTTACCTTTAAGTTGTTTCTGACTTATGGTAACCCTAAAGTGACACCATCACAGGGTTTTATGGGGGCTGAGAGTGTGTGACATGCCCAAGGTTACCCAGTGGATTTCTATGGCTGAGCGAGGAATCAAACCCTGGTCTCCAGGGTCATAATCCAAGACTGAAACCACCACACCACGTTGGCTATCATAAAGGTAGATGTGCACCTTCAAATAAACTGGACCCAAGCTATACAGGGCTATAAGAATGGCCCTTCTTTAAGATCCATGCCACTGAACCACATTACGGGGTAACAATTTGTCACAAGGGTGACTAGACCCTGGAACTCTTGTCCCCAGCTGAGAGATCACTTTTAGCCTGAGGTGTCATTTGATAATCCCTGCCAAGTGGGATGCAAAGATTTCTCGAATGCCTCTCGCTTTTGCCGGGAAGGACAGCTGCAGTCATGCGAGATGGCCCCTGCACCTTATTTACGGATCGATGGCAATTGTCTTCCAAGGGATGGCATGCGAACTTGCGTCTGTGTGCGTTCCCACAATGATGAGTTACTGCTGAGTCAGACGCAGCCCTCTGAGTCCTGGCCTGAGGTTCCAAGAGATGACCTGCCAAGAAGGATGTTTGCACAATGAGCCGGTCACTGCACCTCTCTCTGTTTGGGATGCCGGCCAGTCCATGTTTTGCTGGTCCAACCCTAGAAAACAGAGTTCCTTGGCAAGTAGCCCATCTCAAAGCCCCTGGTTCTGCCAAGCTCTAGCAGTTTCTCTCTCCGCTCCACCTCTGACCTGATTCTGCCCTCCCTTCACCCCCAAACGCTCAGGTTGTACACTAGGTTACATTACCTCAGGGCTTTGTGCCTTATAAGTCAGATAGGGACAAGGGAGCTCAGCTTCCTAACATACTTTGTGTGAGATGGGTATCCATGTTGAGTCATCACCATAAAGGAGGAATTAGGAACCAGACGTGCAGTCAGCAGTCACAGCCACGGGGCTTACGACAAGGAGACAGGAAGTCAAGCAAGGTACAAACAGTGAGCCAGAAAATGTTTGGTTGGCCTAATGGAGGGCTGGCCAAAGGGACGCCCTTGGGACCCCTAAGTGTGGCCCCTGAAACCCTCCAGAAGTCCTCCAAAGTGGCTAGAGACTCCCCATTTTAATTGGGGGGGGTGATTGTTTTTTTTTTCCCCAAAAAACAATCCCAAAGCCACCAAAACTGCCTGAAAAAGGAGCGGTTTCTTTCCCCTAATCCTTCCCAGAACCTTCTAAACTTCCCCCCAAAAAATACCAAAGAAAAAATTGCTTGAAAATCTGCCAAAAGGGCAGCTAGAAGTGATGTTGCATCGCTTCAGGATGTTGAAATGTGCCAGTGTGGTCTGCCAGGGGAGCACAGGGGGAAAGTAGCCAGATACGTCTGCACAGTTACCCATCTCTGCCATACAGTCAAGTCAGTCCCATGACAAATAGGATGGTGAGGCGATCCATTGGCCAACTGATACGGGTATAGCCTTTCTGCTACTGACAAATCCTCACAGTTCATGAGATGTTCTAACCTAGACGGAAAATATTAGGTCCGAAATACATGCACATCTTCCTGCAAAAATTTGGCCAAGAACATCGTGCTTGTCTCGTGTAAATCTCCACTCATGTAGTTATATGATGGTTACATTATACCACCTTTTAGCAAAATAACAACGTTGTGCAACTGATTGTGGATCTGCCAATGTATCTGCTTATTGTTACATTGTGCAATGGTATACATTGATTGTTGTTACTGTATGTCTTCCGGTTGTTTCCAGCCTATGGCTACAGGGATCACACAGGGACCACACAACCTCCCTGTCGCAGCAGCATCACTGGTTGCCGGTCCGTTTCCAGGCATGGATTCAAAGTGCTGGTGATGACCTTTAAAGCCCTACACGGCTCAGGTCCAAGTTGTTTGAAGGACTGCATTTTACCTTGCAAACCAGCCCAGGCTTTGAGATCTGCTGGAGAGGCCCTTCTCTCTGTCCTACCACCTTCATATGTGCATCCAGTGGGAACTTGGGAGAGGGCCTTCTCAGTGGCTGCCCCAGGCTCTGGAACTCACTTCCCAGAGAAGTCAGACTGGCACCCTCCCTACTCTCTTTCTGTAGTCAAGCCACGTTTTTATTCTAAGAGGCATTCAATAGGTGATTATGACCTGCCTGATTAAAAAGTGCTGGTAATTGTTAACTGTGAGTAACTCTGAATGTTTGAGTTTTAATTATGTGTTCTAACTTTGCTTTGAATCTTACTTGATCGTTTAATTTGGATTTTAACTTTTGTATTCTGTGATTTTTAACTATGTTTTTTTAAAAAATTATTGTAAGCTACTCTGAGTCATTACCAGGAAAAAAAGCAGAGTATAAATAAAGATAATACTGGCAGAATGAAGAGGAAGAGGTAGACAGTGGCCCTAAGGACCTTTCTGCCCTACATTGCTATGGTGCTATTATTCCACTTTCAACATCCTGTGGATTTCTGGAGTTTGTAGTTTACTGAGGCCAAAGAGCTCTCTGGCTGAGAATTCTCAAGGCCCCTCCCTAAACTGGAAACCCCAGGATTCCATGTTGAAAGTGGAATAATAGCACTATAACAGTGTAGTGTGGAAAGGCCTCATGGCTAACCTATCAAGTGGTTTTCTTGGCAAGATTTGAGCAGAGAGGATTTGCTGTTGCCTTCCTCTGAGGCTGAGAGAGTGTGACTTGCCCACATTCATCCATGGCTGAGCAGGGATTTGAACCCTGTTCTTTAGAGTCATAGTCCAATATCCAAACCAGTATGCCATGCTGGCTCTCAGTGAGTGCGCATGGGGAGCACTGACAAATATTGATGCTCCAGCCAAGAATGCCGCACTGCATGTGGTACCGTTCCACATAGAGAACTGCAGTCATGCAACATCTGTAGCACAGCACAACCACATGTCTGAGGGAACTTGCACAGAGTATGTGAAGCCAACCTGTTCCCAGCTTGGGTTTTAAAAAAATCCAAATGTTTGGGATGAACCAAATTTTGGGCTGGACAAATTCTCACTATAAATATAAAGACTGGAGAAATTTAAAAACAAAAAGAAAAGAAAAGAAACTAACATCCAGAAAGTACTGAAGTTGCATTTTTGTTTTGTTTTTAAGGAAGGTTGGTTTAGTACACAGCAGCGGCGTATCTAGCTTCCATAGCGCCTAGGGCAAGTGCGGAAGTTTCACCCCAGGTGCTGCTTCTCCTGCCACCGCCACCACAGACCGAAAACAACCCCAGTGAGAGCAGCGGCAGCAGTAGCAGCAGTGAGTCAAGCCTGTGTGGAGGAGCTGCTTCTCCCCAGAACAATCCCGGTGAGGGTGGCGGCAATGACAGCGGGGAACCCTGCTGGTTTTCGGGGTGTGCTGGTGGACTCGTTGTCCCAAGCAACGAGGCTGGAGGGGGACATGGCTTTTTTGTGCCCCCGCCGGCATTGGTGCCCAGGGCACACGACCTATTTGCCCCGCCCTAGATATACCTCTGGTACACAGTTAATCTATGCACAACCCAAGTGAATCATTCTAAAAGACGAAGGGAGGGTGAAAGCCAGACTGTGCTTTGCCAGACAGGCACCAAAAAACAGAGAAAGAGTGCCAAGCTGGAGGGTAGGGTTATTTATTTGTCAAATGCTGGAAGGCCACTGTACAGGAATCTTGGGCCATTTCCGCATGACACTCTTATAGCACGATGATTCCACTTTCAACCTCCTATGGAATCCTGGGGTTTGCAGTTTCGGGAGGGGCCGGACGGCCCCTCCCGAAACTGCAAACCCCAGGATTCCATAGGAGGTTGAAAGTGGAATCATCGCACTATAAGAGTGTCTTGTGGAAATGTTTTTGGTCCCCAGAGCCTGTCGTTGTTCTCTGCTGTTGTGGGGATGCTGTCGGCTACTGAGCAGGAGATGGAATGAAAGGCGAAATGACCAAGAGGCCTGAGAGAGAGCAGATCCCTTGTCCAGAGAGCAGGGAGCGATTTCCTACTTAAAAAGCGATTAATCCAAATGCTCTTCAATTTACAAGGCAGGGATGAATCAATAATTATCCCATTTAATCCCAGCATAAATCCTTTAATTTTTTTTTTAATTAAAAGCAATCTCGAGCACCACAAGCTGCAGCATGCGCCACCCTCTGTTAACCCCTCGGGACCTGATCCCCAAACCGCCTTAAATGTCGTAGAGGATTCTTTTTCTGCACCTGTTTCCTTGGCTCCCGGAATCGGAGTTCCACAATAAAAAGGGGTTGGAAGACACACGTTCCAGCACACATTTTTCTCTTGCAGCTGTTGCGAGGAAAGTCTTGCTTGTTATAAATGCCAACCTAAGGCAAAGTGACACCTCTATTAGGCACTTAATTAGATGAAATCCATGGCTGACATCTTTGTGGCAAGTTGGTCTCCATTAAATGGTCACTTCAGGTATGAATTAGGCTGGCCTAACCACAGTAAAGCTTGCTTTAATTAACAGAGCTGTCGCTGAGACATGAAAAGCACAGGGAGATGCCAAATCGACTGTCCTGGATTAAAATGAAACCTCGATCCATGCTTTTCAGACTTCCAGTATCTGTAGCACACTGCTTATCTGAATTAAGGCTGAAGCTGTATTTCTCTGTGGCCGAGGGCCAGCTTTAAACAAGGGACAAGGTGGCTATTTTTCCATTCTCTGTATAGAAGGCAGCTAAACTGGTGTTTGAAGCATAGGTCCTCTGTTACACCTAGAGCTCCCAGATTTCAGGGCCTGAATCCTCTTTTCTGGTCCTTTAGGTGAAGGGGAAGAATATCAGGGTGAGAGCACTGTCTTGAATGGAGTGAGTAAGTATGTGTACTCTCCTTTGCTTGACTTAAAAAAAAACTTTTTAAAAAACTGCGGTTGATGCTTAATCTTTCAGGCTTGGTGATATCACCAGGAGGCCATTCCAAGGTCTCAAGTTTGGGCACTGAAATCTAAGGTCCAAGATGGTACTAACCTGGCAATCCCAACAACATCTGAACGCTACTGTTGTGGTGAGCCAGTGAATTGAGACCAGCAGATCAGAAAACAAGAGTTTATTATACTGCGTAGGGATCTCAGTGGAATCAACTTCCAAAAGACTGAGAGCCCCGTTTTAGGTTTCAGCACACATTTATACTTTCTAAAAAACAAGTACAGGAAATGATTACCATATATGAAAAGAGTACAGGTTACAAAAGTTTAAGTTTCGAAATGATGTATTACAGTTTCAAAAATGAAGTATCTCTGTACCAGGGACTATTCTCCCTTGATCGCGCCGACTCCCAAACTCCCTGTATCCCATGCATTGCCAAGCCGCATACCTAAGCTCTTGATAAGATAAGAGACGCATCTGCCTGGCTTATTTTTCTCTATGTTTCTACTCAAGCAAGCAGTTTCTACAATTTAACCCCTTCATCACTACAGGCACGCCCATGGCTCCCCAAGAAGAAATATAGGCAGGGAGTTCAGTAGGAATGGCTAGGAAGGCTGCTGCTGCTGTCCCACAGAACTTGCTGCCTGAAGCACCTGCTTTACTCCACCTTAAGGAAAAGTCAGCTCTGCTATTACACAGAAGAGACAAGGAAAGGCAAGTATAGTCAAAATGTTTACACAGAAATGCTTTGTAGGGTTGCTAGATCTCAAAGCTTGGCCCTAAGGGTGCAGTTTTCACAGGTTATCTATCTCCAAGCAGCAGACAAAGGTACACATTTATCAGTGTTGGGGGCTTCATCTCCAGGCCAGAGGAAAGGATTGTGTGCTTTTCGCCAGCTCACATATATAAAGCATCGGCTTGCTACAGTTTCCAAGACTTCTTTGATTTGTTGATGCAGCTTGCAAAGACTATCCAAAGGGCCTCTGTATTTATCTCATTAGCACCCTCCTTCTCTCCCATTCGTTGTAGAATCAGGTCTCACCCTCTACTCTGCTGTGCATCTACCTTCTGGCTAGAAGCAAGTAGGCTAGATTTAAAGGCCTATCACACTACATTGTTATAGTGCTATATTCCATTTTAACTGCCATGACAACATCCTGTGGAATCCTGGGATCTGCAGTTTAGGGAGGGGCATTTAAAATTCTCAGCCAGAGAGCTCTTGGATCTTACTAAACTACAAAGCCCAGAATTCCACCAAATGTGAAAGTTAAAGTGGAAAGATAGCGCTATAACAATATAGTGTGGGAGGGCCCTAAATATTCCTTATTCCATCTCCCTAAGTAGACAGAAGGAATAATCCCCTCATTTTACCTTGCTCTGAGAACAGGCCCTCTAGCTAAGCTTTCTCTCTTAATTTCCAAACAGAAAAATACATGAGCAGGTGTATGTGTTTGAATAACAAACTGTGAGCAACTGTGATTGGTATTTTACGCACAGCATTTAATGACATCGTAATAAAGGTAGTGAAATCTAGCCTGAATAGTATGTCCTTTGCTTTGGAACAAGTGTTTTAATAAGAAGTGTGCATCTTAGCAATTCTGGAAGGAGAAAAGCAAGCTGTATAAATAATACAAATTTGCATATTTAAGTTTTCTTCTGCTGGAAAATATGAAGAGGAGAAACTGTAAGGACAGGAGCTATAAACCTGAAATGAATAAATCCCCCTGCATGGATGCCACTTGAGAGCCAGACCGGTACAGTGGTTTGAGCATTGGACTATGACCCTGGAGACCAGCGTTTGATATCCCACTCGGGCCATTTCTGCACTGGACTGTTATAGTGCTATTATTCCAATTTCAACATTCTATGGAATCCTGGGGTTGCAGTTTAGGGAGGGGCCTCAAAGGCCCCTCCCTAAACTGCAAACCCAAGGATTCTATGGGATGTTGAAAGTGGAATAATAGCACTATAACAGTCTAGTGCAGAAATGGTACCAGTCATGGAAATCCATTGGGTGACCTTGGGTGCATCACACACTCTCAGCCTCAGAAAATGTTATGATAGGTTGACCTTAGGATCAGTCGGAAAAGACTTGAAGGCACACAACAACAACAACAACAACATGTATATCACTTAATCTGATCAACCATGTGTTTTCTTTCCTTTGAAATCAGCTGTACCGTCTTTTTTTGTGTGTGCCTGGGCTTGTGGCTGAATGAGACACTCACTTCAAATTGCGTTTTAGGAGAACGTCAGTAACAGGAGTGAAAGCCATATCTCTTGCTCTTCTAGGCCATTTCTGCTCTAAACTGTTACGGTGCTATTATTCCACTTTCAACATCCTGTGGAATCCTGGGGTTTGCAGTTTGGGGAGGGGCATTTAGAATTCTCAGCCAGAGAGCTCTTTGGCCTCAGGAAACTGCAAATCCCAGAATGCCACAGGATGTTGAAAGTGGACTAATACCACTATAACAGTGTAGTGGGGAAAGGCCCCCTCTCTCTCTTTCTCTCTCTCTCTCTCTCTCTCTCTCTCACTCACACACACACACAGAAGAGAGCAGTGTCTGGGATTTACTAAGTGTTGCGCACATGCTGTCCAGCCTACCTTCCTACCCATGAGGGCTAGAAGTTTGCCTTGTTAAACAAAAAAGAAACAGGAAGGAAGGAAGGAAGGAAGGAAGAAGAAAGCTAGCTAGCTGTGGAAATTCTTAAGGGGCCAAAAGTGGTTCCCCTCAGCTGAATCACGCAATTGCTCAGCATCATGGGAATTCACAAAGCTTTGAGTGTAAGTGAATCCCGAGGATTGTCCATTTGGTGTGCTTTTATCTTAGAGAGAAGAGATTCCCTCCTGATTTTGATCCTCAAAGAGGCATGTTTCTCTTCTGTTGCTGCCTCCACCCCCGATGGCTAATGCGAGGGGATTAGGGGAGTTTTATTTTTTATTTTTTTTCCCTTTCATTCTGCAACTCACGAAGAGCTCAGGAATGTCACAAGGACCGGCCTGCAGCTGCCGCTATCACCGAGGAGAGATAGGCTGTAAACTCATTAGTCGTTGTTATCGCCATGACGGTTCTCAGCGCTCCAAGTGAACAAGAGCTACTGTGACAGCCAAAGAACACACATTTCCCAGTACACAGATGCCGGGCCATGCACCCTCCAAGCTGGAGGGAGGTGCAGATTTGGGGTGACCATTATTCATTTCAGACATATCAAGGATTGTGGGGGAAGGAAGCAATCAGAGGCAAAAGAAACCAGCATGTGTTTATAGCAGAACTTCAGAGAAGCTTTGGAAGGGAGGTCCACAACACCCCATATCCCCCAGTCAGCATGCCTAGTTGGGTGGATTGTGGGAGTTGTAGTCCAAATCCATAAAATGTTTTCCAACCTCTGATTTATATTCTAGAGAAGAGTCGATTTTTTTTTCAGATTACATATTCCTATGAACTCTATGGAGGACTTTCTTTCCCTTCCCAGCTCACACCCAAAAGACTGCTTCTCACAATTCTCTCTAAGTAGAAATTCAGAGAAATGCCCTCCCATGCTCCCAAAAGATGGCTGCTGGATCCCATATCAGCAGGATGGAGAATCTGTTCTGGGTTTGAAGTCTGAAGTTTAAATGTTCTGAACCCTATCGCAAAAGAAGCTAAGCATCATGAACAGCTCCTTAAAGTTGAGACTAAAACCTGGAGTGGATTCACCATCTCCTTGACCTGGGAGCCACCACTGTCCACCTACTTCCGTCTGTTTTCTACTCTCCATACCACCCAGAGACCTTGCTAGAGCAGCCTGGGTCTTAAAATCCTCTCAGCTTTATGAGACTGCCTCTTTTAGTTAATATTTCCCCATTTGGAAGCAACCATGTTTCATTAGCTAGTTATTTGTAGTGTCTGTTTTTGGTTTGCCATTTGTGAAGGTTTACCATGAGATTTGCTGTTCTCTAAAGCAGTTGTTGTGTACATTTTGTTTCTCAGGGGTTCAATAAAACTGCCTCTGTCAGAAGACTCTGTGTGGTTGTGGATTAGCGGTTCTAATCTGTCTGATAACATTTCCACACAATGGAGATGCGCCGTTTTGGGGACGGGATGGCAGCAGTCGGCTGGTTGCATTTCCGCATGATGTAACCACCCACCCACTGCCATCTCATTCCCAAGCATCGCACTCATGCGATATTCACAAAATGGAAAAGAATCTGTTTTGTGCCTATGATCGCACAGCACTCCTGAACGCGTCATGCGGAAGGGCAGGGAAGTGCGATGGCAATCCATCCTTCCATAGTACAGCTTGGGAAAAGTGTCTGGCTGTGCTGAGGAAGGAAGAGGCAGAGCCATTGCGATCCCTTCAGTAGGTGAGGTACGGAGGGGAGCATTCCTGCTTTGCTCTGTTCCTTACCGGGACTGCCACAGGATGACACCCGAGGATGTCATTGTGCGGAAATGTCCTGATTTGTACTGCTGCCAAGAGTAAAAGATCCTACTACACAAGCATGTATATCCAGAATGTTAAGAGGCTCATACACATGCTTTCAACACGTACCTGGTAGCATCTGCTAGCCCCTTCTAGGCTGGCATAGCTATACAGATAATAACTGCCATCCTGTGGATGATTTACACTGCAAGTTACGCCTGCATAAGTCATTGGCCAGAATCACAGAATCATAGAGTCGGAAGAGACCACAAGGGCCGTTGAGTCCGACCTCGTGCCATGCAGGAATACACCATCAAAGCATTCCCATCAGATGACCATCCAACCTCTTGTGGGTGACCTAGGGGTCCACCGGCGATGCCAGTGCCTCTGTGAAACAGTGAGGAATTATAAGCTCAAAATAGAAGGTCTGCAAGGGGGGATTAACATAAGAAGATCTTTTACACCTATGTTTACCAGTACTTCTGTAGGGAAGATCCAGCCAGAGATCCAAAAGTGGCCTTAATTGTGTTTTTTGGGGGGAATTGCAATCACACACACCAGATCCAAGCAATCACACAAATCACACAAGGCTAGCTGAAGGAAAGGGAGGAAAGTTTTAGATAATGAGATTTCAGGGTGAAGCGGGTGATATTTACCAATTTAGAAGAACAGCAAAGAAGCAACTATGTGGTTAGACTGACATCTAAGGACAGTACACAATCGGGAATCAGAGCAGAGGGGTGGCCAGCAGTCGGTGTACTGTGAGTTGACTGGCCAAAACTAGGGGTTTCTCTCTGCCAGGAGGGCAAGGATGTGAATGGCTCTCCTGCCAAGTAAACAATGGAGTTTGCAGAGTGGACAACGAGGTCCAGAATGGGCTAATGGGTTTTAGCATTAGGTGACAGAGCGCTAATGGCCAGTCTGACAGCTTGGTACTGGTCAGACAGAATTTAGTACAAAAGAAAGGTTTGCTTGGTCAGAGGAAAAGGAGTTAAGACAATCAGCCATCTTGGGGCAATCTCCCAGACGCTATTGTCCAAATAGTTGCGTTTTTAAGGCTAATTGCAAGCCTATTATCTCTGGAGTTTTGTGGTGATTTCCTCACTATGACCTGGCTACATCTGGAGCTGTCTTCTGACCTAATTCGTAGCACATGTGTTCAGCCAGCCTTTTCCTCTTCTCCAGCCCGCCCATACAGCCATGGCAGGGCATGTTTTATATCAATGCCAATTAATACATCTTGCCGATTAAATCATATTTTGCCAATTAAACCATATCAAAGTGTAGGGGTATACGGCCTGGTAACACTCTGTTTAAAAACCTTTAAAGAAGGAGACTTTACCACACAAAGCAGTGATTTCCAACGTCTTTTCCCAGACGGTGGTAAAATGCAAGATGGTACAGATTGAGAGGATTGGATAAGCAGTAGCAACAATAAAAACACAAAGGATGTGAGAACATTCCGAAATGGGAATCCGTCTTGTCCCAAGCCTGTTTCTCCCCAAAAACATGGAGCAGGACAACAGAACAGATCCTTCAGCTCTCTGCACAGTGGTGCCACAAGGAACTTAAAGGACCCTATGGCAAACTAGAATTAGGCTTGGTTTTGGAAGTGGGTAAAGATTTTCACTAGTGGTCTCAGCAACAGAAGCAAGGGACTATTCCGAGCTGC
Source organism: Cyclura pinguis (assembly GCA_030412105.1). Taxonomy (NCBI): domain Eukaryota; kingdom Metazoa; phylum Chordata; class Lepidosauria; order Squamata; family Iguanidae; genus Cyclura; species Cyclura pinguis. The sequence continues at coordinate 130,626,708 of CM059604.1, read as the reverse complement.
AGTGTTAATTAATCCACTTTCAGCATACTGTGGAATTCTGGGGTTTGTAGTTTACAAACCCCAAAGAGAGCCAAAGAGCTCTCTGGCTGAGAATTCTCAATGCCCCTCCCTAAACTGAAAAACTTAGGGTTCCATAGGATGTTGAATGTGGAATATTAGCACTATAACAGTGTAGTGCAGAAAGGCCCAAAGACTGGTGAGTTGTTGCTTTATGCCTTCAAGTCGTTTCTGACTTATGGGAATCCTAAGGCAAACCTACCATAGGGTTTTCTTGGCGAGACTTTTGTTCAGAGGGTGTTTTGCCTTTGCCTTCCTCTGAGGTTGAGAGAATGTGACTTGCCCAAGGTCAACCAGTGGGTTTCCATGGCTGACCATGGTTTCGAACCCTGGTCTCCAGAGTTGTAGCCTGATGCTCATACTACCACACCACCTTGTCTCAAGGGCAAATTCTTCTATATGTAGCATTGTTTGTTTATGCTCTCATCCGTATCTGCTTGTTGCCAGGATCAGAGGCCAGTTCCTTTTGTAGACAAGAGGCTAACTCAGCACTGATGTCTCTCCCGCCCCTCTCCACCCTTGGTGTTTCCAATCTTTTAGCACATGAAATACCAGAGCAGCTGCCAGTATTTCCACCTCCGCAAGCCCTGTATGGTGGGTTTTTTGTTCCTTTTTAAAAAATTCATTGCTGGTGATGATTTAATCTGCTTTGAACTCTTAACTCCTAAATATCAGATGATTGCTCTGTGGACTAAGAGGCTGGGCATTATGGTCGCCTACTCATTACAAGAATTTCGGGGAGGTGACACAGATGTCAGGAAGTCTATCCTCAGGAGCCGCGGGGAAAATCAGGGAATGGAAAACACACCGTGACGTTGGCCCGAGGGTCCAAAATGAGAGCAACGAAGCTTGTGCTGTATCAGGTGTTAAAATGGCAACAATGCCCGACTCATCGTGGGAAAATGCTGGCAGTGGAGAAAGAGCAGGTGGGAGCAATTGGGATACTACAACACTCTCATTTCTTTACTAAACTGTGGTCTCATCCAGAAGGAAGAAAAAAAATCCGAGAGTATCACAAATTTCCAGTTCTTTTCATTTTGATTTTACTTGTGTATTTCCAAGTTAGCATCCAAACTTTCTCTTGAAATAACCTAGTTTCCCTCAGCCATCCTCTATTTTCAGTGGTGTAGGGACAGGCGGGTGAGGAGGATGGTGCGCCCTAGGCAACACCACTCCTTGCCTGCCCCTCCATGCACTGTCGCTCCACCCACACGTGCCATCTCCCCACTCATGCTCCTCCGCCACCCCACCCCACCCCACCCCACCCCGGCCCCTACCCCACTCGTGCCAAATTATGGCACTGCTTATAGTCTTCATCCTCCCCTGATCACACGTCACATCTAGGCTTGTACATTTCAAAAATGAATCTTCACCCATTTTTGCTGAGTCTTTATTATAGTTACAGTCAGAGTGCTAAAGAGCTGTAGCAATATTACACTAGCTAAATATTTGTGTTGGTGCAAGCATTTCTCTTTCCCTCACTTGATCTCTGTTGAATCTGTGTCCTGAAAACAATTGGTGTGTTTGTGGGTGGCAGCCATCTTAGCTAGTCTCAGGATAAGATAAACAGACAGGCAAAGAATGATATATTTCGTTTTAGAAAATTCAGGGTTAGTTTAAACTGACCTGTGAAATAGGAATAAAAAAAGTCTTTGGTGATGCTGGGAATTCCTGGTAGATACTTCAGGATTAAAAAAAGCAGGTCTCCAAAATAAAATCAGTTTGTGCAGGAACAAAAGCTGGACTCTCAGCAACCCTTTTTTCCTCACCCTGGAGAGGCTCGCAGTAACGGTTACTTCAGTTTGCCCACTCGAGGAAACTCTAAGTGAAGTTCTATGGACGTCTGTGTTGCTTACATGGAGATGAGGCTTGGGCCCTTTCCAGACGTGGGGAAGGAGCCGCGCGAAAACGGGACTCCCTGGATTTCCTGAGTGTCCAGGCGAGTCCGTCGGGACAAGGAGCAGTGCGAGCTCTTCGCTCCGCGCTGCTCCGGCGTGCAAAATGGCGGCTTCCGGTTGGTGGAGGCTCTCCATCAACCGAAGAAGCTCGCCGGCCTAAAGCCCCCCCCCCGGCAGATCTGCAGGCACGCACTTGCGCGCGCCTGCAAATCTGCTCCGGAGCGCAGGGACGGAGCGGCACGGAGTCGCGCGCTCTGTGATTTTAAAAACCTCTAAAAAGAGGTTTTTAAAAAGCACGCTGCGCGACCAGTTCCGGTCGCTCCGAACTGGACTGAGGTGCGGAACTACAAAAAGTAGTCCACCCCAGTCCACTCCACGGTGCAGAAGACCTCCGTTGGAGGTCGCTCTGCACCGTTTTACTAGCCCGGTGCGGAAATGGCCTTGATTTGGTCACATTGGACTTAAAGCATAATGGGAAAGTGGAGCTGTCACTGTCTTTGTTTTTTACATGCCTGTCCCACATTTTTGATGCCAAGTCTATAGTGGTTCACAAAGAGGCTTATATGCAACAGGAATGTGAGTGCCTTTCCACACTACACTGTTATAATGCTACTTTTCCACTTTCAACATACTGTGGAATTTTGGGATTTGTCATTTACTGAGGCCAAAGAGCTCTCTGTCTGAGCAGTCTAAATGCCCCTCCCTAAACCGCAAACCGCAAGATTCCATAGGATGTTGAAAGTGGAATAATAGCACTATAACAGTGTAGGGCAGAAACGACCTTAGTCTTCTGCTGTCCCACTTTCTCTGCTATTTTTAAAGTGTCCCAGTTTCTGTTTCCTTCTCCCACTTTCCCTTTTGCCCTCAGCTTACTTCAACACAAGCAATGTACCAAGTTACTTTTGAAATGCTGTAACAAACCAGAGGTTACTTTTTAAGCATCATTATGAGTGTCAGGGATGCATTACTTTTGAAAAGTAACTTTTCAAGCTCTGGTAAGAAACATTCTCTTGAAATGAAGGCGCGTCCTTCCTTTGTGGAATGTGGCTGCAAGGCACATTAAGGGCAGAGGAGTGGAGGAGAAACTTTCTCTAGGCATCATGGAATATTTGCAAAGCAGCTCCCTCTCTCTGCTTCTTGTCAAGTCAGAACCTTTTTGCTATAAGATATCTGTTAAGATGATAAAGCAGCTCAAAGGAGAGCCTTCCTTGTCATCTTGCATTTGTCCTCAGAATACCTACAGTACTCTTGGTGAAAAGAAGCATGCTTGACATAAACAGTTTTGTCATAACCTTGACAGGGGTAGGTCTTCCATCTTGGGTTGCTCAGCAGCCATTTTGTTGTTTTCCTGCATGTCAGCAAGGAACAGGAACTTTGGTAGAAGCATTGTTTATTTGTTCTGTCTGGTATTTCCTGATGTTTTTGGCTTATCTTCTGTTATTTCAGTCTTTGAATCTGAATCTTCTAAGTCATTTGAAATTGTAAATCATTGGTTTTTTTTTTTTAAAAGGAAGAAAGGATCACAATTAAAACATTGACATTCAGGGGTATGTATGTGTTGAGTGCCTGGAATGTCTCATCATGTGTGAGACAGACTGGATAGGGTGTTAACAACCCCAGACTGACATGTGTGATAGAAAACTCAAACAGACACCTGTCTATTCTGCAGTCTTGCAACTGGAGGAAACTGTATGGAAAGACAAGCAAATGTTTGACTTCTTCTTGTCCCTTTGGCAGAGCCTGGGAACATGTAAGCATACTCTGTGGAGGTCCAAGCAGATTCTTCCTGTTTTGCAAGTATGCAACTGGTCTTGAATACTACTGACTTCATAATCGCGATAACTCCCAGTGATACGTTTACTGGTATAAAGTCAAACAGAACTGGGTGGACTTTCTTGACCATCTGGTAATAACAATCAAGGCAAATCTGTGCATATATATTGACAACTTATTGAAAATTTGCCCAGGTTGCAATGGAAACTGCTACTACTATCCACGCAGAGAGAAATCCTACTGATTTAATAAGTATTAAATAGGTCTACTATAGCTGGAACTAAGAAATAATATGTTACTCCAAACTGTGGGTGCCACAAGGGCCACCTGCAATGCCAGTATCTCTGTGCAAAAGTAGGGAATAACTAGCTCAAAAATATTAGACTTATGAGAGGGTGACAACTTAGCGAGATCTTGCCTACCAATGTTTATGGGCTTACGCAGTCAAAAAGTGAAATGTAAACTAAAATGTGTTTTATTGAAATAAATTCAGTCATGCAACGGTTCAAGTACTCACTTACTTGCACAAGATGGACAGAAGGCAGGGAGGGAGGGAAGGAAGGAGAGTGGGATGGGATGGAGAGCTCTGAGGGATTTGGGCAATATTTACCAGTCTGGAGAGAAGCGGAGAAAGGAGTGATGTGGCTTAGGTAAGAACTTCAGGACAGTTCTCGTTCAGGAATCAGACGGACAGAGTGGCATTTGGATCAGCAAGAGACTGCACTGGGCAGCCTAAAATCAGGGGTATTTGCACCTGAAAAATGTCCCAAGGGTATGATTGTGACTTTCAGTCCCAGCTAAGCGGACAATGGGAGTTGCAACACAAACAATGGAGCCTTGATGGAGTTAATCGGTTTCGTGTTTGAGTGACAAGGTGATAATGGTTGTCATAATAGCTAGATTTTGTGGAGAGGTGGGGAAACAATAGGAAAACATCCAGGTGCAAAGGGACCATGGTTAAGTCAATCACAATTTGGTGAGAAACTTCTCTATTTTAGCTCTGAGAGTCCAGCTAGATATCTCACACCTATTATATTCAGAGCAGCTGCACTATTGTCCTGAATTCACTGGATCTTCTGCCTAGAGGTAGGTGAGGCTGACCTTCTTTGCCATGTCATGTTTACAGTCAGGAATTTCCCTCTTCCAGCATGACCTCACTGTCAATTTCCCTCTTCCAGCGTGACCTTGCTGTCACCTCAGGTATCATTTATATCAACGCCAATTAATATGGTGCCAATTGAATATTATTTGCCAATTAAACCATGCCAGTCATGAAGGGCTGCATGACGAGGTATCAAGTAATCAGGCCTATACATGCATACACAATACATACATATACATCTCAGTAGGATTTCTCTCTATGTGGATAGTAGTAGCAGGTTCCATTGCAACCTCGGCAAGTTTCAAAAGAGATCCAACAAAAATCCAAACTGTATGTCCATAGATCTGTCCATACAATGAGGGACTGATTACTTGTGCAGAACCTAAAGCCTGTGGTCTAGTGGTAGTGAGGCTCACAGGGTTGAAGCACCATGACTCTTTGATTGGTGGGGACTCACTTCCAGGCACACTTTTACTCTCTGAGCTTGGCTCCTATCCTAACAATACATGGGGAGATACTGATACAGATTAACACAACTGTCTGTTGTGGGATGGCTATGAGGATTATTGTGATAACAGCCTACTGTTCAAAATTCACCTCTGCAACACTGTGTCCAAACTAAAGCTGTATCTAGATGCTATTACACCAAAGCTGTACACGTGCAAAGGCCATTCTGATAGTTTACCAAATGCCCATAGGCATGGGGCTAAGGGCTTATTGTCATAAGCAAATGCCCACCTCTGTATATTCAGAGTATGCAAACTGATCATGTGAATGGAGTTATTGTCTTGCCATTGTAAAAGTAATAGTTGAAGCTAGGCTGGAATGAACTTGGTCAGGTTCAAAATCTTGCAACTACTTCTCAAGAGAGTTCAGGGATGTGGTAGCCAATGGCTTCAGCATTAGCTCTATGGTGAATCCATGCTGGATTTTAGTGTGAGCTTTAAAGGTATCAGACCCTGTCATCCAAGCTGAGAACTATTGGAATGAAACTTGCAAAGGCTTAGGTATGTAAATTGTAAATTTTCATTCTCATGGGCAAGAATGAATAATCTAACCACTTTTGTCTCTACTTGGAGTTTTCAATAACTATTTGCAGTTAAGGATTTATAATTCTGATTCACCACCCACATGTGAGCATCTTTTTTGCACAGAAAACATTTTCTGTGCAGAAATGTGGAGCTGAGGTGTCTATGCAAAACAACATAGAATTTCTGTGCAGAAAATGTCATTTTTATGCCCCCCACAAAGGTATGTGTTTTGCAGAGTTGCAAAGATTCTGGTTTTCTCAAGATTCTATTCATTAGGCTTTCCTGTTTTGCCTGGGATTCAAATATTTCCAAACATGGTTTCCACCTCTAGAGTGATTCATTACTGCAGGATAGTGTTGCCAGAGTCAAAACTGGAGATGGTTCTTTTCCTTTTAATGGTTGTGTAGAGAAGGGAATTTCAGTAGGTGCTGCTTGTTACCTGGTTACGTGGCAAGCAAAGCATGCTGAAATTACCTCTTCTACATAACCATTTAAAGAACAGAAGTAATTTCCAGCTTTCATTCTGGCAACCCTATCCAGTGACGCAGAAGTCAGCAGCTCCTAGTCTATGTCTTCCAAGGCATCGCTGTCTTTGCCCTGGTTCATCGGAGATACTTCAAAAAGGGCACACAAACCAATCCAAGCTGCAAAAGCATGGTTCAGAGCATTTTTGCACATCTCCACACAGAATAAAGGAGATCTGGGGGGGTGGAGATGGCTGTCTAACTTTTCCTTTCATCAGTACTGTTGTTGTCAGTAGGCACTCCGCTTGTGTTCTTACCTTCGATATATTGATCATGTTGGATGGCCGTTTCCCTACAGTACACTTTGCTCATCAAGGCAGTACAGTTCTTTCTAATCTATTTTAGACAAGACTTACCTGAACTTAATTTCTTGTATGAATCCCGTAAGCCCATAGCAGTTTACAAATGTTTTATGGATTTCTGTTGCAGCATCAAAGGCCACTTAATGTGACTTAATGTTCTCTCAGAGCCTGTAAGCTTTAATCAAGTGTCACACTTGCAGCTCGTCGAGCTCAGGGAGACAGTTTTACTGACTAAGGTTTTTCTCAGCACGGGAGGCAGGATGTCCTTTCCTCAGAGGCAAAAGCTGGGTTAGCTTTAGCATGACGTGGTTTTGAACTCCACAAGGGCCAGCCCAAGACATTTTGCTGCCTGAGGTGGAATGGCAAATAAGCCCTCTCCCCAACCATGCATTTCTAGCTGGTATCTTTCCTATCAGTGGAGTGGCGTGTTCTTTCTGCGTTTTAGTATGAACTTTAAATGAGCTCTTAAAAGTGGTGAGCCCTATCTCCAAAATATGTTCAGAGTAAATCCTGGAATGGATTTATCGTCTTAGTGACATGGAAGCTATCGCCTGTAACTGCACATCTGGCCACACAGGAAAAAAAAATGGGCCAACCAAGTTATTTTGGCTCTTGAGGCAAGAAACCCCAGGAAGACCTCTCTCCATCTCTAGCAATGAAAACTGGAATGACAACCCTGGAGAACAAGGTTGGATTCCCCACTTGGCCAAGAGTGACCTCGGACACCTCACACACATTCAGTCCCTGAAAACTCCGCGATAGGGTCTCCTTAGGGTCATCATGAGTCGGAAATGACTTGAAGACAAACAACAACAACCAACAATGGTAAGTTTGCTCTCCTTTCCAGATATCTGAGATCTCATACCTCGTTCTACTACCTCACACTGCACTGTACTCCAGGGCCAGCCATATTCCCAAAGTTCACTAGTGGGTAGTCGTGTAGGGATGGGGGGAGGAGAGGGGTGCTGTGCCCCCCATGGCAATTTTGGGGGGCTGCCACAGCTCCTTGGTTGCCCTCCCCTGTGAGCTGTAGCCCCACCCCCCACACATCATAGCCCCTCCCCATCTCTCATAGCTCTGCCCCATCCATTGTAGCCATGCCCCACACACTGTAGCCATGCCTCAAGTGCTGTAGCCCCAATGCAGCATAGCCCTGCCCCCACGCATCGTAGCCATGACCCCCATGCCATAGCCACGGCACGCCCCTCCACCCGCCCCTCCCCCTGCCCCCTCCCCCACACCCTCCAAGATCTGCCACTGATGGTGGGCATGCACTGGTAGGCCAGGAATAACCCACTGAATGCCCCAACCTCTGCTTTGAAGTTAGTATGCACACCTTTTGAGACCAAGCATGGTATGGTGGTTTGAGAACTGGACTAGCACTCTGGGAGACCAGAGTTCAAATCCCCACTCAGCTCTGAAAACCCACTGGGTGAGCTTGAGCAAGTCGCATTCTCTCAGCCTCAGAGGAAGGCAACAGCAAACCTCTTCTGAACAACTCTTGCCAAGAAAACCCCATGATAGGATCACCTTAGGGCCACTATGTGTTGAAAACAACTTGCAGGTACACACAACAGCAGCAGCAGAAACAACAACAATATAGAAGGATGGTATAAAAGACCATATCTCCCCGTACAAGCCTTGCTGAATCCAAAAAATCCACAGGGAAGGACTTTCCTTCAGCATTGCAGACACATTTGGTGGGGATACAGGAGAAAGCCTTCTCGGTGGCTGCTTCTAGGTTGTGGAACTCCTTCCCACAGGAGTTTCACTTGTTCCCTTCCCTGTTTTCTTTCTGCCAGCAAGCAAAGATACTATTTAGGAAGACCTTTGGCACTTAACCAGAGAGGCAGAAGGGTGTTTAAAGGGCCCTCTTGGGGTTGAACCATTAAAAAAAAAATCAAGAAAAGAGAGAGACCTTTTTTGAAACAGGAAGTCAACCGGACATGATTTCTACTCACTTCCTGCTGTAAAAAAAAAAAAAGACTTCTTCTGGGTCTAAAATAACCAGGAAGGATGTTAAAACATGGCAAAAATGCCGCCCTAGAGGGGATTGGGGCAAAAATTGATTTTTCTTTTCTTTCTTTCTTTCTTTCTTTCTTTCTTTCTTTCTTTCTTTCTTTCTTTCTTTCTTTCTTTCTTTCTTTCTTTTGTGGTGGAAGTACAGCCCTCCACATTCTGCAAAAGGAGACCAATGCTCCTGCAAGCCTTCCACTGTTGTCCACTCCTGCTGTATAAAGAGGAACTTGGAAATGCTACCATTTGGGACTGCACCTCTCACAACAGCATAAATAGCTTGGCCACTGGCCATGTTATCTTAAGGACTGAAGAAACAGCATTTCAGAAAAGAACTTTTCTGAGCCCTGAAGGGAAACACAACTCCTTTTGCAAGCTTGGAGATTCAACTTCCAAACAAAACAGAAAAACTCTACGTAGGCATGGGTTGAATGAACCAGCTCTTAGCAGAAGTAGAAATTCTTTGTCCATGATGAGAGCCCCGCACCAAATAGCAGTGATGATTCAAGCCACAAGCAACAATGCACATTAATTAAAATGCTCCTTCTGACACTGCCACGTCATAGGCCTTCTGTGTTCTTTCTCACAAAGATGTTTGAACGTGCATCCAGCTTTGGCAGCACTGCAAAACTGAACTGGCTGCATTGGAAGGGAAGAGGGTAGAGGAAATGTGCTCTTATAAAGGAAGCCAATTTGACATTTTCAGAATATGGAAGAAGAAGCCAACCAGACACCATCATCGCTGGAAAGGCTGGTGCTATCATCTCCAGGTTCGAGTGCGATATGGCAAGGGGATGTGTTTCCCATCATCCCCACCAACTTTACATCCTCTCTCTGCTTATGGCCTGGAATCTTGTTCCATGCACACAGAGATCACTTTAGCCTTCTTGATGGCAGGCCTGCAGCGACCGCATAGAATGCACACCCTAAGTGGAGCTGATAAGATTGGTGCTCCAGAATGTGTCATACTGAGAAAGCTCACTGCCCTTTTATCAGCCAACTGAAAAACTTTCCAAACCTTCCAGGGCATCAGCTCCAACACCCTGATTGAGACCAGATGACAGGCAGACATGATAATGCCCAACTGCCTACTTACCTCTGGCTGATACCACAGAGGCCAAGGAAAAACAAAAGGACTGTGTGCTCACATGGCATGTCGCCATCAAATATGTAGTTCTTTCCCTCCCACATTTTATCATTTTTAAATGAACAAACAATGAGTGGTACCAGAATTGGAAGGAAAGGCCCTGCTTAACACTTTGCTTCCTGTCTGTCCACACAAAATCACTGCTCACAATCTGCATCATTGTTGTTGTGTGGCTTCAAGTTGTTTCTGACTTATGGTGACCTTAAGGCAAACCTATCATTGGGTTTCCTGGGGCTCTGGGAATGTGTGATGCACTCAGTGGGTGACCTGCTGATGGAAGGAAAGAAAGGATAGGGCCATCCCTAGGGAGCTAGGGAGGAAGTTCCAAAGTTTGGGAGCAGCCACGGAGAAGGTCCTCTCTCTTGGTCCCACCAAACTAAGGAGGTGGTGGGACGAAGAGAAGGGCATCTCCAGATGATCTTAGAGCTCTAAGGGGTTCATAAAGGTGGTTGTGGTTGTGGTTGTATGCCATCAAGTCATTTTTTACTTAGGTGACCCTAAGACCACCCTATCACACAGCTTTATGAGGGCTAAGAGTGTGTGACATGCCTAAGGTCATCCAGTGGGTTTCCATGGCCAAGCAGGGAATCAAACGCTGGCCATTTCCACACTAGAGTGTTATAGCGCTACAATTCCACTTTCAACCTCCTATGGAATCCTGGGGTTTGCTGTTTCGGGAGGGACCAGCCAGCCCTCCAGAAACTGCAAACCCCAGGATTCCATAGGATGTTGAAAGTGGAATCATAGCGCTATAACATTCTAGTGCTGAAATGGCCCCTGATCATCAGGGTGGTAGTCCAACACTCAAACAACTATACACACTGGTTTACAGAGTCACAAACACATTGTGGGTAAATCTGACTCTGAGTGGGCAAACAGCAGAGAGGCAAAGGGTGAAGCGGCCTTTTCCACCACTTCAGTCCTTTGCTCCAGACTGCCGCCTCCCTTACAGTGGCAGCCGGTGATTTCCTTGTCAGAATTTGCAATTTGGGGCTTTATTCAATACAAAATTCACTCATGGTCATTTTGCAAAGGAGACAGCATTTTCTGTACCGGAAACAGTCTTTTCTGCACAATGTTATGGCAGTTCTCCATGGAAATATTTATTTTCTGCCTAGCAAATGCTGCTTCCTGTGCAAAAAGTGTGGCTTCTTACACAAATCAACTCATTGCAGAAGGACCTAATTAAATGCTTTTGCATTTAAGAGTTACCACCAAATTTTTGTCTAAAAAACAACGATGAAAAAATCTGAAGCAATGTTTATTTTTGCTTTTAAGAAAAAAAAGTCAGATGAAGTCAAGGGCCTTTCCGCCCTTATAGTGGTATTATTCCACTTTCAACATCCTGTGGAATTCTGGGGTTTGTAGTTAACTGAGGCCAACGAGCTCTCTGGCTGAGAATTCTAAATGCCCCTCCCTAGACTGCAAACCTCAAAATTCCATAGGATGTTGAAAGTGGAATAATAGCACTATAGTGGTGTAGTGCGGAAGTGGCCTACCCTAGAAACTTACACACAGCTTCCCTTTTACAAGTTGGAGAGATCACTGCTGGATGGAGGGGAGAAGGAGGAAAAGCACACGATACTCCCTCCCCCTGTCTCATACTTCTTTACTCTTCCAATTTAAAATATCAGCTTCCAATGCCTCTTTCCAATAATAAAACAAGTATTTACTACATTTGAAGTTGTTGCTGTGTGCCTTGAAGTCTTTTCCAACTTCTGATGACCTTAAGGTGAATCTATCATGGGGTTTTCTGGGGCTGAGACCACTGTGTTTCCAGATGGCCGAGCAGGGAACTGAACCCTGTCCACCAGGGTCATAGTCCCATGCTCAAAACACTATACTGCACTGGCTTATTACATTTATATCCAGCTTTCCTTCAAGGAACTCAAGATGGCAAACATAGCCCACTTCCCTATTTTTATCCTCACAACAGCACACTGAGGTGAGTTAGATTGCAAGATGGCAGTGGATTCAAGTCCCAGAAAACCTCATGATAGATTGCCTTAGGGTTGCCATCTAGGAAAACTTCAGCCTTTGCAGTGTAGCTGTAATGTTTAGTTACTTCCATATTTACAGAGGGTGCAGCCCCACTAGATAGAGGAGGAATATCACTTGGCTCCAGCGCTGGCTTAAGCACCATCTCATTGGTGTTGAGGCAACAGCATAGTTGGAGGAGGAGTGTGTTTTATACCATCTACTTGCACCATTCACTTGTGTATGTCTGTTTCCAAAATAACTAAAGGGGTAGCTATTTTATTTACTTTTTTTGAAATGGCAAAGTAAAGAAATACTCCTTAGAAATTTTAACAGTAAATGACCAAAGTCCCACATATGGGTAATGCAACATAAGTTTTCACATGCAGATTTGTACTTCATGTTACATGACCTCTGTGTGGAATGAAAATGTTGTACAACTGAACAACAGAGTGTAGATCTCCATGGGCAGTGGTATCCATGAACTAAATGTTGATGTTGAACATGGGACAAAAATAATAACTTCTTTTAAAAAAGCAGAATGAAGACATGCATAAGACACCATCAGGATTCTGGCCAATAGCTTAATGCAGAAATTGAAATGATACCTAATTATTTTTTAATAAGAGACTTTCTAAGCTCTGATGATAACTATTATCGGATTTCAGCTTGTCCAAATTAAAACCAGCAGATACCTAGCAGGATATTGACAGCATCATTTTCTATACTTTTATTGCTCCAGCACAGATGTTCAGAGATGCAATGGATGCCAGAGGCTTGGAGAAATGGACATCTGGGCATCCAGGAGCACACGCCCTTTCATGTGCCAGTGGGCAGTGGCTAATAAACGACAAGTCAGCAAAGATGTGGTTATTGTCTGCATGTGTTTGTCTGCACATTTATTTAGAGAGTATACAAGATAGAAACTGCCCTAATTCAGCTTCTTTCAACTACAGTGTTACCATATAGTTCCATGTCCTTGTCCTTCCAATAATTTCTTTCATGTCCTTCCAATAATTTCTTGCCTTAGAAGCACAGAATCTTAGAGATGGAAAGGGCCGCAGAGGCATCTTGTCCAACCTTCTGCCATGCATGAATACATAATTACAGCACTTCTGAATGAGGCCCATTCAAACTCAAAAACCTACAAAGAAGCATTTTTGAAGAGCAGTGATGGATGAGAATTTCATTGACAATTCATTGTTTATTATAATTCTCTAAAAGTTTGCAAATTTCCTCACCTTCTTGATAGAAAAAGATTTTGAAGTAACCAAAACTGCCCACTGAAGCATAGGGCTTGAGTGCTTTACTTTTCAAACATTTCAGCTTAAATCCCTGTATATTCAACCACGTTGGTGTTGAATTAGGTGCTACCCCAAAACGTGGGTGACTCAGGGGACCACCTGCGATGCCAATACCTCTGTTCAAAGGTGGGGAATTATTACTCAAAATTAGCAGGCCAGCGAGAGTGGGGTAACCTAACAAGATCTTCCACCAATGTTTATGAGGGTTCCGCAGGAAAGAATCAACCAGAGATTCAGAAAGTAAACTAAAATGTGTTTTATTAGCAAAGTCAATCACACATGCACAAGATCCAACCACTCGCACAGGGCTAACTGAAGGAAAAGGGAGGAAAGTTGTTAATATAGTGACGTTTTAGGGATTGGGTGATAATTACCAGTCCCTACAGCAGCAAAGAAAGTAGTGATATGGCTTAGACTTGCCCCTAAGAACAGTACGCATTTGGGAATCAGAGTAACAGTGTAGCATTCAGCAAATGAGATACACAAAACAGAGGATTTTTATAACCAAAATCTGCCTGGAGGGCAAGGGTGTGAATGGCTATCCGGCTGAGTAAACAATTGAGTTTGCAACAAATACAATGAGATCCCAAATGGGTTGACAGGCTTAGTATTAAGTGTCAAAGAATCAATGGCTGTCGTGATAGCTCTGTAATGGTTGACAGATGTGGGGACAATAAGGGAAATGTCCAGGTCAATGGCAAGCAGGGTTGAAACAATCAGTGGTTTGGTGGGAACTTCCCATCACTATTGTCTAACAGCAGAGTTGTTAGGCCATTGTCTCTGGATTCACCTGGTGATTGTCCTGACAATGACCTGGCTATGCCTAGAGGGAATCTCTGACCTACTTTGCAGCACACATGTTCAGCCAGTGTTTTTCCTCTGCCTGGTTTGGCCTTATAATCACTTCAGGGTCCATTTTATATTAATGCCAATTAGTATTTTTGCCAGTTGAGACATATTTCACCAATTCATGGTTTATATCAAATCTGGGGCGGGCGGGAGCGGACTGGTAACATAGGGTTACCACATTTTTTTCCTGAGAGGCTCCTCATCTTCAGCATCTGGCAGACCACTAGAATATGGTCCTCTCTGTGGGAACTACTGTTTTCTTAATTGAATTGGACTGGTGCCAAAATGTTGAGACATCTTCATATTCAAAATGATCAGAAAAGGCAGTTTATTTATTTTGAAAAATAACTCAGATGTGTACAGAGAAAACAAACTTCCCCATTTGCCTGGCCCACCTCTGGCCTTGCAACCCAAATTTAGCTGCACAAGAGTATGCAAAGGGAGTATTCACAGTAAAGTAGTGTGCAGTAACAGTATTGTACCTATATTTAGTGTGTCATACACAGTCCAATAAATAACTGTAATAAAATATGCTTTAATTTTAATATAGTGTTTTTTAAAAAAGAAAAGAAACGAATAAGAGTTAAATGCTTGTCAGTCCTCCACTGCTTTTTGAAGTCATTGACTCATTGACTTCATACCGAGCACTAAGGTTATATTACCACCTCTGCATTTCACCATCTTCCTGTATAAAAAGTAAAAGGAATATTAAAAGGCAAGACCATTGAATATTGTTTCATAAGCGATTTTACTTCCCAGATTGCAAAAGCATGTTTCATTCATCCCAAAACAGCTTCTTGTGAAACAGGTAATGCAGATTTTTCTAACCATATCTCCCTCCTCTCACCAAAGCCTACTATGCCTATCTAGCACAAGCAAAAGTAGAATGTGAGAAAACGGGGCTTTCAAATATCCATCCCATTTTTAAAATGCAGCTTTCTGTTTTGTTTTAATTAAAGCTGAAAATTCAGCAAGGACACCTAGGAGATCCTGTTCCCTAGACAAACTTTTTCCCAGAATCAAGACCACCATTCCCAAGTATAGCAGGAAAGAAAGAAGAAAGTTTCTCTTGGAAGCATGTCCAAGCATGGAGCAAGACGTACATGAGGTATATTGGGAGTTCTCAAAACAAAAACGTTGCTCTTGATCCAGAAATACTCATACTCAGGAGGGAACAGCATGCCTCTAGACCTCATGAAGGAGACACGCATTTACCTCTGGATTACTGCTAATCGAGGAAGCCAAAATGAAACAGTGGGGGAGGTCTTTCTGAAATGAATTCTGGGGTCTTTGGTCATCCTACCCGTGCATAAAGAAACAAGCACAACGCTGATGAAGTCAAAACTCCAACTCAGCTCATCCTCCTCATTCTCTGGCCTCTCCTACCTCACTTAATTGTGCAGACGCACTGAGAGAGCTACGCATTGCGGGTGAGTCATTCGTTTATTTCCGGAGAAAGAAGTGTGATGAAGTTCTGGGGGGCTGCTGGCTATGTGAAGTGCCAAAGCAGCCTGGAAGCAGGTTGCCAGGCCACCAGGATAGCACCTCAGGAGAGAAACCCAGCCCACTAGTGTGTGGAAGGGGCTCCTGGCTGAGAGAAAAACTTATATAAAGCCAAGTACCTGGGGTGTTCATTCCTTCAGTAAGATCCTAGCAAGGATCTAGGGAGTAGAGTCCCTTGGCCAGCCAGAGAGCGTGGCTGTGTCAGGAGGTTTAATTCTCAGTGGAAGCCTAGTGAGAGGCAGAAGAGTAATTGAACCTTAGTAGAATCTGGTCAGAAAGTGTGACCTAGTTTGAGGGTTGATCTTTTGGTGGGAGTTTAACCAAAGGGTTGTTATGTGATACTTCTGCTTATATGAAAATCTGAAGATATAATTGAACTGTCTAAAAAATGCACTGAGGAAATGTATCGACCTTGACCCGCATTGGAAGTCCGAAACACTATTTTATTCTTAGTGTTCTCTTAATAAATGTTGCATTTTATTTTTATAAATACTGACTGGGCTGAGTTGTATACAGTATATAAAGTAACACAGAAAACATGCTACCATGAAATGATTAAGTAGTTCCAAATAAAAATTGAAAACCTTCACCCTTTTACATAAAGGTGGTGTCATAAGGGGGGAGGCAAAGCTGAGTGGTAAAGACGGGGCACCGTATCAGATTAGAAACTGCCACACGAATCTGGGAGAAGTAAAGGCCTGTCACAGACGGTAAATTTGAAATGTTGTAAATGGGGGTGATGTAAATTGAGACTCGTCTATATTATATTATGTCTATATCTAGCTGTCTCTGTGGTGTTTGAGGGAAGCCTGATGTCTGCAGTACTTCAGAAAAGCATGCACAAATGTGTGCTAGAAGTTTTGCCTGACTTGGCTCAGAGGTTCTCATAATCTTGGCTGAGTAGAACATATTATGCAAGGAAAGCAAGACAGGCAGGAGATGATAGCAGAATATGCAAAGAGTCAGAGAGGCATTTAGCAATAAATAGGGATTTGTAAATATTAAATGTGAGTCTTAATGGGCTCAAACTCTCTGCCAATACATATTACAAGTCAGAGAGATTGGCACACGAGTAGAGAAGGAAGGAAAGAACTCTGTCTATTCACAGAAGACAAAAATGTGTGTGTGTAGATAACAGGATAATAGTGTGCAGATAATAGACACATCCACCTCATTGAAAACCCATTTGCAATCCATAATAATGACCAGGGCTAATTCCTAGAGCAGCTAGCATACCTCCAGCTCCAAATTGATACCCTTTTTCTTTTGACTAAACGTCTCCTAGAGATAATGAATGTGAAACAATGGCTAATACCTCCTTATCTTAACTCTGGCATCAATATGAAGTGTGTACTGAGTCATCAGGTAAGAGTTTATTTAGAATCCCAATATTTCAACTGTACAGTATTTAATCGTCCCTAATTCATTTTAATTGGTGCCTGACACCAATGTCATTTCAATGCAAACACTCACACACACACACACACACATCTCACAGCAAGGAGCATGTTCAACTCCTATATTACAGAGAAAGAGAATGTACAGAAGGGCATACAGTTTTACCCAAACTAAACCAGTTATACTTTGAAACTGAAATTTCTGATTTCTAATTCCTGTAACTATTTTTAAAAAATAAACACGGGGGGGGGAGAAATCTTGTTGCTTCCAATGGGATTAAAGGATAACTAAAGTGTGGATTCGGTCTGGAAGACAAGAACTAGTCTTAACTCACGTAATTGGGAGAGACACAGCCAACATAATACAGTGATTTGTGTGTTGGCCTATGGCCAACACTCAATACCAAGATGAAGACCAAGGTTCAATTTCCCACTCAGTCATGGAAACCCACTGCATGATATCAGACACATCACACACACCCAGACCCAGAAAACCCCATGATAGGTTTGCCATAGGATTGCTATAAGTTGGAAATGATTTGAAGGTGCACAGAAGGACAACAACACAGAGAGAATCTACTCTACACAGTTGTAACTGTTTGATACCAATTCAACTGGCATGGCTCCATCCTATAAATCCTGGGACTTGTAGTTTGGTGAGGGATCCTTAATTCTCTATAAACACATACAGTGGGCCTTCAGTATCCACTAGGGTTTGGTTCCAGGAGCCCCTGTGGATACCAAAATTTGTGGATACTCAAGTCCCATTATATACAATGGTGTAGTAAAATGGCATCTCTTATATAACAACAGCAAAATCAAAGTTTGCTTTTTGGATTTTTTGGGGGGAGGGGATATTTTCAAATTGTGATTGGTTGAATCTGTGGATACAGAATCTGCAGATATGGAGGACTGACTGTATTAGAGCTCTCAGGCAGAGGATTCCAAGTTCCTCACTAAACTATACAACCCCAGAATTCTGTAGAATAGAGCTATACCAATTAAAGTAGTATCAGACATTATATCTCCGTAGTGCAGATAACACTCTCAGCTGGCAGAAGTAGATTTTCCAGGCTTTCATCCCTAAGGCTGGCCTCTAGCGTACCACCCTAAAAAATAACAGCTCCACTCATGGGAGGCCAGCCTGCCTGATTTGGGGGTGTCAAGGTCAAAGGCATGGGCGGCTAGTGCTGATTGCAACAGGCACCAGGGCTGGGCCAAAGAACGGGCGCTAGGTCAGGAAGCCAAGGGTCAGGTCACAACAAGAGTCCAAGGCAGCAGTCCTTCAGGTAGCAAGAGCCCACAGGGCCAGAGGCAAGAAGCAGCTCCAGGAGACAGGCAGGAGGTCAGAGCACAATGAGAGTTCAAGGCAGTAGAAGCCTACCAGGCAACAAGAGTCCACAGGGCCAGAGGAAAGTCCAGAAACAGGCAGGGGTCCAAGTCCAGGGATCAGTAGTCAGCAGGATCAGGAACACTGGAAAGTCAAGAGAAGGTACAAACAGCACTGGAGATTGTGTTGCTCTAGCAGAGGCTGTAGAATAACCCAGCCCTTATCTAGCTGGCCGCTCCAGCTGCCCTGCATCAAAGCAGCCAGCTGGGTCTGAGGTACTGGGCAAGATCCTGCAAGGACTTAGTCACAGGCCAGAACCCTTATTCGGGGAGTCCCCTCTGAACCACACTATTTTATGTAGTTGGGGGAAGGGTTTGGAAGGGCTGCTGTAGAGAAAATGGAAATCCAACCTGCAGGGCAGGAGTGAAAAACTTGTGACCTACAGGGCACATGTGGCTTCAGCACCATTAATGCAGGCCATGGCACCTTCCTGAACTCATACACACAGATATCCAAACATACCCTATATCCCCCAGCTGAAAAATAACTGATTGAAAAATGAGAAGTGCTACTCTTGGGAGACTCCAGAAACTGTGATTCTGTGTTTAAGGAAGATGGTACCTTCCCCAAAGGTCATAATGTCTTAAATGATATGAGGGAAAGTTATCCTATGTCCAAGATTCTGCATCATAGTTAGAACCCTACTGGGCATTACAAATATGTTACCTACAGTTATGCAGTTGTAACTGCTACCTATTCATGATCCCTCCGTAGCCCCTCATTTAGGGGCTATGTGCAGACTGTTAAAGTCCCCCAAATGCCACTTACTGGTAAGCAGGCACTGGGATCAATGGGTGTCCATGTCTTTCAGGAAGTGACTGGCTGATGTTTCTACCCACCCCATATGCAATCTCCGCATGAAGGGGATTTGCAATAGAGTCCTTTTTCTTCCTATTGCTCCAGAGATTGCTCACAGGACGGGGTGTGAACATCAGGCAGCAGTTCTTCAATCGACAGGGAAAGGAACCCCAAGGTCACCCAGTGAGTTTCCATGGCCAACCAAGGAATCAAACCCTGGTCTCCAGGGTTATAGTCTAACAGTCAAATCATTACACCATGCCACATACATCAAAAATTCTACCTCTGCCCAAATTTTGTCTTTTCCACATGTGCATACATAAGTACTGTCCTTCCCTCCCTCCTTCACTCACTCACTCACACACACTATTGTCTTCCTGTTGAGAATTTATCCTACCTTCTCCTATAGCAAAACTCTTTGGCAGAGCTTGGAGAAGTTTCTTTTTTCAGACTACATTTCCCAGCGTTCCCCAGCGAGTCCAGAATCCCTCCAGAACCACCATAGCTACTGCCTGGGGAATTCTGGGAACTGTACTTCTAAAGAGTAACATTTCCAAGCTCTGCTCTTTGTGCCTAGATAAGGGGAATAGGCTGTGCTGTAGTTTTGGCTCAAGAAGTATTGAGAACAACAGCAGCTGATAACTCCAACATCAGCAGAGAAGCTGTCCATGGTGCTGAACAATTTGGGAGCCAAATTCAGCACCTTGGTTATCTCCTTTAGCGTTTAGAGTGAATTCCCCCATTCCCCCATCAAACTTCAGCACTCTCTGGCACCACCATGTCACTCCCAGCAAATTACGTCATCATGAGTTCAGACGACAGCGTCACTTGTCTTGGAAATGGTGAAGGCAACTTTAGCAAGTTCTGCACCTTCCACAGTTTCCACCTGCCATGCACAGCCAGTAATTAGAAATAAAATATTATAGTGCTAGAATCCTGCACTGCTTGGAATTTCCTGCCAAGTCATAAGACATATTTTCACTGATCTTGCCACCCACCCAGGTGGTTGCAATAACACAGCAACTTCCTAGATCATGCTGCCAGCACACCAGGTTGCTGTAGCAACATTATTAAGGGCTGACTGAGTCATGCTGATTAGGTCCCCAGACACTGGGCAGACTTTCCCATAAGGTGCTAGCACCACTGCGATCTCTAGCAAGTGACTAACAGTCTTTGATTGTGGTGGAAACGAACACTACCTTCAATGAAATCCTCCTAGCCACTGAATGGGTCCGAGCCACAACCAC
Source organism: Cyclura pinguis (assembly GCA_030412105.1). NCBI lineage: Eukaryota > Metazoa > Chordata > Lepidosauria > Squamata > Iguanidae > Cyclura > Cyclura pinguis. The sequence goes on along the minus strand of CM059604.1, from coordinate 130,606,393 downwards.
TAATGTATATTTTTCTACAATGTGTGCTAATAGGAATCTGTTTATATTTATATATAGAAAGTATGCTTCTTCTCCATTCTGCATCATTTGCATCTTTTTTGTTATCATCCATCACTTTCAAAACAACCATATTGGCCAAGATCCGAAAGCACGGTTCTGCAGCATAAATCTTTGCATATAGAATTATGTGTTTGTCTTGTGTGGCAACATTTTGGTGTCCAGTGTGCAACCAGATGAACAATGGAATGAATGGCCAAATCCACACACACAATGGCACAGCATGTGCAACTTTGCTTCCATGACCTTAAACTGCATATGGATATTGCACATGAGACAAAAAGTGTCCGGCTCCTTCCACAGCAGAATGTTTATGTGCCTCAGACACCGAAAGGATTCTGGCCAGTATTTTCCAGAGACATATATGTACATTTTTACAGGTTGACACATCCTACTCATTTGGCCATGGAGTCTTGTAGTAGTGGCAATGCTACTCCTTCAGAAGAGAAAAATCTACTACCCAGTGGATTCTGTTGCTGGCCTCCTTAAGGAAAGAGCTTTGTTCCTTCTCCCTTCACTTCCTGCAGGGAAAGGGTATGAAGAGCAAAAGCCAGATACCTGAATGAAATTGCCTCTGGCATTTTAGTCTGTGACCCAAGGACATCTGTGGACACTGCCACACCTCTGGTGTCTTCTGGCCACTGGAAAGCTGGTAGGGGAAGCCTCTTCCCCACTCAAAATTAGTTTCCCCACTCTAGAGCTCCAGAAGTAGAGCTTTCATGTTCTCCCCTTGATCACTTGAATGAATGATATAAATGTAGCCAAAGTCAATTTATGCAGGTCACAGAATCCTGCTTTTCTTGGCAGGGAATCTGGGTTCCCTTAATGAAGATTTTTGTTTTGTTTTGTTTTATTTGAAATATATTCAAAATATTTTTAGGCTAACTTTCAAGGCAAAGCTTCCTTGCTGTGGTTCACAAGATAAAATTCTAATTTTAAATGTTTCAGTGCAAAGTACACACAGGCCTGGGTTTGCTTTGCAATCAAACCCTGCACATTTTAACTAAATTCAGCACCAGGATGTGTTTTGTAACCCTGGAGCTATGTGCTGTTAGAAGGAGTTTTGTGCTCGACAGCTGCAATGGAAATGTTCCCTCTGTTTGTACAAGATGCTGATCACTATGCAAAAAGCATCAACTTTCATAAGACTCACAATTTTCAACCTATGTCAGAAATGCAAATCCTATCCCCAAGCAGGCATTTGAGTTTGGGACCTACCTCTTGCCGCTTCAGCAGAAAACCTGAATGTGGGAGGAAGTCCAGGTGCCCAGGAAAAAGGGGAGAGATTCAGAAGAGGTGAGATTTGTGGAAATTGCACGTGGAAGGGTAAACATTTTGCAAAGACAGGCCTTCCAGCACATGCCTTGGTGAGCTGATTTGCCTACAACCTGAGAATTTCAGTACCAGGGTTCAGTCAGACCTCAGGCTCTGCAAAGCCCTGTTTATTCATCATGGCTTTTCCAGCGGTGTATAATAAGGAAAAGAAGCTTATGTAGGTCAGCGATGAAGAAATGAGTGATCGTCACCTGCCCTTTTCTAGAATCAAAAACAACTTTGGCATTTCTGTTATTTCAGTCTAAACTTTGGTTGAGATGGGCCTACAGTGGGGTAAGAAAAAGAGGCTGCCTTCCATGAGAGATTTGGTTGGCCCCCTCTCTGATGTCTTTCCACTGGCAGTCAAAGGCAGTTTTTATTTAGACATCCTTTTGGTTCTTAACTTTTTGCAGTAGACACAGCTTTTAATGGGCTGTGTTGTGTCTGTATTTTATCATGTTTTAAATGGGTTTCTCAAGACTGTTTTTACTCATGTTTTTAAAAACAGAATGAGGGTTTAATTGGTTTTTTTAAACTTTTGTGTTAATGGTGTTTGGGTTTTTTTAGCTGTACTTTCTTTTAAATGGTGGGAAGCCACTTTGGATTGTGTGTTGGGAGAAAGACAGGATATAAGTTAAAGAAAAGAAAAGAAAAAATGTTTGGTACCATTCTGGGTGACAGGACAGAGACAGACAGGTCTGGCTCAGCTGGACATGAGCACCATTGAACTGAAGATCTTGCTCTGCTCTCATGTAGCTCTCAACCATTGCAGTGGCTTAGTGGTAGAAAAATGGTGCTTCCATCTTGATTAATGAAAGGGCTGCCATTTTGTTTCTTTGCCTCTGCAACCATGATCTCTTTGGGCCCTTATTGGAATAAAACTTGCAAAGAAAGGGATTGATCACAATGTCTTTTATAAGCGCTGTGGGTCAGAATCCTGTTGGGGACTTACCAGAGGTGTATCAAGGGTGGGGTGAGCAGGGCACATGTCCCAGGTGGCAATGTCAGGAGGGGGCACAAAAAAGCCATGCAGGTAGGGGTGGGGTAGGGGTAAGAAGGTAGGGGTGCAGCTTCCTTGCTTGCCCTAGGCACTGTTTATACTAGATACGACACTGGGACTTATATCTTCTTAAATGGACTTACTTATGTGCGAATTAGAATTGGGCAGTTTTGTAATGTATATAATACAGTAGAGGACTGCTGTTACACCACTATGCAGCAGAGCCAGAAGACTGACCATTGTGCAGTGGAACCAACACACAACAGAAGCAATGCACGATGGTCCTGATGTGCATCACATCAGGCATCAATGGGCACTGGGCGCTCTTCCTGGTATCCTGTTACTCATCTTCGCAATTCAGTAAAGAGGTTTCTTGGCATCTCTGCTACATAGCTGGGTATACGTAAAGTTATACAATGTAAGAAGTCATATAAGATTCCACCAAAGATTTATATAGAACAGTAGGGTTATAGGACAAATTTGTCAATTTTTTTTTTTTTTTTTTTTTTTGTGCAAACTTACAAATCTGAACATGCCAAACTTATAAGTGAACTAGCACTGAAATCTCATTTTTGGGAATTTTACAAACTTGTTTTTGTTGGAAAATTCTAGCATTCTCTCTCCCCACCTCTTGTTCTAGGACAAATGGGGCTTAGCTAGCATAGGGTTAATTTTCCTTTGCATGTAATGGCCCTCTGGCCTCCCACCTAAAGTCTCAACTGTTGCTCTGTGTTATTTAAAATGATTGACTATGGTATCCAGACCATGTGACCCAGGATACACCCTGGAGTCAGTCATTGGCCTTACATAGAAGGCCATACCTCTCTCTCTTTTTCCCTTTTGCAATCTTGCTTCTGGCACCTTGTCTCTGTTATGCTAGCCTCTCCACCAAGAAGTTGGTGAATGAAGTAGCTATCTTCCCTAATCCCTCTGTTAGTTAAGATCACGTTTCTCCAATACACATGTAATTATAAAGTTTATTAGTAAATATTTTAAGTTTGGAACCTGAAACTGCCTGCCTTGTTTTGCTGTCCAAGTCAGTCTCAGTTCAGCGAAACCACAGAGACTGGAATATGCTTTTTCTGCAACTCTGCTAAAAGAAGGCTAATTCCTAACAGCTTTAGCTTCCATAGAATTTCTCCAGAAGGCTAACACCCTGGGAAATTCTAACTCCCAATAGTTTTCCATTCAAAAAAATACATTCAGAAATGTTAACGAGCAGGATGCAGAAAATGCATGTATGAAGGGAAAGGATGAATAAAATGCATATTGGGGAAAAACACAAGGGTGAAAGGGCAAACATTTAAAAAAGATTTGCAAAAATGCATATGGATTTACATGCTATCATGCAGGGAAGTGTCAGATCTGACATGGATATAAACACCAAAATAAGCATGCAAATAAGGAAAGGAGAAATTTGGCAAAATTCCCCATCACTTAGAACATTACAGCAATTCACATAAGTAATCTGTTTCATAACCTGTAAAAGTTGCTTGAGCTGGCGGGGGGCAACAGCTCCCAGACTCCCATACTGGTTAGGGATTCTGGGATTTGCTGTCTCCCAAAGCAACTTTTCTCAAGCTCTGATTTATTTTAACCTAATAACAATGCAATCAATAGGCCCTCTTCATTTAAAGAAAAATGTTACCATTTTGCTTGCAGAACTTTGTAGTCAGCCTGTCCAACTGTTACTTGGGTTCACCAAAGTGCTGGAGAGTTTAGAGTTTTCTTCCACTGGGAAAATGTTAATCTCAAAATAACAGGGCAACAACAGCAGACTTGTAAACTGTAGTCCTGGAAGGACATAGTCCTGTAACAGCAATGCAAATATAAAAAACAGTAACAGAGATACCATCATTTGAAGTAAATGATATGTTTTAAGGTTGGGAATGCCAGTTCTTGTGAGCTTCGATGTCCATGCAGCAAAGCACAGGAGGAAAATGCAATTAGAAATCTCCACACAAGAATCTTCCCATTAATAGTTACAGCTCCAGAAAAATGTAAAGCAAGGAAATCTACACCTCAGCAAGAGGGAGAGAACATTCATAGAGAGAGGGAGAGAGAAAGAGAAGCTTTTCAGCAATACCTGAATGGCTTAATAATAAACAGGAGTGATAAAAGACAGCCCACAGACAAAGCAATTCTCTTATTCCTACAACCCTTTGCTCTCCATTAGCGGAATGGCTTGGCTGTGGGTTTTTAATTTTTTTTTTATTATTTTAAATAAATATAACTGGTATTCCACACTGGCTACTTGGTTTTGTATGCATAACTAAATAACATCTCCTTGCCTGCTTCCAGCTCCGGTCCATCTTGACGGTTCAGCAGCTGCATTGGGCAACGGAGGTCTGTTCACCTACTGATCAGGACACAAGCAGGGTGACGTTTCCAGCCCTCTCCCACCAGTGAGGAAGGCTGCAAAGAAGAAGTGAGACAAGCGTCCTGCTTGTGATTGTCACAGCTTCACTCACTGGTGGGAAGGGGCCAGAAACATCATTCTTCTTGCATTGCAATCGGCAGCTAAAGGGAGCTTCCTTGTCTCATGCGACTGCTGGTTATCAAGGTGGGCCTGGTACATATTTGCATAGTCTTACAGTAAGACCACATCGTGTTACTGAATCCAGAGCAGTTACAGATCTGTAACCCTAGGTTACAAATCTGTATCTGCAACAGAGAATGCCAGCCTATATTACTAAGCACACACATTATTCATCATAGAATTTCACTTCCCTCTCTAAAAAACTCTTCTTTTTTGTGAGCTGGCTGAATGGTGTAAAAAAGTTTGAAGGCAATTAAAATAAATACAATTGGAAATTACAGGTCAGCTCCCTGCCAGACTTATGAGGAAAGAAGAGATTAAGAGGTGGAAAAATGCAAAGTGACTTTGAGGTCAGGAAGCAGACTCACAGACAGTGCAAACTATATGTCAACTGAAGTCCTGTGTCTGATTCAGTAGTGGGTGGTGGCTCCCATAGTGCTTAGTCTAGATTTTAAAAGAGCTATCCAAGGTACTGAACCCCAACTCCAGAATGAGCTCCATATACTGGATAGCACCTCTAGAGTTCAGACTGAAAGCTGGGACAGATTCTCTAATCCAGTGGGGCCATGGAGCCCTCACAATGGAGCTGCAAAGCCATGATGCGGCGAAAGTGATAGGACAGGGAAATGGAGTGTGTGTGTGTGTGCGCGCGCGCGCGTGCAGGTGCTGAAACTGTTCTCTGGTTTGCAAACAAGGAAGCAGTTTGGGCATATGCACATGCCTGCTGCCATGTCTCCTTCATAAGGGACATGGAAGTGGGGGGTGAGGGTGCAGAGGGACATGGTGGCAGATGTGTGCTCCCCCGTTTGCACAACGAGGGAGAAGTTTCAGCACCTTTAACACCGCACACACACTGCCACATCCCTGACAAAAGGAACACAGCCACAGGCATGTCAATCTAGCTACACAAACCACTATCAAGCGAGAAGGGTACAATGAAATTGCATTCCGAATATAAGTAGTTGAGCAGTTTTATATTTGCTCTAGGCCCAATTAGAAAGACACACATCAGTCTCATGATACTAGGCAGATACCCTCTAGATCAAGAGCTGCCATACTTGCAAGTTGTGAATGTGTGTAATGCCACTTCTAGGCCTTCACCACACAGATGCAGTTCGCCTAGGATGGCCATCTTTCGGGAGTGCTTTGATGTGTGTTCCTGCATGGCAGGGGATTGGACTGGATGGCCCCTGGGGTCTCTTCCAACTCTATGATTCTATGGCCATTTCCGTATGAGACTGTTATAGCGCGATGATTCCACTTTCAACCTCCTATGGAATCCTGGGGTTTGCAGTTTCGGGAGGGGCCAGCTGGCCCCTCCCGAAACTGCAAACCCCAGGATTCCATAGGACGTCGAAAGTGGAATCATTGCGCTACAACAGTCTCATGCGGAAATGGCCTATGACTCTGTCCAGTATGTGGAAATGCAAGCCATTTCCAAAAGTAATGTTAATGAGCGAGAACTACATTGCCTTGTTGATGTAACAAGTAATATTTTCTAGCTATTCTTTAAAATTAGCTTTAATTCCTTTTTTAAGGATTAGACCTGGACTATCTGAAAGACCTGCACGGAGCATTGGACTATGACCCTGGAGACTGGAGTTCAGTTCCCCACTTGGCCATGGAAACCCACTGGGTGATCTTGGGTGCATCACACACTCTCAGCCGCAGAAAACCCCATGTCAGGGTTACCTCATAAGTCAGAAATGACTTGAAGACACACAATAGCAACAACAATCTGAAAGACTATATCCCCCTCCTTCTTGCCTGTCCTTGTTGGCAGGTGAACACCTCTTTTTACTTAATACAGGCTTTTAAAATTAAAGGCTTTTAAGGAAAGGGCTGTAAGAGCTGTATTTTGTTTTAAGCTGTATTGTTTAACTTTTAAAAAAACTTTTAAAAGTGTGTGGTTTCAATATGCTTAATAGTTTAATCCACATCTAATGTTTACCTTTTGTATGTTTTTGATTGCTGTGTGTCAGCCATCTCAAGTCCCAATCTTGGGAAATAGGTGGGATATAAATGAAAGTTCATCATCATCATCATCATCATCATCATCATCATCATCATCATATCACCACCACCACCACCTTAACACTGGTGTGATTTGTAATTCTACCACTCAGGTTTTGCCATGTTGGCCAGATGAGTTAAACCTAAATGTAAAAAAAAGAAGAAGAAGAAGAAGAGGAAGAAGAAATGTATCTTGTAGAGGATGTTGGCTAAAGTCTCCAGAATAAGATTTTTTGTTTCAAGGTTACTTTACCATCGTTAGACTTTACTGTATATTCTTCAAATGTATTGGATTTGTGTGCAAAAATGATTAAAAGAAATAGACTTTAAAAAAAAGAGAGAGAGAGAGAGAGAGAGAGGGAATGGAAGATAGTGTTTGTTTTGAGTAACACATGTCAGGACAAGACATTAACAAACTAGAGCCGCAGGAGTTATTGGTTTCCATATCAGTGGGGTGGTGAATCTACTCCAGGTTTTGGATAACTTTAAAGGAACAACTCAATGGGCTCAATCTATTTGAGGGAGGTGATTCAGCACCTTGGATAACATTTTTAAAGGCTAAACTAAATCCTGGATGAATTCACTGACCTTGGACCTACCATCTCCTACTGCAATGGAGTACAGTGTTCCCTTGACTTTTGCAAGGGTTGGGGGCGCAGAACCCTTGCAAAAGTCAAGAAGCCACAAATAACTCCCCCTTCCCATTCTAGCATGCCTCCCCCACCCCATTCTCTCCCTCCCATTTCCTTGCATTTTGCCTGGACGCATGTGCCTTCCTTCTCCACCCTCAGGCAAAGGGCAAGGGAATGGGAGTGGGCAGCCCCATGTGCTGAGAAGGCACACACATGCCTTCCCCCCAATCCCTTGCCTTCTCCCTGGGTGCACATGCCTTCCTTCCATGTACCTGGAGAAAAGGCAAGCAAATGGGAGGGGGCAACCACATATGCAGAGAAGATATGCATGTGCCTCCTCCCATTCTCCCCCTCTCATTCTCTTGCCTTTTACATGTGCACCTTCCTTCCATCCACCCAGGGCAAATGGCGAGGAACACTTGTGCATGTCTTCCTTCTCTAGGTGCAGAACTTCCCTCTCCCATTTGCTTGCCTTTTGCCCAGGCTCAAAGAAGGAAGGCACAGCACATCTGGGCAAAAAGCATGGGAGGAGGAAAATGGGGGAAGGCAAGCAAGCTTCTTGTGCATAATCAAATTTGTGAAAGTCAAACCTGCAAATGTGGAGGAAGAACTGTATGTCCAAAAGATTACATCTGGGATGGTGAGGGGGCTTGATGCCAACTTCTATGAAGGATCAGTTGAAAGAGCTTGGGATGCTTCGCCTGGAGAAGGGAAGATAAGGGGCCTGCATGATTGTGGTCTTCAAGTATCTCAAGGGCTGCCGCACAGAAGAAGGAAAGATTAATTCTCTGTTGCACCAGAAAGTGGGACTTGGAACCAGTGGGTGGAAATTGCAGGGAAGCAGATTTCCAGTAAAAATTAGGAAAAGCTTCCTAAAGGGAAGAGCTCTTTGGCAGTGAAACAGACTGTGGCAGGTCTGTGGGCTGCCTTTCACTGGAGACATTTCAGGAAAGTCTGTTCAGCCATCTGCTTTAGTTCAGGCATGGGCAACTTGTGGTTCTCTCAATGTCATTGGGCTACAACTCCCATCAGCCCTTGCTAGCACATTGCTATAGTGAGGCATAATGGGAGTTGCTGTCCAAATATGTGTGGAAAGCCGCACACTCCTACCTTAGTTGTTGATCCACCACTAAGTAAAGGTAGGAACTTGGTGTCTCTTCAGGTCCTTCCAATAGTGAAATCATATGATTTTGTGATTGCAAGCAACTCAAATAAACCCTTTTTTTTTTTAACACAGTAAGGCCAACATTAATACTTCATAAAATGGAAAAGAGGAAGACCACACCACAGGCTGGATTGACTCAATCAAGGAAGCAGTAGCTTGAATTAAGGAAGCAATGTCTTGAAATTGCAAGCCCTGAGCAAGGTGATTGAGGATCCTGGAAGTCTCTTATTCATAAGGGAACTTGGAAGACTCTCTCAGTCCATTTTTGCACTACACTGTTATAGTGCTATTATTCCGCTTTCAACATCCTTTGGAATCCTGGGGTTTGTAGTTTAGGGAGGGGCATTTAGAATTCTCAGCCAGAGAGCTCTTTGGCCTCAGTAAACTACAAACCCCAAAATTCCACAGGATGTTGAAAGTGGAATAATAGCACTATAACCGTGTAGAGCGGAAATGGCCCCATTCATAGGGTTGCTATGAGTCAAGACAAACAACAGCAGCAGCAGCAGCAACATCCTGCTGCCAGGGCTCAAACACCCTTCTATTCACTCATTCCCTTGCAGGCCATAGGTTTATTCTGGCACCAGAGTCTGGGTGCCCCAAGCCATCCACCATTTTACGTTGTTCTGTGTCAATGCTGCTGCACAGCATGATGGGACAGTGAAATGGTGCCGAGTTTTACAAGCCCAGATGTGAACAAAAAAGACTGTAGAGGGGAGAAGAACCAGATGTTATCTTGTCAGCTCCCTCTCCTTGCCCAAAGCTGGAGCAAAGCACCCCTTAAGAAGCAAAACATAGAACAAAATTAGAGTAAGGGAACAAAAATAAAAGAGACTGGCTGGTAGATAGGCAACACTTAGGCTATTTGTTACCCTGTTTTCTGGGGGTCCGGGGAGGGACACTAAATTCCTATCAAAATTATACAAGTTGGGGAAATTAGTTCAGAGCACAAGTTGGCAAAACGAGAGGCAGGATAACTTAGCAGGATCTTGCAACCCAGTGTCTACGGGGTCAGGCCAAATCAAGAAGCAGAACAGTTTGAAAATAATGAATGATCTTTATTAAATACAGGCACACAATGTAAGCAACACAAGCACACAGATAACTAAGGAAAATAAAGGTGTGAGTAAGATAGCGGGATTTTCAAAGGGATAGCTGGTTCGGGTGAAACGAAACCTGTCCTGAAGTCCGGAAGAAATGGAGAGTGAAGCTGGGGTTCGATGTATCTCAGCACGTGGAGCTGAGGGGAGGCTCGCCAAGCAATGCAGCAGCAAGGAACTCGGGAGCGACCCAAAGAAGAGCTCAAAATCAGGGGTTTTTATAAGGAGAATTGTGACCGCAGGCTAGGTCGGACTTAGGGGGAAACAATAGATTTGGAGTTGGAGACAAAGCTCCGAAAGGTCAGAATTTGAATGATTGAATTAGAGCCGAATTTATCAATAGAGTAGCCGGTATGCAAACGCGGAATACTTGAGCGTTGTATAGCTCGATCATCAAGCTGCCAGCGCGGGGCAGAGGATCTTTTGAGAGTTGCTCGCATACCTAATGGAGGTACTTGCCTTGAGGTCTCCTAAAGCGGCGAGTGGGCTGTTTTCTGGCCTGCCTGTATTGTCTAGGAATATTATGGCGATAATCGGCCAAGCCTGTATGCGTGCTTGTCCGGGGGCCTTGCAAGCACGTGGAAGGGATATGTGAAGCCGAATTAGTGATATCAATGGATATCTTTTTATATCCCCAAAGCTCGGGCTAGCCAGGGCAGTAACACATTTCTGCACTAGACTGTTATAGCACTATTATTCCACTTGCAGCATCCTATGGAATCCTGGGGTTTGCAGTTTTGGGAGGGGCCGTCTGGCCCCTCCCAAAACTGCAAACCCCAGGATTCCATAGGATGTTGCAAGTAGAATAATAGCGCTATAACAGTCTAGTGCAGAAATGGCCTTAGCATACTGAAAGTGCAGCTGAGTGGGAGACAAAGGAAGAGAGAAAGGCCCATAAAGAGCTACAAATAATAAGCAAGAATATGAAGTTGCTTCTTAACTCCTGGGGCAGAAGAAAAAGGTCCATATAGGTTCTTACTGAGAAATGCTGTCTCCTTCTCTCCCCACCCCCTTCCCATTTGCAAGAGTAGGTTTAATAAAGCACTGGTTAAGAGGCTTCCCTGTTTCTCTTGTGATTTATCTAGTTTGCATCAAGGACTTTTAAAGAAGGAATTCCCTGCAGGTGGTTCTTGTGTGCTATCGAATGCCTGCGCCTCAATTAACACCTACACCAGGGCTGGCGGGCTGGCTCCCTTTGAGTGTATTCACGCTGCCCCCTGCTGGATGGAATCTCAGAGCTGCGGGGAAGGGGACGGCACATGCCTGGTAGAGGCCGAATCCCCGCACCAGAGTGATCGTTATTAATTAATTTATTTATTACAAGTATCTCATTATCACTTTTCCACCCGTCAAGAAGCTATTCCCAAGCCTTTTTAAAAAGAGAGACAACTATTCTTTAAAAACAGATTGAAATGCAATTTTTTTTTAAAAAAAATTAAAAGCCAACATTCCTTATAAACAGATTAAAAACCATTTTAAAGGCCAGTTTTTAAAGAACAAAGGATCCACAAAATAAGATCGTTTGGCTGTCTGTCAAAGGCTCAACAGGGATGGAATTAACTTGGCTTCGGCAGTCTAGGTGTGCTACAGAGAACCTGTTTTCCGGTGATATGGGCCAGAATTCACTCAGGAGGTTATGAATGCATAAGCTAGAATTGCACATTAGTGATGGGTTTGTATTCACTAGTTTAAGGAACACGGAGGGACTGGGAAAGTCTCTCAGTCCTCCCTTCCCAGTCAGCAGCCACTACAATCAACAGGGTCTGTTCTGCTGTCCATCACGAAGCAGCTGACCATCATCCCCTTCCACCCCCTTGTGTGAATGATCTCTGGCACAAGGGGAAATTGCAACAGGGACCCTAGTTCTGGCTGTCACATTGAAGATCGCTCATGGGAAGTAGAAACATGAGTGAGCTGCTTGCCAAGTGACTGGGGAACAGACTTCCACCAATTGTAAGGACTGGAGGTGGGGGTGTCAGGCTGGGAGACGCTATTTAGCTAGGTAACCAAGGTGGTTACATAGCTAAGTAGAATCATAGAACCAACGAGCTGGAAGAGATCACAAGGGCCATCAAGTCCAATCCCCTGCCATGAAGGAATATACCATCAAAGCATTCCCGGCAGACAGCCATCCAGCCTCTGCTTAAAAACCTCGAAATAAAGAAACTCCACCACACTCCTAGTGTATTCTACCGCTGGACTGCCCTTACTTCTTCCTAAGGTTTAGGTGGAATCTCTTTTCCTGAAGGTTGAAGCCATTGCTCCATGTCCTAGGCTCTGGAGAAGCAGAAAACAAGGCTGTTCCATCTTCCATATGAAATCCCTTCAAATATTTAAGCATAGCTATCATGTCAGCTCTTAACTTTCTCTCCTCCAGGCTATACCCAGCTCCCTAAGCCGCTCCTCTTTAGGGCATGGCTTCCAGGCCTTATACAATGTTGGTTGCCCCCTTCCAGATTGTCAATATCCATCTTGAAATGTAGTGCCCAGAACTGGACACAGTATTTCAGGTAGGTTCTATCCAAAGCAGAATAAAGTGGTACCATCACTTCCCTTGACTTAGTCCCTATACTCCAATTGATGCAGTCCAGAATCACATTGGCTTTTTTAGCTGCTGCATCACACTGCTGACTCACATTCAGCTTGTGGTCTTCTGAGACTGCTAGATTCCTTTTAAGTGTACTGTGGCCAAGCCAGGTGTCATCCATCTTTTACCTGTGCATTTCATTTTTTTCTGCCCAAGTGTAGTACCTTACATTTCTCCCTGTTGAAATTCATTTTGTTAGTTTTAGCCCAGGTTTCTAATCTGTCAAGGTCATTTTGAATTCTGATCCTGTCCTCTGGAATGTAAGTGATACAGAATTCCAGCCATGGTGTATTCCACCACCCTCCATGGCTGATGTGTCCCAAGACTTCAGCTGGTTTAAAAGCCAGCCTTTCTCCAATCTCAATGAATCCTAGAAGGTGGCTCTATGTGTCTACAGATCTCTTAATAGAATTGTCAGCAGACATGTATACCCAATGGTCATTCCCAAATTCCTTCAGAAAGCCATAAAAATTTGATCTAAAATCAGTATGAAACTGTAGGTATCTATTTTACATTTTATCTGCTTCCCCCACCAAGAAGCTCAGGTGGATATATTTGGCCTTTTTCCACTATTTAATTCTTACGACAAGACTATGAAGCACCTGAGAAAGAGACTTACTGCTCAAGAGCAAAATAGCTGCAGCAAAATTTGAATCCAGGCCTCCCTTGTTTACATCTTTACTGTGTCAGGAATAGGAATGTAGTTCTTCACTAGTTTAGTTCTCAAAGGAACAGGTAATTTCAGCCATTTTCTTTCCACTGAGAGAAAACTTTCAAAACTGCATAGTTTTTGAAGACTATTCACAGTCCAGGGCTTATTCTGTGCAAAATCCACCCCTGGCATTTTTGTTCAGAAAATAGCATTTTCTGCATAATATTTCTGCAGAAATTGTGCATAAAGTATCTGTTTTTTTGGAGAAAAAAAGCACATAGACATTTTCCACAGAATAAATCTCAAGGTGTGAAGTTTCTCATCACTTCAGAGGCCGTTTCGCACTACCTAATTATAGTGCTATGATTCTACTCTAACTGCCATAGTTTCATCCTATGGTATCATGAGGTTTGCAATTTAGGGAGGGATATTTAGAATTCTCAGCCAGTGAGTTATAGTCTCTCACCAAACTATAAATCCTAGGAAACTGCAGAATGAAGCCTTGACAGTTACAGTGGAATTATAGTGTTATAATTGGATGGTGTGAAAGAGGCTTAGATTCCTCCTCATCAGGGTATCCTGACACTTGAGAAACATGTTTTTCAACCATTAATCAATTTTTTTCAAATATTCCTTCCATCCCTAGTCAGCAGAGAATGCTGTATATAGCTCTTCCCTATAGCTCAACTGTATCTTTGTATTGCGACTTTTCTTGGCTCAGATTTTCAAAGAAAAGGGTGATCAACTGTGCAGCAGCTTCTTGAAATGTTCCTCAAGGCCATGCCCCGGTTGGTTTTGTGTTATATTCAGGCAAGCAGGACGACAAGTATAATTCTGTGCATGCTCAAGAGGGGAGCTGCCATTCCTTTGAGGACTAGTGCTTTGAAAAAGTAATGGTTTAGACTACAACTCCCACAATCCGGAATCTGTAAGACTGGAATCTTCTCAGCAGCTTACACTGGCAATACGTGGGCAAAAGCATGGAGACACAAGAGGTTCTTTGACTCGGCAACTCAGTTCTTGCAAAGCTCAACATACTAACAGGTCAGGTCTTGCAATATTTATCTTAGTGGCAATGCACAGGATGAGACTGCATGTAAGTAAGTCCAATTACGGGAGAACTTAAATGTGAAAGGGAGCTTTATAAATCCCAACAGCCATAGCAGGTTATCACCTGAAGTGGTACAGTTGATCCATCTGTTCTTGCATGATATCATTTCTCTAGTACATGGGTGAGAAGATGTAGTCCTCCAGATGTTGGACTGCAACTCCCATCAGCCCTAATCAGCATAGCCAAGGGTGAAGAAAGATGAGAACTGTACTCTAAAAACATCTGGAGTGCCGGAATCTCCAAGTTATAGAGTGACTCCTCTTCATCATCACAGTTACACCAGCAGAAATATCCAATGATGAATAGACTCAGACCACTTTTGTGCTAATTTCTGTAGGTATTTAGCTGGAGGTTTCTTTGACACACGTGGACCAAAAATGCTCCAACCTCTTTTCAGTTCTCCCTTCCCTCATTAACTTCTCCAATAGCTGCACCAATAGAAGAATTTTTTCCATCCTTGATATATGCAAGTAATTCCCATCTGAGTTCTCTGAGCGTTCTGACAGGAGAATAGACCCCTATTAGGAAAGGTGGCAGCAAAGAACAACACAGTGATTAAATGCAAAATTGAAATTATAATGAAAATTGGGGCACTGAAAAGAAATTTAATTAAGTAAGCAACTGCAAATCAAACAGAAATGTATTCATTATTTAATCAAGTAGTGAAGTGCAAAATCTCTTCTAATCAGGAAAAGTCTCTGAGAGCAGATAAAGGAGGAACGAGAGAAATCAAGGAACCAATTTAAAAGCAGAAGGAAAATATCACCCATCCACAGTACAAAAGAGCGTTTGTCTGAGAAACAAAAGGTTAGCTGGGGTTTGTGGATTGGGTTTGGTTTTTTTTTTTTTTTGGTTAGGTTGTTTGTCTGTTTTTATCCCAAACACCATGTCTGTGTGATTAACCTAGCCTTCTAAGCTTCTCTGCAGTTTTCAAAACACAAATTGCACAGTGCAGGTTGGCTACATCGCCTTGTACATTGGTGAAGATGGCTCTTCACCATCAGTCACGTAGGGATGTGGAGGCAATTAGCCCCAGGCGGCAATGTTTTTGGGGCTTCCTGGCCCATAGCCACACCTCCGCACACCTTGGCCACACCCCCACACACCGCAGCCAGGCTCGCGCCATAGCCACGCCCCCTCCCGCCCCCCTCCATACAATTCAAGCTCTGCCACTGCTCACCATGTTTCAGATTTAGGATTGCCAGCTTTTTTTTTTTTTTTTAACTAGACCTTCTCTGCTGTCTTTAATTCAGTAGTTTAATGTGCAAGAATTAAGCAGAACAAATTTTTTGTAGTGTGGAGAAATACTTAATTGACTCAATTTCTCTTTGTGACCTCCTGCTTTCTCTCCTGACTGTGTTTCAGAACTAAGGTTGCCAATTTCTTTACTAACTTGGCTCCTGTGCCTTTGACTTGGTGGCCTGACAAACAAAAATTAAGAAGTGTTCCCTAGAATGCAGAAAATCTTTATTGACTAAATTGACCTGGTTTCTCCTGTTCCTTTTTATTCCCACCCTATTTCAGAGCTACAGTTGCTGACTTTTGTCTTTTTTTTATTGGCCCAACTCCTCCTGCCATTAACATAGCCACCTGACATGCAAATATTAAGCAGATAAATTCTTTTTTCCACAACTGGAAAAACCTTTGTTGACTAAAATTTTCAGCTTCTCTCACCTACTACCCACTCTCATCCCTTCATCTTCCCCAGAAATGTACACATGCCAGTGGTGACTGGTGGGTTTTATGCCAAAGCAGCAGCAATGATTCTGCTCCAATTTTAGCATGAACTTAGCAGGACTTTTCCAAGGTGCTGAATTCATATGGTAGGGAGAGAGAAAGGATTCAGCACCTCAATGAAGTCTTTCAATGCAGACTGAAATCTGGAGCAGTTTTACTGATGCAATAACAGCCACCAGCTGCAACTGATAAATACGTACACCTGCTGAATGAAACATCTGGAGTTTTGCTTAATATTCTACCAAGTGGGGAACACATGCAGGAGAAGTGTACATACACATATACAAACACCTTGTGAAATCTGGAAAAGTGTGGAATCTGTTAGGTGGCCCTGTCTGGATCTCCGTGTTTCTCAGGGAAGTATAGCCAGAAGATCATTTTATATTAGAGTTTTAAAAGATCCCTAGCAAAAGCATCTTAATATTAAGAGCAATTTGCCTGTGGGCACAGTTTTGCATTAAAACTGTGTATGCTGAGAGAGAGAGAGAGAGAGAGAGAAATTTTAAAATGTTGCAGTTCCATGCCTTCAAGTCGTTTCTGACTTCGGTAAGATGAACCTATCACGGGGTTTTCTGGGGCTGAGAGCTTGTGACAATGCTTCCAAGGTCACCCCATGGGTTTCCATGTCTGAGCATGGAATCGAACCCTGGTGTCCGGAGTCAGAGCCCAGTGTTCAAAGCACTACATCACACTGGTTCTTCTTTATCCAAATAGAAATACGGTATATCTCACTGTAGGGAGGAAGACTATGGTAGGGTGGCCCATGGTGCCTACTAGACTGAAGATTCCATGTAAGCATTAGGAAGAACTTTTTGACTTTACGAGCTGTCTGAAGCTGGAATGCATGGTCTCAGAGGGTGGAGAGTGGTCCCTCTTTGGTGGCCTTAAAAGAAAGGTTGGAAAACATGGAGAGTTAGAAGAACTTCCGTTTAGAGGAACCAACCGGGCAGCTTCACAAAAGATGGGTTTTGAAGGAGGAGATGTGGCATCACAGAGCCATTCTGGAAGGAAGCTCTAGGCCTCAGGATTTGAAACACTCCTTTGAACCAAACGGGAAAAGTTCTTGCTGGGGGATTCTGGGAGTTATAGTTTCAAAAAGTAGCTCTCCCAGGCTCTGCATTTACAAAGTAGCACATCCCTCCCTAAATTGCAAGGGTGCAGTGAAACCGGATGAATTGCACTCAGCGAGAAAAAATCTCTTCCCTGGCCTCTGTTGGGCTGGGAACATTTTTTTTTTAATGCATTGCAAATCCAAGTCCAAAGAGAATTGAAATCTGCGCTTTTGCAAGTGTGGACTTGTTCTCAGCTCCATCAAGTTGGATGAGAAGGTGCTTCCCGTCTGTCCCTCCCTCCCCTCCTCCCACTCCCCCTCCGAAAACCCCTGCTTTCAGCTGAAGAAGAATGCAAGCAAATAATAATTTAGCATGCTGTTTAAGTACAGCGTGTCTGGAGCCTTAACAAGAAAACCCTCATATTTAATTAGCAGCTTAATTTAGTGTTGTGTGAATAGTGACTCACTGTTATTAAGCAAGGGAGGATGAGACTTGTGCAGGCTGCTGGTATGAAAGAGAAGAAGAAAAAACAAGAGAAGGAAAGAGACAGAGGCCATTTCTGCACTATACTCTTAGAGTGCGATTATTCCACTTTCAGGCCTGCCCCTCCCTAAACTGCAAACCCCAGGATTCCATAGAATGTTGAAAGTGCAATAATCGCACTATAAGAGTGTAGTGCGGAAATGGCCAGAGATAGATACTGATGACTCTAGCGCAGCTGAAATTGGAACAGGATCCAACCAGAAAATGCAGCCACAGGCAGCTTCACACAGCTGGCCCTAAGATAGCAAAAAGGAATCAGCAACCATAGTCAGCAGAATATGATCAAGATCCTGTTGATATCTTGGAGGAGCATTAAACTCAGTTGCTCTGGTGGTCTGAGTTTCATCTTTTCCTGGCTGTACATTGGCAGTCTGACATACTCATCCTCACTGGAAGTTTGGGAGACTCTAGGGAGTTCTGACATTATGTAGTCTACTTGTGTGTTTTTTTCCTCACTTTTCTCACTCCTAGTTATAAAACTACCAGACCAACAAAAGTAAACAACAATTTCATAGAATCATAGAATCATAGAAATGTAGAGTTGGAAGAGACCACACGGGCCATCCAGGCCAACCCCCTACCATGCAGGAATACCCTCAAAGCACTCCCGACAGATGGCCATCCAGCCTCTGCTTAAAAACCTCCAAGGAAGGAGACTCCAGCACACTCCGAGGCAGCAGATTCCACTGCCGAACAGCTCTGACCATCAGGAAGTTCTTCCTGAGGTTCAGGTGGAATCTCCTTTCCTGCAGCTTGAATCCATTGCTCCTTGTCCTGGTCTCTGGAGCAGCAGAAAAGCCCTCTCCCTCCTCTACATGGCATCCCTTCATATATTTAAACATAGCTATCATGTCCCCTCTTAACCTTCTCTTCTGCAGACTAAACATACCCAGCTGTCTTAAGTCTGTCCTCATAGGGCATGGCTTCCAGGCTCCTCACCATTTTGGTCACCCTCCTCTGGACCTGCTCCAGCTTGACCATGTCCTTCTTGAATTGGGGTGCCCAGAACTGGACACAGGATTCAAGATGAGGTCTAACCAAAGCAGGGTAGAGTGGTACCAGTACCTCCCTCGATCTAAACACCATACTCCTATTGATGCAGCCGAGAATCGCATTGGCTTTCTTGGCTGCTGCATCACACTGCTGACTCATGTTCAGCTTGTGGTCTATTAAGACTCCTAGATCCCTTTCACACGTACTGCTATCCAGCCACGTGTCCCCCATCCTATATTTCTGTATTCCATTTTTTCTACCTAAGTGTAGGACCTTACACTTCTCTCTGTTGAATTTCATTTTGTTAGCTTTGGCCCAGCTCTCCAATCTATCCAGGTCTCATTTTGAATTTTGATCCTGTCCTCTGGCTTATTAGCAACCCCTCCCAATTTGGTGTCATCTGCAAATTTGATGAGCATGCCCTCTATTCCTTCATCCAAGTCATTGATGAAGATATTGAACAGCACTGGGCCCAGGACAGAACCCTGTGGCACCCCACTAGTCACTTCTCTCCAGGATAAAAAGCAGCCATTGGTGAGCACACTTTGGGAACGGTCAGTCAACCAGTTACAGATCCACCTGACAGCAGCCCTGTCCAGCCCACATTTTACTAGCTTCTTTACAAGAATGTCATGGGGAACTTTGTCACAGGCCTTACTGAAATCGAGATATGCTACATCCACAGCATTCCTTTCATCTATCAAGCTAGTAACTCTATCATAAAAAGAGATAAGATTAGTCTGGCATGACTTATTTTTGAGAAATCCATGTTGACTTCTCGTGATTACCACATTGCTTTCCAAGTGATTAGAAACTGACTGCTTAATGATCTGTTCCAGGATTTGCTGTCCTTTTCTAACATAAAGTGAAAAACCCGGTAGGTGTTTATGTTATATGGAATGTGTTGAATTCTACCCAAACCCAGGAATTCTAGAACTATGGCCATTTCCGCACTAGACTGTTATAGCGCTATGATTCCACTTTCAACATCCTATGGAATCCTGGGGTTTCCAGTTTCGGGAGGGGCCAGCAGATGTCTCCATTTATAGTATAAATATACTCCACTTATAGTAAAGCCTACAGCCCACTATAGGAAATCCTACAGCCTACAGCCACTAAAATCATAACACCACCCTGAGGGCCAGTGTGGTATAGTGGTTTAGGACTCTGGAAACCAAGGTTCACATCACCACTCAGCCATGGAAAACCACTGGGCGACCTTGGGCAAGTCATGCTCTCTCGTCTTAGAGGAAGGCAAAGGCAAACCCTCTCTGAACAAATCTAGAGACAGTTATCTACTGCAATTAATCCCTTCCCTTTCCCTTCTGTGTCATGTCTTAATTAGAAATTAAAATACCTCTGGTTAAACCAGCATAAAAGCATCCACCGGATATTTCACCTTGTATAAGAAGAGGTCAGCAAACTGTGGTTTACTTTTGTTGTTTGGGTATTTTTACTACTAGGAATACGAAGAGGTAGTCAGAAAAGGGTTAGGTGGCAGGATATATAGGATGCTATTGAATAATCAATACAAACTTATAGAAGGTTTGTTAGGAGTTTGGGGTAAGGACATCCAGCTCAATAAGAAAGAAAAGGAACAATGGTTACAGGAAATCAAAATTATGAAAAATAACAAGGTTAGAGAACAACAGATGAAAATCATAGCAAGATGGTATAGAACACCACAACAGTTATCATATATTACTAAAAATGTATCACCTGTCTGTTGGCATGGGTGTGGGAGTAAAGGAACATATATTCATATGTGGTGGGAGTGTGCCAAGGTGCAAAGTTTTTGGAAGGAAATAGAAAAAGAAATACATAAAATAATTGGGGGAGAAATTCAATTAAATAAATAAATATGTATAATTTGTAATGTTAGGAATATAGGATTAAGGAAGGAACAAAAATATTTAATCAAACAATTAATTATAGCAGCACAAGCAGTAATTGCATATGGATGGAAAGAAAAAGAAAGATGGAATCGTAATGGATGGGTGGGATACATATCAGAATATATGATGTTTGATTATATAATGGAAAAAAGAAGAAAAGAGGAGCTCTGGTTTAGTAATTGGAAATTAATGATTGAGTTTGTCCAGGAAATGGAGGGGTATGAGGAAATAAAGGAAACAGTTAAAATGATTTTCCACATTAAAAAAAAAAAGGAAACTAATAAGCTACACTGTTCTTCAGGTGGGTGGGCGACAGGGCAGAAAAGAAGGAAATATTATATGTATATGAGTGGTTTGTTAAAAATTGAGTATACTATCAAGATATCTTAATCTTAAGAGGTGCTGTTGGGATTTATGTACCAAAAGAATTTGGCTGGCATTGTGTAGTATGCATCTTGACTTAGTCGATTGGAAGAAGGCACCAATGACTAGTCTGTCTTATTCTGCAAAATGTTTTTAGCTGCTCTCGATAGCTTTCAGGGCATGGCTACTTTGCAAATCTATGGACTACAGTAATTCAGTTTTGGAGCACACATTTTACATTCCAAGGATCCCAAGATCAATGCCCAGCATTTCCAGATATGGTCTGGGCAGAATCTCTCTCTGCAGCCCTGGAGCCCTTTCTAGTAAGCACAGGGAAAAACAAACTCCTAGCTTGTCAGTTCTTTGTCATTAATAACATTTTCCATCTTGTCTGTACTCCAGAGTTTTCTGGCCACACATGTCTGTGTTTATGCTGGTAAAACGTTGAAGGGTCTGGAGATATATTGAATGAACTGTTGAATAGTGGCCCAATGTGTAAGATGATGCAATTGATTGAATGGGTCTGTCCAAAGATTTAGGCCCTGACCAGTCTTTAAAAGGATAAAAGAGAGCTGGACCAAGGAGAAATGTAGGGTACTATACGTAGGAAGAAAGAATGGAATGCTTTCATGAAATGAAATCCACAGCTATAGGATGGGTAACACCTGGCTTGAAAACAGTACATGTGAAAGGGATCTAGGAGTCTTAGTGGACCACAAGCTGAACATGAGTCAGCAGTATGATGCGGCAGCTAAAAAAGCCAATGTGATTCTAGGCTACATCAAGAGGACTATAGTGCCAAGATCAAGGGAAGTAATAATACTGCTCTATTCTGCTTTGGTTAGGCCTCACCTGCAATACTGTATCCACTTCTGGGTGTCACAGTCAAGAAGGATATTGACAAGCTGGAATGTGTCCAGAGGACAGTGATCAAAATGGTAAAGGTCTGGAAACCATGCCCTATAAGAAGCAGCTTAGGGAGCTAGGTATGTTTAGCCTGACAAAAAGAAGGTTAGGAGGTGAGATGATAGCCATGTTTAAATATTTGAAGAGATGCCATGTTGAAGATGGAGCAAGATAAGGATATGGAGCAATGGCTTCAAACTTCAGGAAAAGAGATTTCATCTAAACATCAGGAAGAACTTATTGACGGTAAGAGCTGTTTGACAGTGGAATAGGCTGCCTCAGAGTGTGGTGGAGTCACCTTCTTTGGAGGTTTTTAAACAGAGGCTGGATGGCTTTGAATATGTGTTCCTGCATGGCAGGGGTTGGACTCAATGGCCCTTGAGGTCTCGTCCAGCTCTATGATGCTATGACTCTATGATTCTATGAAAAGGGATAAAAAGACTCTTTGTTGCTTTTACTAGTGAAATATCAAACTGAGATCCAGAAAATAATTTATACTTAGCACTGAAGTAAAGTAGCCCAAGTATTTGGGGCAAAGGCTAAAAATGTGTACATATTTGGGTCCCATCCCAGGAGAACAACAGGTTCTAAATTAATTAAATAAATAATACATATACACTGAATAATTTTGGTGGAAGCATACCCTTCTGTTACCTAAAAGGGCTTCTTCCTTAGATGTTGGACATACCAACATGACAAAGTTACATTAGTGTTATGTCAGTGTACCGAGCCTTGGGGAGAGGCAGGTAGCAAATCATCATCATCATCATCATCATCATCATCTATAAGATCTTTTCCCCAAAAAAACCCTGGAAACTGTAGTTTGGACAGGGTACAGTGATTTCTCTTGTAAACCCTCATGGCACAGCAGGTTGTAGAATACGCTTTTCGTGTGAAAAGCTAGGTTGGAGAGCCTACCTGAAGTTTTGGGTTCTCTGCAAAAATTCTGGCACTGTGACTTGAAAACCTGTGAGCATGTTTCAAGTTATTTTCCTCTCAAGAGTTTGGGGGTTTTAAAGTCCCCTCTCCTCCCCTAAAACCTCATTGCCTCTGAGTATGTGAAGTCTGGGCAAGAATTATTCAGCCCTCCAGATGTTGTTGAACTGCATCTCCCATTGTCTGTACTGTCTAGGACTGATGGGAGTGGCAGTCCAACAACATTTGAAGGGCTATATGTTTGCCCTGCTAAAAGTAAGCAACTTTTTAAATGTTACCTGTAGTTTCGGAATTTGAACATACATCTAAAAGAGCAAACAAGATGGCAATTTGTTCCCCTGGTTTCTATATTATCCCATTCTGGTAACTATCCAGGAAAAGAAAACTTTGGCCAGGCCAACAAAATTCTGGCTGGTTAATAACTCTGTTTCACTCCTGCTTGGCAGAAGTTATAAAGAAGTCTTTTTTTTTTAAGAGCAAACTATGAGCCAGCATAGTTTTTCTTACACAAGGTCACCGAATAACCACCTATGGCAGAGAGAAATAACTACATGGTATCCATGAGTCAGTCCCCCCACAGAGACCTCCCATGACCCACCTACCCCCCAAATAGCAAGCCCAAATAACTGTTTTCTTCTGTAGTCCCTCTCAAAATGGTGTAACTTCCTGTCACCATTTTACAAGGGACTGCAGAGGAAAATGGAAGGGTTTGGGGATAGTCCAAGGCTCTGAGGTGCTTGTGGAGGTAGGGAGAGGTATTTTCTGAAGGGCTTTCTGTGTGAATGGGGAGAAAATGTTCCAAAATTATGACAGATCTTTTTTAAAAAATGAACAGCTTTGTGAGACTGGTGGGAAACTTCTATAGCCACAGAAGTTGGGTCCGAGCGCTGCACATGGCCTGAGAGCTGCATTATGCCCACCCAGACCTAGATATTCTCCTTCTTCTTTTAAATTTTCATCTGTGTCAGGATTCAAGAAAGCAATGGATTCTCTATGGATCTTCCATCTACTACCATCATTGCTATTCAGTTCTGTTCTGCAAAATACCTGGGCCATATCTGCACTACAGTGTTATAGCGCGATCATTCCACTTTCAACATCCTATGGAATCCTGGGATTTGCAGTGTCGGGAGGGGCCACCCAGCTCCTCCCGAAACTGCAAACCCCAGGATTCCATAGGATGTTGAAAGTGGAATGATCGCGCTATAACACTGTAGTGTGGAAATGGCCCTGGTGTTGTCTTGCCATCTGGTAATCCATTGAGCTGAACATCAGCTGGACATATCAATCCTCCCGAAACTCTGAAAACGTCCTGGCATGATTGCCAGGCTAAAACTGTACAAAGAAGGGTATTGCCAAGTACCTGTACCAGGAGTGGAGAATCCACTCTTGGTTTTACAATTGCCCCTTCCTCAGCAGTTCATGGTTGTACAGCTGGTCTCCGAGACCAAATCTCTGCTGGAAATGCAGTCCAGCACCTCAATGGCTCATATTCAACTCAAAGCATTTGTGGGAGGAGAGCCATAATTCCCAGAGTGGATTGGCTGCTTCCCACAGCAACGCATTCATCAGCTTTGACTAATCTGAATAGGCAAAGACTTGTGGATGATGTATTCAGCTTCCTGGTTTGCAAGTTTGGCAGGCTTGCCCTACTGCTTCTGACTATGCATTATTAAATATTTAAGGGTATCCTGGAAATCCAGATGTTCACTAAACTGAATGTTCTGTTAAGAGTTTGACAAGCATTGCACCAACCCAGGAAAGAGCACTGTGGATTCTTTAAAGACAGTGGTGTCACCATGAATTTTGATCTCCAGAGGTTTTACATCAGAGTTATTTTGCAAAAGCAGGACTCTCAGAATCTATCAGCCAGGATGGCTACTACTTGACCTGCAGTTCAAGAAAGTAACTTTTTCAAGCCTTGTTTGTCATGACAACCACCATACCCGCACACACCCAAGGAGAAAGCACAATCACACCTCAGGGGAGAGAGAGAGAGAGAGAGAGAGAGAGAAGGATGGAAGGAATTGTTCTATGATACAGCTTATAGACATTTCTGTTATTTACTTCAAAGGAGCTAACAGACTGATTGGGAAAAAAATCATAAAATAAGAAATCTTAAACAAAAGAAAAAAACCCCTAATAAAAGCTCACAATTAAATCTATAAGACATGACTGCAGTCTTATGTATAATTATCTAGAAGTGAGCTCCACAAAATCAGTCAATGCATCAGCTCAACTTGTAAAACAGATTGAGCTCTGATGAATATTCTTCAGCTGGTTGAAATGCAACCTTGAGCTTTTAATTAGAATTTTACCATCTTCTCAAGAAGTGTAACCATTTCAACATGAAGTAGGACCCCAGGAAAAAAAATGCACTCAACTGTTGCTTATTTTCCCTCATACTTTGATTTCCACTGGACTAAACTGTTAGAAGCAATAGCCAAACTTGAAAGCCTCATCTTCCCTATGTTCACCTGAGAAACAGGATCGCAAGAAGGAAATTTATCTCCCATCCTACTGCTCAGCTTCCCAGAGGCTGTTTAACTACCATGGAATAGTTATCTGGCTGGATCAACCACTACTTTTAGTTTAGTTATACAACTAAAATGAGAAATATTTGTGGACCCTTTCACATTACACAGTTATAGTGCTATCATTCCACTTTAGCTGCCATGGCAACATTAGCCATTTCCACTCTACACTGTTATAGTACTATTATTCCACTTTTGACATCTTGTGAAATTCTGGGATTTGTAGTTTACTGAGGCCAAAGAGCTCTCTCGCTGAGAATTCTAAATGCCCCATCCTAAATTGCAAACCCCAGGATCCTAGAAGATGTTGAAAGTGAACTATAGCAGTGCAGTGTGGAAATGGCCAATGTGTGGAATGCTGGGATTTGCAGTTTAGTTTGCCATTTAAAATTCTCAGCCAGGGAGCTCTTGAGCCTCACTAAACTACAAACCCCAGAACTCCACGGGATGTTGCCATGGCTGTTAACGTGGAATATAGAACTATAACAGTGTTGTGTGATAGCATCCTGCATCTCATTCTGGCGCTATAGTTCAAGAGTCATAGAATCATAGAAATGTAGAGTTGGAAGAGACCACATGGGCCATCCAGTCCAACCCCCTGCCATGCAGGAATACCCTCAAAGCACTCCCGACAGATGGCCATCCAGCCTCTGCTTAAAAACCTTCAAAGAAGGAGACGCCACTACACTCCGAGACAGCATATTCCACTGCCGGACAGCCCTGCCCATCAGGAAGTTCCTCCTGAGGTTTAGGTGGAATCTCCTTTCCTGCAGCTTGAATCCATTGCTCCTTGTCCTGGTCTCTGGAGCAGCAGAAAACAAGCCCACTCTCTCCTCTACATGGCATCCCTTCATATATTTAAACATAGCTATCATGTCCCCTCTTAACCTTCTCTTCTGCAGACTAAACATACCCAGCTCTCTAAGTCTATCCTCACAGGGCATGGCTTCCAGACTCCTCACCATTTTGGTCACCCTCCTCTGGACTTGCTCCAGCTTGACCATGTCCTTCTTGAATTGGGGTGCCCAGAACTGGACACAGTATTCAAGACGAGGTCTAACCAAAGCAGAGTAGAGTGGTACCAGTACCTCCCTCGATCTAAACACCATACCCCTATCGATGCAACCGAGAATTGCATTGGCTTTCTTGGCTGCCGCATCACACTGCTGACTCATGTTCAGCTTGTGGTCTATTAAGACTCCTAGATCTCTTTCACACGTACTGCTATCCAGCCACGTGTCCCCCATCCTATATTTCTGTATTCCATTTTTTCTACCTAAGTGTAGGACCTTAGGATATTGACAGGTTGTAAGACGTCAAGAGAGAAGCGATCAAAATGGGAAAAGTTCTGGAAACCAAGCCTTATGAGGAATGACTTAGGGACCTGGGTATGTTTAGCTTGGAAAAGAGAAGATTGAAAGGTGACATAATTGTTGCTGTTTGTTGTGTGCCTTCAAGTCTTTTCCAACTTATGGCAACACTAAGGCATACCTATCACACAGTTTTCTGGGGCTGAGAGTGTGAGATGCATCTAAGGTCACCCAGTGAATTTCCACAGCTGACCAGCGAATCAAACCACGGTCTCCAGGGTTCAGTGATGTATTTAAGTCTTTTACTCCAAGTCTCAAGTCAATTCTCAAGTCTCTTTCTTCAAGTTTCAAGTCCTTGAAGATACTTTCAAGTCAAGTCTCAAGTCTGGGAACCAACTTTATACCCCAACCTATATTCCAGAATTTCTGGACATAGTCAAATAAAGTCAGATTTAACCATTAAAGCAGAGTCAGCCCTCCACATTTATGATTTTGCCATCTGCAGCTTCAGAAGCGGGAATAGGATCCCTCTTACTTCCCCATTACTGAAGCTTCAAAAGCTTTAGAGGGAAGGATCCTTCCTCCTCAAGCCCATTGCCTAACACATTTGCTGTTCCCTTCTGAGAAATGCACCCTGTATTCTGGGAACAAGTCTTGTCTTCTGCTCTGAGGAAAAGATTTAGAAGGCTCCTCCGATATACAGTGGGAACAGGATGCTAAGTGGACCTGAAGCCTGTCCCAAGTCCATTGCCTAACCCGGTTGCTGTTCCCTTCTGAGAAATGAGCCCACGCTTTGGCCTTGAGCTGGACTGTCATGTGACCAGTAGGCAAAAAGAGATGGAAATGCTGTTCTGGATGAATGTGTTGTGTTACTGAACCAAGGGCAGCAAGTCAGTCACTAAAAATATACAAGTCTCGAGTTGAGTCAGTGCCTCATTTATTGCCAAGTTGAACCCAAGTCAAGTCACTGAAGGGACTTAAGTCTGACTTGAGTCCAAGTTAATCCACTCGAGTCTACATCATTGCCAAGGTCGTCATCCAATGCTCAAACCACTGCATCATGCGGGCTCTCCAGCTTTAAATATCTGAAAGGAGATCATGTAGAAGATGGAGCAAGACTGTGTTCTGTTACTCCAGATACTAGAATTTGAGCCAATAGATTCAAATTACAAGAAAAAGGATTCCGCTAAATGTTAGGAGGAACTTCTTTATTGTAAGAGCTGTTCAACAGTGGAATAGCTTGCCTCTGTCTGTGGTGGATTCTCCATTTTTGGACATCTTTAAACAGAAGATGGATTTGTGTCTTTCAGAAGTGCTGTGTGTATTCCTGCATGGCAGGGGGTTGGACTAGATAGCCCCTGTGGTCCCTTCCAGCTCTAAGATTCCGTGATCTTAAATGAAAGTTGGAAGGCAATGCTTTTCTTAGGGATATTTACCATGTGGCTTGGCTTGCTCACCTGAGTCATCTCACAGGAGATTTTGCAGCACCTTTTTCCACTTTGAATGCCTTTCCTTCTGTGCCTCTTGCTTGCTAAGAGACTCTCAGTGGTCTCTTGCTTAGTGTTCCCCCACACGCCCCAATGTTTCCCTGGCTTTTGATGGCCAGATTCTGTATACTTTTGAAAATTTAAATTTAATCAAGAATGGTAGTAGATCATAAGTAGTGTAGGAAAGAATGCATTTCTCAAGCTGTTTCCTACCTGGTTTGAAATGACTGTCTCCCAATGGCACATCTAACATAAACAGCGCTTAGAGCAAGCATGGAAATTGTGCCCCTAACCCCTAGCCCCATCCCTACATGCATAGCTTTTGTTTCCCCCCCTGTAACTGGCACCCTGGGCACATGTCCTACTTGCCTCACCCTAGATACACCTCTGCTGTCTCCAACAGTTGATTCGAGTCCATTACTTTTGCCCAAGCTCCATTGGGTGGCTGTTAGAAATCCTATCCATGTCCCAAGTCAGCTTCCTCTCACACATGTTTCTATCTGGAGCCAGTTGTTCAACTGTACGGCAGCTGCACTGGCACATTTGTACAGCCAGACGTGGCTTACCTCATTAGCCAGAGACCTACCTGGCAAGAGAATAAGAAAACACAGGAAACAAACAGCACTTGTGACTAATGGATGAGGGGTTCAGCAAGTGTACATTGATTTTAGACATACAGATTACTGGAGCAGGAGAGGCTCAGAGGCTGGAGAAAGATACTGTTACAGACTCTCAGTCACGGCTGCTTCCCAGCATTGAGACACATTTACAGCAGTATCCTTTTACTAATCCAAAAGGGAGGGCTTAATCATCCTGAAAATGGGCTAGATCATGTCTCTGGCTCCATCCCTTTATACCCCATGCCTCCTTGGCCATAGGGAGAAGAAATAAGATTTCAGTTGCTTTTCTTTCCTGATTGTAGATTCCAGATATGTAGGAATCTATGCCAAGAGGATGAAGCATAGAGTTTGTAAGAGTTATATTTTGGGACTACAACTCATAAAATGACTGCTACCTAGGGGATCTGGGAATGGCAATCCAATACACACACACACCATTTCTCAGGCTCTGGGGAGGGATGATCCCATTCACTGGCTGTATTGCACAGTTATGCAACTGAAGCCAGATTGAAATAGATCCAGATAACAGGTCTCATCCAGAAATCCCTAGAGCCTGGGTACTACTTAGATGGCCGTCCACCAAAGAATACCAGGTGCTATGAATTACATTTCAGAAGAAGGCAATGACAAACCAATTCTGAGAAAATCATATGAAATTCATGCAGTCCCACAAGTCAACAGGCAACTTGAAGACTCATGCATAGACAGAGCCTATGATGCTTTAGAAGTTTTTAAAGTTTACAATAGATAAGCTCTGAAATCATTTTAAACTAGCATATTTAGGGCATTGCCCGGGATTTTATTTTCTCATTGGTAACACTTGTTAGAAATACCTTAGGAATTACTTTACCTTACCTTAAGAATTAGATGCAGTTGAAATACACAGATTTCAGATCCTGGGTCTCTAATTTCCCAAACTGTGTTGTTCAGTACCTGTAACTTTTGCCCATGTTACCCAATCCAGTCTGTATTCAGAGATGTTAACATACAGAGGTTGGCTTCATGAGGGGACTTGCTGCTAAGCCTTGTCTCTATAGCAACTGGCCTATTCAGAGCTTTCTGGCTGAGAATTCTAAAGGTCCTTCCCTGAACTGCCAACCTCAGGATTCCATGGATTCCATCTTCACAGCCAGCCAATCAAATGAGGTCTTCTCCCCTCACACAGCCAATCATATGAGGTCTTTGCCTGCCTGACACAGACAAACAGACAAGATCACTCACAAACTTTGACTTTTATATAGTAGCTCTCCCACATATTCCATTATTGTTTCTTATATCTACATTCCTCCAATGACCCCAAGGTGGTCAACAAAGTTCTACGCTACACCTTATCCTCCAATCCACAGAGGTAGACCGGGCGAAGAAAGTTTCTGATCGAGGGTTTCCTAATGTGTGTCACACCACAGTATGGACCTGAACCTGGATTTCCTAAGTCCCAGTCCAACAGGCTAAACAGTACAGTACACTCCTTTATACTGATTCATTCCTTTGGGCCATCTAGCCCTCCAGTATTTTCTAGTACTGATTCCTTTAACTGGAGAAGATGAGGCTTTTAAATGAGACTTCATCCATGCAAAGTATGGCCACTTGACTTCTGCACTCAACCCTCTAATTTTTACGTGGCGCTTTTATTTTTGTAATCCAGTGTTTGTTAATGTGTTTATAATATTCATTCCAATGAATCTCTAACACTTGCTCTTTACTGCTAAAGGTCAGACTGATCATCTAGAAAACTCTGATTATTTTAATTCAGTTAATTAGCTCTGGACTTTAAAACAACTAGTCAATTAACAAGATAATTAATTACAAAAACAGAAAAGAGCAACAATAGAAAAATCCAACAGTTCTTCTGCCTGGTTCATTGTCATCTAGCTTGCATGAATCCCCTGCCCCCTCCCCAAACTGGATACGGCAGTGGGAGGATCCCCCCCCCCCCACAATACAAATTGCAAGTGGGGACGGAAGTTCACTTGCTGTAATCTGTATTGCAAATAAAGCACTTCCGCCGAAGTAGATGGACTTTTTCTCCAGTGCAAATTGTATTAGTGCGTGCCTTCCAACTGTCTCAATTTGGCAGGGATGGCTCCTGTTAGGACCCTGCTGTCCCACTTTCTCAGCTGCTTTAAAAATGTCGTGATTTCTCTCTTTTCCTCCCACTTTTTCCCTTTGTCCTCAGCTTACTTCAATTATTCCAAACTTAGGCCATTTCTGCACTATACTGTTATAGTGCTATTACTCCACTTTCAACATCCTATGGAATCCTGGGGTTTTCAGTTTAGGGAGGGACATTTAGAATCCTCAGCCAGAGAGCTTTTTGGCCTCAGTAAACCACACACCCCAGAATTCCATAGGATGTTGAAAGTGGAATAATAGCACTATAACAGTGTAGTGCAGAAACGGCCTGAGTCTGAAGTGCAAAAAGTAGCTTACACTCAGTTAACTCAGGAAGAGGGAAAGGAGAGAAGGAGCTGGACCCTTCCCTTCCTAGTAGGCTCATTTGGCTTGGCCGTGTGTGTGTGTGTGTGTGTTTCAGGCTTTCCTAAATACAGGACATACATTCCAGGATTTCTCTGATAGAAAGAATAGCTTTTGTGTGTTCTTCCTCATTAGGAGCTTCCTCCCTCCTGTTGCCTGGACATATCCTTCTGACCACACACTGCTGTAGCTAGTGTGTAAAAAGACAGGAAGAGAATCCTGTAGCACCTTTGAGACAGAGAAAAAAGAGATGCGAAATGTAAGTGTGGAAGGGGCCAGGCCTCTTTTAACTTCTCTCAGACTGGAGATGACAGCGCACTTCCCAGCCTGCTATGGCACTCTGCCACCCTCCTTATACAACCCTTGCTTTCCCCTCTTAAATCCACCATCTTAGTGAGTAAAGGGTAAAGCCTCGCTGGTCTTATTCAGAAAGATTTAATAATCTGTGATAGCGTGTTTCTGATGAAAAAGTACTCTGCCAAGTCAGTAATTATAAAAATAGAATATAATCTTTATTAAAATAACAAACAGGGGAAAGGTATTGGGTGCTACAAGTATATTGAGGCACTAGACCTCTGAGAAGATAACCCCAGTGATTCAAACAAGCTCCCTTGGCCTACTGAAAAGCTCTCACTCAAAATTCTCTCTGGAAATCTCACTGAAGGAAGCTCCAAATATGCAAGTCACTGCCTTATATAGAGCTCCTCCTCAGAAAGCTCAGTCTCTCCGGAAATGTCAGAAAGAGGTGGGAACAATATTTCATATGTGGTGGTCATGTCCCAAGGCAAAGCAATATTGGAGTAAAATACATAAAAAGATGTGTGAAATATTGAAGGTTCAATTTGTAAAAAAACCTGAATTTTATTTGTTAAACATGACAAATGTTCTTGAGAATACTAACATTAAGAGGCATTGGAGATTAATATTGTACATGATAACAACAGCGCGAACTGAATATGCCAAATTGTGGAAGTCTCAGCAAATACCCACAATCGGACAATGGTGGGGGGCATTATTTGAGAATAGAAATGCGGATATTGTTTCACAAAGATTAAAGGGGAAATCGGACGATCAGATAAAAGCAGAATGGCAAATTGTAATGGGTAATTGCTGGGAACTGCCAAGTGAAAATGTCTGAATTGTGGTTGAAATTAAAGGGGAATAACTGTAACATAACAGGAGTTGATGAGAGAAATGCAAGATCAAACACGTGAGATGAACATGGAATTGTGAGGCATAATTTTTTATATGTGATATTTCTAGATATTTCATATCTAGAAAATGCAAACTAGATCAGAGTGGAAGAACAAAAACATTACATGTAAAAGTACAATTTGAGATGATTTTTTTTATTTGTGAAACTTAACAAAATTAGTAAAAAAAAAAAGTTCAGTCTCTCCCATGCACCAATGGGCTGGGTTTCTTTCTTACTCAGAGCCACTTGGGTTACATGCCACCTGTTGCCAGGGCTGCCCTGTCACACAGGCTGGCCACACCCCTAGGTTCCATCACAATAAGCTTTTGTGGACTCCAGTCCACTTCATTAGATGCTATACTAGTAATATGAGAGAAAGCGAGGTGGGGGGCTGTCCACCACTGGCATGCACTGCCTCACATATCACCCAAAGGGCAATTTGGCCCTCAAGGAAGGAAAACAGGTCCTGATCTTGCCATTAAACCAACCAGATACACCACTGAAGCTGCAGTCCTGTGCCTATTTTAGAGGATTGTGGTGTTAGCAAGAGCCCAAGTGGTGTAAGGGTTTGAATATTGGGCTAGGAATCTGAAGATGAAGGTTTAAATCCCTGTCCAGTTATAGAAACCCACTGGATGACCTTGGCCATGTAACACTCTCTCAGCCTCAGTGGAAGGCTAGGGCAAATTTTTTGTGAATAAGTTTTGCCAGTAAAACCACACAAAACAACAACAAACCACCTAAATTAAGAATTCTGCCTGTCCCAATAATTTTTTTCTTCTGTTCTTGAATTTCTTGCATTGCAGTAAAATTTCCATGGAACATTTAAAAAACAGAGTTTTGGCATTCTAAGAAAAAGGCATGCAAAGCCACCAAGGAAATGAGAACACAGCAAATACTTGTTGTTTTAATTTGTTTTAGCAATTTTAAATTTTATGATGGTTTAATTGCTTTTTAACTTCCTTATGCTCTTAATTTTTAACTATGTTTAACTGTTGTGGTAAACCACCCTGAGTCTCAAAAGGGGGAAATGATGAGATAGAAATATAACAACAACAAAGCAAATATAAGACTTGTAGATGTGAAATATTTTCAATGTCTCACTCTCTGCAATACTACAAATTTGGGGATTGAAGGAAAATTTCATGGGGGGCAGAATTCTTATTTGGAAAGACAATGCCCTCATTTTGTCCCCTCTCCAGCCTTAGCTGCGCCATGGTCTACTTACCTGGACCTAAGGGTCATTGCATACAACAGTTGTGGGCAAAGTATGACCCTTCAGATATTGTTGGACTGCAAATCCCAGCAGCCTTTGCCATCATAAGCCAATGGTGAGGAATTCTGGGAGAGCTGGTTCAGCAACATCTGGAGTGCCATGTGATTCCCACCCATGCTATTCAATTAAACTTCCTTCGGAGTAAGGACATATAGGATAGTGCTCTTAACTGCTGCTTTTCATCTTCAGTTTCTCTTGTTAGCTTGCATATACATTCAGAACATTCTGTGTTATTCAAGTCTGTGTTATTCAAGTAATGCAGAGTTTGTTTGTTTGTCTTTTCTTTTTTTGCAGTTGCTAATGCAGAGATAGTTACACAGAATGCCCTTCCATCCTGACCTCCCAGCTCTCTGTCCAGGTAATAAAATGTTTCTGACTGTGTCTGAATGGTGGCAGATATTTCTGTACTAAGTACGTCCAGACCTACTGTCAAAGTAGAAGTTCTGTGGTACTTTAAAGGCAAGCTTTGGCTAAAATTAAGCCCTTTTAGGTCTACTGATTTCAATGGAAAATGAAGTGTATCCCTGTTCTTCTTCCATTAAAACCAAAAGGTTCATAAAGCACTGAGGCTGAATCACACCATGAGTTGCTGGTTTTATGCAAGTGCATGTATCCCTCACTTTTTTTTAAAAAAAAAGTAAACTTATTCCTGCACTTTTTTCTGAGAACTGTGTTCTACTGCCAGTGTGGAACAAACAGATCCAGCAGTGGCTGCAGAATAAAAGAATACAGAATTCTCCAGGATAAATCAGTCCCAAACCAGCTGTCCTCCAAATGTGTTGGTCCCACTGCGTAGTCCCACAGAGGACTACTAATAACCTGCTGACTGCGCA
The DNA here is from genome assembly GCA_030412105.1 of Cyclura pinguis. Taxonomy (NCBI): domain Eukaryota; kingdom Metazoa; phylum Chordata; class Lepidosauria; order Squamata; family Iguanidae; genus Cyclura; species Cyclura pinguis. The sequence goes on along the minus strand of CM059604.1, from coordinate 130,572,068 downwards.
TGGTAGAAGACATAGTCCAGTGGTTCTCAAACTGTGGGGAGGCACCGGGGGGGGGGGCAGTGGTTGTCCAAGGGGCGGCACAAGAAAAGTTAGCCTGCAAGTACAGCAAATGTGAAAGAGAAGGCAGAGCCTGTGTGTGTGCATTTGTGTGCTTTGTTGAGGATTGACTGATCTCTGCAAAGAAGTGGCACAAAGCATCTTCCACTGTTCCTCCAGCTCAGGCCATTTCCACACTACACTGTTATAGTGCTATTATTCCACTTTCAACATCCTGTGGAATTCTGGGGTTTGTAGTTTACTGAGGCCAAAGAGCTCTCTGGCTGAGAATTCTAAATGCCCCTCCCTAAACTGCAAACCCCAGGATTCCATGTGATGTTGAAAGTAGAACAACAATACTATAACAGTGTAGTGCAGATACAGAAAAAATCAGCTTCCTTTTTTTATGCTTTTCCCATTCAGCTTCTCCACATGTTCTGTTGTTGGTGTAGCAGGCACATACCCCAACCATGAGGCAGTTTCTCAGGGGTGGGAGGGAAGAGAGGAGGCAGAGAGCACGAGAACTCAGCATTAAGATGTAGGGTGCCTTCAACACAAGGGGCCTTTGAGAGAGAGAGAGACAGAGAGAGAGAGAGAGAGAGAGAAAGGCATATGATAGGATGTAGGAGTTGCAATGTGGAGAGATGGGGTGTAATGTCTTCATGTAAATATAACGGTGGGTCAAAGAGGTGAAAAGTTGGAAAACCACTGATGTAGTCCTATGCATCTGGAGGTCATCAGGTAGGGAAAAGCTCAAATCCAGCTATCAAATGGTGCATATGAAGGAAACAAATTATATTCTTGATCCAGGTCAAAAAATTTATATGGAGAGGACAGCAAACATAGCATTTGGTGTGAAAAGAGGAATGGTGAATGGGCATAATTTCACCCCTGTTTTCTTCTGTGAATGTGGAAGAGTATGAGGTTTTGCCTTGAAAATTCAGATGTCTTGCTAGATTTCTTGCTCAACTGCTTTACATTACAGGGGGTGAGTCAAAGGCATTAGTGCACTGATTGCAAGCTTGACCTGTGGTCTTTAAACTGCCATGAGTGGTCAGATAGTGCCCTCTGTCTGCTAGTGACAGAAGGCCAGCTCTGAGCTTTCAAATTTCTACATGCCAAGGTAACAGAAGGAAAAATTCTCGAGATAATATTTCATAATATAATTCATAACCACCAGCTCAACTGAGCCAATTCAGGTCTAATACTGAATGAAGACTTGTGTCTCAGATGCTTTTAATTTGGCTGGCTTTCTTCTCAAGGTTCCAGCAAATATATCATATAAACTTAGCTGAGGATCCCAGATTTCATTTAAACCACAAGAAGCTTTAAAAAAAAAAACAGCAGTTAACAGAATGTGTGGAAAATAACCCACTACCCATTGCTATTTGCCACAATTACTCACATGGAACCTGGATGTCCGGAAAATCTTTTCATATTCTTAAGTTCACCTTCATCTGTGTACGTGTGTTTCCTACACCACAGGACTAGAGAGAATCTTGAAGTCTATTTGGAACGATCCATTCCTCTGCCACAATGGATACCTGCTGTCCTTCCAGCCTATGCAATCTAGTCTAGAAGATGTGCTTACTGCATCAGAAAACCTGCAGAGGAACAGCACTAGAAAGCATGGTCAAGTTCAGATTTTGGGCTGTACTTGAAACAGAATCCAAACACTGCTCGATCCTGAGTGGGTCTGTATGGCACCACTGGTGTACCCTCCAATTTACAGAGGAGCATAGGCTGGAAATCTCTGCTCCTAGGAGCTTACAATCTATGGCTGGCATCCTGTTGGCGACATAAACAGGCATAAGTCAGTCTTAGACCTGTGCATGTCTCTTTTTGGTTGAAGTGGAGGTTGATATTCATTTCTTTCCTCCTTACTAACCAAAGCCTGTTATAGAGCAGCTGCAGCGTTCCTCCTCCATGGCCATTCCATGCCTGTTGGAGAGCGGAAAGGAGGGGGGTAACTGGAAAACATCTGGCTATGTCCTTGTAGCCAGATGTGAACTGATTACATAGAACCATATAGAGACCACAATGGCCATCCAACCCCTTGCCATGCAGGAATACACCATCAAAGCATCCCCAGCAAATGGCCATCCAGCCTCTGTTTAAAAACCTCCAAAAAAGATGAATCTACCACACTCCCAGGCAGCATATTCCACTGTTGAATGGCTCTTGCTGTCAGGAAGTTCTTCCTGATGTTTTAGGTGAAATTTCTTTTTCCTGTAGTTTGAAGCCATTGCTCTGTGTCCTAGTCTTTGGAGCAGCAGAAAACAAGCTTTCTCCATCTTCAAATGACATCCCTTCAAATATTTAAACATGGCTATCATGTCCCCTCTTAACCTTATTTTCATCAAGCTAAACATACCTAGCTGCCTAAGCCATGGTTGCATCACCTGCCGAGACCTCCGAAAGACCCCAGCGGACTTCAGTGAAGGATGTAATCATTTCACAACTGGGTATAGGGACATAGCCAAATGCTTCTTCAATCCTCTCACCCTGTCACCAGACACAGAAAGGCTGGGCAGGAGGTGCACCAGCAACCCTCTGGTACATCTGGGGATTGATGAATGGACAACCGTGGCAGATTTCCACATGAGGAACTACCTCCCTACAGTGGGCCATACAGGGATCACAACCATTATGTTTAAGCAAAGGAGGAAAAGAAAGAAAAATTCCCTAGAAAAGATTTTAACTAGTTGTAAGGCACTTTGTGTCCCATACTGGCAGAATGGCGGACATTAAAGAGAGAGAGAAAGAGAGAAAGAGCACATGTGTGAGAGAGAAGGCTACAGTGGCTGTTCTGTTCTGTTCCAAAAGACTGTCTAGCATTTGAATTTTGAGTGCTAAAAAGGGAAGGCAGAGACCCAAATTGCCTATGAGAGCTAAAACCTGGACAGCACACTAACTGAACATGCAGGGCACCTGCCACAGTCTTCTCCACTATGTTGAGATACACTGAGTTTTCCTTTAAATTACAGTAATTATTCCTAGCTTTTAAAACCTATTCATATTAATTAGCATATGCAAATTTTAGACTTTTTTCCCCCGGCTCAGTAAGGGAAAGCATCAAGCATTAGCCTAAGGAAAGCAAAGATTTCCAAAGGCATGCCAAGGACTAACCCTAATACTCGTTTCAAACATTGCCTACACAAAAAAGCCTCGAATCTTGTTCCAGGGAAACTGTGTTCAGCTTCTCTATTGTTTTCTGTCTGTAGATTGGAAGAAATGTCGCCTTCACAGCTTATGGTACAACAAAAAAAATGCTCCAAGAAGCCACCTATCTAACTGTCTCTTATTTTTAGCTCAAGAGTTCATGATTTCATGGGCCGTGCTGCACTACGCTGTTATAGTGCTATTAGTCCACTTTTAACATCCTGTGAAATCCTGGGGTTTGCAGTTTAGGGAGGGGCATTTAGAATTCTCAGCGAGAGAGCTCTTTGGCCTCAGGAAACTACAAATCCCAGAATTCCACAGGATGCTGAAAGTGGAATAAGAGCGCTGTAACAGTGTAGTGTGGAGAGGCCCCGTAATTGTAATGAAGCAATGTTTAATATCAGATACTTTTTTAAATATAAAAACCCTCCCAGAGGCAAAAAAGTGACTAGTGGCACATATGATTTTCCATTCCAGCAGCGACAGCTTTCATGTGAAGAAAGCAACATGGAGCACATTTTCTTCTGGGTATCATGACATGAGGCAGAGAACTGGGGTGTGCTTTTTTGATACTAGAATTCACGTCACCCAATTTATCCTCGCCACACCCCATGTTCATATTCTGCATGAAAAGGTATTTATTTTTCCCTTTAAACACAGTGAAGTTGTCATTTCAAGCTGAACTATCCACTGTGTGTGTGTGTGGGAGGGGACACACGTTCAGAAAGGAAAGGCTGCGGCCATCTTGTCACAATCCCGAAACAGCCATTTCGTGAGGCAACTGTGGTATCGCCTTTTCCATTCTTGCAAAAGCCAATAAAGTACTTCTCTCACACTTCCCAAAGAGGCTGTTCAAGTAGTATTACAACAGCCACCAAACAGGCCACTAAACTGTATCTTTCGAGATAAGATAAAGCATCAAAGTGATTGATTCCTAGCTGTGTATGTCATAGCTAAACATCACCAGTCAGCAGCTACATATGAAAACTCGGCCCTTCTCGGAGTGAGACTGAGGGCGGAGAACAGATTGTCAAATTCTCGATGTCCTTTTTTGGTTAACTTTATCTTCCTGCTATTTGCGATGCCTCCTGTGAAGGTCCGAAGGGAAATATGTTTTTCTTTTTGTATTGTGAATAAGCTTTAATATATAAACAATGATAAATATATATCTAGGACTAGGCCATTTCCGCACTAGACAGTTACAGTGCTATTATTCCACTTTCAACATCCTATGGAATCCTGGGGTTTGCAGTTTACGGAGGGGCCTTTGGCCCCTCCGTAAACTGCAAACCCCAGGATTCCATAGGATGTTGAATGTGGAATAATAGCACTATAACAGCCTAGTGAGGAAATGGCCTAAATCTCACCCACTGACTCCAACTTAGAGCTAAATGACAAAACAATAAAATGGCAGCCCTATAGTTATCTTATGCGGACTCATTCATATTTACCTGAAGAAATAGGGATGGTTTTTGTCTCTTCTACTAGGGAAGTTCCCTGGAAGAACTATAAGCAAAAGCAGAGCTAGAAAGCAACTAATTTCTCATACCTAATTAACAAAACCCTCAAATAACTCGTAACAAATCCCTCTTCCCATTACCAAGGTATAATTAACTTACATTATGACTATAATTAGTATCCCTTAGGTAATTGTACATCTTTTGCAGTGTAACTGTCATTTTAGCTACTTTTATAATGAGAAGGCACTCTCTTTCACTAAATGACAAAAGGGAAATATTATGGTTTTCAGTGCCGGTTTGTTTTAGCCCTTGTGTTACTGACTCACACTCAGTTGTGGGTGTTGAGGTAATGATAATGAAGATGGCATCCTCTCTGCCACAGCCTCGTGGCTTATAGATTTCGGATGGCTTTTAAAGTAAGCAGAAGTAACTATTATAGTTACCTTTGAGAATGAAAGTGTTCATTTTAACACAATTGTATCTACAACAGTAACTAGGAGGGGCTAATTACTTTTTAATGAAAGAAGGTCTTTATCGGGTTGGGGCCGTTCTGTAGCCATTTCCGCACCACATTTTTATAGTGCTATTATTCCACTTTCAACATCCTGTGGAATTCTGGGGTTTGTAGTTTACTGAGGCCAAAGAGCTCTCCGGCTGGGAATTCTCAATGCCCCTCCCTAGACTGCAAACCCCAGGATTCGATAGGATGTTGAAAGTGGAATAATAGCACTATAACAATGTAGTGCAGAAACAGCCTTTCTGTGGGTTTAGAAAGTCAACTGCAGAATCAACTGACGGAACTAACCCTCCTACTGCAACCTAGAGAATGTTCTTGCTTATAAACCGGGATACAGACAGTTCTAAACCTGTAGAGACCATATTTTCAGCCTGGCATCCCCTCTAAATGAAATAGAAGGTCATTTTGTGGTTTAAAAAGAAGCCAAAAACAGTCTTAAAATAAAATTGGGAGACACGCCTTGTTGTAGAGGATTATTGCACTCTCTGGAGCTACAATTCTCCACTTTAGGGGACAATGAAAGATTTTTTTGCTTTTAAAAAATCTATTTTTGTTCATCACTTTGGGAGCATGATTCTCACCCTTGTTATACAGCCTAATCTGACTGAGTAACCAAAGGGCTAGACCTCGGTCTTATTGGTAGTCTCCAATAACAGAATGAATTATGGAATGGAGAGTCAACATTCCCTAAACTGCAAACCCCAGGATTCCGTAGGATGTTGAAAGTGGAATAATAGCACTATAAGACTATAGTGTGGAAATGACCATACATTTCTTTGACTGAATAGTTCTTCTATAGTTGGGGCTACCAGTAAGATTAAAGTCCTAGATCTCTGGCAACAGCAGGACACTGAAGACTATCCCTCCTCAGTCAATCCAAAGAATGCAGCCTTTTCTCCAGGATGTGCTTTTTGTGTGGCTATATGAAATTGCCCAGAAATGCATGCATGTAAGTCAGTTAATAAGAAGACATGAAACTGGCCTCTGAATTTACCCTTAGTTTGGCTGATTTAATGTGTCAAAGTGTACCTCTGAGAAGTCAAAAGCAGCCCTGCAACACCCTCATCCCAATATACACCAGTAAATCATTTTCAAGGACAGGAAGGAAAAAGCAAGACTCTAGTATAGGGACAAAGAAGTCTGTGGCTGAAAATAGGAGGTCCCCACAGACTGGAAGATGGCAAATATTGTCTTCAAAAAAAGGGGGGGGGGAGAGGGCCCAAACAAGTACTGCCCACCCAGCCTGACATCAATACCAGAAAAGATTCTAGAGCAGATCACTAAACCGATAGTCTTTAATCACTTAGAATGGAATGCCGTGATCACTAAAAGTCTACCTGTGTTTCTCAAAAATAAGTCATGCCAGACTATTCTTACCTCTTTTTCTAACAGAATTACTTGCTTGGTAGATGAAGGGAAGGCTATGGAAATAGCATATCCTGATTTCAGAAAGCCCTTTGCAAGATCTCCCATGATATTCTTGCAAACAAGCTAATAAAATCTGGGCTACACAATGCTACTGTTAGGTGGATTTGTAAATGGTTGACTGACCAAACCCAGTGGGCACTCACGAATGGTCCTCTTCATCCTGGAGAGAAGTGACTAGTGGGGTGCCATAGGGTTCTGTCCTGTGCACAGTGCTGTTCAACATCTTTATCAGTGACTTCAACAAAGGAATAGAAGGCATTTCTGCAGTAGCTAACACCCCAGAAGACAGGATCAGAATTCAAAATTAACTTAACAGATTGGAGTGCTGGGCTAAAACTAACAAAATGAATTTCAACATAAGGTACTACACTCCGAACTGAAAAACTGAAATGCTTAGGGAGCTGGGTATGTTTAGCCTGGAGAAGAGAAGATTAAGAGTTGATATTATAGCTATATTTAACTATTTGAAAGAATGTCATAAGGAAGATGGAGCAAGCTTGTTTTCGGCTGCTCCGGAGACTAGGATATGGAGCAATGGCATCAAAAGAAATTCCACCTAACCATTAGGAAGAACTTCCAGATGGTAAGAGCAGTTTGACAGTGGAATACACTGCCTTGAAGTGTGGTGGAGTCACCTTTGGAAGTTTTTAAACTGAAGCTGGGTGGCTATCTGTTGGGAATGCTTTGATTGTGTATTCCTGCACAGCAGGGATTGGATGGCCCTTGTGACCTCTTCCAACGGTATTATTCTACAATTCTATATATTCCAACTGTCCCAATTTGTCAGGGACAGTCACAATTAATCTTCTGTTGTCCTACTTTTTGAGCTACTTTTAAAATGTCACCGTTTCTCTCTCCTTCTCCCAGTTTTCCCTTTCATCCTCAGTTTACTTCCGTTGCTGGAAATGAAATCCAAAGTTCAAAAGTAGTTTGCATTAAATTAATTCAGCAGGGGGAAGAGGACGGGAGGGAGGAGAAACTCACCTTTCCCACTTGGCTCAGGCAAAAGCAAACTGCTGCAGCCTCTCCTAGCCTATATGTTCTTTCTCATTAATAACTTTTCCCATCTTGACCACACTCTGATATTGCTTGGCTACATATGTGCCAGGTTTTAATCCATGAATCCATCACCTATTGCTGAAATAATTTCCTGTGCATCAAGCAAATGTCTAAGTAGTCATCCAGGGAGGAGGCAGGTAGAGATCCAAAGTTGTCCTTTGTCACTAGAACTTCTTCCAAAGCCTTAATTCTCCCTGACAGTGGTATATGCCAGAGGCAAAGCTTGTCTACACTACAGGTCTATAATGATTTTACATGTTTAGGAGCCATGGCTTCTCAGCAGAGATCTTGAGAATTGTAAAGTGAAGAAGGTGTTTAAATCCTAAGAGTTTTCCAGTTGCCCCTCACATGAAATGACAATTTCTATGGCTACCTGAGGAAAAGGGCATGATTATTAGATCATTTAAGTTTCTGATGTTGATGTGCTCCAGTAAATGCAACATTCTCAATGGGTTTCAGAAAAAATGGAGCTTGAGAAGGTGAGTACATGTTTTAATCAGATTCTGGGTAGAATTATCTCAGCTAGCTGTAGCCAAATGACCAAGGGCCTTTCTGCCCTACACTGTTATAGTGCTATTATTCCACTTTCAACATGCCGTGGAATTCTGGGGTTTGTAGTTTACTGAGGCCAAAGAGCTCTCTAAAGGCCGCTCCCTAAGCTGCAAACCCCTGGATTCCATAGGATGTTGAAAATGGAATAATAACACTATAACAGTATAGTGTGGAAAGACCCCAAGAAGCATTGGAATTGTGCATTTCAAAAAATGCCATGCAGCCCCTTAATATGGGAAATTGTCCTTCAAGTTCATTTAGGCATTCATATGACTAGAGCTAGAAGGATTAGCACCAATTGTCTACTTGAGAAGCTGTTGCCCAGCTATTTCAGCCCCCTCCCAATGTCCTCCAGCTTGTCACCCAGCATGTGTCATATCAAATCCTTCAATGGGAATGCGAGGAACAGTATGTCACTATGCAAATGAACCTTCGGGAAAGAAGAACATCACTTATCTAAGCCTGGAATGGTGTGGAGAAGGTGCTGGGTGATGGGAGATAGGAGCAGGCATGTCTGAAAGACTTCTGAAAGAGCTTTTCCTTCACTAACAGTAGGTGTTGCAGCAGCAACAACTTCTTCCTTTCTAGTAGGTTGTTCGAAGATTATCTTTAATGAACACCTGTCAAAGACATTTGTGCAATTTTGGGAAACCAAAGCATGATCATTAAAATATGTTTAATGGCCTATGTAGTTTGTGAGGAGGTAGTAGCACTCTGTTGCCATAAACATGCAACTGCGTTCCTTACCTTCAAAAGGGTAATCAAGTCCCCCTAAAAGAGGGATCAGAAATAATATGGAATAATAATGACTTTTTTTTTCCCTCCCAGAATCCCTGAACCAACAGGGCCAGTGACAACATGCTGGCTAGGCAATTCTGGGAGTTACAGTCAAAAGAACAGTATTTTCAAGCTCTGGAGGCAGGCCCAGATATGTAACATGGGGCTCTTCCAGATTAGTGTAAAGAAATGTGACTTCTTGAAAATTAAGTTCTTTTGTTTTGCCAGGTTTTGCTACTTTCACGTCCACTCATTCCATTGTTTTAGGGAGCTGTTTATAACCATTTTTTGATCGACAGATGAGCTTTTGCAAAGTTTTCTTTTTAAAGTGGAGTAGGAAAGATTTCCTGAAGTTAACATATCATTCAGATGGCCTTTTCTTCTGATGCACTACACCACTATAAGTCTAAGAATTTTTTAAAAAAAAATTGAAAGGGAAGGGAAAGGAAAGAGATTTTGGTTCCAACAAGTCTTGAAATGATCATGAAACCACTTGAGGGCAGGAAAAATATTGCTAGCACTTAAAATTGCCAAAAAATAGTCTGAGACAACACAAATGATGTTTGAGGTTTTTTTTTAAAACTACAGTAATAAATACTGCAACCTCTTGACACGTTGGTCCCATCTAAAGGAGCCCATAGTGAAAACCAAACAGAGTCAAGTTCTTGGTTAAGCAGCAGGCATTTAGTTCATGTCCTCACACGTGACAAGTTGCTTAGACTGAGGAGTAAATTATGAGGCTAAGGTTTCATAAGGCCTGGTGGGCAGGCCCTTGTTGTCAGCTAATTGAGCACTCAACCAGGGTGCCCATCAACAAAGGGGGGACCCAGATATACAGTTTTAGCAGTTTGATATCACTTTGACCATTTCTGCACTACAGTGTTATAGTGCTATTATTCCACTTTCAATATCCTGTGGAATCCTGGGGTTTGCAGTTTAGGGAGGGTCCTTTAGAATTCTCAGCCAGAGAGCTCTTTGGCCTCAGTAAACTATAAACCCCAGAATTCCACAGGATGTTAAAAGTGGAATAATAGCACTATAACACTACAGTGTGGAAATGGCCTTTAAATGCCATGGCTCCATCTCATGGGATCCTGTGATTTGAAGGAACATAGCATTATTTACAGTCCTCTGCTGTTTGGTTGCTCCCCCAGAACTATAGCCCTGGAGTTCTCTAGCAGAGGGTTCCAAGTATATTGCTGAACTACAAATCCCAGAATTCGGTAGGATGGAGCCAGGGCAGTTGAAGTGGTATTGAACGCATGTAACTGTGTACTGTAAATATACTTCCCCAGGGTCTCCCCTTAGCTCCATAATAGGATGCTATTCTTAATTATATGAATAACATTTGGAAGTAGCCTAAGAAGTCTGGGCATGGTAGAAGGAACGGGCAGTGGGAAATACATAAAAATTGGTGAAAGTGAACTGAAATAGGTTTGGTATAATCCTCATATTTATCTCAAAGTGAGTTTCAGGTGCTCAGTACATATTTCTTCAGCAATCTGTAGTTGTAACAGCTAATGTGATCCTGGCAGAACCATTGCATCAAGATAAATTTTCCAATGGGTACTGCATTTCCCTTTCTCTTTGCCATAAAGAGTCCTGAAATGAGACTGCTATTACTTAGCAGCCAAAGCAATTAAAGTGATATAGTTTCCCTCCAATTCACAGGAGTATGGGGAGATATATTGCTTAGTAAGTGCAGATGGCTACTGCAGATTCCTTTCTCTTCAATCATTAGCTGATTTTACAAGGTCATATTGATCAACAGGTGACTTTTCTGGCTTCTGGGGATAAGTCTTCTTCTCCATCCTTTTGGGAAGGATAACCATTTTGTTGCTTTTGGGCCCATTGTATGGTTATGTTGGATGTATCCACACTAGACAATTAAAGCATTTTAATAGCAATTTATCTACCATGACTCCTGTGGAATCCCAGCAGTTGTAACTTGATGAGGGACTTCAACTACTCAGCTAGAAAGCGCTAGTGTGATAATTCAGGGATGTGCAATAGACACATAAATACTTCACCAAACTACAGATCCTAGGATTCTATAGGATAGAACCTAGGCAATTAAAGTGCCATCAAACTGCTACAACTGTGTGAGTATATATCTCAACAGCAAGCACTTAGCTACTCTGAACCAGGTAAGTGACAAACATAGAAGCAGTCTTTTCAATGGTTCAGTCATTCCCTTTGGACATTATTGCACTACATTGTTATAGTGCTATTATTCCACTTTAACTGCCATGGAAATATAGCATGGAATCATGGGATTTGCAGTTTAGGAAGAGGCATTTAGAATTTTCAGCAAGAGAGCTCCAGTGCCTCACCAAACTACAAACCCCAGAATTCCACAGGATGCAGCCAGGGCACTTAAAGTCAAATAATACCGCTATAACAGTGTGGTGTGATAAGGCCCTTCAAGGAGAGATTTTTGAAGCCATGGTGAAGTCAAAGGAGAAAAGTGGGGGTGAAACAATGAAATGGTTGAATTTGTTATCAGTGAGGTATGTTGATGCTTTGTAGCTCAGATGAAAATACATTTGGGGGATGCATGTGAGACAGGAGCTTATTTATAACAGCTAACTACATAAGCTGTTTTTTCAGAGGTCAGTTCAGTTTAGACCATTTTTCAGTCTGTCTCCATGTTGCCCACTCTGTTTGCAAGTGATGTTCTGGGGTTTCAGCCTTTACACACACAATGAAAAGCATGTTTCCTACCACACAGATATTTCTCTGAGCAATCAAGTTGGACATAAACTGTTGATTTCTGGGGTCTGGCTCTCTTGTAAAATAACATATTCCATTTTGTATGTAGTTGGCTGTAGTGTTTGAAACTGTGTTGAATCCAGCAGGTTCAACACTGTATCTTTAATTGGTTCACCTAGGAACAATGGTTCAACCATTTTAAACCTTCACATAACATTAGCAGAGCATGGCCAGTTTTTGCCTTTGTGTGGAAAACATGATTATTTGTTGGAATGTGCCTTCAAGTATACTCTGACGTATGGCAACTCTCTCCTAGGGCTTCCTGGCCAGATCTTGTCAGAGGAGGCTTGCTATTGGCTTCCTCTTGGACTGTAAGAGTGTGACTTGTTCAAGGTAACCCAGAGAATGTCCATGGCTGGGTGGGGATTTGAACCCTGGTCTCTTGGAGTCCTAGTCCAACACTCAGATCACTGTGCCAGCCCTGTAAATGGCTAAAAAAGCTAACTAGTCCAGAGGCCATTTCATCAGTTTGGCTAGGGCTGGAAGATGAGGAATAGACAACTCCATTCCTAAATTCCTAAAGCATCTCACTGAGTATCTATGCTGCCTGTAGAGGTGAGAGCTCCTCCCAGAATTTAGAAAAGTAACTTTTCTAAGATGTGGGAGATTACCAGTATATGTTGTTAGCCACTGTGGGTTCCACTATTGGGCAAAAGACAGGAAATAATACAAATACTAATGCCTTTTGAACTACTAACTCTCAGAATCCCCCAGCAGTGGCAGCTAGTGGCTTCCACACCAGTGGGATAATGAACCTACTCCAGGTTTTAGTGTGAACCTTAAAGGCACTATTCAAGGTATTGGAGATAGGTGTCATGTCCACAGCAAGCAGGCAGTAAATCACAAGCTGCACAGCTCCTACTTATGAGGTGAGAGTCAAAGAATGTCCAAACAGAAAGGAAGCCTAGAGCAAATAAATCCAAAGGGGCAAATCCAAACCATAGTCCAACCAGGCACAGTTCCAAGACAACCAGCTCCAAGAGCACAGGGTTTCAGGGCTAAAGAGACCAGTTGCTGACCCTGGGAGGAAAGGCCCCCTCTTTTATCTATGGATGCTGTCACCACAGGTATTCCCTCATTAGGGCTCGCTTACTACTTCAACGGGCCGAGCAACGCAAGCCCTCCCTTTCATGGGGTCTCTACTGCAAGGTAGGTGTGTCAGCTATGTCTTCCTCTGTTTATCCCCCTGGCTCAGGCCCTTTTTGTTGTTGTATATTATCTCCCTCTGGACCAGCTTCTGGGGACACCTCAGCCTCTGGGGAAGTCTCTGCCTCGGAGTCAGAATCCTCCTCCTCACTGCCACGGTCTCCAAGGCAGGGCATGACAATAGGGTTCAGCACTTTTTATAGGTCTCTTGACGTTCCGTCCCAAATAGATTCACCACCCCACTCATATGGATACCATCTGCTGGTACTGTCTTCCCTCCAGTATGGCTATGGATTCTTCAACTTGTAGTCCAAATTTTTTTAAAAAAAAAAAATCTTTCTTGTTTGGTAGGCTGATGTGGCTTCTGTCTCTCTTCAGACATTCAGCTGCAGGTGGATCTTTGTCACCCATTTACATCCAGGCAGTGTGTAAATAAAAGGTTCACCCAGTCGTTTCCTGGGCCAGCAATGGATAGAGCTGGAGATCTTTGTTGTACTGCCTGTGATCACAGAAAGTGAAAAATGTGCTGCCACATTTGGCTAACATTCAGCACAATCAAACTTGGGCCATGCTGCAGTTCCTCCATATGTGGGAAAGACAAGCTGGTAAAGCTGTCTCAGTTGATCTCTGTGCTCTGTGGGAATTGAATGTAGCCTCTGAAGAAGAAAGATCAAGGAGGCAATGTTATCGATCAATTGAAACCTGACATCCATGTTAAGGAAGAGTTCAAACAAGCTATGCTGTTTATCAGCGGGGTTTAACTGGCCATTGGGTACAAATTATAATTGTTCAGTGTTCTCCTTCCTGCATCGATTAGCCAAAGCATTTGGGCATTCTTTTATGCATCAGGCTTATGACCGAAACAGGTGCTTCACATCTCATATATTGTATTTTTATATAAGATATTTTTAATGGACGTTTTCCAACATGTATTTTATATATGGGTTGTGTTTTCACATTTTTATGCAAAGTCTTGTGTATTTTATGCATTTTTTTTTAACTGGATAGGAGAATTGGGGTTTATCTTTTGTTTGCAATACAGTAAACATGTGTATTGCATTGCTCCATATAGGCAATTGTGGAAAGCCTTCTCAAAAATCTCCTATTGTGGCTGGAGATTGACTGGGGCCGCATGTTGTTGCTGTTCCTGTTGTTATTTAAAGTGCATTAATTGCTTTCCGCCACCCACACTGAAAGCAAAACACAAGTTGCCTGCCAAGTTCTTTGCAAATATGTATCTCAGTTAGGATGAATTGCACAAAGGAGAGGGGAAAAAAAGCCTGGTGCTCTCCAGATGTTTCAGGCTATAACCAGAATCCTGTTTCACACTGCAAATGATTTCGGAAGGAGTTGTGCTTTTCCAAAGGGTGTGTAAGTGTGGGCTCTTATGCAATCAGTGGTCCTGGAAACACACACACAGCCTCCTTCTCTCTTTGCTTGGGAAGCTAATTCACTGTAATGTTATAGGTGAGGCCAAGGTTTTGATACCTCTTGTTCGATCAGCTGCAGGATCCAGTTTAATTATACCATATTTCCAACATGTCACAGATTGAAACTGGGATACGTGTGGCCAAGCAGTATCAAAATGTGGCCAAGAGGGCAAAATTTAATAATGAGGAAGAACAGAAAAGATCAGAGAAGCTACAGCAGTTTGTTCTTCCTTGAGCCTACTGGGAAGAGCACAGTTCTACCCCCTTATTTCCATTTCTCCTCCCCTTCCCACTGAGTTAATTGAGCGCAAACTACTTTTGCATTTTGAAATCGATTTGCAGCAATGGAAATAAGCTGAGGACGTGGGGGCAAACAGGAGGAGGAGAGAGAAACTAGGACAGTTTAAAAGCATCTGAAAAAATAGGAAGATAGAGGATTCATCAGCACTGTCTCTTCCAAATCAGGACAGTTGGAAGATATGCTACACTGCCATATAGTGTTACAGTGCTATATAATTACACTGTGCTAAAAGTGTGTAGGATCTTGGCCCCTTGCTCTCACAATTCATAGAATCATAGAGTTGGAAGAGACCATAGGGGCTATCCAGTCCAAGCCCCTGCTTTGCAGGAACACACATCAACACATTCCCAACAGCATTCCCAGCCTCTCTTTAAAAACCTCCAAAGAAGGAGACTCCACCACACTCCGAGGTAGCACATTCCATTGTTGAACAGCTCTGACCGTTAGGAAGTTCTTCCTGAGGTTCAGGTGGAAATCTCCTTTTCTGCAGGTTGAATGCATTGCTCTCTGTCCTAGTCTCTAGAGCAGCGGAAAACAAGCCCACTCTCTCCTCGACATGACATCCCTTCAAATATTTAAACATTACCTTTGGTGACGTTGGCTGGGGCTCAAGGCACAGGGAAAGTTTGACATACCTGAATCAGCCTATAGAATATGTGGACACTTAAACTGAGGCCTCTGGATCATGAAACACACTTCTAGTGTGCTCTGTATGTGGCAATGTCCACTAGTCCCTCTGCAAAGGACTGGTGGAGTGAGAGAAATCCTGCAGAACCACATGGACCTTGTGAATTTGGAGGATTTCCCCTCCCTCTCCATTCTCCTCTCCGCGACCCCCCCCCCCAAAAAAACTGTGGCAGGTTTCATTTGGCTGGCACACCAAATTCTGGGCTGAAGTTCCCATGCTGGCATAGAATCACACAAGTTGGAAGGTCTTTGAAGTAAACTCCCACCAATGCAGAAAATCCATAGTTAAAGTATCCCTGACAGATGGCCATCCAACCTCTGTTTACAGATCCACCACCTTCAAAACAGCCTGGTCCATTGATGAACAGTTTTTACACAGTCTGACCACTGATTCACCCAGCTTAGTATCGCCAATATCAACCTTCCCCAAACTGGAGACTTCCTGATCACAATCCTCCCCATGCCCAACTGGGAATACCCCTAAGAGCCATGTAAATTAGCAATGATGGGAGCTGTTGTCCAGTATATCTGGAGAACTAAATTAGATCCTCGAGTGTACAGATATATAATTAAATACGAAGGTTAAACTCATCTGTCCAATATCTGTGTATGGTTGTAAAAGCTGGACAGTAAAGAAAATTGACAGAAATCAATTCCTTTGAAATGTGGTACTGGGGGAGAGTTCTCCAGATACTACGGACTGCCAAAACAACAAATAAGTGGGTCCAAGAAAAAAAAATCAAGCCTGAATTCTCCCTATAAGCCCAGGCTATTGTACTGTGGACATATCATGAGACGACATGACTCATTAGAAAAGATGATAATGCTTGATAAAGATAAAAGCAGTAGAAAAGGAGGAAGACTACATTACAAGTGGACCGGCTCAATCAGGAAGCCACAACCATGATTTTGCAAGACCTGAGCAGGACTGTTGAGGACCAGGACTCTTAGAGGTCTCCCATTAGTAGGGTTGCCATAATTTGAAGCTGCTTTGAAGGCAAGTAACAACAACTTCTGGAAAGCACCTACCTGGGGAAGCCTGACACTGTTGTTAGGAGTCTTTCTTTCTCTCTCAGCCCTACTTGGAGATGCCAAGGATTAAAAAATAGGACCTTTGGAATACTAAGCGGAGGTCCTACCACTGAGTGGTGGTCCTTGTACAGATGGAGATGCTTCCTCCCTAAGCCCAGTATATGAATAGCATCTTTTCTCTCCAACAGTGTTCAGCCAAAGATACACTATCCAGGACACATGTCCCATTTACATCCTGAAAAGAAACCCAGGGAAATATTTAATGTTCAGTCCTTTGGCAAAAACCCTCTGAGAGAGTGAAGTGACAATTAAAACTGAATGCTTGATGGCTTTCATCATGCTTTCATTTTTCCAGATAGCATTAAAATATGTCAGCATTAATTGTAGCAAAGCTATATTTCCCCCTGATAGAGCCTTTTACTTAGCATTTGATTAAAGGACTTTAAAAAAAAAAAATCATTTTTTTTTCTTATGGAATGAGCTCTTTTTTTCTTCTTCTGTCCTCTCAGCCACAGAGTCGCTCTACATTTCCTTGTGGGCATGCTTGCTTAATTTGCTCCACACAATAACCTCACCACACTCCCACTCTTCTTTAAACAGTTGATTCACTTCAGTCAACCATGCACACAGATCTCAGCGTAAAGTTAGAGGAAGAATCTATCTTAATGGAACCGTACTGAAACTCTCAGATGATCTGATAGTCAACATTCATAGATCGTTATATAAACAGAGTCAAAGGTAGAGGTGGATGGAGAATGAAAAAGTGAATTTGGGAGGACATAAAGTCCCATGCTGTCTGGATTATTCTGGGAATGGTAGTCCAACAAGGTAACTTTTCCAAGCTCTGTAGGTGCACAGATCAGCCTATATCCCATCTATGATAGTTACACCAGCATTCACTCCTAAGTCCATTCCTTCCTTTTGTATCCATTTGCATCCATCTGTAAATTTTAAATGCAAATATGAAGAAAAAAATCATCTGCAACTTTGCCTAGCATATCAGTTTTGTATGCCTCTTTTGCTAACACATGCATTTACACACAATTATCTCTAATATACACCTTTTTAAAAGCTTTTATAGCTGAGAACTGGACTGCAAAATTCAGAGAAGTACAAAATCCGATGGATGTTTTGATAGCACTCCAGCTTGCTTAAAAATGTGGACCAAAGAAAAGCCCCACCACCGCTGTCTGTTCCTATTAAAAGTTCATTGGCCATATTTTCACTTCTCTTCTGCATCTCTTTCACACTTGGAATTCATTTTACTATACAGATCAGCTACAAATACACATCTCATCCCATGCATACAACTGTATGCAAATTTAATGATACAAGATCCTGTTAATGTTGGTCTGGAATCTCAGCAGAGTTTGGAAATGTTACTTTTAAGTCAAGATATGAGTCCAAGCAACATCTACGTTCATATGTGTGGAATTTAAACCAGCGAAGTATATTTATTTTTACATGAAAGTTCATTTGTGAATTGGGGGGCGGGTGGTTTCTTCCCCCTTCCCTCACACTGCTGCAGAAATTATTTCAAGCATACATTCAACATGTGCAGTACTCCTTGTGCCAGAGGGCCAAATAAAGGCTGTCCTTCAGAGATCATCACTTTTAAAATGAGGACTCATGGCTTTTCAAGAGGCTCCATGTCTGGCAAATGAAAATCTTCCTTATTCTGCTCTCAATTCATAGCCCACAAGGTGAAGGGCATCTCGGACATCATTTGGGTCATCTGCTTGACTGATTTGGTTTGTTGCGAATTCTGCCTGGTATGTATTGCTGTCAGCTTTACACATTACTCAGCAATCTTTGGGCCCTCTGATGTTCAAGCTGATGTTGCACAACAGCACATGTGATACGGCAGTGTGGCTCTGCCATCTTCGATATTGCTGGAGGAGCCTCAGGCCTTTTAAAAAAGAGATCAGTTGTGCTACATCTGAGTGCCTGCTGGTAGCCTTCATCTTAGGGGATGGGTGAATCTGGGCTGTGTTTTAATCTGCAATTTGAGAAAGTTGTACAAAGAGTGTGTTCCTGTTCCCCAAAATAGGTTCAGCCCCTTGGACACCACCTTTACATTTCAGACTAAAAGCTGGAGTGAATCTGCTGTCCCACTGACATGGGAGCCAGCAACTATAGCCATCACATCTAGCATTGTCCTTTGGGCTAGTTCAGACATCTCATTGAGCCTTCATTTAAACATTTTAGATCTCCATGGAGCCAAGTTGGCCCCTAGGTGAGCAATGTGCACAAGATTGACTCTATTTCTGTGACAGTGGCATCAACCTCTTTAATATGGTGGCCATGTGTCCTGTCTGACAGAAGTCAGTTCTCCCTTTGAAGGTATCTTCTACATGAAGATCTGTCCAGACCAAGACTGAGATAAACATAAGAAGAAAAGAGATAAAGTACCTTTGGCGCTTAAGCTGCATCTGGTCAGCAGACTGAGCAGGAGGCACATGGACCATAATCCTTCCCCACGATAGTGAGATATATTTCTATCTAAATCAGAGTAGTTGTTTGCAAATGTTCATCTAGACATATGAAGTAGCATATGCAAATCTGGATCTTCTTTTGACTTCTTTCTTGCTGATGCATTTTCTGTTTGGAGCAATGTGTAAACAGTCACCAAATTCTTGAACGACGGAATAACTACTGAATAAAGCAGACTCGAGTGGGGTAAATTCATCAGCACCTCCATTTATCTGCAGACTTTAACACACACGTTGTTGGCTAATTACCACTGCATGTGTGAGCTGGCCCTGTGAGATCTGCAGCTGAGGCAGATGGCACATTTTCAAAGGTGAAGAATGATGTTGTGGGAAAGACCGTATCTATAGTAGAGATGTGGGAGTTTTCATAGGATTGTCATAAGCACAAAGAACAAGATAAGGCCAGTAATTTAATCTACAAAAGAGCTCCCTGCTTCCACAACTTTTCTTACCACCCACTTCTGGTGCAACTAGCTAACTAACTTCATTTCTTTCCATCATTCATAACTTCCTTTTCAGGCTTACAATCATAGAATCAAGGAGTTGGAAAGGGGCTTCATGAGCTATCAAGTCCCATCCCCTGCTCAATTCAGGATTTCCAGCTAAAGCATTCCCAGCAGGTAGCTATACAGCCACTGTTTGAAGATGGTCCAAACAAGATGGATGCCACCTCTCTAGGCAATTTCCTGGATCTTCTTTTCAGCCTTTTTTGAAGAGAGGAACAATGTTTGCCCTTCTCCAGTCCTTTGGCACCTCACCTGTTCTCCAAGATTTCTCAAAAATGATGGACAGTGGTTCAGAGAGTACATCGGCAAGTTCCTTTAGTACTCTGGGATGCAGTTCATCTAGTTCTTCAGATCTGAACTCACTGAGGTTAGCTAAGTAATCCCTGACTATCAGTCTTGATTTGGAATCCAGATTGGCTAGTGACTGCCAAACTCAGCTACAGCCGAGTTTTGAAACTGTCACTAAAAATGCAACAGTGAAATACAAGTCAAGTAACAAGGCAACTAAAAGAACAACACAAATACCAGCATACAGGAAGAGAGCAAATCAAAACAGTGTGAAACAGTGGGTAGCAAAAGCAGGCAAAACCAGCCGTCCCAAGAGTAGAATGAAAATTGCTGTTCAACAGAAAGCACAGAAAAATGAAAAGGCATTTGCCCCGTGCCTTAAATGTAGCAGTTACAGTGCCAAAGAGACATTTCGGGTTGGCCCTGCAGTTCCAGCCCCTAGGATCATATCACACATCTTGGTATTTTACTCTTAAGATCTCTCCCTGCATCTGGAGCTATTTCTGCTCGGCATTGCTAAAACACGATAACTGCAGGTTGTAGTTGTTTCAGGGGCCGCAATTCTGCACAACACCGTCACCATCCAGTAGCCGTCTAGTAGCCAGCCTGTTCACAAGCATTGCTAGAATGCAGTATTTCAACTCTGGAAAAATGTCAGAGTTGAAATACTGAGTTCTAGTGACACTTGCAGACCGGCCAGCAACTGGATGGCTACTGGATAGTGATGACATCGTGCAGAATCAGGGCCCTTGAAATGACTACAACCCACAGGTATCACTTTTTAGTGACACCGTATAGAAATAGCCTGGTATTTGGGCCTCAAGGTGATCACCAAGTGGTTGTATTGATCAGTGGGTTCCATGTGGTAAAGTATGACTGGTCCTTCTTGTTAATTCTTAAATAAAAAATGTTTAGACAAGAGTTGTAGAAAATGCAGCCAGCAATGATTTATTATATAGCAAATAAAAGTCTAGCTGTATGCTGGTTCGGTACACAGTACATGGTAACACCTCAGTTTCATACAAAAGAAACACTTCTCCCTGGAGTCTTTCTGCATTCTCAGCTCTCAAAACCCTAGTCAGATCTCTACCGTTATCCACTTCCTAACTGACCCTATCTCAATTCCTAACTGGTCCTATCTAACCCTTTTCCAGACAAGGCTCTGGTTTTTGTATTTGCCCCTGCCCCATTGCCCACCCTCACACCAGTCCATGAGCTGTGGTTGGTTGGTTCTATCCAGATTTGCCCAGCTCATTGCTTCACAAACGCCACTGCTAGCAACGACTGTTGGCGGCGGAGGGAGCACAACTGATGCGCCATCAAGATAGCTTGCATCAACACTGAGGCGGTCTCCCTATTTTCAGGTTGTCAGATTAATGTTTGCATCAAGTTAATTTTCGCATGAGTCACTGCTAAATGATTCAATCTCTATTTGAACAGTCTTGAAATGGAACTGACCTTTCCATTCAGCTGCAGGCACAGGTAGGGATATTAAAGCAAGCTATTCACACATACAGAGGCCGACCATCAAGCAGCTTAGGTAGCCTGCATGTAGCACACACATGGAGAATTCTCTGTACCTCTTTGATCACTCATAATCCACTTGCTACCTTCTCAACAAAATTCCTAAAAGCATTTCAGACAAACACAATGGCAGGCATCCAAATGTTAAAAGTGTGCCTCGGGCAAACTCTGCCACAAAACAACAAAAACATGAGATTGGCATTAAAATTATAACATCTGTGCATAAATTGTAATTCAGGGTTATTTATTCTCCATTCTTTTTTTGGGTTTGCTTTTGAAAAGGGCACTGGGTAGGGGGTTTTCAGTTTCCAACCAATTTTTGAACAAAACTCAGAAAAGTTAGTTGTTTCAACTACAGCTCTCAGAATCCAGAGGTCACGATGGCTGGGGGATTCTGAGTGTCGCAGTCCAAAAAAGTAATTGCCCCAAACTTTGGTCTTGAGAGCTAGAAATTTGCTGCTGTTTCTTGAAAACAAGAGGGAAGCTCTGAGAGAGAGAGAGTGTTAAGTGCTTAAGAAAAATTCATTGCGAAATAATAAAATTTGTCCAAAAAGCACACAGTGACTAAACCTGGGCCATTTCTGCACTACACTGTTATTGTGCTATTATTCCACTTTCAACATCCTGTGGAATTCTGGGGTATGTAGTTTCCTAAGGGCAAAGAGCTCTTTGGCTGAGAATTCTAAATGCTCCTCCCTAAAATGCAAACCCAGGAGTTTCTAATCTTCTAATCATGACATTACACTGGCTTGCAAAAATAAGTACATTTACAAAGCATGATTACGAAAAGGAACAATTAAATATGGGCAAAACTGTGCAGGCTGGAAAAGTTATTATTTGCAAAAATGTTAGAGTCTACCCATTTTGCCATGATATATACAAATTCTGAAAACTTTATAGTGAAATCCATTCCAGCCAGCCCACCTCCCCCAGTTTCTTTCCTAGGAAACAAGTACAAGTCTCAATCTAGAGGTGTCCTTCAAGGCCAACCCTAATGTAACTGTTAGGTCATAATGCCCAGCAAAATTCATATCTTCATGCCTATGTGTGCATTTATGTCACTACAGCTGTACAAAGGAAGACAAAACAAGGCCCAAGGGAGGATGGACATAAATGTGTAGAATCTGCAAGTGCTTGAAATGGAAAACAAAATTGATCAATGTGCATTTTGAGTCTCTGATCTCCAAGGGTAGCAGGGGCCAAGGAGAACTCAAAGAGATGCCACACACCATATCTTCTTCTTTGTTAGCTTAACTTTGTACATTGTAACTCTGCTAGAGAGGTCAATGAGATGGCAATTCTAGGCAGGAAACTCCCATTACATAGCTCCCACTCACAGTTTTAAAGCTATTGTTTGGACACTGTAAAACACATGGATGGATGGACGGACGGACGGATGGATGGAAGGATGGATGGATGGATGGATGGATGGATGGATGGATGGATGGACAGACAGGATTAGATGGAGATGAGGAGCAACAGAGGGAATAAAAAACCCAACAGCCTATGTGATGTTGTCATTTTTGTGAGGATACAGTAGAGAAAAGGAGGAAAGACAGGTGCACCATATCTTGATCCTTGCAGGATGTAAATGCAGACTGAAATGCAGCTACTAAGAGCATAATGTAGACTTCAAAATTAACTGGCTTACTTGCTTTCTATGGTGACTGTCTTCCTCTGTAGGAGGGGAAAGAATCTTAAAGCAATGGTGTCATAAAACAATATCCTTTATATAAAATGGCAAAAGCAAAGTTTACTTTTTGGATTTTTTAAAAAATATTGTCAAGCCCTGGTTGGTTGAATCCATGGATTCAGAATCTGCAGATACGGAGGTCTGACTCTACCTGTGCTACCCTAAGAGGTGGGGGATTTTGAGGTCCACCTGCAATGCCAGAGTCACCTTAGAATTTGGGGAATTATAGCTCAAAGGAGGCCTGTGAGAGGAGTGTAATGGTAGGATCTTTTCACCTTTATATACCAGTACTAACTGTACAGAGCACTCCAGCTGAAAGTTAAACAGAGTATTTTACTGGGAATTAATAGGCACATTAGAAATCAGACACTCTCAAGAATCATACAAGACTGTGAGTCTGAGGGTAGCACAGAGGAACAGAGATCTGGGCTCCACGTACTATGTCCTATGTACAAATTATTGGGGTTGGAGCCAGGGTATTTATACCCTATTTACTGCCCTGAAGGAGGGTGTGTGGACAAAGCTGTAATGGCTTTCCCATGAGTTTGGACAAAGGAGTTGGGAATGGACTGATTGGCTTAACCCTAGGTGACAAAACATTGATGGGAGTCATGATAATCTCTTAATGTTTTGGTCAGGTAGTGTGAATGGAGAAGGTCTCTGTAGGGGTCCCTGACTGCTTCACCTGGACAGTTTCACTTGTTGCTGTTTTTTGGGAGTGCTCACAACTTACACTTACACAAGATTATCCTAAGCCCATCAGCACTGGGCTTTTCCACCTGATACTCTCTGAATTTATGACCTGATCATATCTGAGGTCATCTTGACCTGGCATATGCATACAGCCAGTGCATTTCCAAATATATGTTTAAACCATGAAATATGTCCAATTGTGAAAATAGCACATCCCACAGAGTGGGGGTATATGGTGTGGTAGTACCTGTGGGGGCACAGTCCAACACTAGGAAGCTGCCTTGAGCAGGAAGCAGAAGGGGTAGCCCAGGAGAACTGTGCTGGAGCAACTTTGTGCTCCCCCAGTATGATGCAAGATCTCAGCCTCTTTCTGCAGATCTGTTTGAGAGCGTTTTGACTGACATAATGCATGTTTGAATTTCAAACACACAGAGAAAGAATTCTACACCAAATCTTCTGTCAAAACTTACAATAGAAATCAAAATTTGACACCTACATTCTTATTTTCTGTAACAATAAAACTTGGTTTTTAAAGTTTGGTTTTAAAAACCTCCTGTGTTTCCTTTTCCAGTTCAGCAGCAATGCCACTTCTGTAGGAAAATGAGACAGAGCCTTTCAAAATCAGCATCTTTGCACGCTATGATTTCATTCATCCAGGAAAGATGATCTTTTCTCCTCCTGCTGCTGAATCCCTCAGCAGAACTTTGTTCATGCAGTTGCTTAAAAGGGAACTTTTTCTTTTAAACGAAAAAGAAAAGAATGCCAGACAACAAAATCTTGTGGTGGTGGTGTTATTTAAAAGTAATCCCATTGGGAAGCTGTTAGTTGGGGCTATCTCTTGAAATCTGAAGCAGCACAGCTACTAAAAATCCATCTGGAAGAGGAGAATCTTAATGCAACCTAATGAAAGGTGATATATTTCCTTTGCTAATCCCCTGTGTTGCTTGCCTTAATTGTTTAATGCGCTCAAATGGCCAACAAGTTGTCACTGATGGACTTCTTGCTTTTCATAGGGTGTTCTTTCAAAACTAACAGAGGTACCACTCTGAAATTTTTTCTCTCCCACTGTAATATTCACCTCACCTTGCAGAGACTATAAGTAAGCATGAACAAGGGGATTCAGGAATGTTCTGGGAGTTAGAGAAATGGGATTCTTCTTGACTTTTATTGTATATTTTTTATTTTAATATCTGTATCCCAGCTTTCTAGCATTAAAGCAAGTTCTCTGAGAGATTATCAAAATGCTAAAGCCCGTATGATACAGACCTTTTTCAGGAGCCTAGGAATACACCCAAACTGCAAACCAGCGTTGTCCAGTTCTTCAGAGAAATGTCCCATTCTTTGGTTATCTGAGGTTCCACAGAGAATCTGACTGCGTCTGATGGCAGTCAGATTTAGGCAGATAAAAGTCCTATTGCAAGCAGAGCCAGGTCACACAGACCTGGTGATTCCCACATCTGTGGGGCAGTGAATCTAGGTTTAGGTCTGGACTTTTAAAAAGATGCTCCATGATGCTGAACAATGTTGGAGATAAGTTCACACATCCCTCAGCTTTGGTTTACAAACTGAACATAGAACAGTTAGTTACCTTAAAAAAAAAATCAAAGTACATATGCAGTTTTCAAAAGTAGCCGAAGCAGTTATAGAGAGACACACAAAATCAAGGAACAGGTGAAAATGAAAGAATTTGTGAAAACGGGTCTTTTCCATGAAAAGATCAGTGAAAGTTGTGAATCAGAGGTTCCAGAATTGCCAAAAACAAGACACCGATACCATGGATTTAGACAAAAATATTCCCTTTTAGCACTGCCATAGCAACAGATAGTTATATATGATTGATGGGAGAGCAGCTATTGCTATATTTGTTACATTTATGCAAACTCTTAATGTTCAAGCTGCTCTCAGAAGGTTTTTAGTAAGGATGTGTTAAATGGAAATGTGGGGAACTCTGTTATGATGCTCTTTTTCATAGGTTATAGCTATATCTTTTGGAGAGCTGCTAGTTAAAGTTTTAAAAGCATTAAGTAGACAAATAAACAGTTTAAATACATAGAAATTACAAGATAGAGGGACATCCTCTAACACTAGGGCTGGTGATATGATTAGGCCAACTTAGGCAGCTGTAGACCTCGGGGGGAGTGCAGTACTGACATTTGGGGGGGACAAAATTTGCTGAGAAAAGACACACATTCTGATGCGCCTGAAATTTACACTTTAGAAGACTTAAATTTTAACATCACAATTCACAAGATTCAAAATGAATTTGTGTGCTAAAACATTTTCTTATCTGTTTGAGAAAGATAATCAAAGATTGTTGCACTATTTATGTTCACAGTTCAAAGTAAATTTAGCCATTTCAACTTTTGTGCTTTTTCTTTTTTTTCTGCAAGACATCTGTGTTTGAAAACCAAAGTTAGCAAGTTAGTCTTGCCTAGGGAACAAATTAGCCTGGCACTGGCACTGGCACTGGCACTGGCACTGGCACTGCCTAATATTGAGAAAGTAGTATCTGTTCATGAGACAAAGGGCAGACTGTGGAAAAGTTACATTTTTGGACTGCAACTCCCAGTAGCTGGCATCCTTTCAGGGCTATATCTGAGTGTTGCTGTTGTTGTGTGCCTTCAAGTCATTTCTGACTTACAGTGGCTGTAAGACAAACCTATCATGGGTTTTTCTGGGGCTGAGAGTGTATGATATGCCCAAGGTCACCCAGTGAGTTTCCATGGCTGAGTGGGGAATAGAACCCTAGTTTCCAGGGTTGTAGTCCAATGCTTATTTGCCTATTTTTTTTGTCACTACAGAGACTGGTATTCGCTTCCTCCCTTTGCAATGCCCCGTTCACCCACTGAATCGCCCTGAAGGCCCCTACCATGGCCGTTCCATGCCTGGTGAAGGGTCAGAAGGGTGTCACAGAAGCATCCCTGTAGCCAGACACAAAGTCATTACATTGGCTGCTGAGTCCTTTGGAGGACACCAACATACCTCAGGGATGATGTAATTGCTTCACATCTGGCTACAGGGACATGACCAGCTTCTTCTGTGCTCTGCCCCCCCCCTTCTTTCCAACAGTCTCCCAGCTGGCATGGCCATTAGCTATGCTGGTTGAGGGATGTGGGAAACCGTGAATGAAATGTTTCCCATTTCTGAGTTATTCCTCTTTATCTTGCTTGTGTTAATGCAAGAGCTGTGTGGAACTGCTGTTCCCTAAGGAAGGAAAATTAGTGAGTGATAGCAAAATTGGATCCATTCCCATCTAATACACCAGGATGGTCTGAGGCTATTTCCGCACTACACTATTATAGTGCTATTATTCCACTTTCAACATCTTGTGGAATTCTGGGGGTTTGTAGCTTACTGAGGCCCAAGAGCTCTCTGGCTGAGAATCCTAAATGCCCGTCCCTAAACTGCAAGCCCCAGGATTCCATAGGATGCTGAAAGTGGAATAATAGCACTGTAACAGTGTAGGGTGGAAATGGTCTCAGTGAATGCACCAGTTCCTTTGCAGCAGCTATATTTATACGTTTTGTTCATTTATTTGAAGTATTTCTATTCCACTCTTCAGACAAAAAGGCTCCCCAAGCTGCATACGTGAGGTTAAGCAGATCAATAATCCACATGTGATCAGAACAGGACACTATTTCAAGAGGTGGTGTGGATTGGCAAGTCACTACTTCTTCCTCCTCATCCTCCTCTTCCTCCTCCTCTTTCTCTATCCCTGCATCTGGGCTGTAGTAGCTTTCAGAGACCAACATTTATATGAGGTGGCACATGTACACAGCACATATTCGCTCACTTTCAGGATCCAGTGCCGTCTTCATCTCTCCCAGCACACCCTTTGTGCTGCTTAATAAATCTTGATTGAATTATATCTGCATTTGATACCAGGCATACAAACATACGGCTAGCCCGATTTCCTCTGCTCTCTAGTAATCTAATCATGGCTAGGTAATTAATGTCCTCCCACCCCCACCCTGTCTTCTTTCTAGTCACTAAAAGGGCTTCAGTCATAACCTAGTTTGGAGAAATCCATGGGCACTGGCTCATTCATTGAGTTTTCAGTTATGTCACAGTCTTGTAGCCAGAGTACCTCGTATTTTACAGTATTATGTGTGATCAGGCACTTAGTTGTCTAATTTTTTTGTTATGTATACACACACCAGCAACATACGGGCTTAAATTCTATGCAGAGAAGAGACCCTTTGAATCAATTGTTGAAAGACTCAACATTCAATGATTCAATGTCCAGTTGGGATGCAGACTACACTCACTGGGCAGCACATGGAAAATTTCAAGAATTAAATATGGTATCAACATAATAAAAAGCAGCATTCAAATTCAGAGAAAGGGGGGGCAGTTGGGCTATGACGTCCAAAATTCTATATCCAGCATGGCTCTTGGGAGTTGTAGTCCAAAAAAAAAAAGAAAAAGCTAACTTTTTAAGGCTCTGAGAAGCAGATGGTTTATCTGAAGCTACAGGAACAAACCCAAACATAGAGGAATGCAATGGGTGGTGTTAAAGCAGACACCAATTTAACACAAGTCCAATATACCGTGTGTTTTTATGTATGGGTTATGTGTCTCCGTGTGTGCGTTGATCAATGGTTACTCATGTCCTATTGCAGCAATGTATTTTTTTTTGTCGTCTTTGGTGCTGGGCAGGTGGTTCCCCACCTGTGTTGCCTTTCAAAAATGCCCATCTTTAATCCCTCCTTTGTTAACTCTGCCGGCAATAAACCTGAATTATTGTGCTCCAGCGAGAGCTATAATCTGCAGGCTTTTCGCGAGGCTTTTCTTGGCCTTTGCTCATGCCGTATGTTTTCAGAGGTGATTAAAGGAAGGAACACATGTCCTTCCTTTCTTTCTGCTCATGTTTTCCTGCTGCATAGTGCGGTTGGGGCTGAAAGGAGGGAATCTATCCAGAAAACAATTTAATCAATTTTCTTTAATACACCATAATAAAGTACATTATTGGTGAAGAGCTTTTGAATGGAAAGAGCTTTGAAGTGCCAAGTTCAGCCCGCTGATGGGACTTTATTTAGGCCGAAGTAAATGGCTGGGCGGGTTTCATGCTAACAAGGCCCAATGGGGAGGCTTTTAAGCAACTACAGTAGGCTCACCAGCTAAAAAATGGTTTGTCACCCACCAGTAGCCAGGAAACAGGCTCCCAAGAAGTCTAGAGACAGTACTTGGTTTATAGCTCCCCGAAAAACAAATTCCCAGCCAGCATCCTGTTGGTGCATACAGATGTGTAAGTCCCCTTATGCATATGTTTGTTTGCTTTTTTGGCTCTTGTACAATAGAAGTGCTCCTTTCAAGGTTGTATGGACAGAGTTCTACAAGAGTAACCATTTCACATGGGCCTAAACTGTCCGGCCCTTTCCGCTCCGCCCTCCCAATCCGCCATAGGGACGAGAGAAGGACGACGTCATCACGGTCCCGTCCTTCTCCTGTCCCCAGGTGGCACAATCACGCCGCAAATCACTGACGGGTTTTCCCTGCCAATGACCGACAGTCGCACTGCCATCCCGCCTCTTTAATACAATGATTTTTAAATTCAACGTGGGACTTAAGTTTATCATACCAAACATAATGATGCCACCCAAATCTTAAATTATGACCTTCAGGTTCCAGAGTCTCATATCTCTAAGAAATATCCACTCCTTCAGCCTCATAATACAATTTAACATTAGGAGCTCCCAAGCTGCCCCTTTCTTTAGCAGCATACAATATTTATAAATTTTATTCAGGGTTTCTTTGCCAGCCAGACAAATCTGGGAGTCTCTTTCTGCCCTTGCAAAATAGGGATCATTTGAAAGAGATGAAAACATTTGCTTTTATTACCACAATTCCATCCAGAAGAGATAAATTTAACTTCCCCCATGTTTCAAAGTCTTTTTTAATTTCTTTCCAGACTTTCTCATAGTTATTTTGAAATAATAAGCCATTATTATGTGTCATTGTAACTCCCAAATATTTAATACTCTTTTTTCCAGTTTAAAATTTGAAAGAAAAGTTAATTTATCTTCCTCTTCTAAGTTCATATTTTTAGTGAGCAATTTCGTTTTATCACAATTTACTTGAAACCCAGAGCATGTCCCAAATGCCTTATTTTTTTTTCCAAAAGAGCCTTCACTGAATCCAACGGGTTTTGTGTCATTATCACAAGATCATCCACATCAACTCTCAGTTTATACTGTTCTTTTTAAACTCTCACCCGATAGATTCTGTCATCTTTTCTGATATCTCTCAGTAGGGTCTCCAACACCAAAACAAACAATAAAGGTGAGAGGAGGTAATTTTGTCTGGCCTTCTCTTGTATTTCAGTCAGTCTTGTAGCATTGCTGTTTGCTAATATCTAGGCCTTTTGAACTGAATTTATTGCCCAGATAATATTTTCATCAAAGTCCATTCTCTCCAATACTTGAAATAAACAATTCCAAGAAATATTATCAAATGCTTTCTCTGCATCTATTTAAAAAAAATGTCTTTTTGTCACTATGATGTTTAAAAAATTCAATAATAGTAAGAAGAGTCCTTACATTATTACTTAGTTGTCTTTTTGGCAAAACAAAAAACAAAAAAAACACTCTGATCCTCATGGATATTCTAAGAAATATGTTTCCTCAATCTGCTTGCCAAAATGGTAGTAAATATCTTATAGTCATTATTTAGTAATGGCATGGGTCTATAATTCTTTGTTAATGTCCATCTGTCTTTTTTTATGAATCACTGTAATGTAGGCATTTCTCCAAGAATCTGGCATCTGCCCTTTTTCTAATAACTCATCACACACCATTTTTAATGGTTGAATAATTTTGTTAATCAGAGGAACTATATCATATACCTAGTCAAAGGACATATATCTAGCCAAGGTTGGGTTTATTTCTGGATGATAGATGAGACAAATTGTGATCTGTTTGTGGGTGGGTCGGTGTGTACACAGGAGCTGAAATGGGAGTTCCTTGAGTGATGTTTCTCTGGAAACCACAAATCCAGGCCCTGCTCCAGGAAGACAGGATGTCTTGCACTTCAGTTTCTGCTAAAACCTAATTTGAACTAGAATTAGACAGGCATTACACATGTGCACTGTGACTCAAATGGATTAGATAGCTATTAGATGACTTGGTCACTGGCTGCTGTTTCTTCCAGAACAAGAACTGTTACAGAAGTCAGTCTACTTCAGGAGGAAAAGGAACCCTCAAATTTTAAGAGATGACATCAGTGATGGCTACTGGCACTGAGTCCACTACAAGTTTTTATCCAAGATGCCTGAATATCAAAACCATCAATACAGGTACAGAACGCCGGATAGTTCCTTTAAAGTTCAGACTAAAAACCAGAGTGGATTCAGCACCTCACTGGTATGGAAGTCACCACCTGCCACTGGTCACCATTATGTTGGAAGTCTAAAGTTTTACTAGCTGTGAATGGCATGCTGCTGTGTTCCATTTTCCATCCTCTCTACCCAGCTAAATTGCAGTAGGAGGCACCATTTCTGGATGACTGGAGAATTCAGGGAGTTGGCATCCAGAAAAGCAGATTTTCCAAGGTTTGTTCTCACTAGGGGCTGGGTTCAGGGTTCAGAAAAGGTACTAGGAATCATATCACAAACATATATTGGCTAATGAAGCATATTAAAGAATTTCAGAAGAAAACCAGCCAGTGCTTTATATATTATAACAAAGCCTTTGATTGTATAGCTCATGCAAAACTGCAAATCACTCTTAAAGAAATTGGTGTGGCACAATATTTGATTATCCTAACGTGTAACCTGTACTTAGGACAAGAGGCCACTTTTAGGACAGAATATGGAGAAACTGAGTAGTTTCCAATTGCCAAGATAGTCAAACAGGGCTGCACCCTATCTGTTTAACTTGCAAGCTGAATGTATCATATGCACAGCTGGATTAGAATCTGAGAAAGGAGGTATAAAAATTGGGGGAAGGAACATCAACAGTTCAAGATATGCAGATGATACCATATGACCAGCAGAAAATAGCAAAGACTTAGGATGATTACTAAAGAAAGTCAAGGAAGAAAGTGCAAAGGCGGGTTTACAGCTGAAAATTAAGAAAACAGAAATAGTGATCACTGATGATGTACATAACTTTAAAGCAGACAATGAAGACACTGAGATAGCAAAAGATTTCCTATACCCTGGCTGCATCATCAATTAAAAGGGGGTTTGTAGTCAAGAAATCAGAAGACTAGGATTTGGAAGGACAGCTTTCAAGGAACTAGGCAAGATCCTCAAGTGTATTATTATTAGTAGTAGTAGTATTGTTGTTGTTGTTGTTGTTGTTATTATTATTATTCCCACTTTTTTTTCCTGATAAGGACTCAAAGCAGTTCCTTCCAACTCTACAATTCTGGGACCTTGAAAGGGCCCCTGGGAGGTCCTAGAAGTTCACAGCTGCAGAATCTCCTACTAAGCTTACTATTTAGTGGTATTTTGTTCATTCACAAGATGCTGTCCAAAGCAAACAAGTCAAAGTGAAGTTCTAGGTTCATCTTCACATGACAACCTCTAAGCAATTAAGGGGAATCCAAAAGAAAGCGGGAAAGAATGACAAAAATTTTTGAAGGGTCTTCAACTATCTCCCACCTCATTATTTAACCTCTTTATTCATTATCCAGCTTTCCACTCAAAAAAACCCCAAAAATATCATTAAAACATCAACCCAAATGGATAATATTAAAACTTAAACCAGTATTTGATGTTGGTGGAATGTAAAGTTCTACCAGAGTACTTAACACAAGAGATCGAAGAATCTTAGGCCATTTCTGCATGGCGTCGCAGTCCCACTATGGGGATGGGATGGCAGCCGTCCACGGGCTGTCCTCCTGCATGACATCGTTGTGGTCCTGCTGCCATCCTGCCCTCACCCATCACGATCAGGGGATATTCACTTAATGGATTAAATCCGTTAAGCACCCACAATCACGCGACGCTCCCGTCCTTACCTGCCACATGATGGAGGTGCTTCCTTCCCCAGCGCAATATGGGAAAGAGCCCAGTTGCACTGTGGAAGGCAGGTACGTGTCGCTCACACTTCCTTCAGCACAGAGCTGGCCGGGTGCGGAGGGAAGCGTTTCTGTCTCTCTCCCTTCCTGGAAAAGGCGCTGCCGGGATTGCAACGGAAGAACAACGGGATAAGGTAACGTGCGGAAATGGCTTAAGAACCATGAAGCTGAAAGGGACTCAAAGGGCTGTCAAGAATCCACCAATGGCTGCCAGTTAGGCAATGGGATAAAGTAGCTCTCCTGGCACACACCGCTGGGCAATCAGTAGTCATTTGGGTTAGGGAATGTAGCTGCTTTCTGGTGGTGTCTGTCGGCTGTTGTGCAGCCTGGAATTAAATGCTTCACAAGAAGGTACTGAGCACTTTTTTTAAAAAAAATATTGATGGACAAAGTAAAAGTTATTTTCACTAGAACAGGCTAGTCTACCTTTCTGGGAAATTTTATAACTATAGTGCTGCTAGCAAGGAGGTGCTGTCACCTGGTCCTAGCCTCATTGGGTGGTGGGTCACACAACAGGGTGTTTGAACAATTGTGTACAAGGTTATAACGGTGGAAGTGGCCCTTTTAGGGCTTTACAGATGAAATGTAGGGGAAAGACTTGGGGGAAAGTCTTGCTCTGTCTATGATGAGAGAGTAAAAAAAAAAATCTCTACTGGTTGCATTTCCACAGATTTCTCTTGAGAATAAAAGCAGTGTACACACAAGCAGCTCATTGCAATTTTTCCCAGATACACATCAGCAACTCATTGCAGTAACAAATGTTTATCTGAGAGCATTAGACTTCCCTCCTCCCTTTTGAAAATGTGCAACGAGTACTATTTTTCTCTCTTGTGATTGCCTCTATAGGGAGGAACCAGCACCTTGTACTGGGACTGGAAACACCCTGGAAGCCAGTGCAATTGATATTAAGACTATGGTCATCCCCACCAGAAAGCAATCAGCTGCAGCATTTTGTATTGGTTGCACTGTTTGGACACTCTTCAAAGGCAGCCCTGTGAACAGATTTGTAGTAATCTAAATGGGAAGTGGAATCATAGAACCATAGAAATGTAGAGTTGGAAAAGACCCCACGGGCTATCCAGTACAAACCCCTGCCATGCAGGAACACCCTCAAAGCACTCCCGACAGATGGCCATCCAGCCTCTGCTTAAAAACCTCCAAGGAAGGAGACGCCACTACACTCCGAGGCAGCATATTCCACTGCCGGACAGCCCTGACTGTCAGGAAGTTCTTCCTGAGGTTCAGGTGGAATCTTCTTTCCTGCAGCTTGAATCCATTTCTCCTTGTCCTGGTCTCTGGAGCAGCTGAAAACAAGCCCTCTCCCTCCTCTACATGGCATCCCTTCAAATATTTAAACATGGCTATCATGTCCCCTCTTAACCTTCTCTTCTGCAGACTAAACATACCCAGCTCTCTAAGTCTATCCTCATAGGGCATGTCTTCCAGGCCTCTCACCATTTTGGTCGCCCTCCTCTGGACCTGCTCCAGCCTGACCATGTCCTTCTTGAATTGGGGTGCCCAGAACTGGACACAGTATTCAAGATGAGGTCTAACCAAAGCAGGGTAGAATGGTACCAGTACCTCCCTCCATCTAAACACCATACCCCTATCGATGCAGCTGAGAATTGCATTGGCTTTCTTGGCTGCCGCATCACACTGCTGACTCATGTTCAGCTTGTGGTCTATTAAGACTCCTAGATCCCTTTCACACTTACTGCTATCCCCAGCCACGTGTCCCCCATCCTATATTTCTGTATTCCATTTTTTCTACCTAAGTGTAGGACCTTGCACTTCTCTCTGTTGAATTTCATTTTGTTAGCTTTGGCCCTGCTCTCCAATCTGTCCTGGTCATTTTGAATTTTGATCCTGTCCTCTGGCGTATTAGCAACCCTCCCAATTTGGTGTCATCTGTAAATTTGATGAGCATGCCCTCTATTCCTTCATGCAAGTCGTTGATAAAAATATTGAACAGCACTGGGCCCGGGACAGAACCCTGTGGCACCCCGGAAGTAATGGAGAACAAGGTTATCAACAGCTGTTCGCCTTGACCGCTATACACATCCTTCCATTCCAGAAGCAATGTATGAATTGTTAGAATGCATCAGGATACAGTTGTCCTCAGCAACCGGCCTTCCCATGGACATCCCATTGGCCACTGGAGGAACAAAATCCAAGACTAGATATCTCTTTGGTCTGATCCAGATGGGCTTTCTCTTATTCACATCCCCAAAACCTTGGAAACTGTCAAGCGGCAACAGGTACACATTGCTCTGTCTCTCTGCCCATCAGAGCTTGGAACAGTTACTTTTTGTATTACAATTCCATGGTTGCGGGAGGATGTTCTGATAGTTCAAAAGCTGTTGTTTCCCCAGGTTCTGCTCACTATATGTGTTTCAGGAATAAGTGTGCAGGGGTGTATGGACGTGGAGGTCACCTGAAATCTTGTGGGTGGCAGAGATCACATTGCTTAAATCCTATGGACTTGCATAATGATTTATTTTGAGCTATACCTCCCACTCACTAACCCCCAAAAGAAAAAAAAAGTGCATGGATTGTGAACATGCCTGCTTAAGGCGCTGCTTGCTTGCTTGTCAGCAGAAAAGCTTGCTCAGTAGAGCGGAAATCCAGCACATGAAGGGAATGAAACTACCAGTCAACCTGCCTAATTTTGCCCCAGGGTTTCCCTGTGCTACCAGCAGTCTTTACTCTTGTCTCACTGTATGGGTGCATCCATCCGCAGTAAAATGCTGTATGAGATCTGACCAGCAGCTGCCAGCCTCCGTTCCCCCTTTTCTGCTCAAAGCTAGAGAAGTTGTATCTGTCTCACTCTCCCAGGTAAACACTCAGAAAGACATCCCCAAAGCTCTGTGAAGTGCCAAGAATTTTGCTTTAAAAAACTGTTGTACAACATGAATTCTTCCCCTGCTTTTTCTTGGCCTAGTGACCAATATAATCAACCTAGGCCTTTATAAAAATTTGCATATAATTTGCACCCAGGGTTGGGCCAGGCAGAACCTAGGACACAGAAGTGGTCAAAATGTTACTTTTACTCTGATCATGGAAAAGACACGTTTTGGGCTATATTCCATGACATTAGATGGCTGTTGGCAAACACAGAGGGTGAGCAAAATGCAGTTCTGGATCTACTGATATATTCTGAGTAATCTGGAGTCAATCAGCAAGGATTTCTGGCTCCTTTTTTTTTTTAAATAACTCTGTAATTCTAAGTTTATGTCTCCTTTGTGAGGCTCCAACTATGGATCTTGGAGGACAAAGTAGGTCCTACCAATCTGAATGCCTACTACTTAATGGGGTAGGAGTGACAGAATGAGTTCTATCCAATGCTCCAGAAAGGAGTGGGCATTCAAAAATGGAATACTGATTCCAAGAGTAAATGTAATGATGACAGGGCTGGCCCTCCCATTAGGTGGAATGAAGTGGCTGCTTAGGAAGCAGATACTGGGGCACCTACTGCAGTGGCAAAACAGAAAATAGAGCTGTGAGAGTTCATCAACACACCTGTGCTACAGTTCCCTAAGCTACTTTGCTGCCTTGAGTAGTGGTGGAGGATGCTGCCCCATCACTGCTGTGGAAGTAATAGTCAACTGCCAGTCCATTCAGTTGCTGTACACAGAATGTGAGGGACACCATCTTGTCTTTGGCGTCAGGTAGCAAAATGTCTTCAGCTGCTCCCTAAAAGATGACTAAATCACACTGACATGCTCATACAGCAACAAGATGGATGTTGTAGCAACTGTGCAGGCCACTTTATATGACTCTTCCCATTTTATTTTCACTACAAACTTGGCTGAGGAGTTCACCAGTCCAAAGATGCCCAATAAGTTTCATGGCTGAGTAGAGACTTCTGCCTGCATCTCCCAAATCCTGGTGCAGCACTCTTAAATATGACACCACACTGGCTCTCAACTGCTGCTATTAGAGCTGCTGATGTACACTGGGATTCAGCAGGTGTTACCATACCCTACCACCCCTCCTACAAGATAAGTGATTTTCACAAATTGTGCTTATTAATGACAAGAAAACATGGTTGGGGTCACATTGACTGGAGAAAATTCAGATAGGATTATGTGGAAAACTGTGACGTTGATGGGTTTTGCTAATCTCTTCACCGATTCAGGCTCTTGGCAATTTTTGAATATAATGAAAGACGAACTGCCCAGATTGGTGAGCATTCAGAGACCATCTCTCAATCTTACCTTGCAGAGATCTTCCCTATATACCTTACCTGACTGAGCATTAAGAGACTGTCATGAGTCCCATCAATGTTTTGTCACTCTGGAGTTCAAGCAAATGGCTCATTCTGGACCCCTTTGTCAGTCCTGTGGGAAAGCCATTACGACTTTGTCAATGCACTCATTTAGGATATGAAATAGGGTATAAAAAACCCTAACTTCATCCTCAGCCAACTGTAGCACATAGAATATAGTCTGGAATGCTGCTCCTCTGTGCTGCCCTCAAACGTTGTCTGAGTCCCTCTGCTGTAACCTCCTTCTTCAAGATTGTAATATCACTCTTTCCACCCAATCTCTCTTTATCAAACCTTTCTTGCCTCACTTTCCATTAGTCTTGTATGGTCCTTAAGAGTGTCTGGTTTCTTTGTGTGTTTGTCAATTCAAATAAAATACTTTGTTTAACTTTAACTGGAGTCCTCTCTACAGTTAGTAGTGATTTACATAGGTGAAAAGATCCTGCCATTATCCTCCTCTTGCAGGCATCCTTTGAGGTATAATTTCTCCAAATTCTAAGGAGATGCTGGCATTGCAGGCGGACCCCAATATCCCCCACGTCTTAGGGTAACACTGGATAAGTGAAAACTTTCCCCAATCATTTTGTACCACTACGGAGAAAACCACTATGGAGAAAACCACTAATGCTAGTTCTCCACATGCTGAAGTATTCTGATTTGTTTGCTTGTTCTTTGATACAGCAGATCATTCAGATGGGTACAATAGGATTCATTCTGTGTGCATTAACAAAGATAGTGGAGCAGAAATTATGACCCAACTGGCCTCTGTAACTGCTTGGGCTTCAGATTTGCTTTATTTCTTTTAAAAAAATCGTGCCTGATCAAACATATTTTTAACACACAGCAGAAACGATAGCCAGGGAAGAGTTGACCTAACCCATGGCAATGATACCGCAGAGCCCAGAACAATCTATACCCTTCAGAGATTCTCTTAGGCTAAAAGTGTCCTAGTTCAGAGTCAGCTAAAACTCTTGTGTTGCATCTTTCAGATTCCCGGTGGTGCCTGCAATGAATACAGAAGACTTTTCCACATTTTTTTCACTCTGAAGCACAAGGAAAACAAAGAATGATATGGTACCATGACAATCAAAGGCTGTCACCATTCTTGATATAAGATGCAAAGCTTGGAAAAATTAACAGTGTTCAACTACAGCACTCCATGGTCATGTTGGCTTGAGCACTCTGGAAGCTGGAGCAGAAAAAAAGTAAGTTTTCTGGGTTCTGCTCTAGCATGGTGGTCTCTACGTCTGGTTGTGGGGCCATCATAGAGGACATCATTCCAGCAGACCCCAGAAAACGTACTTTTTTGGACTCCAGCTTTCAGAATGCTCCAGCCAGCATGGCCACTATGAGCTATAGGTCCCTATGTGTGGTTGTGAGAGCCAATGTGGGATAGTGGTTCAAGTGCTGGATAAGGACTCTGGGAGACCAGAGATCTAATCCCTGCATGGCCATGGAAACCCACCAAGGTTTGAATCCTAAGTTGCCTGTGGAAACCCACTGGGTGACATTGGGCAACTCATGCTGTCTCAGTCTCAGAGGAAGGCAATGGCAAACTCCCTCTGAAAAAATATTGCTGAGAAAATCCCATGATAAGTTCACCTTAGGGTGAAATCCACTGGGTGACCCTGGGCAAGTTACACTCAGAAAGCAGTATGTACAAAATAAGCAAACATAAGCATAACATTCCTGATTAATATGCACTGAAAATAGAGTATAGAATGTTTTTATAGGGTGGTGAATATGGTAACAATCAGGTGTAGGAAAACTGGAGATCCATTAGTCTGCTTTGTAAAGATCAAGGGAAAAGGGTTGCTGTCTACAGATTAGGGAAGTAATTCTTTGTTCTCAGAGAAAGGCAATGGCAGGCTTCTGCTGAACAAATTTTGCCAAAAAAAAAAAAATCCCATAATTAGTCCACTTTAGGCTCAGCATAAGTTGGAAAATACTTGAAAGCACACAACGACAACAACGACGACAACAACATGTGGTTGTAAGATAGAACCCCCAGTTCCGTTGCCCATTGGTACACAGTTGCAGTGGACGGTGCAGGAAAGGATATGCAACAGTCCTGCAGTGAATGAAGGATTAATATTGGGAGGCAGGACTATTTGTCTTCTACAGGCAGCTACAATCAATCCTTGCTCTGGTTGTTGCTGTCAAGATGGCTGACTGTACTTTGAGGCTCTCAGCCTCAAATGTGGGGATAATACTAAAATAAACTGATATAACTTAAAAGAGATGCCATGTAAACACGTGTGTGTGTGTGTGTGTGTGTGTGTGTGTGTGTAATCGTGATAGTAAGAGTCATTCAGCAGTAAAATAGATTCTCTTGGATGTTGATAGAATCTCCTTCATGGAGGTTTTTGAACAAAGGTTAGACGGCCACCTTTTGGGAGTGCTTCAGTTGTGTATACCTGCATGGCAGCAGGTGGGACTAGATGGCCCTTGTGGTCTCTTCCAGCTCTATGATTCTGCGTCAGTTTTGAAAAGTTCATCTAGAAATAGGTGTGCCCAACACAATGCAGAAGTTGGCAACTGTCAGGGGTAAGGGGAGCACAATGTTCCTCCACAAGGAACCTTGAACAATTGCAAATTGTTACCGTGCCGTACACCCCACTCCATGATATGATTGGCCATGAAGATTATTTAATTGACATAAAATATAAATCATACACTGTTATGGCTGAAAAGCCACTCTGGCAAAGAGGACTGGCTAAATAAGTGCAAAAGTAGGTCAGATGGGACCTCAGGACATGGCTGGGTCATCGTTAAAGGGATCAGTATACATAGGTAGAAAGATCCTGTAAGGTTACCCTCCTCTTGCAGACCTCCCTCTAAGCTAATAATTCCCCACTATTCCAAAGATGCGCTGGCACCATGGGTGGACTGCTGAGTCACCCACATTTTGGGGTAACAGTATCCTCCAATACCCTGAAACTATCTTTTTTTGTCCCTAAATACACTCAATACCCCAGTAACTTTGCCACATTTTTTGCCTCCTCTGGTCTTTTTTAGGCCTTGAAGTGGCCTAAAGCACCAAAAATGTGGTGAAATTGCTCCCTAACTCCCAGAAGGGGAAAATTGGAGAAACACTGACGAACGTGGTCCTGAAGTACTGCACGTGGCCACCTAACTCCTGACAATTGCTCACCCTTGGACTATGGACAGTCACAGCTACTTAGTAATGAAAGTAAACCAGTTGTTAATGTACCTGTAGTTTCCCTACCATGTCTTAGTAAAGGCTTGAGAATATCCCACCCCTCTACTACAAATGGGGTTACCAGTTCAGGATTGTTCCAGACCTCAAGGTTTCAGGGCCAAAACCTGAGACCTAGGAACAGGCCTGATGATGTGGTTAAGCAGAATACATTAAGTACCAACCACGGTTGCTCACAGCGTGCCACTCACACACACATACACAGAACATATTGTCCTGTTTGGAAATTAAGAGTGAATTCTTAGTTAAAGAAGCTGTTCCTAAATTAAGGTAAAATGAGGAGTTTATTCTTTCTTCCTCACGTAAAGACAGTGACGGAGCTTGGAGTGTGGGGAGGGGGGCGGGAGGGGCGGGGCTATGGGGTGAGGGGCGTGGCCACTGTGCATGGGGGCATGGCTGCAGTGCATGGCGCCAGGATGCGCGGGGATGTGGCTACAGGCCAGGACACTCCAAAAACATTGCCGCCCGGGGTGAACCGCCCCCACCCCCCCACTCCCCCATCCCTATGCAACTGGCTAAAGAGATGGAATAAGTAATTTTTAATCTAGTTTATCTGCTTCTAGCCAGGAGGGTCCAAAGCCGAGTGAACAGTGAGCCTGGTACCAGAATGACTGCAAGGGAAGGAGGAAGTGAAGTAAAGACATAGATCCACTGGAGAATCTTTGGAAGCTGTAGCACTAAATCAATTACATTTTGGAAGCGGTAGCAAGCAGCGGCTCTTCTAGCTGTGCTGGAGATCCGCAGACAGAGCCGTTCTCTTGCCCAGAGCTGAACCCTCAAAACTGGAGTATTTACACTCTCACCTCCCACGTTCATGACCCACAAAAACTGGAGTGTCAGATCCAGACCCTGAGATCTGGCAACCCTAACCACAACACACAGCAGATTCCATGCCTTTTCACACAACCAATTTTGAAACATGCTGGAGTTTCCAAAGTAGTTTGCCAAATGATGGGGGCGGGGGTGTTGCTTGAGAAGTGCATACTTTCAGTCTGGTGACATAAAAGTAGCAATATGATGCTCTGAACTGGATCCATCTGATGCATCATTTCCAGCAAAAAAATTCATTCTGACTCAGGGGAACTGCTAGTACTGACTTAACACTATCATTTTCAGTGGTGACCTTATCCCCTCCTAAAATTATGTGAATCTTTGACATGATGCCACCCTACCATATCATTTCCAGTATTTAATGCTGATGCGATATCAATTTAGCAAGCTTACAGTGACTCAGCATAATTGGCTGTTTATTGGATAAAAGAAGCCACTCTTGAGGACTTCGCAAGAAGGCAATTGAGAGTGTTGAAAGTCGCCACACAGATTAAGGCTCAAATTGCATGTGTTAGATTAATGCCATTCTTTGCTTGCCGCCATTTTGTTCTGTGTCAGCCATTAGATAGAAGTGTTCGTGGCCTGCATGTCTTGTACCTTGCCTATTTAAGTTTGGAACAGAAAGAGAAAATAAGGAGGAGGGTCAGGTTGTCATACCCTCCAATATTTCACAGATGGAAACTGGGAGGTGCGTGGCCAAGCAACCTCAGAGTGGGGTGAAGAAGGCAAAAGTTATTAATGAGGAAAAGCATACAAGCTAAGACAGGGTGACACAGTTTGGTTCTGTCTGAGCCTCCTGAAAAGGGCAAAATTATCTCCCTTCCTGGTTTGTCCCCTCACCTGAGTTAATTTGAACACAAATTACTTTTGCACTTTGAACTCACTTTTCAGCAACTGAGGCAAGCTGAGGACATGGGGGAAAGTGGGAGAAGGAGAGAGAATCTGGGATATTTCAAAACCGGCTGAAAAGGTGGAACAACAGAAGATTAACTAGGGCAGTCTGTGCCCAGTTGGGACAGTTGGTGGGTATGGACTGCAACATGTACAACCCCAACTGAAGCATTCCAAGAATCCAGGGGAAGGTTTTCTTTTTCTTTATATTTGGCTAAAGGTGGGAAACTATATATCTTCACCAATGACTTTTTATAACAAATGAGGTGGAAAAAGGAATACAATTGGCCCTTCACGTTTGTG
This sequence comes from Cyclura pinguis, assembly GCA_030412105.1. Taxonomy (NCBI): domain Eukaryota; kingdom Metazoa; phylum Chordata; class Lepidosauria; order Squamata; family Iguanidae; genus Cyclura; species Cyclura pinguis. The sequence continues at coordinate 130,529,977 of CM059604.1, read as the reverse complement.
GGCTTGACTTTCACAGATTTGGTTACAGTAGCCCCTCCACATTTGTGAGGGTTAGGGGCTCAGAACCCTTGCAAAAGCAAAAAAAAAAAAAAAAAGTGACTACCCCCCCCACACACACACACGCACGATTCCCCTCTCATTCCCCTCTGGAGCTGCCCCCCTCACATTCCTTTGCCTTTGGCCCCAGTGTTGGCGGGGGAGAAAAAAGACCACCTAAAAGGCTTACCAGTACTTTCCCCGCAGACAGAGAAGAGGGGCGTTCTGAAATTCTAATTACTTCTGGCAGCCATCTTGAGAAAGGAGCACCTGACCAATCATCAACCAACACAGCAGAATGTGCAACCACATGGCTGAGAGTGGGAGGAGGGCTTTGCTCAACCAAAAGGAAAAAAACCCTCCATTTTAAACACAAGCCTGGCAAGCCTGGGGTGAGGAATGCAAGGGTTGGGAGAAGGAAAATGACAGGGAAGGCAAGCACATTCCAGCAAATAATCAAATTCATGAAGGACAAACCCACAAATGTGGAGGGAAGACTGTATTTGCAAGTTTCTTCAACCTCTGCCCTCTCACCTCAGGTGCTTCTTTTCTGGGAGGAAACCTTCCTTCTGAGTAGCTCCACTCCGGCCACATAGCCCTTTAAAAACTCAACTCTGGTCCTCCTCTTCCTCCTCTACCAGCCACTGCTTGGCCAGCAAAAGATGAACTACACCCCAAATTCTCAATATCACAAACTCTCTCCCAATGCCCCTCCCAGCACCCGAAAGAGAGAGAGGAAGTATAGGGTTACCATGCCAACCCAACCCCCTTTCTCTCTCCTTTCCCTAACCTGATTTGGACTCTGAGTGCTTGTCCTCCTCACCATGCCTTGGCCCCCTTCCTACAGACACATTCATACATTCTGATATTTGTGATTTTTCCCACTTTTGCAAGGATCTTGTGCCCCAACCATTGTGAATGTGGAAGGTGAACTGTACTTAACTCCATCCTTGCTGGCTGTCTGCTCAAAAATTGCCCTTGAGGACCTTGAGGCAGGACTTTCCTCTCAGTCACACCACTTTCACCACCATGTTTGGTGATGATAGAAGAGTGAGCCTTCTCGAGGACTGCTCCCAGCTCTGGAACTCCCTCCCACAAAAAACGAGGGTGGCTGCCTCCCCGTTCTCCTTCCATCAGCAAGCAAAGACCTTTTTATTTAAACGCACAATTAACAGTTATTGCAGAAGGTTCTTTTAAGATGTGTGTCTATGTGTACAAGGTTGCACTTTTTATTCTCATTGTTAAGTTTGTACAGGAAGCCCCAATCTTCTTTTGTCCTGTTATCTGACCACTCACTCTTTTGATGCTTCCAAACTAAGGACAGCTTCCATTAAATTCGATGGGGATTCCACTTCTTCATCAGTTCTTCTTGCCCACAGAGGTTCATTTGGAACCTCTTGCGCACACAAGCTGCTTGCTAAGCAAGCTGATAGAGGGAAAAAAGCTCCAAGCCATCTGAGGCCATTTCCACACTACACTGTTATAGTGCTATTATTCCACTTTCAACCTCCCATAGAATCCTGTGGTTTGCAGTTTAGGGAGGGCCATTTAGAACTCTCAGCCAGAGAGCTCTTTGGCCTCAGTAAACTACAAATCCCAGAATTCCACAGGATGTTGAAAGTGGAATAATAGCACTATAACAGTGTAGTGCGGAAATGGCCACTTTGCAAGCAGTGCGTGCACTTCTGGTCCCAAATGAGCCCCTATAAGTCCTTCATGCTCCCTACAGTACAGTATATGGGTTCTGCTTTTCAACCAATTCTGTTTCTTGACAGTGCTCCAGTCCCTAACTTGTCAGATGAGTGAAGGAAGCTCGTAAATGCTTTTGTACTGCTTTGAATGACTATTGTTTTACTAGAAGTGTATTATTTATTTTACTGGTTATAACATCTTTTTCCTGTACTTTGTTTTAAACAGTGCTGTTAACCACCTTGAGTAGCATGTTTGAAGAAAGGCCAAGGTATAACTTAAATCAACAAGCAGGCATATTAAGGTGTGAATCCATACCCAGGGCTGCAGGAGGCCGAGGGCAGACATGGAGCTAAGTGTCACTGTTTCCATTTTCAAAAATGCAAATTAACAGTCCAAACCGAGGAAAAGCAGCCAGGTGATGATGCTTAATGCATTCTCGTTCCACTTGGCTTGCTTTCTTGTGCTTTATCATGCTGCTTTCTGCTTTACTTTCAGATAGATAAAATATATAAGGGATCTTCTATCCTCCTCCACAGCATAGATGAAAAAGCAGCTTGGAAGACATAATTTTGAGAGGACGAACAGCAAAAAAAAAGAGTCAAGTAGCTTTCCTCTCCATGTCTTCTACTTAATTAAAGTCCCTGAGGACTTAAGAGACTGAGAGCTCCTTTGTTTAAACAAAGTGACTTGCGTTTAATGTAAGGACTGAACATAAATGAAATACACTCACCACAGCAGGGTTTTTAGTAACTTTTAATAAACAACACTATTCTCAAACCAAAACTTTCAGATGACTTGGATATGCCAAGGTGTCATGGCAGCCATTATAGTTATTCTTTGGTACGTTCAGATACCAAAATCTATTAAGCCTTCCACACTAGACTGTTACAGTGCTATTATTCCACTTTCAACATCCTATGGAATCCTGGGCTTTGCAGTTTAGGGAGGGGCCGCAGGATTCCTTAGGATGCAACTGCAAACCGCAGGATTCCATAGGATGTAGAAAGTGGAATAATAGCACTATAACAGTCCTAGTGCAGAAATGGCCTATGTTGTAATGTAATGTTTCCTTTTTTCATTACCTGGACTCAAGGGGCCCAGGCTCTCCAGGGACACAAGCCCCAAAGATTTTGCCCTCCTACTCTTCAGTTTGAGATTGTTCAAATTTTTAAAAAAATATTTGGAGGGAAGAGAGAGGGAACGCCATGTAAATGAATAATTTGGCCCTTCATTGCTGTGAATTCCCTAAGCATGTTTCAAAGCCCATACCTTCCAACTGTCTCAATTCGGCAGAGACAGTCTCAATTACTCCTTTGTCATCCCACTTTTTCAGTGGCTTTTAAAATGTTCCAGCTTCTCTCTTTGCCTCCCACTTCTCCCCAGCTTATTTCAGTTGCTGCAAACCGAGGCTCTTTCCACACAATGGCGCCATCCCGGCATGGGGACATGCTGCTACTGGTCTGCGATGTGTGCCATTGCATGACATCATCACGGTCCCGTTGCTCTCAGCTGTCATGATCATGCAGTATACCCTTACCAGAAAAAAAATCCAGTAATGGCCTCACCTCACATAAGGATTGCATCATGAGCAGCCATGCAGGAAGGGGGACGCGCAAGCAAGCGCTTCCTTCCTCATTGCAGTCCAGGAAAGGAGCAGCTTTACTGCGGAAGGAAGGAGTGTGTCCCAAATGCAACCCATCCACTGGCAGCCGGCTGGCTGTGGAGGGGAGTGTTCGGGTCCCACTCCCATCCCGGCAAAGGCACTGCCGCAATGATGCTGGGACATTGCGGGATGCAGGTATGGTGTGGAAAGGGCCTGAGTTCAAAGTGCAAAAGTGGTTTGCATTCAAGTAACTCAGCTGGGGTAGAAAAGAGGAGGGAGTGGGATCTTGCCTTTCCCAGCAGGTTCAGTTAAAAGGAACTGCTTCAGCCTCTCCTAGCTTGCACGTTCTTCTTCATACATAACTGTTACCATCTTGATGTTGCTTGGCTACATGTGTCCCGGTTTTCATCTATGAAATGTCGAAGGGTACGAAAGCGCTGTGTATTCCTCTTCACTTGCAAAAAGTTGACTTCAGGAATCCTTGCGCTCTTCCTTTACAGCTTCTAGGTTGTAGCAGTAACACCATTCCTGCTTCCAAAATGGTGTTTGAATTTTCAGGTATCATTTGCGCCCCTCCTTGCTTTGTAGGATTTCCATGAAAAGAAGGAAGCTGACTGTTCTTGGGAGCTCAGGTTGGCATGGCTTTCATTCACACTTCCTTGACACCGCGATTCTGAGACTATTGTTGTTCTACAACTGCTAATTTTGCCCTCGCCAGGTGGGAAAGCCACTGTCATGTAGCAGCTTGAGGAGCACAATAGGAAAGTATCAAAATACTGCTCACTGAGCAGGAAAACAAGACATGTACTGTTTCTTATCGGAGTTCCCAGACCAAGTGGATGCTCTCACGGTATTTTTAGGCAAAGACCTCAAATCATTCTTCAGTACATCCTTGTGACTTACACGAACACCAGGTATTCCATTAATTATGGCAGCAGACGACGATTAGGAAATGGCACTTCTAGAACTGTGCGTAGGTGAGGTTGATTAGATAGACCTGAATCAAAGGAAGGTACATTTCCTCCATCCCCGCTGATTGCAATTCTTTTACAGTGTGGCGAGGAAAGCTTTTCCTGTGCACTTACGGGAGGAGCCAATTCAAAAATAACAAGGCTAAAGGTTTCTGCTCCTCTCCCCAACAGAATCAAAGCCTCTGATAAGCACTTTCAATGTGTGTGTGTGTGCATGTATGCATGCACATGTGTGCATATACATCATTTATACACACACACAAATAGAGAGTCATGTATACTCATTGCTAGGCAACTAACACTGCCACAAGCAGAGTGATCGAACTAGAAAACACAACTTAAATACATCAGATTTAGACAACTCTGGCCCATCAGATTTAGACAGCTGTGAATTAGTCTATCAAGTGCTGTTCATGTACGTGAAGCTAAATTGTATCTTCATGTTCAGAAACAGCATGCCACTGGACGTCCAAGGGGAGAGGATGCAAGAACAGCAGTCGAACACTATTGCCATCATGCTCTACTTGTGAACCTCCTGAAGGTATTTGGTTTGGTTGCAAGGCAAATAGAATGTTGGGCAAGATGGACATGTGGCCAAATGCAGCAGAGCTTTTCTTATGTCCAGCCATCCCTCCACATTTGTGGGGTTAACGTTCACAGATTTGAATATTTGCAAGTTCCCCAGTTCCTCCATCCCCACCACATCAAGTGCTTCTTTTCAGGGGAACCTTCACTCTTGGCAGCTCTGATCAGGCTGCTCTACCCTTCAAAAACCTACCTCTGGTCCTCTTCCTCCTCTGCCAGCCACTGTCTAGCCAGCTAAAAATGTCTTGCAGCCTGATTTCTCAGCAGCACAAACATTCTCCTGATGCTGCACACACACACAAGAAAAGAGATGAGTGTGAGAGAGGAAGTATAGGGCCACCACACTGACCCACCCCCTCCTTTCCTTGACCTGGTTTGAACCCTGGATGTCCATTATCCCCAACATGCATCAGCCCCCTTCCCACAGGCACACATGCATACATTTTGATATTTTTCCATTTTTACAGGGGTCCTGCACCCCTAACCCCATCAAATGTGGAGGGACAACTATACTTACCCAATGACAGCTGGTCTAATATAGCAGCTGAAAATCAGAAACCACACATTTTGAACCTCACTCTTAGGGCCTTTCTGCACTACCCTGTTATAGTACTATTATTCCACTTCCAACATCCTGTGGAATTTTGGGGTTTGTAGCTTAGTGAGGCCAAAAAGCTCCCTGGCTGAGAATTCTAAATACCCCTCCCTAAACTGCAAACCCCAGGATTCCATAGGATGTTGAAAGTGCAATAATAGCACTATAACAGTGTAGTGCAGAAAGGCCCTTAGTGTGAGCTCTTGCACATAAAGCCAGTTCCCTTTGGCCTTAGTTCTTCATCTACAACATAGAGAGATAAAACAAGTTACAAGGTTGTTGTAAGGATTACAAGCAGAAAATCCATGTGAGGCGCTCTGAACTCCTGAACGGAGTATATAAATATAAAATGGTGCTCTTAATAATATCCTACCTTTCTGTGGTAGTTGGATCGATTTGCTTCAGGAAGCGAACAGAGTACTAATTTCACTGCACTTTGTTATATGTTAACAGACTAGAAATTTCTGTACGGCATCTTGAGCCTTTTGGCTTCAGCAGGATGAAAATCCAAATGAAGAAACAGGCAACCTTTGTCATCTCCTAGGAACTGATCTGCTCCTCTTCCCTCACACTCAGTATTTGTATAATACAAATGGTCATCCACCATGCTCATGGGTACTGAGGCGGGACACAGTTGGAGCAAATAAAGAGCATAATAACAACAGCAGTGCAATATGATACCATAAAACTATATAATGATGAGAGATGGTCATTGCCACAACACTGTTAGCTCCTCTAAGCATTCTGCAGGTCAGGCATGCATAGTGATTTTGTAGTGAGAGATGGGGGTCATTTCCACACTAGACTTGTAGTGGTATTATTCCACTTTCAACATCCTATGGAACCCTGGGGTTTGCAGTCTAGGGAGGGGCCAGGGAGATACGTGGAGGCCATACACTGCGGGAGGACATAGGAGAAGGCCTTCTTTAGTGTCACACCCCAGCTTTGGTATACCTTCCCTTTGGAGGTCTGTTTGGTGCCAACACTGGGGTCATTCTGGCAACAAGTAAAAACATTTTAAAAAAACAAACAAACTTCTATAGCCTTTGGGGCACAACTGATTCCATATAAATCTGCACATGTGCTCGGTTTTAAATTATCTTGAACATTTTAACTGGTCTTAAAATGTCTTGTTTTAACTGGGCAGATTGTTCAATATGCTTTTGCTCTGTTTAAACAATGTTTTTTTTTTCTGTTTTAAATATGTTAAATTAATTTTATTGCACACTTGACATATAGGACAGGATATATATATATTTTAATAAATCAGATATATTTATTGAAGCAATTGACAAACAGAACTGAAAATGTTTTGGGTTCCCAAATGAATTTAATTAAAGGTTAATAAAATAAAAATAACAAATAGATAGATAGATGATAGATGGATGGATAGATAGATAGATTATAGACAGACAGATGACTGATTTCTATTTGTTTTAGAGATGATGCATAACTATCTTCCTTCACATTGACAAGTCTCTTTTCTTGCCTCTCTGTTTTATCACTGCAGAAATAGTACTGAAGTCATGCAGGCACAAGGTGTAATGAACGGCTTATGTACACAGATACCTCTCCTAATTTGAGCTTTTGAGGAATGGCCCAGTTACTAAATATTTGCTCGTCCCGAGCGTTCTGCCCGGCGTATGCATGGGCCTGCCTTCAAGACGTCTGTCAAAGCCGCAGAGAGAGGGAACAGCCTGCTTTGGTGCACAAACTCCCCTGCGTTCAAAGCAACACCCAAGTGATCTGTTCTCGGGCATGTCCATCAGTGTTATGACCGATCTCCAGGGCTGCCATGGGGGTACAGAGAAGAGCGGAGGTGCCACCTCTCAGGAAACGAAACACAGGAAAGCGGATGTGTTGCTGTAACCAAAAGCGGATGGCACATTCCTTCACTTTTCTACTCCCCTGTGTAACACCCAGTGTAGGGATATCAGCAGAGAACGCCAGCTGTCACCACTAAAATAGGTAAAAGATTCCATTGGGGGTCTAAAAATATCAAAATGAAACTCATCTATTTTTCAAAACAAACAAACCCACCCCCCCACAAAACTAAAAGATACCTATCACTTCTCACAGTTGAGGCTCTAGATATTCCCATTTGAATAGGATTCCCCATCTGCCACACAATTTGACAGGCAGAGAACGTCAAGATTCCTGAAAAACCGACTCCAACTGAATCTTTGAGCCGCCTACGGAGGCTGCTTTGAAAATACAGTGCTCAGAATTCCGTGTAGGATTTTTAACAGACCAGAAGGACGGAGCAGGGACTTCGCTGTCCTGCATCTTTCCTTGTTGCGCTTGTGATAATGGGGCTTCCCATGATCTAGACTTAGCTGAAGGGGGATACTTCCCTCTTCAGGTAAATCAAGGGTTAATGGGGTGTTGGGGTTAGGTTACACTTTTTATTGGGGGTCAGCCTCACAGGTCATGGGGAGAGTATCGCCCAATCAAGGGGGAAAGGTGAGCATCTTCGAGATGCTTCGATGGAGAAGTTACAAAAATCCTTGAGAGACCAGGTGGGAGAGAGACAACAAAGAAGCCTCCTGGAGATGAAATCTGTGCCACTAGTAGGCTGCAGGCCCTAGACCTCGTCTCCTGGCCTCACTCTTCTCTTAGACCATCTAAGCCTGTGAACCCGAATGTGAGTAGCTAGAATATTTGGTAGTTAGTCGCATTAGGGCTTTTATTATTTTGGAGGTTGGCTGATCTTAAGAATGCATCTGTTTTCATAACTACTTGTAACTTAAGCGTACCTTGCAAGGGGGGAGCCTCTCATAAGTAGTATTGTCTTGTTTACTCGCCTGCCTTAAAATAAATACTTTTCTGTAGAACCTCTGTTTCCTCTCCATTCCCACGCCGTTCTTCGGCACACGCTTAGACAGGACTTCTCTCATTCAGAAGGGCGAGGTGAGGGAAGGGAAAGGTCCTTAAGCATAGAGATTGCCAATCCACCGAGCAGGGTCCCACTGTACTGTTCAATTAATTCTGAATTCAGTGGGTGGCGGCAGCGTGAGAATTAATGAACGCTGGGTAATTTCCTGCTCCTTTTCAAGGGTAGAAGTCAGTCTTGGGGGGGCTGGAAGTAAACCCAAGATGACAGCGCTTCCAAAGCCTCTCTAATAACAATGAATAATGAATTAGCAGCAACAAAGCATATTCACTGCTTAAAGCACTCCACGCTTGTTGTGATCCTGATCAGAACACTGTCGGTAGGTAGCCTGGTGTCATTGCGTCTCTCTATCACAGAAAGAGGCCAAAGGACGAGCATGGTTTACTCAAGACAGCACAGTGCAAAGACTGGCGAAATGTGGACCCTTGGTGAAGTGTGGTCCTTGGGACCTGTCAATGGAGTCTCAGAAGCCCCTCAAACCCCCCAGCCCCCACCCCAATTTTTACAATTCTTTTTCAGGATGATTTGGGGCTGACTTGTCACCCCCAAACTAGGCCAAAGCTTCCAAATCCACCCACAAATGTGGTAATTTGCTCCCCTCCAGGGCCCAAAACCTTGAAAAAAAAAAGGGCCCAAAATCACATCCGGTGTCCTGAAATGTATGTTGTAGCCCCCAGCGGACAGGCACGGATGGAGGGAATGCTCCCCCCCAACACACACAATTCCTGACTTAGCGGTCATACGGCAGAAGGAAGATTTTGAGCTCAGGATTTCCTGACGGTCAGTTTACACTCCCAGTCACCCCATTTCACCTCTTTCTTGCCCCTGCTAGCATCTTTTCCCAATTCTTTTTCTTTTTAATGACGAAAGTTTTATTAACTGAAGAAAAACTAGATGTAGCATTAGAACAAACTAGGTTTTGAGCACCACTGTAATATTAGTTTCCAGCTTCTCTTCTTTACACCAGAAGTACAATAGACTGAATATTCAGATTGTTAGTCAATTAATCTTTACTCCCAACCCCTTCCTAAAACTGCATAGTTAAGCAGTAGTACAAATATACATTTCTGCAAAACCCTGAAGATTTTTTTTTTTTTAATTTCCATTGCAAGTGTAATCACCTGCACTGGTCACACTCTGAATTTCTTTTTCCTTTTCTTCTACCCTTACATTTTGTTAACTCTGCTTGGATCTGCTAATTCTGTATGTGCTCAAAAGCAACTGGAACATGATTTGTTTTCTTTAATAAAAAGTTGTGTTTATCTGTTTTATATATATAAAAAAATCTTTAAAAGATTTTCAATCTGATACCAGCATAAATCACCTTCCCAAAAAGCAGGAGGAATGGGGCTCACATACTGTCTTGCATGATGATGAATTCTTCAGTAAACTGATCTCTGCATTCTTGATTTTTTACTATTAAAGTGTCATTTTACGAGTAAAACATGGCTGCAAATATGTGAATTCTGAAGCGAACTCCTCATGAGACTTGGTTTCAAGAGTTTCCTCTAATCCCCAGCCTCGTGACTGCCCTCCTGTGGATTGTGTTCCAGTCAGTCGTGTAGGGACGGAGGGGCAACGGGGGTGGATTGCCCCAGGCAGCAATGCTTTTGGGGCATCCTGGATGTAGCCGTGACCCTGTGAACCCTGGCCATGCCCCCACATGCCCTGGCCACACCCCATGCTATGTGGCCACACCCCCTGTGTTGTGGCCACGCCCCCTCTGCCCCCCCCCCCCATACACTCCAAGCTCTGCCACTGGTTCCAGTCTGTCACTTTCTGGTCTAAATCGTAGTGTCCAGGACAGGACACAGTACTCCAGAGGCAGACTGACCAGGACAGAATAGAGTGGAAATATTGGTTTACACCACTGTTAGTGACGTACATCAATGTAAGCCCAAATTAATATCTGCATTATTCTTTTCTTGGTCATAGCAAAGGCCAGAATCTTCTACCAACCATTCAGTGACCAAACTCTCCCTACAAGCCACCTTTTAGCTGCTGCATCCCCCCAACATAGCTATTTGCTGGCCAGTGAAGAGTGAGGCTTGTGGGGGTGAAATGTCCGGCTATGCTCCTATAGCTCAGGGGTGAGAACAGTGTGGCCCACAATCTACATACAGGCCCCCAGGGCTGTTTCTGTGACCTCCAGAGATCAATTCCCCTCCCCAAATCATCCAAAATGCCCCCAAACACTCTCTAAAGGCATGTGGATGGCATCTATTCCACACGGGGTGGAGTGGGGGGGCTGCCACCCAAGGATAAAAGAAATTGAAAAATCTTTCAAAAAGGTTTTGCAAAATTTTTCAAATTTCTTTTTGCCCCAAACGCCCTCTAAAGAGCGTAGGGGCATTTCCACCAGGTTTTGCCCTTCCTGTCCAATTTAAGCTCAGGAGAGACATTGTTGAAACAGCGAGTGAACAGGGAGTGACAGCTTCTCGTTTCCTGTTTTCAAAAGTTCTCTCCTGGGTGTAAATTGACCTAGGGCACCCAAAAACATGATTAAAATTGCCCTCAACCACCTAGAGGATAGTTAGGGACTCCCCAATTTATTTATTTGTTTGTGAGTGTGTGTCAGGGAGTGAGCCCCTTCAAGGTCTTCTGGGGGGACTTAATGTGGTCCCTAAAGCTTCCAGAGTTGTTCGCCTCTGCAATAGCTTGGTACAGAGTAATGACATCAGCTCCCCAGGGCTTGCCTATGTGCTGTTTTGAGTGTATTTGCCGTTATTTATTCCTTGTGATTTTTTTTTTGCAATTGTTATTGAGTCTCTTCATAGTCTTATTTATTTATTTATTCATTCATTCATGCATGCATAAATGTTTTAATATCATCTTGTTAGCTACCATGAACATCCTTTCCAGAACATGGAGCAATGGGTTCAAACTTCAGGAAAAGAGATCCCACCAAAACATTAGGAAGAACTTCCTGACGGTAACAGCAGTTTGACAGTGGAATGCACTGCCTTGGAGTTTGATGGAGTCTCCCTCTTTGGAGGTTTTTAGACAGAGGTTGGTCAGGAATGCCCTAATGGTGTATTTCTGCATAGCAGGGGGTTGCACTCGATGGTCCTTGTGGTCTCTTCCAGCTCTATGATTCCATGAAAAAAAGGTATACTCTTAACCGTCCTACAGGGCTCTGTTCTCTCAAACAATTCTGCCTGTTCTGTCTTGCCATCCCTTCTGTCCTGAGCTCACTCTCACCATGTCAGGTCTTTCCCTTGCCCTTCAAATGCCTCCTCAAAAACCCAAATGTTCTCATCAGTGACCACACAGTCACTGCAAATTTAAAAACAAAACAAACAGATGCTATCTTTCAGAAAACATTTCTCATCAGCTGGGAAGCTAGAGCTAAGTACTATATTTTGCTGCTTGAGACAGCGTTGTTGCTTTCAGACAGGTTATGTTCCTTCTTTTTTTTTTTTTGGTGGGGAATTGATAAGTAAGAAAGCACGTGGCATTTGTACAACTCTGTGCTCCTCAGCTGTTCAATGAGATTCATGGACGGCAACAGAGGATAGCCTGGCATGAACCAAGTGCTAAGCAATGCAAAGCAAAGGGGTGAGGTTATGCACAGAAACAGTGCAAGTGAATTTCTCATTTCTCTTTTGTGAGCCACAAATATATACTTGTCCTGTTTGTTATTGTTCCACTTCCCTGGAAATTTTACACCATTTTGTCCAGTACAGCGTTCGATTCTGCCTGTACACTCACAAATCCTCCCCTGTCTGCCCATCAGTAATACTAGCTGGGTAGTTGGTATAAGAGACAGGGGCTTTCTGCTGGTGGCTCTCATGATGAAAATCTCTCCCAAATGAATCATGTTTGGCCCCAAGAAGGCAGGCTTTGGGCTTAAGAGCTGGTCTGTTTGGGGTTGCCTTTGGCTGATATTTTCTCTTCGGTGATATTGGCCTTTCATAATTCCAAAGAGTTTTGATGAATTTAATGAAAATCCTTAAAATATAAGCATCTTTTATTGCTCAATTAGTTTTTAATTCACCTTGTTTAACTTTTTTGTTATTTGTTAACAGCCCTGAGCATTATTTTTTTTTTTAAGTGGAAAGGTGGATTAAAAATGCAATTAATAAATGCAGTTTAGATCTAGAATGCTACAAGCTCTCAGGCAGTAATGAATGGGCATCTGATGTGTCCAATTAATCTAGATATCATTTTTGTTCCAGTTAATTTGTGCAGGCTTCACCTCTCAAAGGCAGCCCAGAAAATATAGATACCTCAACATGAGCATGTAAACTTAAAAACAAAACAATTTTACTCCCAGCAACTTTGGCTACACACAAATATGAAACACAATTCTAATAGGATGAAAAAGCATGAGGATTTTTGTTTTTCAGGAATTATAGGACAACCAAACCAATACTCTCTATCGTAAAGGCTAAGTTACATGTTACCTTAAGTTCATACTTGCCACCAACTCATATCTTGGCAAGCAGCAGACAGTGACGTGTAGCAGTACAGAAACACCAATCACAATGACTTTGTGTCATAGGATATTGATCTTCTTCAATTAAATGGTACCTGGATATGTGAGGGAAATATGTAGGCCAGCAGCAACCATGTCTGTAAGGTAGCATGAAACTTCTGGAAGAAAAAACAGAAGAAGACTACTGCCTTCCTGTTGTACTTGGGGACTTCTGGACTGATCCAGGAGGGCTCCTCCTGGGCACTTACGGAGTTTCTAGTCTATATCTAATTAGACCTGGTATCTTAAAGAAACCATGTTAATTGTACATACTCCTATTACAGCTCTTCAGTGCCCTCTAAAGACCAAGTGTTTGAACTTCATGTGCAACTCTTGATTCTGTTCTACGGTCCACAGCCTACTTGGCAGCACTATTGATTTCAAACACAAATCCTGAGAAGATGCTTTGACAATATAGTGCAACATCATAGGTATGTCAAAGGTATTTTTTTAAAAAAAAATACTTATTTTTTTATTACTTGCTTTTATATGCAGCTCCCAATGGTTTCTTATCCAGGGACCAATCAGACACATTCCTACGGAGCTTCAACAGTGCTGGTGCATAGAGAGTTTTCCCAGGTCATTCAATGGATTGAATATGTGTCCTTAGGCCTTTTTTTTTTAACTGAAAGGTGCAAAAAAATCTGGCACCATAGAATGTAACCTCCATAATTAGCTGGCAGGCACATGGTCAATTTCATAATTGGGATCTTACTGTATCCCGTCACATCCCGATTCCACTCTGCAACTATATAACTGTTGGAATACCTGTGGCTTTACATTATACCCCATCACTGCATCTGCAGGAGTAGATTGAAATCCACAAAAGCTCACACTCAATCAGTTCTCCTAAAAGGGGTTCCTAGATTCCTTCTTCTCCTTCTCCTTTCCTTTTTGTACTGAAAGAAACTAGCACAGCTATCTCTGTGAAAACTCCTTTATGTTTATCCCTTTGGAAGGTTTTTCTTTCCCCTGGAATCCTATCTAAGTTGGTAATTCAAAAATTAAATGTAACAAAGAGGAGTTGGGGCTCTCCTCTTACCTGGAAGCCCAAGCTTAGTAGTTCTGCTTTATTTTCAAGCAGAGCAGCCTTCCTAGTACAAGATGAAGGGCTGCTAGCATAATAGGGCCTAAAAATCATGTTGCAACCACCATTGAAGAGCTTTTGATACCACTGACCTTCTGAAGGGTCTGTTTGAGATGGGACTTGGGGGCACTGTTTCGTGGTGCCTCCATTTCTTCTTAGAGGAACAACTTTAGAAGGTTTCAAGGAACACAGGACAAACTGAGAGCAATGCAACTCTGTAGAGAAGTTAGGAAGGAGAGGGAAATAACTACAGAGCTGGAGGCAGAAGGACCCATAGTGAGGGACAAGGCATACCTTGGATGCCAAAAGGTGGAACACAAATATGCAGTTACTCTGGCCATTTCTGCACCTTACCTGATCCTGTTGTCCTCCTGTCGTGATCCCAGCAACACCTTTGCCTGGAAGGGAGTACAACAGGTACGCTCCCCTCCACACCTGCTCAGCTCACCGTGGAAGGGAGTGCATGCAGCGTGTGCTGGCCTTCCGCAGCACAGCTGAGCTCTTTCCCATTCTGTGCTAGGGAAGGAAGCGCCTCCATCGCGTTTCCCGCCCTTTTGCTTGGCCGGGAAGGATGAGAGCGTCACGCGATTGTGGGCACTTAACACATTTATTCCGTTAAGCGAATATCCCACAATTGTGACAGGTGGGGATGGGATAGCAGTGGGACTGCGACGTCATGTGAATGCATGACTTGCAGGCTGTTGCCATCCCATCTCCATAGCAGGACAGCCCCGTTGTGTGGAAATGGCCTTTGGAAGTATTGAAAAAAGTATTGGTGGTGTGGGGCATAGCTGACATCAGAGGGCAGCAATACAGAGTGCCCATGGCAGCAGCCAGCAGGGAGCAGCACTGGGGACAACAGCCTGGTAGGGGTGGCAGAGAAGGAGCCTTGGCCCCAGCCCCACTGTCATAAGGATCTCCACCAGTACAACCCCCTGCCAGCAGTGCAGCAATGAAGACCATCCAGGAGCACAGGTCCTGCCTTGCCTGGAAGCAATGTTGGGGCAGCCCTGGGGCAACTGGGTCAATATTCCTAAACTTCATGGGAACAGCAGAGCTGCCATGGAGGAAAATTTCAAGGAATATGGGAAAAACTGAGAAGCATGGCAACTCAGTGGAGAAGGGAGCAAAAGGAGAGAAATGAATGTAGAGATGGAGGCAGAAGGATTCATTATTGTCTGCTCCAATGTATGTGCAATGTTTGTCTTCTTGCCAGAAAACATCACCAACTACACCTGCAGCAAATACACATTGGTAGCTTTCTTGGAAAAGAAGGCCAGTGCACTACAGCTATGTGTTGTGTCTCTTCAGTGCATTAGAGAAGATAAGGATTTCCTAAATAGAACACAGGGAGAACTGATCATACAAAACTGAGAAGAAACTGACAAGGAAAATGAAACGGCCTGTAACAGAATATATACAGAAGAGATTCAGAACCTTTCCATCTAAGGAATCTCTTCCTCTTCCTTCCAACATGATAGCCATGTTTAAATATTTGAAAGGATGTCATATCGAAGAGGGAACAAGCTTGTCTTCCACTGCTCCAGAAACTAGGACAAGGAGCAATGGATTCAAACTACAGGAAAAGAGATTCTACCTGAACCTCAGGAAGAACTTCCTGACAGTCAGAGCTGTCCGGCAGTGGAATGTGCTGCCTTTATGGAGTGTGGTGGAGTCTCCTTCTTTGGAGGTTTTTAAGCAGTGGCTGGACAGCCATCTGTTGGGAATGCTTTGATGTGTATTCCTGCATAGCAGGGGGTTGGACTGGATGGCCCCTGTGGTCTCTTCCAACTCTATGATTCTATGATTCAATGGTTCTATGATCTTCAGGAGGATAGCAGCAGCAAAGACGCCCAAACAGAAAACCAGCAGCAATGGATACTGCATGCCAAGGAAGGAGCCAAGGTAACCATCAATCACATCAAGAAGAGAAGAATGGGTGCTGGTGGATGAGGACTTGTTGCTCAGGGGTATAGAGGCACCTCTGTGCCAGCCTGACAAGATGAATCTGGAAGTGTGCTGTCTTCCTGGTACATGCATCTGGGATGTCACTGACAACTTGCCAAAACTCATCAAGAACTCAGATCAGTACCCCTTTCTCCTTGACACAGCCTAGAACACCGCTGAGTAGATCACTTCTGACCATGAAGCTACGGGCAGGAAGCTGAAGGGGTTTGAGGCACAGGTGGTATTCTTGTCGATTCTGCCAGTGAAGGATAAGGAACTACAGAGGGACACAAAGATACTAAAAGTAAATGACTCACTATGTAGGTGATGTAGATAGGAGCAGTTTGGCTTCTGGGACCATGGTCTTCACATCTTAGATTAGGACTACTGGCTACACATGGGCTGTACCTCACAAAGACTGGGAAGAACATCTTTGGTAGTAGCATGGTAAGTCTGTTCAAGAGGGCTTTAAACTGGAGATAATAGTTCAAACATCAACGCAAAGGCAAGCTCTAAACACAAGGATGTGAATTCTAGAGGAGAAACTGAAGGAGAGAATGGGATCCACAGAAAAACTGACAGAAAATTATTAAGTGAGAACAAAGCTTCAAATGCCTATACACCAACATGCAGAATTTGGGAAACAAACAAGATGACTTTGAAGTCCTAGTGCAGGAAGGTAAATATGACTTTATAGGCATAATGGACACCTGTCATCCTTGGAATTTTACATTTGAAGGGTATAAGCTAGGCGAAAAGAATAAATCTGGGAGAAAAGGAGTGAGAGTAGCACTGTGTGTAGAAGACGCCTGTACAGAAATCCATGACAGCGATCAGAGTGGACCAGTTGAGAGCATTTAGGTAAAAATAAATGGAGAAAGAAAGAAATGCAACATTTTGTGATAGTTTAATAAAGTCCATTAAATCAAGGAGAGGTTTTAGATTATGCTTTTCAGAAAAAAATCCCAGAAATCTCAAAAATGCAAGAATTAGTAATTATAGAGGACTTCAATTATGCTGATATCTGCTGGAAGACTAGCTCTACGAAACACAGCTTGTCCAACAAATTCCTGATGTGCCTTGCAGATAACTTCCTGTTTCAAAAGGCAGAGGAAGGAACAAAAGGATTGGCAATCCTGGACTTGATCCTATTCAGTAGAGAGGAGTTGGTCACTGGAATCAAAATGATCAGTTGAGGGACGTGACCATGTAATTGCTAGAATTCACAACTGTGGGATAGAAGAAACATCCAGCATAGTCCAACATGGACCTTGGATTTCAGGAAAGCTGATCTTAACAAGTTCAGGGAAATACTGGGTGTACTTCCATGACTAGATGTGCTAAAGGAAAAAGATACCGAGCAAGGGTGGGAGTTCTTGAAGAATGAATTGCAAAAAGCACAATCCCAAACAATTTCATAGAAGAAAAATGGGAAATATTTGAAAAAGCCAGTATGACTTTTTTTAAAAAAGTCTACTATTAGCCTGTTCTGTTTAACAAGATCCTGGTTTGTTGTATAAGGCGCTATGCAAATTTGAAAGATATTGGTCTACTCAGATAGTAACATCTTTAATTAAACATTAAACAGGGATGGAGAAAAAAAAGAAGAGGATGGGGGCAGGTAAAAAAGCAGAATGGGAAGAGTTGGAGGAGAGAGGGAGACAGAGATGGAGAAGCCAGGAAAGAAATTGAGAATGGGTTTGAGGAAAACTTCTTGATTATCCAAGATTTGAGTACTATGTAACACACTCTAAAAATTGTAGCAGTCACAAGTATTATAATGTATATTATGCAATATTGTCTAATAGAAATCATTCCGGAATATAATCAATTGAGAGGGTGAAGTTGCTGAAGAGAGTGAATTCCTACTCACCTCCAGAAAGACTCCACTTTCCTCTCATATAAGCCCATGAGGGGGGTGCACCAGTCTAAAAGGTCTTTCTGAAAAGACCACAAAAATATTACATAGTAACTACACCACAATATACAATAGAAAACAATCCAGATGTAATTAGAGGAGGACAAGGTACTCAACAGGGTCACAACACACTTCTAACCCTTTAGAAAGACTCCAAATTCCTTCCTTCTTTACAGGCCCATGGGGAGCATTCTGAAAGATCTCTGGCTGTTTGAAGCAGCTGGTGTCTTGCCAAACAAATAAATTGCTCCTTCTGCATTCCCTTTTAAGAATCACTTTTTTCTTCTTCTCTATTATTCTGTTTTCCTTCTGCCCAGACATAGCTATTGTGTTCCACAAACCCAGCTAGTTGAACTGGACTCCAAAAGTTCTCTTTCCTGGTCCCTACTCCCTGCTGTCTTCTAAAGAAATCACACAGATTAGCATGCCTAATGGCAGAGCCCTCCCATTCTAGTCTTATTTATCTTGAGGCCAGGAGGCCTTCCTGTTTTACTGAATGTGGAGGGGGAAGGTACCTGACTAATGAGTTCTAATGACCCAATTCACTAAAGCAGATTTTTAACTTCAGCATTTACTGAGGACTGCAGGAGGTTAGGTGAAATCAGTAGAAAAAAATAGATGATTAAATCAGACAATTGATTCCAAGCTCTCAGAAGGCGTTTTCTCAATCCAACCAACTACTGGAGGCATCTCTTCTGTGGAATACAAGATAAAGTCTTTTCTGTGGCTACCGCCACACTCTGGAACTCTTTTGCAATAGAAGGCTTGGTTGGCTTCATCTCTGTTGTCCTTCTGCCAGCAAATAAAACCATTTCTATTCAGGCAAGTCTTTGCAATGAAAGATGGCCTGCAGTTGAAGATAGCAGTGTGTGTGTGTGTGTGTGTGTACTGTCTGTATCTTCTATGGGTATCTCTTAAATTTTGTTTTTATATTATGTTTTAATTTAAGATTTTGCTTTTAATGTGTATTATTGTTGGATGCCTTAAGAATGTTTTTGGCAGAAAGGCAAGGTACAAATAAAATAAATAAGTATAAACTCTGCTATCAGGGATAACATGCCTTTGCCTACCAGTTGCTGGGAAACCTGAGTGGGCGGCTGCTGCACTCATGTCCTGCTTGCAGGTTCCCTATGGGCATCTGGTTGGCCACTGTGGGAACAGAATGCTGGACTAGATAAGCCTTTACTCTGATCCAGCATGGTTCTTCTTATGTAACAGGGTTTCAAAGGCCTATTATCAACTGAAACATTTCCTTTATAGCATCTGCAGCTCAAACACAGAAGCTATACATCAGAGCCAAGAGAAGACCATTGGCTGTGACTCCAAGAAGCAGAGGAACAGATCTGAACACATCTTTTCCCCTGAACTGCATCCCTTTCTGCTTCCAGTTTTGCAAAATCTTCCCACAGTTTAAAAAGGAACTTGTGATATAGCTCAAGAACTGTGGCTTGGAAAGAGGGGGGCAGAATCACAAGAGAAAAAGGGAGAAGCTTCTATGTAAGCAGGAGCCAATATAGAAAGAGATTTACAGAGGCAAGTTCTAAAATTAAGCTGGAACTAAAATGGGAGTTGGAATTAAAATCTTTAGGGAGCCGGTTTATGAAAAGTCAGTTGCAATGCATATGTCTTCCCAAAACATCAGCATATGGAAAGAACCACTTTCCAGCGAACTTGTTTTTAAGTAGTGAATGAGAACAAAAAAAAAATCTACTGGAAAATTGGGGTGTTAAAGAGCTCTTTTGGTGATATGGCAAAACGGAGGAGTTGGCGGTTACTGACATTTATGTTTAATAAAACCTTAGATTCAACACACAACATGCATCTTCTAGGAGAGAACTATAAAGTGAAATGTTAGCTTTTAGGAAAGAAGAAGGGAGGCACTGAATGGCTGCAGTGACAACAGAGCTGTGATTGGGCTTCTTTCTTCAGAAGAGATTGGATGGTTGGGGGGGTCTGTAAGCAGTTGGTAGCTGTTTTGATTACTTACTTCCCTTTGGGAGAATGATACTAGTTGCTAGTGTTACTTATAAGGAAATTTAAATACTTTGTTATATGTCCCATGTGGCTTGGATGAAATCAATTTCCACTTGATTAACACTGACAGCTTTTCCAGAAGCAGCCAAGTTACCTTGAGGGCATAGCATAAGGGAAGAAAATTCTTCAAGTGCTGGCAATACAAGCGAACTGAAGCAATGGGTCCTCACCATGAAAGTTAATTCTAGACTGCAGAGAAGGAGACCACAGTGTACACGGTAGAGGTAAAAAAGAGAGAGGCTTTAATGGAAGAACAAAGATTTTCCAAGAATCTTCTCGAAGTGTTACAACAAAGAAAAGGCACACTGGCTTTTAAAACACAAGGATTAGATGAAGTCCTGGATAGAATATACATGCTAAAATGAGTGTACACTACTTACATAAACCCCACTGATTTTAATTGGGACAAACATTGGGTTTAGCAATACACTTTCCTTGGTAGAACACACAAAACTTCTAGCAAATGTTTTAGCTACATTTTTTGGAGATAACAAGTTCTTGTAATTAAGGTAACTGATTTTGCTGAGAGAGAAGGGAAAGAGAAGATAAAAATGAAGTTACTTTCTTTTACAGATAATAGTTTTTTTAAAAGAAAATTATACACTTAGAAATCTTCTACAGTTTATTTGTACGTTTACAACTTGTTTAAGAGACAAATCACAACATAATTTTAAAGCATCATGTAGAAAAGGAATGTTGTAGCAAAACACATCATACTTATATTTCCAAAATGGCCATTTTCTATTTATTGTAAGCCCACTTGCCAAGCTGTGTTACTAAGCTGGGGAGAAGACATTCGCCCTGCAAAGTGCTGCACTTTTACCAGAGAAGTACACCCAATCACAAAGTTTCAAGTTTTCTTTTTAATAATAGCAGACTCTCTGTAGCAGGCTCTCTCTGAAAATACACAAAGGGTTTTTTCTTAAAAAATGATATTATTAACCAGCTCTCCCTTCTCTAGCTTCTGCTGGCTTTTGCACTGTTAATTCTTCTTTCTTCTTCTCATAAACCTTTAAGAGATATTCATCAGGCTTGATTTCTTTTTCCCGTAACTCAGACATGATCTTTTCCAACCTTTCCAGTGTTCTAGCACTCTGCAGCTTTCGAGTGGTGATATACAAAGTAAACTCCTCCAAGCCCATCAGTTTACAAGTATCGACCTCACAGAGATCTCTAACATCTTTGGTTTTATTCACTTGTGGGAAGAAAACAAGGCCTGACATTTTCTCCAACTCTTCAATGCTAACTTGGAATTCCAGTAGCTGGTGGTCAAAGCTGATAGGGTTGTTGGGGACCACGAAGGCTCCAAGTACCAAAGGATCTGTGGATGTTTCACTGTGTCTGGCAAGAATCACTTTGTACAAATGCGAAGGTACAGCCACATCATCTTTTCCAATTACCTATCAGCAGAGCAGAGAGATTGTATCACTCAAACTCATTTGAAAGTAGCCCACAATCCACCCACATCTACAACTAATATTTTCCATGTAATGTGCAATTGGCAGATAGATGAAAGGCTACATGATATTTGAAGTCTTTGCTATACCCAGTATCTGACCAATTCTAACACTTTGATGCAGAGCTCCCAAAACAGAATCAAAGTAGTAACTAACAATGTTCCCACAACACAAAAGAAAACAAACATGGTAAAAAGAAAGACATTTTAACTCTTTTATAGTTTGACAGAGAGATAAGAACAGATGTTGCAGGATAGATTGTAAAAAAAGTAATAAATTTTCTGTGAGGGCACATCTGCTCTGCAACAATCTTGATGAAATACCTATGCTCTCCTCTGTCTCCCAGGAAATCCTGAGAAATGTAGCACTTGTTGAATTATGATGACCCCATGAATTTTATAGGATTTTCATAGGCAAGGAATACTCAGAAGTGGCTTTGCTAGGTCCCTCCTCTGAAACGTAGCCTACAGCACTTGGTATTTGTTGGTGGTCTCCCATCCAAGTACTAACCAGTGCTGACCCTAATTGGCTTTCAGGATCAGATGGAATCTGTTGCCTTTAAGGATATTTAGGCCCTACTTTAATGGTCTCAAATATAAAGAGTGCATGGTATGTGCTAACAAGATGTTACAATGCAGATTGCTTCTGTTCTCTGTTTTATCTCACTAGCTCCCTTTCTAAGATACTAATACGATGCACATCTTGTTTCAATCCACACCCCCCAGCAGATGCTGATTTTTCAGTGGTCATCCAGTATGATTAGTTCTTGTTGAGTTGGGTTTATTCTTTCCTCCTGAAAGTTGCATTTGCATTTTTAAAAAAATCAGGGTTCTTCCAAGCCTAGTGATACTTGCCTCTCGTAAATGCGTAGACCTGTTTTGGCTACATAAGTCTTAGTACTGTGATAATGAGACAGCTATTGGTGTATATTATTCTCTACTGAAAAACTCTCAAGTTGGATTGAAGTAAGTCAAGACAGTTTAAATTCTAAATAGAACATGACGAGTTGCAGAAAAACTGATAAGTCATTTCTGCATAATGAGAAGCAAAATAAAGGATAACTTTGTAGCAACTTGGTTCCCATTTTTAATTGTATTGTTTATTTATTAAAATATTTCTATCCCACTCTAGAGCCAAATATCTCATATATTATTAGAACTGATTGGTGAAGATGGACCTCCAGCTAATCATCTGGGTTTGCCAAAGCTAATATTACTATATTACAGAAACAGAATAAATAATAGGCATTTCATATTAGTGGATGGATATACAGATAACTGAGCTTTATGTATTTAATTTATATCCCACCTTTCTCCCAGTATTGAGAAATGTTATTTACAGGTGATTTGATCTTGTAATATATGGCTGTATCTGACATAATGTTATGATCATATTGATAATTTAGAGGAAAATTATTAAATAAAAATAAAAAATATTTTAAAATGACAATTTAAACCACTTTACTATATAGTTTGTTGAAAACATTTCAGGAAACCTCTAGTGGGTTAAAAAGATACTGTTCAAATCAACACTGACGTCTGCCTTTTGCCCAAAGATTGGTCCACTACACTGATTGCACGAGTTCCATCTTGCACACTATACAACTGATTTGCCATTAAACTGATCAAAATGAAGAGATGTTAGATTTACTGTGATTGTAGGAACAAGCAATATTTACCAAAAAAACAGGTGAAATTTTATTTGTGACACATACGTTTCCTTTCCTTGCAGTACTAGACAGTTACAGCAGATTACTTAAAAACAAGTACTTAAAAACATGTGGCAAGTATGAAGTATATATTTGTGCATATAATTTTACAACACATACACACATGGGCTAGTAGGACACTGCATTTGCTCATTCCCAGGTAGACTAGGAGCAAGGAAAGATTAGCCTGGTCTCAAATGCAATTAAAACATCTGTTAGAAATCTTCTGATCATTCTGGAGTTCTCACAGATCTTCTTATACCTTTCCACCCTGAATCTCTCCTTCAACACATCTTGTAAGTCCGGGACACACACAGAGTTCTGTAGATGCTCTAGATTTCCTGTTCTGTTTGCTGTTACAGAATGTTCCTTCTGCACAGCATGGAATCCTGAATTTAGAAAGAACTGAGCACTTCTGCATGCATCAAACTTCAGTACTCCCATACTTCTACCAGAATATCTGTAGTGGCTGCAATGATGGTTAAGGAATGAGTAGTCTTTGCTTACCAGCTATGGCAGTGCCTCCCTATTTATAATGGGAGGTAGAAAGGTGGAGAAACAAGCTGTTTCACACTTTTGACAGAGCAAAAGCGAGAGCCTTCCTTCTACCAAGTAAACTAGCCTGCTATAGATTTTTCATATTGTAGTGCATTCTTTAGACAAGCACCCTGCGTTGTGCTATGTGGGTGCTCAACCCTAGCAAGCTGACAAAATTATTGTGCTAATAAGCTGTGTCTGTATTAGTGCTGCCTTCATTCTGAGACGCAGAACTAGCAAGAAAGCTTGAGACTCTAAATATTTGAAACTTGAGTGCCACCCAGTGGATATTCTGTTCCAACTATACTATTTGAAATGTTCACATCAGTCACCACCATCTAGAGCTGACACATCATTCTTTTTGATGCTTGCCTAAGAAAGAAACATATGCTTTTATGGTAAATGAAGAGAAAAATTTAAGACTATTCATGTTCGCATCTCTTTTGATTTATGGTCATCTACTGACATACAAAGAATAATGGAAGAGTCACTACCAGCTGATGCAGCAAAAACATATCCTGGACAGAGAACACCAGTGGACTTTAATGATAACTGTGGCTTGCTGCAATTAATAGAAAACAAAACTTAAAGAAAATATGCAAAATTAGATCCTGTGTTTCTGTCCCACATTATGGCCATTTCTGCACTATAGTACTATAGTACTGCACTTTAGGAAGGAGCCTCAAAGGCCCCTCCCTAAACGGTAAACCCCAGGATGCCATAGGATGTTGAAAGTGGAATATTAGCACTCTAACAGTCTAGTGCAGAAATGGCCTATGTTCCAGTGTCACGGCAGGATACTAAAAAAAATCAAATAGCATGTCATATTTAATCTTTCATCAGATAACTGTCAAATCTCCTGAGTGCCAAGACATTTTTATAAAAATTCAGCCTTCCTATCTATGCAAAAAATGGTTTAACATATATCTACCTAAAAATGACTTCTAAAAAAAGAAGTTTATCTTATTTATCTACTTATTCTTATTTATCTACCTTATTCTTCAGGAATTATTAGTTAACTGAATCCAGTTAACTCAGCCCAGTTTAGGGCAATAATAGCCATAGGTGTAATAATAATAAATCCGAAGACATTTTGTTTCCTCTTACACATATCCTACATGGAAAATATCCCTTCCTATAAACAAAACCATCCATGCAGACTTAATGATTATTGAAATACAGAGAACTGGGGATATGTTTATTCTTATGTTTTATTCCTGTCTTCAGTACACAAGCAAACTAGGTTATGGCTAGTCACAAAGCAAAATACTGTCACAAAATACTATCACTCACAGGCAAAGAGAAATTATTATAAGGATTTCTGGTAAGTGAAGTGAAGAAATAGCCGGAAACACTGAGGAAGAATACTAAGAAAGAATACAATGAAAAACGATTTCTGAAAAGTGAAGAAATATCTCCCAGGAATACTGAAGTCACATCTAGGATGTCCGGAGTTAAGGGCTCAAAAAGGCAATTTTAACCTGTATCCAGATGGATTTAAAACAAACAAACAAACAAACACAGGCTTGCAGAGAATGACTTCTAGATTAGAATCACGGGGATTCTATTGTACTTCAGAGGATAAAAATGGCCCATGTGTAGAATGGAGTGAATTCTGCAAGACAGTACTCAACAACCAAGAGCTGAAAAACACATGTTCACATGAGGCAGAGTATTTTTTTTTTTAGGAATTAACATATCTCCTTTTTCTGCCCTGCAGAAAAAAGTTAACCAAAATAATAGCTATGTCCTAATAACAGTACCAGTGGTGTTTTTCCTTCCAACTGGGAAAAGAAATCTCATTATGAACCTAAAGAATTAAGAAATGGACATAAATTCTGATGGAAAACAGCTTTTAAAAAATCTATTTGTATTTAACATGAATGGTATAGTGAAGTAATTTTCTTCCCCAACAATAAAATAGTGTCTGGTTGGGGAACAGCTTCGTCAGCAAAGTTTAATGGTCAACCATCTGTGAATGTCTGCCCTGGATCCTTCCATCCCCATCTCTCACAATATCAGTGGCTCCTCTTGGTCCTTTCAGGACAAAAGCATGCACTTGCTGTTCTTCCATCTTTGGGCAAGAAGAGATCAAGAGCTATACCCCCATCTAAGTTTCCTGTTGCTCAGAATAAAAAAGAAAAAGTGGGTTTTGGAGGTTTTATAGCAACAGGAAGATTCACTGGTTCTGTGGAGCACATGCCAGATAATGGATTAGAATTGGGCATGGGCAGCACCTTTTAACCAGCAGCTGTGACAGTATTTAAAGGCAAACAATAACTACTTTTATCAATTGAAAGGTCCTACTTCTGGTCAGGAGCTTCTTGGAAGCAAGTACTACAGTACTGGTCTGTGGCTTCCAGGCTCTGTTACCTACACTATAGGATGCCTAGTAAGGAAACATCCACAAAGCTGATTCTGTGGACTACACAAAACCGGAATGCTGGATGTAGAGCCTGGAAAAGGTACACTAAGATTCACACAGCCTGTCCTTCTACAGGTACACTGCCAAGACTCATCTGGTTCGCAGGGATGATCTGTATGCTTGCCATGTGACTGGGGGGAGGCAGTGGCAGTGGAAGTGTTAATGAGGCACATCTGAACCCTTCTTTCAATATTGTGTGATTATTCTCAGCTGAATTCCAAGTAATCACAGAACCAAGTATTTCACACAGCTGACTGGTCTTTGATCTTATTTCTTCTCCACTCGGGTAAGCATGGCTTAACTTGTAGCTTCCTTACAGCAGCTCAAATCTTCTTATTTGTTCATGTACTTCTACAAAAGATAGCCTCTGACTTCATAGTGGTACATTAGGTTCTCCTTTTAGCCTGGCAACTATAATTCCTTGGTGACTCCAGCTTCCTGAATATGCTTTAGCAAAGACTATGTTTGTCCTTACACAGCTAAGAATTGTTGTTGCTCTTTAGCTCTCACACTGCCTGTAATATTTCATAGCTTACTTTTTTCTTTCTCTCTTGGTTGTTTAGATAAATGAAGGGTCAAACTGCAATCACCTTTCACTATTATTTCAGTCACTCCTTCTAAGGTGACAAGGCTAAATATCATATCTGATCTTAGAATAGATGCAGATGTCTGAGAATGAACAATGTGTGTGTCAGGCAAAGGGCAAGCCTTAAAGAGATAATGACAGAAAGAAATAATCAAAGGAAGATTTGCAAAGCAGGTTGCTTTTCATGAAAATTACAGGTTTGGTTGTGGGGGAAGAAGGTGACTGGGGACAATGTGACACCCACAATTCTGCACGGATGCAGAAATAAGCACTACCACAGTGGTGCTAAGAAAGAAAAAGTGACCATGTTCATTCAGGAATATATTGTTGTTGTTATGTGCCTTCAAGTCATTTCTGACTTGTGGCAGCAGTAAGGCTACCCTATCATGGGGTTTTCTTGGCAAGATTTGTTCAGAGCAATTTGACTTTGCCTTCTTCGGAGGCTGAGAGAGTATGACTTGCCCAGAACACCCAGTGGGTTTCTATGGCTCAGTGGAGATTTGAATCGTGGTCTCCAAAGTCATAGCCCAACGCTCAAACCACGACATTAATCTTGTTGAAAATAATATCTTAGAGAGAGCTATCGGAAAGACCTTTCCGAGTAGGAACTATCTAACACAAATGGATCCAATCTTGTTGATTTAGGACAAGCTGACCCCTTCAGCTTTCAACAAGGACTCTTTGGTCATTTGGTCCCAGTACCATCTGTCTGTGAAGGATTGTCACTGAAACCCTGTCCTAGGCTAATTAAAAAGGTCCAGGCTTCAATAACTACTTGAAGAAGTGTAGGCACCTCTGCTTTATCACTAGCATTAAATATCAACAAGCCATCCTTAATTGGTAATTATTCCCCATAGTGCAAACATCTGGGTAGCTTTATACTATTCAGCGATCATGGGTGATTTCCTTGTTGCTCAATAAAACTGAACTGTACCTTTTCCCCTTTGTTGTCTGGACATCTGATTCTAGTCTGTTTAACCCTCAGGCTAACTCTATGGCAGCACTTACCAAGTTAATGCCACAAATTCACCAGTCACTGTAAACCGTACTTGAGAAAACTGCATCTGCTTCTAGAAATGATGACTCTAAGGGCTAGCAGTCCCTTCACTTAACCAGGACAATTATGTATATCAGAGATCTGGTCCAGCTTTTACTACCAGTTTTAAGAACATTATTTCTATATTTAGGCACATCCAATTAGTACAACTACAAGACATTTGTGATTCCATGAAGACAGTGAAAACTAATCATGACAGGTACAAAGCCCGCTTATCACCACCACTGCCAATTACTACTAGCATAACACTGGTTACATTATTGACAGGAACAAAGTTTAGCTGCAATTGTATTTTACCCCCCAGGTTTTGCACTTCTCATTACTATCTGGGCCTCAGAATAAGTTGGGCTTCCATATCTGTGGGCTCTGTATCCACAGATTCAACCAATCATGACTTGAAAATATCTCCCCCCTCCAAAAAAAAAAAAAATCCAAAAAGCAAACTTTGATTTTGCTATTTTATATAAAGGGACACCATTTTACAACACCATCATACATAGTGGGACTTGAGCATCCACAAATTTTGGTCTCCACAGGGATCCTGGAACAAAACCCTAGAGATACTGAGGGCCCACTATACTTTGAATCACTGGGCAATGTTTTCTCACAAAGGCAGTGGCTGAAATTTCTAACTTCATAAGAAAGAAAAGTCAGTAAATATTATCAAACCACAGGACAGGGCTGTCCCTGTTGTTTTATACCCCAGAAGCAATGGAATCTGGGAACAAGAGAAATCCCACAAATCTTGTCCACACTGGTTTCTACATCAGAAAACATGTCAAGGCCAACCCACAATTCCTGGTAGATGTGTTATTAAAAAACCCAATACATGACATGACAGCAAGATGTTGGGATTTTAATATTCAAGGTAGAATCCACACACATGAGCGAGTGTGCATGCATACTCAGATCCCAAGAGGACAAAAGTTTTCCTAAAAATAATTCGAATGTAATCCCATCTTTAGTCAGGCTGTTTAGAGTGTATTGAAAGCAATGGGACCAATGAAAAAGTTGCAGGTTCAATTTTCAACTTCTCCAATTACAGCAGGAAAAGAAACCTGAATGAAACTTTGGAGAGAAGTTGCTAGTGCAGACAACGGTCCAAAGCAGAAGCCGTAATGGTCTCCGTATAAGGCAGTTTCTTGTCCTTCTAATGGTTTGTTGTAGTGTGCCTTCATGTTGTTTCTGACTTATGGCAAGCCTAAGGTAAACCAATATGAGGGTCTTCTTGGCAAGATTTGTTCAGAGGGGTTTTGCTTTTTGTGTTCCACTGAGGTTGTGAGAGTGTGGCTTGCCCAAAGTCATCCATTGAGTTTCCATGGTCAAGCAAGGATTCAAACATTGGTCTCCAGTGTCATAGTCTAATGTTCAAACCACTACACCATGTTGTCTCAGTTTTCTCGCGTTCGAAACTTTCTCTGAGAAGATTCCTTTTGTTATATGTGCAGTGGCAAAGACTCTTGTATTAATATATGTAGTATGCCATAAAGGCATTGTCTTTGTTCAAACCTCTGCTAATGGATTGGAATTTGTGAATATAATTCAATTCAGCAGTTTCTCTTTCCAGTCTTCCTTAATAATTTCCTTGTTAAAGGACTGTGACCTATAAATCCCATACTGTACGTCCAGGAAGACTGAAATGTTCTGCAACTGGTTTTTGGGTATTGCCATTTCTAATGTCGGGTTTGTTTCCATTTATCCTCTTATGCAGAGACTGTCCTGTCTGTTCAATGTCGACTGTAGAGAGGCACTGCTGGTACAGGATGCCATACATCACACTGGAGGAAGAACAAGTAAATGCACCTCTGATGCTGTGGGTGATATTATTGGCCTCTGTAATACTTCTCCTAGAGTAGATGTGGGGACAGAGTTGGCATCTTGGTTTGTGATAGCATCTTGTCCCTGTATTACCATCTATGTTATGTATCCTGTTCTAAGTGAGTAGTTATTTAAGAGCTGGAGGCTGTTTGTAGCTGAATAAAGGTTTGTCACCCAAAGCTTGTGAGAAGGTTGTATTATTCTCCAAAGTTGGTTGTAGCTCATTGATGCACTATTTTATAAAACAGTGAAAGGGGGCCAGTGCCGCCCCCATGATCTTCTGTGGGATGTAACTTAGTGCAAAACTTAAAACAGTATGATGTCACTATTTTCAAACATTTTCTGCCTTTTTTTCCTTAGTATTTTAGAGGAGTTGGGGAAAGTAAGCGAACCTTTTGCACGAACTGTAAGGCAAAAAAGCCAAGGGGGAAAAAAATTAGATAAAATTATTTTGGGGGCCAGAGGGGCTTTCGGTAAGGTATTGGGAAATTAGGGGCTGTCTGACCCTCAGAGACCACACTTTCTTCTTCCTTGTTGCAGTATAAGGGCTCCAGAACCAAAGTCATCTGGAAATCATAAACAGCTGCCTCTTAATTTTCAGTAGTACCAATTAAATTACTTTTGATTAATCAATTACAACTTTCATGGAATAATTTACTATTTAAGTGCTGTTCAATTTATTTTTAACTTTTAGAAAAGTTGTTACCAATATCTCTGGGCATACGTGAGCAAAATAAGATGGTTCAACTTGTATTTCTTATTCTGGTTACAAAATCCAGGATTTTATGCAACAAAATTGGCACTAATTTTCTAGTGCAGAGAATATACAGACATTTTTAAAATAATAAATTTAAATAATATTTTAAAAATCAAAAGGGTCAAAAAGGCAAAGGTGGGCTTCTGAAAAAAGGCAGGGAGAGCACAAAATAGTGGACAAGTTTGGCCACAGAAAGAAATTTCATTTTCATCCAACTTTTCTTAACATTTTCATCCAGTCTTTCTCACAATGGGCAACACAAAATATTACAGTAAAGCTTAGCCTGCCAAACATCCTCCAGATAAAGTATTCTTGGCATTTTAGCAACCTTGTGTATAATATTGCATAACCCTTATCCAGTTGGACCCATTATACCAGAACAGACAAATGGAGAAAGACATCTTAACAGGAAGATGTTTGCTTTGTTGCCAACAGGAACAGGCAGAGTGTAAGAAGAAATTTATCAAGGTCTTAAAAGAGTCAGTGCCCTCTAGTGAGAGGATGACGCAATGCCACCACAGTAAACAAAATTAGTGGAATTTAATGTGCTTTTGTCATAGTAAGCTTTGCCTGAAAAATGGCAATTACCTAAGACTTCTGCAGGATACAGTCAATAGGAATCAAATTCTACCAAGATTTAGATGCCAGAACACATTATCCAACCCTGCACAATTCTCCCTGCATCAAAGGCAATATTGTCAAAAACATAAAACCAACATCTACAGGCATTCTCTTTATGATCCAGTGACTCTTTCTTTCCAGAAAGTCCTTTGTAATCCTTGAGATCTTGGTTGAACTCTATACACGGAAAAGAAACTTATTCTACCTCGTCTTCAGAAGACATTGCTCAGGTACAGCTGAGACTTCATCTTAAGGATTCCTGTGCTGTGCTCAGGAGCATACAGCAAGCTAGTCAGGCATTCTGTTTCTGATAGTGGCCATCCAGGTGTCCCAAAATGCTCACAAGAAAACATGGCGATGAATACATTCCTCAGTATGACTATCTTCCTACAAATGATCCAGTTTTTTAAGCTACTAGACCCCACTGCCTATGACAGTGATGACCACCATAGATTAATTGTGCATTGCATGGAGAACAATGTCCATTGGTCTAATTCCACTCAGGTTTACTGGATGACCTTAGAATTCTAGTGTTTTAGAAAGGAATCATTGTAACTGTCAATGTGAATCAGAGAGAGTTGGGTAAAGTACAGCCCACAGGCTGTTCTTCTGACCCCCAGGGGTCATTTTCCCTCCATTTTTTTTTTCAAATTTTGAAGTAAAAATTGCCTCCAAATGCCTTCGGGAGGAGTGTGGCAGTCAAAACAAAAGTTTTGCAAAATTTTCCAAAAACATTTTTTTTTGCCCCCCCAAATGCCCTCTGGGTTTTTGGTATTCATTTTCAGCAGTTATATAAGATAAAAATTAATGAGATGCACATGTACATATCTACAATACAGTCATCCCTCCACATTTGTGGGTTTGACCTTTGTGAATTTGATTATTCAGGAAGTACTTGCTTGCCTCCCCCGCTCCTCTTCCTATTCCCTTGCATTCCTCACCCCAGGCTTGCAAGGCTTGTGTTTAAAATGGATATTTTTTTCCCTTTTGGGTGAGCAAATGTCGCCCCCAGTATTGAAGGCATGTCCTCTCTGCCATATGGCTGCACATTCTGCTGTGTAATGGCCACTGAGTGGCCAGGTGCTCTCTTTGCTCCTATCTCTTCCTGCTGGGAGGAATCTCCTTTCTCAAGACACGACCAGAAGTAGCTAGAACACCAGAACTCAGTGCTCCACTCTTCTCTGTCTGAGGGGAAAGTACTAGTAAGCCCTTTCCCCTGTCTTTTTATTTCCTCCTGGGACTGCTCGGGCCAGAGGCAAGGGAATAGGAGGGGGATCATGGGGCATGAGTTATTCATGGTTTTTCCACTTTTGCAAGGGTTCTGTGCCCCAAACCTTCACAAATGTGGAGGGGCCACTGTAATTCATTTTGGTGCAACTCAACTTGTAGCACATTTTCCTACTTTTTGCCTATCGTCTATCCCACCAGGGCATGGTGAGCAGCCCCCTCCATGGGAGCCAAATCCAGTGGAAGGCCTGACTGCTCAGAGCCATGTGCCTCTTTTGGCCAAGAAAGAAGTTACATTTCCTTCTTTAGCTAAAAGAAACACACAGCTTCACAAGCTGAGCTTTCCCAGCTGAGGAAGGAGTGTCCATTTCCCTCCTCAGCTGAGAAGCACAATTTAACATGGCTTTGTGGAGCTGGACTTCCTGTGCATCTCTCAGCTAAGGAAAGAGTGTCTTTCTCCTTCCTTGACTGAGAGACAGAGAGGTACACACTTTTTTAAAGCCAAGTCTCTTGTGTCTCTCTTGGCAGAGGAAGGAATATCTCGTTCCAAGAGAAGCACAAGGGGAGCCGTGAACCTCTATCCTCTGAGCATGGAGGGAAACTCCTTCCTCAGCTGAGAGAGGTGCGTGGAGCCCAGCTATGCAGAACAAGGGCCTCAGCAAGTGACAGCAGCCATGGCCCTGGAGCAGACTGCAGGTAACTGAAACTTTGGATACTCATCTATCAAATACCAGGGACCTACTATATCACAATACAGACCCTGATCTCTTAACTATCATGCTATATTCCTGATTTTTCATTACTCTCCCAGAGACGTTTCCATTTCAAAATACTTTAGGTATTGGCTGTATGTGTACTTATCCTCTCACAACACTATATATCTTACAAGGATTTTGTTTACATTTTCCCTAATATCTAAGATATTTGCAGGTAAATATATACTTCTTAAAAAAACTGAAACCCTAATTTCGCAAATGTATATTCTTTTGCTTCCAAGAATGGGTGAAAGTAATTATAAAATACCGGTTTTCCAAATCTGGTGGAGTGTGGAACTCCAAGTCTTTTCCACATTACTGTTCACTAAAGTATAAGTCCTCCCCTACAAAGGTCCAAAATATAAGTTGGGTATCTGATCTTCTTCAAAATGAACAAACTCTGGGGTTTCATGGTAGCAGCTTGTAATTCCTATTATTTCACCTTTTGTGAATTAACTAATTCAACATCATTAACACAGAAAGGCAAACATAGCTGAGTATCTGTAATTGAATAACTAGGCAGATATTAATTAATGTGTGTGCTTAATCAGCTAATTCACACATCCACACACCATTTAGATTTAGTCCTTGCAGGAAGGAAACCCTCTCTTTACCATAAGAGGCAGTTTAGTAATGCAATGTTCTTCTTCTCCAAAGAGCTTGGACAATTTCGTTTTTTGCATAGCTTACTCAATCTACTGTAAAGCTGTTGAGTCTGGAGAAAGAACAAGGGATCTGATCCATAATAAAAGGAATAGTTCAGTGTAGGCAGGGAGCCATTTTTGCAAGGAAGCCTGTTGTCACTTTCACCATGCAGTTTTTGCAGCTTTTTTATATCAGGAATTTCATATCAGGAATTTTGAAAACTTGAATCTGTTCTTATAAAGAATAGAGATGCATTCAAAACATATGACTGATAAAATCAGTTTGTGGTGCCATTTCTATACCAATGTGAATATCAGCAGTCAGATGTCTTGTTTTTGTATTGTGGTGTTTAATGGCAGATATATATTTGACAAAGTTCCACATGACATTCTTGCAAAGAAGCTAGTAAAATGCGGGCTGGACAGGGCTACTGTTAGTTGGATTTGTAATTGGTTGACCGACCAAACCCAAAGGGTGATCACGAATGGCTGCTTTTCATCCTGGAGAGAAGTGACTAGCGGGGTGCCACAGGGTTGTTCAATATCTTCATCAACGACCTGGATGAAGGAATAGAGGGCATGCTCATCAAATTTGCAAATGACACCAAATTGGGAGGGGTTGCTAACACGCCAGAGGACAGCATCAAAATTCAAAATGACCTGGACAGATTGGAGAGCTGGGCCAAGGCTAACAAAATGAAATTCAACAGAGAGAAGTATAAGGTCCTACACTGAGGTAGAAAAAACGGAATACAGAAATATAGGATGGGGGATACGTGGCTGGATAGCAGTACGTGTGAAAGAGATCTAGGAGTTTTAATAGACCACAAGATGAGTCAGCAGTGTGATGTGGCAGCCAAGAAAGCCAATGCAATTCTCAGCTGCATCAATAGGAGTATGGTGTCTAGATCGAGGGAGGTACTGGTACCACTCTACTCTGCTTTGGTTAGACCTCATCTTGAATACTGTGTCCAGTTCTGGGCACCCCAATTCAAGAAGGACATGGTCAGGCTGGAGCAGGTCCAGAGGAGGGCGACCAAAATGGTGAGAAGCCTGGAAGACATGCCCTATGAGGATAGACTTAGAGAGCTGGGTATGTTTAGTCTGCAGAAGAGAAGGTTAAGAGGGGACATGATAGCTATGTTTAACTATTTGAAGGGATGCCATGTAGAGGAAGGAGAGGGCTTGTTTTCTGCTGCTCCAGAGACCAGAAGAAGGAGCAATGGATTCAAGCTGCAGGAAAGGAGATTCCACCTGAACCTCAAGAAGAACTTCCTGACAGTCAGGGCTGTCCGGCAGTGGAATATGCTGCCTCGGAGTGTGGTGGAGTCTCCTTCTTTGGAGGTTTTTAAGCAGAGGCCGGATGGCCATCTGTCGGGAGTGCTTTGAGGGTGTTCCTGCATGGCAGGGGGTTGGACTGGATGGCCCGTGTGGTCTCTTCCAACTCTACATTTCTATGATTCTATGATATATGTTGCAAACTGATTACATATCAACCCCCTAATAAGTCCCACTGAGTTTTCCCATGTGAGTATAGAACTGTAGGCAGAAGTGACTTCTCGCTGTCTGAAGCAGCAGTGTATTGAACTTGGAAGTACAGCAGAATCAATCTACTTGTACTTTAATGCGAGTAAGCACACCAAAATGCAGTTATCCTCTGAAATGTGTAATTCTCTGAATTTTTCAATACAAAGAAAATATGTGTACAAAAATACACATTGCAGGAGAAAGTAAAGACATGTATCAGCAGGTACTACGGAAAAATACTTCCAATATTCATATATCAGGAGAAACATGCATGAAATGCATATAAATGTTCATGCAAATGTCTTCTTTAAAAATAATCTCAAACTGATACACAGAATGAACTGAATCTGAAACCAGAAAAAGAAGAGAAATCCAGAACTGGTAATATTGGTAAATCCCTAATCATTCATATGTTATATTAATAATTTTTTAAAAGAAATCAGTATGTTTGCCTAATGCCTCCTCTTTAATTCTTAATCTCTCTGCTAATTTTGGTTTGCTAGATGAAACATGGTTAGTTAAAAAGAGATTCAGTGGCTACCCAACTAGTTTAGCAGTGAAGCTCCCTCAAACAAGTTGTTTTCGCTGAAGTATAAAACAAATACAAGAAAAAGATCCAGATTGTGGCAACACTTGGTGACAAACTTCTAAATTATGCATTTAATCTAGGTTCATTTTGAGTGAGGCGTAGGAGGAAAAATGATTGTAAAAAGATACATTTAGGAGTGAAAATCTGCTAGCAGACAAAAATCACTAAACTGACATTCTCTGGAGAGCAGCAATGCATAAAACAAGATGCTGTCATACTGATTTGCTCTGGAAGAAGATGGAAAACCTGTTTCTGTCTCTTCAGTGACACAGAACAGATTCTTCCTGTTGGCATGTTTTTTTAAAAAACATTTTCCAGACATATATTTATATCCTGCAAATGTATGTCTCAAATACCAAGTACAGTCATCAAGCTACATTTGTTTAAAAAAAAATTTTCAATGCAGACTGAGGCCTTGTGTCTAGAATACACAAATTCAACCAACAGATGAAACAACATTATCGCAGCATGTATGAAATTTCATGTTAGTTCCCTATGTAATGAAAACAAACAACAGCTTAGCGAAAGCATGAACACGGAATAAGGCTATAAACAAAATCTTGAGTTGGGGGGGTCTCTTCTCTCTCCACAGATATATAAAAAAGCCAACTATTTAATACTACAATTGTTGCTAATTTTTAACAGTTCACAGTTATCAGTTGGCAAAAATTCAGAGCTTATAAAAATTGTGTTTTGGATGACACTTCCTAGATTTTTCCAGTAACTATTCCAAGGTCTAGATAAAATCTAAGTGAGAAAATCCAGTTACAAACCAATGATAAGTCGATTTTGCAGTTCAGCACAAACACTAAATATTTAGGATTGTATACAAAAACAGCCTCCTGAGAATCTCTTTTATCTGAAACAGAGGGAAAGGTATAGGTTTCTAGTTCATTTGCCTATAAATGTAGCAACATTCAGTGACAGCAAAGGAAGCAGTTCCAGAATGTAACTGCATACTTTCTCAACATTTCTCATAATTACTACTAACAGAATAGATTATGCTAGTATATGCTTTAAACCAGGAGTGGGTAACTTTGGAAGACTAAGGTGCTGTATTAGCCCTTGGTTAGCTGCACATGCTCTTGCAAAAACAATTACTTTTTTTTCCTGTTCCCAAATATCCACTATGGGGCATGGTGGTTTGTTCTGGGCCCTAGAGGGCATGTTGAGACACTCTGAGGCAAAAAATGGGGTGGGGGAGTGGGGTGGAATTTCACAGAATTTCATTTTGATCCCTAGGAGTTCCAGGGGAGTTCCAACCATGTGGAAATGCCCCTACACCCCCTACAGATAATTTTTGGCACTCTGGAGTGCTCTATTTACCCATACATATACACACACACATATACTGTCCACCCATGCTTTAAATAAATAGAAACATTAATTACATTATTTACCCATCACACACAACCTCACTGTTCTAGACAGAATTCTGATTTATTTCACACAATGCTCTATTAAATACCCTCCTCCAGGCTCCTAGTGTCTACTCCATGTACACAAGGCATGCCTTGCCTTGATTCCGTGCCCAGCTCCCATGGGCTGTCACCAAGAAGGTACCACTGCTTCTTCTCAAAAGACATAGCTTAAGTTCAGTGACTTAACGTCACTGGCCTTCCCCATGTGTACAATCCCATATTTGTATTCAGCAGGTAAGAACAGCACAGAATGAGAGCACTACTTAACTGCAAAGGCACATGGGTTCCTAGAATCATATTCTCTTCATGCATGCAATCCCAAGATGGCATTTGGTACCAGTAAAAAGAAAACCTAGAGAACTAGTGTGGTGTCATGGCCTGAGCTTTTGACTAGGACTCTGGAGAACAGGGTCTAAATACACATTTAGATATGGAAATCCACTGGGTGGCCTTAGGCAAGTCACACTCTCTCAGCCTCAGAGGCAAAGACAAACCCTTGAACAAGTCTTACCAAGAAAACCCCATAATAGGTTTATCTTAAGGTCACTATAACTTATAAACAACTTGAAGGTACAGTAACCAGCAGAAAACTTAGAACGAAGAAAGATCCAATTAAATGGACTTTGCTCCCAAATATTATGGCTCAGTTTACACAGTGCTGACTGCTTACCTGATAAGTAACTCTTTTCTTCCCATCACTTTCCACCTGAGGTAATGTCAAGGGTCCTGAAACGATCCAAACATCTTCAAACCTTTCTGTCAATTCTCGGCAATACATTTCTATTCTATAAACATGCCAAACAGATTGGGTAAACAGATGGGAATCTGGAGAGGGGAGAATCTAACAATGTCTACAACAAAGGATTGCGAGTGGACAAAAATGCAACATTTTCCAGGTATACAAAATTAAGCATAATGAGCAGACATATTCCAGAAATCTGATACAAGTAAGCATTAATTTTCAACTGATTCCTACATGGAGCTTTAGTTCTGCAACCTGATCACCAATCAGTTTTCTGACTCATTTTCTACTGTTGCTAACAGAAATATTTTTCTTTACTCTCAGTAGCTAAAAGCCACCCCACATTCATTCATTTGCTAGAGTCTTCTCATATATGTTCTGCAAGTATTTGTGAAGGGATTTTACCATAAACCAACAAAACCCAATGCTACTTTTTTGTGCCAGCTAAATTTGTTTCTAACACTCTTTCACATTTAGACGCCATGAGGAAAAACCAAAAGTGTCAGAAATTCAGTCTGAAAAGTACAACCCCCACAAGGTAGAAAAAAATAATAGGAAATAAACTACTTGTGCACAAGGAATTCTATGGATAGCATCCAATATTGACATTCAACTGGCAGAAGAGGAGAATCAAACACAAATTAGAAGGGTGTGATCTGCCCTCCCATATGCCTCAAAAGCCTGGTTCCAAATATGTATTTATTTATTTTATATCCCCCCTTTCTCCCAGTATGGGATCCAAGTTTCAAAGGGCTTGGAAAGCATCTAAAGCCAGTTTTCAGAAAGCTCCAAAGGCCGCAGAAGGGAGAGGAGCAAACAGAAAGTCTACAGTGCTGTGATGACAGGCCAGTACATGCTGGACTAAGGCCCAAATTACTTTTTAAGGGGATCATTACAGGACTCCAGCCATATGAGACGATACTGAAAATATTCATTTTTCCCAGCATCGTTGTTCTGAAATGGTAGCTACCTTAGTCTCCTGCAGCACAGAGTTTTCAACACCTTAAAAAGCATGGCAAGCATATAGCTTTCAAGGTGCCATAAAACTCTTTGTCTTTCTCAAATAGGGAACTAAAGTTAAAAGGTCAGGTGGCAAAAGGTAACTGCTTGATTATTTCACTGACTAGTCACTTCAGTGATTTATTCAAAATTGCATCCTCTTCTTTACATTTCCTACTTTCCTTGATTGCTTTATGCTTGTGTTATTGTTTGGTTTACACCCCAGAGAAGATTCTTTGTTTACATGTGGCTGATTCACCAAAGAAGCCAATCCTTTCTTGCAGCTTTCTGATCCTAGCAGACAACACTTTGTACCCTGTTGCTTAATGGAAACATTCCTTTGTTTTTACCGTGTTGAAAAGCGTACAAGTGAGAATATCTGTGGCAGGCGAGAACTATTCGCAGACTCACCAGCATTACTAGCTACACATTAACAGTTAATACTATAATACTATTAACTGTTAATGTGTATTAATATGGCAATAGTTAATACTATTCCCATAGTATTCCCCCTGCCTGAAGCAAGCTAATTCTATTTCTTTGGTAGTCTGTGTCTAATTAATTGAATTTCATTCCATTTCATTGCATTTGTATTCTTTAAATGGTTATGAACCGTAATCCTTCAGGAAGGGACAGGTTATAAATCTCAATAAATAAACATTTGAACCCTAGAATAAGGCTTAACATGTATGTTGCTTGTGCTTGGCAGCATTTCCTTCCTTGCATACATAGGCTGCAGGAACTTTCCAGCTAATAATCAGCATAGAAATATTGGGTTGTCCAAGCTATCAGATAGAGAGAATCCTTACAGTGGGTCTTGCTCCTCCCTCACACTTCTGAGGCAGGGCTTAATATCCATCAATCAATTTCTCCAGCTTAAGTGAAAGCTAGCCCGCTGCCTCCGCAGGATGGCACAAGAAGCTTCAGTCAGGCTCTAGACCAAAAAAAATGAGCACAAAAAAATAAGGTACCAATAGAACACAAGCAGTAACAGAACCACCTCCAAAACTCACCAGAGAAGGCAATTACCCACCAACAAAGGCAGGAAGGACTCCCTCTCCACTACTGCAGAAAAGAAACCTTCACGGTAAGTTCCATTTTCCAGCAGTGTGGTGAAGGGATACTTAGTATGGGACCTACTAAAGTAATCATGATATTTCTTGAGGCGATCTGGGGAACTTCCACTGCTTCCCCTCCAATCTCCAACCCACCATCTGGCAAGCAATCAAGAGATCCAGTGGTGCAACTCAGCAGTGAGGGCCTGGGCTTCCATAAGGAGGGGTGGAAGGGAAGCAAGGGCATCAGAGTAACTCACCTGCTCATGCACGCTCGATTCCACCAAGCAAAGTGTTGCTGCTGGCCTCTTCTGCCTCCACAGCTCAACAGGGCAGCATCTAATCCTTCAACAAGGGTCAGGCAGTCCGCCAGGTGCATGTACCCTGCAGCACATGCATGTCCATGCACTGTCCATGCCTCTGTCCATGAGCCCCGCCAAGACCTCATCTCAGGATGATTAAAATCTGTGGGTAAATCTATTCCCATTGTTAACCATCCCCATTTGGGTGGAGAAGCACTGGGAGTAAAAGGTTCTCCAGCCACAAGAGGGGTTGGTTCACTGTTTGCTGGAGCAGAGCAAAAGCCCTGTCCTGATATGTGTGAGGCAGGACAGAACTGGGAGGAAGGCCTAGCTCTCCCACAGAGGGTTGAGAAATTGACTGATGGATATTTAAACTATGCCTTGGGAGTACATGGGAGGAGCAAGAGCTGTTGTAAAGACTTCTTCCCCACACTGCAGGAAAACTCTTTGTTCTATCTTACTTCTTGTCCTTTGGTCCTGAGTCACTTCATCTCCTTTTTTATTTCCTTTTAATTCTCTCCAATTTGGGCTGCAACCTCTTCAAAATGTTTACATATCTATCACAAAACTAAATTTTATACTGTATGTAGTTAATGTAGCAACAGCCTACCTATTCCAGAATCCAGCATTATTCTCATAGTTCTGAGGCACAATATTGGACAGATAGAAGGTCTCTGCCATGGCTTTCTATATACGTAAAAAGAAAAAAGACTTGTAATTGAATTGTGGATGAATGCCGAAGCCTACCTGAGCACATTAGGCAGAACAGTCAAATATTAATATAAACCTCCTTTTGCTACCAACAATCAATAAGAACATTTATACAGAGAACAATGCCCTGTTATCATGCAGTTATATGGTGCATGGCAATTCAAGACTGGAATCTTGAAATTCAGTTTACTTTTTCAATTACTTACTCCCCTTCCTTCCCTTCACTATAAGCTAGTTACAAAAACTGAGAATTTGACCATCCTCATAGAGAAACTAAACAGCCCCCGACAGATTCAGAAAATTATGGATTCTACTTCAATCCCATAATTCCAACAACAGCTGAAAATGTCATGGTGTGATTTATTTTAATTCTTTCCCATCCTCTTGAAAGAAAAAAAAAGTTACGAAGCAGTCCTACTGGTGAGTATTTGTTGTCTCCTGCTGGTGCCATATGGCCTCGTGACCAGCCACTCCCCATGTAGTCTTCATTCATGGCACTGAACATGGGAGGGATGTTAGGATCTGGTCTAAATTTACAATGTTTTCTGTCTGCATTGCCTGAGGAACAAGATAGCAAATGTTCTGGTAAACTTTTGATAGAAAAAATAATAGTTATGTGTAACACACATACACGCTTCTAAATAAAAAAGGACACTGTAACATGTTCTAGGACACATGTGCAATTCACATATGTGAGCTGTACATTACAATGGCCTCTTAGTTACATGAGCTCGGAGTATGCACGCAAGATCTGCCAACATTTCACAAATGAAAAATGTGACATGTGTGGCTGAGCAACATCAGAGTCTGGCCCTAAAGGTATGGCCAGGCAACAAGAGGCCAAATGTAATTAATCAGAAAGACTGTACAAAATTGTTATTTTATGCAGCGAAATCCTGGGATTTTATCTTTCAGGTTTAGGAAAACCTTAAAAAAAGAAAATGAGCTTACACGGAAGACCCCCGCCCACCCAGCTGAGTTAACTGAGTGCAAATTACTTTTGTACTTTGAATCAGTTGGTGGCAACTGAAGTATGATGAGGACAAAGGGAGAAAGTGGGAGGAGGAGATAGAAAGTGGGACACTTTAAAATAAGCTGAAATGTGGGATGACAAAGGATTAAATGGGGATGTCCCTACCTAACAGAGATAATTGGAGAATATGCTTACACGAAACTCTACACTACAGGGAAGACTGGCTGTGTGTCCTTTATTCAGGGGAGCTAGGAACTGCAGAGCATTAATGGTGCTAAGTAGCACCCCAAGATCAAGGCCAACATGCTTCCCAGAAGCTGGTACATGTTGGAAGAAGACAAGTGGCAAGATCAAGGAGTCCTCTCTCTTTTGCATCTGGCCGCCCTAAGCAAGCCTAGTACTCATACATAGATGTGAACTAACTCCAGCCTACCAAGATATTAATTACAGTAGCTGGACAGATACATACAAAGTTCACTTACCCAAGGTCTTATGTCTGGAAATATGTTCAATCACCCATCTAGGTACCCGTTTCGCCTGATCATAAGACAGTGCATGATTGGTATAATTTCTGATCTGCGTTCCAGCATTAGGAAATCCATACTTTTCCAGCACAGATTCGGTCAGGGGTTCTGAGAAAGAAACATGGAGGAGTAGGAAATCACCCAAAGAAGAGGTGACAGAAAATACATCACATCCTAAGAATAAGAATCAAAATCAATTTTATATGTGCCAATCTTATTATTGGCTGAGGATTTCCTCCCCAAAGTGCAGCAGTGTGGCTTCAAGTGAACAGAGAGCTACGCCTTTAGTGCTATGTGACATGCAGGAATTCAGCAGCTGTCGCTTTCCCTGTCATAAAAATATAGAGACAGAAAGGAGTAACTGGCTGAATTTCTGCTTGTCATATGAGGTAGTGTACCTCTGAGTAACAGAAACCAAGGAGAAAAGAACAAATGCCTTGCCAATATATTTCTGGGCACAGTTCCAAGTGGAGATGATTACCTTTGAAGCTCAAAACTGCTTTAGCACAGAATACAAGAACTATCTCTTCCTGACCACCCAGTCCGCTCCCTAAGTATCTTTGTGTGGAAATCATGCCCAGCCCTCTTGCCTTTTGCCACCTGCTTATGGCTTATGCTGATACTCCTGAGGCTGATGCCAAGCATCCTGACTGCTGGGCTGAGCAATCTTGTGGCTCCCCCTCTGATTTTTAAGACTTATCTGTTGCACCTGCCTCGGTTCTTACTATTCCTGTTTTTGATATAAAAAAACTTTACTGGATTGTTTGTTAAACTTTTCCTACAAGTTGAATGGAGCACTGCAAAATGCCACAAAAGGATAGGAGATAGGGGGAAAAAAAGAGGCAAAACAGAACACATAGAAAGTTGCCTTATAACAAGTCAGATATTGGTCAGTTCAGTGCAGCATGAAGCCAGCTGCATAGTTAAGAAGAGATCTGAACTTGCATCTCCGCAATTCATGCCTCAGCCAGAAACCTATGTTTTGCTACTTCTGGAAACAGATGCTGGACTTAGACGCATGTTTCATCTGAGGCAGCAAGTCAACTCATAGGTTCATATAGCAGAGAAGCCCTGACAGAAAGAGATTATGATTCCCAAGCCTCACCCAAACACAGAGAATCTGAAATAGGCTGAAGAGAACCCACTTTGCTTATCATGTAACATTTAAATCATTCAGTGTTTGGAAAGTTTTTTTAAAAATAGATAATTTGCTGTGTGCTGTAACCTTTCGCCCACCACTTCAGATTGATTTTTATGATAACAGTAATACAGATACACTTAAAGCACCATAAAATGAAAAATATGTCATTGCTAGCAATTAACTACTGGTGTGAGTGAGCCAGAGAAAACCACTTTCTCAATACAGTGCTGATTGATTTTTCACTGAATGCGAGGAGAAAGTAGGCAGGTGCTATTTTTA
Organism: Cyclura pinguis; assembly: GCA_030412105.1. Lineage (NCBI taxonomy): Eukaryota > Metazoa > Chordata > Lepidosauria > Squamata > Iguanidae > Cyclura > Cyclura pinguis. Next base: position 130,486,284 of record CM059604.1, on the reverse strand, counting down.
ATTCAATTTATATTTAACAATTTATGAAGAAACCATAGGTTGCTTTCTTTCAGTTTTAAGCCATGGTAAAAGATTTTTTTTTTTTGCCTCTCAAAAATTTTACTATTATTTTGCAAACAAAGGCAAGTATGTGTTAAAAGTAGTTTATTTCAATAGCAATTGCTACTAACAGAACACATAAAAGAAAAAAATATATATTCCATTGTGCAAAATCATTCTAGCATATGTTTTAAAACATAACTAGCATACCTCCCATGGGCCTCAAACATCATATTAATGAAAGGCAAGCTAATGACAGAAATTTTTGTAATGTATTTTCTTCAGCAAATGCATCCAGAATTCTAGTGAATGGTCTAGGACAGCAATTCTCAAACTTCACACACACACATCTCCTCACAAACTTCTTCAAATCTGCTTGTGATCACCCTAGACCAGTTAACAAAAGTATTTTGCTGTAAAAATGAAAGTATACCTAACATTTTATTTTTTAAAAAATGTCTTCAACACTGGCATCACCATCAAAATCAATGCCATGGTATGAAATCACAGGTCATAAGCACTTAATTTTCTGAGATAAAAAGAAATAGATTGTACTAGTGCTCTGTTAGGAACATCACTGTCCCTAGAGCAGTGCCTTGTTTGTTTATTGAATAATCTGACCCAAGTCAAAATGGCTTCTATCTCAGTCAACAGAAACAATAAACCCAACTGAAAGTCAAGGATATTCTTGCACGTTTCCTAACTCTTTTGTAGACCACCTGAATGGAACTCACTTTTTTAAGCCCCTTTGGTGCAGCTGAGGTTGTACTGCTGTTGAAGCTGAGCAAGTATGAATCTTAGCAGCTTCATGACTGAATACATAAAATACACACACACACACGATCACAGAGTAGCTAACTTTGAAGAAATGTTAGCATATAATTTATAGCACACTCAGCCACTGTAGGAAATGAGGTGCCACAGTGAATGGGACTTTGTTCTAATCAACAGAACCAGGGGCCAGAACGCTATATTTGAGCCTAATGACTACAACTGTTTCTTTGGTCCTTTCTGCATGAGGAGGCTGTGCCGCTGTAGGACCATGACGGTAGCGGCCAGCTGCTTCTGCACGACACTGTCACCGGTCTGCCGCCATCTTGCCTTCAAGTGGCGCACACATGTGGTATTTGCAAAACAGAAAAAATCCACTGCATGGTACTGCTGCCCTTCCCAGGCATGCAGAAGGGCAGAAATGTGTTGGCGATGCCTCCCTCCCCAGCGTAGTAATGGTAAGTCCTCGGCTGTGCTCCAGAAGGGAAGAAGCGGGGCCAGCGTGCTCCCCTCCACAGCGACCCGGCAAGGTTCAGAGGGGAGTGTTCCTAGTGCACTCCCCTCCCTGCCAGGGCTGCAACGGAAGGACATGTCAGAGGCCCGTCGTGTGGAAATGGCCTTTCTTGGAAATTCACTGTTAACTAGCAGCCAATAGCTTGCAGACCAGTGCTAGTCCACAGACCACCACTTTTTGTTCGTTTGTTGTTGTTGTTTAGGGAAGGGCCTTTAGAATTCTCAGCCAGAGAGCTCTGTGGCCTCAGTAAACTACAAACCCCAGAATTCCACAGGATGTTGGAAACGCAATAATAGCACTATAACAGTGTGGTGTAGAAATGGCTGTAGTCTTCTTTTCCCTTCTCGACCACCGTTTCTATTCTGACTTATGACTGAGCTACAACCAATGCTACTCAAAGAGGTGGCTCCTGGAATGGTGCTGGTCCATTACGTATTGGCTGGTGGTCCCTGGCAAGTTTTCTGGAAAGAAACAAATGCATCCAATGGGCACAAATTTAACGCCAGTCCCTGGCACACTGGCACATAATAATTAACAGTCCCATGCAACAGACAGCCTGAGAAGCATTCTCCTGGACCAAAAGACCTCTGCCACAATCCAGCTGACAGGCAAAGAAAGGGGAGAATGTATCTCTCCAAATACTATTGCCCTGAAATTCCTGTCAGCCCTAGCCAACGGTGGAGAACGATGGGAACTAAAGTCCTTTAACATTTGGAGAGTCAACATCTCCTTTCATAAGTTTCCGCAAGAGCACCATCTTTTAATTCTTCTTTATTTAAATGTACTCTGAAGGAATGCCTTCAACGGGATTGGGGGCAATTTTCTTGTGGGAGCAATCACAAAGGCCATTTCTGCACTAGCCTGTTAGAGTGCTACCATTCCACTTTCAACATCCTATGAAATCCTGGGGCCCCTCCCTAAACTGCAAACCCCAGGATTCCATAGGATGTTGAAAGTGGAATAATAGCACTATAGCAAGCCAGTGCGGAAATGGACAGAACGAATAAACCCCTTGAAAATGGTAGTTTTATCACGGGTTATCCCACTGTTTTCACAAACGGGCTGTGGACCACCCCCCTCACCCCCATTTTCCTCAAGGTAACGCTCCTTTCCCCCCCCTTTCCCATACCCTCATTTTCTCTATTCATAAAGTCTCCCTCCGGCAGAAAGCAACCGCTCCCGCCACGGCAACCTTTAGGCCGCTGCGCCTGCGCACTCCCTTCCTTACCCTCTCGCGGCGGCGGCAGCGGTTCTTTGAAAGAAGCGTCGGGGTTTTGGCGGCGCCGGGCTGGGTTCGGTTGCTCCCTGAGGAGCTTAATGGCGGCCAGCCCAGAGACGGCGGCGCCCAGGGCCGCCCCACATACAAAGCCGCCCAAGAAGCGGCTCCGGGCGAAGCGGGATCCCCACGCGTCCGCCATAACCGGGCTGTGAAGGGAAGGAGGGAGGAGGGGGGGACGAGAAGGACCGCCTTCCTTGCCCGCCTCGCGTCTTTCAAGCCTCATTTTACCTCAGGGCTGAGGCCAAAGAGAGGCGCGCAGAGAGCGGGCGCTGCTCTTACACCCTCTGAAAGGAAAAATTAAAAAAAAAGCGGGGCGGCACGTGTATATTACTCCTTTCCAACCTTTTTTAAAACTAATTTTAAATCCCAGTATGCTTTACATTATTTCTCTGAATTTTACTCTTGTACGTTTTAACATTTTTACTCTGCGTATGGGTCCATTTGACTCTGAGGGCATCTGCTTGAGGGCAGTTATACTGTTTCTTTTTCTTTTTCAAGGCCATTTCTGCACTAGATTGTTGTAGTGCTACTATTCCACTTTCAACATCCTATGGAATCCTGGGGTTTGCAGTTTAGGGAGGGGCCTCAAAGGCCCCTCCCTAAACTGCAAACCCCAGGATTCCATAGGATGTTGAAAGTGGAATATTAGTACTATAGTGCAGAAATGGCACCCTTACCAAATGGCAGTTAATATCTCAACATTCTTCCCAGGAGCTCGGGTAGATAGATCTAAATGTCAATTTTGATTCACAGCAATCCCATGAGTTGGTTAGGCTGAGTTACTAAATTTTATGGCATGCAGGGCTTTTCTCCCCAGTGCATTCTATTGCTTTCCTTCTTCTTTATACAGTCCTCCTTCCACATTTGTGGGTTTGACCTTGGCAGATTTGATTATTCGGGAGGCACATGCTTGCCTCTCCCACCACAATTTTCCTTCTTCCACGCTCTTGTATTCCTCACCACAGGGTTTGTGAGGTTTGTTTAAAATGGACGTTTTCACCTTCTGAGTGAGCAAAGCCTCCACCCTGGCTGGCAACGTTTCTTCTCTGGCCTGTGGCTGCACATTCTGCTGTGTAAAGGCTCCTGATTGATTGGGTGCTTTCTTTGCTCCTACCCTCCTTTCTCAAGATGGCTGCCAGAAGTAGCTAGAATACTGGAATTCTGCTCTTCTCCATCTGAGAAGAAGGTACTAGTAAGCCCTTTACCTTGTCTCTTTGCTTCCTTCCAGGAACACCAGAGCCAGAGGCAAAGGAAGGTGTGGAGCTCTGGAGGGGAGTTATTTGTAGTTTATTGACCTTTGCAAGGGTTTTCCACCCCAAACCCTCACAAATATGGAGGGGCTACAGTACTATCCTCTGTAGTTTCTCCTTCGGAAGGAAAAATTCTGTTTGGCTACTCTTTTAACCTTAAGTCTGAATAGTTTGGAAAGAATAAACACTACTCATTTGTTGTGGCAGCACAGAGAAATTTTTTTCCAGAGGGCAAAGTTAGTCCACTTCAGTATATAAAAAAAGATCTTGGAGCACCTTTGAAAGTGAGAGAAAGAAGTTGGTAGTACAAGCTTTCATAAACTGAAGCCATTTCTGCATTAGACAGTTATAGTGCTATTATTCCACTTTCAACATCCTATGGAATCCTGGAGTTTGCAGTTTAGGAAGGGGCCTCATGAACCAGCCTTGTGAGTCGTCTATATGAACAGTCTATGCTTTATATTCAGGGCATATATTCAGGGAATGTAGCAAATGGCACCTCCCACCCATTTCAGGTACACAGTTGCTAAAGGTAGACAAGTTTTGGCACAGGAAACAGAGAAATCTCTCTAGCACCTTTCCCCATCTCCAACAGGAAAAACACAGTTGTAAATTAACTAACAAATTACTGCATTAATGACATCCAAATCTCCCTCCTGACATAGTCTTGATCAACGTGATGGTAAGCCCTAGATATATATAACATATCTCAGCATCCCTGCAGCACATGTCAGAACAGTAAATTTATAAAACAAAGGCATATATCCAGCTTAACTCTGTCAATATAAGAGAAAGGCAACTAGAGGTGGCACAATAGCAGGGGTACAGTGAAACGGCAACGAAAGGGGGCAGCAGTAGAAGCCATTTTCATCAGGAGCTTTAGCTGCCATGCCGGCTCCAAAGCTCACCAGGAGCCAGCTAGATAGCTTTATCCGCTCACAAGAATAGCTTTTGCTGCTGTCCGCCCCACGCCATACCCCACTCCAAAAATGACTTATACCAGCCCAAGTCTCCAACAGGTTTCCAGCAAAGAATCCTAAATAAAACTTTTGAAATCCGGTGATCTAAAAAGGGTAGGTATAATTTTAGTCACGCAAAGTAGTTACCATTATAGTTAAAGAGTTTTTAAAACAACTTTTTAAAAACACAGTCTCCTCACATTCATTTCAAGTGCCATAAAAGAGCATGATCCAACACTTAAAGCATCTGACATATCTCCTTCACCATTGACTGAAGCCACATATCGGTAACTAGAAATAGAACTAAAAAATGTTTCAGTTATACCTCAAAAGGTAAAAATGTATCCCTTGTTAAACTGCTGTATAATATAATGATAGCATTTGGAAAAGGAACTCGTTATCTTAGTGATCAAAATAATAAATACTAATGGAAAAGAACTAATCACTTCCAAGCTTTAGGTGAGAGAGCTCATTATAATCTGTATTTGTTTAACATGTTTTCCTGGAGACCTTCAGACTTTATAGGATTAGCCTCTGTTATGTGCTAAAAAGTTTAAGATTTCATTAAGGCTGTTGGGACAAAGAAACAATAATGACACATCCTGATCTGAAGGATAGAAAAGGGAAAGTCCCTTACCTGAAATCACAAAAAACACACTGATACCTGTAATTTATTCTTTATTTTAATATACAAAAAAGATAAATTTGAAATAGTTCTTTCTAGTTTTTTCCTCCTATTTGTTGGAGTGGAGCTGCTTCACACAGGACAAAAATACTACATTCATACTGGTTTATTCGGGCACCCTATGCTTAACTGAAGCAGCAATACCCAAACTTGGCAGATCTAAATTCAAACATGAGACTTGTTTCTAAAATACCACAGTAAAAAGGAACAAAGATCCATTGCAAATTTATGAATTATGATACAATGTTTCAAAACATTTTCATTTCATAACTGCAGTACAGTGGATGTCTTCGTTAGGGCATCTTACGTATGTATATCTATATTTATATATAATATATATATAATATATATAAAAATCAGCACACTTTTCAGTCCAAAAGGGGTTACAGCAATGAGCTCAACTCTGTATACATTTTAAGTGGATACTTTAGGATAACTTTTGTTAACTCAGTAGTACAAGCTATCTCTGGTCTACATTTTTTTTAGCTACAAGAGTGAAATATAACCTACAACATTTACATTTCACATATCTTGGTATACAAACAGTACACTGGAATTTGAGCCAAGGACCAATAATCTTTTCAATTATTTTACCATCTGGTAGAGCTTTCTGCATTTAGCAATTTCCTAAACTAGTTACTTAATTCTTATTTTCTGAAGTTAGTCAAGTAGTCAATGTGGAAAAAAATCTTGCAGAAGCAGGTTACTGCAAACTCCTATTCAGACCTTCTATGTATACATTAAGTAACACAGACATAGTTATTCATCATAAAACTGATACGCACATCTCACTATGCTAGACTAGTTTTAGGACTCTATTTCAGTTTCTTGAATAAAGCATACCATTTCAAAGTAGCTGATGAACTGTGATTTAAAAATTTGATAAAATGAATGTTTTTCTTCTGCTGCAATTTTTCCCCTAAATTTTGTTTTGTACTTTAATGTAATGGTACTAAACAATGCAGAAAGCTCTTTCCACAAGAACTGACAAACTGTACTCAGGTCAACTTTACAGTAGAAAATTCACCAAACGTAAGGACAATATGTGACAAATATTCACAGGTGAAAGACTGTAGGCTTCAGTTCCCATATTTGTAAGTGGGTAGTCGGTAGATTGACAAGATGAGTGCCCTGGCATTGTGCAAATGTAGGACAGAGAACTGGAGATCAAAAGGCATGTTTTGAAATCTGCAGAAACCACTTTTTTGAGGTGTCAAGCATAAAAAATTAACTTGATGACTCTTAAGAGGCTTGAGGGAAGGGTATTAAGTCTCCTTTCCCTTGCAACCACTAAACATTTTGCAAATAAGTGACATGCTGACACCCTAATTCCTAAAAAAGAATTAGGATGGGAAAATTGTTCTCCATCCTGCTATTAAATTTACATTTGGTAGAGAGATCACTTTTGTTTTGGTAAACCACACATTTAATTTTGATGTATTAATGATCAGAAAAAAGGATTACTATAGTACTGAAAAAATTTCAACAGGATTGAAATATTGTTCAGTTTCTCCACCCTCCACAAAACCAAGATTAGTGAAAATAATGCTATAGATTTCATTCCAGAGAAAATGGTAGTGCTCTAATTTGCTGCAAATAGGGTAAAGGGGAAGATCAGTCTCTATTAGAGGGCTCAGTTAAATCTAGCCCTGTGCTCTGTCCAAGTCATACCCCTCGGGAAATGGATCACGTATAATTCTTGGCACACATTTGCCATTAGACCTTCAAAGTAACATTGACTAGACAACCATTAAAACACTGAAAACAGTAGAAATCCAAATATCAAGGAAAAAGGAAGCACTTATCAGTAACACCCTCTTACTGTTACATACATCCAATGCCATTGAAAGCTTGACAAAGAAGTTCTTTTGGTTTAATATTGGGGAAAATCACAAGCTTTTCTATTTTTAAGCTTCAGTCCTGGGGGTAAATTTCAATTTCTCCACATATATATATTATATATAAACACACCCATGTGTAGCATGGTTTCTTGCCTGCGTATGTTACAGTCTTGCAGTATGAAGAATCCAGAACGCAACACTGTTTAACATGAAGTTTGAGGTAACTGGTTCTTGAAATACCTGGATCACAGGTTGAATCCAGAAATAACAACAGGGTAATGAAAAGCAGTTTCTCTCTCCCTACCCACCCATCCCAATGAGAAGAACATTAAAATGCTAAGAGCTTACAGCAGTTGCTTTGCATGAAAATAAGTGAAGGCACAAACAAATAGTGTTAGACTTCACAACTGACAGATCCCTCAAAAGAACATCTTCGCTGTAGAGTTGTCCTAATAAAACAAGATTCATTAAACATTATTTACATTTAAAGGGCACTGAACTCTTTCCTAAATTCGGATTTTGTTTTTTCAAAGGGCTAATGTAAAAACAAGAGAACGTGTTGACTGGAGAGATTCTGAAAACACTATGCTAAGAATTTTGTCTTCTGGTAGTTTAATGGAAAGTGAAGTTGACTAACAAACAGTGGGACTATACTCAGTGCTAATGCATTGCAATAAAATGAGCCCTGGAAGAGTGTGGAAATGCACAAGCAACGTTCTGAAAAAAATTTAAGAACACATTCTCATATTGTGTTTTAGACAAGAACACTCAGGGGGTTGAGCACTTCATTGAGCTGCCCAAGTGGGTTTAACACCGTAGAACTTGCAATCTTTATTTCTTGTATATTCAGATGTAACATTTCCAAATCTCTTTGGTTAAGCTTCCCGCAGACATCATGAATTGAAGGCATAATGAAAAGGCAAGAAACAATAATTTTCACAGGTGAAAGATAGAAAGATCATGCATGTCTGTGGGATATGTTTGATTTCATACCCATGGTTAGGAGATTAGGAAATGTTACCTTTTACCAGGGTACGGAGAAACCTTCTTCACCTTCTGTTTACTGCACAAGAATTTGAACTTGACAGTGTCTCATCACTATTATGGAATCCAATGCTAGCATAATACTAACAAAATATCTCATTACAGATCATACTGTCAGTGCAGCATATATGGTCACTATAAAACTGCCAATATGTTAGAGAAAAGAAATCCAATTTGTTGTGGTTTTGAGTCGTTAATGGATAAAATCTTACAGCTTACTACAGAACACAAGTGAATCTGTTATCCATTAGGAATTTTTATGACAGTTGTTCTGTGGTGGTGGTTTTAAGAAAGTCATGCAGAAAAAGTCAAAAGTGGATTTTGTTTTTTGGGGGGGAGGGAGGGGAAGGAAGGACAAATGCACCATGCTGTCCCTAAAATGCGTTGCCAATTAACTAATTCAAGCTACATTCTCAACATTATTTCACATGTTAAAAATACACACACTTTTTGGATATTATTCTTTTTCTTTTTCCCTGTATAAATATGCATGTATTATGTGTACATACCTTCAAGTTGCCTGTTGACATATGGCAACCCCATGAATTTCATAGGGTTTTCTTAGGCAAGGAAATGTATTAGACTGCTAAAAAATAATTTCTGGTATAAAGTAAATTTTCACACATTTTACAAAATAAAAGTGTCCATTTTAAAAATGTAGCTATGCATTTATAAATTCTTTCCCCTTTCCATTTATGTGGCCAATGTTCTTAAAATGAACAACATATTCACACGATCATCAGTGTGCCAAACTGATAGCACTGGATACTTCCTGCTTAACTCTACAAATGAAAAACTGTTATGACAGAACTGCCATAGCATCACAATCAGGTTTTTGGTTTCATCAGTATTCTTTGCAATCTAAATTTCTTTCCTTCATAAAGACATAATGCCATATATGTAGATTATGAATATTCACTGTCCGCAACCCCCTCTGCCTTATTACCGCTGCATATACACAAAGATTTAATTCTACACCTCTAATTTTTTAAGACTGGTCAAATGCACACAGCGGCCGTGGGGCATATATAGCATTGATGTTTACATATTTTAATACTCCATCTTGGTAGAAACTATCCATACTCTTCAGCATTTGGGAATATAATTGAAGAAGATTTCCAGATAATGAAAAGAATGAGAAAGAAGCTCCATGTGGACATTTAAAGTTTTGAGAAGTGCCCAAAAATACAACAGTCACTGCTCACAAAGAAAGACATTCCCTCCCCGTGTAGAGTTTCTATATAAGAGAGCAGATGACTGAGGTGTGCTTAATTCATTCCTACTCATTCGCTGCAATTTCTTTATGGAGGGATGTGTTGAACATGAAACAGTACTTCTTTTTACAGTTGCCATTTTAATGAAAAAAAATCTAGCTATTAACAAGCAAGTCAAGTAACCTATTTCCATGGGTTGACTTTATTAGCTCCTCCTTCCTACTATTTCATCTTGAAATTTAGCTTAATTCAGAATAGTGGCAAGTGTCAGTTCAGGACAGGAAGCAATGGAAATCAAAAACCTCCCTTATAACCTCCAAATCAAGAACTTCTCTTCTTGGAAGTTCTCTTTACTTCTGCAAGGAATTCTTTGGACTGAAGCCAGCTTTAATTTCAGTAGGGAGAGGTTTGGATTATAGGTTACTATTTCTGCTGGTAACAGCTTTTTATCTTTTTAATAGCAGCAGCTATAGTTAGTCCACCATCTGTTGATTCTCCAGTGTGAAAAAGAAAACTTCATTTGTAATGGTATTTAAAAGGTCTGTAGACGCTATAAAAAGTTTGAGCGAATAATATATCGGCACCTTTCATGTGTTAAACGTATGGGGGTCTTCATGTGAAAAAGAAGGTTCCATCTGGATGTTGAGGAGCGGAGTGCTTGCGCAGTGAATGATGTGAGGACTTGGATCAGTGGTGTGACCCCGATTCCCAGACCATCACATGGAACCCACTTTATATGATTAACATATAAAGCAGTCTTCTGTGTACACTTTTCCCTCACAAAATAGCAGCCTCCTTTACATTTAATTCTATTATTTTGGGAAAAGCAACACATGGCCTATTATAATATCTAAATTTACTGCAGTAACCAAGTACTGTGCATCAACATCTTCGTCCTTCCCAGTGCTTAAATGAATAGTTCAGATGTGCCAGAAAGTATTTTTAAGAAATCTTCAAAATGACCTACCACGGTCAGATTGCAAAATCTGAAACATAAATGTTTCGTAATATTAAGAATCGCTAATTAGCATGAATATAATTACTTATAAATTTGTGGTGTTTATAAACCTGATAAAGTAGTGGGAATTTCAAATGTTTGGGGAAAAGGTTTGGAAACTGAAGATAATTTTGGGGATCCTGTATCTGAAAGCCTCCATTAAAACTAATCTCCTCATTTTTTTTAGAGAGCATAGCTTGAAGGTTTTTCACAAGTGTTATCTGATACTAATTATACCAAATATAATAATTCTAATTTAAGTGGATTATGTCAGTGGTGGTAAGATGTTCTTGATTCTTGTAATCACTTGTGGTGGTTTTGTCCATGGATAGAAGGTTTCTAAACTGATATCTTTGTGGAGTTTAATTACAGGGCAAATGTTGCAGTTGCTGGTGTCACCAACAACTGAACTTCTCTTATTATCAGTGAAGATTTACAGGTATAGCATAAAAGTTTTTATCTGTGTAGCAATACTTTCAACAATTGCCATGAACTAGAAAATGGTTTCTAATCTGGTTGCACATTTGCAGAGTCAAGTTAGTCTAAAGTTTTGAATACCATATAGTTGACTGGAAGTTTTTATAGTGTTTTGTCTCTGTTTATTGACTTTGTCAGTAACAGTTCCAATACTGCTTATCCTCCAAAGTTGTAGGTACACCTTTGGAATGATATGCTAACCTCTTAATTTTGGATCCTTTTCAATCTAGCTGTATTGTCCAAGGTTTTTCTTATTGCTGTTATTGAGGCTTCTAATGTAATGTTACGTGTTCTTTATATGACTGTATTGTTTAAATAAAACATTAATTAAAAAAGAAACTTGTCACAATCCATGAATCTAATACCAAGTCTTGAAATCTGTTGCTATAATCTTAGCGAGAAATCTAGAGATAATTATGTTGATTACTGTTTTATTCATTTATATCCCATTTTATTCTCAATGAAACTCAAGGTGGCTAAGAGCAATTAAGGAGACAATTCAGCACAGGTCATATTTTAGGGAACTGATTTTTAAAGAAATGGAGCCAAAGTAATGTTAACCCCAGGAGGATTTTTCTTGCAAAATCTAGACCTTATATTTATGTATTAACCTAAATAAAATCTCAGTGATATTTCTAAGTGAGATGGCCATATGTAGGAGGTTGAATAGATTTTAAACTACAATCTGAGACCTACTTATTTATAAGAAAGCCCCACTGAAGTGAGTGGCACTCGCTTGATAGATAGAACTAACCTATAAGAGTAGTCAATATTCCAGCAAATAAACTATTTTAGAACGGCACCATAGGCTAGATTTAGTGATGGCTTGTTGGCACAGATACTTTTATACCTAATGGGTTTGGGAACAATTTATTCTTATGCACAGCATCACCTATGGTGAATGCTATCTTATTGCTATACCAAGAAACCTCTTTCAATCAGCTACACACAGCCAGTCAAGGGCCAGGAAGATGGAAGATATGTGAACTCTTTCAATAATGAAGGAAACTTGTGGACATTCAACTAAAAGTAGCTGCATCACGTTAAGTTTTATCAATTTTTAAACATGCCTATTTAAACACCCAGGATGCCTTTGCATTGAGGGGGCAGGTGTACTAGAAAGGAGGGCATGGATAACTGGTGTGCTAACAAGGAGCATGCACATAATTGCACCTGGTTTGTAGCTGACCACAAAGTTTTTCTTCATGAACTAGTGACAAAATGATCTGTAAGGAACTGCAAGAAAGAGATGTCTTTAACAGATATAACACAGTTAATTCTGGTCAAACATTGTACGCCTTACAGTGCCCTGCAATAGAAACAACTCTAACGCAATCAGGAGTGAAGGGTTTGTATGTGTGTGCACATGCTTCTCCCTTTAAATAAAGAGAAGGTTGAGGACACTATCTGGTAGGCTATAAAACTCATATGGCACTTTCAGAAAATACTTTAAAGCTTAAAGAAACCAGGATGTGGTTGGTGTGTGTGTGTGTGTTTGTAAGCAAAGCAAAGCAACTGCTGTAATAAGCCTGTTTTAGCTATTCCATAAATAATGCTGCAAGAAAAGAAGAAGGATATCCAAAGCAGCAGTTATTAGAATAATTAAAAGACAGCACATCTTTTCCCACTGGCATTAACAACCTGTATCTTAAACTTCACATTTAAGAAGACATACAAGTACAAGGTTTATTTCATCTTAATTGTTCATCTTCCCCAAAACTTATGTTATTCCTCTTTACAACATCAATCACAAAGATAAAAGTATAAGGACTTTTCCCTTATAATGTCACTGTAGTCCAGGTCTTGCAAAAAATTGTGTCTTACCATTCATATGTGGGGGGCCTACCAAAAAATCCTTCCTTCTTAGGGTTTGCAAAAATAAAGAGGTAATTAAATGCTCGGCAAGCCACAACATACACTGGATCACAAGCTGAACACACCTGTCTTAGTTTAGCACCTCCTGATTTTCCAGCACAAATCTAGTACCCATGCACTGTTCTGGGCACTATTATCTATTTTCTAAAGTACTTTCCAGAGCCAATCCAGACCCAGGTTTATGAATTAACCAAGTGCAGTTAGTCCACTGTGGAATCACAGTGAATGGCAAGGAAAGATCTTTGCTTGAAAACTTTTACATATATTCTAAAATCATAGCTAGTAAAATGATCATTGAGCCTAACCATTGGTATGGAAAATATGTTTCAACATTAGAAATTATGAATAGGGTGTTTTGACACCCAGAAAAGAGGTCTGAACAAACAGTTATTAATTTAAAAAACTTGTCTTTCTCAATCCTAAAGTAGGTTATTTCAATGTGATCCCACTATTTTCTTGGAATTTACTCCCAAGTAACTAAAATGTTAAGCCTAGTGTGACACAAGCACCAATCAGTGTATTTATCCTAAAGCTGCTCTGGTCTTAACAAAGCAGCAGCCAGTAAAGACATGCCAACAGGGTTTCCTCTCCCCCCACTTTTCGATCTCATCTGCAGTAGGGGAGACATATGTCTTCCCAAGGGAGGGATTGGATGATCATCTCCCATAATCTCATCCCCTCCCCTTTGCATAGGGCCTGGAAGCATGCTTGTATTTTCTTAAGCAACATTATCATTGTCCCCTCTTTCTTTGTCTTCAAAACATTAATTCTCTGGGGCAGTATGATTCCACATATGCATCTAGGAATATGTTTTTCCCCACTCTTATATCCTTATACTATGAGACCCACACTGAGATCCTAAGTTGCAAATGATATCCCAACTATTCTAGAGTTGTCCAGCTACTGCAGATTGGAACCAGATACAAGCACTGGGAGCAGGCTTCTTGGTTCCCTTCTCAACAGTCACTCTTGCCCCTGGAAAAGGCTATCCAAAAAGTTGCAGGGCTCTGCTGAATTTGGTAGTCTGTGATGCATGGAGCTAAATGCGAAGGGAGGAATGCTCAAAGACTGGGTGGAAAGTGCCTTCTATAAATGGAGCTTGGCTCACGGACAGTGCCTCATCCAACCATTTTTGTAGTGCTTGCAGAAAACTGGAGGAGCTGCTATTGGAAGGAACCAACTGAAAACTCCATTTTTGCCAGCTGAGTTGCATGTGCCTAAATCTGGATTCAATTTATGCTTTAGCGTAAATGAATGGGAATGAGAATTGTGTGACCTTTGAGATGTTGTTGAACTGCAACTCCCAGATTCCTTACCACTGACTATGTTGGCTAGGATTGCTGCAACTTGCAGCCCAACAGCATCTTGAGAGCCATACAATTATAATCACTGGATTAGATTTCAGCTTGTCTGTTTGATTACTGGTTGATCATTCTTACACAACTAATCTTTGTATCATTCAGTTAATTTAATAATTGACTTTGTTTGAACCATACAGTTTTCATCTTTTGATTGATGTTGTATCCAAGGGAAAAGTTGTAAGTATTTCATGAAAAAAATGATGCACTGATTTTCATTACTAAAACAGCTTGTGCTCCTACTACCCAAAAAGTAAGAGAATGGAAACAGCCTTCACAAATAACAGTGAATAATGCCCAGGAACCTTAGATAGGCAGTTATTCTAAAACCGTTTACACTTATTTACAATGGTGCTTTATAAAAACAAAAACAAATGAAATAATGGTAGCGCTTCCTAAAAGATTTTGGAACTTTTTTTTTCTTCATTTTTTTTTCTTTTTGTAAAACTCCCTTGTCATAAAAGCCAACTTACATTAAAATATACATACTACAAGACAACACAACTAACAAAATATATAATAAAACTCATACAAGTAGAAAATTCTGAGGTATTTCTGGTTTGAGGTGGTCTGTGGTCATGAAGTTTTTTCAAAACATTTTTTAGTTTAAACCTCGGAAGCCACGTAATGTGTATGTGTGTTCTAATTTTTCTTTAAAAAAATCATTGCATGTTTTGCAAGTTAAAAAAATATTTAAATGTTGAATCAGCAGCATTAGGAACATTCACTGACTAGAGCGAGTTTATGGCATAATAGAATTAGCTGTCTTTAAATATGTACCACTGTTAAGACGAAAGAGTTGGATGACAGAGTTCAGAGAATACAAAACTACAACAACAACTGGGAGGACTGTCAACCTATGCATCACTTAACCGGGGAGTAAGCCCCATTGAAGAGTGAAGCTTACTTAAAATTAGCATGTATATATCTGGATCAGTCTGGCCAAATAAATTATACACACCTACACCACAAATAAAAATTGCTTCAAACCTGTTTCAAAATGGGTTAAGTGCTATAGCATCCACCAAAGAAATCTGAGGTGTAACTGTTTGAAGACATTGATACTTCTGTTTAAAAAAAGGAAATTCTCTCTCTTCTACACTTGCTGAAACGCTATGGTAGGTACCCAATGCAAGTAAACAGGTTTGAAACTAGCTTAAATTTGCCATGTATACATGCCCTAAAGATGCCTCCTTGGAAGTACAGATGAATTGAGCTCTAATTATGAAATCAGGAAACTTTGAACCTGACAAATGACAAATATTGAACATATTTACTTGGAAGTAAGTCCTACTGATTTCAGTACCACTTAGAAAAAAAGCATGCTTCAGATCACAGTCTATCTAGCCTTCCATACTGTGTATTAATGTTTAGTTGCAGTTATTAGCCATTTTATTTATAGTTTAGCAGTTTCTTTTCCTTCATATTTTGCTATATTTTTAGAAAGCAGAATTGTAGAATTTAACACTGCTCTCTTGGATACCTTGTAGGAAATCTGCAGTAACTCAGTCCCAAGATCTAATTCTCTGAACAAATAAATATAATATAAAGGTTTTATTTTTTTTTAAACTATTGAAGCCTGAGATATTAAAAACCCATTTCTATTTGTGATTCTCTGTGACCCAACTTTCTCTGTTCTCTGCAGCAGCTGAATACTCTGCCTCAAAACTTGCCCTTCCTCTCATTAACAGTTTACCTGAGAAGTAGCTCAATAGCAGATGTTTCTCCAAATGCTGCAAAAGTCCAACGTTCTCTTTCTCCCCAGCCCTATTACTAAACTTTTCACTTTCACTTCTATCATCAAAGAGTTAACATTCTCTTCTCAGTTTCCTCTCCCTCCCCCCCATTGTTAACAACAACACCCGTTAGACCCGTAAAAGACACGTCTGCTTTTTCTTTCTTTTTAAAACTCACTGTCTAAAATAGAAAAGAAATAAGAAAAAGAAAAGTTAGGGGGAAAGTCCATTTTGAGGTGTGATCTTATGTAACAGTCTTAAAATTTGCAGCATGTCTTGCAGATGGATAAGTTGTTTTCTTGATATCACTGAAATTCTGTGTAAAAAAAGACAGACTGGTAAAAGAGAAAACTCAGAAAGCAGGATCATAAGGAGAATGAAGTGAGTCTGTTGAGGTTTTGAGGTACCTGCACCATATCTGCATTCATTAGTCGGCACCCGAATGCTTGCTGAGATGTCCTCTTTTTCATCTTTTTTTTTCTTCTTTTTAATACAGTAGAGCAATGTGCTGGTAAAATTGATCCAATCAAAACAATAACAACAACAACAACAATAATAATAATAACCATTCAAAAAGTCAAGATTAAAATAGCAGCTGCATTCATGTATGTGTGTGTGTGTGTCTGTCTGTCTGTTGGATTTGTGGTTTAACTTCTTTCTTTTCTTTCATTTTTCTTTTTTTTAATAAATCCACTGAGTCTGGAAAGACAAAAAAAAAAAAAGGTGAACCAGGATTTAGATACTTGATTCTTTGGGCAGAATGTCCATGTTGGTGACAGAAGTCACGATGGAAACGAGGCAGTCCGAGGTAGTACCGTTTACCGATTTACGTATCTGAGAAATACGTTCCTCCACACAACCTGCTGATAGGCGTGCCTCCGCATCGTGGTCCCAGCATTCCTCAATAGTGACACAAAGCTGCGCCAAACCCTGGATACAGAAGAGAAAACAGAAATGGGGCTGAGTTTAGCCAGTGGCTGGGAGGTTATTAACAGTGACAATTAACTCTGTGCCCCACCAAATACACTATAGGAGGATGGAGGAGAGGCGCTGTGTGTTGGGGCACCAGTTGTGAATATTCTTCCCTTAGAGCCTGATTGGTGCCAACACTGTATGCCACATTAAAATACAGAAAGCGTGATTATCAAAAGTTATATTTCTTTTCATGGAAAAAACATCATTATGTCCCTGTTATCCTAGATAACATTGGTCCAAGTGACTTCCAGGCTCAGATATTCTGCTGTTTCCTCCACCTTCCCAATATGGCTGCTCACAACTGTTGCAAACTAAATAAAAAACCATTTTTAATCCATTTTTTAATGCCTCAAGACACTTGCTTTCTGCAAAACTGGTGAAGAATATTACTTTGACTTGAAAGGAACATCCAGTTCTGCACTGCATTCCTAAGCCTACTTACTAAGGAAGGCATTCTAAAAGTATTAATGAGAAAAGACGTACAGGATGTTTAAGCCAGTGATCCTTGAATGCAGGGCGCATCTTCTTGTGAACTACCACCTCCTGTAGGTCCTCGAGGGATGGATGCTGACCTATCTCTTCTTCAAAAGGCAGCATGTACTCATCCACTGGACCTGATTTTGCACAGTAAATCAATGGAACAGACAGATTAATTTTGACTGCGCGTTTTGCTAGTAACACAAGAAAGCATTAAACTACATGCTTCACAAATATCTATCACGTGTATTTTGTTTTATAGATAAAGCTTGTCACCTATCCAAGAAGTGCCTAACAGATAAGTAGGGGTGAACAGATCAGTTTATTTCCAGTTCATGTCACTTATGCATGTGTTAACTTACAAGTCTGTTCCATCCCACTGCTGTATCAATCTTGGAATTTGGAAATTATCAGCATGAAAATTCATTCTTACACTTTCTTAAACATTTTCTCTCAAAATACATTTTAAAGCACATTTTGATTTGTTTCTTAGCTGAGAAGTTCTGCACCATTCAAATGCATGAAATCTGAGGAACTGCTGTGCTCTAATTCACATGTTAGTCCATGAAGTACAGAAGAGGACAGTCAGTACTGCAGTTTGCAAAACCTGAAATCCCCAGACATAATAAGAGGTATCTCTAATAAATCTCAAAATGTTTAAACCTCACCTACCAGAAATTTTGTCTTAGTTCATGGATGATATTCCCAGACACTTAAACATGGTAACAATATTTTCAGTTTACTTACTAGACGAGTAACTTTTAAAAACATTTCTAACTGCCCACCTGACCTTTTTACCAGGGGCAGGGGCTTGAACACTTTGTTTCCATTGCAACTTGCCATGATTACTTTATTCATCCAAGCCAAACAACAGTAGTTAGAATTTGGTTTAAGCAAACAAGTTAGAATCATTAACCATGCTTGAATTGGGTTTGTTAGTTGAAGCTAACCACCATTTGTTTTATTTTAGGAAGAATTTCACCACAGTTAATTGAAAAATGAAGTGCATGCTGCTATCTCCACTCTGTGCTTTCAGGGTAGGAAACAGAACTGGAGTGTAAAGGTCTGAGGTTCATTCAAGATCATTCCTGTACCACTGCACTGTGGTTTGGAGGCAGAAAACACCCGTTCGCTCTAAATATTTAGTGTATGATCTCATTCTCTGGGCATCAGACACTACAAAAAGGTGCTACAGTTGGTACTGAAAACACAAACAAAATACTCTAAAAGAGAATAGAGCATAATGGCTTATATCCTGAACTAGCTGAATGAGATTATTACAAACACTGGCATTGTTCCATAAGCAATCATACAACCACCAACAAACAGCAAGCTCATGTATAGGAAATTTCCTAACAAAGTCACAATGAATGGTGCAAACTGTTGTGCAACCAGAATCAAAATTACTGGATTTGACTTGGATACAACCCAGTTAAAATTAAACCAACTATTCAATTAGACTAGTATTTTTAATAACCACAAAAAGAGGGGGTCAAGTTATATAGGTCACTGAATTCAAAAGGCTCAACAGATGAACAGTGCTTGCCTCCGTTAAATGAAAGTTATCAGTAAATCATACAAACTGTAGATGATTATTTGCTTAAGTAAGCTATTCAGTTTTGCATATAAATAACAATTTCGATTCAAGGAGTAATTTCTCTAAAAATAATTTTAATTTTTATTCAGAAGCCAAATAAAGATTATAGTTCCAAAACTAATTATGCAAGAAAAGGGACCACTTTATAAACATTCAGTTAATATCATTTGAATTGAAAACCAAATATTAATCTGACAACAAACATGCTAATAAAATAATCTCTAAAAACATCAATTATCACCTTAGCTAACTAGTGTTCCATTGAAAACATTATTTAAAATATCACCATCATCATTATTTTATTATTATTTAATTCATTTATATCCCACCTTTCTCTCAATAATGAGATTAAGGCAGCAAGCAGCATATTTAAAACAATACAGATT
This sequence comes from Cyclura pinguis, assembly GCA_030412105.1. Classification (NCBI taxonomy): domain Eukaryota; kingdom Metazoa; phylum Chordata; class Lepidosauria; order Squamata; family Iguanidae; genus Cyclura; species Cyclura pinguis. Next base: position 130,466,810 of record CM059604.1, on the reverse strand, counting down.
AAAACTACGTAAAACATTCAATAAAAGTATAAATATAATAACAGTTAAACAATTTAAGTTAAAAACATTAAACATAAAACATGAAATTCATTAAAAGATTACATTCTTACCTTAAAAAAGGCAGCTCACAGAATCAAAAGCCTACTCCAGTCAGTTTCTAAAAGCCTGACAGCATGAAAATGTTTTAACTTGCTTATGGAAAGAAAGCAAGGATGTAGCCATCCTAGCCACCCTAGAAAGGGCATTCTCAAGCCTGGCCACGGCCACTGAGAAGGCCCTTTCTCTTGTTCCCACCAAAAGAGCCTGAGAAGGTGGTGGGACAGAGAGAAGGGCCTCTCCAGAAGATCTTGGAGCTCTGGGAGATCTGGTCCTTCAAATAGCCCGCACCCAACATATCAGTTCAAAAGCAAAGGATTAAACAATACAACACACTAAGAAAAAACCTTTCCTTTTACGAACAGTCTGTTCCCAAAAGCCTGTGGAAATCAAAAGGTCTTCACCTGCCCATGGAAGACATCAAGGAGGAAGCCTGTCTAACATCTATAGAAAAGGAGTTCCAAAAATGAGAAGATTCCACAGAGAAGGCACTCTCTTGTGTACCCACCAAACATGCCTCTGAGTGTGACAAGCTCATGAGAAGGGCATCCCCCAAAGATCTCCGAGCTCAGGCAAGCTTACATAGTAATATATAGTCCTTCAGAAAGCCCAAAGCTGAGGGTATACGGCTTGCACAGGTCGTAACGAACACTCTGCATTGTGCTCAGAACCAGACTCGTAGCCCATGGAACTGATGCATCAAGGCAGATATATACTTCCTACAAATAGCGGCGGTTTTCGTATTCACAATTCACAAAAAGTCACAAAGGTCTAACCTACAAATGTAGAGGGTGGACTGTAATCCAAAAGAAGGCATATTCAACACTGTCAGAGCAGATGTCTCAAGCAATAAACACAACTGGTACACTAGCTAACATCTCTGCAAATGTACTACTGGCCACCACACACACACACACACACACACAGGTTCAAAGTTGAATCCCAGAGTAAAGCCAAACTGTGAACCTGAATTTTCAGTAGAAGTATAACGCTGTCCAACACAAGTTGAATCACTATTTCCTGATCTACTTTTCAGCTGACTTAGGCCATTTCCATAGCACTAACAGTCTAGTGCAGAAATTGCCTTAGAAGCACCTCTCTCTTGTCTGGCTTAAACTTCAATTTGTTTGCTATCATCCAATCCATTATTGCCAATAGACAGAATTTTATCTGACATCTTATTATATGCGTAATATTGGGTATCATTCCTTTAGCAGAAAGCAAGGGTTAAATAATTTAAATTTACAAATTGGGAATTCTCTCAATTAACTTGTGTAAGGTCCCGCTACACTACAAAGATGCCATAGTGGCATGGGCTATGATGCAATTTGTCTGAAATCAGAAATGGTGGGATTATTTCTGAAACTCTAAACAGAACAGAGATTCTGATACTCACCGTCAGCTGCTCGGCATCTGGAGACCAACTCCCACAAGACTAGTCCCATTGCATACATGTCTATTCTTAGGAAAGCATCTCTCTGGAAGTTTATTGCTCCCTCTAAGACCTCAGGAGCCATGTATCTCCTTGTTCCCACCTGAGGCAGAAAAAGACCTTTAGTCACTGACACTGAATGGCAACAAAGATGGAAGGAAGGATGGCTGGCTCCCCACTCGCAATGAAAGATTATGATTACCTTGTTCCTTCCCAAAAGTATCCAAACTATTAGCAAATAGAAATTTATCTCTCACTCTCTGTCTTTCAAGCTAGGCAACTATGAAGATAGCTATAAGGCAACTTCTTGTTTAAAGCTGCAAGAATTTCAACAGTGAAACCCACTCATGCTGTGCCTGAAATCTATGGAGATGGAGATAAGAGGCTTGGCAGCTCTCTCCAGCTAAAGCTCAAATGAAGAAAACTTGGAGATATAGTGAACCTGCAATGCAGTGTACTAATCTTATTTTACTTGGAAGAAAGGGCATGCTACAGGGCTGAATGGGAATGGTGTTTGGTTTAGGATAGAGGCCCCGCCAAAAGTAATGTTCCTTAACTTAAGCAAGAACTATTCCTACTCCTCCGAAATACTGCACAAACAGGTGGTATAAACAAACTCTTTTTGTTAAGTTGCAGTTGTTACCTGTCCATGGGTATCTCCTGGTGGTTTCCCAGGTTCAAACCGTACAGCCAATCCAAAGTCAGCTAGCACGGCTGTCAAGTCACTCTTCAGCAATACATTTTTGCTCTTGAAGTCCCTACAGAAAGAAGAGCAGCAGGAAAAGAATTAGAGGAGTGTTTCACATAGCGCAAATCCCACACCTTTGAAACAACAACAACAGGTGTGAATGATTAATAACTGCTGTTGGAGGCAATGTTGATTTGTCCATTTTCTGCAGGAATTTTGTGACTGACAGTGGTATGAGGTAATTTGCACCCCAAGATATGGGGATTTCTAGCAAGGGAAAGATCGATAAAACAAGGACAATTTGGAAGGCAAGTCATTCCACATGACAATCTTTTGAAATCCCTTATTATTCCACAGAATTTTAGCTTTTCAGACAATGTTTTCCTTGAGAAGTTCAGTTAGATTTTCTAAATGCAAGCTGTTGGCCTGGTTCCTTTCAGAGAGAAGGTTATATTGGGCGCACTTTTTGCCCCTACCTACTCAAGTAATAGCCCTGCTTATTAAGTCATTCCCAGACTTTCCAACATTTTCAATGGGGGTGGAGAGAAAGGGATGAATATAATTAAATTACAGACCTTAGGCAGCAGATGGCAAGCCCATGTGTGCTCAGCATTATAATTCTCATGCCATCAATTCAGTTCACTCTGGCAACCCTGCCGGTCAGATCACAGGACAACCGGGGGATGCAAAGAATATAATTAATGAGGGCAGATACAATTGTTTCCTGAAATGTCCTGTCAGAATATGTTATGAAAAGAGAGACCACAGCAAAGAGAGAGAGAGAGAGCGTGCTCATTGGGGTAGGAGAGAGTTCAGTGAATTCCCAGGATACCGGATGCCTTATGGGAGGACTATGTCCCCAAATTTCTAGAAGGAAGCAAGAGAGCAAGCCCTTCCCTTGTACTGAAGGCATGTTAAAAATGGGAGTGCAGATTAAAATTGCTTGTTTACAAAACTGGGAAAGAAAAGCTGTGACAGTCCTTATTAAGCATTGGAACTGTTGGATAATTTGTTAGATTACTTTTATGAAACTGCCTGTTGGCTCAATGAGCCCTCACATAACCAGCTCCTAGTTCAGGCATAACAGAATCTGCAAAAACTGTTTTGCTTATTGATCGGGAAAGTGCCACCTTCCTAACTTCCTCACAAGGCAGTACACAATAAAACACAAATTCTGGGATAACAGAAACAATAAAACCACTACACAAATAAAATATCAGCAGCCACCACTGAAGTTAACATGCAGTTAAAACCATTAGAAGCTCAATGAAATTGAAAAACTCTTGACTACCTGCCCCAAACCTATCAAAGAAGCTATTCAAAGCTCTCTGACAGTTCCAGCACTATTGGGGTGCTGCCACAGAGAAAGCTATGAGTAAAATTGTAGACATTTGTAGATGCACTTTGTATTTTTTAAATTATATCCCTGCAATGTGGAATCTAAATGATGGTCAACATGGCTGGATTCTGGATGATTTTACTGTTTTAAGAAGACGTAGAGACCAAAGTTGAAAAGATGAACATTCAGTATTTATTGTTTCCTGACAATGACTGTAATTAATGGGATAGGTTCATAATGGAGGAGGCAGTCCTCATGTAACAGTCCCAAGGTATTTGGAGCCACTACGTATCATTTCGTACTGTCCTAGCACTTGAAGAAGTGATCAATCTTAGTGCCAGCCCTTATGTCCCCACCAGAGAGACTTGAAGTCTCAGGATAATGTGTGTTTAGGAAGAATTTGGTGCCAGAATGAGCATTTTGAGATATTGCTAATTGTTAGATTAAGCTATTCAGTTTTGTTGGGCAAGGGGGAAGAAACAAGAAATAGGAAAAAAAAAAACACATATGAAAAAAGAGCGCCTCAGCATTGATTCTATGAAAAGAGGGCAGTTATGAAAAATGTTAACAGTCACTTGCCTGCAGTTTATTTTTACTGCACATTAGGGGGCAGTGCTGCACCAAAAAGCCTAAACAATAGTTTTCACACATTTTGCAATGGAACCCTTTCTCCATAAGCTTCTCTGCTGAAGGACCCTTGTTCATTTGCCATTGAAGACCTGCATGCTGCAAAGAACTGTGCAACACATTATTGGATAGAAGTATATCTCCATCTGACCCTAAATCCTTTTCTATAGTTTTTGGAGCCCTGAAGGACACCCCACATGTTCCCAGGGTTCCCCTCATTATTTTTTCTTTTTTTTCCTAGGCAGTTAAGTTTGTCCCCTTCCAAAAAAAAAAAATGATGCAAAATGTTCAAAACAGCTGCTAAATAAAGTTGTGTTGCTTTCTCTGCTTTCCCAGACCTAACACACCTGAAATGCTTTTTACAGATGTCCAAAATTGGCCTAAAAATGAAACCTAAATTGGTTTTGAGTTTTGTACACTGGGATGGCCCACTGAAGACCTGGGAGGCCTGGCCCCTGCCCTTGGTGCAGTTGCCCACTTCTTTTTCTAGGACATGGACGTATGCATGCAAACACATGCTATACATGTGGGGCCTCACTGTAACTGACAGAATCAAATGACAGTGTACCCTAGAAGACACCCAACTGTCCATTCAAGTTATGGTTTGCTGGAAGAAAAAAGTTTTTTCCGGTGGTATGAAAGCTGTTGTCCATCGAGCCGGTCTGCTATTACAAATGTAGCTGAGGTACCTCTGACAAGCTTCTGGTAATTCCAGCTGAACATAGCCTGAAATCCAGTGAGCTAACACAGAGCTTGGGGAAGTTACTTTTGGGGACTATAATTTCTAGCCCCTCTCCAGCTCCAGCATAGTCACTGCCCATGCTCAGTGGTAGTTTCTGAGAATTACAGACCAAAATTTAATTCCTCGGATCTCTGGCTATGACAGTGCCAAATGGTGCAACAGACACTGGTGAGAAAGAACAACCTTAAGAAGAGGCGGAGAACCTTTTTCCTAGTGCTGAGAAGCTGTGTTCTCTTTGGGGGTAATTGGTCAGGGGCCAGATGTTAATTGAAGGTACAGGCTGAGATTAATGGTGGCAGACATGGCTATAAGAGAAAAATATGTGGGGCCACCACCATCCATCTGCCATTCCTACTCTCCATTTCTTTCACTTTTTGCTGGCATCAACTTCTGTCTCTATTCATCCAGTCAAGTGCCAGAAAAGGCATGCTTCATTCTTGCCAGGGGTTTTTGAAAATGAGTCCAAGGGATACAATTTGTCCAGTTCCCATCCTAAAGCCTTGGGGAAGGAAAGTGGCTTATTCGGGTGTAACTGTGCAATTCTATCCAGTTTTATTCAGAAGTAAATCTCACCTACTATAATGGGACTTATTCCCACCGCTGTCCTACTGGAGCATAGGTCTCTACAACAACTCTCTTATTCCACCTTTTAGAATAGGTTTATTCCAAAGTGGGAAACCTGCCACCTTCTAAATACTGTTTGTCTCTCCTGTTATCCCTGGCCACTGAACTGATGGCTTTGACTGATGGAAGTTAAAGCCAAACAATATCTGGAAGGTCACAGTTTTCCTACCCCACTTTTACCTTGAGCTGGCAAGCTGCTCAAAGCTCATACAGAGACTAGGCCCATCTAGTACAGCTTTGTGCTTCATATTTAACGTAAGCAAACATCAGTCTTGTCATAATGTAAAGGTGATATTTCCTTGTTCTCTATTCTATTGCAGTATTCCTTTGTTCTCTGCTCTCTTGTAGTCTGTACTTGTGGTATGTACCAAGTAGGACTTGCTGGAAAGATATCTACCTCCCCTTTTCTTTTCTTTGGTACTCAAAGCAAGTTTCAAGATTGGCTCCTAAACACAGAAACAACCTAATAGAACTTCAGCAAAACATCTTTGTTGGGTTCAAAATGCACCATGACAGCATACTCTTTATATAAAGTATCGCACAACACTGTACTTATGTTAGAGATACATGAAAAAATGTTTCAGGCACCAGGGTAGCCAATGGACATGTTACCATGAGGACAGCAAATCCATTATTTGTTTTACAACTGTTTCTCCCACAGCTGATCCAGGTGCACAGGAGATCTCCCACTGACAAACCTCTGTCAGGAACAGAGTCCAGTACCTGGATGGCACAGAGAGGGGCCTGGAGGCCATATCATTTTGCCTATCCCTGACCTAATGGAAAGAAAATCCATTTTTTGGCTGAGCAAGGACATCACACAAGAGTTGAAAGCTTTTAGTTCTTCTTCTTTCTCTCCATTTCTTTCTAGAAGATTTTATATCCAGAGATGGAATTTCAGGACAATTCTTCTTGATTGTATGCTAATGGGCTTGCCACCCATGTAAGATCTTCAAAAATAATCCTGTGGAACAATCAATCCAATTCAAGATCCAACTTGTGGGATGGGAGTGTCAGCTCATGAGACCGCAGGAATAGAAGAAATGCCTTGCTGGACTATTTCAATTCCATCTAGCAAGCAATTAGCCAGATGCTTATAGGAAACTCACAAGCAGCATATGAAGAACTAGTAGCTCTCCCTTTCTGTCTTGTAAGAAATACATTGTGAGAGACAAAACACATACTCCATCATTCTCTTGATGGAGAATTGAACTGACATTCCAAAAGCTACATCATAGATGCAGAGTGTGGTAATTCATCTGGACCTGTATTGTAATTATCCGTGAATTTAAAAAAAAGGGACTTGCCTGTGTGCTATAGCAGGTTTGTGTCCTTCTCCTTTACACCAAGGGACATCTTCATGCAGATAGGAGAGCCCACGAGCCATTGTTTCTGCCACATGACAGAGTTCATTCCAACTAATAATGTTCCCCTTCAGATAGTCAGTCAGAGAGCCCTGGAAGAAATTCAACATGAACTATCAAATTTTGTCAGAGACCTGTATTGGAACTAATTATTGACAAAGTACACTACGATGGGAATGGGAACAATCCAGGGAAAAATGAGCAATTTAACACTGCAATCTATGCATAGTTACCTGGAAACTAATGCCCGAAATAAAACAAAGGTCAGATTTTTGTGTTTTAAATGTGTTGTTGTTCTGTAATACACTGAAATGCTAAATAGAAAAGAGAGAGACTGGTTTGAGTGGTGAGTATCTGGGCCAGGATTGGAGGAGATAGACCAATAGCTTTTTACTTGAAGCTTTTAACAATTTTTGAGTCTCGAGGATGCAACTTGACAAGCTTCCCAAAACCTAGATCACAACCTAAGTAAAAAAGATTTTCTTTTCTATATTTTTAAAAAGTGGATAATTTTGTGATTTTGTTATGCACAGTAGACATGAAATTCAGAGAACACTAACGTTTGCCTTAACTGGGATTTGCCAGCATCTAAGTGATGGTATTTATCAGAACCGCTCTAACGTGGTTTGCAACTTGTCTGGCAGATGTGTGTACTCCAAATTCCATATCTGTATAGGAGGGTCTTGGAATGAATGAATGAATAATCAAATGAAGAATTCAGCACCATCCTCCTTCCACTTTTGTTATATCCATCCAGCACCCACAAGATGACCCAATGAAGACTAGACAAAAGAGGCCACCCATGTGAGATCTGGTGGGGGAAAGCTCTTTGGTTTTTGTTTTGTTTTTACTTCAGTTTGCTCTGGGTTCTTCTGTAACTGTCAAGATGACAGAGTATTCACACATCTCTTACTTTGTCGTGGAAAGCTGTGATCAGCCACAGTTCTGTCTCCAGGCTGGTTCCTCGCTTCTCTGCTGCAATAAACTGCAAGAGGTTTTCATGCTTCATGCCTGGGGTGTTGAAAATCTCCCGCTCACTCTGCCAGGATTGCTTATCCTATAAGAAAGGGGTTGATGAAGAAGGCAGGGAAGAAGAGAGTGGTTGGAAAAATAAGCAAGCCTCTAGTCCTATGTCTTCATAATATCATCCCATTGTAGATGAGAGGTGGGACTCATGCAGCCCTCCAGGTGTTATCGAGCTTCATCTCCCAGCAATCCTGGTTAGCACAGCTAGTGGTGAGGAATGCTGAGAGCTGCAGTTCAACTACTAGAGGGCCATATGTTTCCCACTAGTATAATAGATAATTTCCTACAAAGAACTCAATGAAAAGTCTTGCGGTGCTTTTAAGAGTAACAGATCTATTTTAGCACTAGCTTTTGTTGGATGGATCTGAGAAAACAAGACTGTATAATCTTAAGAAAAGAAGTTCCCCACTCCTGGCTGTTTCCAACCTCCCACATCTGTAAAAGAAATAAGATCTAAGCAAGCACTGTACAGTCATTAAGAAATATGTCTGCAATCTTATCCACCTGAGAATAACTCCTGTTGAATTCAGTGGATCTTACCTCTGACTAAACATTATAGATATTGCACTGTTAAAACTTAGCTAAAGGTATTCAAAAGAGGCATATAAAAGAACAAGGACTATGCAGACGCTAACCAGATTTAAACCTTTTGTGTATAATCTTAACAGTCACAGCTTTCTAATCTGGATTAAGATAAAATATCCCACTAGTTAGTCGAGCTGGCCTGAAACAGATGACATGGAAATCGCCTTCTTTAAATCCATCATGGCAAACAAATTGTGGAGGATTAAAGACTAAAGCAGAAAGATTTCTCAGAGTAGAGCTATACCACAGACATAAAACTCGTTCAGCTATCATTCCTTGTCTCATGGGGAACTCTGGACTTTCTAGTTTTTTTTATTATTATTATTATTTTTATTAAACATTGAAACAAGAAAACATAACCAAAACCAACCACATATTTACACAAGGCTTACACAAAACTAAAAAAACAAAACATACATACACATCAGCTACATCCTCCCTACATATTTTACATCAGACATAAAAATTGCTACGTTACATACTACATACATTATTTACAAAATCTTACAAACATAAAATGCTTCCCCCTTTTCGTGGGATACAGCTATAAAGTATTTATATAGGTCAACTATATAAAAAATCAACCTCCGTAAATCAGAAAGGGAACAAATTATATATCTGCTTGTACATACTTTCCCTTAATTAACTATGATTAACATACCTGTTAGCCCTCATATTTTATCATAAACTTTTCATATACCACCTAATAATTCTTGTTCGTTAACATCCCTATTCTTCCGTACATTGATCATTTACTTCAGCTTCTCTTCTCTTATTCTCACCTCCCTCCACCCTAATACCAGTGATTACTGTTGTTTAAATTAATAATTATTATTCCCATATATCATATATCATTGTATATCATAGTAATAAATTAACTACTTAAGATTGAAAACCTGTCGTTGCGATTCCCTTATTTTCCAAGAATTTTGTGAATGGTTACCAAGCTTTATAAAATTTACTATTCATCTTGTTGTCCAATCTGTAAGTCAGTTTGTCCATTTGTGCCATTTCTGTTATTTTTTCTAACCATTCCTCCACTATGGGAATGTGAAGTAATTTCCAGTATTTGGCATAGACTAATCTGGCCGCTACAATCAGATGCCACATTAATCTTTTGGTACAAAAGTCCACTGATTCATCAAAAATACCCAATAAAAAAATTTCAGGAATTAACTCAATTTTCCTCTCCAATATTTTTTGTATGTTGGCTCGTATCGTGTACCAGAACCTCTTTGCCCTTTCACATCCCCACCACATATGATGGAAGGATCCCACTTGGTCCTTACACTTCCAGCATTTATTATTCATATTTTTATTCATATTTGTTAATCTGCTAGGTGTAAGATACCAACGGTATACCATCTTCAGCACATTTTCTTGTAGGGTATAAGATCTTGAGTATACCATATTGCTTTTCCATATTCTTTCCCAGTCTTCTAAAAGGATATTATGTTTGAGATCTTTAGCCCAGGTTGTCATACAATCCTTAATCGTTTCTTCCTCTAACTTGAAAGATAGCAACCTCTTATACAATCTTGAAAGCAGTTTTTTTTCACCTTTTATCATCAATTCTTCCAATTCATTTTGTCTGAGATCCCCTCCTTCTTCTTGCACATCCTTTTTAAATCTCTCTTTTATTTGCATATAAGGGAACCACTGTATTTCTAATCCTTCATCCTTTAACTGCTGTTGTTCCTTTAATATAAGTACATCTCCATTTTGTTTTAATAGATCCTTGTAGGTCAACCAGTTGCCATATCTTCTCAGTCCTTTGATCGATAGCGCTTCTAACGGAGAAATCCAAGATGGTTTTTTAGGACAAAAGTAGAATTTATACTTCTCCCACAGTTTTAACAATGCTTTCCTGATCACATGGTTCTTGAACATCTTTTGGGTTCCGACTTTTCCGTACCACATGTACGCATGCCAGCCAAAGTGGAGATCGTGTCCTTCTAATGTTAATACCTTCCTGTCATCCAAACAAATCTACGGCTTCATCCAGGCTAGGCATGCCGCCTCGTAATATAGTTCTAAATCTGGTACTGCAAAACCTCCATGTTCTCTTGTGTCCATCAGCCATTTATATTTTATCCTTGGTTTCTTCCCATTCCATATAAATTTAGATAGCTCTTTTTTGCTACCTTGAAACCACTTCTTAGGTATTGCAACTGGTATCATCATATATAAAAATAGTATTTGAGGAAGAACATTCATTTTTATCACAGAAATTCTACCCATCAAAGAAAGGTCCAATTTTTTCCAAGTGTTCAATTTCTTTTGAATTTGATTCCAAATCTTCTGATAATTATTCTTATACAAATGGGTATTGTTATTTGTCATTTCTATTCCCAAATATTTTACTCTCTGTACACATTGGACTCCGGCTTTCTTTTCAATCTGTTCTTTTTCCGAACCTCTAATATTTTTCAGACTTATTTTTGTTTTAGCTTTATTAATTTTAAATCCTGCCATTTTACCAAATTTTTTAAGAAGTTCATTAACTTTTCCAATTCTGTTAGAGGATCTTCCAAAAACATCACCACGTCGTCTGCAAAAGCTTTGTATTTAAACTGATCTCGTCCAATCTTAACTCCTTGAATGGAGTCTTCATTCCTTATTTGCCTTAACAGGACCTCCAACACCAACACAAATAATGAAGGAGATAACGGACAGCCTTGTCGAGTCCCTTTCGAAACTGGGATACTTTCCTACAGATCCTCATTAATAATTACACTCGCCTTCTGTTCACTATATATAGCCTTGATCCAATTTATAAAATTTTCTCCAAATTCCATTTCTTCGATAAGCTTTATCAAAAATATCCAATTGACATTGTCGAAGGCTTTCTCCGCATCCAGGAAAATAAGGGCGCCTTTTTTTCCATTATGAGATTCATAAAACTCTATAATATCTATAACTGTTCTAGTGTTAGATCTCATTTGCCTTCCTGGAATGAAGCCACTTTGGTCTTCGTGTGTGAGTTCCGGTAAAATCTTTTTCAGTCGATTTGCTAAGATTGATGGGAAAATTTTGTAGTCCACATTTAAGAGTGATATTGGTCGGAAATCTTTGCATGTCAATGTATCAGAATCTTCTTTAGGGATCAATGCTATATTCGCCTCGATCCAACTCTTTGGAAGTATATTTTTACTCATTATTTCATTCATCACCTCTTGCATCGGCCCCCAAAGTTGTTCTTTAAAAAGTTTGTAAAATTTTGCAGTTAGACCATCTGGGCCTGGAGCTTTATTGGGTTTTGTACTCTCTATCGCCTCATTAATTTCACTGATGGAAATCGGTTTATTCAGCATCTCATAGAAATTTTTAGGTATTTTTGGTAAGTTTTGTGAACGAAGATATTCTTCTATCTCATTTTTCTCTTCAGTATCCCGAGTTTGGAACAGGTTTTTGAAATAATTGGAGAGGACTTTCTTTATTTCTTTATTTCCTAAAATTATACGGTCACCTTCCTTAATCTTCGCAATTAATCTTTTTTTTCCTTTCCTTCCGAATCTTATACGCTAACCATCGTCCAGGTTTATTTGGACTTTCTAGTTTTGTGGGCATACTGAGACAGACTTGAAATATGTAACTAAGAATGCACAGCCTCTCCATCAAACTTCCAACTCTAAGGATTGGGGGGTGGGGGTGGCAACAGTGATTAAATGAGTAGAAATCCAAATATGTATTTGTAGTGTTTCTATGATCTCAGCCATCTTCTAGAAACACACAGGCTTCTCTACTCAATCCAGGAAGCAAAACTCTCAGAGCACAAGGTAAATATGCTATGCAGAAGCGATCAGAAGAAATATAAGATCTAGATGCATATCGTTAAATTCTTTCTCCTTCCTCCATGTTCTCCCCATGCCCAATTGATCTGGTTTTGTCCTTAAATCAGCAACAGACAAACAAAACAAGAGTTTCCTTTAAAATCACAGCACTCATCTTGTCAATGACAACATCAAATACTTTGTACCAACAGCACTTCAAGTGTAAGCCTGATGTGTGATGATATTCCATTTTATGCTTTATTTCTACAGAAGCCTGTTTATTTTTTTAACAGAAATGAAGTCTGGAAATTTTATAAACAAGTACAGCTAAAATAAGCCAAGCAGTTACATTACAGTGAAAGAAACCAAGAAAACAAAGTGATTGGACAAAAATAAAATGCTGTTCTAAAATAAGCAATTCAGCTGTTTTATAGCTGCAGGTAGCCTATCTTAAATTGCTGTTTGCTGCTGGTGATGTATTCACTTTCAAGCAAAGTTTTCAAGACACACAACAGTGTTGGGGTTTTTTTTTAAGTGTTTCAGTCTCCATATGTTTTTACTGTAATTTAAAAGAAAACAAACAAACAAACAAGGAAACAAGGAAGGAAACTCCAAGTGGTGTTAATGGCAAGTTGTCTGAATGTAAATTCCTGTTCTTGATTTGGATTAGTTCTTCAGTGTGCATGACTAAGGTGGTGATTAAAAGCTCTCCCTTTCTCTCTTGTACAAACATAAATTTCAGAGTTCCTATGTGGATCAGCAGCCACCCTGTTCCCACTACTTACTTTAAAAAAACCAAATCAAACCGAAACAAAAAAACATTCATACAATTTCTAATTAAGTATATTGTATCTCATCCAGAACTTATTGGTAACAGATTTCAAGTAATACAGTTAATTGTCACCAATTACTTTGGGGTGGAGACTGTGAAAAGCTACATTTCAAAAATAATGTAATGAGAGCAAAGTAATGTTTAGTGTAACAAGTAACGGATTTTAGATATTTTAAAACTTAGCTTTAAAGGGCATTTTTATAGGCATTGTCACAAGTTTTCAAGTTTTAGCCATGATCTTATCAGTTATAAGGAATTCCTTCTCTGCTTGCCCCACAAAAGGATCAGAAAGTTATGGGAAACTAAGTAATTGTAGTGCAACAAATAATGTAACAAGTGGTTTTCATCACTGCAACAAGTAATGGCAACAAGTCACTTTATAAACACTGTAATGAGTAACAGATCACTTTTAAAGAGTAACTTTCCAGGCTCTGGTCTTATCCAGTTTGGCCTCAAATCATGAGAATAGCGTATCATCTACAGTGAAGTAGATTCCCTCCTACCATTTTTTTTAAAATGTACTTTCAAACTAAAACAGCAAAGCCCTGTAGATATCAATATGCAAATATCAGCCCGGCCCAAGAACAGCAAACACCAAGGGTGGTGGCAGAGTACTTGTGAATGAGATAAATACAGTGCCAGCCACTGGACTTTTTGACCACAACCAAACACACAATCAAGTGTGTGCCTGAATCTGCAACTAAAGGAATACAACTGGGAATTTCAAGAAGGGGTGCAGAGATATACATTGGCCAGGAATGAACACTAGCTTGCACAACAGCACCACATGCTCAAGTCTCCACTTCCACAACTTTGAAATGAATGCAAACATGACACATCAGACAAAAATATCCATCAGCTTCCCCAGGGGAACTTACACATGCACTGACAAGATTCCATCCTCTGTCTCCAGCCAGAATTCCAAACATGAAGCACTTTACAACTCTCTTCAACAGAGGCCCAGTGACCTAATCAAGTTTGTGGAAACTTCTTGTTTAATCCAAGGACGAACCTTGATCCTGCCTTAGTTATGCAATTCGCCCATTTTTACTGGTTTAAACCTGTACTATGAGAGCAGCTTAACAAGCCATGGGGGTTAAGTAGTATAACAAGTATAGTTTATCAAATAACAACATTCATTTTTTGCCCCCATGAGGCAAGCCACAGGCAAAGAGTACCTTCTACCAAATCTAAAGAACCATCCAGGGAGTTTTTGTAAATGTACTGTTGTGTCTAATTTTTGAGGTGATTTATGGCACATACCAACTAGATCAAGAACATAAAAAGCCAGCAAACCAAAAAGTTAACAAAGCGAGACATACACAATATAGACACACAGACACACACAGAAACACAAAGACAAGTAACAGAAGTAGACAGGCAAAGAAACTGGATTTTTTTTAAAAAAAAAAGCCAGGTACACCACCATTTGTTTTCAAACAGCAATAGAAAATCCAATTAAGAGACATCAATATCTGTCAGATGTATATACAAAACAATAGCATTTTCAGCTTGCATCTGAGGGCCAAAGGGGGCAATTGCATCTCTGAACAGAAAGAGAGAGCTCCAGAGGAGTGATACCACCTCTGAAAAGGGGCTATACTTTGCTCATCTCTTGAAAAGCTCTAACAAAGCCTTTAGTGCTGTTATCAGAGACAGGGAAAGGAAGAGCCAAGGAGCCTTTTGTCTGTGTCTTTGAAGTAAGTAATGGCTAGCGTGCACGGCTTTGATCTTCATGGTGGGAAGGAATGTTTGGAGCTGACAGGTCTACAACTGGTCATCTATGGATCAATGTGCTGCTAATCCCTATTATGGGCTGCTTGGGCCATAGGTGCATATCCTAAGCTGTGAAATGTTCCAAGGGTCTGGAGTCACATTTGAAACAACTGAAACAGTCTTGAGATTGTGTCTTAATTTCTATGGGAGTGAGTTACTGTGTGCCCCCAATTCTGGGAACCTTGCAACTCAAATCAAAAGCGTCGGTCCCATTAACAGTTATTTACCAATAAGAGACTTAGAATATGTTTAAGTTCCCTGCTTCAAACAGCTGAGGAAAAGCAATTATTTCTGAAAAACAGATGCAATCCCACACTCACCTGTATGGGGAAGATTTTCACTGCTACATAGTCATTCATCAGCTGAGCCTTCCAGACGCAGCCAAAGCGCCCCCTAGCCTTGATCTCCAACAACTGCAAGGGTTTAAGTCCAACCAGAGGAGAAGGGGGTGGCGGCCCCGGGTCCTAGGAAGAAGAAGTGGATGGTGATATGAATAAACTGAAGCAAACCTGGAGTTTGATGAATGCATCAAAAAACAGTTATGCTGACAAAGTCTGTGCAAGCCACATGAAAAATATGACCGGTATGAAAAGGATATACAAAGTTTGCTATTCCCTCGGACTCATCAACCCCATGAACCTGTCATCATGTCCTCGTTTCCAGATAAGATATAGGTTTACATCATTTCCTAAAAACAACAAACAACTCTTTCTACACGGTTGCTTTTCCACACAAATTCCCAAATTCTAGTGGGCAACTAGGGAAAAGGAAAGAGAGGCCAGTCGAAAGGCAAGAAAATTAGGGTTTTTAGTAAAACAAAAAGTAACTACATCTTGGAGAATAGAATTCTTGTCTTCGTCATCTTGTCTTACTTTAAGTTTTTAAACAGTGGGTGGTTAGTAGATTTTCCTGTTGTCAGGCCTTTGGGCCTTAGCTTGCACTTTTAATTCCTCTGGAAAGAAAGGTCTTTCCTTCTTCTGAATATGTATCCTCCTCAGCTTTAAGGATGCTTTTAGCCAGCTCCTCACTAGCCTCTCTCTTTGGATGGGAATGCCTAGCCATGGAGCTGTTCAGAATAGACCAAACTTTTTCCTTATTTTTAAGTTTTCTTCTTCTTTCACATTTTTAATTTTTTTTCCATTTCCCTGGATGATACATACTTGGAAATATGTAACTGTTGCCTACATACATTTTCAGCTGAAAAAATAAGTTATGTAACATTCCTCTTTTCCTGTGCATAAGGGTATGTATTGTTGTTGCAAGATTTGGCCTTGATATTTTTAAATGGAGTCTGCTGTTCAGACCTGCCATTTGAAAAGGAAGATAATATGTTGTCCTCTATTCATGACAATAACCAAAATACTATTGTATCCATCCATACAAACCCAAGGCTGTCTTTTTAAGAAATTACATTATAGACATTATATTACCCAATCAGCTTGGTCTTCTACCACTTATTATTCTATCTAAAAGCATTACTTTGAAAGTAAATTCAAGCTAATGCAATTCTCTAAAAACAGCCTTTCAAATGGGAATTGAACAAAGTTAAGTGACCCTTTTCAAGCAATCACAGAAGTTTTAAAAAGTAATGTTCAAGGGTCTGGCTGGCTTTTACTTGTGATTGACCCAACTTCCTCTCTTTTTCCCCACTGAATTGAATGCAATTAAAACATTCTAACAAAGCAGTAAAAAAAAGGTTCCAACTTATCCTATTTCCCACAGTGCTACTTTGCATCTGAAAAACTGTAAGAGAAAATTTTAAAAACGTGATCCCACATCTGCAGTCGGAAGGTATACAATCCATTCAACCATCTTAGCACTCAACTATTTAATTCTGCTACTTGTGTAAACTAGTCCTAAGATGATAACCACCAGCATTTCAACGTGTAGGTGTCTACATGATGAAGTAGAATTTACTATTCCCCAAGATCTGATTTCAAATCATAGAATCATAGAGTTGGAAGAGACCACAGGGGCCATCCAGTCCAACCCCCTGCCATGCAGGAACCCGCCTCAAAGCACTCCCAACAGATGGCCATCCAGTCTCTGCTTAAAAACCTCCAAAGAAGGAGACTCCAACACACTCCCAGACAGCATATTCCACTGTCGGACAGCTCAGACCATCAGGAAGTTCTTCCCGAGGTTCAGATGGAATCTCCTTTCCTGCAGCTTGAATCCATTGCTCCTAGTCCTACTCTCTGAAGCAGCAGAAAACAAGCCGGCTCCCTCCTCAACATGACATCCCTTCAAATATTTAAGCATGGCTATCATGTCCCCTCTCAACCTTCTCTTCTGCAGACTAAACATCCCCAGCTCCCTAAGCCACTCCTCATAGGGCATGGCTTCCAGACCTTTCCCCATTTTGGTCGCCCTCCTCTGGACACGCTCTAGCTTGTTGATATCCTTCTTGAATTGAGGTGCCCAGAACTGGACACAGTACAGACAAGTACCTCATTACATGGCTAACTGGCTATGGGTGGTGGCCTTGTTCTCATCCCAGTTAATGGTTTGAAGACACAAGGTTGTTTATAATTTATCACTTTATACCCCACCTTTCTCCCAGACTGGGATTCAAGGCAGCTTATAAAAGACAGAAAATTACAATAAAAACACATAGTTAAAAGCATACAAAAGCTGAGATTTAAAAAGTATTAAACTAACAATAGAATTAAAATCACTTAAAATGTTACTTTAAAGCAAAGGTTAAAAGCCATATAGCACCATAAAAAGCCTTTCTCTTGTTAATAATCAGTTGCTAAAGGCCTGCTGGAACAGAAAGGTCTTTGCCATCCTTAGGGAGGGAGTTCCAAAATCTGGAACCAGCCACGGAGAAGTTGTGTCTGTGAAGGTGGTGGGATAGTGAGAAATGCCACCTATGAAGATCTTAGAGATGGGTTGGGTGCAGATGGGAAGACACAATAAAAGCTAAAGAGGTTTCATCCTATTTGTTTTCTGGATGGGAGATTACCATAGCTCCATATAAACAGCTCTTCAAGGGACCAATAGTTGAAGCTGATACGTAGTACATAGTGGCCAGTATTCCTGGGCTTCATGAAAATTTAGGCTTACTAGGCCAAGAGTTCAAAATGCAAGGACAATGCAGGAAATGTTATAGATTCCATTTTTAACGTATTCATCAGCAAGACTGATGCTGTCGTCTGCCACCCTCTTCAGACTTCCCAGTTCTCTCTGTGCTTAACTGTAACATTCACAATAGTTGGAGGGGGAAATGAGTTTTCTCAGCAACAATAATTTGCTGAAAGCTATTTCTGTTGTAATGCAGAATATTTGGAGATGGTTTGATCTTGAAGATCTGATTAAATCCCCATTCAGTCTACAAAAAAAGGGCCAGCATGGCCGAACCGTTTGAGCATCAGGGTACAACTCTGGAAAACAGGGTTCAAACCTCTGCTCAGCCATGGAAACCCAGTGGGTGACCCTGGGCAAGTCACACTCTCTCAGTTTCAAATGAAAGCAAAGGCAAACTCTCTCTGAACAAATCTTGCCAAGAAAACCCCATGATAGGTTCACCTCAGGATTGCCATAAATCGGAAACCACTTGAAGACACACAACAACAACCACTTAAATGTTAAATGCAACCAACTGAGCAGTGCTTTGTATACCCAAAGCCTGTTGCAGCAGGGCTTACAACTGAGTCAATCTGTTTAGATTACAGCTGTGATCTGCATGGTGGGAACCTGCTTCCTCTTGTGCTATGGAACAGAACAGCAGAGGGATGGCTGAAAATCTTCTTCCTATATGAATATTTTTCAGCCATATTTAGAAAGCTGCATCTGAGTTTTGTTGAAAACACGGTAGCCGTGGGAATTCACAGGACATCTTGAGGCAGCCCACTTCCTCTCAGAGCCAGTTTGTAGAAGCTGAAAGTGTCTTATCATCTGAACCCACCATTAGCTGGTAGATCCATCTAACTTCTTACATACCTCACTGATATCAACATGTCCGTATGGCGGCTTGCGGTGCCGATACATCCAGAAAGCCAGGAGGATGGCAATGGAAAGGGCAATGATTGGAAGCAAAGAGTAAACCAGAATGTTGAGCAGTGAGGGAGTTGGTGGGGGTGGCTCATACACAACTGGAAAAAAAAAGAAGAAGAAGAGGATAGCAACATTAAGAATTTGTAAGAGCATAAAGAATAGATGTGCTGTTCATAATGAAATGGCTATTGACAGCGTTCTGTCTTCAAGATGTTTATGGTGTAGGAGACAGTTGTCCCTAGTTAGCTGTCCTCAGAATCTGGTAGGCAAAAACAAAGTACTTTTGAAGAAAGTATAATAAATGTAATAAATGTAGTAATAGTTTGTTATTTATTGATTTATATCCCATCTTCTCCCCTGCAACTGGAACTCAAGACAGCTTACAAAAATCAAAAGAAAAACAGGTAAAAGAATGCACAAAGAAGTACTATATATACTCATGCATAAGTTGACCTCATGTATAAGTCATGGTCAAGTTTTGGGGGCCAAAACTATAGATTTTGATATGACCTGTGGATAAGTCGAGGGTCATTCTGCAGAAGCACCAGCGCCACCTCAGCGGGCCAGGTCACAGAATCATAGAATCATAGAGTTGGAAGAGACCCCAGGGGCCATCCAGTCCAACCCCCTGGCATGCAGGAACACACATCAAAGCATTCCCAACAGATGGCCATCCAGCCTCTGCTTAAAAACCTCTAAAGAAGGAGACTCCACCACACTCTGAGGCAGCCTATTCCACTGCCAGGCAGCTCTGACCATCAGGAAGTTCTTCCTTAGGTTCAAGTGGAATCTCCTTTCCTGCAGCTTGAATCCACTGTTCCTTATCCTAGTCTCTGGAGCAGCAGGAAACAAGCCTGATCCCTCCTCAACATGACATCCCTTCAAATATTTAAACATGGATATCATGGCCCCTCTTAACTTTCTCTTCTGTAGACTAAACATCCCCAGCTCCCCAAGTCGTTCCTCAGAGGGCATGGCTTCCAGACCCTTCACCATTTTGGTCGCTCTCCTCTGGACACATTCCAGCTTGTCAATATCCTTCTTGAATTGAGGTGTCCCTGGCTGCCACCATTTTACTGCCCAAGCATTCAAAAATGCCTTTTGCCACTTTACCCAGAGAAGAGGATATAAAAGTTAAGGTGCAGTATTAACTCTTATCAAAAAAGGAACCATCCCATTCTTTGTGTAGAGTGGTGAAATGTGAGAGCTTAGTCCATCCCTGGAGAACCTAAAGGAAGCACCAATGTGGCACCGCTGCCATTTTCCTGCCCAGGCATTCAAAAAGGCCAGAAGCAGCACTTGGTGGAGAAAGCAGAGGGAGTTGGTGCTTCTTTTAGGTTCTCCCGGAACAGACTAAGCCCTTGGCTTTTGCCACTCTACTCAGAGAAGGGGATGGTACTTTTTTTGATAAGAGTTAAGGTACAGCACTTACACTCACCCATGGGTAAGTCGACCAAGACTTTTGGGGGTCAATTTTTTGACTAAAATTTTAGACTTATACAAGATTAAAATATATTTACTTACTGTATATAAAGTTATTGTTAACTATAATTAAATCAGCTATAGAATTAAAAGCTATGAGAACAAATCTATTAAAAAGGCAAAAATAGAATGGCACACTGTTAAAATCCTTGCAGTCAGTTCCTAAAATCATGTCAGAATAGAGAAGTTTTCACATGCTGATCAGAGAACAGCAAGATGGTCGACAGTCTAGCCTAGTTCTGTCCTGTTGACTGGCTGAAAATTTTTTCAAAAGGCAGTCAATCTGCTGTATACATGACCATTACCATCACACAGATGGGATTTAGAATCCATGTTAGAATTACAGCCAAAATTCAATAGCTGTCCAGTGGCATTTTGGGTTATTTTGTATTTAGTGGCTCTGCTTTATAGTTTCAAGTGGGTTGGCACTTCAGGGTTAGAAACCCACTGGGGTAAGTAAACTTTCCTTTTAGCAACTTACTCGTATAGCTCTCATAGCTACTAAGTTAGGAGGCAGGTCACACATGCACACTTCAGAGTTTTTGTTTGCTTCTGCCCTATGTAATGTTCGGGAATCCATTTTCCCTGGCCTCACCCAGGCTTAGGGAACCCAGCCATCAGGATCTTGAATATGAAACATAGGATAGTTTGGGTACATTTAGTTCTTTAGGGGCCCAACTGTACCACTTACTGCAAGCAGATGCTGGACTCAATCAGTTAAAGGACTGTAATACTTCTCTGCTATATACTACCAGTGGCGTCATTTACCACCAATAAAGCTTAATTTGTAGTAGTGAAGTGTGTCAGTTTTCTGTATCAGGTAAAGACTCAGAAAGACCTGCAAGTGCAAATAGTTCCAGCTCACAACATCTCTTTGGCCTCCTAAAAGTAAACCATGCATCACAGTTCTACAGCTAATTCTCAGTATGTTATCTGCAGGTAATTAATAAATTGTGCATATGTTTGTGAGGTAGTAAAGCATTTAAGAATTGTCAGCCTCAAGATTTGATCCAATGGTCAACACTGTCAACCTTTCTTACCCTTTATGCACAGGAAAACATATATTTATTATGTCCAGGGGTAGGATTGAGCTCCTCCCTGTTTTATTTTATTTTTATTTTGAAGGTTGGGCCCAATCTATCATGTCATCGTTATCTTTGAGTCTCAGTATTTAAAGTTCTCAGTTTTCAACCTTTTACTTGGGCTAATAGAAAAGAATAGAAATGCTTAGAAAATGAAATTTTGGTTAATATTTAAAAGATCATTTTAATCCAAATATTACATACACACACATACACCATTAAATAGAATTTATCAGGCTCCAGGATGTCTCCACTTTAAAGAAAAATATTTATTTGGTTTGCCTTCTGTCCTGGATGTTTACTGCTAAATTACTGTTAGCAAGGAGGCACAATTTGACACATTTGCTCATGAGTTGGTGGCCTTTTCTCTTTGATGAAAAATAGGCAACAAGTGGGCACTCAGGACTTAATTGGGATTCTGCTGGTGCCCTAAGCCTACCTTCCTAAGTTAGAAAGGTAGATTAAAAGTATGTTACATGAATCTTTCTTGATTTGTCATACTGGAGAGATTTCTACATGTACACTTTGTATCTCTGATGACTCTCTTTCAGAAATCACCCTGTCCTCAAGCTTTCGTGCCATTTGGTGTTCGAGTATAAGCTGACTGAGATTTTTAGTTTTGTGTAAAACTAAATTTGTGTAAATCAGTCTGTGCAGTTCACTTTTCATTCCTGTAGTGATCCACTCCAAGTATTCTAGAAGAGTTTCTAGGAGATTTTCTTTCCTTTGCCTATGATCTAGGAAACTGCTGTGCAACTGGCTTCACTTTTAAGACTGGAAAGCAAGTAAGTTACATTCAGTAAAAACTTATCTTGTAGAACTTCTCAATTCCATACTCTAAAATGTCACCACTCTAATTGGGTTCCACGATTTGGTTGCTTAGCCAGGAAGTCAAGGTTATCAGAAACTCACTTTCAATACAAAGGTTTTTGTTCTTGACAAACAAAAGCCTCACCTTCTGGACCACTAACTTCAGGTAAGTGAGTGAATTTCTCATTGCAGTAGTTCCCCTCACAGCAGCAGAAGAACACTTGTGGACTCTCTTCTGTAGCCACACATTCCTGCCTGTGTATTGAGACAACACAAAAGAAAAGAGGATTAAAGTCAGTCAATTTTTGAATTGCCCTCAGAAGAGACGAAGCTTCAGCATACAAGTGAATTGTCTTTTCCTATTTCCTTCCAGCTTCTGTTGTATTTCACTGACCCATGGCACCTTTTGTTACAAGAGATTTTAGAGACATAACATTCCCTATGTGAAATTTCAAGAGCCCTTAAAGTGCATAGAAAGTTTGCAGAAGGCTATTGAAGGAATAATACTAATATATAGTAAGTATAGCTCTAATACTCTCAAGCTTCAAGAACACATGCCCACACATTATCTTTATCATTTATTTTAAAGAAAGTAAAGCAAAGTGACAAGAACTTTTCCAGCAATACATAAAGAATCGCTGTAAAAAAATCTATTATGAGCTGCAAACCCACAGTTAAGCTAGCTGAAATGGTAACTGCCCCACATTTTCTCTTACGAAACTATGGGAAGGGCCAAGATGGAAACGAAGGCCTGTGGAAACATATCACTATCTTCCATGATGTCATTAGACCAGTTTCTGTAGCTGAGTTTGCCTGATGAAGAAACTTCGAAAGTTTGCATGATATATTTTGTGCTTTTTTGTTGGCCCATTAAAGGTATCTCCATTTTGTGGATTCTGGATTTTGTTGTATTTAGATGTACGGACAACGCAGCAACCCCTGAATATGTTAGCATGACCTGTATACCTCTCAACTTGTGGCAAGCTACATCAAGCCCATTTAGAAATGGATGTCAAGCAAGGTCAGACAATAGTGCTACTCTCTAAGTAAAGGAAAGCATCTTTTTCTGGTTCAAAGTACTGCATTGCAAATAAATGCCTGGATGATATTCTTACAGTTTAGAGTGTGTCAAGTACCTGCTGCAAGGACAGTAAAAAGCATGACTCTAGTTTGCCCTATTAGTCAGTCACGTAGGGACGGGACTGTGTGTATGTGATGAGGGCGATTCACCCCGGGGCGGCAATGTTTCTGCGGCGGCCAAACCCATAGCCTCGCCCTCACATGCCTTAGTCAGACCCCACACTCTAGCCACACCCCCTCCTGCCCCCCCCACACACACTCCAAGCTCCACCACTGTTATCAGTCTAGACTAAAATGCTGCCATCTAGCCTGTATCTTCATTTAAACCTTTATGATTTAAAATATTCAATTTATAAATCCAATATCGTTCTCCTCTTTGTAATTTGCTACACCCTTCCCTATTCTTGTCCAGAATTTTCTCCAAGCACCAGAATTTACCATTTACCTTTTATCGTGCTTGAAATTATGGAAATATTTGACTAAAGATGCCTGCATTTTGCTTGTTCTTATAAAATTTCATGTTCATAAATACGAGTTCTTAAGTTCCTCGTTATCCTACTTATGTATACCTGTAGTGGGTATTTGGAAACAGATGGCAACCAAGTTCCAGGCCATGGTGGTACCTCACATGAAATCATCCTTGTATGAAGGAAACCATTTTTTCTGGTTCAAATTACTGCACTGCAAACAGCACACCTGGCTGATACTCCTAGCACCAAGTATCTGCTGCAGGCATAGACAATATTATCCCTCTGGTTTGGTCTATCTGTATGTCTGCCTTGCTCTCATTCTTTCTTGCGTTCTTTCCATCCTACAGTTTAGGGTGTATTATTAATACAGCTGTGGTGCGTACCACAACAGTGGCCTTTGAAAGAATGACAACTATGTACACTATGCCCTTTCATGCCATTTTGTAGCTCATGTCTTCTTATGAGAAGACTATATTCCATTTATTACCTTTTCTTATGCTCAGAAATATTAAGGCATAGATTTCTCATGCAAAGGATCAGCACGGATACAATTAATTTTTTTAAAAGAATCTACTGTTTTTACATTTATCAGTTCAGCCAAGATGTCTTACAGATTTAGGCAATATTTCCATATGCCTTTTCTTGAGCTCATAAAGACTCTCAATATGCTAGACTTAAAAGAGTGTTTGCTATTCTACAGGGAGAAAATGTATGTTCTGCTAAATCTCCTGGTCTGGGTGTTTTGTGAGTGAGTGGGTTGTAAATCACTGCACATATGATATTTGTTATTTCACTAAGCACTGGCTCCAATGTAAATGGTTTACATCTACACAAGTCCCCCCTTCTTTACAGTGCTTCTGTGATCTCACACATGGAAAAGACATGCTACATAACTGTTTAGGGACTATTCTGTGAAGGAAATCAAACATGAAACTGGAGCCCCTTGTTCTATGAAGAGATCTTCACAACCTTTACCAATATAATATTCTGCTACAGACAAGCCTAAGGAGCACAACTTGGATATCAACTTAGATCTCACTGTTAAATACTGTAAGTATCTTGGCCTCATAACCAACATTTCAAATCATAAAATCCATATTACAGAGACTCACGTGAACACCGTATAACAAACTGAACAGGATATTGAATTAGATATACTCAAAACTCCTTTAACTGCGGGTTGAGAAGGATTAAGGTGTGCAAGATCTCCTGTGTTTTCACCAAAGCACAAGATCCTCAGATTACAGTCTGGTGCAAAAGACACAGAATTGAAGAATTCAGAGCCTAGAAATGTATTTGGGGTACCAAAACTGAATATAACTCACACTCCCTCCTTTCACTCCACAGGTTTCTTTATCATGGCAATATAACTGAGGCTGATGATGAGAGGGAGTTTTTTGTTGTTGTGGTTAAATAATTGAATGTCAACAACTCTTAATGATCTATTGGTGTCTACAAAGACAATGTTGGTTTGGACTAGTAGAACAATACCACTGGATACTGGCTTGGGGCAGAGACCACAGTGCTCTTGACTGAAATCACATGCATAACTTCATAGCTTACCTACCGTTGTTGTTGTTGTTGTTGTTGTTGTTGTTGTTGTTGTGTGCCTTCAAAATTTTTCCCGACATATGGTGAACCTATCATGGGGTTTTCTGGGACTATGTGACACACCTAAGGTCACCCAGTGGGTATCCATGGCTAAGTGTGGAATCGAAGTCTGTTCTTCAGGGTCGTAAGTCAAGACTCAAACCACTCTGGCTCTTATAGAGCTCAAAATCTGGCCTAAGGATATCTTAAGTTAAGCTGTTCATTGGGATGCTAACATAAGCTCTTTCCACATGTTCAGAAGTGTTTCAAACATCTACAAACAACTCCATGTATAGCAACAGAATTACGTTATTATATCCCCTTACCAGAAAACCACACCTTATCAAAGATTTTCTTCCTGACCTGCTTCCCTTGGTCAGGCAATAAGGCGAACCAACATAGTAAGAAAGGTTCGTTCATGGTAACAGCTTGTTTGAATGATGCTGTGCAGTGAACGCTTGTCATGCAGACAGCTTTGAGCTTATTGTACAAGTTACCACCAATGATACATTTGCACGGATAATTGCTGACAACCTCTAAGCCAGTGGTGTGGACAGAAAGGAGGAACAAAAACAAATGTCGATAAGTGTTGGGTATTTACCTCAAGCTATACAGCCACTGAGGAGAGAAGCAGTTAAACTATTTATACCACTTCCTCCCCACCCCTCACCTTTTTTTTTGTTTTGCTTTGTTTTTTATGCTTAATTGTTCCTTCCAGTTATTTCCAGAGAGGATCCAATCAACCATTTAGGTTATGTATTTAGAGAATACGTTGAGGGAGAGGAAGGGAAGAAGGGAAAGCAGGACAGACAGAGCTACATATAAGACTAATTACTATTTTGCACTTTGTTGATAAATGATTTAAAACATTAATAAACTTGTTAATTGAAACAGCGAAGGAAAGCTGCAGCTGGAACACCTGTACTTTTGCTTATCAATTGTTACAGTAACCTCCAGAGTACCTGCTCGCAAGAGCACTTTCTTCATAAGCAGAACACACAACCCAGATCTCAGTTCTTCTCTGTTCCAGCATTATAAGGATGATCAGTGCTTTGGGGATCGATCATGCTCTTGATTAACGAGTCAAAATCTGAACTGGTATCAGTGGGAAACATTATGTTACAGAGTGCACCTACAATTTTGGTCATCCTCAGATGTTGTAACTTATTTAGGAATACTAATTCCCAAAGATATTTCTCATATGATTGTGTATAAATTTGAGTAAATTGATTCCTGAGATAATGTTGACTCTAAAGAGGTGAACAACTTTAAATTAGATGCTTTAAAAATTAACACACTCTAGATGAATATTAGAGGGTCATCGTGGTGTAGTGGTTTGACCACTGGACTACAACTCTGGAGACCAGGGTTTCAATCCCTTCTTGGCCATGGAAACGCACTGAGCAGCCTAGGCAAGACACACTCTCTCAGTCTCAGAGGGAGGCAAAGGCAAACCCTCTCTGAACAAATCTTGCCAAGAAAAACCTGTGATAGGGTCAGCGTAGGGCAGCCATAAGTCAGAAATGACTACAAGGCACACAACAACAAGATGAATATTATACTTCCAGAGTTTATCTTTTACAGGGAATTTCTTCCCATTTAACCTTCAAATATTTTTCAAAAAACTGATTCAGAAATTTCACAGTAACAGATTTCCTTGTGGAGTATGCAGCTTCATAT
This sequence comes from Cyclura pinguis, assembly GCA_030412105.1. NCBI lineage: Eukaryota > Metazoa > Chordata > Lepidosauria > Squamata > Iguanidae > Cyclura > Cyclura pinguis. Next base: position 130,439,713 of record CM059604.1, on the reverse strand, counting down.
AACGAAGGTGCATTTGATTTTTCAGACCTTTATATCATTGGCCCTGTCTACTATTGTACACTCATCACTGGAAATCTTCATTGATACTGAACCCTCTATCTTGTGTTTTGCCTATCATCTTGCTTGATGACTCTTTCTATATTGTTGGTTTCGAAGTCTGTATCAGAATAGGCTTCACTCTCCCCCTCCTCAAATTTAACAGCTGAGAAAGTCTGGCATATATATCACAACAACTGTGTTTTGATCCTTCCTCCCCAGCTAAATTAATGTTATGAGATAATCCTGATTTAAAAGTGGAGAAGAAGCCTTTGATGTGCAAACATTGGGCTGATGGGGCAATTCTTACTTTGGATCAACTGACTGGTTCTGAGTTTCTCCAATTTTCAGCTTTAAATCCTGCACAGTAGCAGTATCTTCAGTTACAACTATGTTGTTATCTATATATGACCCTGCAGACTGCAGTGTCTCAAAGTCTCCTCTGCTTTTGGAAATGTTTATTGAATCTGTGTGAAAAATGAAACCACATTTTTTATAAATATGTACTGTTGATCAATAAATATAACATTCTGAGTTTTAGAAATGAGTGAAATGAAAATCAGTTAGATCCATTTTGTATAACGAGTGGATTGTGGCTTTGGTCTATGATATATGGATATATAAAATCCATATGATATATAAGGATTTTAAACTCCAACTTATAAAGCTATAACTCTTGTTTTAGGTGTATTGGACTCCACAATGCTTATTTAGTAAAAGTTGGGAATATATCCACTAACTGCTCGTGATGTTACTCTCTAAATACACCTCTCAAAGATATGATCTGGTTATGCCTAATCATAGTTAGCTTTGCCTTGGGAGGGATCATTGGTAGAAATAATTTTGCTTTTTACAACAGGTGAGTTTTGCATACTTTTATGCGCTCTTGAACTATTTGCCTACATCCTGGATATTATCTTATGATCAGTTGAAATGGATTCTCTGTGTCCCTTCAGAGGCAAAAAAAAAATTTATAGTGTGTCACTGGGGAGAGAATGGCCACCATTCAGTGGGCGAAAGACCTTATGACCATTCTAACATTTGAAAATTAGGAATATAGATGTATTGCATAGACATTTAATTGTCTATTTTGTTGTCTCTTCTAGAAGTTTATGTACTGGCAGCTTTTCACTGCAATCGTTTCAGCTTATTTGCTGGTTTATTCTTTTCAAAATAATGTTTCATTTTTTCTTTCTTTCAAAAAAACAAAAAGGAATGAAAATAAAGACAATAATTAATACAGTTTCACCTGCCTTGAGCAAGTTTTTAAGCCTTGAGCAAGTTTTTAATATTGCTTAACTTGCCTTGAGTGCCAGTGAAAAGATAGAACTTTTATCTAGATAAATTAGATAGATGTTAGATAACAGACAGGTTGATAGACAGATGGCAGGGGAAAAAAAACCCTCCCAGGAAGTTACTGTTTTTTCTTCTGGGGACCTCAAATCTCATTTAACAGGTAATGCAATGTAACACAACAGCCCCATATTTCACATTCTTTCTCATACATATTAAATAGTAAGTCACTGACTACTTGAATACATGAATGAATCTTTGCTGGTAACCTGAATATTCTTCTCAAAAGTCCACTAGAAACACAATATTTTTTCATAATTTTGTGTAATAAAATGATATGCCTGATTTTTTTTTTTAAAGAAGGAAATAATTTTGGTCTACCTTGAGTTGTAACTTCTGTGGGTTTTAAAATTTCATTTTGCTGATAAAGGTAGAAAAATCTCTTAAATTTTTAATGGGGAAACTGTTTACTTAAGCCTTTCCTAATCCAGAATCCTTCAGATTTCTTGACTGAAACTCCCATTATTCCAAAAAGCATGGGGGACGATGGGAATGAGGGCCTAACACACCTGGAGGCCATCCAGTTATGGATATTTGGTTTTGATGTTGAAAGCCATCAAGTGGCGAGTAATCAAGGGACAAAATAAAGTGATAGGTATAACCAGAGCATGGAGGAGATAAAATGGAAATAGCCACTCTAAAAGCAAATCCACTTTCCCTAGCATGCAGTATATTTTAATTCCCTAGTAAACAGGTCTGAATGACTAAGTTTTCCCTTTTGCAGTATATGGCTCCCAGAAGAACATGCTGCTTTCCACATGAGTAGTACTGGACATTTTTCAGAGCATGTCAAAAATTACTGAGCATTTATTATATGAAAACAAAAGCACTGTTTCCAGTCCTGGATTCTTCAGCTACAAGAAAAACAGACATTTAATGTTTGGCCTGATAAAAAGATAACAAGTTAAAGAAGTTGTGGTCATATCACGGAACATACTGGATACTTCTCTCCCCTCAAGGAATTCTGTAAAATTTTCACTGGTTCTCTAGCATGGGATGCCTTGATTAATCAGGACAAGAGCAGGTAACCTTATTTCAGTTACTCTCACAATGGCTCCCCAGTTACACAGCATTAAGCTTTCTTGAGTTCTTAAGGTCTGATATTTTAATACAATGGAATATGGAAATCTAAGTGAAGGATGTGAGGAAGTCGGGAAATAAGATGTGACGTCATAGAAGGGAGAGGTTAGGATGCTTTCTAACATTGGATTCCTATTAGAGGAGGATATGCCTGTCAGGAGCAGTGATTGAAGAGGCTGATCATCTTCATCTTCATCCTACTACTACTACTACTACTACTACTACTATTATTATTATTATTATTATTCAAAAGAATCTAATATATACTTTGTACTGTACAAAAATGAGAGCCAACATAGTGCAGTGGTTTGAGCATTGGGCTACAAACCTGAAGACTAGGGTTATAGTGCTATTATTCCACTTTCAACATTCTGTAGAATTCTAGGGTTTGTCGTTTACTGAGGCCAAAGAGCTCTCTGGCTGAGAATTCTAACCTCCCTATGACCCTCCCTAAAATGCAAACCCCAGGATTCCATAGGATGTTGAAAGTGGAATAATAGCACTGTAACAGTACAGTGTGGAAATGGCCCAGGGTTCCGTTCCCCACTCGGCCATGGAAACCCACTGGGTGACCTTGGGTGCATCACAGCCCCAGAAAACTCCATGACAGGTTCACTTTGGAGTTGCCATGAGTCATAAATGACTTGAAGGCACAGAACAAAAACTCGTTTCTGACTTATGGCAACTGTACAAGAATAAAATGCACAGTTCTTGTTCACAGGCTCAGAAGCTGGGGTGGTGGCACAAAATACAAGGAAAGCGAGAGAGAAAGAGAGAGAGGCAGAGAGAGATGGAGGATAACAACAATAGACTAGTGGAGTGAGACGAAAAGGATGATAAAGGAGTTATAGCAGGGGAAAAAATCCCAACTATTAACCCAAGAAATCAATAAAAACTGACCACTATAAAGACAAAACACATGGAAGATGAGATGAGTTCTTATTACTGGCTTGAAAGATCAAGAGAAGACTTGCTGAATATTCAAAAGTATAATCACAATGGAGACAACTAAACTGAGCTTGAAAAAGTAATATTTTTGGACTATTCCTCCTTGAATCCCAAAACCAGCATGGCTAGTATATAAGATTGTTAAGAATTTATACACAGAGATCTCTCAACATAATGTGAAGTTTGTTGACTAGACTGGAAAGGGTCAGAAAGGGAAATCAGAAGGAGAGGTGTGAACCGAGACAAGTGAAACAGACAAGCCCTTCCACTGGTTTGGAGATTATCTTTTTCCCAGCTCGAGGTATATATTTGGAAAGGAGATTTCTTAAGGACTGAGAAAAAAGAAAGATGTGAGTGAGAGAGGGAGGAAATATCAGAACCAGTAATAATTACTTTTTTAAAAAGGGAGGGGGACTTCATCAAGAGGACAAAATGATGGATTTAACTGAAAGAAAAACAACATCAGAAGAAGAAAGGAATCAGAATTTGGTAATGAGAAATACTGTGACTAATACAACCAGAAGAAGAGGTGGGTAATGAGAAATGGATAACAATTTTATCAGAGAAACATCTGGCAAACTATCAAGAGAAATCAGTGAAAGAACAGAGGAGAAAGTTGTAAGTAGTGAACAGATACTAGGAGAAAAAGTTGAAAACAGTGATTAGCTTGGAGAAGTAAGAATATTTCTAAGCAAGAATACCAGATGAAAACAAGATTGTATTATATCATATTTTGGCCACAAAAGAGAGTGCAGTTTGCACCAAAGATGTTAAGCTGAAGACTTTATTCATTTTGTGTATTTATATCTCACCTTTCTGACAACATCCAAGAGTCCTGTTTAACATTTTAAAAATATCAATTTACAATATTCAGATTCAGAAATAGATACATAGAGATTTCCAATTGTTGTTGTTGCTGTTATTTGGCATTATTGGCAGCCTGTGCATCCCTTAATTAGTCTAAGGGGCAGAAAATCAGCTACAGTTGCCCACTACTGAGATAGATTAGAACAAGATCAGAAAGGAAAAGAAAGAGAGAATGACAAGGATAGCATATTGCAGCAATCTATAAATTTAAAGAAGCAAAGAAAGGAATAGCATGAATGAAAGCAAAAAAGGAGGGGAGGGGCTTTTATAGTGGCATGAAGATGAGACAAGCCATTCCACTATACTGGAGTGCATGATTCGGGGCTGATGAAGCATGAGCAGCACAGATAGTAGAGCATGGCTGATTTGCTAACTGCAGAACAGCAATTTAGAAAACTGAACACAGCAAAGAAATGACAAGGAACATAAACTAAATTAGGAAGATAAAAGGGATGTGCAGAAGGCCAAGGGTTGAGAGCAACATCATCAGCTAACAGAAATAAAACAGAAAATGGGAAATGACTGAATTATAGAAAAGAAGCAAGACCTCTAAAACCAAGACAGATAAAGAGAAACTGCAAAGAAGGTACCCCCAGTCTTCAAAACCAGATGCCAGCAAGAACAGAGTGAATCGCCTTGTGACCTGGATGTTCAGTTGCAGCTGGCCAATCTGCCTTCAGTATGAACAGTAGTACTGGTAGCACTCTTCCTATATTCTACTTTTCTCTCCCTCTTCCAACATTTTTGCAAATGTAGTAATAATAACGTATATACCTGGTGTTGCCTGGGATTTTATTTTCTCACAGGTAATACTTGTTAGAAAGATTTGAGATCTTGTGTCTTGTGAGATCTTGTCCTCAAACTCTAATTCCTCAAACTTTTGTCCAGAACCTGTAACTTTTCCCCATATCTTCCAATCCAATCTGTATTCAAAGTGCTTAACATACAGAGGTTGGGTTCTTGAGGGAATACACTGCCCTCCTCCTTGCTGCTAGGGCTCATCTCCATAGCAACTGGCCTATTCAAGACAGGCCCAAGAGCTCTCTGGCTGAAAATTCTAAAGGTCCCTCCCTAAACTGCAAACCCCAGGATTCCACAGAATCTTTTTTAGGCAGCCAATCATATGAGGTCTTCTCACCTGACACAAACAAACAAACAAATTTTATATATTAGTAGATACGTACCTAAACACATACATACACATGAATGTTGTTGTCAAGTGCATGGCTGGCCTGAGCTAAGTTGTTGTTGTGTGCCTTCTAGTCATTTCTAACTTATGGCAGCTACTGTATAGGAGGGGAAGAGGCTATAAATGCCATCAGACATCTGTGAATGCCTTTCTAATTCCATATATAATCACTGAAAACAATTCTAAGTGATGATGATTATGCTTTGGCTGTTATAAATCCCTTAATCACCTACTCACACTCCCTACACTCACATACTTTACCACCATTTACCAAGAAAAGAAAAATAGAAACTACAACTTGATGTTGACTAAAAGAAACTACCCAGGATTCAATTCCATAAACGAATACTTATCTCTAGCTTTCTTCAGTTCCTATGAGCTACAGCTCCTCCTTGTACTAAAGCTTATGTCAAGCCAGAGAGCCAATATGGTTTAGTCATTTGAGTGTTGGACCAGGAGTCTGGGAGGTCAGGGTTTGAATCCTGCCTCAGTCACAGAAACCTAATAGAAATCACATTCTCTCAGCCTCAGAGAAAAGCAATGGCAAACCCCTTCTGAATAAATCTCGCCAAGAAAATCCCATCATAGAGGCAGCCTAGACTTGACATAATTGAGGGATGACTTGAAAGCTAACAACTATGTCAAACATCTGTATTTTATGAACAAAGAAGGGGGAAAAAAACACACCTTCCTTCCCTGCAGGTATCCACTTGTACTCAGAAGCTAAAAGCATTCTTCTTGGTTTCACTTGTCCCCATTACCTGTCATAGCAGTTGAAGTCATCAAGCCAGCATCCTTTCTTCACCAGTTCAATGGAGCCGGAGTTGTTTCTCCAAGAGGCATAGCAGTGGAGGCGCTTGTCCTTCTCTCCTTCACAGCGCTCCACCCCACTCTGGTTGGTCTTTTCCAGTTCCCAGTTAGCATTGTAATAGATGCATTCCCTCGTCTCTGCCTCACCATGGCCTGGCCCTGCAAGAAAATGCAAAATGGACGGCTATTAATGACCAAAACTGGGGTGAAGAAGCAGCAGACATTTTAGACATTTCTAAGAGGCAGTTAGATACATTTGTAGAAGCTAGGGCATGGATGGCTCTAGCTGGGACAGGTATGTGTCACCTCTTATAGCAGAGGCAGTATGCTGTGGAATGTGAAGGGAAGGTTATAAGTTGCTTTCATATCCTCCTGATGATCCTAGAGCCAACTAGTTGACCACTGTGCATTAACAGAATGCTGAGCTAGATAGGCTTCCTAGCTCTCTTTCTCTCTCTCTGTGCTTCATATCCTGCTTTTGCCCCAGGGTTGCCAAACAGCTTACCATGTAATTTAAAAGGGTCCAATAAAAACACAGTGAATTATGCATATTAAAATGTGAATTCCATTAATTATACCATTAAAACGTCAATTAAATCCAGCACAACCCTTGAACTAGGATACTGTGACCCCTTGACTGCAATATGGCTTCCACATGCCAGAACCAAAATCTTTTCCCATCAGAAGAAGCTGAGAGGTAATAAACAGATAAGTGCCCCCCCCCCCACTTTCACAAGGATTTGGGGCACAGGACCCTTGTGAAAGTTAAAAAAAAAAACTGTGAATATTTCCCCCCCTCCTGCCCAACTGAGCAAGTGAGGGAAGGTATGTGTGTAACTTCCCTGTGCTCCTCATCCCATTCCCTCCCTGGGCTCCCCCCTCCATTTGCCCTAGCATAGGGAAAGAAGGCATGTACATGCATTCTCCCCATGCCTCCCTTCCTATCCCCTTCCCTTTTGCCCAAGAGTGAGGAGGGAACACATGCATGTACCTCACGAATAATCAAATTTGCAAAGGTCAAGCCCAGAAATGTGGTGGGAGGGCTGTACTTAAATAAATTAAAAGTATGTTATTGTCGATGGAATTGACAGAAAAAGGTGAATCCAACTAGTTCTGGCTTTGGCAGCCATCATCCTTATTTCTACTACATTCAAACATATGAAGCCAGGATGAGACTGTCTCTTTAAGATGCAGAGTGATCTTCCTGAATCAGTAATTAAAGACAAGAGCACTAGCAGTTAAGAGGCTAAACTATGTAAAGCCAAGTTCAAATCTGATTTCTCCTGGTAACTCCACAGGTGGTCAAAGTCATTTGTCAGCTTCAGCTGTCCCACAACCACCTGCATTGGTGATAGAAGGGATAATATCGCTGAATCCATGATAGGACCAGCCTTTCCATTTCACGACTAACTTTTTCAGCTGATTCTAACATCACAAGGAAACCATATTTTATTCTCATAGGAGTAAGGAGTAAGTTGCAGTAAGCCTCCATCTCACAGAATTCCCAGCCAGTATGGCCATAAGGAAGGCTGCAGAAGCTTCCTCTTCTGTTTTTGATAAATCTGGCTGTTTCTGATTAATTTTAACTGCAGTTAGTTGGAAACAAGCCTACTTCAAACCACAGGTTATGAAGCTGGCTTTTTTTTTTCAAACAAATCATAATTAATATTAACCACAGTGGAGTTCTAATATAATGCCACACTGTGGTCAATCAGGAAACAAAAAACAAAAGCTTTTAGTCTCATCCCTGTGGTCATGATGGAAGACCAGTGTGTGACCCAAGATCGACGTTCAATGAAGTCCACTCCCACCACCATAATCCATAGTTTACTGTGATGACTAGACTGGCCCTTTATCCATTTGCTGTGGGAACCCATGCTATCAAAACTGTAAAAGTTAAAAAATATTGAAGGACAGTACATAGTTATGATCTGCATTCAACTGGACTGTAATATTCTCTGGCAAACACTAGCTTTAATGTTGTGTGCAGCTGTGTTCACTGGGGAATAAAAGGTTATAATAAGTGCATCCTTAGTAAAGACATCTGGCAACTACAACATTATCCCACTTTGTCCTTCAATGAAAGGGAGAGGACTTTACCCTGTCAGATGTTCAAGAGTGCCAAAATTAGGTCAAAGCATACTGTATGGAAAACCATTTGGTGCTGGTGATTTCACTGTGTTCTACATATGAAAAAGCTGCAAAGAGGCTCGAGGTTGCTTTGCCTCTACCCAACCAGTTAATATAGCAGTTTTTCCCCATATTGGGGAATGTTTTTCTCTAAATGAGTTAGCTCATTAGGTCTGCGTACAAATGGAGCTAAAGTCAAAATCCTGAGCCATGAAAAAAATATGGCTGCGTGTGTGCTATCAAAATAAATGGAGCCTTGCAGTCTATAACTTATAAATTTACAGACAGGCAATAACTTTATTACAGCCAACTAAAATGCCACCAAAAAATGGGGAAGTCTTTTGTGTTCTGCAGAGCTCTTCACCAGGATAGATGTTGAACAAAGCAAAGGATGTGGGAGGGGAAAAGGTGGCACAGTGTTGAAGTCATGGAGTTTGTATTTAGTTTCAGTCTTGAAATGGTACGTGGGAGGAGATAGCAGATTTTATCAGCTTGAGTTCTAAATATTACAGTCATCAGCAAAATGTAGCCCCAAGCTGTATGCAGATCCTTCCCCCAGAACCCTGGTATGGCGCACAACCACTGTATTCCCCATCTTCACCCTTTTATTAACTGAAAAAACCCTAATACCTCCTAGAGGCTACCAGAGGCCATTTTGTCATGCCCCCCCCCCGCTCCCCACTTCAGTCAAGAAGGGATATTTCCTAGATTTTTCTAGGAAAAAATAACTAGGAAAAGGCTTCTCCTGGGCCTAAAACAAAGCCAATGGAGAGGCGGGGGGACAAAATCTGACAAAATTGCTTCTCATGGCCCCAAGGACAGGGCACAAGGGAACTTTTTCTGTATTTTTTTTTAAAAAATTCTTTTGGATGGGTGAGCATGGCAGAAGATGTGGCCCTCCCAGATCTGATGTGAAGTGTGCGCAGCCCCTGGATGCTTGTTGCCTTGGCAGGTACTACATTGGTTTTGCATCCAGGGTTCTGCTTCAGGCAACAAAATACCTTAGGTCAGTATTTAGCTGGATGGAAATGGCTTCCCCACAAGCTACCATTTCTCCTGTTATCACCACATATGTGCATCTGGCTCAAGGGGGTACACTTCAATATGCAGTAAGAAGCTAAGCAGAACCAGCAGACTTGGACTCTTTTCGCACCTTACCTTTTCTCGGTGCTGGAGTAGGAGGCTTGCGCAGGAAGCCTTTGGAGGAACGCTCCCGCATCCCTCCTGCCTGGACTCCACAGCTGCTTCCTGGTCGCGAGACCGCCCCCCCTCTTCCGTTCGCAGTGCAGCCTGGGACCTCCCAGGCTGCACTGAGGAGAGGATGCGTGACCGGCCCGGCTCCCGAGGCTCCGCACACAAGGTAAGTGCACGCGGGGCCCCGGAGTGATGCGCAACCATGCAGCATTTTCAGCTTTGAGCCGAAAATGAAAAAATGCATGCGTGGTCCGCGTCACGCTCTTGAGCATCGCACAAATGTGAGTGCATCATGTGGACTGCTCCTCACATTTACGCGGTTGCTCAAGGGGCCCTTTCGCTTCAGAAATGCTGTGCAAAAAGGGCCTTAGTCTGCCCACCTCTTGCCTACACACTTTCAAATTTATAACCACTTTTATAATGGCTGCTTCTTCCTGTATAAAAGCTAATATTCTCAGGAGACTGATTTCTGTACCAGAATACTGCATCTCTAACGGGCATTAATGGAATCATAGAACACACTGGCCCTTTTCTTATGCTGTGACATGCTTTCTCAAGCACTGCCCTTCAACTGCTATCATCCACGATAGTCATACTGGCTGGTAATGAAGGAAGTTACAGTCTAACACAGTGGTTCTTAAACTGGGGTCTCTGGACCCCTGGGAGGCCATGATGTCCTCACAGGTGGTCCACGAAGGCTTGAAGAAATGTTATGAACTTTTGCTGTTAAAACAGAAAGAATAAAAGAAAGACTGACAGATAGGCGGTCATACACTGACCTCAAAGAGCAGGAGTATTTTGCCAGTGACAGGCATTATTTATACAAAATGTAATTACAATATCTCAAACCATTCAAAAGTTTTGAAATTGATAGCCAAAAATGCACTCATCATTTGCTACTTCTGCACACAGTGAGAACATGCAAGCGAATAACACTGAATAGCTGAGAGAAAGCATGTGATATCTCTTGCTACCAAACATACCAGAAGGTGCCAGAAGCCACCTTGAATTAAGTCTTGATGGTCTGCAGCAACAAAAGGTATTTAAAGGGAGTCCATGGTAAAGAAAAGGTTAAGAATCACTGGTCTAACACATCTGGAAGACAGTTCTCTGTGAGTTAAACTCCAGTCAAGCATTGTTGTGACAATGCTATCAGAATATTTCATATTTCAAAACATCCCAAAGTTTTTATAATCATATACTTTATTGAGTATGCTTTGTCAAATTACACTTCTCTGCTTTAAATTTTGTATGTTATGCTATGCATAGAATCCTAGAATTGGAAGGGACTGCAAATGGCATCTAGTCCAATCTCCTGCCATGCAAGAAAACACAATTACAGCATTCCTGAAAGACACCCATCCAACCTCTGTTCAAAGTCTACAGTCATCCCTCCACATTCACTAGGATTAGGGACACAGGGCCCCTGTGAAAGTGGAAAAACCGAGAATAACTCTAGGCCCTCCCAAACCATATTTAACACACAAAAAGTATGATCAGCATATTCAAACCACTATGGATTCAGTTGAGGTATCAGGGTTCCTTTAAACGATAGCTTTCTTTCCTTCTTTCTTTCTTTTGGATCGAGTTTTTAGTCGTACATTGCTTTCACTTTGTTCTAAGCCACCCTGGATTCCTTGTCAAGAGAAAGGCAGAATATTGAATAAATAATGTTTAAGAATACAGTCAGCCCTCCACATTTGTAGATTTGACTTTCACAGATGTGATTATTTGCAAATTTCTCCAACCCCTACCACCCCACCTCAAGTATTTTTCAAAGGAACCTTCCCTCTTGGTGGCTCGGATCAGACCATGCAGCCCTTTAAAAACCTGCCTCTGGTACTCTTCCTCCTCTACCAGCCTCTGCCTGGCCTGCTAAGGAGGCCTTGCAGTCCAATTTCTCAGCACAACAAACCCTCTCCGAATGTCCCCCCCATACACACACCCAAGGAAGGAGATGGGCCAGAGAGAGGGTGTACAGGGCCACTATGCCGACTCACCCCTTTCCACCCCTTTCCCCTTTACCTGACCTGGTTTAGACCATGAGTGCACATTTCCCCACCTCGGCCCCCTTCCCCACACATAGATGTTTTGATTTCTGTGATTTTTCCAGTTTTGTGGGTGTCCTGTACCCCAACCGTAGCAAATGTGAAGGACCAACTGTAGTTTAAAAAAAAAGAAAAAGAAGTACACACTCCTTTCCCAAACTTAGTTCCAAATGAAAAGGTTTCAGTATGTGTTTAAATATTTGTGCTTTGTATTTTTAACATGCCATCTCCAGTTGTTATTCAATCTCACCTCAGAAGTTCTTGTTATCTTTAATTCTCACCTTGCTTACTGGTGATTTTATCTACCACTCCACCTCAACCTATGAATGAGTATACTGTAGGTAATATGTTTACCAACTTCTTAGTCCACCAGAGAGGATAAATTATCCCCCAGAAAATTCATGCAATAATAAATAGCGACATGCTACTTGATCAGCATGCCCATGGGATGTACCTGCTGTGCCATTTCTGCTGGTGATAGGATGTTTGTATATTCCTTTATGTGGAAAACCATCTGTAAATATTCTAAACTGTCACGCCAAAAAGGCTAAGCTAGAAATATGCCTGTTTCATGGCTAAAATGTTATCTGTGATCCACCTTTTCAATTTGCTCTCTTTTAGCCTTGACATCTACTCTCCTGCCCCTGAAATTTATTTTAAAGTACTCCTGAAAGACATGTACAATACACACAAAACTCTAAACTGTGCTGATGTGCATCCTCGCATGTTTAAATACATTTAACTATAGGTGCTGGCCTATGTCCAAGTGACAATCTGGGTTCAACCCACATATAGGGCAGCATTTGCTAAGTACCTGCAGAGCATTTACACCAATCTCCTTTGTCAAGTCTATTTTAGACCATAGATAATACATGTAAGGTATTCTGAACATTCAAACTGCACTGTTAAGTCCTAAGTATTATTTTATGTATTTATTTGAACAATTTTTTTCTAAAAAAACCCCTGATTTTTCTTTACAGAAGTGTACTCAAGACCATTAACAATAGAACAAGTGCAAATCATAAGATATAAAACAACAAAATACAAATTAACAACAATTTAAAAAAAAAACAGCAGTGAGAATATCTGAAGAGTCCAAACTGGAAGAACGCATGCTGGAATGCATGCTCATTATAAATCAAAACTATTATTGTTATTACCCTTTACAACATACAAATTGGGAAGGTTAATGCATACATATGATAATTATATGTTTGGAAAAGATCATTTAGTTTCTGAATTACAATTTGTCCATCACTGAAAGGCCTTAACCGAGGATTGCACTGACCAGAAAGTAAACAAACATACAGTGTTAGATTGGAAAAAGCTGAAGAAACCAGTGGAAAAATACAGAATTGCAGGCTGCTAAGTACTTTCTTATATTTTAACTCCTCCCTGTATAACTTGAAACACAACTCTGTCAATGAGGACTAGAGACAAACATTTTAATGAAACAGCAAAGACTGCAAGTAGTGAATATGGGGAAAAACTTGTCCAATCCATACAGGAAGCCTTTTATGGAATACAGCGTAACAAGATTTAATTCCCTAAGACAGCATTCCTTTCTTCTTGTTGCTGTGCAGATGTATTGCAGAAAACCTCACATAATTCCATACACTGCTGGTATGGATGATAGGAGTTGCCAGCCCAACAAATCTGGAGGTTGTCTGGCTGGTGGAACAAAAGCAGATTAACGATGGATGAAAAAATAAAGGTTAAAAAAAAAACCATACACATAAAGATTGTGTGGACAGGATTAAGAACCAGCACATTTTTGAGGGTGCAAAAAGAAAATTGCCATCTCCTCCTTCCTGTAAAAAAAAAAAAAAAGTTGCCAACTTAGAACATAAGACCTTTGGGGAGATGGTCTATTTCCATGACGGAACTTCACGTATTACAATAGTAATATCAGGACATGATGCCTAGGCCCAGAGGCAGATGAAGGGCCCTGCCCTCCATCCTATCTGCTACTGCCCTGATCTAGAGGGAGAGAAGAGGCAGGAACAGCTCCATCATGTCTTGGGCCAGAAGCAGATGAAAGGTTCTTCTCCATCCCAACTGCCCTTGCCCTGGCCTTGGAGGAAAGGAAGAGGAAGCAGGCACAGCTCCATCATGCCTTGGCCCAGAAGGAGATGAAAGGCTCTTCTTTGCATTCGAACTGCCATAGCCTCGGCCTTGGAGGGAGAGAAGAAAAGGCAGTACCTGCTGGACTTAATCCCCTCCCACACGGCCTTCTTCTTTCCCTTTTGTGTCATGTCTTAATTAGATTATAAGTCTGAGGGCAGGGAACTGGGTTTTCTTGTTTGTCTTTACTTGTAAAGCACCATGTACAGTGATGGCACTATAAACAAATGATCATCATCACCTTCAGGAAACTGTAAAGTTCAACAGCGCTAATGAGAACATCCAGCCCTTCCAAATCACTTTCTACCGTGTTTTTTCAGTGTTTCAGCTATTCTATTGTTCTTATTTCAATATGCTTCTGTTGCCTTTATTTCATTTTTCTTTTCAATGAGATCACACGCTTTTGGTGTTTGTTAGCAATTTCAGGGTCACAAGGAGAGAAAAGTTTCAAATACAGTCAGCCCTCCACATTTGCGGGTTTGACTTTTGCGGATTTGATTATTAATGGATTATTTGCTGTCCCCTCTGCTGCCTCCCTGTGCCATTTTTAATAGGGACTGCAAGCCTCGTGAGACTGAGAAACTGCAAACGAGTCTTGTAAGTCCCTCTTTAAAATGCTGTGGGGCAGCAGTGGAGATGGCAGTAAGCCCCACCAGCCACCCACTTCTGGCTTATGAAGGAACCCTGATGCCTCAAAGAAATCCATAGGGGGTTAAATATGCTGATTATACTTTTTTGTATGTTAAATATGGTTTGGGAGGGCCTAGAGCTATTCATGGTTTTTTCACTTTCACAGGGGTCCTGTGCCCCTAACCCTAGCGAATGTGGAGGGATTACTGTAATCAAATGCAGGCCACAAGTATTAATTAAGAGGAATTACTTATTACAATTTATTCTGCCCTTTCTCCAAAGATCTTGGAGCAGCATATATCGTTATCTTCATGGCTATGCAATGAGAGGAAGATCAGGCTGGAAGATGGTGACTAGCTCAAGGTCACTAAGCAAGATTCATGAGAGCAGAAGTTTGAACCTGGGGGTCCCCAACCCTAATTCAACACAACTGAAACACTGCATACCATACTGGCCTTACTAGCCAAATACACTATACTAAGGATATATACCGCAGGATAGATGATTTCTGCTATGCAGAGCTACGTAACATTATAGCAACACAAGAAGATCTTTGTAGGATTAGATCAAAGATCAGTCTAGCCCATCATCCATCTTCCCAACAGAAGTTAACCAGATGCCACTGGGAAAGAAACCATGCAGACCACAGGGCAACAGCAAGGCTTTCCTGAGACGCCCTCAACTGAAAGACTACAAAAAGAAAGCTTCACATCTTCATGTAGAACTTCCTTCTGTGATCCTCACCCTGACTAAATGTGTTTCCCTTTTGTGATGGGTGCAAGCTCAACCACATTTCTATATGGAATCATTCCTATGCTCACTCATGAACACAAATCATAAGCAGGAAACACGTAACACCACAAAAAAAAAGAGAGAGAGAGAGAGAGAGAGCTATCACTTCTCAAAATAACATAAAATGAATAAAAGGTAGTGCAATGGTGACACCAACTAAACATAAGATGTAAGAATGCTGACAGCTAACAGATTTTTCATGCAGTTGGAAATGATATGAGAGAATCATTCTTGCCAGTGATGTGTGCTATCATCCTATTGTCATCTCTGGTTTTCACATTTCTACAAAAATGTGCACAGGCTATTTGAACAGGAATGAGGATGGGACATAAAAGGAGTGTTTGCACCATAGAAAATGGCATCTCTACTAAGCTAACTTCAACTTTCTTAAGAATAGGGTCCCTGCTAGCCAAACCAAAACTGGTCATTGATGGGTCCCCCTACTTTTCTTTCAGTATGGTCTGAAGGGTCAGGGTGGGCAACATGCTACTTCCATCATGAGGCAATAGCACACTTAGGGCAATCGTGGAATAGCCTAAAAGCACCAGATTCTGTCTCACCTTGGAAGATAAGTAGGGTCAGCTCTGCTTAGTACTTGGATGCAAGACTCCCTATTGAATACCAGGTGTGGCAGGCCATATTTCAGAGGAAAGAGCTCTGAGTATTCCTTACCTAAGAAAACCCTACAAAATTCATGGAGTTGCCATAAGTCGCCATGTGATTTGAAGGCACATATGCACACATATTTACAAGCCACTTCCTCTCTCTCATGCAACTGCTGAATGGGAGCTCTTGAATTTAGGTGAGTTCTGTTTGAAAAAACAAAAGAACAAACACCAACCAGAGGGGGGAAAAACATGTGTTCCACTTTTGGAATTTACTCTAATTGAACCTTCTGGAAATCATCTTATAACCTGCAGAGCCAAAGAGCATCTTCCTCACTTCCTAAAAGGAGAAGACTTTGGTTACCATAAAAAAGCAAGAACGGGCTTAAATCATCTCCTGGACATTTTTTTCTCAACACTTCATCCATGCAAGGCTATCTGAAGTAAAATTAACTTTAGGCTAAAGGAAAACAAGAGAGCTAAGGTTTTTTCTTTCTTTCCTTTTAAAAAAGGCCTATTAAGCATCAGGAAGCATAGCAAAGTCTAGCCTTTGTCAGGACGGACTGGCCTCAAGGGGTCCAAAAGGAAGCCAGGGAATTCCTGAAATTCTTCAAGAGGCAAATTCAGTAAAAGAAGACCCTGGAGCCATTAGCTTCCACATTCCAATGGCAAATTCTGAAAGGCCCCCAAAGAATATCATAGAATTAGCTTCTTACACTATGTTCAAATGACCCTACAATGGAATGTTAACACAGCCACACAGCAACAGGAAACTTCCAGTGATTGTTCTTACTACAATAGTACTGGCATTCATAAAAAGAGGGGGAAAAAGCCAACAAAACTTGAATGACTGTTTATTTTGGAAGTGTATCCATTTTGCCTTTATTTCCTATTATAATCCTGCCCTTTGTACCTCCAGCTCTTATCCAAAGCCTTTCACTTCCTTAAAGCAACTTCCCTCTTACTGATTTTGTATCTGAAACTTTTACCAGAAGACCAAGTAGCCCCACCTCTCTCTACTCCCTCAACTGTCTCCATAAAAACCCATTTTTTCCTTCAAGCTTTTCTGGCTTAGAAACTGTTGTTGTTGTTGTCTGCTTTCAAGTCATTTCTGACTTATGGCCCTAAGGCAAACTGATCATTAGGTTTTCTGGGGCTAAGAGTATGTGATGCACCCAAGATCACCCAGTCAGTAGGTTTCCATGGCTGAGCTGGAATCTCCCAAATCCTGCCTTACTGTTTCCACTTTGTGCCCTACAGAAAGCTGTCAGCTCTTAGGAGCATGAACCCACATTCCTGCAAGTTGTGTACTTGTTTCTGGACTCAAGTCAAAAGATCAGCTCTGTACCTTTAAAGCCCTGTATTGTTTTGGACCTCTGGGCTACAATGCTTTTTTCTGCAGTATGTGCTCTCCACACAACATATAAGATCTTGCTCTGGGTATGCTTGCCAGGAATGTACTTGGAACAATGATTCAACTAGTTCTAGATGGGGCAGTACTCCCCTAAAGAACCAGTCTCATAAGGCAGAGGTGTTCCTGCACTGAGCTTTGCATCTGGGCACAAAGGGAATAGCTATGGACAAGAATGATTTTGGAAAACTGTAGGCTGCTGCACCAGCATTGCCCCTTCCAGAGAAGAGACTTCCTGAGGAAGTGAGGCATAAAATGGGTTACATCTAGATTGGATTACTGCAATGCAGTTTACATGGGTCTACCTTTGAAGAATGTTTGGCGATTTCAGCTGTCCCGAAATGCAGCAGCATGGACTATATCACACCTAGCCTGTGACACTAACACTGGTTGCCACTTAAAGAGCATGATTCAAAGTGCTAGCAATTACAGTCCTCCTTCCACATTTGCAGATTTGAGTTTCACAAATTTGATTATTTGCGAGGCACATGAGCGTGTCCCCCCCCATTGTCTTTCTCCCATTCCCTTGCCTTTTGCTGGACATGGAGAAAGAAGGCAAGCATGTCTGGAGAAAACACAAGGGAACAGTGGGGAGGCTTGCACGTACCTTCTTTCTCCCTTCCGGAGCTCTCCTCTCCCATTCCCTTGTCTTTTGCCCCAGTATGGAGAAGGAAGGCTCGTGTGCCAGGGCAAGGAAATCGGGAGGAGCCTCAGATGGGAAGGGGAGAGGGAGCACAGGGGCAAGTTATTTGTGTTTTTTCCACTTTTGCAAGGGTCCTGCACCCCAAATCCTCATGAAAGTGGAGGGACCACTGTATCTTAAAAGCATTCAATAGCTTTACTTCTTTCCATAAGAACCATCTCATTTCCTAATACACAACCTTCTTTCGGTTGATGGTGGCCTCTAGACGTTTTGGACTATAACTCCTACCATCCCTGTCCCCCCCCCCCCCATTATGCTGGCTGGCCTGGCTGGTGGTAATCAAGCTTTTTAAAACCATCTGTGGCCACCGAGCTGAAGAAGACTGCTCTAACATCTGGCAGTGACATCTTTCTTTTTAACTCATCTAAAGGGAGAAACAACTGATGCTGATGAAAGAAAGGGTTTCCTCAATGGCCAAACCCAGATGATGGGATACCTTATTCCAGTCAGTGTATTTGCCTCTCAATCCAGTTGCAGTTTGGGGATTTTTTTTCCTCTGTACCAGAAAGCTTTCTTTGTGGCTGCTCCCAGGGTGTGGAATACCTTCGCAGCATTTAGCATAAGCCAGCGTGTGCTCCCAAGCTGGGCAACTCTTCCCCACAGCCTGGGAGCTTCTCTGCTCTCTTTCTGCTTGCAGGAAAAGACTTTTTTTTGTTTTCCTAGGCCTCTGACTATTCAATGTAGGACATCTTTTAATTGGGGTGTGCTGTATCATCATCATCATCATCATCCCCACCTGTTTTTAACTATTTTTAAATTAATATTTTAATGTGATTTTTTAAACTGTTGCATTATCCATTGTGTTAACTGAATTTTGTTTTAACTTACATTGTACATTTTGGTACCCATACTGGGAGCAAGGCAGGAAAAATAAATAAGCCTTACAAACTTTTATATGGGGAACTTTATTTATGGGGTTTTGTCTGCTAAGTTAGTTTTTATATAGTTTTATATTTTTTTTCTTTTAAGATCAATGTGGGCATCTTTAAGTAACGTGGATATACTTATCAATGTCTAATTAATTAACCATCTTGGCTTAATAAGTCAACAGGAACATAGAAGTCAAACACATCTGAAGTCCTGAAAGTCTCATAAGTCCCACCGATTACATTTCTATGGTAACCTATTTCATCTCCCTGGTGAAATTTTAACCATGCAACATATATAAGTAACAATGGGTTTGCACTACGTAGATGAAAATGCCAGCACATAAAGGTCTTTGCAAGGATGCATCATCTTCTAGAAATTCAGCTAAGAACGGGAGAAACTATAGCTACATGTTCCTTGGTGTTCACTTCTCCCTCTGCCCCCACCATAAATAAATCCTCTTCTCACATACACACACTCTCGCATGCTGAATTGGCCATCTGCTTCCAGAATTCTAGCATGCATAAACAGGCTAATCCTTTTAGCCATACGCATGGTGGCCCTTCTCCAAATTCATGCACTGAGCAGCATCCCTGAGAGGAAGGGCTGCAAAAGTAGCCTCACAAAAAGCTGGTCACCCACCATTAACTTGTCTTTCTGAAAAGAGAACACAGTAATGGAGATGGATCTCTTATTCAACCCCTGTCCAAAGTTTCTAAGTGCAGCAGAGGCCCTTGGCACTGGTCAGCCCTTTATTCACTTAATTTATACCCTGCCCTGTCCCAACGGAACAGGGCAGGTGACATACTTTTTCATCATTTAAAAAAAAAAGTCTTAATATATCACAAAATGAATACACCCGCTAATGAGAAACTCGTCCTTTCTCGTCCTGATGGGATTCTAGCAGATTTACAGACTGCTTTCAGTTAAAGCTTTGACTACACTGTGTTTTTTTAAGCTACAGCTTAACATTATCTAATAAGAACACAATACAGCAGCATTTTAGAACCCACTGTCTCCCAAGGGATTTAACTACAACTCCCATAATCCCCAGCCAGCTTGCATTGATGAGGCATCAGGTTAGGGAAGGATGATCTGCAGACCTGTCCAAGGATAAAAAAATTTAAAAAAAATTTGGTTATTAAAAGCAGCGTTAAAGTGACAGACTTTACCAGAATTACAAATATCAATGAATATGTAAAAATAAAATTAAAATAAATTGTTAATAACGAATTCTATCCTGGTCTGTTTAACATATATGAATCTACTATTTTCTAAATAAAAAGTAAAACAATGCAAAAAAAGTAGCTTAATCTTGCTCCTAAATATATACATATACAGATAACTTAAATTAATACTTCAGCATTATCCCTCTTTGTTTGGGGAGTTTGGGGAGGCTAAATACCCTGAAGTCATCAGATCCTGTCAGATTTTTGGAAGCTAAGCAGGGTCAGCTCTGTTTAATACTTAAATGGGAGACTGCAACAAATACCAGGTGCTGTCGTTATATTTCAGGAACTGGCAAAACCAGCTGTGAGTATTCCTTGCCTAAGAAAACCCTATGAAATTCATGGGATCATCACAGGTGATTTGAAAGCAAATACTGGACAGAGGAGTCTGTACTCTTTCCTCAGCAGCAGAACTATTTCATTCTCTTAAGTGAAAAATCTAAGCAGTTTCATATTCTGAGGCTCAGCTTAGTTTTCTTAGAAGAAAGGCCCCTCTGAACTCACTTTGGCCTCTCATTTGTATAAACTTTTAAGGGACCAGAGAATAGAATGAATTGGAAGATACAATTACTCAAAGTCAGACCAAGAGCTTGGTGATCACGCAGATAATTACAAGGTTTCCAGAGCTTGGAAAGTTTACTATAGTGACCTAAAAATCCTAGAATCTCCAAGCTAACAGATTGCAATTTTAAAAAATTAATTCATTTATTCAAAAAAGTAAATAACTTCCCAACCAGTGTACATCTCATAAAGCAGGAGCAGGAATCGCACAGGTCTCTGGGTGTTATTGAACTGCAAGTCTCACTTGCCCTTGCTCACATAGTCAAAGTTAAGGCATGCTGGGAATTGCAATCCAATAGCATCTGGAGGGCTGCATGATTCTGCCTATGCCATGCAGTTTCTACCTATGCCACTGGCTTCCAGCCTGTGTGCCCCTTTTCTTCTACCTTTCACACCAGCTTTAATGTTTCTTTTCCCAGTTGGTATACAGAGTTCCATGTTACATCCTAAGGACAGAACATGCAATTTAATTTTCATCTGCTAATAAGTCGAAGAAATCACAGGACACACCATTTATGGGGCTAGCAAAGACTGTCCAAAATCATCCTTTCTACTAACTGCGAGCTGGCTATGTAAAGGGTTTAAAGCAGAAGGGGGTGAGAATTAGATTCTAGGTTTAACAGGCTCCATATGCTTATGAAAGCTACCATCCAACTTATTTATTTAGACAAAATACCTGGGGTCCAGTATAGAAACCCTGGGCAACCAGGAGCAAGGAATATGTTACACTCTAATTCCACGGACAAAAGCACTTCACATTCCTATATATAGATTAGATAGTCTAATAATACCAACAACAATAAAAATAACAAGGAGAAGAAAGAGAAAATGTATCATGATCATCTCAAAATGCAAGTAGGAAAAAGTTCAGAAAAAGATAGCATTTTGCAGTTACTTGTGCATTTCTAGGACAAAACACATACATACAAACATACGTATCAGAGCATCATGTCCCTGAAGACATCCAAATAAATTAAAAACAGAGTCCTCCTGGGGAGCTCATCTGCTTTCACTGAACATTTACATCAGTGTCCAGTTTTTCTTTTCAAAAAGATGTACTATCACTTTCTTGACCAAGACTGAAAGATCCCACTTGAGCAACTTTCAAAATACATTACTATTGAGCATTGGCAGTCTTGTCCTTCCCCACTTTTTTGACAACACTCTTTTGCCCTCTGAGCAAGGGCTAAGCCACATGTTACATGCAGCTGTAGTGCATCTTTTCTTGATCTCTCCTTTTTTAAAAAAAACAGAAGGCACTCAAAGCAGCCTGCAGGAGCTGTGAATTAACAGAAGAATACAAGTGTTGACAGGGAAAGAGGACTACTTCCCTTTTCCCTTCTAGCCACTCTACTGCTTCCCTACATGGCATGAAATACAAGATATTAAGTTACCTTTATTTTTTTAAATGGGGTGTGTGTGCATATGCATTCATGCACACAATCAGATTAAATCAATAGATCAACCAAGTAAACCTCCAACTGATTAATCAGCATGTACCAATTTTAATTACTGACTAGGGTTGCTAGGAGTTACTGTCCAATAACTTCTGGAAGAGGGCCACATGATTCCCATCCCTGTAAGGGGAGGACTTGGGACATCACTTCCATTTTACCTGCTCACTCCTGGTTGGACAACAGTACATGTGAAAAGGATCTAGGAGTCTTAGTAGACCACAAACTGAACATGAATCAGCAATGTGATGTGGCAGTCAAGAAAGCCAACACAATTCTTGGTTGCATTAATAAGAGTATGGTGTCTAGATCGAGTAAAGTAATAGTACCCCTTTGTTCTGCTTTGGTCAGACCTCATTTGGAATACCGTGTCCAGTTCTGGGCACCTCATTTCAAGAAGGACATTAACAAGCTGGAACATATCCAGAGGAGGGTGACCAAAATGGTGAAGAGTCTGGAAGCTATGCCCTATGAGGAGCAGCTTAGAGAGCTGGGGATGCTTAGTCCGCAGAAAAGAGGGTTAAGAGGGGACATGATAACCAAGTTTAAATATCTGAAGGGATGTCATGTCGAGAACAGAGCAGGCTTGTTTTCTACTGCTCCAGGGACTAAGACAAGGAGCAATGGATTCAAAATACAGGAAATGAGATTCCAGTAAGACCTCAGGAAGACTTTCCTGACGTTCAGAGTGGAATATACTGCCTCGGAGTGTGGCAGAGTCTCCTTCTTTGGAGGTTTTTAAGCAGAGGCTGGATGGCCATCTGCTGAGAGTGCCTTGATGGGTGTTCCTGCATAGCAAGATGGCCTCTGGATGATTCTATGTTACCCACAATGTGTTTTTCAACACTTGTCCTGCAGTTGAAACTAGAGTTTGGAAACACTACTGTTTCAGAGTACAAACCCCAGACACAGATATCCAAGCCAGCTGGATGAATTTGAGATTCGTCCAAAGAAAGTAACTTTTGCAAGCTCTGGTTTAGAAAGAAAAAAACATGAGTGTGAGTGGGTATATGAGTGGGTGGGAAAGAAGGATCCCTGACACAAGCTTTAATGCAGAGAAAGAGGCAGCAAAGGATCCATTTTAAGAAAAGGGAACTTTGTGTGCACCAACTGTCTTTTTCAATGAAACATATGCTACAGGTAAGGAACACGGTTCACTTAATCATTAAGTGTTCCTCCAGATGCTGTCCTTGTAAAATGTCATAGTAAATCCAGGCTCTTCACTTCTCTCTGGCTGTGGATAATTTTCTGATAATGAATCGGGTGCAAACTGGAAATTTCATCTGGACAAGGCTGAATTATGAGGAGTCCTGTGTCAAAGACAACTTCAAGGTGCCCTAGACTGAACCGAAAAACAGATGTCTTCCCTCATCCGCAAAAGACTTCAAAAAACTGGCAGTAATTCTTTCAGATAATGGAGACTAGGTAGTGCCAACTTAAGAGACCAAAAATAAGTGTCCCACTATCTAAGAGGCATCATGCTGGACAGTTAGTTTTGGGTAACCGCATGAAAACTTGCCGGGCCATAGTACCTCCCTCAATCTCCACTGGGAACCATGACAAACCTCTTCTATCTCACACAATTGTTGCCTCTGATCTTCCCAGTAGGACCTTGAGAGTTTGAAAACGACAATGGATTTAGAGTGCCGCAAGATACAGTGATGTTCAGTAACTCAGACAGCTTTAAGCAGAGTAGATACATTGATGACAAGTCTATCAATAGCTACTAGTAGCTGTGACTGTATTGAACCTCCAGATTCAGTGACAGTTTGCCACTAAATATTAGCTGTAGAGGAACATGATCTGTAGAGGCCTACTTCCTTCATGCCCTGCCTGTGGGTTTTGCAGAGGCATCTGGATGACCACTGTGAAAAACACAATGTCAGGTTTGGTAGGCTTTGGATATTTTTAGCACAGTTCTTCTTATATTCTTACTAATACAGCAAATGAACATAGATCATTGTGAGGAACTTCTGCTTGAGAGCACATTACACTGGCATCCACATAGCTGCAACTTTAATCTGGCCCAACTCAATGTACTGTTTTTAATGTATAACCCCTTGAACAGTCTGAGATCTTTGCTGTGTGTGCACACAGATACACAAAGACACACTGTGTGGAGGGGTAGATTTGGGGCAGATGTGTGGCAATGCAGATTACTCCTTTTGCCTTGAAGCTGCTTTGAGGCCCATTTTGGGAGAAAGGCACAAAATAAATTCAATAAATAAGTAAATATATTTAGGGGGATAGCGAGCTATTTTGAAGCAAATCGCATAGCAGCATCTAGACTGTATTACACTACACACTAGTCTTGTTATAGGAAGATGTTACAGGATAATGTTTTCATCAGCAAGTTAATGGCACCTGGTAGCTACGGATCAAGAGTGGCAGTTGGTGGCTCCATTACAGGGTATAATCCAAACTTTAAAAAGAGCGGTCTAAGGTGCTGAGAGAGCCAGCATAGTATTGTAGTTTGAGCACTGGACTACAACCCCAGAGACCAGGCTTCGATTCCCCACTTGGCCACGGAAACCCACTGGCTGACCTTGGGCGTGTCACATACTCTGAGTCCCAGAAAACCCCCACGATAGGTTTGTCTTAGGGTTGCTGTAAGTCAGACAACAACATGAAAATGCAAATATATTCTTTTTTTAAAAAAAAAAAATTGACTATTTTAAAATATAAACATAAAAGAACATATAAGGGGAAAAATACACAGCTACTAACTAGACAAACTACCTAAACATAATAGCAAACACTAGAAGAGCAAAAACAGCACACACATGGTTTCCAACTCCCCAGAAAACAATGATTGATTACTTATACAATTACTTGATATTACTTACTTACTGATTATATGATATGATATGATTACTTAATGTACTTCCACAGAGTTCAATAAAATACCTATAACTATATAATCTCAGTCTTAATCTGCAAAACTGATTATATAAACCTTAGCTACATTTATAGTTGTAATTCCACTTTTACTTGTTAAAGGTAGTAATCCTACAATAGAAAAATGCAAACATAAATTCTGAGTGTGCTGTAAATTTGTTTAGAATATAATACACAGAATATAATACAATATCATAGGTTTTGATTTAGCAAACCCATACTTTGCAGTGACCGTCTTCTACTGATGTACTATGCAAGAGAGATTACATTTAAAGACTGCAAACCTTTAGCAGAAGGGCCTTTGAGAGCTGGGCCTATCTTTCCTGTCAATTTTCCTTTGAATTCTCTCACACAACTGGGAGGCATTAATGGTAAAGACAGCTCATATCCATGAGAAGAGAAGAATAAGCCAGAAAAGAAGGAGAACTGGCCATCTGCTCTGACATACTTCACATATTCTTCAAACAACCTTAAGAAAACCAGTGACCCTGACTCAATCCAAGCAGTGGCCCTGCTCAATTCAGCAAAGTTCCTCCCATTCCCAGCTTTCCTGGCAAGTAAAAAGGCGGTAAGAATATTTGGAAGAAGACAGATTTTTTAAAAAAAAGGTAAAAGGTAAAAGAAAGCAGTGGAAGAACTTCTTCAGTTCAACAATAACGTTTGAGCAAAAGTGTCAAGGACCTATTTGTCCTTTCTGAAATTTTGCTTTAACCTGCAGAGAGAACAGAACTTTGGTACGATCTTCAAGGGAGGAAAAAAAGATTTGAAAAGTTAACCCCATGAACCACATTAATCCTCCTTTTGAACGGAAAGAATCACCATTTGGGGAAAGTTTTACTTTAAAAAAAATGTTAATGTGCCAAAGGAGCATGAACTGAAACAGTGACAAATCTTTTTCTTCTACATGGTAATAAAGCTGTTACTCCCTTATCCAAAGGGATTGTTCTAAAGAAGTTTCAGCAATGAGTTCACAATGAAAGGCTCTCTTGAGATGAAACAAAATATGGCGACTATGCTCAAGGCTTCCTCTGCCTCTCTGATGACCTCGACTGAATGGCATTTTAAGAAAAAGGAGTCTGAATAGAGATGGGAGAGTGTAAGGAATTTGAAGGGGGATCGCAGCAAGGAAAAGGGCACCCTAGAATTTATCTGCATCTGCATTATCACTATCAAACAGACTAAGCAATTCTAAATGCTTCATGTTTCTGTTCATAGGAACACAGGAAGCTGCTCTGCAGCAGGCAAAAAAAAAAAACTTTTCTGAGTTCTGTAAAATTCTATAAATTTAGTTAATTATAACTTATTAGGACATCAATTTCAATTACAGGTGAGATTATTTTTTTAACACAGACTAGCTGTCAAACTGTTTCATCCAACACAGCACAACAACCTGAAAGTGTTCTCTTCCTAAAATGTTTCCAAGAACACAAAATATCCATTTTTTTTTCACCAAAAAGAGGGGGAAAACCCACAAACAGCCTACTAATAGCAACTGCTGCCTTACATAAGGGCTAAAGGTTAAAGAAAGAATTCTTGCAAGTACTTTCTCAGCTGAAAGAGCAAGGCATTTGCTCAGAAAGAAATAAGACAAGCACTTCAAAAGGTTAAACACTGCAAGAGACCAGAAGTTTTCCTGGCTGCACCTGAAATCAATTTATTAACTGACATGAACACTCCATGGGCATCTATAAGCCAAAACACAACTGAACCCTGCTGCACAAAATAAGCCATCTTGCTAAAAGAACTCCTGCAGGAATTTTTCTCTTCCTACCCATTCTAGTAGTTTGAAGTGGTGAAGGGGGAAAAAAATCTCTTCCCAGTGGCATGGACAAAGTTTCATACTCCTCTCTTCTGAAATACCTATGCTGTGAACTTGTAAATCACTGTTTATTAACTAAACCATTCATCCTGTTTTCTTGTTGCAAAGACAACTATGGCAGTCATAACCCAGCATTGTACTGGCACATTAAACAAAACCCCGCTTCCCTTCCCCTCACTCAAAAACCAGCTCCAACAGGCTTCCCAGCCTTCTAGAGCATGTTTGCAGGGAGCGTTAACCTCCTTTTTATTCAGTTGACAGATTCAGTTCAATGAGCAGGTATCATCGGTTAGATTACGGCCAATAATAGTAAAAGTTTTTATAAAAGAAATACAACTAAAAGATCAAAATAGTGAACAGACACCCGCTTTCTGTCCAAGAACCCACAACATCAGCACAGTTGCATCTTGTGTGACAGTCAGCTTGTGCTATCCTCCACATCTTTCTGAAACCATAAAAAGAAAAGTATGATTAGAAACAGTCTAGGTTTCCCTTGGAAAAGCATTTCACAATTGTCATGCCACAATAAAAAGGCCTTGTCTTGCCTTCCAATTCACTGAGTCTCGGTTGGCTCAGGAACATTGTGCAAGACTTCTGGTACTGATCTGAGCATTCAGGGAAGCACATCTGAGAAGTAGCAGTTCTTCAGGCATTTAATTCTTATACCAGCAGTGGGGAAAGTGCTGCTCATGGGCTCCATGAACCCCATTTCTGTGGCTGCCTGGCAGTCCCTGGAAGCCCCCCCAAGCATCTGCTCCATTTTAAATTTTTGGCACATTGTTTTGGGCATTTCTCCACACAAACTGAACCAGAACACCTCCAAGAAACTTATAAGCCCATCTGGGTCCTTTCCCCTCCCCAAGTCAGTTTTGAGTGCTGGAGGGGAGGGATTGTGGAAGATAAAATTGGTTCTTTAGGACTTTAAATGGTCAAGACGAGCACTAGGCAAGAACAAGACTCAGCCATCTCACCCTCCATGCTGAAGTCTACAACATCCTTTGAAACAGATGCATTTAATTTGTTAATGGGGCTGCTACTTTTGTTCAAAGTTCACCACTGTAGCCTCTGGCAAGGAATGCTTAATTTTAAAAGCGGGGAGGAGTAGGAGGAAGGAACAGCAGTAGCATCTTATCAAATCACACTGGATATCTTTGGCTCTTTTGCAGAAACACTGTCCAGATACTCAGCACTTCTTCCATGTCTTCTTGGCTGCAAAGTCCCTGCCGAAGTGAGCTGCAGCCAATTCACCCCAAGCCAAAGTGAATTGGCACATCTCAGTGTACACACACGCCCTCCCCTGTCAAAGCGCTTGCAATGCCTAAGTGTTTTCTTTGGCTGATCCAACAGACTAGCCTTACTATTTCTGTGGGCTTTCCAAGTACAGCGAAGAACAGAGTGATGACAATCTTAAAGAAGAGTATGATTAAAATGTACACATGTTGAGCAGGAGGGTTCAGCACAGACTTCTTATGTTTTCACTTACTGGGAGCAGAAAGATGTATCCACTGACAACCCAATGAGCCTAGGCAGATTTGTATAAAAGGTACAGCAAAGAGGCACCTTTAAATAATTACTGAATGTGGGAAAAACATGAACCATTTGAACCACACCACATCTACAAGGATGTGCATGTGTGTGTATAATGTGGTCTCAAAAAAAACCAAAAAACATTTCAAAGAAAGTGTATTAAATCACAGCCCCTGAGCTTTTTCATTGGATTTTAAAATAAACAAGTGAACAGAACCCCCTTCTCTGCCTTCCAAATGCTCTGATTCCTTACCTGGAGAAATACATATTATTATTCTTGTCTGTGGTTCTGCGCACTCCTCTCCCCACCTTCAACACTGTCTTAAAGAATTATTAAATCAAAGTGCATATGTGTGTGGCAGGGTTTAATCCCTTACGCACCTCCCAGCTTGGAACACCTCTATGATGCCACTTCTCCATGAAGACCTGCACATTTCCTCATATCCTCCAACATTTCACAAATGAAAACCAGAAGATGTGTAGCAAAGCAACATCAGAGTGTAGTCAACAGGGCAAAAGTTATTAATGAGGAAGAACACACAAGCTAAGAGAGGCTGTAGCAATTTGCTTTTGTCTGAGTCTACTGGACAAGGGCAAGATTTCACCTCTCCCCTGCAGCGTGAACTCAGTGCAAACTACTTTTGCACAGTTTGCAGCAACTGAAGTAAGCTAAGGACAAATTAGGAAAGTGGAAGGAAGTGGAGAAAATGGGACATTTTAACAACAGCTGAAAAAGTAGGATGACAGAGGATTAATCAGGACTCTCTTGCCCCACTGGGACAGTTGGAGAGTATATTCCTTTCATATTTACACCTTACCACAATGCTGCCTAACATAGTTCCTTCTCCAGATCTGTCAGTTATTTATTTATTAAAACTTTATCCTGCCTCTCTGCCAAATCAAGGCAATTAACAATAAAAAAATACAGATTAAACACGCCATCTTGATTAAAATTTAACAAATAGATTAAAAGCCCATTTAAAAAAGAAAAAAAAACATTGAAAACCATCACCTTTCAACACAGACCAGCTTGAAGGCAGAAGACCTGTCAACATACATACAACATACATACATAGCTAGCCAGCCAAACTAGTCTCTCTCAGCAGGGATTTCCACAGTCTCTCTGGCATCGCCACTGAGAAGAACTTCTGTCTCATCCCCACCACTTGTGTCTTTTTGATGGTAGCGGAACCAAGAGAAGGAACTCTCCACTAAGCTCTTGAAATCCAGACAGGCTCATATGGAAGCATACAGTCTTTCAAATACTTTGGTCCCAAGTTGTTTGAGAGCCTTACAGATCATGGTGAGCACTCTGAATTGTTTTGAGAAACAGAGCAGCAGCCAACGTGGAGCCAAGTCAATGGGGGAGTCATGCTTTCTCTGTAATTAGCCCTGGTCAACAATATGCCTATAGTATTCTGGACCAGTTGAAGATGTCAGATATTCTTCAGAGACAGTACAATATAGAATTTATTACAGAAATCTAAACAGAATGTAGTTGAGGCACATGTCATACGGCCAGTCCAACATCTCCACTAACAGAAACAGCCGGCACAGTAGCATCCCCAGGTACCATCAAAATGGAGACACCTAGATTCACAGTGGAATCCAGGTGTACACCCAAACCAGAACCAGCGTCTTCAAGGGGAGCGTGACTCTATCCAGCATAGGCTAAATACCTGTTCCATGACTTGTCTTTCATCTGACCAGAGGCACTTCTGTCTCATCTGGATTAAGATGCAGTTTGTTCACTTTCTTCTCCACTATCAATTTAGAATAAGAACACATGCCTTGGATTTAAATGGAAAGGGAAGACAGAACTGAGTGTTATCAGCACATGAGCGACACTAAATCAGAAATCCAGAGGCAGCTTCTCCAGCTGTTTGGTATATGTGTCAAACAGCCCTTGAGACAAGATGGAATCTTAAGCGATACTATAAGGCAGGGGTGGGAAATATGCATCCCTCCAGATGTCAATGAACATCATTTCCCAGAATGCCTCACCACTTGCTATGCTGGAGAGGGATACTGGGAGTTCCAATTCAACAACACAGGGATGGTCACACAACTCTTGCCCTTACCACCACCACCACCACCACCACTATAGTGTAACTGCTATGGTGTCAATTTGGAATCCTCCAGTAGCATCCTCTGGTATGTCTTCTCTTACCATAACACAATACCTCCAAGCATCATGCTAGACAGACAACTCAAGAGGATGCCATCAACAAAAGTATCTAAAGTTGGGATGTCTGGAAGACCCACCAGGGCAATACTCCTTTTATCTAGTTCCTAGCATAGATGCTCTACCAAGAGGACCAAAGCAGTCCCTGTTCCCCACCTCCTCTTACCCCTTATTTTTAAAAATAACTGGAAATGTCAGGGATTGAACCTGCATGCAAAGCATATGCTCCAACTTTAATTGTTCTCTCTCCCACCAACCATGTGACACCTCTTCTTAGTTTTCCTTCACTGTTATCCCAGCTCCTTTTACATCTAGCAAGAACTCTTTTGTCCTTGCCTTTAAAGCTCCCATGACCCTGGCCCACCCTATCATTCAGCTTTGTTTCTTTTATTGCCCTACCCATGGCCTCTGCTCCCACTTAAGTCTTTGCATTTTCTGTGTGGCCTTTGGCTTAATCCTCATTCCCAGCTACAACCTGTTTCTTAACACACGTAGCTGCCTTTCCTGGTATTCATCCAACCCACTGCCTCTTCTTTCCCTCCCTCTCTTGTTTCCTCCATTATGCTTTTCAGATTTTAAATCCTAAACTAAAAGAATGTAAATTGCTTGACTGTGAGAACCTCTCTATGCTTGCTTATGAAACTCTGCACCAGAGCCAAATACACATTGATGGTACTGCCCACAGTGAAATAACAACAATAATTGTCACAATCATCTTCAACAAAAAATATTAATAAATAACTCTCAGAGCTGACACTTTCTCTCCAGTCTTTATTTACAAGAGCATTTTGAAGTTGAAAGGTTTCTTCTAGTTGAGCAGTGGTAGCCAAAAACTCCAGTGTCAGTAGGGAGAATGGTTTACACAGGATTTCAGTCTAAACGTTAAAGGAGACACCCAGGACGCTGAACCTACTTTAGAGTTCAAAACCCTGGACAGCTCCTTTAGAGGTCAGACTAAAACCCAGAACAGATTTATCATTCCACTGATATCAGAGCCACCACTGCTGGTAAGGTTTTTACCATTCATAGAATTTTACCGGAGAGGGGGTGCTAAGGGCAAACATTCTCTTCTTCCTTTCATAAATCTCCCATATTTCCTTGTCATGTAATAGCTGCATGATTCCTTTTGACTGGTCATGCTAGGAACAGTTTTACCTGGAAGCTCTGCACACTTATATGTGTGCCCATACACACATAAAACACAGCAGAGTGCCTTCTCTCTTTGTTATTGCCTAAAGGCCATTCCCTGAACTAATTCCATTCAGCCAGTTAATGGTTACAATGCTGCAGCTGCATAGTGCTGTTAATTCTTTCCTTAAGCCAAATCTTCACCTCCAAAGAGTTGGCTTGACCTCTGTCCTTGCCCCTGTGCCTAACGGTTGAAAGCTGGCAGGTGGTCCAGCTTTAGCTGGTTCAGGAAAGGTTAAATGCAAAAAAATAAAAGAGGGGATCCACATCAGGGGATATTTTTCTGAAGAACAAAAGGCTCTAGTACTGCCTGTAAGCCACTCCCTGTGAAAACCAACATTTCTTCTGGCTTACCCAATCATGGTTATTAACAGCACCACAAGTCAACCCACTTCTTACAAAACAGACTCCAAATCCCCTATTTTAGGCAACTAGAAACAATATTACATTAGAACAGTGGTTCTTAACCGGGGGTCCGTAGACCCCTGGGGTCTGCAATATCCTCACAGGGGTTCCATGAAGCCTTGAGGGCTGCCTAGCCAGTCTCTTCCCCAGCTTGTAGGAACCAAGGCAAAGGCAAGCAAATTGGCTGAGTCTGCACATTACTGCTCAGTGCACTCCAGTCATAAACTGGCAGGAAGAAGCAGGATAAAAGTCTTCCCTCCCACTCCAGTGCCTCTGAGGGAAGCGTGCATTTACTTGTTTCTCCCCTTCTCTCCCTATCTGAAGACCAGGTTCACGGTACTGAGAAACTGGGCTGTGAGCTGTCCTTAGCAGGCCAGGCAATGGCTGTGGAGGAGAAGGAGGAACAAATAAAAGCATGGAGAAATTATTACCCACATACTCTGGAAGACATTTCCTCTCCAAAAATTTTTTAAAAATTGAGGAATCTTGGGGGGTTCTAGGGGCCACAGAAATGCCCCTGAGGAGTTCGTTCAACCCAAGGGCTGCACTTTATCCAACCTCCAATAGACAGTGCTTCAAAACTGTTCAAAATGCTCTTCTAGCAAGAAAAATCCAAAACAGGCCACTTCATCTGCAGATTAGATGAATAACAACAATACATTTAAAGACTAACATAAGTGGTGCATAATGGCTTGGCTCCTAAATTATACCTTCTGTTTGTATAATGGTATGTGTGATTTCTGTTCTCCTTTCCATTTGCAGTCCCTCCAAACTGGATTCCAAAATATCCTCCAAGTTATTTCAGACTCCACCCCACCTCCCCCCCAAAAAAGGAAAGATGGAATTGAAGAGAAAAGAGCCCCATTCTGTGACTATGAATTCCATTCTGTTAGGAAGCAAGACAGTTAAGTGTTGTACACATTGCATGAAGCATTAATGTTAAAGATAGACCACGTGCAACACTCAAATCAGATCACACGCAATGATGCTCCTTTCCTTCTACAACTCACTCAATGTAGGGAAATATTAAAAGGTTAAAGTAAACACACGAGGGAAGAAAGCCTATATTTTTAAAGAAGTAGAAAGGGGACATTTCACCACTGTAATTCCCCCCTCCCCCACCACTTTAACCTACTGCCATCATGTCACAGGCTGGCATTTGATCCCTTGGCTTCTTTCATTTATTCTTGTCAAGACTATCCATCATTGATTTTGTTTTCTGAGGCAAAGGGGACCAGATTGTCACTGGTTTCTCAGTTTCTCACACCCACATCCTGGCTTGCCAGCTCTAATCTCCAAACAAGAGCAGACCCTGCCCTTCATACAAGCCCCGACCTTTGTCTGGGCTCAAAAGAGGCTCCTTTGACCTTTAACACACACGGAATTTCACTGATGGAAATTCCATTCCCAAAACATCTGACCCCCAAAGCTGCTGCAGACAAGGTCAGTACCCTACAGTCACAGATATAACTCCACATAGGAAGCAACCAATGTGTGCACCATCTGGGCATATTCACACACAGGATGAGCACGAATACGCACACATCTGTTTGGCTCCTTGCACATGCAAAAGAAAGCTTCATTTGGCAGTGAGTTGCTATTACTCCTTCAATCGAAAAAAACAAACAGGCAGGCAGGCAGGCAGGATGATCAGAGCTTGCAAAAGCAACTTCTTACACTAAGCCTCTCTGAATATTTCAGCTAAGAAGACCATTGGCCATGCTGGTTTTGGGGGGAAAGGGTGGAGGGGTATAGTCCAAAAAAGTAATTGTCCAAAACCTAGCTTTCCTAAAATCTAGTATCAAGTGTTGAAACATATTTTGCAAGTAATATCCTGGAGTGTGAGAAAGTGTCAGAAGGTGATCCTGCATATCTTCTCCATATGGGTGGGAATCATGCATCGTTCCAGAGGTGGGAGTCATGTGTCACTCCTGATATTGCTGAGCCATGAAAAGGAAGGAGTTTGTCAAGTTACTTCTGGGGGACCAAGAGGAATGTTTTTTAAAGGAATGTTTCCAAGTCCTGGGCAGGACGTACATATTTTCAAGGGGAGTTACTTTTCTTTTGCTAATGGACCTAAGATTGGATTACCTGGACGTGGAGGCAGAGATGACAAGCAGCTATACTTCAAGTGATTGGCCTGTGGGGCTGCCTTTCATTTGTTAAATTTGTATGGGTCTATTTGGAATCCACACAGAAAGTGTGTGTTGGATAAAGTGGCTTTCATTCTCTGCCTCATATTTTATTGATGGATTTACTTCTGTCTAGAAGGGAATAGTTGACCAAAAAAAGCCACTTCACTTCCCACCAATATTATTTAAAAAAGAAATCCTTGCTTCTTTTGTTATAGAGCTTTCATTGTATTTAATATGAAAGAAACATCAGCCATTAAAATAGTTCAAGTGAATTGTTACAAGGTTCACGTGTCATTGACTTTGCACCTAAAATATGTCAGAAGCCTGTTTTCTAGTTAAGAAAAGAAAGAAATAAATAAAAAGGAAATTCGAGTAACAAAATAATCATTTCCAAGCATTTAATGGAAAGCTGATGAAGGTTTCTAGGTATTAAAAATTGCTACAATGATTAAAAATCTCTGCAAAGGAAAAGACAATTGTGAAAACAAGACTTGTTTCCCCTTATATGAAAACTGACCTTTAAACCACATATTGAACAACACATGGTTAAGAACTATGGAATTTGCAACCACAAAGCATGGTGATCGTTACCAGATTGAACAAGCTTTTAAAAAGGCAATTAGACAAATTTGTTTCTAGCTAGTATATACCATGGCTATGAGCAGAACTTGAGAAGTTACTTTTTTGAACTAAAACTCCCAGGATCTCCTAACAGCATGGCTAATGTCTATGCTAGCTGGTGGAATTAAGGAGGCTATAATCCCCCAAAAGAAACTTTGGTTATATGATATTTTATGGGTTGGAAAAGTGAAAACCACTAGCTCCACATGACTCCTCAGCTGCTTTGCTCAGTCCCCCAAGCCCCTCCCAACCCTTTATTCCCCAACTTTAAAAAAAAAACAACTGATGAGAGGCTCAGAACTACCAGAAAAACAGGTAACCCATCACAAAAATGCAGTTTCGCTCCCTTTCCTCCATACTGCTCCCCAAAAGAAAAACTTCCTCTACAAAGGCCATGTTTTGACCAAAAAAAAAAAAAACCAACAGTGTTTTTGACATAACTCCTGGTTGTGTCTAGAGAGTATGGCAACCTGGGGAGGAGCATGGGGTGATATCCATCCCCCTACACACACAACATCCAAAAACAGCATACTTCTGAATAGATCCTGCTGGGAATCCACAGCTTCACAGCATGCTGTTGCATCCATGTTCTTATTATGGGCTTCCCATTGTTGTTGTTACGTGCTGTCAAATTAGCTTTGCTTTACGGCAACCTTATGGAAGAGAGACCACCAAGACACACCCTGTTATTAACAGCCCTGCTGAGGTCTTGCATAGCAGCCAGCTTGATGTAGTGGACTGAGCGTTGCACTCTGGGAGACCAGCACTCTAATTCCTGCTTGGCCATGAAAAACCAGTGGTGGATCTGGGCAAGTCACACTCTCTCAGTCTCTGGGGGAAGCAATAGCAAACCTCTTCTGAGCAAATTCAGACAAGAAAATCCCATAACAGGTTTGCATTATGGTCACAATAAGTCAGAAACAACTTGAAGTCACACAGCAACAAAGGTCTTACATACCCAGGGCCGTGCATTCCACTTGTTGTTTCCTGCCTTTAAGTAATTTCTGACTAATGGTGGCCCTAAGGTGAACCCACCATGGTGTTTTCTTGGCAAGATCTGTTCAGTGGGGGTCTAGGTTCAGGTAATCTTGGTTCCATTGCTGCAAAATAGCAGGATCTTGAGGAAACCACAACAGGCATTACCATTGCCAGGATTACATCTAGTTGCCTATTAGCTCTTCATCTCAGAACTTAGAACCTGAAACGGCATTTGACTTCTAAGATATCTCTAGGTTTTAATTCTAGGAAGCACAAGGTTGTAAAGTGTTTCTCCTTCTGGTCCAAAAAAAGAAGAAAACCAGGCTTTCTCAGATTTGCATAACTAACACTGAAAAAGAGGGCGTTATCAGCTCAGAGCTGAGAAAGCACAGGAAGCCTTGGTCAAGGTTGGTAAAGTTCAAGAAGGACAAGGTTTTGGTTTTCCCATGCAGGTTTTTCCTTCCCACCCCAACATGGGCTGTTTCTCGCATCTCTGTGTCCTCAGTTACCCTTCAGCATCCCTGGGGAGGATACACCTTACGTCAGCCTTTCAAATAAGTCTTACTAGCCAGCCTGCCCACACATATCGGTGCTGTTCATCTGCAACACATCAACGGCCTTAAAACAAAAATAGAACAACTATTTCCTCCTGTTTATGAATCTTCCCTTCTGCTTAGACTGAAGCATTTCTTTAAAAAAAAATGCTTGCCTATTTACAGCCTGCAGGAGTTTATCTTGATATAAAAATTCAAAGATCAGGGAGCCAGTATCAGGATTTGAGGACTGTTTATACATTCACATACAATTGCTTTGCTTTCCAATCTTTCCTCCTTTTGCTGCCCATGCTTGCAGCTTGCAAAATCACATAGTTGATATGTTTAGGCCATTATCACGAAGCAGAGCTGGTGGTGGTGGGGAGGGAGAATTCCATGCAGAAGGTGGGGGGGGCACTGCACACCTCTGATGTTATCTAACAAACCAGAGAGGAAAGACTATCTTACTCACTCCTCTCCTCCCGATGCTTACCTCAGAAACACTCATCTTTGTAGAAGCAGCCTTGCGCTGCTTGGCAGGCGGCCAGCTGGAAACCAAAAGGGGCTTTCCTTTTCCTGCTGCTCACCCTCATTCAAGAGCTTCTTTCTCTGTACACAGTGCTATTTATAGCTGCTGGCAAGACACCAGCCACAGTTCAACCACAGAGCCACTGATCTCTCTCTTCTCTCTCTCTCTCTCTCACACACACTTAGTCTGTGTTATTGCCTTGTAATGAACAGCATGACACATGTATAAATGAGATACAAGCAGCAAAATGTCCAGAGAGGGTATCACTTATTTTTATTTTAAGGGAGTGGAGAAAGCAGAGGTGGAGGCAAACACACAGCCCAATTGTGGGTGTTTATATAGATGGGAGCACCGAAACAATTACCAGGGTGTGTGCAATACCAATTCAGCTTCCTGCTTTCCCTCCAGAATCATCACCTCTAGATTTTTGAATAAGATACAGCCACCTATTTACTAAACAGAGAATAATAAATTGGAGAGTGGATGAAGGTTGGTGATGAAATTGCATGCCTGGATACTATTAGCATGTAAAAATAAATAAATAGATCTTCCTGAATAGAATGGATGGGACAGAGCAATGTAGAAGCTTTTGGTATCATTACAGCTGGCCCTTCACATCTGCAAGTTTCACTTTCACAGATCTGATTATCTGCAAATTTCTCCAACCCCTACCCCCACCCCATCTCGGGTGCTTCTTTTCTGAGGGAACCCTTCCCTCTTGGCAGCTCTGATCAGGCTGCACAGCCCTTTAAAAACCCACCTCTGGTCCTCCTCCTCCTCCTCTACCAGCAGCTGCCTCACCAGCTAAGGATAGCTTGCAGCCCCATCTCTCAGCACCCCAAATCTTCTCCCAATGGCCCCCCACACTCAAGGAAAGAGATGCATCAGGGACAGGAAGTGTAGGGCCACCATGCTCACCCACCTCCCTTTCTCCTTTCCTTGAACTAGTTTGGACCCTGAGTGCCCATTTTCCCCACCATGGCTTGGCCTCCTTCACACACATACACCCGTTATGATATTTGTGATTTTTCCACTTTTGCAGGGATCCTACAACCCTGACCCTAGTGAATGTGGAAGGCTGACTGTATTAACTTTCAACATGCAAGAAGTTCAAACAGGCAAATCTCCCACTACTCCCCTCCTAGGACTATACCACGTAAGCATGCAACTCTACACTATACTACGTTTTGAAAGTGTTCTGTCATAAGTGTGTGCTGGAACAGACCTACAACTTGCTGCTTCACGGTTCATTTCACACTACCTCACCCCCATCCCTAGCAAAATTATGCAAAATATTCACAGTTCATTTCACATAATTTGTAGAGGTGATAAAACTTAACTCTGCTCAGCGGGGAGGGGGGGATTGGGTTTTCTCTGTATGTTCAGAGGCCCTGAATATACTCTTAAGATTGCTTAGCCAACAGAGCGGTTTTGTTTTGCAACTCATACTTTCCCTCTTCCTATTTTCCATAAAGTGTAAATGCATTCAAAAGAACACCTTACAAGTCATTTCCTATTGTGCATTGTAATTATCTGTTATAATAGGGAATAAAGGCTTAATTAGCTTTCAAGCTGCAGATATGATTTAATTAGCTTTCAAGTTCCGCACAGAACACCTGTCTAGGTGAAACCAAAGCTCTTTCCTTCTATTTTGTAAGGAAGGTCAGAACTCACAGATTTGCAACCATAAATGTCTGTAAGCAACTGGATTTTAAAACTTGAGGATACTTTCCTCACTGGCTTAATTAACATCAGCTTTATGAACAGAATTACTAGAGTCAGGTTTTTCCCTCCTATGTGTAGCTGCTCTGCATTCCAGATATTGAACAAAAAGAAAAAAAGATACCTGCAAGCTGCTGTGTTCTCTGGACAGCCGTGTGTGCTGCTTAATGTTACAAGCAGCAGCAATGAGATGATTTAGCATTGGCAGGTGAAGCAGATAATGCCCTAAATGATTCCCATACTGGCAGCAGCAGGCTCACATGGCATACTTAAATGCCTTCTTGTAGCATGTATATGGGCCTGCTTTGGGAAAATGTGCTCAGTTTATGCTTGTTTATCTATACATTTGCTTGAAATTCCTGAGAAAGGGTGGCCATGCTATTGTGCTGTCAACAACACTCTGATAACATACCAATTAGCAAGCATAGTTTTTTCAAAATGATGCATTTCTTCAGAGCACTTATTAAAACTCTGGCTACTATTCAGGAACGGGGTGATGCTATGCTACTGGTCATGATGGCAATTTGCATCCTATTTTCTGGCCCTGGGCTTTGCAAGGAGCTGACAGGGAAACCCCTGATGCTAGTAATCCAGGGCTTTCCAAATGGTGTGCTGCGACACGTGTGTCGCCTGACGTGTGTAGGTGTGTCATCTACAATCTTGGAAATATATGTTATTATTTATAAATCATATTTTTAAAAATATATGAATAAGTATATGAATGAATAAGTAAATATATGAATTAAAAATATATATCATATTTTTAAAAATTTAAAACTATATGACGGATTTTCATGAGATACGTTGTGTCCCCATACATTTTGTTATTACAATTTACGTATGTGTCTGTATCTCTTACAAGGGGTTTAGCTGAACCTCCGGTTTGCTAGTAAAACTGAATTACCATGTCACGAAATGATGCATGTCTAAAATAGTGTGTCGCCAACATGAAAAGTTTGGAAACCTCTGTAGTAATCAAATGTTAGAAAGCCCTGGCAAGCAGGTACCTCTTCATTTAAAGAAAAAAAAACCTGCTCAACAAACTACTTCCCCAAACCAACAAAATCTTAATTTTGTTTTTTTGTGTAACTGGGGAAACTGAAACAATAATAAGGTTTTGGGTCAAGAGAACTTGCAGGTCAAGGGAAGTGTCTAGGAGGTCAAGGAAAGTGATACTACCAGTCTATTCTGCTTTGATCAGATCACAACTGGAATACTGTGTCCAATTCTGGACATCACAGTTCAGGAAGAATATTGATAAGCTGGAATGTGTCCAGAAGAAGGGGACCA
Organism: Cyclura pinguis; assembly: GCA_030412105.1. Classification (NCBI taxonomy): domain Eukaryota; kingdom Metazoa; phylum Chordata; class Lepidosauria; order Squamata; family Iguanidae; genus Cyclura; species Cyclura pinguis. The sequence goes on along the minus strand of CM059604.1, from coordinate 130,399,852 downwards.
AAATGGGAGAAGACCTGGAAATCATGACCTATGACAAGCAGTTTAGGGAGCTAGGTATGTTAAGCCTGGAGAAGAGAAGGTTAAGAGCTGCCATGACAGCCATGTTTAAATATTTGAAGGGAATGTCATGAGGATGGAACAAGCCTGTTTTCTGCTGCTCCATAGACTAGGACATGGAACAATGACTTCAACCTTCAGGAGAAAAGATTCCATCTAAACATTAGGAAGAATTTCCCGACGGTAGGAGCACTCAAACAGTGGAATACACTGCCTCAGAGTGTGGTGGAGTCTCCTTCTTCGAAGGTTTTTAAACAGAGGTGGGATGGCTATCTGTTGGGAATGCTTTGCGTGGCAGGGGGTTGGACTTGGTGGCCCCTCTAGTCTCTTTCAGCTTTATGATTCTATGATTCTCTTACTTTTAATCAGAGTCTCTTTACAGTGTTTTAAAAGATAAGGAGTTGATACCATGTGTTGGATCTTCCTCCTCTCTCCTCGAAAGTGCTACTTGTAATTTAAGATACTCCTTTTTATTTATTTATTTTTAAGAAACAGAGCTTAATGAAATCAGATATGCATCATCCGCTTGTTAAATGTGTCTTGCAAACAAACAAACAAACTGCTACCTAAAATCCATTCACTGAAGGAGCTGCTTGTGAATCTTTGCCTCGTTCCCCTTCAACAAGGAAAACAAGTTTCATTCCCTCCAATATCCTACAGTTGTTACCTATCCCACAAAAAGTTCTCATGAGGTATGAACAATTCCCCTTACATTGCCTTGCAAACATATTGAAACCAGGGGAAAATGATCCACAGAAGCCACAAGACGAATGTGAGCTATAGAGAGAACAGGTAAGACCTCCAAGCTCCAATACAGTTTCATTGGCAGTTCCTGGCTCCATTTGGCTAGCAACCAATGCAAAGCAAATGTGGCTCACACTAAAGACATACCACACTTCAGAGTGCTTTATGGTCTATCCTGTTTCAGAAATTAAGGGCTCTGTGTTCCTCTTGTCTTTACTTAGATGGGTGTTGGTGATTGGCTTTCTCTGAAACCATATCAATGTTTCTGTACGCATTTCTTTTTTTTCTTTTTCTTTTTTAAATTTTATTAAGTTCCGATTTAAAACAGCAACACACATAACACTACACTAATAGACAAATATAAGCGACAACAGTAACCAAAACAAATGTACAGTTATACAATAAATTCTTTACACATGCTAATACAGTTTCTGTACACATTTCTGATGGTAAATTCTGCACTACGATTTAGATAAAATGTATGCTGCTTTCCCATCTAAATGATGTTTATAGTGATTTGCAAAAGGAACATTCAAACTATTAGAAAACATATTTTAAAAGTTTTTGGGTAAAAAGTATTTCATCTTGGATTAAAAGTGTAAGCCAACAGTTGCATATTTTAGAAAAGAATGTCAGAATCAGATTTCATGAACAACTTGGGCAAAATATACATCTTCAGTAGACTTCAAAATCTGCAAGAGGCTCCTGTAGAAGTGGAGGTCCCTCCTAGAACATCTAGGAAACACTTCTTTGTAGATCAAACCTCAGAAAATACAGTAGACCCTCTATACATGTGATCTCCAGATCCGCAATTACAACAACCATGGAGCATCACATCATAGACAGACAGACAGACAGACAGACAGACAGACAGACAGACAGACAGAGGCTACATGAACATGGATGCACTGAGGCATCTGCTCACACGTGTCCAATATTTCTTTTAACAGGTTTTAACAGGGGGGGGTTTGTGTTAAAAACCATCAGACACATAGAATCATTGCCAAACTTGCAACTGTGGTGGTAATCATTCTTTTTCTACAGTGTCATCCATGTCTGTGTTGTTATGTGCCTTCAAGTCATTTCCAGCTAATGGCAATCCTAAGGCAAACCCATCATGGTGTTTTCTGGGGCTGAGAGTGTGTGACATGCCCAAGGTCACCCAGTGGATTTTCATGGCTGAGCAGGGAATTGAACCCTGGCCTCCAGGGCTGTAGTTCAACACTCAGACCACCACACCACACTGGCTCTCATCATCAATGTACAACAAACAAAAGAAAAACCCACAGTGCAGATCAGTGGTTCCCAACATCCTCCTCCAGGCGTTTGGAACTTCAACTCACAGAAGCCCCAGCCGGCTTGGCTAACAGTCAGGAATTCTGGGAGCTAAAATCCAAAACACCTGGAGGACCAAAAGCTGGGCATCACAAGTATAGGCAGTCTACCTGATAGAAAGCTCTTACTTGACTGGCTTTGACAAAGCAGCACTGTTACAGAGATCTCCATTTCTCTCCTGCTCAAATATTTTTCAGATTTAGAGGATGGTTATTTTGGTGCCCTACACCTTAACCAGCTGTTGTTGCTGCTGCTGCTGTTTCAATTTCTTGTGCAGTATTTATCTTTTTTGGGGGGGGGGCGGGAAAGGTAGGGAAAACACCACATAGCCAGTCCCGCATGAAGCACAAAAATAAAAATAAGCCCTTTTTACTTATCTGGTTTTTAGATATGCAAATGCTGCTATTGCAATGTACACCAAACAGGCAGCACAGAAAAAGCTGTAAGTGCAGGGCCAATGACCACCAAGAAAGTACCACTGTGACTCATGAAAAAAGGGAAAAGAAAAATTCTGTCCGTCATTAGCACTTAGCAATCTGTGCTGACTCTTCTGTGATTTTCCTGTCCTTATTAACACAGCTGTAAAAGACTGAACAATGAAAAAGTATGTTTGTGCATACGAAGTTCTGAGATACCATACCATGGATACACAAAGTCTTAAAATATCTAAGCAAGAGAAATGTGGATTTCAATTATACAGGGTTGCTCCTTAAAAGCCACTCATAGGAAGGGCTTCAGATTTATATATCCACTCACGAAAGCCAAGTAAGGGGAAGCGGTATTAAGTTCTTAAAATATGGTTGAGAGTACGCTAGCTGCATGATGAAGGCAAGCAGGTGATTCATTAAGGATAAGGAGAGGAGTGAGGAAGGAAGGGAATCCAGAATCCAGGACACAACATTACTGAAGTGACAGTTCTAACTGTACGTCTGCTGGTAGGGCGCATTTAAATTAAAATGTCTATTTTTAGAATTGTGGAGCACACAGCAAGGCATAAATAGAATGAATGAATGTTCTACCACTCTTTAAGCTAACACCAGTGTTTGCTTCCATAATGCCTCGCAATGAATTAATGGGTACAAAATCTCTGTAATGGAACATAATGTAGGATTTTCTACCTTCAGCACAGCCATGTATCACCCTTTCTAAATCTGACAGACCTGAAACAGCCACTACATTAGAAGTGTCCAGAAACTGTGGAATGTTAGTAGAAAAGGTTTAACACATTAATCTTTGATAAGCTAAAAAAAAAAATCTAATTCAATTATATTCACACTGAAAAGGGAATATTTTTAAAAAGTAAGTTGCTTTATATTGGCATTTAAATATACAGTTGGCTCTCCACATTTGTAGATTTAATTTTCACAGATTTGATTATGTGTGAGTTTCTACACACGCGTGCGCGTACACGCACACACACACACACACACACACCCCAAGTGCTTCTTTTCCAGGGGAACACTCTCTCACACCACTGCAATCAGGCAGCACAACCTTTTAAAAATCTGCCTCTGGTCCTCCTTCTCCTTCACTGACTCGCAGCCCAATTTCTCAGCACCACCAATGCTCTCCTGATGCCCCTTCACAACCAAGGAAGGAGATGGGTGAGAGAAGAGGAACTACAGGGCCCCATGCCAACCCACCCCCTTTTGGTGATCCGGTTTGGACCTAGGGTGACCGTGCTTCCCATTAAGCCTCAGTCTCCTTCCCCCCACCACACACACACACAAACACACATTTTGGTGTAAAGTCGAAGGCTTTCATGGCCGGAATCCATAGGTTGTTGTGGGTTTTCCGGGTTTTGAGGCCGCGTTCTATTAGTATTTTGTACCATGACAATGAACACCACCCAGAGTCTGGAGGTCCCTCTACAGGAAACAATACAATGGGTTGCTAATGTACTTAACGCACTGTTATCCATATCCCCTGACTAACAATACAACCCCGGGGCATATCCCATTTAACAATAGGCCAACTGCAACACATGCCAATTGCTCCCTGCCACCCCAGGGGACTGTACAAGTATATTTATCTGTTCCACTTCCATGCCACCATATCCTCTGAAGATGCTAGCCACAGATGCAGGTGAAATGTCAGAAGAAAATACTAATAGAACTCGGCCTCAAAACCTGGAAAACCCACAACAACACATTTTGGTATTTGCAGTTTTTTGACTTTCGCAGGAGTCCTCCATCCCTAACCTTAGCAAAAGTGGAGGACCAACAGTCAACCCTCTGTAGCCACCAGTTCTGCATCCACAGATTCAACCATGCATGGCTTGAAAATCTCCCTCCAAAAAAAAAAAAAAAAAAAATCCAAAAAGCAAACTTTGATTTGGACTAAAACTAATGGCATTCTTGTTTTGTTCACCATTAAATGACTGTAAATTAGGAGCTAACATCTCACTCTCACACATGATGTACTTGTATTTGGATCTGTTCTTTAAACTGATTTTAAATTTTATATTGCCCATAGCCTTGAGGACAATCAGCTGAAAGATGTCATATAAACTGTAGAGGAAGAACAAGAGGAAGAAGTAGCAACAACTGCTCTGAGGTAAAGAACTAGTCACTACTAGTAAAGTGTTATATAAATATCTCATAGCAATAGCCTGTGAGTTTCATTTTTCCAGCCAAAGCGTTCATCACACAACTGCTTCATAGAGCCTTCAGAGAGTCCATGATGCCCAAGAATAAGGAGGTCCCATGTGCACACTTGGCACAAATGGGCTTAAGATATCAATATGGCTGCACAAGGATCAGTTTCCTTGATCAAGGAAATAATCTGGCCAGACAAGAGCCTTGTGCATGACAGCTGCTTCCATGTGAACATGCCTGCTCCCACAGCAAATCATCAGAGACCCTCTCAGGTGCTCCGGAGATCCTGGCAGTCCATTGAATCCAAGAACGGGAAATATATGATCCTCGATGAGTGATTACCAAACTCTAGTCCTCCAGGTGTTTTGGACTTCAACTCCGAGAAGTCCCAGCTGACTTCGCCAATGATCAGTGATTCTGGGAGCTAAGTCCAAAACACCCAGAAGACTGGAATTTGAGAAATACTGCTCGAGATGATGTAGAGCATCTTACCAGCCTGAACCAATGAGGACTGCTAGGACTTGCTGTCCAACAACATCTGGAGGGCCATATGACTCCCACCCCTGATTTAATGATACTGGGGGTGAGGAACCCTTCATAGTTGTATATTTTGGTTCACTGAACCACCAACCTTCACAGTCCTGTGAAAAGAGCCTTTATTTTAGAAACTCATGTTGAATGATGCTTTTGCCTTTGAATTCTGGGGGTTCTAGTTTAGGGAGGGGCATTTAAAATTCTCAGCCAGAGAGCTCTTTGGTCTCAATAAACTACAAGCCCCAGAAAGTGAAATAATAGCACTATAACAACGTAGTGTGTAAATGGCCTTAGTCTTTATGGTGCTACTAGACTCTTCATTGTGATTTCTGTTGTGACAAACTAATACAGCAACACACACACACACACACACACACACAGCCTAATTTCCATCAGATGCATGTTTCAGAACACTCTGAATTCTACCATTAACTAACACAGTGGCACTAGAAAAATACAACAAGTTCCCAAGAAACTGGCCTACAGGAAAAGTTTGCTAACTTTCCCTTCCCTGGCAAGTCCATTGTTTTCATTACACCATGTTGGCCTACCTCTGGCAGAAAAGGGAATAAAAGGAGGCCTCTGCCATGAAAGCAACCCCTGTAGCTCTGTGTAAACTCTGCTTACAATCTGTTTTGAGGAGCCTGATCTATTGACATGGCAACTGTGAAAACTCAAGCACAATTTGAAATTTAAATAGCATTCTTCCACTCCTCTATAATTGCTAGCAGCAAATTGCCCCCACCCCACTGTTGTTTCAGAAAAATGCTTTCACCATACAACTTTCCCCCCATTTCTCTCACAACAGAATGCCTCCACACACAAGTACTCCTTCTCAAAAAGAAGCGGCAGAACTGAATGGGAAAGGGTGGTTGTGGGAGTCTGGGGGGAAAGAGAGCAAAGACCCTCCATTTTAATGCAAATATATATTATCCTGTTGTGGAACAGCAGGTGTTTGGCTATGCTTCTCGCAGCATCACCAATACCTCCTCTCTCTTCCTCTCTCCCTCATCTTGCTTTTTTCTAAAAAATAGAAAACTAGGGGGCCTGCTAGTTTTGTGTCTTTTCAGCTATCCATTCCCATTAAAAAAAAAATGGATGCGCTTTGCCAAAAAAGAATGAAAGAGGGAAAGAATGGCATGTTCATAGGGACAATGCAGGAACGTCTGTTATCATTTTTCACCCTTGAGAAAACTGACTTTTCACAGCAAACGATGGAAGCTAAAGGGGAAAACTCCTGATACTTCTCCCCACCCCACCCCCCACCATTGATTACAGGGATTTTTCCCTACGAAAACCTTATGAGATGGTTCTTGGTTTTATTCCAGCCTGCATTTTATTTTTCTGCACGCAAAGGCCCTTAAAGAAAATCTACTTCCAAAGTCAATCCATACAATAGCCCTTCCAAATGCTGGATAGCTTTTCACAGCCTATCACAAGAAGGAGCCAAAAATCTAAAAGAGTTTGTCTGGGTGAACTTGAAACATCGCTTACTGTAGATGTGTATAGATTGTGGCTATGCAAATAGTTACCAGCAGAGGGAGCACAAAGCACTTCCAGAAGAAGGCCCGTCAATGTAATCAATGATGCTATTAAACAAAGGAAATTAACAATACATCTCCAGATGGAAAGCAATACATTATTCATTAGCTGTGTAGCAGCAATGCCCACAGGCCACAATCCGGATCGGGTCCTACACGATATCCCATTCAGACAGGCAGAAACACACAAACACATACACAGCGTATGATGGCATCCTTGGAATTAAAGGGTGAATAGCCCAGGGCAAACAGCAGCACAAAGAACAGATATCTTACACTAAAAGGAGAAATAGCTATCCAGAAAACAGAGAGCCAAGACAGGAAGCTCAGACTTACAGGTTCATGGCAAGCTCTGGTTTGCAAACTCTACATTCTGTGTAGCTACTGATTTTTTTTCAGCTTCTCTTTTTCCATAGGTGACTTCCAAAGTAGTTAATCCATGTGGTCATTATACAGCATATCTGTTTAAAACTATTGAAGAGCTGGTATCTTAGACCATTTCTGCACTACACTGTTACAGTGCTATTATTCCACTTTCAACATCCTCTAGAATCCGGGGTTTTGCAATTTAGGGAGGGGCATTTAGAATTCTCAGCCAGAGAGCTCTTTGGCCTCAGTAAAAACTACAGACCCCAGAATTCCACAGGATGTTGGAAGTGGAATAATAGCATTATAACAGTGTAGGGCGGAAACGTCCTTACTTTGCTTCTTTTCCTCTGCTATCCTAGACTGTTCCTCCCCCTACCCATCCGACTTTATATCCCATCTGCTAAGGTTGTAAGCCTTTATTTTAAAACAGTAAGCTGCCTTGAGTACACTGGCAGAAAATGGCAGTAGTGTTATCAGTGCACGAAATAAATACAAGGCCAGGATTGCACCGGATAATGTAAACATGACCTCAAAGACATAAAGCTAAGAATTAAGCTGTCATTCAAAACCAGAGTTTCACAATGGGTCTTGAAGAAAAGTAGGTTAAAATTGATGATAGAGTGGAATGTGTATTCTCCACAACTAGAGCTGATCACAGGGTCCTGATAGTTGTAAACACACAGCAAGAGTCACCCTTAGACAGGATGAGCTTGCAATGAACAAGTAAGAACAGAATTCAGAGATCCAGTTGGACTTTACCTGCTCTTGCCTTGGGAAAGTTAGTTTTGTAGACTACAATTTCCAGAATGCCACAGCCAGATTCTTGGAGGTGTAGCCCCAAAACAGCTGGCATTCTGGAGATACTTGGTCCCTGCCTCTCATCTAACAAAATACATTACCCAAGGAGCCCCAGATACAGCCAGGGACTTTCTCCTTTCTTTCACTCAGCTTCATCTATACAGTAAAGAAGCTAAAGCATGTGTACCGAAATCAATTCTAACTTCTTACATTTGGAGAAGAAACATAACACAAGTCTGTGAAAGTAACATAAAACTATTTCTGCCTTTCAGGTTGGTGCAACTCCCCTGTAAGGAAAAATTTACAACACTGGGGTGTCTTTGACTTAGGAAAAAAAAGCAGGTAAGGTGGCAGACATAATAGAGGCATAAAAAATTATGCACAGTACAGAAAAAGTGAACGCAAAGAAATTTTTCTCCCTCTCTCATAATACTGGGATTCAGTAAGGACATGCACTAAAGCTGAATGGTGGAACATTCAGGACTGGAAACAGAAGGTACTTCTTTACATGATGCACTGATCAGCTATGGAACTCCCTGCCACAGTAAGTGGTAACAGCTGGTCACCAGAATGGCTTTGAAAGCAAGACAGGAAGAATTCAAGGAGGATGAGGTGATCAATGGCTACCAGTTATCGTGGATATACATTCCCATCAATTGTTTGAGACCATGAACAAGTTGGTTGCTGTCACACTTATGTCCTGGCTTGTGGGTTTTGGAGTAGGGCTTCTGGCTGGCCACTGTGGGAACAGAATGCTAGACTATCAAGTCTTTTGGTCTGATCTGGCATGGCTCATAAAACTGTGGATGAATTAAGAAGTTGCCAAGATACAGAACAACAACAAATACAATCACATTAGTTTATAACTGCGAAAATGTGCACTGGTGATTCCATTTAGTACAGGATATTGTTAATCTGTGTGCACACACATACAAGCACACACGCTTGCCCACACATATCACTGTCAAGTTATGTGTTTTCAGTTATTACATAATACTCCTGTACATTTGAGCCGTAAATGAGACAAACTGAGCAACATACTCATTTCGGATGCTTGTATCAAGGTTCAGCTTCTCCGTGTTCCCTTCATTTCCCTCCACCCCACCCTCAGTTAAACCTGACGTTCCTCTTGTCTGGCACAGCTTGGCCTAGAAACCCAGCTTGGTCACAGAAAGCCAAACTCCAGAGCTCCTTAGCACGAATGGATTAATGCACTTGAGATTTAATAGCCTGAGCAGCAGTAATATGGAAGAAGGCTGGTTCAGACTTTACTATTCACTGATCTTGTTATTAAAATAGTATCTTTTCTCACCATATGTTTTACAAACCACAGAGTGTCTTGCACTGGTAAGAACTGACCACATAGTTTTTAAAGAAGGAAGGAGGAGGAGGAGAACTCTACAAGGTTTTTCAATCTTACTCATACCCAGAGCATTTAAAGATCTCCCCTCTTTTATTTTATGACTCCCATTGCATAGATTTGAAATCCAAAACAGAAAACTGAGTTCCCAAAAAGAGAAGTTGATGAGAGGACCAACACTGGAAAGAACAAACTACAAAGCTCATTCAAATCACATGTAAGTTTCAGTGTTGATCTTTCCACTGCCACTGCAAGAAAAGGTGGAGTCTTTTTTTCTTCTTATTATTTATAGTTTATTGAAGGGGATTTGAGATGCTGTTTACAATAAAAAGAACCTCTCTTCCTTCCAATTATACAACTGATGACACAAGACATATAAGAGTGGTCTCCGTTTCTCATAATTCCCTCTGCACATAGATACACACAAGAGCCAGCATGGTGTAGTGCGGATAGTGTTGAACTAGGACTCTGGGAGACAAGAGTCCAAATCTCCGCCTAGCCATGAAAAACCCACTGGGTTGCCTTGGGCAAGTCACACACTCTCAGCCTTAGAGGAAGACAATGGGAAGTCTCTGAACAAATCTTGCCAAGAAAACCCTAAGACAGGATTACCGTAAGTCAGAGTTGAATTGAAGACACATAAAAACAACAACTCATGCACGCCCTTTTCTCTCCAGATCACTGACATGGGTTAAGCTTCTGTGTCTTACGCATTAGCCCATTATGATTTGCACACTACTGATTTGTATATTGCAGTATTATATTTAGGAAAAAAGAAAAAAGAATGGGTGGAGTAAAGGAAAGAAAGATAAGGACAAAACAGATCATAATATTGTCGGGGCATATAAAAGGCAAGCACTGGTACTTGACTGCTTAGTCTAAAATCCTTGAATTTTTGAAATTAAAGATAAAATTTGAACTTTCTCTTTCTTCCTTTCTTACATAAGTTATTCAAATCCATGGGCTGGGAGCTTCAAGACCTCTTTGACCCACTGACCCATATCAGGGGGCCTGGCAGCTTTTCCCCTCCACAATATTGTCCAAGGTCTTTTGATTCTTTCTGGAAGCTGCCATGAAACAAACAAACAAACAATATGATCTCTTTGAAAGTGACCAATGAGTGTGATCCTCTAAAACCACACTCACTCTTTTTCAAAGTTTCCCTGTTTCATTCAAGGGAGGAAAAAATATTCCAAAGAATGGGGTGTTTGTGTTGTTTTTATAGCCATCTCTGACATGGCTGGTCTGACTTAAGTCGTTGTTCTTTGCCTTCAGGTTTCTGACTTATGGTGACCCTAACGTGAAACTATCACAGGGCTTTCTTGGCAAGATTTGTTCAGAGGGGGTTTGCCTTTGCCTCCCTCTGAGGCTGAGAGTGTGTGACTTGCCCAAGGTCACCTGGGACTTTCCATAGATGAGTGAGGATTTGAACCCTGATGTGGTGTAGTGCTTGGAGCATTCGACTATGACCCTGGAGATCAGGGTCTGATTCCTCACTCATCCATGGAAACTCATTAAATGATCTTGGGTGTGTCACACTCTCAGCCTGGAAAAACCCACAATAGGTTCGCCTTAGGGTTGCCATAAGTCAGAAACAACTTAAAGGCACAGAACAACATAGTTACAGAGTGTAGTCCAGTGCTCAAACCACTACACTACACTGGCTCCATGTCAAGTAAGTACACTTTATCTACTCAAAGAACAAACAGGCACAAATGTTTGAGGCACACGCCATTGCTATCTTTGATCCCTCCTCTAGTCCTTCTGGACCTTTGATCCTTCTATAAGGAGCAAAGACCTTTATACACAGATAGGTGAGCTGACTTATGCTAATCAGAGCTTTTGATCCAACAGGGTACCATTCTTTTCTTTTAGCATTGTCCCCATGTTTTTTAAAAAAGTTTTTAACAGTATCTGATTAGCTTGATTTTATCACTAGCTTTCCTGAGCCTCCCTACACTTTTTTCAAGGAATGGGAGAAGGATGGGACACAAACCTAACAAGCAACAGTGCCTCTCTGTGTGAGGGCCCAAATGTCCTAAAGGTATCAGATCTTGTCTGATCTGGGGAGCTAAGCAGGGTCTGCCCTGGTTAGTAGTTGGATAGCAGACTGCCAATGAATAACAGGTGCTGTAGGCTATTATTTTAGAGCAAGAGTATCAAACTCGATTTCATCTTGGGCCGCATCAGCATTACGGTTGCCCTCAAAGGGCCAGTTGTATCTGTAAGACTATATAAATGTATCTAGTCTTTTATCATATTAAATAATGATATTTATGTCCCCCAGCCCCTCTCTGTGCCTCCTTCTGCCCCCTCCAGCCCCTCTCTGTGCCTCTTTCTGCCCCACTGCCCCTCTCTGTACCTGATGAGCCCGATCCTCACATTGCTGGCCCCCAGCAGCCGGTATTCTGAAAAGCAGTCCAGCAGCCAGCACTCACAGTCTACTTTTACTTCTGAGGCTCCTCTGTCTAACTTTTGCGAGCCATGCAGAGCACTGCCATGGTAACCTGTGGCAATGCTCTGACAGGAGAGCTGGACAGAGGAGCAGTCAGAAGTAGAAGTAGATCGTGAGTGCTGGCTGCTGGGCCCCTCTTCAGAATACCAGCAGGGCAGCAATGTGACAATCAGGCTCGCCAGGCAAGGGGGGTGTCTCAGCTGCAGGAAAGATGTGAGGGCCACATGAAATGGTCTGGTGGGCTGGATTCAGCCCCCAAGCCTTGTGTTTGACACATGTTTTAGAGGAAAGAACTGGCAAAACCTCTGAGTATTTCTTTCCTAAGAAAGCCCAATGAAATTCATGGGATCGCCATAAGTCGACAAGTGACCTGAAAGTGCCTAAACAACAACAACAACCACAAGCCGATCCTATCATGTTTTTTTTTCTAGACACAATTTGTTCAGAGAGAGTTTGCCCTTGTCTTTCTCTGAGGCTGAGACAATGTGACTTCCCCAAGGTAACTCAGTGGGTTTTCACGGCCAAGCAGATATTTGACAGTCCTTTCCAGAGACCTACTCCAACACTCAAACCTTCGTACCAGTTTGGCTCTCTTTTCTGGATCCCATATACTACTGTTTTAAAGATTAGTTTGAAGTACTCACCACATTTATTTAGAAGCATCACTGAGCACAGTGGCACTTGCTTCTGAGTAAAACATGGGCTGTTTATTCTTTTGTTAGTTATTATGCTAACTAAGTTGTTAGGTCAACCTTACCTGTACACAAAGAGAAAAGAGAATAAATCTAGCACTATATGCAGCAAACTGAATATCAGCAGGCTGCACCCTGTGTTAAGTACATGCCATCAACTAGAATCCGTCATGGGAAAATAACTGTTGTTACAATTACATGGCTACCCATTGGAGAATAGTGCTATTAAAAATAACAGTAAATTAAAGCTGTGAATGCATCCTTGAGGGCAAAATGGGAAATAGAAATACACAGCGCACTAAACAAACTGATGAAGCTTTGGAAATTCACACACTAGTGTTTGCAACCTTTAGCCCATGTCTGATATGTGGGATAAACAACCAGACCCAGCAGGCCAACTGTAGTATATGTGGTGCCAAAGAGGTACCTAACCATACAGTCAGGTCTTGTTTTATCACAGCATACAACACACTTTGCACTAGACGCAGGACAAAAGTTTATTTTCTAATTTTCCTATACTGCAGGTCCCATCAGTCCCAGACACCAAAGCCACTGATAAATGAGTTACAGTCCAGCAGTATCTGGAAAGTCACCAACTGCCCATTCTTAAGACTTCTGTTTTCCTAACATATGTCAACTTGTGTTGGGCAGAAAAAAGCTGTTAAGTAATGGCATACTGAAGCCATTCATCATAAGTGAACAGTGGTTAAGATGATGCTCTGGGATCCAGAACATTATCATACCTCTCCTAAGTTACAGATGGCTTCAGCATGTCATTCTGCTCATCCTTCTTCAAAGTAACTTTCAAAGTTCTCACTTTGGGGAGAAAGAAAATAATTTTCAAAAGTTACTGCCAACAGGCTTCCAACATCAGCTTATCAATCATTCAGCTAATGAGTTAAAGTTTCATTTGCAATTTAAAACTTGAGAGTCAACATGGTATAATCAGTTTGAGTGCTAGACTCCAGGGGGAAAGACTGAAGGTGCTGGGCATGTTCAGCCTAGTGAAGAGAAGAATAAGGTGCAACATGACTGCAGTCGTTGAATATTCTAAGGGCTGTCACAGTGAGGAAGAGGCAGGACTTTTCTCTGCGGCCCCAAGTCTAACGGTTTTAAGTTGCAAGAGAGCAGATTTTGACTGAACATCAGAAGGAATTTCTCTGCTAGTGACAGCAGTTCAGCAATAGAATCAATTGCCTAGAGTAGGGTCTCCTCCTCTGGACATCTTTAAAAAGAGGCTGGACAACTACCTATTGGGTAGGTTTTTGCTAGAGATCCTACACTGAGCAGGAAGTTGGACTCTATAGCCCATCAGGTCCCTTCCAACTCTATAATTGTATGACTCTATAATACCAGGGTTCAAATACCTGCTTGGCCATAAAAACTCACTGGTTGACTTCAGGCGAGTCACATTCTCACCCTCGAGAAAGGCAATGGCAAATCCCCTCTGAACAAATATTGATAAGAAAATCCCATGATAGGTTCATCTTGGGGCCGTGGAAATGATTTGAAGGCACACAACAACATCAGAAATTTAAGCCTCTGTTAAGAAAACAAAACAGTACTTTGTACCCTTTTATTTTACATTTAAAACAGAGGGGAGTGGATCATAAATGTTCAGGCAGTATTCTTAAGAAGTATTTCAAATTTCTAAGGAGTTGCAATATTTTAAAATTTAGTATTTAACTACAAGATAAGATAACTGTTCAAAGATGAATGGTCAATCAGTATTATCAACTTATTCATTCATTAACTGAAAGTGGAAGATGGGAGCCCTGGATACAGATAGCAATGCTACTGTATCTGCAGAATTTCAAGTTTGTTGAGAAAATACTTTTGTCAGAACCATGCCACAGAGACACCTCACATTATTACTTTGATTTACCACTTAACATGCTTGAGTTTTATAGCCAGCTCTTTAACCCCTTCCTATTTCCTAATAACAAACAATGGAGACAGAGGTCAATAATTAGAGTCTGACCAAAACGAAATGATGTGCCCAAAGCCACCTGCTAAATCCAGGACAAAGCTGGAATTATAATCTGAGCTGTTGACCATACATTTAATTTCACTATTCTGACTTCCAGACCACACTGACCTTCATTCAGACTGATCACTGATTCACACATCTAAATGCATGGACTAGTCAGGGCTTGCAAATAGATAGATAGATAGATAGATAGATAGATAGATAGATAGATATCCACCAATCAGGATGACCAGTGAGTTGTAGCCCAAACAAACAATCTTTTTTGAAACTTTGGCATCTGAAAATTATGTTCATAATTAGTGCTTAACCTGGGCTTACAATTTCATACATGCTATATCATGTCAATAGGGCTAGTGCAATATTTTTAGACTGAAGAAGAAGCCCCTCAATAAGTTATCCTTATACTCTTTTAAAACCAGTTGACAAACTTGTTAAAAGGGTGCATGTGACAACTGAGCTACAGTGTATCCTGATGTATCAATGTTTAATTTCAACAGTGTATCTGCAATACTAAAATTGTCATTGCAGTGATCTTCTCTGATGGATCATTTATATTTGCCCCTACGCTGAATGGAAGAAGTGATAGAGCAGTTCAACCAAGACAGCGTGTCCAGAGGAGGGCAACCAAAATGGTGGAGGGTCTGAACGCCAAGCCCTATGAGGAGCCACTTAGGGAGCTGGGTATGTTTAGTCTGCAGAAGAAAAGGTTAAGAGGGGACGTGACAGCCACGTTTAAATATTTGAAGGGATGTCATGTCAAGAAGGGAGAGGGTTGTTTTCCACTGCTCCAGAGACTAGGACAAGGAGCAATGGATTCAAACTACAGAAAAAGAGATTCCACTTAAACCTCAGGAAGAACTTTCTGACGGTCAGAGCTGTGTCCGGCAGTGGAATACGCTGCCTTGGAGTGTGTTGGAGTCTCCTTCTTTGGAGGTTTTTAAGCAGACGCTGGATGGCCATCTGCCAGGAGTGCATTGATTTGGGTTCCTGCATGGCAGAGGGTTGGACTAAATGGCCCCTGTGGTCTCTCCCAACTCTATGATTCTGTGAATGTATTGGTGGCTAAGGAGAGATCTGAATATTGTCCACTGAAGTGTAACACTCAGCTCACAAATTATATTGGTATCTAACACATGGTCACTTTACATTCTTTAAAACTCCATGCCACTTAGTATGTTTTAGCGTGCGCAAGCAATGAACATGTATCTTCAAACGAACAGATTGGCTACAATCCTGTTGGTGCACTCTGCTAATCATTGGAATTCTTTTCCCCATGGTCTCACAGTAGTGCCAAAGGAGGGCAGACCAAATCTGTTGTTTCTAAGCAACTTACTTCTTCAGTGCCATACTCGGTAGCTGGACCTACTGCCTTTTGACCTCTGCTGTTCTTGCTTATACCACCACAATTATATCTTGGAACGCACAAGCAGGATTCCAACCATTATCCTGGCAGCTTTGCTATTGTTGTCTGAGAAGTGACCACTCAGTAACAAACCCAAAAGCACTCCAACATAAAACATTAAATTTCCCACCTTATCTTGGAAGAGATCCACAGAAATATAGCACAGCTTGCTGCCAAATGCTCATTTCCACCGTAAAGAATGCTACATGCAGCCAAACCTTCGTATATGCGGATGGGAGGAAAGGAGATAATCTTCCACAAAAGTCTTCTCCCAGTTTGTGGTCTGTTTCCCAGGATATGTGAGCAAGGAAGAAGGTGGAGTAGAAACAAGCTGTATAGCTTCTTTCAATGTGTGTTAGTCTGTGCAGCCAGAATTGGTAAAGGATGCAAAACAGCTGCTGCCAGAAGACGACTGATCTATCATTTTTCTGTTTCCCTGGTTCCTCGTCCAGGCTACTCATGGCAGAACTACTGCGTACAAGCACAGAGCTGAATTGCTGCATTAATCTCACCACAAGATTTTAAGGTCTCCATAAAAGCTTTTCTTCCTGAGGCTTATTTTAAATGTGAAGTACAAAACCTTGCATGGTGCATAGGAAAAAGCACCACACTCCGTTCCTCAAACTAGCTGAACTGCTAAATCACTGAACGGCATTTAAGACTTTGAAGCAGCTGGGTGTCTGATTGCAAAGTAAAAAACAAAAAATGCCCAAACTTGATACATGTATTATTTTGATTGCCTACCAGACATCAGATATGATCCAATCATGCTCAACAGACAATAGATTGCTATTGGAAATAAAAGGAGAATGTGGGCACAATGCTAAAAAGTTGTGATTCCTCTTTGATTTGGTAGTACACAAGCAACAAAATGCTTGGTCAAGCTCTGATGGTACAGGACTATTAAAGCTGTTTGATAGAATCCTTCAGGCAGACCAGTACAGAGTCCTATAGAAGACTAAGTGCAATTCTGTGTATATTTACTCAGCAATAAGTTCCACTGTATTCCAGAGGGATTACTCACAAGTGAGTGTACACAGGATTGCACATAAAGCATAGTTTCACAACCACCCCTGCACCAGACCTTGAACTCTTATATACTATTGCTTGAGAACAGAAACAGGCATTTATCAGAAACACCAGATTTCCAAGCTTGTTTCTCCCAGCCTGTTTCTCAAGTCAACCAGAGAAAACATGAGGGGCTGCAGATGAAATGAAGGAAGAGACATGCTAAGCAACACCCACTCCCTTGTAGATACTAATCTATTCCCATTCTGCACATGAGAAACATTGCAAATTGCTCCTATATTTAGAAACAAATACGTGATTGGTAATCTGTTTTCAGAGACAAAGAAGAGATAATAATGTATGTTCTTTCAGAATGTTGATGTGGCAATACCCAGCCAAACTAGATCTCTGACCCTAGTGGGCGAGGGTAATGACCCAAGTCCCAACCCAAATAGGAAGGTGGGGTGATACCCGAAACTCTGGAAAGCCACTGCCAGTCCATTACAACAATACTGGGCTAGGTGTACTAATGGTGTGACCCAGCGCCTCTCCAGACAAGAAGAGAATCTCTGAAAGTCCCAGGTTTTTATCCTGTACAAACCTAATTTTATTTGGGAGATCTATATCGCATTATCAAGGTCTTTTCATTGCCCTTTACCTGGTCAATTTAAATTAGCCCACTACTTCCCAAAATAAAATGTACCTCTCCATGGCTGACTTTTTTGTGTTAAGCTGGAACTAGCTAAGACAGCCACAGTAGAAAACACAGCAATTGTTCCTAGGACAGCAGATTCAGCAAAGATCAACTGTAGGAAAGAGGAATGAAAGAAGAAGAAAATGATCCTAATGCTTAAATTCAGACTTCCCACACCTATCTGACAAGTTAGGGACTGGCACACTGACAGAAAATGGAATTGGTTGAAAAGCAGAACCCATGCACTATACTGTAGGGAACGTGAAGGACTTAGAGGCTCCTATAGAACTGACTGAGCACATGCTGCTTGCAAAGTCTCCCAGCTGGCTTCACATCTCATTCGCCTCTCAGCTTACTTCTCAAGAAGAGAACCTCCAAGGGCAAGAAGAACTGATGAAACAGCAGAACTGGCATCGAATTAATGGAACTTGTCCTTAATTTGGAAGCTTCAAAAGAGCAAGCCGTCAGATAATGGGGCGACAAAAGATGGGGGCTTCCTGTAGTGTAATATTGCTAAAGCACTTCAATGCTTTTATACTGTAACTCCTGAATGACAACTAAAAAGGGCTCAGTGGAAATGTTATGTGAGCGTAAATGTCACACGTTATCAGCAGGAGGGAGAGGCAGAAGAACAGAAGGAACAAGTGAGGGAAACCTGGGATATTTCAAGAAAGATACAAAACCATGAATATGGAAGTAAAATTAAAACAAAACAAAAAGAACTGGAAAGTCTTGATACTTCCATGGCCTCCTTCCTTTCCGGATAAACCCACAGTATAAGGCAGTTTTCTTTGTTCCTAAGTATTACTAGTTGCTGCTGAAGCTGTAATAAACTTCAGGCTTTCCAAGGGCCTTGCACACATTACCTCAACAAACCTTACAACATCCTAGGGACAGACTCCAGCTAGGGACAGACTGCAGATTGCAAACTGAGGTTAAGAAAATGTAATTGGCAAAGGTAAAACCTGAATTGAGGACTTACTATCTTGTGTTTAGCCATAGTATTGAAAACGTACATGAAACACATTATATTTTTACTTCATTATTTTACACTCTGCTCTTCCTTCTCAAATTAGTATCCAGACATTCTGCAGACAAAATTTACAAGAAACCAAATTCTTGTCCAGAGATTTTCCTTGTGATTCAGTGAGTCAGCTCTAATTGGGACTAACAATTAGCCCAAGATTTTTAGATACTTCTTCACCACTACTAAGGAAAGGCTCATTATGTCAAGGAACAGCCCAGTTTAATAAGAAAGGGTACATGGTCAGCAACAAGAGGTTCATGCTTTAGACTGTGTACGTCATGATTTTGAGGGAACACAGAAGGTTCAGGATGTATTATGAAAACATAATATTTGTCTCCTGCAATCTCAGCTTTTTTAATTTTTGAAAAATCAAGTTTCTAGCCCATCTGAAGGCACTTGCAAATATCTGGGCAATGATAAGGGAAAACTCAAAAGTCAGACGGTGGTTAGGTAATCATTTGCAGTTCCTATGGCTGGGGTTTCAGTGCCTGTATTACTCTTTGCACTTTCTCTTTTCTTGCAAGGTAAATTATGGCATAATAATAACAACAACAACAACGAATTATACCAGTTTACAATAACCAGCTATCAATGGAATTCATCCTCAAAGGCCATGGAGTACATCCCAAAACCAAGGAAAGTACAATTATGAGGGACATGGAACAAGATAGCTTTCATGGTAGCACCTTGATTGTGGAACAAGTTTTAATTTTGTTGTATGCTCTTAACTGTGTTGATATTTTATTGTTTTAAACTGCTTTGTGGGTTCTTTGTGGAACTGCAGATCAACCTAGAAATACTTTATAAATAAGAAAGTGTTAAAATAAGCTTCTGTTAGCACAGAATTTTACTGTGTGTTCCTCCTTCTCGAGCACAGACTATAAATGCCCAGCTGTGCTGTGTATATGCTGTGAATTATCAGTTGGAGGGAGTCTGGTCTGCTGTGCGCTGCCCTCTTCCCTGACCCCCTCACACACCCCGAAACTGAGATAACAGCAGCTATATTTCTTCAGAAACCAGGAGAGTTTTCCAGGCTAAGTAATAAGAACATACTGCGGGCGACCCTTTAATTCCGTACACCTATTGAAGTAGGTTGCAACTGGTGGGGCAACAGCAAGAAAAACGCAAGTACAGTATTGCTGCATGTACACATCTATTGTGCGTGTCAGACAGAATGTGCTAATCTAATCTGGGGAGGGAGGGAGGGAGAGGATCGATCTAGAATAGAAAGGTTGAAAAAGGTGATAGGGTAAACACACTTTGTTCCCACTGGCTCAAAGATTCACAAAAGAGCCCATTAACACTTAGGAGATTTCTGTTCAGGCTGGCTTTTGATCAGAACTAGGAATGAATTTATTCATTTATTTTGTAGGACAGTTCCCAGAATTTCCCAGCCAGCAAGATGAGTAACTTTATCAATTTCTGCTTTTGATATCTTGCATGAACCTAACACTGGAGCTGGTACGGTCTTGAAACATCCAGAACGATAGACCGACTGATCACTGACTGTACTCACTGTTGAGACATGGTGTACAAGTTTTTAAATAAACCCAAAGTGTTTTAATTTTGTGGGATACTGAGTGTTGTGGAATCAGAATGTACATGTTTATGGCATCTCAACATGGAAATGTGCTTGTAGGATTGCAGAGACCAATATATCCTGGAGTTAGTATTTCAGAGGTTCTTTGCCAAACCACAAGGAAGTGGGCTGGCTTGATAGCATACAATCAGCTCTGTGTTGGTTTAATGTAAAACAAGTGTTCCCATTTTCCACCGTCAAATGTTCAAGGTTGAGATTTACATCCAGATATATTTTAATCTACGCTATACAACATTACACTCTTATTGAACCCAACTTTCGCACGTTTCTCCAGCTCCACCTTGGTTCTTTTCATTCCCAATCAGATCCTTTCAGAAATTTGTTATCTCCAGCAACTGTAGTTACATGTTGCCCTAAAGGTCTTTCCTTGTCTTGAATTGACCCCCCCCCCCCCCACATTACTGCATTTTGCTGGCAAACAGGCTTGTAGTCTGTCCTGGTCCAACGCCTGGAACAGAGGACACAGCAGGGTGCCTGAGAAATAAATATGGGGTCGATTTTCTTTTTTAATGTGGAATGCTGGGATGAGACTGTGGAATGTCATAAACTGCAGAATGCATAAAAGAGACAGAGCATCCTGTATTTAACACAGCTAGAATTTCACAGCAAATAACCTCCCCAACAAGAATTTTACAGAATGAGAAAAAGATAATTGATGCTTCCTTTTCCCACCCCACTTCTTTCTGTTTCCCAGTTCTCTTAGACTTTTTGTTTCCAGATACAACCTTTGGGAATTGAACTCCTGGGAACTCAAGAGTGTTCATTAGAGTACAAACCACCTAATGTGTAAGACTAGCAATTTTTCTACCTCAATGTGCCAAGGACCCATACTGTACTAGTGCTCATTGACTGCCACTGTTTCTTTCTGTCCTGTAAACCTGTTGAGGACTGGCAACTGATGGCTTATGGACCACCACTTTGAGAAAAACTGCACAGAACACTTAATTTTTCCTTCCTTTCTCTATAGTCCCTTGTTGTACAGTGGCCCAAAGCTTTGAAAAATTACTTTTATGGACTACAACTCCCACAATCCCCCCATGCTGGCTGGGAGAATTCTGAGAGCAGAACATCTTGGTTCAAATCTCTCTTTGCTTCAAGCCTCCATCTGCAATATGGTGTCAATATTACCGATCTACCTTACAGAATTGTTCTAAGGATTTTAACAGGATAGCGCACGTGAAAGGTTTGGAATGCTAAATAAACTCTAACAGCAGATTCAACAACACAATTTTATTTCTACACAGATTTTGAAATAGTTCTTTAAACCTTACAATAACCCTGTCAAGCAGCTTATGGCTGAGAAAAAGTGACTTGCCACTAGACCAACTATATTGCAAACCTATACCCACATACCTGGCAGTAAGTCCCACTGAAATTGATTTCAGTGTTAGAAGTGGCACAAGATTGGAAGTAATATTGGAAACTGCTGAAAGGACTTAATTAGAGGACAGATAAACAGAATCTGGGAAACTGCACTAACAGAAAAAACCTACCAGATATTTACAGGAAACAAGAGAAATTAATACCATACATGATTTTGTGACAATTTGCTACCACTTGATTAATTTTGCTATCAGACTTGAAACAGCTTATGGACCCACATGATGATGAATTTTTAGAGGAATCCTTTCTAAATATGAACTGATAACTGCATCTGACTGCTGTGTCATAATGAACTGTTTGTAAACAATGAATATAATTGATGTATTTGTTATTGTTTTAAAATTAATTCTAAGAAAGGGCAAACAAAACCTCAGTGGAACTTACTGATGGTAGATGTGTATAGGATTTCAAAATAATTGTTAGCAGGCAGCACAAATGAGCAGGTATTTGCATCTGGATTTTCCACTCCCAAGTCCACTGTCTCTAGCAGAACACCTCACAATGGAATGTTATTAAGACTTCTCTATTTTCAATTAAGACAGGCACACACTTTATGTAAAAGCAGCATGACTGATAGAAAGGAAGAAAAATAAATGATCACCATCTATTGTATATCACAATGCACTGGTATTGATCCTATTGTTAGTGCCAACTAGAGTAGACCTAGTGAATCAATGGAATTTACCTACATGTTGATTCACCACTCAGCAGTTGATTCAATGAATCTATTCAAGTTGAACTAACCAGCAGGATTCAGGCAATAGTTTTCATAAATTTAGAATATTTTTTTTCCTGGAAAGAACACACGGTTTTAACATTTTTTTCCATTTTTCCTCAAATACCCAGTATCTGGATGCCATTGTTGTTGTTGCTGCTGGTGGTGGTGCTGCTGTTGTGTGCCTTCAAGTCACTTCTGCCTCATAGAAATATTAAGGCAATCCTAGGGCCTAAATATCATAAAGTTACCAGATCCTGTCTGATCTTGGAAGCTAAGTAGGTTCAGCCTTGGTTAGTACTTGGATGGGAGACTGCAAATGAATGGTAAATGCTGCAGGCTATATTTTAAAGGGAGGAACTGGCAAAACCACATCTGAGTACAGTAGGTCCCCAGTATCTGCTAGACCAGTATCCACAATTTCACTTAAATACAGTCTATTCCAGGGCCATGGCTGCAACTGCCCACCAGGGTCCTTGCTCTGCACAGCTGGGATGAGAGAGGCACATGGAGAGGCACAGCTGGGCTTCCTGTGCCTCTCTTAGCTGAGAAAGGAGTCTCCCTCCATCCCCAGCTAAGCGAGACCCATCGAAAGGCACGGCCGGGTCCCTGTGTCTCTCTCAGCCAAGGAAGGAGTCCCTCCCTCCCCAGCTGAAAGAGGTGCACAACTCCCTGCATGCCTCTCTCAGCTGAGGAAGGAGTACCGAGAGAAACATGGGAAGCCCAGCTCTGTGAAACACTGCACCTCTCTCAGCTAAGGAAGCAGACAGATACTCCTTCCTTGGCCAAGAGAGGCACACAACTCCAAGCAGCCAGGCCTCCGACTGGATTTGGCTCCCAGGTAGGGGGCTCCTTGCCAAGCCCTGCCAGGAAGGAAAGAAAAAAAGGATCAAAGGAGGAGCTGAGTGGTGAAGCTGCTTCCTCCCTTACTGCCTCACCAAGCCTGAGGGTCAAAATATAGAATCTGTTATTTTCTGCACTTTCTACCATCTGCATTAAGTCTGGGAACATATCTCTCATGGATATGGGGGACCTACTGTACTCCTTGACTAAGAAAACCCTATTAAATTCGTGGGGTCACCCAACAGGTGACTCGAAGGCACCTAAACAACAAACACAAGCCTATGCTATCACAGGTTTTTCTAGGTGAGTTTTCTTCAGAGAGGGTTTGCCCTTGCCCTCCTCTGAGGCTGACAGAGTCTGACTTGCCCAAGGTAACTCAGTGGATTCCACAGCCAAGTAGGGATTCAAGAGTCCCCGAGTCCTATTCCAACACCCAAAACAATTGTTTTCTTTTCTGGATCCATACACCACTGTTTTAAAGTTTAGCTTGCAGTCTTTAGCACACTTATTTAGAAGTATCACTGAGCACAATGACACTTACTTCTGAGTAAAATGTGGACTGTATATTCTTTTTTTTTAAGTATTCTTTGTTAAATTTCAACAAACAAAAGTAGCAACATAAGAAATGGCTTAATATACTTGTTTCTATCACAATTAAATAGTAATTAAACAATACCTTTCTTCTTCTATATTTTCTTTCACTAATCTAAGTTTGGTATGTAAGTGTTTGTAATTTTTTCCCCTATTTCCTTCTTTTTGTATATTCTTTTGTTAGTTATTATTCTAGTTAAGTTGTCTAGGTCAGCCCTACCCATACACACACAGAAAGGAGAATAAATCTAGTGCTATATGGAGCAAAATTGAATACCAGCAGGCTACATCTTGCATTAAGTACAAATTATCAACGAGAATCCATCATGGGAAAATAAGAATTGTTAACAATTACATAGCTACCCATTGGAGAATAATGCTATTAAAAATAACAGTAAATTAAAGCTGTGAATGCATCCTTCAGGGCAAAATGGGACATGGAAATACACAGTGCACTGAAGAAAATGATGTTTTCTTAAAAATCTGTCTGGGGGCTTTCACTCCCACCCCTCCCCACAGAATGAACCTTCCTACATGTTCCATTCTGCACCTGAGCATCATCAGTAAGTCTTTTTCCTCTCATGCTCACATTACAAACCACACTCCACTGTGCAAAAACTATGGTCTTGCTCGCTACTTTTAGAAGTAATTTGTTACTGCTACTCAATATAACACTTACAATCCTTACAAGGCTGGAAAAGTATCTTGCTGCATTACAGATTTCAGTGCCTGTAACTTTTATATTACTTTTGCTACTCTTTCGCCAGTGGGTGGAACTTTTAAAAAGGATAACAGAGTAATACAAAACTGTGCCTCTAAAAATGCCCTTTAAATTTAACTAGGTAATTTTTACTTGTACACCAACAAAGAAATGTTGTCCCTAAGTGTTACGTTACTTTGGAAATGTACGTCCACTGCACCCTCATCACAGAAACCAGTAAATCATTAAAAGTAACTGCATTCTTTTTTATATCATTACTTCCCAGCTCTTTTCATCCACCCTGTCCGAACAGGGATGAGATGCAGCAAAGATGAAACTCATCAGCCCAGTGCAGTTTTCTCCTTATACTCCATCTATAAAAAACAGTTGTTATGTTTTCCCTAACCAGAATGAATAACGAAGGAGTCTTGAAATGCTCCTTCATGCTACATAATCCATGCTAGCATGGATTTACAGTCATCCCTCCACATTCGCCAGGGATGGGGCACAGGACCCTCGCGAATGTGGAAAAACCATGAATAACACTAGGCCCTCGCAAACCATATTTAACACACAAAAAAGTATGATCACCATATTCCACCCATCATGGATTCCTTTGAGACATCAGGGTTCCTTCACACAGCAGAAGTGGGTGGCTGGTGGGGCTTACTGCCACCTCCACTGCTGCCCCACACCAATTTTAATAGGAGCTTAAAAGCTTCATTGGCAGTTTCTCAGTCTCACAAGGCTTGCAGTTTCTACTAAAAATGGTATAGGGAGGCAGCAGAGGTGACAGTAAATAATCCATGATTAATCAAATTTGCAAAACTGAAACCCACAAATGTGGAGGGTTGACTGTACTTAATTGTTGAACAGTAAGCCCGCGTGTAAGTCAATGCATCTACTCTAACAGGGACTAACCAACAGCAATGCAATTGCACCTTTTGGATGGCATGTAACTGTCTGTGTTCTCAGCGTACCACATTTTTTCACTGGGATTGCGGACACAATCATTGGGATTGCACATGGTGCATTCCCCACTGCAGAATGAGAGATAAGTAGGTAGTCTGACAGATACACGGTTGGTTGCACAATGTTGGTATTCGGCAGGAGCATGATACAGTGCAACCACCATGTAACAACATGAGTATAAATTACACTACGCAAGCATATACGTAGGGTGTGGACCATTATTGTATCCTTACTGCCAAGGAGGGGAAGATGCATTTGTGGAATTTTCTGTCCCATGTGTAACACTAAATTGGCTGGTTACGTGTTCTGCACCTTGGAGGGGAGAAGACGCTCTGCCTCAGGCTGCAAAATTTCTTTGTCCAGTCCTGCCCCCCTCTCTTACCCATTCACTAAGATTTCAAGTAAGGCCACACTTCAGTGCATTCCTTTGTATAAAGGGACAAGTAACAGGACCTCTTCAGCAGTGTCATCTATATTCTTGGATATTCTCTTCACAGTTAACCTCTTGATGTCTGCTCTTTTACCTCAACAAAACACTTTCACAGCATGGTAGAGACTGGTCAACTTTCATCTCACATTGTATCATTTGATGTTTTGTCTCTCCTTTTAGGCCCCCATCTTTTGACACCCCATTATCTACCTATGGAGGCTTGCTTGGAACTGCTTACATGCATGCACTACATGCAAAACAAGCTGAGAGGGAGGAAAACGCACTAAGCTGGCTGAGAAACTTTGCAAGCAGCATGCACATGTTCAGTCCCAAGTGAGCCTCTGTATGTCCTTCATGCTCCCTACAGTACAGGCACATAGATTCTGCTTTTCAACCAATTCCACTTTCTGATAGTACTCTACTCCCAAACCTGTCAGATAAGTAGGCGAAGCCTGTATTGTTTCTCAAACCGTTAAATCGGATATAGCGTTTTTGTGGTTGTTTTATGATATACCAGGAGTTGCTTAGAGTTCTGTCAGGCCAAGTGGTAAGTTAATTTTAACTAACATAAGCATCTAAGAATTGCCTATGTAAGACCTGGGAAAACTTACCTTTCTGAATTACAATTCCCAAAATCCTCTAGCGAGAACAAGGCTGTTCTAGTTGGGGGGTTCTGGGAGTTGTAGTTCAAGAAAATAAATTTTCCCAGCTATGGCCCATATTTTAATAAAGAATCCATCTAATCCAGGCTTCTGAACATAGCCAAACAGTTAAATACAGACAGCTGCCTAGACCACTAGTCCATGCAACTCAGGGGTGGGCAAAGTGCAGCCTACGGACCGCATGTAGCCCTCCAGGACAATTTTTGTGGAGGCCCTCATTTTTGCCCCCAAATGTCCTCTAGGGGATTTGAGGGCATTTTTGCCACTTTTAGGGAGGCCTCTGGACCTGGGGGCTTTTTTAAAAACCTGAAATAAATACCTGAAATAAACTGCAAGTAACTTTCAGTCACTTTTTTTTTTTAACAAAAAGCCTCTCCTGAGCCTAAGATGGCCTGGGGGAGGCAAAAACATGGTGAAAATGCCCATCCCACCCATGTTCTAAGGCTGTTAGGGGGAACTGCAGGGAAATTAGTTTAGGATTATGGTGAGGGGACAGGCTAATGAGGCCCTCTATCCTCCTATAGTTGCCTTGCCCACTCCAATCTAACTTAATATTGACTACACTGACTGGAGAGAGCCAGCATGGAGTACTGATTCGAATGTTGGACTAGGACTCTGGAACACCAGGGTTTGAATCCCTGCTCAGCCATGGAAACTCACTGGGTAACCTTGGGCAAGTCACTCTCTCTCAGCCTCAGAGGAAGGCAAAGGCAAGCCTCACCCAAAGAAATCTTGCCAAGAAAACCCCATAAAAGGCTCATCTTAGGGTCATCATAAGTTAGAAATGATTGAAGGGACACAAAAACAACTACAACAGAACACTGAGTGGCAACAACTCTCCATGATTTGCTAGGAACTGAACTTGGTTCTTTTTGTATGCAAATCACGTGTACTCTTGAACTCCTCATTGTGTATGAACCATGTCTTTTCTACCCATTTCAAAAAGTATTTGTCTGGTAACATAAAGTAACTCTTCCTGTAGAAATACTGGCTTGTTAGAGGTCATGTGTTGGATCTACCATGTGTTTCCACACATGTGGATGCCCTTCAAATGTTAACAGAGGGAAGGGAGTGCAGCCAGCTTATAGTGGAAACACTGAGGCTGTCTTCTGCTTAAAGTTCACTGGGATCCTAAGAGGGCTTGGAAACACTACTCTTAAAACACACAGAGGCACAGTGCTCTCACAACTGGAATATAAACTAGCCTTCCTGAAACTGAAATCTTTTATGCCACAGATAGTAAAGAGCAAAGAGAAGTAAAACAGAGAAGAAAGAAAACGAACAACCGAGATACACAAAGACCCTTCAGCAGGTTTATTTTGTGAGATATGATGGTTGAACTAGGAAGAGGCATTCATTAGAAGAGGGAGAGCCACGGTGCTATAGTGATCTGAGTGCTGGGATTGGAAACCAACTGGGTGACCTTGGCCTTCTCACACTTTCTCAGCCTCAGAGGAAGTCAGTGGCAAACTCCCATGAACAAATCTAGCTGAGAAAAACCTGTGATAGGTTTGCCTTAGGGTCACCATAGTTCAGAAAGAATTTGAAGGTCCACAACAACATTCATGTGAAGTGATCACAATCTCCCGCCCCCAACCACTTAAATCTAGAACAGAACTGCAAATTTCAACCTGTCTGCATTGCAGTATGTTACTTAAGCACTGCAGCCCAAATGAAGGAACTGTCTTATCACCACCAACCTTTTGCAAAACGGTTGGGGAAAAGCAGACCTGACACCCCACATTCCCAACTGCTGGCCAGGGTTAGGATTTAATGCTCATGGGAATGAGAATAATCAAAATAGCCCAGAGGCAGACTTTTAATAACTATATTAAATGCATATAATTAAATAGCAACATTTGTTAGCAAACATCTCCACAGACAGACGCTGCAGCTGCTGAGCTCTGTCACGTTCTGCCTGTTAAAGAGTGGGAGGCAAGGCCTCTACGATGCATTCCAGAGCAGTGCAGGAGAATCATTCACCACAGTTCAATAGCATGACCAAAAGCATGCTTGGAGCTGGATGTAAACAGGAGCCTTGGTTGCTGTCCCAACGATTTTGGACTCCACATCTACCATGAAACAAGCACAAGCCAGAAGGGCCAGCAGCACTAGATCCTCCGGAGAAAAATACTGCAATGTTTACAGGCTACAAAAGTCTTGACTATTTGCAACAGGCTGCCTTCATCCACCACTCTACACTATAAAACAATCTTTCCCAAGGCTCTCCCACCCTCCCTGCTGTCCTCCTCTCCACAAGGCAAGATCTTCCTATGCGTTGTTTTAAAATCCTTTTCTAGAGTGGCCTTTACTGGGTTTTTTTAAAAATATTCTTCCCAGTTTTAATAATATTGTTTTTCAATTTAAGTGGCTTTGAGAATTTGGTGCAAAGGAAAACACTAAATGCAAGAAAGGAAAAAAAGTTTTCTTTTAGCTGACTGATTATTTTCTGGGTTAGAAGGCAATGGGTTTAAAAATTGCCTTGCCACAAATGTCCTGAGATGATGTATAACAAAATATAAAATGCATATCAAAAACCCATTCAAAACAACCTGACAATAAAGGCCACAAAGTTCAAAAGTTAAATCACTATAATTCCATAGGAAATCAAACAGCTGCAGCACTAATTTCACCCTAAGGTCCAGACTGATAGATTCTAAAAACAGGTGATTGCATTTGGCTTCCAAGTCTTTTTAGGAAGGAGCCTGGGAATGTTTAAGATGAAGGGCCTCCACAGTCAATGTGGTATAAACACAGTGCTAAAATCAATCTTCAGCTCCAAGCACAATTAAATTATGCTACTCAAATGAAATACGCAGTTAAGACTTGTATCTATCAATGCAACATACCAGCATGTTACAGGTAGAGGCTCAAAGCTACCTTATAGGCGAAGGAGCATCTATGGTGGAACAATCCCCAACGCCTAGAGCTATGCCCCGCTGGCTTGCCAAGACTAAGATGGAAGCAATTAAATATACTTTTTGTCCTTTTAATCCCTCTAACATTTTCCTCACAGTTTTTTTACACTACCCCCCACATAAAGGGGGTGGGAAGTGTTGACTTACACCAGCTCCAAGCTAATAGACTTGCTGGCATATTTGCAGTATGTAGGATGGAAATGAAGAGACTAAGAATCCTTGGCCAGATGAATATATCTTGTTATGTTATAGGCCTTCAATTCATTTCTGACTTTCGGCAACCCTAAGGCAAATCTATCATTGGGCTTTTTCAGCAAGATTTGTTCAGAAGGGGGTTATCTTTGGCCCCTTCTGCACCCAAAAGAGTGTGACTTGCCCAAAGTCACCCACTGGATTCCAAAGGCCAAGCAGGGATTCAAACCCAGGTCTCCAGATTCACACTCCACCACTCAATTCACTACACTAGGCTGGCTTGCACTCAATCATACTACAGTCCTCCTTTTGATCTTCATGAATTTGATTATTTGTGAGGCACAAGCTTGCCTCCCCCATTTTCCTCCCCCTATTCCCTTCCATCCCTCACTCCAGACTTGCCAGGCTTATGTTTAAAATGGATTTTTTTCCCCCTTTTTGAGTGAGCAAAGCCTCCCTCCCACTGCAGGAGGCATGTCCTCTGTCCCATGTGGCAGCACTTTCTGCAGTGTAATGGTTGCTGATTGGTCGGGTGCTCTCTTTGCTCCTACCCCTCCCTTTTCAAGCTGGCCACCAGAAATAACTACTGTAGATAGGAAGAACTGTGCCCTTCTCTCTTTAAGGGGAATCTACCAATAAGCCCCCTGCTGTTTTTTCCTCCCCCACCTGCCAATGCAGAGGCTAGAGGCAAAAGAATGGGAGGGAGAGCTCTGGAGGGGAATTGCAGAGGGTAAGTGGGAGTTATTCAAGATTTTTCCACTTTTGCAAGGGGTCTGTGCCCCTAACCCTTGTGAATGTGGAGGGGCTACTGTACTGGGCATTTGTTTTGTTGGGGACTGAGATCTCATCTTTCTGCGGGTGAGACCAAAATATGAGCATACACAGTTGTTCCATTCACTTCATGGTCACAGGCTACCCCAGGCTGACACAGTGTGACATGGCCAAGGTCACCCCATGCATTTTAAAGCTCAATGGGGATTGGAATCTGGATCTCCCAAGTCCCAGTCGAGCACTTTCACCACTATAGCCCACTCACTCTCCAAGGACCTTCAAAGCAGGCCCTCAACCAACAGAGATATAGCCATCAATAATTCCTATTTGCAATTATACATTTTATTAAAAGTATTACAAATTTCAATCATAGTCTGTTCAGTCAAGAATAAACCAACATGTAAATGACATATTGAGATCCAGTAACAATTCATACAGTGAGCTAAGAATTTGCTAATCGATCCATTTTGACAGAAAGTTCATAAAAGCTAAGTCCAACTCCAAAAAATATCATCTTTTTCCACAACTTAGAGTGTATCATCGGAAGTCCACACTGTACTCTTATTAGTAACAGATCTCCCTTGGTGTGGTTGGAAAGGGAGACCTGCCACATTCAACACCCCCACCCCAAGTAGTATAGAATTGTTCCCTGTTTTTTATAATACAGACATACCTCAGTTAAAACCTATGACACAGAAGACCCATTTAAAAAAAAAAAGTCTTTTCGGCCCACTCAGACCTTCCTCTTTTCCTCCTTGTCCTCCTTCAGCTGGAAGGTTTTTTGTTTGTGTGTGTTTGTTTTTAACAGCACTGGAATTGGGAGGGTGGTGAACAACTGGAGAAAAACAAACTTTCAGTTGCTGGGTGGCACCAGCACATCTGCAGTAAATGGTACAATATTGTCTGAGCTGGGAAAGAACAGGACACCCTTCAGCCAATCTGACTCTATCTGTGTGAGCCTGCTCGCAGCAGGCAAGGTTATCAGCAGCTGCCCCTAGAATTTCTCACTACGCATGCCTGAACAGCAAAACAGGAGGAAGGCAAATTATCCTGTCTCACCAGCTACCCCCAGCATGTTAAGAAAGCACAGAGCTATAAGTCTGGCCACCAAAATGGAATTCATAAAAAAGGCAAAAGCTGATCGAAGAAAAAATAATTTCCTGATACTTTTTGGGAGAAGCTTTCAAGTGGTCTATGGAATTTTCAAAATGTTTTTGTCTGCTTACGCATGGCTTATCTGACTTGGTTGGATCATTTCATGTATGCATGCTGTTAGTTTTGAATTAATAACTTTAGGGAAAGATGTTGAAGTGCACTTCTATTTCTGTGGTGCAGGAAATTCTTTCCATGTTATTTCTAAATCTGATACCAAATTTTCTGTTAAAGAAGCAATGTTCAGGAATACACCTACTTTGTTAACTGAGGTATACCTGTAGTTCTAGTCGGGGGGGTAGAGGAAGAGACAATGAGGTGACTCCCTGTAACCCCTCCACATTCACGAGGGTTTGGGGCACAGAACTATCACAAAAATGGAAAAACTATGAATAACCCCCCTCTGCAATTCTCCTTCCATTCCTTTCCCTCTAGCCCCAGTGTTAGAGGGCGGGGGAAACAATCTAAAAGGCTTACCAGTACTTTCCCCTCAGATAGCAAAGAGGGGAATTCTGGAGTTCTAATTACTTCTGGCAGCCATCTTGAGAAAGGAGCACCTTACCAATCAGCAGCAAATGCACAGCAGAACGTGCAGCCGCATAGCTGAGAGACCACACCTTCAGCAGTTGAAGGGGGCTTTCCTCAACCAAAAGGAAAAAAGTCCATTTAAAACACCAGCCTGGAGTGAGGAATGCAAGAGGGAGAGGCAAGTACTTGGCTTGTGAATAATCAAATTCACAAAGGTCAAACCCACAAATATGGAGGGAGGACTGTACTTGTATCTTTGTCTGATATTCTCTGATATGGGAGAAGCTTCTATATAGGGTATAAGGACCCTGTCCAACTAAAGCACCTACCTGAACCACATCAGAACTCAGTTCAAGCACCAGAGACCCTCAACAATTTGTTGTTAACTTCCAAAGCAGGAACACCTCAAAAACTCTCTGATTCGTGGCTTGCAACCACAAGGGAAATCAGAGGAAGGGACAGCAACAACCTTTTTTTTTTTCAAATAAAGAATTATTTTCTTTACAAGACACAAAGGTCATGTCCTGTACCTGCAAACCTTTTGTCTGTAAAAGAAAATAAAGTGACCTTTGTCCTTTGCAGAAATCTCCTTAGTTGATCCATCACTGTGTCTTGTCTGTAGAGCAATGAAGGCAGCTGGTAATCAGGGGGAGAGGAGGAGGGGAAGTTGGGGCCTGGCAGGAGAGCTACATTAATTAATTCTGAGCTCCTAAAAACTATATCCAACTAAGAGGCTGAATTGTATCTCACAAGTCCGTTCATACCCTTGGTAATATAGGTGATACATGTGCAACTCCTGGATAGAGATTTATACATTGTCATGGAATAGTGAAGAATGCATAGGTGCTGTCACCACATACACTTTTCTTGGAGACATTTGCTCAACTGGAAATGATCAAGAATTAGTGGTATGGGTTGGAATATTTTCCATGGACAATTTTCAAAAATGATGCCTAATCTTTTTGTGTACCAGTTTCCATTCCTTTTAAAAAAAAGCATAAAATTTATTAGTAGCAATGAATGGACGCCAATACAGTATCAGGCAAGCAATGACAGTAAAGCTGAAGGCGTCTCACTGTCCCAAGTAGAAGGGAGCTAAACTCTGTTAGAAGGAGATGAATAAACAAAAACACACCCTGTGCAGTTCACTGGATGTAAGAGAAAAAATTGTAAAATTCAAAGTCAAGTGCTGTATTGTAATAAAAATAATTTCCACATTAATGTTTAAATTTCTTTAAATTCAA
This sequence comes from Cyclura pinguis, assembly GCA_030412105.1. Classification (NCBI taxonomy): domain Eukaryota; kingdom Metazoa; phylum Chordata; class Lepidosauria; order Squamata; family Iguanidae; genus Cyclura; species Cyclura pinguis. The sequence goes on along the minus strand of CM059604.1, from coordinate 130,366,548 downwards.
TCTAACACGTCTAGCATGACATTTCAAACTCCAGCATGTTTATTCTGATTTATCCGGCTTTGGATGTAGTGCTACATTCTCTAAATTTGATACAAATGTGCACTGACATAAAATGCAGTATTTGGGTAGAAGAGAGAGAGAGCATGGTGTTGTGGTTTGATTTTGGACTATGACCCTGGAGACCAGGATTTTATTCTCTGCTCAGCCATGGTAGCCGCCCACTGGGTGCCCCTGGGCACATCACACACTCTCAGCCCCCAGAAAACCCCATGATAGATTTGCCTTAGTTACCTTTAGTCAGAAATGATTTGAAGGCACACAAACACAGGAGAAGGAGCACAACACTGGAAACTCATTTATTTACTTTTATTGGTTACAATTTATACTCTATTTCCTCCAAAGAGCTCAAGGCAGCACACTTGACTCTCCTCCCCAGTTCATATGCACACCAACCTTCTGAAGTTTGTTAGACAATGAAAAACAGGACAGATTGGCTCAAGATCACCCCAGAACAAGGATCTCCCTAGGTTCTAATCCAGCACTCCATCTACTACACTACAGTGACACTGACTGCAGTTCTGAGTTGAATGATTCCCCATCTGTAAGGGACAGAACACAATTTATCATGTGTCCTTAAAGTACTACTAGACTAAGCTACTGCAGCTCACAAGCAGAATGTATGTTTTGTATGTAAAAGGTTCCAGGTTCTGAAATCTCCAACTGAAAGTAGCAGGTGATGTGGAAAAAACCCTTTCTCTGTCTGAAAGTTTGACAACTCACGTACAGGTGGAGTACACAGCATTAGGCCAAATGGACCAACTTAGCACTGGGCTAAATTGCAGGCTTCAGCCATTCTCTTTTCTCATCCTGGTGAGTGAGGCACTATCTTCTCGGAAATGTTGCAACCAGCCTTCCTCTCTACTTCAAAACTGAAGAATTAGGTAGGGACTCTCCCAGGTGTGACAAATCCCATCACCTTCCCACCTGCGGAGTTTAGGAAGAAGACTTAGCAGCTGTAAGGGCAATGAGTTAAGGAGACTTGACAGACATGGGGCTGGTGGGTAAAATCCTTGATTTGGCCAGAAGGATCACCCCAAAGTGGCAGTCCTTCACCTTTGATCTGACTGAGAGTAAACCAGCTTCCGGCATTTTCTTGTGGTCTCACCACTGGCAACTAAATTTGTGGACCGGACCCTGGAAAATGTACTGACATAATAAGCACAGTTGAACTACATTGTACTGAGCCTATTACTACAAGCTGTGGGAAAGGAGGGGGAAAAATCCACTATGGAGCTGTCATAACTAGTGAGATGCTCTTATACATTAATTAATAAGGTATGTTGAAACTACTCCCTCCTTACCATTGAGTCTTTTGCCCTCGTTCAATATTAAAACATCACGGCTACAGCAAATAAACTGAAATTGGAAGTTGGGGGCAACAGGCATATTGCTAGCCCGTAGTGTTTTTCCTTCTCAGTCTTTTTCTAGATCAATAGGTAGATTGCTATGCTTAGGATTCTTTCCTCCTTTTCCTGAGGTAATTTGCTGTTACAGGTGTCTCCTGCTTTTAATTTACTTGTGGTTTTTTTTATGTTCCACTGTTTTGACACTTGCAACTTACAGATAAATTCCACTAATTCTATAAGGGGTCTACTCTTTAGCTCATTCTTCCTTGTGGAGGCTCATTGGGACCACCTGCACATGCATGTAAGCACTGTTGGTAACATGTGCTGGGGAGAGGAAGGTGCCAAGCTGACTTTGCAAGCAACACACGCAGTCAATCACAGGTGAGCCTCCATAATTCCCTCATGTTCCCTACACGGGTTCCACTTTTTGACCAATTCCCATTTCTGGTCCCCCACCTGGATCAAATAAGTGGGGGAAGCCTGTACGTCTTTCCTCATCTCGACAGAAACAGGGAACACATGGAATCTATAGCCCTGCACACAGCAAAAGTCATTTAGGGACATCTGTAGCTGAGTTTACATGCTCTATCTGAATGGATATCCTAATTTTGTCCCCTTTTTATCTTAACTATTAACATCCCGAGTAGTTACTCCTGTTTAATTGTCTTAGGTTCGCAGGACTAACCTGCTCCACCCAGCAAGCATAAATATCAAACACCTCAGACAGGGACTGTAGATTATCAATCAGGACTGAACAATATGGATCTGTCCACAGGAAAAGCTTTTGCTAATTCCTTGACACGGTCATACTCTCTGACTGCCTAAGGGACTCTACTCCCTAGTTCCTTGGTACGATCCCACTGAAACAATGAATACCCACAGCTACTTGGCTTTATATAACTTTTCCTCCGAGCCACCAGCCCCTCCCACACACTACTGGGCTGGGTTTCTGTCCATTGGAGCTATTCTGGTTGCCTGGCAACCTGCTTCCAGGCTACAATCACACTTCAGATGGCCACACCCCCAGAACTTTGTCACAGGAAGTTGGACAGGCATGTTTCAGGAGTGCTATAATTGTGCATTCATGAATGGGAGGGGGCTGAATTAGATGGCCCTTCCAGCTCTTTAAGATTCTATTATTCTATGCTTATCTACTGCTCTTCACCAGAAAGACAGAAGGGACTATAGAAAACAACAAAGCATATGGCATGTTGTGCTTAAAGACCAAGTGTAACCTATGAATACCTTGTACTAGGATGGAACAGAGTATTTCTACAGCTAGTTGCAGAGGCTGAAACATGTAATATCAAAGGTCATCTTTGTTAGAGAACTCCAATCTCTCTGCCTGCGACATTGAAAGCTGTATCTGGAACATATCTCTGGATGCCTTGCTTGAGCACAGTTCAACACAGCTATGATTTCAACATCTGTGGGCTTTTGAAAATAAACAAATAAATGGAAAATTTGATACTCCTCAATGCACTCTACCTTAAACGTATGCATCCAGACCTCTATAGGATGGTATAAGCTTAGAGACCCAACGAATCTGCCAACGTATGCCTTACAGCCTGATTCCAATACTAAATCAACCTAATCACGACCTCTTACGATGCAACCATGTGGAATTTGCTCCAAGTACCTGTTCCAGTGGATCAATGCCTGGTGCAACAGTAACAGTTTTTCCTCTGCCAGTTTTAGTCACCAGTTTCTGTTTGCAAATAGGGGTGGCACCATGAAAAATTGCCAGAACCACGTGGCATGTTTCTGTTTGCATATAAGAGAATCAGGTGAATCACTGAGGCGTTCAAGGAAACAAAACAGATCTTCCTATGTCTCCTCTTTGTGCAAAGTGTGTGTGCGTATACAGCTTCTACAGCACACTGCTGAGCAGACAAGTGCTGTGGCAGCTGCACAAATGGCATTTAAAGTTAAAAAGGAGGTGGGGGGAGAGAAAATACACAGCAAAAGCAAGCTGATGCCCAGCATGGCACAGCTGCCCAAATAGTCCTGGTGAGAGTTCCAGGCATAATTAAAGCCTATGATGAGGCCAGAGTAGTTCTATTGACAGCAACAAACATATATATTTTGTGCAGCTTGTTTTAAGGAGAGTGCCAGTCAGTTAACTACAGACCAACTAGGGAAGCAGAGGAAGAAAAAAAAACCCTGAAGGTTAAGAAAGGCAAAACCTTTTTTTAAAAAAAATTATTTTCACAGGCCTGTGGGAACTCACTGTTTATGGAGAAAGGGCTTTTAATAACATTCTGTATGGTGTGCATTTTTTGCTTTTTATTATACACGCTTTAAATCTGTTTGTAATTTTCTTGGTACTGTAGTTTTAATTACAGTTTAACTTCTGTATGTTTTTACTGATGTGAACTTTTGTCTGTATCTGTTTTAATTTCTGTAAATTGCCTTGAGACAATAGGAGCCCTTGAAACATGGGTGAGAACTGTCTGCCCCCCCCTCCAGATGTTGCTGAACTGCAACTCCCAGTATTCCTAGCTATTTGCTATGCTGGCTGGGGCTGCAGGGAGTTGCAATTGAGCAACATCTGGGTGGGATATAGTTGAAAACCCAGCCTTAAAAGCTAGCAGAAAAAGAGAGTATGTGTACCCACAAAATGTCAGTTGAAATTAAGGAGTAGAACAGCACAGATGAGCAAAGTTGTTATATCCTAATTTCACATGTCTTCATCACAGACAGATAGCAGGCAGCAGGAATTTAAACACACATCAGCCAAATTTTGCAGCACTCAGATGATTACTTGAAAGATATCTGTCAGACAGAGAAGGGAAAAGAAGCAAGACTGACATTTTGTCAGAGCATAGGATTTCCCCCTCCTCTTTTACCTGAGAATCTCTTCCATAGAAAGGCTGAGAAGCCTGCAATTACCCTGACAGTGTTTCTAAAGCTAGTAGGAATTTGGAGGCTGAAATAAATGGTTTCTTTCTCTCTCTTTTTTTTTAAAGCATTCCTCTATCTAGGTTTAAAGTCTGAGCAAAGAACATACTTGAGATAAGGCATTTTGCAACTTTTATTTTTTGCTTTTGCTTTTTTTTTTCTTTTTTTTGCAGACAGGCAAAAGTGAGGACATGTGTGCACAGAATTCAGTCAATGGAATTTGGATACACAAAGAGAAGATGTTGCCTTTTATCCTGAGAATTTGCAATCAAAAACTAGAATCTTGTTCTTTTGAGCGTTGCAAATATCTATACCTGTGAGATATTGAAAAGGACAAAATGCTTTAACAACATGGGAACTTGTAACACTTCGTTTTAAGACAAGGCTGGGCAAAGAGCAACTCTCCAGATGTCAGGCTACAGCAGCCCTAACAAGTACAGTCAGCCCTCCACATTTCCAAATTTGACTTTCACAGATTTGATTACGGTACTTGAGAGTTTCTCCAGCCCCTGCCCACCACACTCAAGCCCTTCATTTCTGGGGGAATTTCCCTCCCAGTGATTTCAATCAGACCACACAGCCCTTTAAAAACCCACCTCTGGTCCTCCTCCTCCACCACACAAACAGCTTTTGCCTGGCCAGTTAAGACAGATTCCAGCCTGATTTCTCAGCACCATGAACCCTCTCTTGATGTCTCTCTCTCACACAACACATACACACACACACACACACACACACACACAGATAGGCAGACAGACAGACAGAGACAGGCAAGAGAAAGGAAGTATAGGGCCACCATGCCTACCCACCCAATTTCCCTCTCCTTTCCCTGACCTGGTTTGGACACTGGGTGCCTGTTCCCCCCACCATGCCTCGGTCCCCTTCCCACAGACACACTCACACATTTGATATTTGTGGTTTTCCCACTTCTATGGGCATCCTTTTTCCCTAACCCTAGTGAAGGTGGAGGACCAACTGTACAGACAAAGAGAAAGAATGCTATGAGGTACTGAAGACTAATGACTAATGGCATCTAGACTGTGCAGCAGTTCCCAAAATTTGGTCCTCCACATATTTTAGACTTCAGTTCCCTGGATAGGGCTTCTGGCAACTGAAGTCCAAAACACCTAGAGGACCAAAATTTAGGAAGCATTGAGTTATATTCTGCCAGCCCTGCTTTAAGAGATGGAAAAGACTTTTGCAGATTTCTGCTATGTCCAAGAATTAGAAGTGTATGGTTTTAGGATCTTATTTTATGTTGTTTCCTCAATATGAGATTAATCAGAAGTATTAAAATACTTTCCTTCAAGCAATGCAATAAGCTGTGCAGTAAGTTGTAAGTTGGCATGCTTAGAAAAAAATACTGTGCTCCTTTAGAAGAGAAGTGGGGTTCATGACACCCACCAGATATTGTTGGACTATAAGATCTATCAGTCCTAGGCAGTTTATGTGCCATGCTGCATGGTATAGTTTAAAGATATCTCCAAGTCTTCATAATTCCCACTCCTGCATCAAATGCTATCTGCCTTTGCAATTAGTAAATGATCTGAATTTAAAAACTGATAATTAATTAAACCAAAACCATTAGAAGTTAAAGCTTTTTTTAAAAAAAAGAAAACATTTCGGCAGAATAATGAAATTAACTTCTTTTACATGGTTTACCACAGCCACTGAGTACATACAAAAAGAAAGTGTTACAACTCTTTGAAGAACTTATAATTCTCCTATTCCAAAGGGAAAAAGAACCTCGTGCAAAAGTTTAACAGCAAACAAGAACACTCTATTTTCAAACTGAGTATTCAATAGACAGCCAGCATGCTGCAGATCTGGGATGATCACAATAGACAGAATTCAGATGCAGAAAAAAGTATTAACTTTTCTCGCCTGCATGATGGATGATTCTATGGTTACAGAATGATCACTGGAAACCAAGCAATTCAGGATGTATGGATGCAACCCAGCCCACTAAACTCCCTAGGAATATAAATTCCTAGGCCCCAGATGCCTGTTTGGCAGGCATTATGAAGCCTCTGGATTGGCCAAACACAGCATAGAAGCTTGGTGTTCCAATTTTGCCTAATCAACTGGTTCTTAAATGTCAGGGTTCTGTGTGTTTTGGATTTTAACTCCCAGAAGTGCCACAGAACTTGGATATTACTCGAGCATTCTATGAGCTGAAGTCCAAAACATCTGCAGAACCAAAGACTAGGAACCATTGGCCTAGTCAACATAATAGCCCTTCCAGGTTGACTTAAGGGTTCTAGCTACCACCACTTCCCTCAGATTGGTTTATGTGAACAATGCACTCTTGATGTTTGGATTTGAGCACATTCATTCACACCCCTGCCTTGGTATGAGGCTGATTCTCCTTGCCATGGCTATAACTTCCGGAATGGTTTCCCACATTAGTCTTTCCAATCCCATGGAGAGTTATCTCTCAGATGTTCTTCAAGATGTCACTGGCATGGACACTCTTTCTATGAACAGCTGGCTTCATATGGTTCCTGGAAGTTATAGCCAAGTCCAAAAGAGCTATCAAGCAGAAACCAAGGGGATGAGACAAGTCAATTCTCCACTTTGGAAACATCTACTAGTAGCTGAAACGTGACCCTTAACTTTGAGCACAATCCTATAAAGTCTACTCAGAAGGTTAGGCTTCCTTAGGTCTACAGACTGAGGCCATTTCCGTGCTATATCATTGTAGTGCTATTATTACTTTCAACATCCTGTGGAATCCTGGAGTTTGTAGTTTCCTGAGGCCAAAGAGCTCTCTGGCTGAGGATTCTAAATGCCCCTCCCTAAACTGCAAACCCCAGGATTCCATGGGATGTTGAAAGTGGAATAACAGCACTCTAACAATGTAGTGCAGAAATGGCCCTAAAGTGTATTATATGACAAACTCTGCAAACAAGAAGTGAAAGTATCTTCAAGCCTAGACAGCATTCTGAAAGAGGTTTGGGCTATGTCCTGATGCATACCTAGTGTGCCAGTTCAAAAGCAAGTTTGACTTACTTTACTGTGACCTACTCACAGGTTATAGGAGTGTATGGCATAGCAGAATTCCATCCTGAATCACTTGGGCCTGGCTTACAAATCAGTGTGCTTAGTTAGGATCAGGTTGCTAGGAGAACTGAATTTCAAGACAAAGAATCAAGCAGAATCCTGAACAGGACTTGCTGTGAGATAACACTTTTGTTTAATTATTAAGGGCTGGGTAGGCAAACAGTAGATCCCGATGGGCAAAGAACAGCTGTCAGCTCTAACAGAAAGTCATTCACGTTCCAATCTTGGAACTCTGAAATTCTATCAACAATAGCTGTAAAATGACTCTGGTGTAGCTCAGAGTTTTCAACTAGCTTTCATATTTAGGAGTGCTATTTTTAGCTAACTTTGGTTTGTCAAAGGCTAGCTTTGAAGAGTTTCACTGGAAGCCATCTGCAAATAAATAGGGACTATTCTCTCTCCTTTTAAAGCATGTATAAATTTTTCACTTTTATTTCCCCATGATCCTTCCATTCTCAGTTTGTTCTGTCTGATCACTATTAGGTGACATATATATGTCCATCACCCATTAGAAAGAGCAAATTATCACATCAGGGTTGTACTGTGTTGAAGATTTACCTGGGAGTGAGCCCCTTTAAATACAGGACTTACTTCTGAGTAGGCCTCCGAAGGATTGTCCAGTTCATTCTTTAAGAGGTTAATTTTTGTCTTTTACAGACTTTAAACTCAGCAAACACACACACACACACACACACACACACACACACACTTGCACTGAATCTAGATATCTGTTCCCTAATAAAGTACTTTTTATTTTATTCAGCAGTAAAATTTAGTCACTCTAATTAATACTTTTCTCATCACATGGTAGAGCACTATATGTATGTGTGTGTACCTTCAAGTCACTTATGGCAACCCCAAGAATTTAAAAGGGTTTTCTTAGGCAAGGAATACTCAGAGGTGGTTTTACCAGTTCCTTGCACTATACCCAATTTAAAAAAATAAAATAAAATAGAGGTATACCATAATTAATGAAACCTCTGACAGTGAAGCTCCTTTTGAAAAAGGCATATTATACCCCCCTGAAACCCTTTTTTTACTCCTCACCCTCTGTCTAGTTGCATCTTTTTAAAGAAGCATTCCCACGATGAGGACCACAAAGGAGAACTGGAGTAAAGCATTCACTAGCAGGTTGCAGCTTGAGCTGGGAAGAAGCAGGCTTCTGCTCTAGCCAATGCCACTGTAGCTGTGTGTACCTACTTGCATCAGGAAGGGAAAACAGCAACTGTCTCCACAATCTCTTAATGACCGCATATGAATAGCAAAACACAGAGAAGGGGAAGAGTAGTTAAGCTGTTTCACTAATTCCTGCAGTATGCAGGAATGTTATTAAAGGAAAAGGGGAGGCTGGTGGAAAAAATTCAGTGGCCCCTTGCCTTTTGTGAGGGTTTTGGGTACAGAACCCTTGTGAAAGTCAAAAAAATGTGAATAATTCCCCTGCCTGAGTGAGTCCTCCTCCTCCCATTCCCTTTGCCTGGGCACATGTGCCTTCCTTCCAACAGCAGTTAGCAATAGCAGTTACATTTCTGTACCGCTTATCAGTGCAAAGCACTCCCTAAGCGGTTTACAATGTGTTTAGCTAATTGTCCCCAACAAGCTGGGTACTCATTTTACCAACCTATGGAAGGCTGAATCAACCTGGAGCCCAAAGGACCGAACTCACAACGTCGTAGCTGCAGTACTGGCATTCAACCACTGTGCCACCAGAGCTCTTCCAGGTAGCCAGGAAAAAGGCAAGCAAATAGGACGGGGCAATCCCATGCACAGAAAAGGCACACACATGCTTTCCACCCTTTCTCCCCCTTCCATTCTCTTGCCTTTTGGGCAGGTGCACATGCCTTCCTTCCATGCACGCAGCCAAAAGGCAACAAATGGGAGGGGGAGAATAGAGGCAGGCATGCACACACTTTCCTTCTCAGTGCACAAAGGTCCCCCCTCCATTCACTTGCCTTTTATCCAGGTGTGAAGCAGGAAGGCACAGCGCACCAGGGCAAAGGCACGGGGCTGCGCGCTCCATGCTTTTTAAAAACCTCAAAAAAGAGGTTTTTAAAAAACACGCAGCCCGGCTAGTTCCGGCCGCTCCTGAGTGGATTCTGGTGTGGAACTACAAAAAGTAGTCCACGCCAGTCCACTCTACAGTGTAGAAGACCTCAGTGACAGGTCGCTCTGCACCGTTTCAGAAGCCCGGTATGGAAATGGCCCTAGTTGTTCCATTTCACATGTACATACTGTGAGTTCTGAATAAAAAGTCTGCTCTTCTTTTTTGGGGGTATAAGAACCTATGCCTATTCTTTCCATATTATTTCTGCCTCTGGTACCAAAGTTTCTATTAAAGAACTAGTGCCCAGGAATACATCCAGTTAACCAACTGAGGCATACTCACTGTCACAAACCAGCTAAGCCTCCAACTGGCAGTCTCGCTTAAAGAAAATATTCAAATTTGATGAACCTCAAACAAAATAAAACAAAACAGCCCTGCAACCACAGAGCATATGTATCATGGAAAGGCAACTCTTTAATGAGAAACAGATTTCTAGATTGCTACTGTAGCAAGAGGGAAAGCCAGGTATTTAGTCGTGCGGTGACCAATCAGATGCCTTCAGGAAGCTCACAAACAGAACATGAAGGCAATAGGTTTCACCTACTATTGTTGGCTTGAAAATTTAGTGCTAGGTAACATTCAACCACCTTTTCACTATTGTTCCCCAGCAACCAGCATTCAGAGGTGTATCATCTCTGATCCTCGAAGGTATCAGATTAGCTCCAAGAGCACACTGACTATTACTCCTGGATAGTACACAAGCAAACACCATTTGCACATCTTAGTCCAAACGCTTCATAAACTAAAGGACAGAGAGTATGCCATATTTTTAAAAGTCCATTTTTAATAGCAGGACATCACAGTTAAAGTAGTAAAGCCCCATGTTTGAGAGAATGTGCTTTAGCTATCAGTTCATTTCCACCTCCAATACCCTCTTTGTATGTCTTGCACATATTGTGTGTATAAGTAGGAAGGGCAGGGGATTTGAGCATCAAATTGAGAATAGTGATATGAACACAACCCAGTTTCATATGAACATCCTAATGTTTCAGGGAGATACTATACTACAATTTATGTTATGACTTTCCCAGTCATTCTGAAAAATGGATGTGAAGGAGTTGAACTGTGGTTCAAATATGAAAATTAACATTGTCTCCTGAGCATTTGAAAGAAATTTAATTCTGATACCATGAGTTACAAGGGTGACACAAGTCAAGGAAGAAAGTGTAAAGGCAAGTTTACAGTTGTACATTAAGAAAATAAAAATAATAACCACAAATGATTCACACAGAAAGTTGATGATGAAGACAATGACCATTTCTGCACTACACTGCTATAGTGCTATTATTCTATGCTCAATATCTTATGGAATCCCGGGATTTGCAGTTTAGGGAGGGACATTTAAAATTCTCAGCCAGAGAGCTCTTTGGCCTCAGTAAACTGCAATTCCACAGGATGTTTAAAGTGGAATAAAAGCACTATTAGCAGTGTAGGGAGGAAATGGCCAAAGAAAGAGTTAAAAGATTTTTTATACCTTGGCTCAGTCATAATCAAAATGAAGACTGCAGTCAAGAAATCAGAAGACTAAGACTTCGAAGAGCAACTATCAAAGAACTAGACAGTATCTTCAAATGCAAAAATACATCACTGAATATCAAAGTCAGGACTGGCTGTGACATTATATTTCCAGTTTCTATGTATGGTTGAGAAAGCTGGACAGTAATAATAATAAATCTTTATTTGTATAGCCAAGGCCATTACAAAATATTTCAGGTAAAAACAGCATTAAAACAATACAAAAATGTTGTACTTCATGGTTTCATCCATCATCTCTAGTATCTATTTATCCTTATTACTAAGTTCCCTTCTCAAAATTGATGCTTTAAAAGCAAAACAAGCAACTTTATTGGAAATATGTGGAACTGAATCCCCCAGAAGAAATTTAATTAGAAATGAGCTACATTTATTGGGTGTAAGGTCAAGTTTTTTAAACAAGGCCTTTCTTAAGTCTGTATAAATTGGGCATATCAATAGATAATGTACTAGATCTTCAACTGTGTTGCTCCCACATGGGCAGACTCTGTCCTCCACAGGGATATGACGGTACCTTCCGTGAACTATTGCTGAATCCACTGAGTTACAACGGAAAGCTGTGAGAGCATATCTCCACTTAAAATTTGTTATACTATATAAGTATTGAGGATGAGGCATTTGTATAGGTAATTTGGCATACCAGGGAGCACATTTTGACTGACATATGGAAGCACAATCAGCTTGGAAGTCCTTTTTTGAAATGTGTTCTTTCAGATGTTGAGCTGCTTGCTCAAAGTCAAAAGCATCTAAAGACTCCAGCGAGAGACCATAACCCTCCGCTAGATGTAGAATCTTCTGATTCCAGGATAAATATTTTTCTACTATTGCAATTTGACATTTCTTTGAAGGCACTCAAAACTAAAGAAGAACCTATTCCTTTTCTCAGTTTCAGCCAATATTTGATTGCATACATGTGAACAGCACTCTTCAGTGTATGGAGACCACTCTCCAACTGCAAACTAGAGGTTTCAGTTCCTATAGGTAATCCTAAAATTGCCCTGAGGAAATGATTCTGCACTGTTTCTAGGTGTGTTTTCAAGGATGCTCCCCAAAGTTCAGCACCGTAACATATCTGAGTAACTACTTTAGCCTTATAAATTTTAATAGCAGGTGGGATCTGTTTACCACCTCTGCCCCAATAAAATCTTAGTACGGAGTTGACAGTGCTAATGGCGATTTTTTTGGTACTCTCATAATGATTTGTCCAGAGTCCAGTCTGGGAAAAATTAACGCCTAAATATTTAAATGATTTCACCTGTTCTATAGGATGCCCATCAATCTGCCATACATGTTTTATATGTCTATTGGCAAATACTGTGATTTTGGTTTTATCATAATTAATTTTTAATTTGCCATGTAATGCCAGTTGATTAAAGGCTTTCAGTAATCTCCTCATCCCTTGTTGTGTCTGTGACAACAGAATGGTATCATCTGCATACATAAGTACTGTTAATTTCTTATTTCCCACCTTAGGGGGAACAAAGTTGTCCTTATTGCTTAGATCAGTTGTTAGTGAATTAACACAGAAATTAAACAGTGATGGGGCTAATAAACAGCCTTGCCGAACACCTCAACTAGTTGGTATCAGTTCTGATAACAGACTGGATTGATTCAATCTTACTTGGATCTTAGTATCAGCACAGAGTTCACGCATTAACATTAGCAACCTTTTGTCTATATCTGTTTATATAATTTGTCCCATAGCCGTTCCCGATTAATGGAGTCAAAAGCTGCTGAAAGATCAATGAATGCTACAAACAGGCGCTTCTGTTTCAATCTAACATATTTGTGCACTAGGTGGGACAGCACAAAACAATGATCCATAATCAAACGGTTACATTGGAAACCCACCTGTTCTTCAGCAATCATCTCATTAGACTCCAGCCAGTAGTTTAATTTTATGGACAAATATTTAGTATAAATTTTAGAGGAAATATCCAGTAGGCTAATAGGGCGAAAGTTGACTGGTTTGGTTGGATCACCTCTTTTAAATATGGGTACTACTATGCTGGTGTTCCGTTTGGGTGGAAAACAACCACTTTCATTTATTACTGTGAATAAGATTGCAAGGATTGAAGCCCACCAATTTGGTGCTGCTTTATAGACTTCACCTATAATTCCATTTTCACCAGATGCCTTTCCCTTCTTTAAAGTGGCAACAATTTCAGAAATGTCTTTGGGGGAGACCGGGTCCCGCTTTGGCCAGGTGGACAACTTTTGCTTCTTGTAGAGTCTTCCAGGGAATTATTAGAGGGCTCATTAATAGATGTTGAAAATGGGCCTGCCATTCATGAGAAGATATTTTAGGTTCAATCAAAGGATGATCAGCTACCTTAGATTTGTTAACAAGTTTCCAGAATCTTTGTGAATCTCTACTCTGAGATGCCAGCAACAGCTCATTCCATTGTAAATTGAAATATGACAGCTTTTTATATTTTAACAGTTTCTTGTAATTGCTTCCTAGTTGGTAGAAATAAAAAATTAATCTAGGAGCCTGCAGCTTGCGGGCTATTCTTGCTGTTGCATTTAGCTTGGATTTGGCCATTCTACATTCCCTGTCATACTATCCAGAGGGGTGAGACTTTGTTGGTTCTGAAGGTATTGTTTTGGGGAATAGAGGTTCTAATATCTGCAAGATTTTCAAGAATTTTATAATACAATCATTGCCTTCGGGCATATGGATAATTTTCTCTCTCAGTTGAAAATTCTTCTCATCATATAGTATCCCCAGCAACTGATGTTCTGTTTGTACAGATCATCTAATTCTTTTGGTTAGAGTACAATTAGAAGTATTTGCAAAATCTTCATCCTGTAATGGCTCTGTCTTAGGTGCCTTCAGAAACAATAACTGGAGTGGAAGCTAGACAGTACAGAAAGTTCACAGGAAGAGAATTGACTCATTTAACATCTAGTGCTGCATGACTGATTTGCAGATACCACAGACTGCCAAATACATAAATGAATGGGTCTTAGACCAAATCAAGCCTGAACTCTCCGTAGAAGCCAAGATGATGAAGTTGAAACTATGGTACTTTGGATCTAGCATGGGAAAGAATTGACTAATTAGAAAACATAATGACCCTTGGCAAGACAGAAGACAGTCAGAACAGAAGACTGAATTGCAGGTAGATTGACCCAATCAAGGAAGCCACAGTCTTGAGTTTGAAAGACCAGAGCAGAGCTACCAATAACAGGTTGATTTGGAGTTCTCTCATCTACAAGGTCACCATAAGTCAAAGTCAACCTGATAGCAGTTAACAACCACAAACTGAAAAGGCAAAGTAGGGTGTCCAGATGCAAATCAGAACAAAGCTCCTATACCTTTAGTAGCTTTGTAGGGAGGACATTTCATCAGATATGTTTGTATGTGCTTTCAAGTCACCTGTCAACAATCCCATGAATTTCAAAGAGTTTTCTGAGGCAAGGAATACTCAGAAGTGGTTTTGCCACTTCCTTCCTCTAAGATACAGCCTACAGCTGGTATTCACTGCCAGTCTCTCATTGAAGCACTAATCAGAGCTGACTCTGCTTAGCTTTCAAGATCAAATGAGACTAGGTGCTTTCAGGATATTTAGGTTGATTTAGCCTCCATGAAATCCCATTCCTGTGCAACTACTAGGGAACCAACATGGTGTACTTATTTGAGAGGAGGCTAGGTGACCATGGGTCATTCAACCATGGAAACCCACTGGGTGATCTTTGGCAAGTCACACTCTCTCAGCCTCAGACAGAGGTAAAAGTAAACCCTCCCTCTGAACAAATCTTCCCACGAAAACCCCATGACAGGTTTAACTTAGGATTGCATAAAGTCAGAAATGAGTTGAAGGCACAAAACAAAATGCAACTATTAAGATGCAGGAGGCTCATCCTTTCTCTCTCATATGGCCACCCTCAGGCAAACAAGCAAGTTAAACCAGATGAAGCATTTTTCCAGGCCAAACCAAGTTTTGTTTATTTTACCTCCACCCAACAAACGCATGCCTCAGAGAAGAAGGTCTAACACTGAGGAAATGCACTCAAGGCTAGAGCTGAAGTGAACTTCCTTAATGAAAGGGTAAGGCTACAATGAATGACTAGAGAGGAAATTGCTTTCTCCCATTACTGCACACAGTCCTTCCTTGGGGACACCTTGGTTACACACACAGTAGGGAAGGGAATCATGCAGTCCTCCAAAAATTGTTGGACTGTAACTCCCAAATTCCTCACCATCGGCTATGATGATTAGGCCTGATGGGAGATACAGTCCAACAACATCAGAAGGGCCACATGATTCCCACCTCCAATATAGAGAATCACATTTTTTCGGTTTATTTTTGTAATGTCTCCAAACTCAATGCATATCTGCTCCATTGTTCTTGTTCTCCATGCTCTTGATATCCAGCAAAGTAACATGAGAACAAAGTTTACCATGTTACCAGCCTATATATACATGTTAGCTATTTATGATGGCCATAAAATGGAAAGAACCAACTCTCTTTCTACTTGCTATCAACACTGGTATTCCTCCTTTTTTCTTAGCCCACTGTGTATTCAGAACAATTTTGTGAAGTAGATTAGGTTGCAATAAAGTGACCAGTACAAGATTGCATAGCAGACTTCTCAGCTGAGATGAACATTTGGCTTAAGTATACTAATCTATGCCGTGTAACATCTAAGAAATGAATTTGAGCAAGGTCACACTTTTTTTAGTGAACAAAAAGAACAAGAACAAAAACACATCTATGCCTACTTAGTCAATTGTGGAGATCACTTTCATTTACTACAGGCATCCAGGTTAACGGGCATTGAAAAGCATGGATTGAGCACAGTTCAACATATAACAGTTCAACATATAACAACAGATAACCAAACGCATGGATTGACTAAGATGTATCAGGTCTCACAAAGGCTACTTGAGAGCCACACAAAAATCATATGAAATAGAAATGGCTCAGAGGGTACTTGGGTGCTCCTGGAGAAAGGTCTTTTACCACACCTTGGATATGTCTGTCTTGCATAGTAACTCTCAGAATTCCCCAGTTAGCTTGTCTTGCTGGCAGTGCTAGCCGGGAGATTTGGGGAGTTCTGTCCCCCTCTCTCCCCAATGTGTCTCTGATGGTGGTGGGACTGAGAGAAAACTCTCCCTCAAAGATCTTAAAACTCCAGCAGGCTCATAGAGGGAAATACTGCATTTCAGATCATCTTGGTCCAAACTGTACAGGGCTATAGAGATCACAAATATATCACTGAACTGCTAGAAACAGACCAGTAGCTAGTGAAGATTTTGCAAAAAAAAGTTACATCTTCCTAGTAACCAGCACCAGTTAAAATACAGCATTTTGGACCCATGGAGGTTCCAAACAGTTTGCAAAGGCAGCTCCACATGGTGTGCATTAATCTAAACAGAATGTAATCAAGGCCTGTGTTATTGTACTGGACAGATTTAAAAAAAAATCCTGAAAATGTCAAAATAGAGGAGGAAGACAATTAAAATATTGTACAAAATTGTGCCACATAGTATCCACAAGCCACTAGAAGATTTTGGGAAGTATCAAGATTTGCTGAATGCTTCAAAACAGATGTGTAAGTGATCAAAAATACTAGTGCATGAACTTCAAAGCAGGTACTTCCTTGGCTGCAAGAATTCATGGGTCCATACAAGAGACATTCCTATCCCTGCTCTCCATTCTATCATGGCCCCTCCCAAAATTTAGAGAGTTTTTTTTTTAATTTTTACTGTTGTCCATGATGCATACCAAATCTACATCATGTTCAGATTTTACTACAGCAAAAGGCTGTTCAGTTCCTCAATTAACTGCTACCTGATATACCTTTTTCCCTTCCTTTAAGTAATCTGAACAACCTACCTTCTTAGTCTGAAGGGTTTACAGCAAGAATTTTTAACCCCTTCCACATCTCTGCACAGAACTTTCTTTTCTTTTTTTTAAGCTGATCTGAGGAATACGACAAGGGAGCTAGTGATTTCTTCTTCTTATGCTATTCTAGAATTAGAGAACGACTAGGGAAACCAGGCATGACAGGAAAATTATTAGAAATTCTTGGCAAAGTGCAGCAGAATTCTAATCTCTCCAACAGCCAGTTACTTTGGACTTTTCTGTCTGCCTAAGGCTCTATCATTTTATACTTAGAGGTAATAGATGTCTATAATAGTGAAGCTAAGAGAAGACAGGAGGCAGAAGCTCCCAAGTTAAAGACAAGACAAGACTACCTCTCAAATCTTCCTGTTTTGTTTTATGTCTAGAGTAGGTCCTCCATATCCATGGGACCCGTACGCACAGTTTCACTTATTGATACTGAAATGCAGTTTCAAAACATTTTGTTTCCATCTCTTTTTGGACAACAGATTGTTGTAAACTTTCATGCTTTTGTCAGTTGTGGACTGGCTTTCAACTGCAAATAATATCTACAAAGCCTTCTTTTTCTCAGTGTTAAAGTTCTGTCAAGTTTCAGTAACTAAACAAATTAAATAATAAATAAATTAAATCCCTTCACCTCCTACAAAAACTGCCAGAATGACTGAATCATTCATCTGCTTCATGTCATTGCCTGTCCTTGTTGACAGTGAAAGGGAAAAGAAAGCAAAGAAACAATGGCATTGCCAAGATTACACCTGCCAGAGGAAGAGGAAGTGACATCATGAGGGGAACATGCCCATCGGAAAACAGAACATCCTGTGACATATTCCTCCAATAAATTGAACCCTCCCAGTCACCATAGCAAATGATTGTCATATTGCCCTTTCAAATATGGCATGAACAGATAATGGGCATATCTCTGTCACCCTTTAAAATTTCAGCAGACCTTGGGCAGGAAAAACATGCTTATTGTTCTCCTTACAGTACAGAGAGTGAAGTCATAATAGGCCATACCCTTCTGTTGCTATTAACTACCAAAGCAAAAAGAGCACTTCATTTTGTTTCTGCTGAATGCCAAAGGAAAGCCAAAACTATTTCTTAACAAGGAGAAAATAAAACATCATTATCAAGACAATTAATGTTGAAATTATTAACAATGACAATTCATTATGAATTGCTTCAATAGTGATGTTTCATTATATGCTTGTTATGACATTGGCTTCTCTTATAAGCATGAATTATTATTATTATTGCTGTTATTACTGCTTTGTTTCAAACCACTCCAAACATACTCTGCGTGCAAAAGAGTATACAAACAGTATAACCTTCACATACAGAAGAGCTGTTACCATACACAGCCCAAATGTGTGAGCTGGGAAATTAATCATTTAAGTGTCATCCCAGCAGCAAAAAAAACCACGATTTCTTCTAGTGAGCATCCCTTTGTTACTGTTGCTGTTGACAGTTGCTGCTTTTTTTTTTCTTTTTTCCTTTTTTTTTTGGTCTCTTTGGTGATACAATCACGACTTTGGTTGTCAAGCAATACATATTGGATAAAGAAATACAGACATGGGCAGGCAATGCTGTATCTCCTTCTCATCTGCAATACTGAAATAATATTAGCCTTTAATCCTCACCCACTTAGATGGGACATTTTAATCCCCAAAGTCATGTTTTGTTTCAGAATTTCATATGGAACTAGGCCTACAAGTTAGGCATTTTACAACATGGTCTCTGGAAGAATTGTAAACAATGTCATTCTCTTTGAGCTATTTGCCTTATAGATTCTGCACATTCCATATATCTACCATGATTTCAAAATGTCTTCCACAAGTAGACAAAATCTCAGTAACCATAATCAAGATTGGGCTCAGGAGTTACAGTGACTATGGAGGAATAGTTAGAATGAATTAGGACCGCAAAACAGAGGTCCAGATTCCTTTTAAGCCATGAAGATAACTGGGTGATCTTGAGGTGGTCATTATTTTGCAGATTGGTATATCTCACAAAGTAGTTGTAAGAATTTAAAAAAGTAGTGAGACCCACATGTTGTTGTTGTTGAGTCATTTCTGACTTATAGTGACCCTAGGATGAACCTATAATGGGGTTCTTTTGAGAAGATTTATTCAAAGGAAGTTTCCCTTTGTCTTCCTCTAAGCTGAGACAGTGTGACTTGCCCAAGGTAACCCAGTCAGTTTCCATGGACAAGCAGGTATTTAAACCTTGGTTTCCAGAGCTGTAGTCTAACATTCAAACCACTGCAGCATGCTGGCTCTCTGACACACATATGCTACCGTAAGTTCCTTAGAGGAAAGGTAAAATACACATAAATATTTCTCTAGTATGATATTATTATGAAGACTTCCTGGTATTTCAATTAGTAATGATTCTCTGACTCGGGCCATTTCCACACTACACCATTATAGTGCTATTATTCCACTTTCAGCATCCTGTGGAATTCTGGGATGTGTAGTTTACTGAGGCCAAAGAGCTCTCTGGCTGAGAATTCTAAATGTCCCTCCCTAAACTGCAAACCCCAGGATTCCACAGGATGTTGAAAGTGGAATAATGGCACCATAACAGTGTAGTGCAGATAGGCCCTGAGTTTGTTTTTTACTATAACAGTTTATAGAACTCTCTGCCTTCTTTGACATACAGAGCAACACCAGATCCAAAATTCTTTGCATGTTTATTTGCAAAGATGATCATGTTTTGAAATGCTTCCAAATTCTGCTCCTTAGTCAGAGTGGTTCGTTTGCCTTCCCTATTCCAGCAAGATCTTTCAGTTCTGCTGGCAGTATTCAGAGTTTTGAGCACTTCCTAACAAGTTCTCATTTTTCCCCCCTCAGTAATTTCTGCAATTACCTTGTAACGTAGTCTTTCTTCCCCAATGTGCTACTTTCTCCTCCAGTCATTCCCCACACTAAAAAGAAAAGGAGGTCTATAAAAAGAGAGAGGTGGCAAATGTTTTGTGTATTCAATTGCAGGAAGCCCAGAAGTGGCAACCTGTTCTGATACCAACACTGTGGCATCTTTGCAACTTTAATAATGCTGTATTTAGTTTCCTTATTTGAGAAGGCCCTTGACATCACACATGCAGTGTGACAGTGTGCTAGTTATCAAAAAGGTATCAGTAGCAAGTGGAAGAGATGAAGAGAAGCAAGGCTGAAGTTTCTGTCATCAGAAAGATTTGAAATACCCCTTCTTCTCCCAACCCACTGTCTCACTAAGCATTCATTAGGAAGTCTTTGGTGTTTTTTTTTCAAAGATACATATACACAAAACATTTATGATGTTGGCAACACCTCACTGTGCTCTGGGAACAAATTCTACACCTATCTCCATATATGCATGCACTCACAAATACACACACACCCAGTGAGGAGAGACAGTGCCACTTTTTTTAAACAAAGGATTAAAAATACAATAAAGCAATGGAAATTGCTTCTTTTTTCATTTTCAGTACAGACCAAGCAGGAAACACAAACATTATGTATGCAGAAGGCTTCCACATTCAACCCCTAGTATTTGCAGTTAAAAGGATCCCAGACAACAAAGCTGCAAAATGCTTTGGAGAGCTAGTGAGAAGTTAGACAAGACAATATAGGCCTAGATGGACTAATGGTCTGCTTTCACTTAAAGGCAGCTTCACGTATTATGCTCTAGCTAGCAAATCAATTCTCACCCACAGTGGGGGACCTGCCACCATTGTCAAACCAGGGAATGACTAAATCTTGCTTTGCACAGAGCTACAAAAATGCAGTCTTCCTTGATTTCCAAATAGTAGAAGGAACTCCATTAATATCTGTTCTTGGGTCAAGGACTCAGTGGTATACTTCCAAGGACACATGCTCGGCATGTACAGGTATTAGGCTTAGTCCCCGGTATATGCAGTTAAAAAGGATTGCAGGACTGGGAAAACCCCTTTGCGCAACTTGTTTGATAAGCAGCTGCCAGTAAAGATAAGCAGAGCTGAGGGACCTTTGCTCAGGCCACACCTCTATTTATGTTCCAAACCCTTTCTGCTGAATGTAATGTTAATACAAGTCTTGACCGGCAATACTTGAGGAATGCTGAAACAAAACTGCAACCACCACCACAACTACCCAGTTCTGGGAATAGTTTTTTTCGCCCGAAATTCACAAAAATGGCCTGAGCCAAAATTTAAGGAATACATTTGTATACCAACCTCTTGTTTTATGGACAGTCTATGAGATCTAGACCAGTCCTGCTCAAAGTGGTGGCCTTTAGATCAGCGCCAGTCTAAAATCCTGGAGTTTCCAGGAAAGAAAGAAACAACTAACAGGTGCAAATATGGCACCAGTACAGGGGATATTAGGAGGGGAAATTATCAGTCCCCCACATCATGTGGTATTGTTGTTGTTGTTGTTGCTGTGGGGGCTGAGAATATGTGACATGCCCAAGGTCACCCAGTGGGTTTCCATGGCTGAATGGGGAATCGAACCCTGTCCTCCAGGGTCGTAGTCCAGAGCTTCAACCACTACACCATGCTAGTTCTCATCAGATGGTATAATTGAAACTACAGGTGAAAACTGTTCAGCAAACTTAGCAGTTGCTTCATTAGCCCACCCTTACAAGGAAGGATCTCAATCTCATGCACTCTTTTTCTTACCAACCACCAACTCTTCCTTGAAAAAAAAGAAAGTAAAACCAGGTGAATATTGCATTCACCTGTACCTCAGATTCAAGGAACAAACAAAAAAGTCAGAGAAATGCCAGGAAAGGTATACGAGACCACAACTGAATCTGATGCTTGTTGAGTTTACAGCGGCCCCTCCACTTCCGTGAGGGTTCAGGAACCCATGTGAAGTGGAAAAATCACAAATAACTCCTCCATGCTCCCCCTCCCATTCCCTTGCCTTTTCCCCTGGCATGTGAGCCTTCCTTCTCCACACCAGGGCAAAAGGCAAAGGAACGGAGGGCAGGCTCGTATGCACCTGCCTTCCCCATGTGCGATGCTCTCCCTCCCATTCCCTTGCCCTTTTGCCCAGGCACAGAGAAGGCAGGCATGCGCACCCAGGGCAAAAGGCAAGGGAATGGGAGAAGAAGAATGGGAGGAAGCATGCGCATGCCGCACAAATAATCAAATTCATGAAGGTCAAACCCACAAGTGTGGAGGGAAGACTATACTTTAAAGTGAGTCCCATTGAATTCAGTGAGATCTCTGCACCAAGCAATCATAGTACCATAGTTTGAACATTGGACTAGGATTCCAGGACACCAGGGTTCTATTGCCTGGTCAGCCGTGAGAAACCTACTGGATATCCTTGAGCAAGTCACATTCTCTCAGCCTCAGAGAAAGGTAAATGGCAAATCCTCTTTGAATACTCCATGACAAGTTCACTCAATGATTGGTTCACCTTAAAATTATCATAAGTCAGAAATAACATGTAGTTACAGAAGAACAACTGTGTGCATGCCTGCAATCTTAAACTCACACTAGATTAATGCCCTCTGACCAGACGGTTGTGGAAACAATGCATGGACCATGTAATGAATTTCTCACAAACTGCTAATATATTGAGTACATTCACAAATCATATGAGTTTGACTAACATGGGCCAGGAATTCAACCACAGTGAGCTTTCAACTGTTGCTGTGCAAGGAGTTAGAATACAGGAATATGGTTTATAACAAGGATGGATGTTATTGCAGTATTCACCACTAGCATTTGCCATACAAGAACACACTGCAAATTTCTAATTATTTCTTCTCTTCCTGCCATTTGTACTGAAGAAAACCCGTATCACACATGCACAAGGGACACAAAAAGTTCAGTCTGTGCAGTGGTCATTGAGAATATCTAAAAATAGCCTTGCTACACATACACAATTGAATGCTATTGTTGTGCAAGGTGGCATACTAATGAGATTCCAACATAACTCAAAGGGAAAGAGCGTCATAACCCCCTTGCACTACATTCTAAAAGTAGGGAAACGCAGAAAAGCACCAGGAAAGGTGTCCCATTAAATCTGGAAACAGCTGAACGGTAACAGGCTAGGTTAATAGAGGACAGAAAGGTGACTGCAGACTTGAAAAGTCAATTCCAGTGATATGGCAAGATCCACTTTTGCAAGGCAACTGGTCATTTAACTGCCCTTTTCACAAGAGCAGGGTAACAATGGAGCAGCTATTAACTAAAGTTCTTGTCATGGGGAGGGGAGAGAGAGGGAGAGAAAGAGAATGGGAGCGAGGGAGGGAAAGAAGGAGATCTCGACTTCTTGTTTTTTAGCTTATGAAAGAGAGACTGAAGTCTCACATGTTAACACCATTCACGTATGCAGGCCAGTTGGAGGGTGTATCTGGGCTGACTTAGCTCTTAATTACTAATGACTGGCCTTTCTACTTCCATGAACAAACAACTGTAAAAGATCATCATTCCCTGCGATCATTTCTTGTTCAAAACTGTGTGCATCTAGGAGTAGGTGGGTTTCCACTGTGAAAAAAACAAGGTATTGTTAAGGAGCAGAGCACAAAATCCAAGAATGTGTGGGCTTTCTTCATCCTACACACACACATATTATTGGGAGTACAAAATCCGTCTCTTTAAAACATGGAGCTCCTCAGATGCTGCTCATGTCTGAACGCCATCTTGGTTGTGGGATTCTGGGAGTTTTAATCCCAAAAAGTAACTTTCCCTGTCTCTGAATAAGGTTAGAAGTATCATTCCAACAACCAGGAGAGATAAGGGAGAGACAAATAAAAGGGCCTAAGAACAATAAATAACACAGAAAATCCTCCGGCTGCTCTCCCTGGCGTATTTGGTTAAAAATGGATCTCTGAAAACACTTCTGGTTTCAGAGAGCTGCTTTCCATCTCAGCAGACAGAATTGGGCTAGACAGGATAATTTAACTTAGCGTAGGCATCAAGTTATGATGAGTGTTCAATCATGGCAACAAAAAAGTCAACCATACCATTCTGTTTTTTAAAAGGTACATAAAGATAAAAATTAAAACATGTTTAGTATTGCAAAAAGAATTTAATCCAGGTGAGTAAGAACAGAGATGGGACCTATTGTGGGAAGGGGGGTTTACAACCCTCTGATTTCCATAAGCAGTATGACTACTGGCCATCCTAGCTGTGGATTTCTGGGAGCTATAGTCCAAAAAGGTAACTTCCTCCATCTTTTAAGATTGGCTCATACAAGAATTATCACACTGTGACATCAGAGACATGACAAGGTGGGTGGGGAGCGAAAAATAAAATACAAAGTATTTTTTCAAAGTAATGTCATTTTCTCAGTCTTTCAACTTTTTCCAGAAGGATGTGTTATACAGTAAGATGGGAGGAGGAACAACTGGAACAGAAAGACTGAAGAAACAACTTCCAAGAATTACTCTCACAGGCACACACTGCCTTTACAGCTGACCAAGAATGTAAAATGCCATTCATTCAACTAAATGAGCAAAGCCAGCACAGACTTTGAAGCAGGCCCCCCCACTTCACAGAAACAGCTTTTAAACACACACACACACACACACACACACACCAGCTCTCTCCCTTTGTCAATGTGTAAATTGTTACACAATTCCCAGAGTAGTAGTCTGTGAAGATAAATAAGCTGAAAGATCAAAGGATTTGTTTAAATAAATTTCACTAAAACCCACGAGTCCAGCAAGAGGTTTTGACTTTTACCAATTTAAACTTGTCCAGCATGGGTTGTCCAAAACCTAGATCTACATGGGACGTCCAGATTTAATGCTCTGAGTAAGCAATGGAAGGACAAGGATATGGGATAGGATAGCAACTGGAAAAGAAGCTCTCCCCTCCCATAGTTCTGGTTTACAAAAACACCCAGTACCCTCTTAACTGTGGTTTGCTAACCTTCAAAACCTGCTTAAAATTACAATCAAAGTTAAAGTCAGCAAACAACATAATTTGCATAAGAAAAAGGGGAAGGCTGGAAGTGGACCCTATGGTCCATTTGCATTTTGGTAACCACGGTTAAAGGAAAATGGTTCCAGACAGAGGAAAATAGGAAGCTGCCTTATACTCTCCATCTAGCCCTAGTATTGTCAACTCTGACAGGTAGCAGCACTCTTTGGTTTGAGGGGCACAACTGCTTCTTAGCCTTAACTGGACATCTTAGGTGTTTCCTGGTAGGCTTCCAGTTCCCAACACTTTCCGAATGCGCCCCTTTGGCCTGTATGGAAGAAAAGCATTTGGAGTCTTTCTGGGAAGAATGTACATTGTGACTCCATCCAATAACTTCTCCTTGGCTATTGATTATGCTATGGTCTGACCTCCATTGCATATTATTGTGTAATACACTAATTATATATCATTTTGACCCTTTCAGAAAGGCATTTTAGGCCAAAATGCAGGTTCTCCCCCTCCTTCCAGTCTATATGAAAGAAAAGTATTTGAAGTCTTTCTGGGAGGGGAGTTCATTCTCATCAGTAATATCCTATCCCAATAATTACATTCTGGACTGATCTCTATTATATAAGATTTACGATTTACGACATACATTACAACATTATTTGGGGGGAGTAGCAACAAATGCTTTTGCAGTTCTTTAGTGTATTCTCCACACAGTTCTAAGCACATGGAAAATTAAATGAAAAGTTTCATTCCACATTTCTTTCTCTCTTGGCATCTCTCTCTCTCTCTCTCTCTCTCTCTCTTTCTACCCCTTTCCATTCTGCTTTTTACCCACTTGCCCTCTCCTTCTTACCCACCCTCTTTTAATCACACAGTTAACGTAAGATGAGTGTAGAGAAGAGTGGCTTGTTAGATAATCTGATGACTAAAATTGCAGATGCCACAGGTTTTATATAGGATTCCTTACTCCAGCATGCAAAACCTGTGCTCTACCACTGATCTTTGCAGACTAAACTTCCGGACTGGGACTAGAAAAGATGTGGTGATTCAGCTGTCCAGAAAAATATTCTGCATCTGCTCAGACATTCTCAAATATTTCAGTGTAAGAAAGCTCCACTCTTGATTCTCTGACCAATTTTTATAGCTATCTGCTTATTGTTGTACCTGCCCTCCATCAGTGCCCTGTAACTAAATAAATCACTCCTTATTAACCATTATCAAGCAAGTCATTTGAAGAGTGAATGAAGTATGTGTGTTCGTGGAGGTGGAAGGAAAAGAGAGGTACAGATGAGTGAAAAACTGAATGGAGGAGGTTATAAGATAAGATCCTGTCCTTTGGGATAGTCCTCTCAACATTTCTGAGACATGCTGGAACCCAACATGGCTTTGTAGTCCACATGAGAGCCCAAATGGTGTAGTGGTTTGAGCACTGGGACTACAGTTCTGCAGACAAGGGTTCAAATCCCTGCTCAGCCATGGAACCCCACTGGGTGACTTTGGGTGAGTCATACACTCTCAGCCTCAGAGGAAGGCAATGGCAAACCCACTCTGAATCAATATTTCCAAGAAAATACTTTGACAGGTTTAACTTAGGGCCACCATAAATCAGAAATGACATGAAGGTGCACAACAACAACAGTGTGGTTTTACCTAGTCAAGAAAGGATAGGGGGAGATTTTTCTATTAACATTTGAATTCCAATCACAACTAGGGTTTAGACCAATTTCAATCTTCTGCTCCCCTCCCCCCAATGCAGCTGAAGTTTCCTCTAGCTGGAAAATATATTCCTCACCCCAAAATGTAAAGATTACAGTGCAGAAGCACTAACAGGAAACTAATCTTATTCTCAATAAAAACCAGGTCAGACAAAGGCCATCAAAATGGCTTATTACACGTCCCCCCAATCAGATATAGAACATATTCTAACTCTAAGCTATCCAAAGCAGTACATTCACTCAACTTCAAAGTCAGTGAGGTTTCTTTCACTTCCACCTTAATATTATGTATGCCTAAACTCTCTTTCAATGCAGTTTGCCACCAGTCAAGAGTCCTAATATTTAGAGAGGAATAATCTATATCTAACAATAGATTTTTGTTAATAGGATCCCGGACACTAGTTCAAGAGTTTTGTGTTTTTAAAGACCAGCACCATTAACCTTGGCACAGCACTTCATTGTGCTTAATTAGCAAGCTAATGAAGCTGGTCTCATTCCTTTTCTCAACCACAAGAGGATAAATGCAGGGCTCTGGAAGGCAGTAGACCCAGCTGTTTAGAATTCAATTTATTGCTGTTTAGTGGAGTGCTTACCAATATAGAGAGTGTGTGTGTCTGTGTGAGAAGCATAAATTCTGCAACACTTCAACAAAATGTGCTCTGACAACAAAATCCATTTTCGTACAATATGTAATATCTTTCAGGTGGTAGGGCTGAGTGTGGCTGAGAGATGAACACAATTCCTGAACATTGCAGGAAAGTTTGCAAACAAAACACTAAAAGTGAACATAATGTTTTCATCAATAAATCTTCAGCTACTCTCCCCCCCCCCAAAAATTAAGCACACACAGTGATTTATTTTTTAAAAGAGAAATAATAATCTCTTTTTGTTTCACTGCTGTTAGCCATGCTATTACTAGAGATCATTCACATACATGTAAGTGAGGTCAAGCTGTTTTTAAATAGCTGCTTACAGAGATAAAGCATATCCACATATAGACACAGCATTCTGACCAGCAAAGAGCTGTGACCTCCCATCAATAACTTTCACTGCATGTTTAACTGAACACTTCTTACAGTTATGAGAAAAGCACAGTACAAAACAAAGCACAAATAACACAATAAAAAAACAACCCAATCCATTCACAAAACCTGAAAATTGCTCACTCAGTCTCTGATGGGACTGTCTATCCTGGGAGAAGTCTCATAATTCACATGGCATATGTTTTCCTCCCCGCCCTTTCCTTTAAATTACATTTCCAAAAAGCTGATATATCCGCGCAACTGCAGCAAGCAATCTCCAGAGTTACCTCTAAAAGACAACTTTTAATTTAATTCTGATATAGGAAAAAATATGACTACTGGGTTGTTCCACATTTAACTAAAACAGTATTTTTAAAAAGACAAACGTTTTTGTCCTTAAGCAAGTACTCCTATAAGTTAAAAGGGTTTTTTTAAGCCAGAATCATACAAAGGAAGAACAGAAATTGATTAAAAAACGACCCCTGTATATGTGTTCCTTCCAACCTAGAACTGTTTGTGATGGTAAGGACACTAAATTTCATTCTAGGAAACAGACAAACAAGCTTTAATATAGTTGTCCCAAACAGTCCCCTTCCTTCCAGAATCTCTACGTGCTGAAGAGTATTTCCATAGGATCACGCAGAAACGTTCCACAGAGGAAGACAAAGATCTATGCAAATGAACCACCAGTCAAACAAATACTTGGTTGCTCCGAATACCACCTATCAAGTTAAAAAAAAACAACAGGAGCGAGAAGCAGGCATCACCCTTTTCCACCTCCAGCTTGGCTGAAGATGGAGCGAGCAGGAGAGGGAGAAATAAGATAGCATTGTTTACAACACACACGCACACACACAATGACGAGAAGGCACTGACAGTGAATATATAATAGGTACCTCGAACAAAGAAACACCAGCTGAACAGCAGCTTCTGCTGCCGCCGCCGCCGCCGCTTCGCTGGTTTTTAACCCCACCCCGCGATTCTCAAGCACATTCCAAAACAAACCCACAAAGAGAGGGAAAAACTGGAAGGAAGGAGGGGAAAGGAAGTAAACAAAAGAAGTTAAAGGGTACTGGGAGTATTGAAACGGAGAATATTTGTACTCTGTACCATTACACTATATATATCATATATGTACCATTACACTATCTATCTATCTATCTATCTATCTATCTATCTATCTATCTATATATATCAGTCGCAGGATTTCTTGCATCATCGCTCGCGGCTTATCTATAATTCAAGTAAAATTCCAAGAAAATTAAGAAAGGCCAGGACTGTTCGCATTCCATCTCAAACAAATAAATACATGGGCGGTCCACTTTTGCTGCTACTGTGATTTTGCAATATCAACACAGAGACGGAGAGAGAAATATTTTTGATTCCACCCCTCTTCCGTGAGCGTGACAAGTTGCTGCACACAACCCAAACCAGAGGGCAAGAGAGAAAGCGGGGGGGGGAGGAGGAGGAGGCGGTAAAAGGGGAGTGCTAAAGGAAAACAAGTCGGAGGGCAGAGCTATTGGCAGGTGTACCCCAAGAAATTTAAGAACACCACGCTCTCCCCTGGCCTCCCAAACCCGTGAAAAGACAGGGGTGGGGGCTTCACTCCTGGTGCGCAAGCAATGTGTCTTCTTCTGCAAAGAGAGGCGAGGCTCTGCAGCTTTAAAGGAAACACACCACTCTCCTCCACGCCATGCTATGGGGCCGGGCAGTTACGTCAGCGTCTGTTATTATTATTCCGTGGCCACGAGATTGGTGTGTGTCGCGGGCGGGAGCGCGCGGGCGGGCGTGCTTGGTGTGCCCCGCGTTTTCTTGCCCGCATATATATACAAATATATATATATATAAAAAAACAAACACACACGTCCACGTTTTCTACAATCCTCCCCTTGCAAAAAAGCGAGATTTCTCCCTCCCTCCCTCTCTCTCCAGACCCCTCCCCAGCCTCCAAAGTCATCAAAATAAGGAGGTGGAGTAAGGCGCTCACAACAAAAGCGGAGCACGCACAAGCCGCTACGACACAAAGCTCGCCTCTCCCTGCAAACAGCTCTCCGGCTGAAGGAGATTGGGAAGGGAGGGGACGAGAAGGGAGAGAAAAAAAGGCGCAAACACACCCCTTCCCACCTCCAAATCCCAGCCCCCCACCTCCTCCTCCCCAGGAGAGGGGGAAGGGCGGGAGCAGAAAAGGAGATTTACGGTGGATCAATGTGGCGGCACAATAAGGAAACATTTCCATAACAAGAGAAAGGCTTCTGGCACAAAAGTTCCAGCCTAGGGCTGCGAAACATCCATTGCGCGGGGCCACAATACACACGGCTCTCCCCCTCCCCTCTCACGCGCACACAACACCCTGCTCTGCTCATTTACACCGAGTTCCCCCACCACCCCCCGGGGCCCTCCAAAGGCGGCGAGAAAGGCGGGGGGAGAAAGAAAGACACAAAAAAATTAAGAAGCCAGACACCGTTCAGGCTGGCACGGATGTAAATGAAGTCCGCACCCCGAACAAAAGCGAGAGTTTGCGCGGCTTCTGCTGCCGCTGCTGCTGCTGCTGTTGTTGTTAAGCCCACGGCCAAATGCAATAATGCAATAAAAATAAATTCCTTTGGGAAAGTCACTTTCTAAGGAAGGCCTGGCCAAGCTTCTGCCGACTGACTCCCTTCAGCCAGTTGTTTACTTTTGTCATTTTGCATCGTGACACGGTAGTAGGGCTTTCAGAAAAAAAAAATTTTTTTTTAAAGGCGCTGCCAGACTAGGGCAAAAGTTTAAAGGTTCATAAAAGGGGGAAAAAAATCTTTTACTCCCCTTCGTCCTCCTCAACTATTCAACTATTTAACCCCTAGTGTTCTGTAACCGCCTCCAATGGAGATCGATGTTGCAAAGAGCTAAGACACACAAAATAGTATTAATGCCATTAATAAAACCTTTCCAGCCTGCAAAAAGCCACCCCACAAAATCTTTAAAGAAATCACAACCTTGTACAAAGTAATGGGTGATGAAACCGGCGTGGAATGAAACGTGGACAGCTTTCCCACCACGTTATCACTTCATACCCAACCAGCTCATTTCCAAGTCCCTTCTTCCTTTCCTTTTTAAGGTTATGTTCAAAATCTATCCCAAGTCAACCTCCAAAACCAGACAAAACCTTATAAAGAGAAGCAGAGGGGAGGAGGGTTAAGACTCGTGCTTCAAAACAAAAGGGAGGAAAATAATCATTTTAAAAAGTTGCTAAAATAAAATAACAGCTTTCCAAGGCCTCGAGTGCAGCGTGCAGAGAGAGAGAGAGAGAGTGTGTGTGCTGTGCGTCTTTCCTTCTCCTCGGGCACAGAGCTTTATCGAGGGTTTGAAAACACATGGTACTGGAAGGCGAAGGAAAAACTCCACACGTTTTAAACTCTCCGCCTCAAATGCCTCTTTTTTTCTTTTTCTTTCCCCAACTGATGTCCACGAATTGTCTTTGTTTTTAAATGCACGCCTCCGGCCAGCCAGTATTTCAACCAAACAATTCTCCTCTCCAAAAGAAAAGAGGGCGAAAAAAACACATTCACCATAATAATAAGAGAAGGACCCTTCCCTCTCCCCGCCCCCCAGTAAAGCTTCTCGACTTGCAACTAAACACGCGATGAAAGAAAGGAGCAAGAATACAAAAGCCGCGATCCCCACCGAGAGAAAACCCAAAGTTTGGTTGTCGCGTTCATCCGTCCCTTAAAAATAAAAAATAGGGGGGAAAAAACTTATCCTCATTAACTTTCCATGCTTCTCTAGTCTGGGTATCTAGATGACTATTTTGTTTTTAAAAAACAGGCTTTCCATTCAAGTGATTGCATTTCATTGCAATGCCAGGGGATATTCTCGAGCCATCTTAATTTCTTTTTAAGAGTGAGGGGGATGAGGGGGGCCCTCGTAAACTCCCCCCCAACCATTACTTACGTGTACAGAAAGTCCCCCAAAGGAAGGCGAAAGTTAACCACGAAACCCTCATATTCCTTTTTCTCCTCGTGGTTCTTGTTTACTCCCCCTCAGCGAAGGGGTGGAGAGAGAGAGAGAAATAAACGGGATACTCGCGGAGGGTGTGAATTTAAATATAGACTGAGATATAAAACAGAGGAAAAAACAGGATCCCCTTCAATAATAATAATACTAAAAATAAAAAATCCGAGATTAAATCCTTCACAGTTTCCCACAACGCATCCAAGCCCAAAGGAGGCTCTTCTCGTTCTTCTGTTTTAAATCCTCACAGACAGGTGGATAGGCTAGTTTTGTCCGGTTCCGGGGCGCAGGGTTCCCGATTTGGAGAAAATAAAATAAAAATACAGCCCGACCAAGCGAGCTCCCTCGCCGAGGTTGCCAGTGGGGAGGAAAGAGAGGCGCGGGAGCCCTCACCAAAGGCCGCCTTCCTCAAAGGGCGACCCTCTCCTGCCTTTTTGATTTAGCGCCCGTAAAAAAAAGGGGGGGGAGAGAAGACGACGACGAAGAAGAGGAGGAGGAAGCGGCGGACATGAAGAGCCGCGCGCTCTCTCTCTCTCTCTGAATTATTCCTTTTTTTAAAAAAAATAATAATAATAAATTAAACCTCCCTCACGCGGACGCACCGAGTCCGGCCGCCTTCCTCCTGAGGAAAAGAGGAGGAGACAGTAGCAGCGGAGGCAACAGAGAAGCAAACTTTGCGAGGGGAGCCGAGCGAGCATCCAGAAGGGCTGAGGCGGCTGCTCTGAACGCTCCCGCTGCCGGAGGAGGAGCAGGAGGAGGAAGAGCAGAAGAACCGGCGAAAGCCGTGCCGCCGTCGCCGCCGTCCGCCCTGGCGGTGGTGCTGCTGACAGAAAGAACGAGCCGGACAGAGGGAAGCGAAGCCACCGCCGCCGCCGCCGCCGCCGCTTCTGCTGCTAGAGGCGCCAGGAACGGAGCCGAGGAGGATTGGCGGGTAGCGAGGTCCGCTCTGAGGCATCGCTCGTTGCCTTTGGCGCTCGGGGAAAGGGGGCCGGCGGCGCGGGCGGGCGGGCGGGCGGGCGCGGGCGCGCGGGAGCGGCTCGGAGGGAGCGGACGGGCAGCCCGGGCTGCAGCTGCCGCGCGCGCGCCGGCGCGCGCCCACCCTCTGCGCGCACTCACACACGCACACGCACACACACACACTATCCCTTCCTCGTTCCCCCCTCCCTGAGTGTGGCGAAGGGGCAAGACTAAGGTGGTGAAGGAACAGTATATGTATTTGTACGTATGTACGTACACACAGAGAGAGATTTATAAAATAGATACACGTGCACGTGCCTATATATATAGATATGTGTATGTATATTCAACGGTGGTGGTGGGGAACCCGGATATTCGATACAAAGAGAGACAGGGGGAGGCGGGAGGGTGGGCGCGGAAAAGGGCGGGACCGGGGAAGGGTCTTGAGAGGATGCTGGGCCGCTGACTGGGCAAAAGGGGCTGTTCGTCAAGGCGCACGAGGGGGCCGGGCCTGGGAGGGAAGCGCGAGGCGGAGGGAAAGGCAGTCCAGGGGGAGGGGGAGCTCTGGCAGCGCGCACGCGCGTCCGCGTGGGAGCGGGAGCGCAACTCGGCTCGATTGTTTGCCTCTCGGCGCGTCCCTCGCTTGGACTTTCCAGCGCGTCTCCTGGCCTGGGTCTCGCTCCTTCACTGGTCGTGGTTTTTCTGACCTGTATAACCCGCCGTGTTTAGTACATCTGCGTTGCGCTCGGATGGTTTGTGCGGGCCTGTGAATGTTCACTTCAGATAACTTTCAGCGCAACCCTCTGCGTTGTGGTGGGAAGCGCTGTACACTACAGCGGGACTTAAATTCCAAGGAAGTGAGTATAGAATTGCAGCCTAAGGGTGCTGTGGAGTTTTGACCTTAGGGTTTGCCAGCTCTTTGCTGCCTCCTAATAGGCATTCAAGTCTAAAAATCCTGGGTATCACCCTTCTGGCCATTTCCACACAGACTGTTACAGCGCTATTATTCCACTTTCAACATCCTATGCAGTCCTGAGGTTTGCAAGTGCAAACCCCAGGATTCCATAGGATGTTGAAAGTGGAATAATAGCGCTGTAACAGTCTAGTGCGGAAATGGCCATAGCCTCTTTGTTACTCTTCTGAAAGTAATGGGTATTGGATTGCAAAAACTAGGTGACTCTTTGGTGCAGTGTGAGTGGACATGCCTTCATGGGAGTTTCACATAAGACTTAAACAAGCCACTCAGTCTGAACAGAGACTGGTACTAAAAAGGAGTGACTGTTGCAGAAAAAGAGTTCAGAAAAGTGACCTTTTGGGCCAGAATTCCCAGAGCCCCACAGCCTGTACGGCCCCTTCTTGCTGTAGTGATACTGGGAGCTGTAGTCCCAAAAAGTCACTTTTGGAAGCATTGAGTTGTGGCCCCCATGCACTTGTGCCCTCTGTCATTGTTTGTGCCTTCAAGTTGTTTCTGAGTTCCGGTGACCCTAACACAAAGCTATTATGGGGTTTTCTGGAGCTGAGAGTGTGTGACATGCCCAAGGTCAGCTAGTGGGTTTCCATGGCTGAGCAGGGAATCAAACCCTTGTCTCCAGCGTTCAAGCCACTATGCCATGCTTGCCCTCTTGCCTCTAGGAAACATGTAATGCCATGCTGTCCATCAGGGCTGTTCACGTTTCAGTCCGGAGGCACCTCTTTTCAATCTATCAGGCTGATTTTTTTGTTGTTGAAAGGGTGGAAATTTTCCAAAGTGTTGCACAAGAATCCAGATGATCTGTAAGCTCTTGGGGTGCTCAGAAATATCATTTTGCTGAACTTAATATTGTGCTGCTGTGCTGTTCTGGAGAAACTACTTATGACAAGCACAGAGGTACGGATATAACAAACCCCAGATATTTAGTAAATTAAAATGTAATGTAAGGGAGGCAGCTTGGAGCAGATGAACACCAGGATGCTTAATCCTTCCCTTTTTGTTGTATCTACCTACTCAAGCTCCTTTTCATCCCACAGCTTCTGCGTATATAGGTTTGTCCTCATAAGCACAACCGGGATGCAGTGGGAAGGATAGAGAAGCAGCTGAGTCACTGGAAACAAGGCTAGGACAAGTTATTACAGTCCTCCCTCCATATTTGTGGGTTCGACCTTCACAAATTTGATTATTCACGAAGTGCTCGCTTTCCTCCTTTCTATTCTCCTCCTCTCATTCCCTTTCCTTTTATCCAGGTGTGCAAGTCTTCCTTCCATGGCCATGGAGAAAAGGCAAGTAGGGCAGCTGTGCGCGATTGCCTTGTCCAGTTGTGTCACTGCCCTGTCCCATTTGCTTGCCTATCTCCCGGGCTCCTGGAAAAACACAAGTGAATGTGGGGGAAGGCGCATGCTGAAGCCTGCTCCAGACACATGGCTGCCCCCTCCCATTTGCTTGTCTATTGCCTGGGTTCTTGGAAGGAAGGCAGCGCACCCAGGCAAAATGCAGACAAATTGGGAGTAGCCCTGGAAGGGAATGGGAGGGGAGTGCTCACTTGGGTGGGGGAGAGTTTTTTTGTTTTTTCAGTTTCCTGAGTGTTCTGCACTCTGAGCCTTCATGAAAGTCGAGGAGCCGCTGTATTTTGGATTACAACTTCCAGGCGGTTGAGGAGTTTCTGGGATTTATAGTCCAAAAAGTAGCTTTCCCAACCTCAGACCAAAAAAGGATTACATAGTTATCTCCATTCATTATTTTACAATATTTTTTCCTGAGATTTTCTTTTTTAAAAAAAAGAAAAACTGGACTTTTGTTATATTCCTTTGTATTTTTATTTTAGGTTATTATTTATTTAATTGTCACATTTATATTCTGCCTTCTTCCCAGAGTTTATAATGGCACAATACTATTTTTTCCCTGTGTATAGCCTCACATCAACCCTGGAAGGTGGGTTAGGCTAAGAGACAGGGTGCTTAGGTCAAGCAAGTCAAGCAAATGAGATTCCAAGCTGGGTCTCCCAGTGGCGGATCTCATACATGAGTCTTGTTTCTTGGCTTGGTTACTAACCCAATATTTTCACAAGGATATAAGGTGATAATTCACCCAGAAATGGGATATAAAACCTAAAAACCAAGGGTTGTATCCAGTATTGGTCTTCTGTGACAGAAGCAGGTTTTGCTCTGCTTTATTTTTCGGGATCCTGCTTCACTTCCCTCTCTTCCTCTCTGTAGCACAACTCAATCCATTCGGCAGGGTCCACCTTCCTTCCATTTGCAGTATTTTCAAGGGACTTGAAGGTCTCTTATCAAACAGAAGGAGCAGGGAAGTTCACCTACACATGCCAGTTGCATCCAGTGGTTGCTAGGGCTTCCATTTCAGTGGACTAGTGAATCCACAGCAGCCTTTAGTCAAGACTACCCAAGGTTCTGAACCCTATCTTCATCTAGGTTTGGCTCCTTGAGTGGCTCCCAGAGCAAATTCACTACCCCCAATAACACTGGAACATAGTTTAAATCTGAATTTAGACCATTGTGTCCTATAGAACAGTCTCATGCACGTTTGCTGACTTTGCTCTGGTAGTTGAAGGCTACCTGTTGTTGTGTGTCTTCAAGTAGTTCCTGACTTACAGTGACCCTAAGGCAAACCTGTCATGGGGTTTTCTGGGGCTGAGAATATGTGATGCACTCAAGGTCACCCAGGGCCTTCCATGGCTGCATGGGAAATCAAACCCTGGTCTCCAGGGTCGTAGTCCAGGTGTGGTAGAACTCGGTGTCAGTGCTATCTCAAATTCCCTAGGCTACAACAGCAGCCCATGGGTTCAAAACACTCAGTCATCCCATTTCCGGGGCTATCTCATTCCTTTCCATTATTTAGAATGTAGCATAGCATGAGGCTTAGCACTATTTTCACAGCACAGTAAGCGTGGTGTAGTGGTTTGAGAGTTGAACTGGGAGGCCAGATGAGTGTGGGTCAAATCCCCACTCAGCCATGGAAAACCATTGGGAATTGCCTTAGGCAATTCACACTCTCTCAGCCTAAGAGGGA
The DNA here is from genome assembly GCA_030412105.1 of Cyclura pinguis. Taxonomy (NCBI): domain Eukaryota; kingdom Metazoa; phylum Chordata; class Lepidosauria; order Squamata; family Iguanidae; genus Cyclura; species Cyclura pinguis. Next base: position 130,330,159 of record CM059604.1, on the reverse strand, counting down.
GACAATGGCAAACCCCTTCTGAACAGATCTTGCCAAGAGAACCCTATGTTAGGGTCACCAGCAATTGGAGACCTCTGGACAGCTACCTGCTGAGGATGCTTTAGCTGGTACATTGGGCAAGGGGTTACACTTGATGGCCCATGAGGCTCCTTCCAACTCTGTGACGCTATGACTCTGTGAAATTATTTGAAGGCACACAACAGCAACTGTTTTCACACCATAACAAGCATTGCTTTGTGTGCCAATGGTTGGTGCTTTTGATGTTGCAAATTTTAACCTTTGGTTGTGACAGGAACTGTAAATAAGACCATTTTGCAAATGGAGATTTTCTATGGATTTTGTGTGTCAAGCTAGAATTCCTAGAAGTGTGAGGTGGATTCTGTATCAGCTGGATTCTGAAATGGGAAGGCCAGTGTGTATTGGAGAAGCAAAACAAAAGGAAAGATTTTAATCCTTTTCTTAGTGGATTTCAGGAATGAGGTGGAGGATACAGGCATCCATATTTTATCTCTCTTTCCGTCACCACTTTGCTGATGGCTACAGCAGTCCCAATCAAAGTTACCTCCCCTGTCTGTTTTTAATCGTAGAAAAAGATGTCATTCACAATCTTTGTAGGACTGCTGTTGTGTGTCTTCAAGTCATTTCTGATTTATGGCAACCCTAAGAAGAACCTGTTCATAGTCCAGCATTCAAACCAATAGAACCTGCAAAATCCCTCACAGAAATTCTTAAGGATCCTGGAAGCTATAGATCAAAAAAGTAACTTTTCCAAGCTTTAGTCAAGAGATCTCATTTAATATCTTTAAGTTCCCATCTGGTATTCAAAAGAAGTACTAGCATTACCACTTTGGAACAACATTTGAAAAATAAACCATTTTGCTAGTCCATATTTTGCTAGTTGCCAGTTTCTAGATTCTGAAAACAAACAAAAAAATAGTAATTTCAAGCTAATTTCTTGGACCAGAGTTAGAGTCCCTCAGATTAATTCAGTTTCAGTGAGCCTATTCTAAGTAGGACTAAATCTAGAGATAACCTGGTGTAATGGTATGGAGGTAAGATATACAAACTTTTACAAGAACAAAAATGTGTGTAATTTTTTCCCCCGAGGTGGAGGTTGCAAAACATACCTGTTATCTGAAATCCAGATTCATAGGGCTGTTTGAGTGACAGGCACACATGCACCAAAGGCTTAGTTGAAAGAGTGTGCAAAAGGTTCACACCAACTTTGGAGAAGCTTGAAAAATTTCACACTTGGAGGGCAAGTTAAAGAGTCGCTGGAAACAGCAAAAACCCAGACAGAGTTCTTTTGATGATTGGCTTTGCCCTCATGTTTAATCAGAGTCAGACAGCTACTACACAACAGTCTCCAGAGAGGTTCTTAGAAGTGTCTCACACCTACTAGAGGAATACTTTTGTCTACATTCCCCTCACCGCTTCCCCCAAGAGGATGTTCTTTCCGGTCATTTTTGTCAAAGTATCTGTCGTTGATAAAGAGAGAAAAATGGACCGGACACTTTAGTCCAAATCAAGTTGCTATTCCCAGCTAGACTAAACCTATTAAAGCAATGGGCTATGCATACATGTAGACCAGAGCTTTTGAAACTTTTAATGTTGGTGACACACTTTTTACACACGCTTCATTTCGCATTCAGTAAGTAATTCGGTAAGTGGAGGCATCTCCTCTACCCGGGCCTGGCCTGCCACTACCCTTGCCGGGGTCTTCCTTGGCCCTTGGGTGGCAGTGGGGGCAACAGGAGAGGCAGCCCCTCCACCCAGACCTGTCCCACCACTGCCGCCCTCACCGGGGTCTTCCTTGGCCTGGAGCAGTGGTGGCAGAGGCAGCTCCTTCAGCCTGCAGCGGCGGCAGAAGAGACAGCCTCACTACCTGTTACATTCGCGTGACACACCTACACACTGCCGCCAACACACTAACGTGTCATGACACACAGTTTGGAAAGCTCTGGTGTAGACTGACCGTTCAACAACCAATTACATGAATCTATAGCAGGAGCAGGGGATACTGGAGTCCTCCTGATTTAGTTCGACTGCAAGTCCCAGCAGCCCTAACCAGCATAGCCAGTGGTGAGGAACGCTGGGGTTCTTACACTTGGGGGCTAGCAATTGGATTAAGGTCTCTGGGCTCCTTCAAAAGCTCTTCCAGGCTTCTGTGCAATTCTTCCTGTGGGGTTTTTGTATGAGTTTGGGAGCTTATCCGTTCTAGTTTACTTAATTATTTATATCATGGATTTATATCATGGCTTGTTTCCCACTTTGCCTGCTCTCTTGTTACAACAAACCTGTGTGAGAGAGATTTACTGACCCAGGATCACCTAGTGAGCCCCAATGGTTCAGTGAAGACTTGAATCCAGATTCCCCACGCCCAGTCCAACACTCTCATGAGCACACCACATTGCCTCTCAAATCAGGTACCCATTATACTATTACAGCATCATTCAAAGGAATCCAGTCTGGCTTATTTCTGTCTTTTATTTTGCATTTGATGCAGAATAGAAGGGGTGGGGGAGGAGGAAAGAAAAAGACAGAAAGAGACTAACTAATTAATGTGTGTTTAAAAAGATTTTAATAATGAGATTCTGCAGTTAACATTATTCTATAAAGAGGGAATGTTTACTTAGGGAGAGAAAGAAAACAATCATTAAGCCTTGTAAAAGGAGATTTAAATCATACTGAATTTCCTAGAGTAGGAATTCTCTTAGGCCATTTCCACACTAGATTGTTACATAGCTATTATTCTACTTTCAACATCGTATGGAATCCTGGGCTATGCAGTTATGGGAGGGGCCTTTGAGGATTCCATAGGATGTTGAAAGTGGAATAATAGCACTATAACAGTGTAGTGAGGAAATGGCCTTAGTGGGATGAAGAGGCTTCACGCACAAGTACCTGCAGCCACACAACACTGAAAAAAAAAGAGAAAGATGCAAGGTGGACATACTAAGGAGAAGCAGTTGGCCTCTGCAATGTTCAAAATGTAAGGTGGCTGTTGTTGTTGTTTTGATTAGGTAATACATTGTGAACCAGCATGTTGTAGTGGTTTGAATTGCTAGACTGGAACTGCAGCAGACCAGAGTTTGAATCCCCACTCAGCCGTAGATATCTACTGGGTGACTTTGGGCAAGGTACACTCCTGGGGTGTAGGAGTTTGACTGTTAGACTATGACCCTGGAGACCAAGGTTTGATTCCTCGCTCAGCCATGTAAACTCACGGGGAGACCTTGGGTACATCACACACACTCAGCCCCCAGAAGACCCCATCGTAGGTTCAACTTAGGGTCGCCATAAGTTGGAAATGACTTGAAGGCATAGCAACAACATTCTCTCAGCCTAAGAAGAAAGCAGTGGTGAACCTCTTCTGAATAAATCTTGTTAAGAAAACCTTACGATAGAGCTGGTACAAGTAGGAGTTGGCTGAAGGCACATAACAGCAACAGCCATACATATATACATACATATGCAGCAAAATTAGGAGATGGAATCTTGAAGTTTTATAATGCATTGCACCAGTATATGGCAGAAGGAGACCCAAGTATTGGTCAACCATGGAAACCGACTGGGTGACCTTGGGCCATTCATATTCTCTCACCTTAGAGGATGGCAGTGGCAAACCTTGTCTGAATACATGTTGCCAAGAAAACCTTACTATAGAGCACCATAAGTTGGTGTCAACTTGATGGCACACAAAACAACGGCAACATATTGGAAGGCAAACTCATCTGAATAGAAAGTGCAGAAAACTTAGACAGTTTTGGACTACCTTTCCCAGAATCTCCCAGCAAGCAGGAATCATGGTGTCTTGTAAAGGAAAATTCTACTGAATGCCCAACTACCCACTTCCTCTGGTAAGTAAAACTGGTTTTGCTCCTCATAACATGGAGCACAACATCTTGTACCCAAAGCAGATCAGCCCCAGTACTAAAGCCCCCATACCCCACTTCCCATTACTGAAGTCAAGGTGCAGAATAGCTAGATCAGTCAAGTTGTTTTGGTACTTGAAGCAGAAGCTCTTTCAAGCGCTTCTCCTGGAAATAAAGGTACAGCAACAGTGAATCAAAATACCTATTTGCTTCCCTTTCATGACATCCAGAAATTGTTATTTGAGACAGTCACCTCACTTTCCACAATGGTAAGGATGGCCCTGACATGGAAGCAGTAAAAGCAATTTATTGAGAGATGTAAAGCCCCTGAGGCTGGAACGATGAGCAGAAAGACAGCCTCTGCCCCTGTGACTTTCTCAGTGGCTGTGCTGGTTGGAGGATTCTGGGAACTGTACAGACCACCCTTTGCTGGTGTGACTCACACACACACACACACACGCACACACAAACACAAATGCAAGGTCACACAAAGCCTCCTATTGAATTATTCTCAGTGGACGTGGGGGGCTGTGCCCACACCAGTGCAAGTGTGGTGGGACAGAGTAAGGAAGAGAGTATTCGTAATTTTTGTTTTAGACAAGAGTTCCTGGAACAGAACCCCTGCATATACAGAGTGTGTACAATAGTACAAAATTAATTTTTCCAAGCTCTGGTCTAAATACTGTTTGAAATCATATGTTTACTTCCTATTCCACTTTTCATTCTGTTTCTTTTTTAAAAATCTTAATTAGATTCTTTTCCTATGTTTAAAAAAGCTCATAGTAATGCATTATTTCTTCCTTTCTATTGCCTGTTACATTAGTTAAAGTATTAAATTGTATTCACTGCCAAACTGAATGGCAGGCAAACAGGAGATGTTGTTTTCTTTTTCCCTCCCCTCAACTCCTGCCTCCTAATATCCACTTTATGTTCTCCCAAATTACCGTTTGCAGGCTCTGCTTTGCATTTCTGGGGTAACTAACAAGATTTGCTCATTCAGATGAAGAATATGCTAAGCAAACATTTATTGTGCTTTATAATTAAATATTTTTAAATTTGCCCAGTGGCACTTAACAGTTCTTGCGCCATTATGTTTGCTTTGAGTTCTTTACTGTTTTGTTATTATAAACTGAGAACAAATTCAAGGAGGTGGGAGGGGGAAGTACTTCAGCCCAATTTCACAGGGTGAAAAAAAATGACTTTTACAAGGCTATCTTAGGTCTGGAAGGGACCCAAGGGCTGCCTCTAATAACCAGAGTTGCTGTCCAACTAGGGAGAAACTGGATGGACTGGTTTTTTGTTTTCTTGGAGAGAAGCAGAGGTCAATATCATTTTTCTACCTCTTATGCCCCTGCCGTTCAGCTGTACATCTCAGATCATGGCTGAGGAACTGGCAGGCTGCTCTAGTGCTCCGTATGTTATTGGACTTTGACAGCATGGACTCTGAGCCTTTCCGCACTGCACTGTTATATTGCTCTTATTCCACTTTCAACATCCTTTGGAATCCTGGGGCTTGCAGTTTAGGGAGGGGCATTTAGGATTCTCAGCCAGAGAGCTCTTTGGCCTCAGTAAACTACAAACCCCAGAATTCCACAGGATGTTGAAAGTGGCACTAGAACAGTGTAGAGTGGAAAGGTAGTCTTATTATAGAGGAGTGTTTCTTTTAGGCTGTCTTTTTAAAAAAAAATGTTCTTGAAACGGGGTTAGAGTAAGAGGCAAGAGGTAAAGAGGGAATATAACCATTTTTGAAAAATAAACATTTTTGAATAGCACTATAACAGTAAAAGGCAGAAAGGCCTTCTGACCCATGCTGGGGGGGGGGGGGGAATAATGGAAGTTATCATCAGCTGGTGAGAGGCCCTTCTTCCATTTCAACTTTCACTGCTGTGGCCTCCATGGGAGAGAAGAGCAGCCAGCATCTGTTGGACTTAATCTGCTCCCCTATCTGCCATCCTCTTTTCCTTGTGTGTTGTGTCTTCTTTAGATTGTAAGTGGAGAACTGTCAGATTCATGATTTGTAAGCCATTCTGGAAGTCTTTTTGCTTGAAGGGCAGGGTATAAATGTTCATTAAGTTGCAGTCAAACACTTGTGGAAGGCACCAGGTTGGGGAAGACTGCCCCAGCGCGAGATCGGTCCTATGACTTTGTATTTTGTACTGTGTGTTGGGAAGATGGAAGAAGATATAATAAAACCCTTCCATCATTTCCTTTTTTAAAGAAACAAGACAGGTTGCTGCTGGGGATGGTATGTGTGCTGACCCTCTACCTCTCCAAAGGGGTGAGGGTGGAGAAATGCTTCATTACGATTTATTATACTATAATCCAGTTTTGATTAAAAATGATAAATCAGATGCCATTTGATGTTATCCACCCCACCGCACCCTGAATGCATAGCACATGCCAAAGATAGTGATGCTGACTATTGCAAAGCATGGTGGACAACAGAGAAGAAGGAGACAGATGAAAGGAAGCTCGCTTTCTCCTTGCTGGGTGGAACTGTGCCTTTGAGGAGGGTAGGGATGGTGCCCCCAAGGCTGAACCTTAGAGGCCAACACTCTACATGCAGCCTCTTTCAGATTTATCATGTTTTCCTACATAGCCTTGCAAACAAGACTGTCGGAGCTTGTCCTCTAAATTTCTCTTTCCTTTTTCTGAAGGATGTTATGTAGCCTCTTATACACTCTGCATGTGTGTGTGTAGAGGGTGGAAAAGATACTTTCTTTGCTGCAGCTTCCAGAATCCCCTAGCCATCAAAGCCAGTGACTATGTTGGCTAATGGAGCCTGGGAGCTGTGGTCCAAAAAAGATGTCATTTCCAAGAATTTGCTCTGTTTGTGTCTGTGTGCACACACACACAAAACAGACATGTATGCAACAAAGTTTTATATGATGTCACAGAGACTGGGAGCAAGGCACCAAGAGTACAAATCTGAGGTCCTCAAACTTTCTGAGCACCAACAAGGTATCTCTCAGGTAAGGGAGAACTTCCACCCCGATCTCTGAGGTGTTGCAGCACCAACCTTCTGGTGGTCAGAGGTGGTACGACAGTTTTACCACTGTAACAAGACTGGATGATCTCACTGGAACCCAGCTACTGCAGAGCTAGCTCTGAAATCTTGGGAGGGTGTTGAAATCACGATTCAGCCATGGAAACTACCAGGTGACCTTGGGCAAGTCACACTCAGCCTCAGCGGATCGCAATGGCAAACACCACTGAACAAATCTTGCCAGGAAAACTCCATGAAAGGTAGGGCTACAGTAAGCTGGAAAGGCACACAGCAACAACAGTTTCTTGAGGGAAACTGCAAGACCATTGGAATTGCAGAAAGATGTTTCAGCAGGATTTGCCCCCTTTCACTTTGATACCACTTTAATTGCTCTTATGGCATCCTAAGGAATCTTGGGATATGTAGTTTCATAGGGGATTTAGAATTCTCAGACAAATTTTTAAATGCCTCACAAGACTACAAATCCCAGGGGTTCACAAGGTAGAGCCATGATAATTAAAGTGGTACCAACGTGCAGTAATTTTACAGTACGAAAGAGATGTAGAATCCAGATGAATGATTAGGGACCTAGTGTGGTGCAGTGGTTTGAACACTGGGCTGCAGCCCTAGAGACCAGGAGTTCATTCTCTGGTTGGCCATGGAAACCCACTGGGTGACCTTGGGTGTGTTACACACTCTCAGCCACAGAAAACCACATGATAGAATCACCTTAGAATCACCACAAGTTAGAAATGACTTGAAAGCATACAACAACAAGAGGATATAGTGTCCTTGAGCCAGGAATGTTTCTAATCGTTTTAGATATCGTTGCCATAATTAATCAGAAGCACTGTTCCAGGGGCAACTATTGTTTGGCAAGTTTTAAACTAGGAATTTTAAAAGGACTAAAAACTTAATTCACGTTGCCCTTTAAAAAATGAATTTGTCATTCTCGTGGTTTTTAATTTTGTCCTAGTTGTTTTTTTACTGTATGACAGTTTTGATGGGGAAGGGCTGGAATCTCCTATCATCTTCTTCTTTTTTCCATTCTTCAAGTTTTTCCCAAATCAAAAGAAAAATCTAGCATCTGTCAGTCTGTGGCTTCTGTGAACAGAATGAAGATTGTAATGTGATGCACACTTACTTGGGAGCATGCTTTGTTGTACATATTGGGATTTCTAAGTAAAGATGTGTAGGACCAGGGTTACAAGTTAAATAGGGTAAGCAGACAATGCTCTTGTTTGCTTGCTATACAACACCAGCCATTGCATATTTACTCATAAGTGTGTGTGCTGTTGTACAAAGGGACTTACTCCTTGGTAAGCGTGCCAAGAGTTGCAGCCTTAAACTTGGGTAATAAACATGATCAGGAGTTTTAGCTGGTTTGCTGAACAGAAAATAAGCAGCTCTTAGAAGAATTCCTTTTTTACTTGGGATGACTTGAGGTTGTAAAACTGGTATGATTAACCTCCCAGTCCTTGAAGGGCACATGAAAAAAGAAAGAATTTCCTTTGAGGAAAACTCTTTTTGCCTTCTTATCATTCTGTAGAAAGAAGAGTCAATACTGGAGTTGCCAGGCCAGGCATATCTCAGGTCCTGAGATTTCAGGGCTAAAACCTGAGACCTGGAGATGGCCCTTTGTGATGTCTCAAGAGAACGGCCCTGGTGATGATACAAGGGTCATGTTGCAAGGGCAGCCCTTGGTGATGTCATTCAGCGTGGTAAATTTAAGCACCAACCATGGTTTGTTGTTGTCATTAACTGTCATGAAGTCAACTTCAACTTATGATGGCCCTATGAATGAGAGATCTCCAAGGCAGCCTATCATCAACAGCCCTGCTCAGGTCCTGCAGACATAGGCCCATGGTTTCCTTGATCTATCTATCTCTAATACAGTCCTCCTCTTACTACTTCCTTCTACCTTACCAAGCATTATTGTCTTTTCTAGTGAGTCAGGTCTTGTGATGTGACCAAAGTAGGAAAGCCTCATTTGAGTCATCTTGGCTCCTAGAGAGAGTTCAGACTTGATTTGCTCTGGAACCCATTCTTTTGTCTTTTTAGCAATCCAGGCTAACCATAGAACTCTCCTCCAGCAGCACATTTCAAAGGAATTCAAATTCAAAGGATTCCTATCAGCTTTCTTCACTCTCCAACTTTCACAACCATACATAAAAATTGGAAATATGATGGCAGCTACTTAGAGATCCAAAATAATTTGAGATGTAAAATGCTGAGGGGCTGTAGGGGCTCAAGGGGCAACCTGAGATCCGTTGGCCATATTTTCCCCATTCTGATGTAAGATATAAGGCCCCTTCCCCCTAATTTCTTAGACTCTCACCTGCCTCCGGACATCCCACGCACAGTTTCCCTGCAAACAACTGGTTTCACAAAAGTAAAGGAGGAATATTTGGTGGGTTCTTTTTTTTTTTTTCCCATTAAGCGCATTGGCCAAAATTGTTTGTGGATTGCCAGGTCACAATGGCTAATTAAAGAGGGTGTCATAAGAGTCAAACAATTTCGTTCTCTGTGCAGCTTTTGTAATTCCACGGATAACAGCATATTAACATTCTGTTTGTCCACCTGTTAGAATAGGCTGATCTGAAGAGTCATAACTGTAAAACAGTGGGCGACAACTTAATGAAAAATTGAGCTCTGCATTTAATTTCCTTTTTAAGTTCCAGCCAGGCATTCAAAGAGATCAAAGAGGCTCTGCCGTTTGCAAATGATCTATGATATCAGAGAAACAGGCACGCGCTTTGGTATTTAAGTGAGTGGCCACTTTTAAACACCAATATTTAAAGCAGACTAATGAAAATAAAGTGTATACATTACATTCCCCAATACTACCAATCTATAATCCATCTGCATTTGTTGAAGCTTTTGCAATGTAGAACTATTTTCAGTTAATTCCACAGGGATTTTTGTTTTTTAATACTCTGGAAATTATTCAGAACAGAATGCTGGTTTAGTGTGGTAGTAAACTGATTGCCTGTGACAGAAGAAGCCACAGATAAATCTACAATCCACAGTTGCACCAATTTGAGACCACTTTTAATTGCCGTGGCTCCATGCTACAGAATACTGGAACCTGTAGTTTCACAAAGTATTTGGAATTCTCTAGCATACTCATCTGAACTGCTGCACTTGAGCTGTCTGGCAGAGAACATTAAGTACTTCATGAAATTGCCAAGGTCAGTATTCCACAGCATAGAGTTATGGTGATTAAAGTAGCACGGAAGTGTTACAATTACCTTGTATGGGTACATCCAATTCAAATCCATACCCTACAGCTTTCCCAATTTGGCAGGTACAATTTCCCCATTAATCCTCTGTCATCCCACTTTTTCAGCTGCTTTTTAAAAGTCCCAGCTTCTTTCTCCTCCTCCCATTGTCTCCCTTTGCCTTCAGCTTACTTCGGTTGCTGCAAACTGAGTTCGAACTGCAACAGTGGTTTACATGTAATTAACTCAGTTTGGAGGCGGGATGAGGAGAGGAAGTGGTGGAACCTTCCCCTTCCCAGGAGGCTCAGGCAAAATCAATCTGCAGTATTTGCTCCTAGTTTGTGAGTTCTTCCTAATTAATACCTTTTGCCATCATGACCACACTCTGGTGTTGGTTAGCCTCTTGTGTCCTGGTGTTTGTCTGTGAAATGTTGGAAGATATGCAAGAAGGCCAATGTGGAGTAGTAGTCTGAGCATTGGACTATAACCCTGGAGACCAGAGTTCAATTCCCCATTCAGCCATTGAAATCAACTGGATGATCATGGGTATGTCACACATTCTCAGCCCCAGAAAATCCTGTAATAGGCTCGCCTTAGGCCACCATGGCTCAAACATCAAACTGCCATATTTTTTGTCTGAATTTAAATGTTTTTGTTAAGTTTTTCTTTTTTCCAGCTGAGTGTGTTAAGCAACATTGGGAGACTTTTGAGAAGTTTGGGAGTTTCCAAGGCCACAAAATGGGCCCCCGAGAGTCACATGTGGCCCCCAGGTTGCATTTTCCCCAACCTTAGCTTAGATGCACAAGTACTCTAGTTAAAATGAAAGAAGTATGGTTCCCTTCCTTTATTTGTATGCGAATGAGCCTGCAAGTCGCCTGTGAATTCATGGCAACCCCGTTTATTTCATAGTTTTCTTAGGCAAGGAATACTCAGAGGTGGCTTTGACAGTTCTTTCCTCTGAAATATAGCCTAGACTAGATAGTATTTGTTGCTGGTCTCCTATCCATGTACTGACCGGACCTGACCCTGCTTAGCTTCCAAGATCAGACAGGGTCTGGTACCTTTAGGGTATTTAGGCCATCTCCTCCTTTGTTTATTTCCTGTCTGTTTGGAGGGATTGAAATTCCTTTGCTGCTTGTTATAGCAGTTTATTATGAATTGGCACCTGCAATTGCAAAGTTCAGGAATCTCCTTGAGGTGAGCCTGGTATAGAATATGGAAAAGTTACTTCTTTGGACCACATCAGCTGGGGTATTTATGGAGCAGAAGATCTTTTGTGGCTTGTGGAGCAAAAGAGTAATGTTTCCAAACTCTAGCCCAGTGGTATTCTGGAAAAGGTATGCCCTTCCCAGCCTGGACTTCATGTGCACTCCCAGACAGCCACATCAACTTCGTCCCGCACTGCTCTGCATTGACTAAACTGTGTGATTCCTCTGAATTGAAGCCAGTAGCATTGCTGCAGCACAATTAAATAAATGTCCATTCAACATCTGGAATTGATTTTTAAACAACAGTCAATGTGACATTGATATGCATTAAGGGAGATATAGTCTACCGTATGACCTAAAACATAAATCTGCATTAGCATGAATATAACCATATGTCTTTCCTATATTTTTTTAAAAGGTAAAGTGCAAGACCCAATGGACAGTTGAATGAACACTATCTGAATAAATTATGATCATGATTGCTACTTGTTTGGCTTCCTGTTTTAATTTAACTCCCACTGTAGGGAGGTGGGGCACTTTTATTGTTTTAATTAATATTGTGTGATTTATCAGCTTTATTTCGTTCTCAGTCATATTTCTACTATGCACATATTACAATGGAGAAAAGAAGGCTGGGAAACAGACACTCCAAATCAGGCAAGAGCAGGGTTTCCTGGCTGTCAATCCAGAAGCAATGGGAAATGGTTTGGCCCACAAGGCAAGTCGACCAGATAGCCAAGGGTCAACTCAGAACAAGTGGTAGCAATGGGGAAGTCCTCCCCTCTGCAAAAAATCTTGATTTCCTTCTTCTCAAAGCTACCTGTCCAAGTTGTAGTCTACAGCTACTATGGAAAGGACTTTCTTGCTAGTGGCATCCCAAATGCAAGGCAGATGCATATCCTCCAATTGTCCTGATTTGGCTGGGACAGTTCTGACTTTTCCTCTGTCATCCTCCTTTTTCAGCTGCTTTTTAAATGTCCCAGTTTTCCTTCCACTTTCCTCCTCTGTCTCCAGCTTATTTAAATTGCTGCAAACTGAGTTCAAAGTGTGAAAGTAGTTTATATTCAATTAACTTAGCAGGGGGGGAGGAGACAAGGGGGCAGAATCAGTAGGCTCAGGCAAAAGCAAACTGCTACAACCTGTCCTAGCTTGTGTATTCTTCTTCATTAATACATTTTTGCCATCTTACTCACACTCTGAGGATGCTTGACCACATGTGTTCTGGTTCTCATCTGTAACTCATTGGTGGATCCATTGCCAAAGGGGCAGTGAAACCACTAATGGTTTTATAGCCCTTCCTCCTTCAGGTGCTCCATTTTGTATAGGAGCGATCCCAGTGCTCAGCCCCTGTTGGGATTGCTTCCGTACAACCTTGAACAAGAAGTGGAATCACTACTCCCATGGCAACATACTCATCAGCTACCCCAATCCACTTGTGGGTTAGAATCATAGAGTTGGAAGAGACTACAGGGGCCATCCAGTCCAACCTCCTGTTGTTTTCAGTGGGCCTTACTTGGCAGCTACTCTGATGTTGTTTTGGTGCCCAGTGACAGACTTTGTGTTAATTTCCTTAAGCAAATCTATTATTGTGATCTGAGCCCTTTTAGTGCTTTTCACATGTTGACTTCCTATTTAAAAATGCTTTTACTTTAAATTATCAGTTATAACCCTAAGAACAATTTGGAAGGAAGGGTAATAAATAGGATCATAAAACAAAAACCAAACCAACACAACCAGACTCTCTGGACTGAATCTTTGGCTCATACTTCTAAAGCATGGCATGATGGATTTATCTGCAGAGCTTAGAAAAGTTGCCTTTTGAGCTATAATTCCTAGAATTTACCATCCTGTCCAGTGCATTCTGGGCCTTGAGTCCTATTGGTTAGTTCCATCTAGAGTAGACCCATGGAATAAATTGTTGAGTCAATGCTTAGGTAATTCCATTGATTCAATTGATGTCTTCTAGTTGAACTAACATTAGGATTTAGGCCTGGTAGTTTTCCAAAAAAAGGAAGCTTTCCATGCTTTGTATCTGAGCTGCATTGTATTAATTGGATGTTTCCCTTGAAGTCAGCTGGGATGCACAAGGCCAACTCAGGCCTCACTTGTTTCTCACAATTAATTGTTCACGTTGTTCTTGTTGTCGCTGTGTGCTTTCCAACTTATGGTGACCCTAAGACGAACCTATAATGGGGTTTTCTAGGCAAAATTTGTTCAGAGGAGGTTTGCCTTTGCCTTCCTCTGAGGCTAAGAGAGTGTGATTTGCCCAAGGTCACTCACTGGGTTTCCATGACAGAGATTCAAGCGTTGATCTCCAGAATCATAGCCTAGTGCTCAAACCACTACAACACACTGGCTCTTAGTTCATAATCAGAACTAAATTGCAGTGCATTGCTCTTCCCTGCCCCATGTAGCAGCTTAATGCTACAGTCCTATACTATTGACTCAAAAGTAAAACCCACTGATGTAAAGTCGAAGGATTTCACAGCCAGAATCCATAGGTTGTTGTGGGTTTTCCAGGCTTTGAGGCCGCATTCTATTAGCATTTGCACCTGACGTTTCGCCTTCATCACACAGGCCAACTGTAGCATGTGCAAATTGCTTCCTCCCACTGGGGGACTACACAAGTATATATGCTCTGTCTCACTTCCATGCCGCCAGATCCTCTGAAGATGCCAGCCACAGATGCAGGCGAAATGTCAGGAGCAATTACTAATAGAACACGGCCTCAAAGCCCGGAAAACCCCCAACAACCTATAAAACCCACTGAGTTCAGTGGAGTTTATTCCCCAAACCAATAAAATGAGAAATAACCTTGCAACATTCTGCATCCCTTCAGAGCACATCCATGCGTTGGCTGTGTGTTGAGATGGAAAGCTTTGATGTTTCAAAGCTCTGTTTTGTCATTTTTAATATCAATTAACTTGTACCTGACCCTTTCACAAAATTCATCATGCTTATCATTAGCAAACCTGCAGAACAAGCAACATGAAAGCAAGCGAAGGCTGTTTCAAAGTTCCCAAACTTGCAATGACTTCCATAATTATCACATAACTCCTGTGTAGGTTGTCATGTGTGATAAAGGCATGTGCACATAGTTTGCTGCACTTACATAAGCATACTCATTGCTCATAATGCACACATAAGGCTGCATTGTGATTCTTGCATGACTGTCTCATCCTTGTAGGAATTTGATGCCACTTAAGAATTGCAACAAATATTTTTGTGTTTCCATTTTCAAATAATAGCTATACATTCTAGAGAATAGAAATTTTTTCCTTTAAAAAAAATCAATTTAGACCTCTGTCCATTTGCTGTGGCAACCAGAATAGACACACTGAATCAATGGGAACTTGGTAAGTCAATTCTTGTTTACATTGCATTGATTCAATAGGTTTAGTGCACGTGAGACTAGCAATTGGATTTAGGTCTCACATCAGGGGTTAGAATCATGTGGACCTCCAGTAGTTGTTGAATTGCTATGCCCAGCCACTCTACCCAGCATAGGCAATTTAGAGGAATACTTGGAGTCACAGGCCGAGAACATCTGGAGAGCCAAATGATTCCTTCCTCCTATAGCATACCATCCAACTGTCCTAGTCTAGCAAAGAAAATCTTGGTTAATCCTTTCCTGTCTCATTTTCTCATCCACTTTTAAAATGTCCCAGTCTCCCTCTCCTCCTCCCACTTTCCTCCTTCATCCTCAGCTAAACTTAATTGCTGCAAACTGAGCTCAAAGTGCAAAAGTAGTTTGTGCTGAATTACCCAGAGGAAGAAGAGAAGGGAGTAGACTCTTGTCCCTCCCAGAAGGCTCATTAAGGTCCCCTTTTTTTTTCCTCAGGGTTTCTAACATTCAGTGCAGCCCTCCCCTCACATTCGTGGGTTTGATTCTTGTGGGTTTGATTATTCGCAGTGCCTGCTTGCCTCCTCCCCCTCCCATTCCCTGGCCTTTTGCCCAAGCATGGGGAAGGGAAAAGGTTCATGAGCCCACAAGACTTTCCCCCATAATTCTCCTGCTTGTCACCCGCACAGGCGCACCTACAGCAGCGGTCAGGAGAGTGAAGGAGAGGGAAGATCTCCCCTCGCACACTCTCCTGCCACCGCTGCCTATGCAACTGCGTGGGTAGGGGGCAAGAGAGTGAAGGGGGGAAGATCTTGTTCCCCGTGCTCTCCTCCTGCCTCTGCCAGCATGCCCACATGGGCGATGGGCAAGAGAGTGCAGGGAAGGGAAGATCCTTTTCCCTGCACTCGCCCAGGTGCAAAGAAAAAGATCTTCTCCCCCCCCCCCATACTCTCTTGCCCACCTCCCACATGGGTGTGCCAGCAGCGGCGGGCACGAGAGTGCAGGGAAGGCGAGGGCTCACTGGAGGGAGTTATTCATGGCTTTTTGACTTTTGTGGGGGTTCTGTGTCCCTAACCCCCATGAATGTAGAGGGCCTACTGTACATGAATTCCAGGGTTTCTGTGCTTAAAATAGTAGTTTTATGTGTTCTTCCCCATGAATAACATTTGCTTCCTTGTCGCGTGGCCATACCCATTTGACTGTACTCTGATGTCCAGCCACACATGTCCTGGTTTTCATCCACGAGGAAGGCAAAGATAAACCCACTGTGAACAAATCTTGCCAAGAAAACCCCATGACAGGTTTGTTTTAGGATTAACATAAGTCAGAAACAACTTGAAGACACACACCAACAACAACAACAACACTTGGAGTGGCAGGCCAAGAACATCTGGACAGCCACATGATTCCTCCCTCCTTGAGATTGCTGCTTCAGAGACTAGGGCCATTTCGGCCCTAAATAGTGCTATTATTCCACTTTCAACATCCAATGGAATTCTGGGGTTTAGGGAGGGGCATTTAGGTTTCTCAGCCAGAGAGCTCTTTGGCCTCAGTAAACTACAAACCCCAGAATTCCACAGGATGTTGAAAGTGGAATAGTAGCACTTTAACAGTGTAGAGTGGAAATGGCCATAGAGAAATCAAAGTGGTGATGGGATGGAGGTAGGCTTGGAGGATCATGGCTCTTAAGAGACCTAAAACTTACTCATGGGGGAAGAAAGGAAAGATTTTAGAAAAGACTGTTCTTTTCTGGTCATTAGCAAATATGGATTCGTGATATCTGAATGTTTAAAAGTGTAAGAATCTGTGAACTGTTCAAATATTTTTTTACGAAGCATTCTCCACTGTGGCAGGGAGGGAAAATATGTCCCATTTGTATGAAGAAGGCTCCTCCTGAAATATTAGTAAGATAAGATAATTGTGCAATTGTGGGTAACAGTATAAGAATCTCAACATTTGCTCTAATTAATGTTATTACTCTGTGCTCTCTAACTGCAATAAACTTGTCACTCGGAAAATTACAAGCGTTCAAGATTCAATGATATTAATGCTAAAAAGTGATGCCCAGTTTATTGGGCTGGCATGAAAGAGCGATCAATGAATTTTGTGATAACTATGGATGTGTGAACTGGTCTGTAATTAAGATTTGATTAATCTCTAAAACTCAGTTTAACTTAGATTAGACCAGCATCGATTTGTATTTCTTCACAATTACAGTCTTGGTATAGCAAACTTCCCAGGTCATTATAGAGCTGATTATCAGACCCAGGAAGGAGAAAGGGGGAGTAAATATATTGAAAGCAAGTGCTGCCACACTGTTCAAAGCATGCAATTGCACATGAAGGATAGAGCAACTAAGTGGGAAAAGAGACAATATAAAAACAGATCACAACAAATTCCCATGTTGATGTACAAACATGATTTTATGACAGACATGGGAATAACGGGCACACCCAGCAATGAACCAAGATGCTGGTTAAGGGAGAGATCCTCCTGTCAGGTGATGGTGTCCATTTCAGTGGGATGGTGGACAGAGTTCCCAGATGGCAGGGCCTGGCCTGAGTTTTAGGGTCGGGCCCCTCTTCTCCACTCCGCAGGGAAAGAGAGGGGAGTGCCACCTTGAACTGTATGTGCGTCCTTCATCTGTTAGTCTTTGTGTGTTTCTGATTTGAATGTTCACCATTTTATTTGAATAATGTCCTCTGGCAACTGTAGTTGGTGCTTGATATATTGTGCTTCATGACTTCACCAAAAGTTGTCTACAGCATCACCCTTGAAACACAGAACTGTGGACTCACAGACTTTGAAGTGACCCCTCCAAGGGTCATCCAGTCCAACCTTCTGATAATGAAGAAATGTATTGATAAAGCACCCCTGAGAGGAGGACATCCAACCTCAGCTTTTAAATCTGCAATAAAAGAGCTTGGAAGCACTTAATTCTGCAACTTGTTACCTGAGTAATTAATGTTACTTTTCAAAAGTATAGCTCATTGTCTCACTCTTTAACTTTTTTGATATTTTTCTGTTCCTTTGCTTTCTAAGAGTACTGAGAAGAAAAGAACATTAAAGATGGGAAAATCATCTCCAAATGTCCCAGGAAATGCTTAGAAATGCCTTTAAAATTGCTTTTAGAAAATAGAAGGTGTTCCTAATGACACATCCTTGCAAAGCAATATTGTTACCACTCATTACATAACTGTTGAAATACAACTTTGTTCTACTTTTGTTACCCCCTCAAAGAAAACTTGCTGAATGCGGTGCACTTTTGTAGGGGGTGAGTTTGTGAGAATTCACACAATCCTGACTCCTCATTCCCACTACATACTCTGCAAAAGAGGCAGGTAGGGTTGCACCAGCTTTGGGTGGGGGTGCTGGCAGGAGAACTTTCCTCCAGCTGAAGCCAATTGCAGGTGGTGGCTTCCATGTCATTATGTCACTGAATCCACCCTGAGCTTTAGTGTAAAATCTAAAGGGACCAAACCTCAAAATAGATTCAGCACCTTGGAAAGCTCCTCTAAAGCTCAGAGTAAAACCCAGAATGGTTTCACCATCCTTACAACATTAAAACCACAAGCTGTCATTGCTTTCTATGCAGGAGATTTCGATTGAGGTTCATCAGGCAGCTCATTTGTGGTTCTTAGGCATCACTGATCCACTGATGTGGAAGCCCCCAGCTGCCATTATGGAAAGGAGAAAACATTCAAACCTTTTTGAATGTGTATAATGTGCTGGCAGTGTAGTTGTTCCATCATAGATTTGTTGTTTTCTGTCTCCTTCCCTCCTATCTCTATCTCATACTAAAAATGCTCCGTCAGTCATTTGTATTGCCTTTCTCTCCAGAGTCAGGTAGGCTAAACCAGTTTTTGTTGATATTATTTTCCATGGTTGATTCCCCCCCCCCCCCGCATTGCCTTATTATTACTCTTTCACTTTATAAGAGGAAACATTTTAAAAAGGGCAGACCTGCTCCAGGCAGTACATCAGAGTGGAACAGGAATATTCATCCGTCTGTCTGTTCTTCCTTCCCTTCTTCCTTTTATCCTGGAATACAATAAAGCTGAATGTAACAATGGTGCATCTAGATCATCCTTCATGCTGTAAAATGGGGGTGAGGAACCCACAAATTCTCCAGCTGCCTGTTAACTTCCATCAAGTTGATTTCAATTTACAGTTACCCTATGAAGGAGACGCCTTCACCCTGTCATCAGCCGCCCTTCTTGCAGAATCAGGGTCATGGCTTCTTTGATTGAGTCTATCCATCTGTAATGCAGTCTTCCTCTTTTCCTACTGCCTTCCAAATTATCAAAAATTATTGCCTTTTCTAGTGAGTCATGTCTTCTCATGCTATGGCCAAAACATGACAGCCTCAGTTTAATCATCTTGGCTTCTAGGTAGTTCAGCCTTGATTTGCTCTAGGACCCATTCATTTGTCTTTTTAGTAATCCAAGCTATCTATAGGATTCTTCCCCAGCACCACATTTCAAAGGAGTCGACCTTCCTCTCATTCCCTTGCCTTTTCCCGGGCCCCGAGAAGGAAGGCACATGCACTGGGACAAAAAGCAAGGAAATGGGAGGCGGGAACCCTAGAAGGTAATGGGAGGGAGAGCACGAGGGGAGTTATTCTCTGTTTTTCCACTTTTGCAAGGGTTCTGTGCCCCAAACCCATGCAAAAGTGGAAGGACCACTGTTGCAGCTGCAGCAGTTCCATTGAGTGGCAAATCAACGGTTATTTAAATTGCATTGATTCAATGCTTCCGATAGGCAATCTCAAGAGTTCTCTTTGCTCGATAAGGGAACAAAACAAAGTAAACATGCCTGAACTTTTCAGGATATTTTACTACAAAATTGCTATGTCAAAAGGAAGAGCCAAACAGCCGTGGGTGTAGTACTGCAGTGCTATCCAGAAAGCCACCAGAGACTTTAAAGAATAGGAGTTCCTTGCTTTTTCAGTGGCCAGTCCTTGCAGGGATCATATTGCAAACAGCAGCATATTTTGCACCGTTTACAGTCCATCGCTGGGGGAAGATGAAAGCCCATCAAATGGCCAGAAATACAGCAGTTTGACAGGAGATGTAATACTACACAAACGATTCCATAAGGGCTGCAGAAAGTTCTCACAGTCAGAGACTGTTATAAAACCACAGCCTGAAAAGCAAGGTTGGGTTTCTTTTGTTGTTGTTCTTTGCTAATTTTCTTTTCCTCTCCTAGAACTGTCAGCCACTTATCAACATTTTTCATGTGATTAATCTACTGCCTATTAACCAATAGACTGATTCATTCATCAGTTAAATACAAATCATTGCACCCGCTACCTAAAAGCCGTTCTAAGAGAGCTTTTTATGATTAAGTTGCATGCTACTATTCAGAAGAATAGGGACATTCATTAATATTTGCGCTGTCAACCGTAATATTAATAAGTGACCCAAAAAGCTTGAGTTTAGATGTTGTCTTCAAGGGCAGACCCATAGGGAGTACGTTGTAGTAGTCTAGATCAAACATTACCAGATCATGAACTGCTGTCTCTAGTTTATCCTGATCCAAGAACAATCATACCTGTTGAGCCAGCTGAAGTTAGCTGAAAGCGCTCTGCCTTCAATGACAAAGATGAGCCTAAAAGATCCCTAAATTCACTGTATCATGCTCCTCCATGGGGTTTGCACCTCAATCCAGGAAAGGTCACTTACTTCATTTCCACTAATAAATAGAGCGTTTATCTTGCCAGGATTCAGTGTCAGTATAATTATGCATGCTTATGGGGAATCAAGCTCACTCCAAGATTAGGATGGGCATAAAAATTGTCAGGAGCTGTTGTATCTGTATGTAGCTTCCCCTGCTGGTGAGTCACTGAACTACAAGTGGTAACTACTCAGTAAAGTACCTTCAGGCCTTCAACAGACTCCACCCACCCAGGTTGGCAATTGGATCCTCTTGGACAGGAAAGGTTGTAAAAGGGCTTCCGGTGGCAGTTGACCTTTTCCTGAATAACACCTTCTTACTCAGCCCTGGGGTCTTTGGTCCTTCCTAATGTCTTGATCCATGGCTCTCACTTCTTGGCTTCTCTCTCCTCTCAGACCTCTGTTCATTAAGGCTGGCCCAGTTTGCTACCTGAGATGCAGAATACAATTATGCCCTCTCCAATTCTATTCACAAATTCAGCTGGTCCAGGAGTTGACTCTTTACTAGATTGAAAGCATTCCAACTACGGATGAGGTAACAAAAAGTTGTTAATGAGGAAGAGAAGATAAGCAAGGAGAGGCTGCAGTAGGTTGCTTTTGCCTGAGCTTACTGGGAAGGGCAAGATTTTGTCCGTTCTGTTTCCCCCGTGCTGAATTAACTGAGTGGAAAATACTTTTGCACTTTGAACTTAGTTTGTAGAAAGTGAAACAATCTGTCCTGAGGACGGTGACCAAAATGGTGAAAGGTCTGGAAACCGTGCCCTATGAAGAGCATCTCAGGGAGTTGGGTATGTTTAGTCTACAGAAGAGAAGATTAAGAGGAGACGTTATACCCATGTTTAAATATTTGAAGGGATGTCCTATGGAAGAGGAGCACGCTTGTTTTCTGCTGCTCCAGAGACTAGGACAAGGAGCAATAGATTCAAGCTGCAGGAAAGGAGATTCCACCTGAACCTCAGGAAGAACTTCCTAATGGCCAGAGCTGTCCGGCAGTGGAATATGCTGCCTTGGGGGTGGCGCAGTGCCCTTCTTTGGAGGTTTTTAAGGAGAGGCTGAATGGCCATCTGTTGAGAATGCTTTCATGTGGGTTCCTGCATAGCAGGGGGCTGGACTGGATGGCCCCTGTGGTCTCTTCCAACCCTATGATTCTATGATGACAAAGAGAAAAAACAGGAGGAGGAGATAAAAACCGAGGCATTTTAAAAGCAGTTGAAAAAGTGGGATGGCTTAGGAATGTTTGGGAATGTCTCTGTCAAATTGGGTCAGTTGGAGGGTAGGGCATCCTTATCCACACCTAAAGGCAACAGAGTAGCTCAGGGTTTGCAGGGCAGGTGGTGTAACACACAGCTCTTTCCTCCCAAACCTTCCTGCTCCCTCTAGTTTGGTAACTACCCCAGGTGCCTAATGATAGGGCCAGCACAGAGGTTGGAAGTAATGATTTACATGAGCAACATAAAATATTAAAATTATTTTTCATTGTTTTACATTGTCCTTTGTATAATAAGATAAGAGGGAGATTTCTGAGCCAGATCCTTGTAAGATTTTCAGGGTCCAAAGAGAAATGTATCAATTACTTACTGGCAGATATACTCCCGTATTCTACTATCAAGTGGCTATTTTTACTTTTCTCTCTCTCTCTTAAAATTGGAAAGAGAGTGGTACCTGCTGTCTCTTTGAACAAATTGTAGTAGGTAATTTACTTTTAATATGGGGGTTCTTATCATGTGTTCTAACCACAATTTTGTAATTTCTATCTATAATTATTTTGATGTTGCTCTTTCAGTGGCCATGTGTAAGTTTTTATATCAAGAGATGGAGTTACAATATTAAACTTATTTACTTTCATGATTTAACAATTAAATTGTTACCCTCCCTCTTTTTTTTGTAACAAGGATGTAACAAAGTCACATTTCAAAAGTAATATGTGTGCGAATGAATTTATTACTGAAAAGATCAACATTTCCCCCTTACTCTTAAGTATTACTTTTGAAATGCGTTTTTAGAGGCCATCTGACAAAGACAGTTCAGGTTTTAGGCTGTTCTCTAAGCTATCTCAAGTCTTTTTGTAAGTTACAAAAAGGTGCAAGCAACACAGTAGTATATGAGACTCTTCTGGCAGAGATCTTATATCAAGGAGGCAGAGTGTAGCTTTCTACTCAGAGTTACATGACAGTTGTGCATTTATGAATTGTAACACTTCACAACTGAATGTGCAAGCCAAATGCGCAATGCACAATTGTATTATATGCTACACATTTGCATGTGCAAGGCAACTTGCATCCCACATGCAACCTTTTTTTTTTTTTTTTTTTTACAACCTTCAGTGGAACATGGACCTCTGCTATGAATGCACACTGAAGTTGCTAACAGGATGCTAGCCTTTTAATGGACAATGAGCAATGAAAACAACTCACTTATCCAACAATAAAATATGTAAAGGGAACAAACTACTTTTAAATAAGGTAACATTTCAAGATATGGGCCCCACCCTGCTACCCAAGGAACAGCCCTAACTAAACAGCACTCTTGGCCAAGCTTGCCTTTCTAACTCACTTCTCTTTTTATGAGTGGCCACTACAGGCTCCAGTGTTGTTGTTGTTGTTGTTGGGGTAAATCTGCTCTGGGTTCTAATCCAAACTTTAATTTCTCTATTCAACATTCGTTTCGCATTTGGACCACTCCTTTAAAATTACAACTAGAGCCCAGAGCAAATTCAGTGCCCCGGTGACATGGCAGCCACTAGCTACCACTCCTTTCTACCATAGGAAGTTTGTGACTAAATTCCCACTGCCCTCATAGCTCATTCATAGTTCTAAGGCATCTAGGATTGTGATATTATGAGGGACAATAGGTATCTTCACTCCTTTAGGCTCCCTTGGCTTTAGAGTTGCGAGATCAGGATCATCCAGGCCTGGAGGTTTCTGGGCCAAAATCTGAGACCTAAGGATGCCCCCTGTGATGTCTTCAAGTGTTATGCATTAAGTGTCAACCATGGTTGCTCACAGCTCATCATTCAAATACACGTGCTTGCTGTTGCCTGCCTTCAAGTCATTTCTGAGTTATGGTGATCCTAAGGTGAACCTATCACGTGGGCCATTTCTGCACTATACTGTTCTACTACTATTATTCCATTTTCTTTCTTTTTTTAATTATCGTTTTTATACAAAACATAAATTCTTTAAAACAGTTTTTTCAATCAGTATTTACACATGTAGATTTAGTGTATTTTCTTTATCTTCCAGTGTTTTCACCTAAAATCTTAGTATTTTCTTAGATATTATCATTTATCAACGTACTTCTACAATTGTCTTTAAATATCATTCGCTCCAGAGCCTTAACTTGTAAGTAATCTTTTTAGCAACTTTAATGTATATTTTCTTAAAACCCCTCAAATGTAATAATGTATTTTCCCCCTATTATCACGTTCTAAAAAAAGTCCATTATATGTTTGTTATATGTATCAATTTTTCAATCATTGTATTGGAGGTAATTGTCTATTGGAGCCCATTCGTTTTTTATATTTTCTTCCGTTTGATTTCTTACTTTTTGTGATAGTACCTCTGCTGTTTTCATCTCCAGTAGGCTTTGTGTCCATTGCTCAATTTTGGGAACATCTTCATTTTTCCATAATTTTATGTATTCCATTCTTGCTGTTGTTGTCATATAAAGTGGAATTCTCCAGTTTTTCTTATTTATCTTTCAACATTTCTGGGGTTAGTAGTTTAGCTGAGAATTCTAAATGCCCCTCACTAAACTGCAAACCGCAGGATGCCACAGGATGTTGAAAGTGGACTAATAACACTAGAACAGTGTAGTGCAGACATGACCATGGTTTTCTGGGGGCTGAGAGTATCTGATGTGCCCAAGGGTGCCCAGTGGGTTTCCATGGCTGAGCGGGGAAATGCACCCAGGGTCATAGTCCAATGTTCAAACCACTACACTATGCTGGCTCTGAAACACACATGCAGAGAACTTATTTTCTCATTTGGAAGTTAAAACAGAAACCTTAGCTAAAGCGGCTGTTCCTAGATCAAGGTGAGAGGAATGAGAACTTCTCACTTATTTAGGGAGCCAGGATAAGGCACATATAATCTAGCCTATTTGCTTCTAACCAGAAGACAGATGTGTCAGAAAAGGTTGGACCAAACCTCAAGAAAAATACTTTGTGATGTAAGTGTAAATGTCATGTTGCTTTAATTGTTAAGTGCACCTGTGGGAAGGAATGTGGCTCGAGCTAGTTTGTGCTGAATCATGCTGATGAGCACCAGGTGCAGACAATGCAAGGGTTGGCCAGGATTGGCTAGGTGTCTGTATAAAGGTAGCACAATCCCAGCCAACAGCTGTATATGTTGCCTGATACATGTTGCTGGAGGCTCTGCCAGAAAGAGCAAGCTAGATATGCTGGATTGCCATCTGGGCATTGTATATATTTTGTAACAAAGAATAAAGAACCTCCATATTGGAAGATTACAAGCTGAGTGGGTGAGTGTTACTGGCTTAGTGCATTTGCTGCTAAAGGTGTTCTCTGCAGCTTGGCATGCTTTGACAGCTGTGCGGAGCTATCTCTGCTTATCTATATAGAGTTTTTCTTGGCCAGCTTTTCTTTATTTTTCCCCTCACTCTCGGGACAGGATGCAGAGCAGTATAGAGAGTGAACCCTGGAACACCAACAAGTCTAAGGGAAGGAGGAAGTCAATATTTATGTAGACTTCCTGGAGAGTTGTTGCAAGTTGCAGGAAGAAATCAAACAAGCCCTAGAAAGTATAGCAAGCTATTGGCCTCCTAGGTGAGCTGGAGGTTTGCATCTGGCCCTTTCCTCTTGCCTGGAGCTAAGACCACCAAATCTATAGAATTTGTACCCTTGTCTCCTTCCTGGAGATGACATATGAACACTGGAGACTGAGGGTCAGGCCCTGAAATCTGGCACGCTTACTTAGCAAGAAATTTCTTGTTAACTTCTCTTCCAAGCTAGTGAATTCTCATGACAGGATGGAATTTGAGCTTGGTGTTTAACTCAATGTTGGTTTTTAAGAGGTATCGCAAGCCAGAATTATTAGAATATAAAATGCCAGCTCTATTAGGCCACCCTTTTTGAAATGAAATCATAAATGTCTTTTGGAGTGTTAAAAAGATTTTACAAGAATCCGAAGGATACAGCCTGTTCATTTTGGCATCTCTGTAAAAAGGCTGTGTTAAAAAGAATGAATAGCTCCCTGAGGGAGTTCCTGAATGGGATCTCTTTCTTGTGGAGAGCTCTATTAAAATATGATGTATTCTCAAAATCTGGGCCTTTGCAAGTCTCTCTGTGTGACTGTGAGAAGCATTCCTGAGAACCCTCAGAAAGAGAGGCAAGGATTCAATTACAGTAGAAACACAGGCAGTACAGAAGGGCTGAATCTCTCTCTGTGGCTGTCTTTGGATGTCTTTGCCCAACTGGCTGAGGACCGAGACAGACCGTGCCTAACTTACTCTTCTTCAGCCCATACCCTCCGACTGTCATGATTCATCCAAGACAGGCCCAATCAGTCCTCTACCATCTCATTTTCTCAGCTGCCTTTCACATGTCCCATTTTTTCCTGTCCTCCTCCCATTTTCTCCCATGTGTCCCTATTTTCACCTGTGAAATGTTAGAGGGCATATCAGCCTGACATTAGAACATGGCTTCCTCAAAAGACAAAAGAGCCAACAGGGCTCTTGTGCTTCAGTCTGAGGTATGTTGGGCCTCTGTACTAGCAACCACTTTTAGGCCTGCCAGTTCAGAAGCATCCCTGACCTTGTTGTTGCTTTCCCAGTATGATTTCAGGACCAAGCACAAGATCTAAGGACAGTCCTTAGTGATGTTTGAGAGACTGAGAAGAGAGGGGAAGTGAAGGTCAGACCCTTTCTGCACGAGGCGAGGGAATCGCTCCGTGCCGTTACCTACCGCTTCTTTTGGGGTCCGAAGCAACGCGGGCTGTCCCTGAAGCCCTTCCGCAGGGCTCCTCCTTGGTCCAGGGTGAATCGGAGCAGTGCGAGGTCTAGATCCGCACTGCTCCGGCTTCCAAAACGGCAGCTTCCAGTTGGTCATGGGTCCCGACCAACCACTGAAACTTGCCACGCCTAAAGCCCGCCCTCTGCAGAGCGCAGGCTCGCATTGGTGCAAGCCTGCAAATCTACACAATGGAGCAGGAACGCAATGGAGCGTTCCAGGAAAATAAAGACCTGTTTTTTGCGGTCTTTAGAAAACACGCTGGAGGACCACTTGGGGTCGTTTTGGAGCGGACTGAGGTGTGGATCTCCGGTAAGTAGTCCACTCCTAGTCCACTCCAAGGTGCATACGACCTCCGTGAGAGGACGCACTGCCCTGTTCTACTTGCCTGGTGTGGAAGGGGCCTCAGTCTTCGAAAACCTGCAACAGGTACAGCAATATACAGTAATGGCTATACATCCACACACACTGTTTCCAAGCCCTTCTTCCCACCCTGAGATTCTGCCCCTTTGCCCTGAGGATCACAGACAGGTATGCTCCCCTCCACATCTGACCAGCTCCCTATGGAGGGGAGCATAAGCAACATGCGTCTGCCTTCTGCAGCGTAGCCAAGCTCTTTCCCATGCTGTGCTGGGGAAGGAAGCACCTCCATCGTGTTTCTGGCCCTTCCACATGGCAAGTAAGTAGAGGAGCATCGTGCAATTGTGGGCACTTAACGGATATAATCCATTAAGTGAATATCCCGTTGTTACTCCGAGGGAGAAACCCTATTCTGGGGTTACAATTTTGATATTAAAATATGATTCTGTGTGCCAGAGAGGTCCCCCGAAGGGGCACACAGGCAGGCATGGTCAAAAGACTGAAAACCAGGTCAGGCCAGTAAAATCCCCAGTCATGTAGCCCCAGGAGACCTCAAGATGTGTAAACCCACAATAAACAAAGGGTCCACAGCCCCGAGATGCTGACTTGAAGGGATTAGCGTGTCTGCCCCAACTTGAGCAAATATTCCATCAGGCAAGGACCATTTACATGAAGTCACACCACAAAACACAGTCGAAGATCCTGAGACTTTGGCAACACCTTGCAATCCCATCACACAAAGGAAATTACCAGTGTGGAGCTTCGTGCCCACTGCAACACCCATTGTTTTCCCTGGGAAAGGATTAGTCCTCTAGGTACTTTTCCCCCTACAAATAGTCTCAGTTTTTGAGCAGTTCTTTGGATCACCCCCGGTCATCCCAGCAGACCATTGCTCCACCCGTTGAGTGATCCCCTCGGCCCTCTCCATGCTAAGCCCCACTTCTCCGCTGTTTTTCCCGGACCAAGACTTCAGGACAAAGGTGCAGTATCACCCCAGCTACACCCCTTCGATATTCCCCTATGCAGTTTCCTCTCTTTTGCTCCTTAATAGGTCCTGAGTGTGTGTGTGTGTGTGTGTGTGTGTGTGTGTGTGTGTGTGTGTGTGATTGCTTTGCTGTGTGAGATTTTCATTCAATAAAATCATTTATTGGACATTTTTGTTTGGTTTTTGGCTTGGCCTGACCCTGTAAACACTGGGTAAAAAGACTCCGCTAGGTTACCCTGCCTCTCGCATTGCTATTGCTTGTGCTCTGGCTAGTTTCCGTTTCCCATCACGTGGAGCACATTGAGGTGTCCCCCAAGGGGACCCCAGAAATCAGGGTAACACCGTGATCGTGATGCATGAGGATGGGATGGCAGTGGGACCACAATGACGACATGTGAATACACACCCTGAGGATTGCTGCCACCCATCCCCATAGTGGGACTGCAACGCCATGCGGAAATGGCCATAGTGTCAGAGCTTTTAGAAGTTAACATTTTTAGTCTCCAGCTCCCAGGAACCCTCAACCAGCGAGGCCAGGCAGTGGGAGTTACAATTCAAAAACCTAACTTTTCCAGCCTTCAGAGTCAGTTCAGGCCCACTGACGAAACCCAGCCCCAACTTCGCCACTTCCCTCAGTGGCATGAATAGTGCAGGCCATAGAGAAAGTTTAGACTGGGATTGGCCTTTGAAAAAAGCAGTCACCCTTCCATGTTCCAAGAAGGCGGAACAGTTCCCTAGCACTGTGCCTCTTCTTTGTGTTCCCCTATTGTCTCTCCTAAGCAGTCCGGTAAACCTCGGTTTCAGAGCTTTGCCATGCCCTATTCATAAGAAAATCTTCGTTAAACAATGGGACAGTGCTGGCTTAGGGAACATGTCAGGGGTGTTGATCTGTGAAGAAAACTGGCCAGTTTTGTCCATGTAGTATATAAAAGCGAAGGACAGTGCAAAGAGGAAGATAAAAATGGGTAAGGGAAAAAAAACAGGAAAAATTGGAGAGGGAAGGAAAAGAAATCAATTCTGTAGCAGAAATATGTGCCATCGTTCACATGAAGCCTTCTGAAATCTGATTTTAGTTGGGAGGGATGTACATTTCAATCAAATAATATAATAACTGGAGATGAGAGAAGCTTTAGGGCTGACAAAGCAATAGATCCCCCTTTTTCTCTTTCCTTCTTTCTTTCTCTCGTGTGTGAAATTAAATAGATATTTTTAAATGCTCTGAGGTGTTGGAATTTTATTTTGCTCCCAGCCCAAAATTTGTTTGCTATGCCTTTTCTCCACTGATTTAGTGCAGCATGCCTATCTCTTCTCCTCTACATTTTATTCTTACAACAACCATGTGAGATGGGTCAGACCAAGACCATTTCCACACTAGACTGTTATGGTGCTATTATTCCAAAGGCTCCTCCCTAAATTGCAAACCCCAGGAATCCATAGGATGTGGAGTAATAGCACCATAACAGTCTAGTGCAGAAATGGCCCAAGAGATAGAATGACAGGCTTGATTCCCTGGTGAGTTTTGTGACCCCGTGGGGCTTGAACCTGGATTTCCCAAGTTCTAATTCAGTTCTCTAACCACTAGACCACACTGCCCTACACTTGCAAAGGGGTGGGAAATCAGCAGTCATCTGAAGGCAAGGTGCATATGCTTCTTGTGTGCTTGTTTGTTTCAAAACAGAATGCATTCCCAATAACTGATTCTTCTCCAAAAAGAAGATGTGGGATGGGAGGGTGTTCTGGAAGCTGTATTTCATTCTTTCTGAAATTGCTGCTGCTGTTCTATGTGGATAAGGGATCTATATTTAACTACAATGCCACATGTTCTGGTAACCTCTCACTTGAATTTACACAGGAGTGCTCCTCGAAGATGATCCAATACAAAGTACAATGGCCAAGCTATTGACAGGGAAGTTGTCAAGACTTGTTTAACACAGTGTTGAAAGAACATTTCTGGGCCAAATTCAAGATGTTGGTGCTGACCAAAAGAGCCATAGGCCATTTCCACACTAGACTGTTATAGTGCTATAGTGCTATTATTCCACTTTCAACATCCTATGGTATCCTGGGATTTGCAGTTTAAGGAGGGGCCTCAAAGTGCGGAAATGGCCATAGTGTAACCATTTCACACAGGCCTAAAACATAGGCCATTTCCACCCTACCCTGCTATAGTGCTATTATTCCACTTTCAACATCTTGTGGAATTGTGGGGTTTGCAGTTTAGGGAGGGGCCTTTAGAATTCTTAGCCAGAGAGTTCTTTGGCCTTAGTTAACTACAAACCCCAGAATTCCACAGGATGTTGAAAGTGGAATAATAGCATTACAACACTGTAGTGCAGAAATGGCCATATTGTTAATCCCAGTTAGAGGAGAACCACTGAAGTTTTTGGATTCGCCTACATGTTACACTTTTGGAACTCTTGAGTATGCAACCATGAACTGAATGCATCTGTTGTACAATGGCCAAAAAGAGCAACTGTATAGGTAAGGCAACTTACACAGGTACATGACACAACAGGATTCCAGCCCACATGTTCATGGTGTCTGCACAAGGTGGAGTTTAAGCTCTCCTTCACACTCCACAATTATAACACTTTGATGTCACTTTAATTCCCATGACACAGCCTTACAGAGTTCTGGGATTTGTAGTTGTGGGAGGTATTTAGAACTCTCTGCAAGAGGGCTCTAGGTACTTCATCAAACTACAGATCTCAGGATTCCATAGGAAGCACTCATGGCAGTTAAAGTGGGATCAAAGTGCTATAACTGTGTAACGTGAAAGAGATTAAAGGGCACAGCTGCACACAAGCCAGCTGGTGAGTTGGCAACCCTCCATGAATTGCTGTAAGGCATCCTAGATGAATGCATAGCTTGTAGGCCTCCTTGGAGGCGCAACTACAGTTTACCCTCTTGAGATAAATGCGGAGCATATCTTCTGTAGCAACGGAGGGCCCTTGGCCACATCAGGCAAAGAGTTTTGAATATGGGGTTGGGGCTGTGAGGGAGAAAACCATCCAGCTCTTTTTCTCAGCAGGAGCTTTCCTGGAATTTATACTGTCCCTTTAACCAAATCCCTTAATATTTAATATCATGCTAGGATGAAGTTTGATTTTTATAGTAAAAAAAAAGTCAATTTCCACAGATGATTGAGTTTGGTTTAATGGCAAGCCGTTTCGTTGTATTGAAAGCCATATAAACAGATCAACCTATTTACTAACATTTTTAAAAAGAGAGAGAATTTTTATGCTGAAACATTTTTCTTTTTTGTACATGAAAAAAAAACAACCTGAAAACCAACTCAGATGGCTAGGTTTCTTTTATGTTCTTCTCAAAATGACAGATTTATCATAGTCTGTAAAAACAAGCTTCTGGATCTGGCAGTGATGAGAATTTAAAAGTCAGCTGAGCCAAGCTCTCAGAAGTTTCCCATAATTAACAATCAGCTACTCACTGTCTATTCTATTAGGGATTTTTTCCTCCTTGCATGCCACACTTAATAGGAGTGTAATGGTCATATCTTCAGAGCCCAATGGAATCTTGTCATCATACAAATCTGGTCTCACCACCATCCCAGCCTTGCCTGGTGAGGACATGAGAGAAGTCTTCAAGATAGAGGGCATTTCCGCCCTATATTCTTATAGTGCTATTGTTCCACTTTCACCATCCTATGGAATCCTGGGTTTTGCAGTTTAAGGAGAGGCCTTTAGAATTCTCAGCCAGAAAGTTCTTTGGCCTGAGTAAACTACAAACCCTAGAATTCCATAGGATGTTGAAAGTGGAATAATAGCACTAGAACTGCAGAAAGGCCCAAGAATTCATTTTACCAGGAGGTCTGGCTGGCTCCCTCCCTGCTGTCTTTGTGCCAGGAGATAAAGACCTTCGTATTTAAGGATGTGGCAGATAACACTTTTTTCAGTGGTGATACGGTGTTTTTATTTTATTTTATTCTTCTTTTAAGTATCTTCTAATGCTGTTTTAAACTGTTTTTAACTTGTGTTTTTAAAACAGAAATTTAGTTTAGTTTAATCGTGTTTTAAACTCTTTCATACGAAAATTTTGTTCTTGTTTTCTTAACTAGCATTGTGCTTTGAAAATGTTGCAAGCCACCATGTTGGGAGAAAGGTTGGATTCATACTAAACAAACGTGTAAAAAAATAGTTTTGTGTATGGATTCATTGAGGTCTCTTTGATAATACATAGCCATCACACTGTGATACCACTTTATTTGCCACGG
The DNA here is from genome assembly GCA_030412105.1 of Cyclura pinguis. Taxonomy (NCBI): domain Eukaryota; kingdom Metazoa; phylum Chordata; class Lepidosauria; order Squamata; family Iguanidae; genus Cyclura; species Cyclura pinguis. The sequence continues at coordinate 130,298,307 of CM059604.1, read as the reverse complement.
TGCCATCCTATGAAATCCTGGGTTTAGTAGTTTCATAAAGTATTTAGCATTCTGCTCTAGAGAACTCTAGTGCCTTACTAAACTACAAATCCCAGGACTCCATAGCATGCGGCCATGGTAGCTAAAGTGGGATCCAAAATACTGTCACTGTGTAGTGTGTGAAACAGACCTGAGAGAGATACAGCGTTATTTCTTCTGTGTGAGTATTTACTCTTGATTCCTTCCTTCTTTCACTAATACACAGACTGTCGTGTGTTTTACTTGTTATCACAGAGCCCTGCGAAGTGCGTAGTGATGACATCAAGCAGCTGGTTTCCATATTATCTCACTTGTGCTATGCATAAGATAGATCATTTGCTTTGGAGGGTTGCAGGTACATTTGGAATTTCACAGCAGAAAAGTATTGACGCCGTGTTAAGTATGTGCTCATAGATAGCCATTGTTTTGGTGGTGTGTCCGTCATAAAGCATAAGGGAGTGTAGAACAAGTATTCTCCTGTTATCCTGTCCTCGTATACCTGTGCCTCAAAATCAATGCAGACCAAAGACGCTAAAGGAAGAGCACATGTACAATACTCTTGGGTTATATAATACTAACTTTTAAATGGGGGTGAAGAAAGTGTGAATGGCACAGGATACTGCAGCCCCAAACCTTTCTTTTGTGGCTCCCAAGCTCTCTGCAACACTTCCGAAAACCACCAGACGTAGCATACAGTTTTGATTCCCCTCTACCCAGAAAAAAGGATCCCCTACATGTTCCAAAATGGTAAACCAAAACTTTTAGAGTGCGGGGTTTACCTTTTATCTCTCTCCCTGACTTTCCTCGAAACCTCAGAAGTTGGAAAGCAGAAGTAAGGTTCCTGTCACTTCCAGGCTGAATTTTGGAATGACTGGATGATTTTCACCTGAGATTGTGATTCCGTGGCCTCCTGGAAAGGTGCAGGGGTGAATACTGGACTTCACTACAGTTGCTGTTCCTGTTTTTTGAGTGAACGTTGCAAATAAGGAGAAAGTCTTTGCAAGGATTTACATTTTTCTAAGGATGGGATGAATCCAGAATTTTCCAAATCCAAATCTGAATCCCTGAAAGGTTCTTGGAATCCATGAATCTTGAATCTTTCAAATCCTTCTTTAAAAAAGGGTTTAAAAAGCAAGGGAAAGAAAGAACTTCTACTGAAAAGTGTTTTTGAACTAGAATTTGACATCCTTGTTTAATGAAAAACAAATTTAAAAATAGTTTTCAGTTCAGGAAAACATATCCATACTTCTTATTAAGAAGATATAAATGCAATTGACATGTTCATCTACTGCATGAAGTATATAACGCAAGGTGGCACTCCCCACCATTTTTTGCGGCCCGCCCCAGGCAGGATCGGCCTGCAACCAGCAGCAGAAGAGCAGCCACTACCTTTTGCCACCTGCCCGGGCAGGATTGGTTCCTCAGCCGGCGGGAGCAGAGCGGAGAGTGCTAGATCGCGCTCTCTGCCTCCTTTTGTCACCCACCCCAGGCAGGATCGGGCCCATGGCTGGTGGGAGCAGAGCGGGGAGTGCGAGATCACGCTCTCCGCCATTTTTGCCACCTGCCCCAGGCAGGATCGGGCCCGCAGCTGGTGGGAGAAGCGCGGGGAGCATGAGATCTCTTTCCTTGCCATCTTCTCTCCCCCGTCCGAGGCAGGATTCGAGAGATTCGATTCGCCCATTTTGGCGGGGGGATTCGGATCCCCAAATCTCGAATCCTTGCCCAGGATGTGAGAATTCGGTTGGCCTGTCCCTACATTTTTCTAGACAGGTAACTGCAGTCCTTCCCCCAATTATATAAATATATCAGAAAATGGATACTGGGCATGTATCATATGTATATGTATATGTGTGTGTATACCCCAAGTTCTGTGCATCTGCAAGGCACCTTTGCAGAACTTAACTGAAGGAGTGTTCCATAGTATCTTTTTACTTCTAAACTCTGAACAATAGCAGTGACACAGCACAATCTATATTAATTGCACAATCCAAAATTTACTTTGAAACATCAGTAAGTCTGTTCGTGGATCCTGTAGGGTCGTCTGCAATTTAGTCTTTGTAGTTTGGCATATGCAAAACTAAAATGGCATGGCATATCCCTGATTAAAAGTTACCATTTGTTTAGTATGGACGCTTGAGAGCCAAACTTAAATATGCTTTGACACATCTTCTCTTTGAGTTTCATCACACAAGCCTGAGAGAAAATTGACCTAAAAGGGGAAAAGCAATTTTACGCTTAGAACACTCTTCTGACCAAATATGGCATTTTTTAATTAAATCCCCCATGCAAAGTGACTGCCTCTTTCTTGTTTGGAGACTAATTGATATCAAAGCTATCCTTACAAATCAATATTTTTTTTTCTGTCAAGAGAGAGGGTGGAAGGAAAGAGAATGAAAATGTCCGCTTTCATCAGCCAAATTCTGTAAACAATTGTATCAGACCTGATTTTAGTTTTTAATTTTGGAAGCGAGATCCTGCTTAACTTAAAGAGAATATACAGCCTAAATGTGTGGAAACCATTACAGAAATGAGTTGCTCATTCACTCAGTGGTAGCAGGTAGAATCCATGTGAGAGAGACAATGAATCTGTTCTAAATCTTAATCCAGACTTTAAAGAAACTATCCAAGATGCTGAACTTACCCCTCCAAATAGGTTCAGCTCCTTTAAAATTCGGACTAAAATCTAGAACAGATTCTCTGCCCCTCTTACATCAAAGCCACCAGCCACTGATGCCATTAATTCTGTGGTCCTTTTTTATTTTGCACTCATTTAATGAGAGATAATCAAGAGGTCTAGTGTTGTTGTTACTGTGTGCCTTCAAGTCATTTCTGACTTACAGTGACCCTAAGGTGAACTTATCATGGAGTTTTCTGGGGCTGAGAGTGTGTGATGCACCCAAGGTCATCCAGTGGGTTTCCATGGCTGAGTGAGGAATCAAACACTGCTCTCCAGGGTCGTAGTTCAATGCTCGTACCACTACACCACAATACAGTGGTGCCAAATGTGGGGCAGTTCATTGGGGGGAGGGGTAAGCCAAAAAAAGGAGTTGAAATGTGAAAATATATTTGTTTTAACTAGAATTCAGATCTAGATTCCCACTACTTGTCTCCCACAAACAATGTGTAGAAATTGGAAGACAGTCTGTGAGTCACAACCTCCTGCTTCACTGGTACTGATTTTCCTCACATTTCAATTCTCCAGTTTGGAAACACCCCAGATTACAAGTGGACAAGTTTCAGGGGTTGTGGGGGACCAATTATTCATTCCTGTGTCCCACTCCCATCTGTATCACCCTGGAAAATGGAAGTAGTCATAGAGAGTTGGAAGAAACCACAAGGGCCATCTAGTCCAATCCCCTGTTGTGCAGGAATACAACATCAAAGTGTTCCCAAGAGATGGTCTTCCAGACTCTGTTTAAAAACCTCCAAAGAAGGAGACATCACCACTCTCCAAGGCAGGATATTCCACCGTTGAACACGCTTCCCTCAGTTATTCCTCATAAGGCTTGGTTTCCCAACCTTCAATCATCTTGCATGCCTTTCTCTGCCCACATTCCTGCTTGTTAATATCCTTCTTGAGCTGTGATGCTCAGAACTGGACACAGTATTCCAGCTGAGATCTGATGAAAGCAGAGTAAAGTAGGACTGCTACTTCTCTTAATCTGCACACTGATGCAGCCTAGAATTGCACTGGCTATTTTGGCTGCTGCATCACGCTGTTGACTCATGTTTAGCTCATAGTCTAGTAAGATCCCTAGATCCTTTTCACATGTACTGCTTTCAAACCAAATGTCAGCCATCCTCTTTTGTGCATTTCATTTTTCCTGCCTAGAGGGTAGTACCTTGTTGAAATTCATTTTGTTAGTTTTGGCCCAGCTTTCCAATCTGTCACGATCATTTTAAATTCTGCTCCTCTCCCGTGAAATTTTAGCTACTCCTCCTACAGTGTCACCTACAAATTAGATAAGCATGCCTTCTATTCCATTACCTAATGTTGTTTTTTAAAAAAAAACACATTGGGCCAAAGACAGGACCCAGACACACCCCACTAGTCTCTTCTCTCCATGATGAAGAGCAACCATCGGTGAGCACTGTCTGGGTTCAGAGATCCAGTCTTTCAAAGGCCTCGGGGAGGAACAAGGTACAAGGAGGCTGTGCCTTCTTTTTAAGAAGAATTGCCAATTAGTGAGTGGTCTTTCTCATTTTTTGTGCAAAGGGGTGATAACATCTGAACAGGAACTCAGGTGGTGAAGTCTGGAAAGGGCCTCAGCTGCAAAAAGGCCCTGGGGGTAAAACAGCCCACAAGGTGCGTGATTCTCACTCCAGTCCGAGACGAACCTTGGGTCTAATGCAGCAGAGCTCCTATTTCTGTGTTCACACAGCTTGGCACAGTGCAAACTTCCCCTTATCACTCTTGTTTCTGGAAGCCATGTGTGCCCTTGATATCACACAACTCTGACATGTCTTGTTACCTGTTTTCCACTATATAAAAGTTATCTGTAAATCTGGTGAGACGCACGGTTTCCAGCTCTTTCAGATAGTTAGCTGACTTCTAACCAAGTCTAACCATGGCTTCAGGAAAGAAAAATAAGAGGAAGAAAGGAAAGCATTCAGGGCATTTCAAACCTAACTATACACTGAGGGCACTGAGAAACTCTGGCTTTTATGGCAGAACCCTTAAAAGTGGAGAGAAGCAGAATTACTTCAAAGTTTAAATAAATAATTTACTTAGACACAGACTTCTCCAAAGGGTTCATGAACAACTTGTAGATTTGCCACTGAGTTTTTCTCCCCTTTAGGGCAAACATTTGGAAGAAGAGAAGTCCAGATCTGTCTGTCTCTTAAAAGATCCACTGTTACATTATTTAGAATGGCCTGGCTCACAGAAGAAGCTGTAAAGTGTGGATGTCCTCCTCGAATCATTCTTCTTTTCTTTCCTTTCCTTTCCTTTCCTATCCTCTCCACTTCAAGAACATTCCCTAAAGTGGAAACTTCTGTGTTCTACCAAGAAAACACACATATACAATGACCGTAGTTAGGAACCTTTCTGGTTCAAGCTCAAAACAGCCAACCTTGTACCCTGCAGAGGTTTTGAACTACAGCTCCCACAATCTAAGAGCCAGTTAGGGCACCAGGTTGGTTAAGACTCCTGTAAGTGGTCCTTCAGAAAAGCTCACTGAAAAGATTGCAGTGTTTGGCTTCTGACATTAACAAACACAGATTCTTCTGAGAAAGCCATGAGCAGGGAAGGTTGTCCACTCAGTGGTAGCACTGCAGCTTGCAAAAATCCCTCACTCACTCCTTTTTTTGGACTATAGCTTTCCAAATTCCCCCAGCCAGCTTGGCAAGGAACTTTTCTAAGGTCAGAACAGAGCATCCCCTTTACAAGCATGAAGCTAAACATACCCAGCTCCCTAAACCGGCTACTCATAGGGCATAATTCCAGGGCTTCTACAATGTCGGCCACCCTCCTCTGGAGACATTCCAGCTTGTCAATATCCTTCCTGCACTGTGGTACCCAGACCTGGATACAGTATTCCAAGTGGGATGTGACCAGAGCAGAACAGAATGGTGCTGTTACTCCCCTTGACCTAGACACTATATTCCTATTCGCACAGACTAGAAGTGCATTAGCTTTTTTAGCTGCTGCAGGAAAATTTCTTGACAGCATGCATGCATAAATAAATAAATAAATAAATAGGAACTACCGAACCAAATATGCCCTGTTCATCAGCTCCCCTAACCTTTTGCTTAATGGTAGGTCCAGCTCTACCTCTATAAATTGTGCCTCGTCCCCTTTTGAAACCACCTGACCCAATTCTCCCTCCCCACATCTTCTGGCAGCAAATTTCATTAATTAAATATGTGTGACTAATAATTCTGCTTTTGTCTGACCTAAATCTACTCCCTACCATTCTCATTGGGTGATCTTTCCTGTGAGAAAGAGGAAGGAAAATCTGTTTTATCTATTTTCCCTTTCTCCCCTAAACTATAAACCAGCCATTTTTAGCCTTTCTTCCTGGGGAAGGTACATGAACTTGATAATAAATCCCATTGCCCTTTTCTACACCTTTCTTTGCTTTATGGTGTCCTTTTACAAAGGGAGCAACCAGCACCGAATGCACAGTGTTCCAAGTGGGTTTCATATCATAGATTTGTACAAGGGCATTGTGGAGCTGTTGCTTTTGTTCTTTCCCATTGGCATCTTGAATGCAATTGTGTTACTATAAAACTTGCCCACTTTGCTCTCCACCTTGATTCCAGATAATTTGTGAACATACTAAAATCTAGGTCCAGAAAAAAGGGCAGGCAGAAGGACCAAAGGAGTGGATCACCACCTCTGTGTTGGGAGGTGACCATCACTGGGGCCAAGACATGATAAAACTAAGTATAAAACTAAGGATGATGTGGAAAAAGCAGGTGTGGTAAGTTTTCCTTCAAATCACATATAATCCCTGAAAGGGAGTCCTCCAGTGAAGATAAATCCCCTTTGTTAGTCTCAAGTAGAATCAGACCCATTGTGTCAATTAGTTAATGGTGAGTGAACCCATAGGTAAATTGCAATGAATCAATGGGTGTATAACTTCGGTTAACAATGGTTTCAGGCCATAATCTTTCCCCACATTAAGACAGACACACATACTTAGAAAAGGACAATCCAATGTTCAAATGGATAAGACAACACCACATAAAGAAATTATATTGAGGGCTTTTTTTTTGGTTAGAAGAAATAGGACTAAGGGGAGGCATTATTGAAATGTATAACATTATGCATAATCTGGAGAAAATGGAGTGGAAGTAGTTTTTCTCTCTTGCTTATAATACTAGAACTCAGTAAGGGTTTTGCTGTGGCTGAACAGTGGGTAATTTAGGACAGATAAAGGAAATACTTCTTCACATAGCGCACAGCTGAAGTGTGGATTTCAGTGCCACAAGATGGCTGACAGCCTGGATACATTTAACATAGGATGGAATAAAATCGTGAAGATTAGGGCTATCAATGGCTGAGTGTTAGGACAGCTATATCAAAGGCAACACATCTGTGTATATCAGTTGCTGGGGAATGAAAGAGGGTGTTATCACACTCATGTCCTGCTGATGGTCTTCCAGTAGGCAACTGGTTGGCCACTGTATGAACAAATTACTGGACTATGTAGGCCTTTCATCTAATCAAGCCAGGCCTTTCTTGTATCTCTATGTTCTTATTGCAATACTAATTTAGATTCATAGCCTTTGATGTTTATTGTGTACAATACATAGCAAACCTCATACCATATTTATTTATTTATTTATTTTAAGTATTTAAGAGATGTTTCTGCTGCTTTTCAAAGTTAAAAAGTTCTCTCCAAGCAGCTTATGATTAAGCTTATTACAAACAGATAATACCATAAAACAACATCCACTAAGAAAAACCATAGCATTTTAAAAGTCACCCATAACAATTTTTAAGCAAAAAGAGCACCAGAAAAGAACACAGAGTCACATCAGAGAAATACTCCAGTCAAGTACTCCAGAACTGGAAAAGTACAATAATTAAACCAGATGCAAAGTAAAAAAAGCAAAGTCAAACATTCCACAGTCTGTGTTCTGTCTCATTGCACCAACCAAGAAAATAGGATGGGATAAAGAGTATAGCAGTCCAAACAATAGTGTAACAGGAAGAAAATGTATGGAAATGAACTGGCGTTTGGCTTGCTCTAGACTGAAGATTCCCATGGCTTCATCATATCTGTTTCTCTGAGTGCTATGAGGAAAGCCTTTAGCAGTTGGATCAAGTGAATGGGAAGATGCATCTTCTACATTTCTTTTTAGGCTCAACTATATCTCTCCCTCCCCCTTCCACACTGTTAAAGTCAGTAACGGGTAATAAAGGTAGCAATTATTTTTGCATTGCAGGCTGCCCACCACCAAGGCTCTGCCCCCAGTCTCTTTTCTAAGCAGCATTCAATATTTATTCATGTATGTAAATTCCACCGGTCAAAATCTTGACACATTCACGGCGTCACATATTTCATTCGGTTTATCCCCTGTAATTGTTCCCAACTGCTCAACAGCTCTGAATGATGAGCTCCATTGAGAGCGGAAGGTACAATAAGTGTAGCGCTTGCTTTTTTCATAAATAATCCCCCACATTTGGAAGGCTCTAAATGACCTTGCTTCATTTGATTCTGCTATGGGTAGGCCATCACTGAAATGCACTTCCGTGATGCACACTTGATGAGGTTCCCTCTCACTTCCATTTTATTTTCCTTACCTGAAGTACAGTGGATCAAGTGAAGAGAGAAGGACAGTATTGAGCAAGGGACTGTTCAATCAACATTGGGTTTAGTCAACAGATGCTAGTGACTCTGTTGTCAATAGGATGGCAAATCCACTCTGGATTTTGTTTTGAAGTTTAAGGACTCCCTGAAAATAGGTTCATTGCCTTGGTTAACCCCTTGAAAATTTGGACCAAATCCTGGAGCAGATTCCCTGTTCCCACTGATAAGCCACTATTTGCCAATGGGTTTACCACCAACACAATATGCTATTACTATGATGACTTCTAGAAGGAATAGCAACAGTAATAACAATATAACTTTACTACAATGCTAGATTATTCTGTAATAAATGATATGTATCCTGTGCCTGAAGGCAGCAAGTGCTAGGGAGGAAGTCTATAATGGGGAAGCCATTAGGGTCAAGACAGTCACCAAAGGGAGTTCACCAAAACTGAAGTGAAGTACAGTGGCAAGATCTCAGTTATTCCAGAATCCATCACAAGAAGCTAGCAGTCAGAATAACCAAGGCCAAAAAGGAAAGACAAAGAACTATAGAGGATGTCAGTCTAGAGGTCAAGAACCCAAAATAAATCTATAGCATGAAGAGTGCTGAAAGCCTGGTAGAACAAAGAGCTGTGAAACACAAGAACTCTTGGCAGCAATGGGAATTAATAGCTGCCTGACCCTGAGATGCCAAATGGTTAATTGCTCAGCATTTCTTAAGTAAGACTCTGGAAGAGGCATTGCCTCCTTTGATGCTACTCCCTTTCCTTTCAATGTGTTGCAAAGAATGGGAGTGTCTCTGTGGTGTCCCCCTATTCCAGCTGAGGTCAGATCCATCTTTCTAAAATTCCTCACCAGCTATATCTACCAGTAACTGCTCAGACTTGGGAAGGCAGCTATCATTGGAAGCCAGAGGCTTTTCAAGGTATGATTCCTCTGTGTCAGATTCCATAGCATGAGTTATGACAATATGCTACCTATCTCCAACCTCAGATCCAATACAAATGTTTATCTGTAAGATGTGAGAGATAATCTGACTTGGTCCAGTCTTATGGAGGGTGGCCACTTATGAATGATCTACCGAAAGAAGGCATGAAGGCCACAAAACCACATGGGTGTCAATCCTGTGGTTAATCTGAACTAGATTACAGCCATTGAATCAACCAACACTGACAACTAGCTATACACCATCCAAGAATATGCAACTATATGGCTAGAGTTCTGACCTATTCTGGTTCCAGTTAGGGTAGGTCAATTGAATCATTTCTTGAATGGTAAGTCAACACACAGGTAAATCCCATAGATTTAATAGATCTGCTCTGATTGACAATAATAGTAGGATTTGGTCCATTGAATTAATTGCTTAATGATAACTCAATACATGTATAAGTCCTATTGGTTCAATATTTATACTCTAGTTGCAATCAGCAGTTGGACTTAGTCCTTTATTTGGCTCTTTCTATCCTTTCTAGATCTTTCTCATTAGGTCTTATAAAGCCAAAATCATCATCATCATCATCATCATCTCCTCCCCCTCCCCTCCCCCTCCTCCTTCATCATTGGTTTACCAGTCTACCAGGTATTACTGACTGGAGTTTTGAACTATGCATGATTCATATTCTATCCAAGAATCTGGGCATGAATGAGATATAGTCAGATAATGTGGCACATTTCAAGCAGGGCCACTTTTTGTAATTGTGATCCTATCTGTGGTCTTCCATTCATATGTTTTCTCAGTCCCTTTGGAATCTGCCCAGAGAACCTTTCAGTACAGGAACCACAGTTATTTTCTTTCTCCAATTATAATAGTTTTCTTTCTCTAATAATTTAATAATAATAATATTGGAAAAATAATAATTGGAAAGAGCTAATTATTATTACTTACCATGAAGCTGCTGCTGCTGCTGCTGCTGCTGGTGGTGGTGGTGGTATTATTATTATTATTATTATTATTATTATTAGACTTTTTACACAGAAGGATATCTATTTTTACCATCACCACCACTGCTGCCCCCTTCTCCAAATCATCCATCATGATGATTCCTTGCTTGATGTTTCCAAGGGTATTAATTCATAAAATGTGCACTCCCTTTCCCTCCTCAACCCCACCAGCTGCTATTTTGGCCTTTCCGATGCAATTGATTTGACCTCCTAGGGATGCTGATAGGGCATCAGCATATTCATCTGGCCACTTAAGTGGCAAGGGCTTGAGGAGCAAAGCGCAGACTTGTTTTAAGAAGGATGAGTATTGACACCATGGTCTCTACATTTCAGCCTGCCAATAGACAGGACACATTTTTGGGTGACACCAAAGACAACTGACTCAATCAATTTGACAGCAAAATGAATAATTTCATAATGCAAATCAATACGGGAAGAGGAGGTGGGGTTGCTTGAACTCTGCCATCATCGCACCCCCCATTTTCATTTTTTTTTCTATTCCAAGTGAGAGAAAGAATTGAATTAAAGACCAAAGTGGAGACAACGGATCTGAACATGATTAAACTCCTAGGGGAGGGGGCTGAAGAGGGAATGAGAGAAACAAGCTATACATAAACATGAAATATGAACTTGTACTAGGAAACCATAAAGGGAGTGATTAGGAAAGCAAAAGCAAAAGACTTTCCCGCAATCATGAGGAGAGATGCATCGAGTGAATCACGAGAGAAGAATTTTTTTAAAAAAAAATCATTTAAAATGAAACATCCTTCCACCCTGAAGCACACGGTGATTCCTTCCATGAATGTTAAGTACTGAAGAGTAGCACTGATGGTTCTATCAGTAAATCTGGAGGTTGTGTTTACAATATGCACTGCACATGGCATGTGTTCAGTTGTATCCTTGAATATCATAGATGCTAGCGTACTAGCATAAATGGTAAACCATGATATGATGCTATTTATTATTTGTCGATTTAAAGCCTTTTTGTCCCACTTTTTTTGGCCACAGAGGCTTACAGGGTAGTTTATATATATTAGCAATGAGACAATCCTTGCAGCAGAGTATAATCTGAAAGACAAAGGCATAGCATTGGTTCCATTACAACAGAGTGCTAACTCCACCCTTGGGTTTAATGTCAACCTTTTCAGCATCTGCTCCAGGTGTCATCAGAGCTATCCAGATGCTCAACCCTAGTTACAAGATAGGTTCAACACCTGGATAGTTCCTATAAATCCTGGAGGAATTGCTAACACTTGAAGAACCTGAGGAGATGGTTGAGGGTTGTCACTCCACAGTAATGGAACCACCAACCACAACTGAAAAGACATTTCACAAGTGGAAAGAGGACAGGGAAAAAGAAGAGGGAAAGCCAACAATAGGTACCAGTTCTTAAAATTACCATTCTTATAAGGCCTGGATGAGATACAAACAATTCTTGATGAAATGGTGCTCAGCTAGATAAAAGCTAGGGAAAGCCAAAAGCTGCTGGTGTCTCAGCAGAGGCCATTGAATCTCCATGTTTTATGTCCTGCTCCTCTCCACACCCTGATGGAATTTAAGGCAATTCAAAACTGACAGTGGATTGAAATATAGATGAGGGTATCAGGAGCCATTTGTGTCTCCTCATCCAGTTTTTCTCCTTTCTTACTGACACCCCACCACAGAGGTGTACAGGTTTTCTAGACGCTGTCCAAATTAAAAGGAGATGGATGATAGTGAAAATTAGAACTGTGTTGTTTGTTGTTGTTTGCCTTCAGGTCATTTCCAACTTATGATGACCCTAAGGCAAGCTCATCATGGGGCTGAGAGTGTGTGATGCACCCAAGATCACTCAGTGGGTTTCCATGGCCAAGTGTGGAAGCAAACCATGGTTTCTAGGGTTGTAGTCCAATGAACCACTACTGTACCATGCTGGCTCTGTGACCTTTAGTGATTTCACTGTTGACATGAAATGACTACCCGTACACACCTATGCATGTGCGCTTACTCACAGGTAAGCGTATGTAGGATTATAGTCGTGCTGTCTTTTGACTGATTGAAAACCTCAGTGGAAAAAAGCAGGTGATTCAAAATCTTGAATTTCAAAGATATAGGTACTTACCTTCAGCATCAGACACAGAAGAAATGTTGTCTTTTCTGTCTTGCTATAGGAAAAAAAAATGCTTTTTTCTGAGGCAGTGCCTGCTGTTATAACTCTGAGGACTAAAAAAAATGTATATTTAAAAGAATTATGGACATGAGCAGCCTGTGGTCCAACTCAGGGATGGCTCAGTCCATTGCTATGGAATGAAATACACCTCGCCTTATTTGCACCATGGGGCTGATACTGGATAGGTAATTCTGCTAAACAGGGGAAGACAGAGGAAGCTATACCCTAGAAAACCTGTTTTAAAATCAGCTTTATGGTGCCTTCGTGACAGTCCTCAGCATCCTAAAAGAAAGCTTCTCCACATTTATTTACATGAGAGTTTGGCAGGCTCAACAATTAGTTTGGGGGAAGCAATTAAAGTTTTACAACTTCCCACTAAGGTTTTAGAGTTTTTATGGTTTGTCGTGTTTTATGGTTTGTCGTGTATGTCTGTATGTTTAAGCAGATACCCCCCCCCCGCCAAAAAGTTACAATGTCAGAAGATGACAAAAGTCTAGGATGCGTCAAAGTTATGCTGTATTTTCTAAGACGGAAGAAGGAAAGGGTAAGGAAATCAATTAAATTGAACAACAAAAGTCCTTTCCACCTGCATTTTAATTTTTGGAGTTCTGCCCACTTGTGTCATTGTTCATCATTGTAAAGGAAGACTTTAACAGAAAGAATGACACTGTCGATGACACAGTAGCAGCAAGAGATTTTTGGTGCATCGTTTCTTCTTTGACTATAGATTTTGATCATGGGTTCATGAGTTTGGTCCAACTATTCTTTGTAACTGTAGATGCCATAATACAAATGGCTTTCACTGCCTTTGCGAGAGCTTCCCCCATGCACTGCAACATCACCTACTTTGCAAAACTAACCTCATTTAGTTCTATAGAAGCTCTAGTACCTAAGGAACACCACCTTCCCAAACTGACTGCTGCCCAGTTTGAGAACTGTGTTCTGAACCATAAATCAGGTGATATTTATTTTAAGCAATTATTTTAACCCTTGCTTTTTAATCCTTGCATTTAATTTTTTTTAAAAAAACTATATCTGTATCTACATATCTGTTGTATACCATTTCAAGATATAATTAGATACAAGAAGCTGTATAGAAATTGATTAAATAAAATAATACATAAATAATTAATAATTAATTAATTAATACCCTTGTCTTTACAAAAGCTCCCCCATTCACTTCAATATGAGACCTAGGTCATACACAGCTCCTCAACTTTGCAAAGAGAATTATGCTGGAAACATGCAAATCATGCTTTGTGGTGATACCCCAGTACTCAAAGGAAACATTGTAGTCTAATATGTTATGTAACTATTCCTATCCCTTGGAAATGGATATATTTGTATGTATAGCTCAAGCTGATTTAGAAATGTATGACTGTGTCCCAAATGTGCATTGTACACACCATAGCCAGAATCCTCTTGGGGATTTAAGCTTTTATTACTATTTCTTCAATTGCATAAGGAGATATCCAGTTCCTTCTGATGCAATGGATTTACCAGGCTGCACAACAGCTTCTGAACAGTGCCTAGGTGCAACACCATCCCATGCCATAAACAGCCATTGATTGGGCACCAGATATGCCCTAGAAAATATCTCTCATACCACCACCAAGTTTGGCTGCCTTTACCTACTGTCTCTGCTGCCCGGACCTCCACATAAATACACTGGTAGTACTTTATGCTCCATCTGTGTTAAACAGAATCTCAGCCCAACTAGTTTTCCAAGAATGCTGTCTATTAGGACAGGTTTTACATGACAATGGATGCTACATTTCCCTCTGGCTGGCCAGTTGTAGTGGGTGAACTGATGCACAAAAATATGCCCTAGGTTCACCTGTACAAAATTTAATTCAGGTAACTCAGTAGTCAAAGGACATTACTGCAGAGATCCTGAATCAGGGAGAGGCCGTATAAATGTCCACCAGGCAGAACTATACTATGTCTCCTCCACCCCCAAACCCACATTTAACCTAGGCCTTAACATGACCATTTACTAGCTGGCAGAGGATGGAGAGGGGAACAGAAAACCATCTGGCAATGTTGCTGTAGTTGAACACACAGGGATGAGGCATCCTCCAGGACTTCCCAGGTATCCTTCAGAGGTCCTGGAATATTATGTCACAACTGTATGTCCAGGAATAGGAATATAGTTGGGTGTTTCTCAGTTCCTCCCCTAGTCTCTACTGGCCAGTAAACAGCCATGCTGGTGGGGCTGCAGTTGGTAAAAAGTGGTTTGGGGTGGGAGTTTGGCCATTGTGTTAAGAATTCCAACCTCTGCAGCAACAACACTAACAAAAAGGATTTACAGAGGGATAAGTTGGACATAACACTTGAGTAATTCACTCATAGAATACCTGTAATCATGTCACAAGCAAACTAAGCAGAGACTGTCAGCAGGGCAAGTTACAACCCCACTTTTCACACCCAGCAACATTTTATGCAAGATATTATTTCCATTAAAAGAACAAAACAAAACAATTATCCTATGTCATGAAAGGAAGAAGGGCTGGGTAAGCAATGTCAGCTTGGAGTAATGCTTTGTCCCACCATCTGCTAATTTAATTGCTTCTTACCTATGAACTGAAGCATCTTTTCTCCCCTCTGTAATTCCAAAGAGATATTTTATCAACAAAGACAGACTGAGAGACCTAGCAGATTAAAAAGGACAATGTGTGAATTAAAACAAGCAAGTCAAGAGCACAGCGTGAACTAAATCATGTCCTATTACCATTAATATTTCAATTGCTGCTTAAGATGAGAAAGAGGGAACAGCATGCTCCCAGCAGCTGTAAAGACACTGTCTTCTTTCTTTGTAACCTATTAAGATTGAGTTCTTCTGGCACATGGAGAAGGGCAGCTGGGTGGCTGAGGAAGTCAACCCAAGCACCATCATTCAGAGCTGGTTGGTACTTCAGGAATGTATCCGAGGTTCATCTTTTCCACCTGTGACATTCTTTTAACAGCAGGACACCAATTCAAGGCAGACAAAGGAAGATGCTTTTTCGTGCAACACGCAGCTGAAGGATGGGATTCATGGTGCCTTGAAAAAGAATTAGATAAATGCTTTTAAGAGAGGTCTATCTTTGGCTAGGAACCATGATATCTAAATAGGCCCTCTGTGTTCAGCACAGAAAGGCTGCCATGTTGATTGATGGAGAAGTCTGGGAATGAGTATTCTAAAAACCTCACTTCTCCACATTGGTTTGGGGTACCTCTGAATGCCACTGCTGATTTCAAATAAATTTACAAATCAGTCAATCCATGTAGGTAGCTATGATAGTGCATAATGGCCTGTGTAATGGAATGTACATTATGATGCCCTACATCCATTGCTGGTTGCCATCTCTAGATGAGTAGAAGATCCAGACTCCTATCACCTGCCACTGTTGGGAGGTGTGCAAGGTGAAGGATGAATTTGTCAGGGCATTCAGAGTTTGAGTGTGGTGTGACCAGGAAAGGTTTTTCTAAGTGGACGGAGAAATGTGACATTGAAGCACAGCTGCAAGGGAATGTTTTGGCTAGCCTGCCTCGAAAGGTCTTACCTCATCACAGAGCACCCAACATGAGAAGGTTGTGTGCTGTGAATGCAATTGGGTCTCCCCATTTGAACTGGGGTGTGGTTAAGCTCTTAAAAGGGCTTAGGTGCAAAATGTACTTTACCTTAGGTTCATTTGCCTCTAGTCATGCTGCTGTAAGTGCTATTTTTTGTATTGCCTCTAGACATGCTGTCAGTCTGTCTTCCATTCTACTGATTTTGTGCCTGACTGTTTCTTGCTTTTGGGCATGCTGCCAGAAGTCCTAACGCTTATCTTATGTGCTCTGTTGAATAAACAGCACTAAGACTTATTGCACTGAGTCTGCAAGGCATTTTTCTCCCTGTCTGAAGCAACTGGTTGCAGCTGGGCATCGCTTCCTTATTAGCACTCTGCACATGCTCTGAGATGCATACCTCACATTACCCTGACAGAGTCTTCTATACTCAACTGCAGATCTGACTATATTATGGCCTTTAGTGACACACACCAGTGCCTATTGATCATGTCATCAGAGCAGACAGGACACTGGAAGCCTCTGTGTGGGTGTAATGTAATACAACAGCACCTGCCTCCAAAAGAATGCATTCACCCCTCCTTCCTCCACTTGCTCATTTCTTGGCCATTGGGCCTTTCCTTCCTTAGTGTTATCAGGAGTTGCCATGAATACCATTGTACTTAGGCTTCTCTGGTAGAAAGCTCTACTATCCTAATCCAAGGGAGTGAATTAGAACTCAGTTACAGAGAATTGTAAGTCTTTCCCAAAACTACAAATTCCAAGATTCCAAGCATCTAGGACACTTAATGTGGAATCAAATTACTGTTATTGAGTAGTGTAGATACATTTCCAAACAAAACCAAGTTCACTGCCACCTAGTGCCTAAGCTGTATAATTACACTATCCACACAAAATGAAGCTTTTACAGTTAGAGTCTGTGAAATTCTGATTATGAGAAGCAGTGGCAAGTAGCAGTTCTGTTGCCAGAAGCGTGGTGAATCCACTTTGGGTTTTAGTCTAAACTTTAAAATAACTATACAAGGTGTTTGGCCCTATTCCCAAAAATAGGTTCAGTATTTTGGATAGTTCCTTTAAAGTTCAGACTAAAACCTGGAGTGTATTTACCACTCCACTAATACTAGAACCCCCACCCAGCACTGCAAAAAGCTGAAGGAAAACTACATGAACACATGCAAATGAAGCCCATTCAACAAGTCAGCCAATTGGTTCTTCTAGCTCACTCCTGTGTATACTTGCTGGATTCTTTGAGAGTTAAATGGGGTTTCCCTCCTTCTGTTCATGGAGATGTCAGAATTTGAACCCACAGTTTCATGAAGGGTGGTATTTTAATGGCAGTTCCCAGAAACTCCCAGCCAGTTTGGTTTGTTGCTATGGTGCTTGGGGAATTCTGGTGGTTGTAGTCAGAAAATCAACTTTCCTAAGCTCCTTCTAGCCCTTTCAAAAGCTATGCTGAAATTGGAAGCAAAATCCTAGGACCATTTCTCCTGGGAGTCTGACTGATCTGCTTGTACATTGTATACGCACTGCCCATCAAGCAGGAAAAGATCATGTCTACATTTTTTTTTTTCTTATCAAACCAAGACTGCAGTCTTGTATTTTTTTGGAAGGGAAGCACACATAAGCACATGCAACTGCATTCTTTATGGAGAGCACATTTATTTGCTTTGCTCTTATTATGTGTCTTTAATTGAACTCTGGCTTATGATAAACCTATCCTAGAGTTTTCTTGGCAAAATTTGTTCACAAGAGGTTTGTCATTGCCTGCGTCTTAGGATGAGAGAATATGATTTACCCAAGGTTGCCCAGGGGGTTTCCATGACTGAGCAGGGCTTTGAACCTCAGTCTCCTGGAGCACTAGTGCAACGGTGAAACCACCATATATCGAAATACATGTGGGAAGTGGCACAGATCTGAAGAAAATAAAGGCAAAACAACAACAACAACAACAACAACAACAACAAGGGCAGCACAACAAAAGATTTAGCCCTATTTCTGTCATGCCCCAAACAGTGGTGGGTTGTGGATTCCTCAATTGCAGAGTGGTGAGTTCTCTATGGGTTTAAATATGAATGTTAAAAGAGCTATCCAAGGTGCTGAATACTGCTCCCAAGTGAATTTAGCATTTTGGACATCTCCTATAAAGTTCACACTAAAATCTGGAGAAGATTTGCCACCTCATTCACATGGGAACCCTCAGCCCCATTAGCAAAACTCCCTAGACTATCTTATCTTATGCTGTTCTAACATGTCCTATGAGTCTTCTTGAGGAAGGTCCCTGCCTTAAGCCGTTAGTGAGCCTGGCCTCCACCTCACTCCCCAGTCTGAAAGCACCAGCCTCCAAGGGCCGCAAAAAGAGAGTCAGCAATGAAAAAGAAGGCCCTGTTCAAAATCCCTGGAACGCTCTAAGTACAAAGGAAGCTGTTTGGAGTGACCCACTGCAGTATATTATCTCCACAGACTTAGCACCTGTTCATGTGTTGGGGATAAATGATACCCTGTCACTAAAACGTATCACTCAAGAATTCATCGTGTTCTTGCTATGTAGTGATGCTATGCCAAAAGCCGAGCAATGTGTTTGGATTCTTTTGGAAAACTGCAGATTTGAGCAGAACATGAATCAAATGCTTGACACTTGAAGCTGACAGAGGTGGCTGATTCTCCCACAATCTTCATCCTAGAGATAGTACAAAGTCGGGTGGGGTGGAGAAAGAGAGGGAGATAAGATACGGTAAGATAAGATTAGGATTTAAGTGCCCTGGCAGTGGCATTGCTAGATATGTCATCCCTATCTTTGAAAGGAAACCATATAAATCCTTGGAAAGAAATAATCAATACAAATAAAATACGGGCCTACAACCTAGGGGCTGAGAGGTATTAGCAATGGAGGCAAATGCTGAAGGCATGCTATTTTCCCTTGCTTTCTGTTGCTCAGGTTCAGGGCTGGAGCAGGTGCACTCCTTAAATCACAGCTTGGCAAAGCATGGCTCATGGACATCATATTTCTCCCGTGGACATTTTTAGCCCTCTGAGGTGCCCTGCACCCCAGCTCTGCATTTGAAAAAAATGGGAGAGGATTTGAAAAAAGTAAAGAGCCCTTTCTCACAACTGGAAACATCCACAAGTAGAGTTTTTGCTATAAAAAGTAGATGTACAAGCCAGTAGCTCAGGACTGCTCTGTCCATTAGGTACTTTAGGCCCAGTGCTTAGGGCCTATGAAAATTTTTGGGCCTGCAAAAACAGAATTTTGGGACCTATGAAAACATCCCTAGTGGTACAGTGAGACAAGGTGGGGAGTTGAATACAAAAATGCCTGAGGCCTACAAAAACCTTACCGCGGCCCTACCGTAGCCCTCCCAGAGGCCCCAAAAATACCCTCCCCAAAAAACTAGATGTAGCAATAGTAATAACAGCAATAGCATTTACATTTCTATCCTGCTTTATAGCACCAAGCACTCTGTAAGTGGTTTACAATGTGGTAGCTAATTGCCCCCAACAAGCTGGGTACTCATTTTACCAATCTATGGAAGATGGAAGGCTGAGTCAACCTGGAGTCCTGCGGGATCGAACTCACAATATTGCAGCTGCAGTGCCGGCATTTAACCACTGTGCCACCAGGGCTTATCTTGTATAGAATCACTTTTATCTTCTTCATGTTTTCAGAGCAGGTGAGGTACTCAGGTCCCCCAACACTGGCATCTCATATTTGTACAGTTGTATACCTTCCCAGCTATCTCAGCTTGGCAGAAGGCAGTCCTAGTTAATCCTCTGTCATCTCACTTTTTCAGCTGATTTTAAAAGGTCAGTTTCTCTCGTCTCCTTTCACTTTCCTCTTTGTCATTTGTTGGAAATCAAGCTCAAAGTGCAAAAGGATCACCGTCATTGTTGTCATCATCATCGTCATCCTTCCTTTTTCCCCCTTTGCCAGCTTACAACAGATGAACAAAATTAAAAATTCATTAAAAATACAAGCGAAGAAGTGATTAAACGATTAAAAAAATGAAACCATGTGAAACATAAATCTTAAAAAACACAACAGCACAACAAAAATAAATAGACAATCCAACACATTGTACAAGGGTCATCTCACCCAAATATTCAGTTCTCACAGGCCAGTCAGAATAGAAAGGTCTTTACCTGTTGATGGAAAGACGGTAGAGAGCATGTATCTCTGGGAGGGGAGTTCCAGAGCCTGGGGGCAGCCACCGAGAAGGCCTTCTCCCATGTTCCCACCAACGTACCTGTGAGGGTGGTGGGACAGAGAGAGAAGGTTCTCCCAGGCAGATCTCAAAACATGTGAAGGTTCATAAGGGAGGCTATGGTCCTTCAAATAACCAGGAGTTGACCCATATAGGGCTTTATAGGTCAAAACCAACACTTTGACTGGAAATAGACTGTCAGTCAGTAGAGCTGCTGCAGCAAGGGAGTTGTGTGTAGTGCAGAAATGGTAGGTGCACACCTGTGATTGTGATGGGACTAAGGTCATTTCTGCACTGCAGAGTTATAGTGCTATTAATCCACTTTCAACATCCCATGGAATCCTGAGGTTTGCAGTTTAAGGAGGGGCGTTCAGAATTCTCAGCCAGAGAGCTCTTTGGCCTCAGTAAACTACAAACCCCAGAATTCCACAGGATGTTGAAAGTGGAATAATAGCACTATAACAGTGTAGTGCTGAAAGGGCCTCAGAAAATGCCCTCCTCCAGGCTCATGTACATTAACATATGCCATTTTATGCAAACCAGTGTCCTTTTTTGACCTAGTATACATGTCCTCTTTGCTTGTGATGTGTCAGTGGCTACCCTTGATCTTGGTAGGGATGACTCTATCTCTGTATGCGCCCTGAGCATCCCTTCCCAAGCTAATGCACCCCATTGCAATCAATGATGGGTACTCCAGCTCCTCTCTTATCCCCCCTCCGCCCCACCTCCTCCTTCATCCATGTGCATGGATGCCATGGGTGGAAACTAGGTGGGCAGCACCTAGAGCCACATCTATCATTAGGTAAAATGAGGCAGCTTAACGGGGCAGGCAGACACTAGGGCGATTTCCGCACGAGTCTGTTATAGCTCGATGATTCCACTTTCAACCGGCTGGCCCCTCCCGAAACTGCAAACCCCAGGATTCCATAGGAGGTTGAAAGTGGAATCACCGCGCTATAACAGACTCGTGCGGAAATGGCCTCGGAGTGGGACAGGCAACAGCAGCGAAGGTAGTCCAGCATTCTGCTTCACACGGTTCACAATAAGGCACCCTTGGAAAGTTTACAAGCAGAGCATAAACCCAATTACTTGCTTCCTTGTTTAGATGCAAATTCTGGTTTTCCACGTGTTCATTTCTCTCCTCTGTCTCTTTCTCTCTCTCTGTGTATATCTGTGTTCACTGGGGGCAATTTCCACACTTTATCCAACCCTTTTTCCTGAGCATGCTTCACAACAACAGTGTCACAGAATCATAGAGCTGGAAGGAGCTTCATGGGCCATCTAATCCAACCTCCTGCTCAATGCAGGATCTCCAGCATTATCATCATGTGTTTTTAAAATATTCTAAATGTACCAAGGAACATCCCTGATCTATGGCATTTGATACGCAGAACTCTGGTAGGTTCTGTATACTTATGAATAAGTACCAGGTAAAACAGGAATAGTGTGACTTTGGCCTACCATATTTTGTTTGGCTACAACTGTCCTCACCCTCGCTTATACTTAGACTGGTCATGATAGATGTTGGAATCCAAAAACATTTGAAGAGTTACAGATTTACTACCCATGAATTAAAGAAACAAGCTTACTGTTACCCGTGTTCCTTGCACGACATCAGTCCAGACATGGTCAAAAAGAGTTGAGTGTATTTTTCTGGAAGTGCACAGTGGTGCAAGAACTAAATGTGGGGAGGGAAGAAACCAATATTGGGAACTTTCACCCAATCCAAGGTCTGATGTAGAGGAAGCCAGCTGTTCCTGGGGAACCAGTGGGGCGAACCCTTCTCTGAAATACAGGGATTACAGGAGCTCAGCAAAAGAGTGCTGAACTAGCTAGCCCTGTCTCCAGTGGACTTAGCTCATGCAGGTCCCTGGACAGAAATAGATATGAAGTATGTTAGGTTTTTGTATATACTGGGCTTGGGAAAAACTGCAGCTCAGTGCTAAATCAACCATTGTCACTGGTCCAACGGAAGCATTTCAAAAAGGTCTGCTAGAATTCACAAGCCTAGCAGATTTCCCCTGGGATACAGAGCTCTAGTGGAAATACAAGGATGTGCGCATATGATAATATAGGAAGAATACAGGATAGATTATGCAATAATATGGAGTGGAAGGTTTGAGCAATTTTTGTTTCATGGAAGATGGAGTAACATAGCATAGGAGCCAAGAATTAATGACAATTTTTCTTTTTGTGGTCTCTTTGCTTACTCCTCACAGCTTGCAAAGTTACAGTTTAAAAGTAATTAATTCTTGTTGTTCATTGCAGTGTTTGAGAAGTAACTGATTATCATTATTGTTACTCATTAGAATTATTTGTAGCATTGCCTGGTACTTTTCTATTACTTTGTGTTACCCTTTGGGTGTGGTGTGTCCTATTTTTTCAGTGGCCTAAATGTCACCAAATGAAAGGTTTACAATTGAAAATTGATAAAAGAATGGCAGAAAAAGCTTTCCTCCATTTTAAAATCCCTCCAAAATAAACTTCAATGGTACTTTTGGAATTAAGTGGAAATAGTAAAATAAGTTCTTACATGTTTCATAGCATGTTACATTCCTGTCAATCCACAAAAATAACTAGTAACAAGTAGCTAACTGTGTTGTTTGTGACTCACTGACCATCATCCTGTTAGTGACAAATGCAGACACATGTTGCATTATGCATGTGGAATGTTTTTGTTGGATGTTATACAGTGGTTGTATCCAGTTGATGGGATGGAAGTGGGGGTTTGCATATGGAACTTGTACCAATACACATTGTGTGAGCCATATTAAATCTGCAATGTGTGATGTGGCATGAAGTCCCACGGCAGAACGTGCAGAGGCTTAGTGCAGAACCTGTACTGTTATGCATTTTTTTCACTGCAGTCGGGCAACGGAGCATCAGCCACAGGCACCTAGCAATGATCCACATATGTTACACTAAAGTGGCATCTAGTGAATTGTGTAATGCAAGTAGAACATCACTCTGCTGGCAGTTATCTATGCTATTCTTCAGCAATGTACAATCTTGTCCATTATTCCCTGCTCTGACTCTTCTCTAGACATGAGGAAAGCTGGCTAAAAGAAAGGAAATGTGCCACTTCCTTGCAATAGCAAAGAATGTTTGTGAAACCTGCCACAAGGAATAGAAATCAGGATTGGTGAATTAGGTAGTCCTGGAATAACACTTATTGGCCAAGATCTGTGCATGCCTCTGTATGGATGGTCCTAGGTCCTTAGTCTGTCGCTCCCTGGCAGCTGTCAAATACCTAGAGGGCCTCCTGCTGCTGTGGCTTCCCAGTAGAAGGGGAGAAGAGATGATTCACACCAAAGAGAAGCAGCTGGTCTCAGCTTTGTGGAGGAAAGAAATGAGAGTTCACTCTCAAATAGAGTGCACCTGGTTTTTCTTTCCCCTTGGGGTTCAGAGTTGCTAGATCTCCATGGTCTAAATAACTTTCTTCTTCTCTCCCTTCCTCCCAGGGTTTGAGAGTGGCCAGGTGACGGGAGGCTTTGGGTGAACCTATCGTGGGGTTTTCTTGGCAAGATTTGTTCAGGAGGGTTTTGCCTTTGCCTTCCTCTGAGGCTGAGAGAGTGTGACTTGTCTAAGGTCACCCAGTGGGCTTCCATGACCGAACAGGGCTTTGAACCCTGGTCTCTAGAGTCATAGTCCAGGGGTCAAACCACTTCACCATGTCATAAATTGACAGCATAAATTGATAGATAATGCGAAGGCACATAGACATGCAAATCTATGGAGGAGTAGAATTTGCCACTGTGCATCTTTTAAAATGCAAGGGAGTGATCTGTCAGAATGAAGCAGGCACATAGATTATTGAGAGCACGTATTAATCCCCAGGTTCAATTTAAAGGGCTCTTAGATTTCAGGGCTGATAAAGAATAGTTAGACTGATACTATAATATATAGTGTTAGTTTGTCTGTTATAGCGTACAAATCCAAACTCGTATGGTGGGAATAAGGGAGGGGACCTTCTTGGTGGCTGCTCCCAGTCTTTGGAACTCCCTCCCTAGAGAAGATGAGGGTGGTAGAGTCCTGGTTCTCCTTCTGTTGGCAGATCAAAACATTTTTGTGCCTTCAAGCTTTTACAAACGGACTAGGGTAGGGCTCTTAATACTGTGAAGTGCTGTTTTTAAGTTTTGCATACTGTCTTTCTAATGAATTTTAATATTTTTCATGTTGAATGTTTGAACTTTATAAATGGTTTAATTGTTTTTCAAACCTAATATTTTTTATGCTTTTGTTAATAGTCTTGTATAGCTTTTAAACGTGCATTGTTTTAAATAAGTTATTAGCTGCTTTGGGAGAAAGGCAGAATATAAGTGAAAATAATAATAGCAGTAGTAATCCTCCCCCTCCTCCTCCTCCTCCAAACATATGACCACTGAGTCAGAAAACTTGGTATGCTATCTATAGGGACCAAAATGAACACTAAGGTAAGATTTTGGACCCAATCCATCAATATTTACCTACTGAACAAAACTTCTGATTTATATTTTCATGAATGCACGTTTATGAACCAATTTTGACCATACTTGGTTTTTCCCACTTAGGTCGGCATCCCAAACCTTTTCATGCAGGTTCAAAACCAAATCTGCAGACTTCAAGGGTGTTTCAGAAATGGTCCATTTTGCACGGAAAGGGGTTTTAAGGATTGTATCTGCTACCTGTCATATTTTTGCTTCTTAGAAATAACATCAACTCAGAAACACTGGATATGTTTCTGAATTTGCTCAAAGGCAGTTTACATATCCAGCAACCAAAGTGGGATCAGAGTTTGGAAACACTGTTTTGCAGGAGGATGTCAGCTCTTAAAATATGACCAGTGGTTCTACAAGCTGCGTATACTAGGAGTGGTTGAATAAAACAGAAACTTTTCCAATCCATGAGAGAAGAAAAGACATTTCATCCAGAGTTACTAACACTTTATTCAGCTTTGATGAGACCCCACCTGGAATAATGTATCCAGTTCTGGGCATCACAGTTCAGGAAGGATATTGACAAGCTGGAACGTGTCCAGAAGAGGGCGACCAACATGGTAGAAGGCCTGGAAACCATGCCCTATGAGGACAGGCTTAGGGAGGTGGGTATGTTTAACCTGGAGAAGGGAAGGTTATGAGGTGACAAGGTAGGTACGTTTAAATATTTGCAGGGATGGCATAAGCAGGATGGAGCAAACTTGTTTTCTGCTGCTCCAGAGACTAGGACATGGAGGAATGGCTCCAAACTTCAGGAAAAGAGATTCCATCTAAACATTAGGAAGAACTTGCTGAAGGTAAAAGCAATTTGACAGTGGAATATGCTGCCTCGGAATGTGGTGGAGTTTCCTTCTTTGGAGGTTTTTAAGCAGAGGCTTGATGGCTACCTGTTGGGAATGCTTTGATGGTGTCTTCCTGCATGGCAGGGGGTTGGACTCCATGGCCTTTATGGCCTCTTCCAGCTCTGTGATTCTATGAAGGAGTAAGAATTGCAGGTGACTGGTGAAGCGTCATTCTCCATTTGTGCCAAGCCTTTTTGAAAGTGTCTCTGTGCACGGAGAAGGGGGGAATGGGACAGCGCTATGAGCCCAACCCTTGATGTTGCACATTCCTCCACATGTCATCCTGACCCTTACCATTCATACACATTCAACATGACATTGGCAGGGGAGTGCCAACAGACATGCAGCTGTGACCCCCTTCCCCCAAGTCCCTTGCAACCTGTTCTAGTACACTCTTCTCGCTTTCAGTGTCTATAGCAGCAACATCAATCGTGGTAGCCTCGCCCTGTTATTAGCGCCTACTGGAATGCTGCTATGGAAGTGTTCCAATCTCCAAGGACCCTGGGAAATGACATTTTCCCAGGCTGACCATCCACAGTATATTAAGCACCATGGTAGCTACATATACCCAGGCCTCTTGGATTACAGTCCAAGCGTCCCATTGAGTGTAATTTTCTCCTTGTATCAGGAATTTGTGAACTCTTAAGACATCACCCATTTCTTTGTAATGTGTTACAGTAGGAGCTGTTTTGGTCCATTCCAGTAACACCGCTAGGTTACATTTTCTGAGCAAGGTTTCTCAGCATCCCGTATAAATATGCCAATTCAAATAAATATCCATATCCACCAAGGAGAAAGGAAAGAGTTTTTAACACACCAAAAGTAAAGCATTTGTAGCTTTTAATGTGATGAGAAGGTAGGTGTTTTTCAAACTAGGGATTTCCAGACATCACTAATGCCTGCAAGAATTTAACAATAATGATAATAAAAATAACCCTGAGCAAAACTCACTAAATGCTTATTAAAGGATGGAAAGCATTCTGTAGGCTATAACTATAGCAGCAGATTTTTTTTAAAAGAAAACATTTCGCCTTTGAGTCTTGATGATTAAAACTTTGCATGTTTTGATTCTCCTACAAGAAAAACTCACCAGGTCTGGCTTGTTAAATTGCTTGGTGGTCCAAGAAGGTTATATAGTGATACATAGGTATTATAGGTCTAGACTAAAGCCCTCAAGTACTGTTGCTGCAGTTCAGTAAAACTCAGGACCTCACCCCATAGAAACCAGCAGCACCCTCCTGCCAGTTTGTATGAAATGAGACTAGAGATGAAATATGTTTGGAAGAAAGAGTTGACACGTTTAGTTCTGTGCAGTATGTTATTTTAACATTAGAGAGCTTCAAACCTCAAGTGTTATTACCTGACGCTTAGACGGGACCAAATGGTTTACTGCTTCCAGGTAGACATATTAATTGCAAGTTTAATTCCCATTAAATCATGGTAGCTTGATTGTGCATGGTTTCAGCACTTTTTACTGTAAGTGGACAACTTCTTTATGTTTCCACACCATTTTAATAAGCTTAGCTCAATCTAGAAAGGAATAAGTCTGGAGAGAGATTTTCCATCTAGTAATTGCATTCATCCATGTTGTGTGAGCTGTTTCATGAGTGAGCCAGCCGTTCCTATGCAGGTGTGCCATGTGACTTTCAACTGAATCACAAAGCAGTTCTGACCACACTGGGACATGATACATTCCATCACACACCATTGAAATTAATTGGATTTCCACAACAGCAGTCTAGTTTCCTTGCATTGATCTCCACAGAGCTTCTACAGAAGAATATCTGGACACTTTGACCATAATATTGGAGTCCTGTGTTAACCACACTGGCATAGGTGGTGGCAACCATGTAGGCAGCTACTCTGTGAAGACAGAAAAAATGAACATTCTTGGTTGATAACCCATCACCATGTCAGCGTTGTGTCAATGGTGAAAGTTGTGTCAGTGACGTTTAATTTGGTAGGATTCCTTCAAAAATCCAGAAATTACTGGTGGTGTTCTTAATAGAAATTCTCTCAGGCTGTCTGGTAACCATTTCTGATGTTGGTCATCAGAAATGATATGGGATAGGACACTTGAGTTGAGGTAGTTGATGGTAGGTTTTCATCTTCAAAGTCTTTCACAGGCAGTAACTTATCCCTAAATGAATTTCCAGAAGGAAGACTTCTTCTTTCAGGCTAATGGACCAAGACCATTTCCTCTGCTTTGTTGTATACATTGGGAGAAATGCATTTTTATGGCAACAGAGAACACATTGTGTTGCCAGTGTTGCTGCATTTATATTGCCCTTTTGAGTGTTCAGATTGTTTCACGTGCATCATCTTGATAAGCCTTCCCATAATCCTCTAAAAAAAGGGCAGCAATGAGGAGCCAAGGTTGAGAAAATATTTATACAATATTGTCTGGACTTGGCAAATCCTGGGAACACCAAAACTAGATGTGGGTTAGGCAAGTTCAGCATCCTTCTCAGATCCTGTTGTACAAAACACTGTGAAGCTCAACTATTTTTTTTATTTGACTTTGTGCTTTATATGATTATATAAATTATAACTGGTATTTATAATATATGTTACAGGTACTCATATATTGGATATTTCAAACTATTAAATTACTACACTACACTTGATCTTAGCCAAAAGGCCTAGAAGCGGTATGTCCAGGAAGGTTGAAATTGTACCTCTAATATTGCTTCATAAATACATGTAATATTAAATTAAAATGTTGTACAAACTATGTATACCAAAAAGGAACACAGCAGCACCTTTAAGACTAACTGGAATTTATTTTAATACGAGCTTCCATGGATATAAACCCACTTCTTCAGATGCAGCACATAGTGATATAAAAGACTCTGGCATAAAGCATATTTATAAAGTTGGGAGGGGATAGAATGTAAAAGGATCTAGAAAAATGAAAATCATACCCCTTGCCATAAATTTTCAAAGGGCTGTGTAAGGTCTTCCAGATTTTCACAGTGGTCAGTTAGTGTTGGTGTGTGAAGGCAATAAATCTGCTTACCAAGTCAATTTCTCAGGGTTCCAAACTCTCTCTAGAAGACTCCTTTTTGTTATATCTGCAGTAGCAAGGACACTTGTATTAATACATGTCTTGCATTATAAAGCTATTGTTTTTGTTCATACCTCTGCTAATGGATTGGAATTTCCAAATATAATTCAATTCAACGGTTCCCCTTTCTAGTCTTCCTTTGTAAAGTCTTCAAGGACAGTGATCTGTAAATCCCTTACGGTATGTCCAGGAAGGTTGAAATGTTCTACAACTGGTTTTCAGGCATTGCCATTTCTAACGTCAGATTTGTGTTCATTTATCCTCTTGTGTAGAGACTGATCTATTTGTCCAATGTAGAGTACAGAGGGGCATTGCTGGCAGAGGATGTCATATATCCCATTGGAGGAAGAACAAGGAAATGCTGCAAGAGACTAACATGGCTACTTCCTTGAAAACTTTAAAAAGAAGTATACTATCCCAGAAAACCCCATGATCAGAGGTGTATCTAGGATGAGGCAGGTAGGGCACGTGCCCTGGACACCAATGTGAGGGGGAACAAAAAAGCCATGCTGCAAGATTTAGCAGTGGCAGCAGAGGAGGAAGGGGCCCTGGGGGTAGAAGCGCAACTTTCACGTTTGCCCTAGGCACTGTTTACACTAGATATGCCTCTGCCAGTGATAGGTTCGCCTTAGGGTTGCCATAAGTGAGAAATTACTTGAAGGCACGCAACAGCAACAGCAACAATATGTATACCATGTGTAATGGTATTTCACTGAAAGCTGTTACCATTACTAAGAGTGAATTAGATCCATAAACATACTGCACTCAATGCTTTTGAGAGACTGAAATCTGGGCTCCTGTTATGGAAGAATAATGCATGGTTGAATTTTGTTTTTTTCCTTTCAAGTTGGCTAGCAAGAAGTAGCCTTAGGAAGCTGTATGGAAAGGCTATTTCGGGGTACTCTGTCTCTCACTGGCGCAACCTGCCTATTTGTAAATAAATTGAGATTACACTCGAGTCATCTTGCATCATCCAAGAGCGCTGTCATGTCAGTACTACTTTGTGTTTCCTTCTGGATGGAAGACACAGAAGTATTTCAAAAATTGTTCTTCTTAATTGATAACACAACGTGACTTTTCCAGACCTTAGAAAAGTTACTGTTTCGGTAATTCTCAGAATCACTTAGCCAGCTTAGCCAGTGCCTATGCTGGCTAGACCACTGTGGGAGTTGTACTCTAGGAAAGTAACTTTTTCGAGCACTGGATTTTTCTTAGTTGTTGAAATTTGTGGTGGAACCATGCTTCTCCCCTCTCCCTCCCCTCTGAATCTGTGTACTTTCACTTGTAAAAGGCTAAAAATGGATAATTAGTTTTCAGTCAATTCCTTTTGTCTGTCAATATAAAACCAGCTTTATCATCCCACAATATCATTATACAATCAATAGCAATTAGTGTCTACTCAAGCTCAGGATTTTAATCATTCACATCAAAATACCCATCATTGCATTGTTGTATGTAAATATCCAAAGAAGCTGGGTTGGTTTACCAAATGAATGAATTCCATCTTTCCACTTGAGAGATCTAAAAAGCTTTTAGGGAGAATCCCATGAACAGCTGAACAAACAATAGCATCAAGTACCATCTCTTTCACATTTCACAGTTACAGCACTTTGGGACCATTGTAAGTGCTGTAAATGGATCCTACGTGATCCTGGGTTTTGTAGTTTTAAGAGGCACTACAGCCCTATGGAACAGAATGCTAAATACCTCATGATACTACAGAGCTGAAATTTCCATACAATGGAGCTATGGCAATTAAGGAAAAATCAAAAATCTTTAATTGTGTAGTATGGAAAATAGCCAGAAAGTGGAGAATGGTGTCTCAAGCGAATTCTCTATTTTAAAGAGGAGCGGGGAGCAGCCCTTTGAGATTATCTTCCTCGCAAGAAACTAGAACGGACAAAGAACAATTTCGGGGAGGGGATTGAAAATTGGTCCCTTCACCTAATGCCTACCCCTGCAGCTCACCAGATACACAGAAGATAAGACCTTACGTCAAGCCAGCTGAAGTGTAATACTCTGCCCATGCAGTTTGGGCCATTTCCACAATAGATTGTTATAGTGCTATTATTCCACTTTCAACATCTTATGGAATCCTGGGGTTTGCAGTTTAGGGAGGGGCCTTAAAGGCCCCTCCCTAAACTGCAAATCCCAGGGTTCCATAGGATATTGAAAGTGGAATAATAGCACTATAACGGTCTAGCATGGAAATGGTGTCTTCCCTTCTCCCTGACAGTATTAAAGCCACTGCTGCCAGTGTTTACTAGTGGGAAGGGAAGGAAAGCAGGAAATAATTCAGACGATGAAGAAGCTGGTCTTGGCTTGGAGGAATGAAGAAATGAGGGTGTGTTCACAGAGTGAGTGTACCCTCCTTTCACTTCCTCTCAGAGCCCAGACCATCTGCATCATTATCGTCATCTGAATTGCCTCCCTAACTTACCATCTGTAAACAATTTCAGGGCTCGGCAGTTGTGAAGGCAAGATCTGGGATGGGGCACAAGCGGGGAGAGAATACCTTCCTGCACTCCTTCCAAAAAGAGACATACCTGCACAAAAGCCATACTTATGTGTGGCTTTTCACTGACAGGGTCCTGCCCAATGACATAAGAAACTACTGGTTAGCGAAGAGTGATAGCTTCCATTTCAGAGGTACAGTGAGGATTATATTATATTGTATTGTATTTTGGGATCACCTTGTATGCAATGGCATAAAGAGATTTCCAGATCTGTCTGGCAGGCAAAGAAACCCAGAATAAAATTTAAAATATTGTATGATGCTAAGGAAAAGTGTGGCTTGGGACTCCCTAATGTCAAATTGTATTATGAGGCCTGTTGTTCTGTATAGTTGAGGGAATGGATATTGCTTAGGGATGTGAGACGCTTGGAACCTGAAGATCATAATTTAAGATTTGGATGGCATAGAGATCTTTGGTATGATAAAATCAAAGCACATATTGATTTTTCAAAAATCATTGCATTAGAAATGTTCTCCTATGAGTTTGGTACAAGTATAAGTAGATTTTTTTTCCCTAAAATAATATTAGCTTTCTTTTAATAATATTAGCTTCCTTTTAAATGAAAAAATAGGTTAAAATTGGAGATGGCTGCTTTATAACCATCTTTTGTATATTGAACAAGATAGCTGGAAGTTAGATCAGAGAAATCATTCTTAAAGAAGCCAAAGATCTTAATTAGTTTCCTTATATGGAACTTAATTACAGATTTAATCAAGATAAGAGAAAGGCAGCCATAGAAGTTATAGAAAAATGAATTCTGTTTAGAGTTGTGTAAAAACATTGACCAGGTAATTTTTGAAAAGTGTATAAACTACAGAAGATGAACCTGTAAAAAAGTACATGATAATGTGGGCCCAAAATTTTGAGCACGATGTTCATATAGATGCATAGAGAAAATGTGTTCCAAAGATACAAAATTTACTTTGTGCAGTAATTTAAAAAAAAAAACCTGTTGTTAGTTGATGTATAGATGGCATCTATCCCCAACCAAATTGTCAAAAATTTCCCAGAATGCTTGAAACCAATCCCAGGGATGTCAAAATAAGGGGAACTCCTTTTGCATATGTGGTGGACTTATAAGAACGTGAGAAAAGTTACTGGTCGAAGATTTATATGTCAATCAAAAAAATTTTAAAGGTAGCTTTTGTAATGTTACTAGAAATTTTTCTGTTGGGCGTTATGGGTAAAGAACTGGATAGTAAGTATGGATTACCTCTTCAGTGCATAATAACAGCAGCAAGAACATTGTTTGCTCAAACCTGGAAACCAACTGAAGCACCAACAATGGAGGAACAGATTGTTAACATTGCTGAATTGGCCCAAATTGCCAAATTAACATGTGTTTTAAAAGATAAGCCGATTGAGAACTTTTTCAAAGATTGGAAACCGTTTATGGACTTTTTTTTTAGCAATAAGAAATCTAGCGATGTAATAATCTGTGGTTATGGTTATTATTAATTTTAGTAGGATTGTTCAGTTAGACCTGTAATAGTAGAATAATACTTTACCTTTTTTAATTTTTCTTTTCATTACAATCAAGATTGGGGGCAGTCAGAACCCTAAAGTGTTTTAGTTACATCTTTCTTTCTTTCTTTCTTTCTTTCTTTCTTTCTTTCTTTCTTTCTTTCTTTCTTTCTTTCTTTCTTTCTTTTTCTTTCCTTCTTTCTTTCTTTCCTTCTTTCTTTCCTTCTTTCTTTCCTTCTTTCTTTCTTTCTTTCTCTCTTTCTTTCTCTCTCTCTCTCTCTTTCTTTCTTTTCCTTCTTCTTTTTTTCCCCCTTTCCTTCCCCCCCCCTCTGTTTCTTGATCTTTGGAATGTATATTATTTTGGTTGTAAATTAGATAGTTGTTGTAAAAAATTTTTAAAAAAATCTTTAAAAAGGATTTTATTTCAGATGTTGGAAGAACTGCCCAAAGTGCTGAATGCTAACCCCAACATTGGTCCATCATTTTGGATAGTTCCTTTGAAGTTTGGAATAAAATTTGCAGCAGATTCACCACACGCCTGCCACTGGCCAGCATTGTACCTAACACTGAACCAGACCATTGGGCTATTTGTTGTTATTCTGTGTCTTCAAGTCATTTCTGACTTACAGTGACCCTAAGGCAAACCCATCACAGGGTTTCCTTGGCAGAATTTGTTCAGAGGGGATTTGCTTTTCTCTCTGAGGCTTAGAGGGTGTGACTTGCCCAAGACCACCCAGTGGATTCTATGGTCAAGCGGGGATTTGAACCCTGTTCTCCCGGTGTCCTAGTCCACCAGTCAAATTGCTGTAGCATGTTGTGTCTATTGGGCTACTTCGTCCAGTATTATTATTGGCCATGCTGGCTGTGAATACTGGGAGCTGCAATGCAAGACATCCAGAAGGCACTAGGCTTGGAACAATATATGAGCCAGGACCAAAGCATGATTTTTTAAAAATTTTACTGAATCTCTACCTCAGCAGTTGGAAAATATGGAGCGATCCTGCAGCTATCACTTAATTTTGTTCAGAATCTCAGACTAATCATTTCATGGACTGATGCTACAAGTTACAAGCTGAAATTGTCAGCTGTATGAAGAGACAGCAAGGGAGACCACAAGCCACAGCGTGCTCAAGATGGTCACATGACAGTCCCCATAAAAGCCTGGTCTTGGATGAAATGTCTTTCCCAGCCCAGCTAGCCAAGATCTGTTAACTGAAAATGCTTGAGAATAGTCCACATGATCTTCTGTGTGCAAAGAATGTGCTCTTCCACTAAGTTATATTTCTTACCGCAAGGAGCACTTTTTTGCAGAACTGGGAATGCGGGAATGCAAGCCATTCCAGTATAGCATGTGCCCTGTACCTGCAGCTGTGATGAGGAAGCAAAGGTAGGGTGTCATCATAAGTCAAGAATGTTTCCATAAGACCTTGCGGGGGAAAAAGTAGATTGTAAGCTTTGGCAAAATTCCCACAATGTTATAATCATAGCGTGTCGGATAAGAGAGACAATCAATGCCATAGCTCTTGTCTTCTACCATACAGTGGAAGGAGATTATCATCTGAGATCTCCAAGAAGAGACTAGATAGTCACCTGCTGGTGATGCTCTAGCTTTCGTCCTCTTAAATCAAGGAGAGACAGGGGCTACATAGGCTAGAAGATCCCTTTCAGCTCAGTATTCTATCCTTCCATCTCGTTCTAATGGAAACAAAGTTTCTTGCCTAGACATGGAATCTGGAAGGACTTCTGATCAAAGCCTTACCGGGACAGTTAGAGAAGAAGAGAGGAGAGAAGTTATTCCATTCAGATAGAAGAAGAGATGATACCTATTTTCTATAACCACTGAACATTATATTTTTATGATGCCATTTATTCAAAATTCAGGGCAAAATCTGCCGTGCTGTCATTTTGACTCTTCCACCCCAGGATTCTATTTGACATGAGATACAACACAGGCTGTTCTTGTGATGAATCTGCCTTTCGCGACTTTGAACTGTGCTCTCTTCCCTTCTCTTTATTCAAAACTCTTGGGATTTCTTAAATGGGCATGGTCACTGTACATACCTTTGGTTTTCCTCTCTAGGAAGGGTTTCTCAGTGATGGAAAATAAGAGCAGCTTCAAGCATCTTTGCCTTTTATGAAGTCTCTCACAGTCTTCATCTGCACAAAAATACATAAGGAGATCCTGTATCAGAGGCTATAATGTGTATCTTTACAATGACAAGCCTACATCATTGACGCAATACACAACCATGGTCATGAATTGCAAGAATGCACAACGGGGCACTGTAGAACAGGGATTCCCACTGGGCAATAGGACATGTGGTGTATCAAAACACAATGTGCATTGGGTCCATTGTGTCACAGCCACACCATGGGATCTGCTTCTGCAATGACCCCATAGGCAGAACTATGCTTCTGCTCCTCTCCTGAGAATATAAATGGTGTACAATGGCACAATTCAACTTCACTCAGCGGTAAGTCACCTTATGATGAAATAACTTCGCAAAAAGAGGGCAGCCGTTGTGAGGGTTTGTCCTGCATGCAAAACATGTTTTTGCAGAGAGAACAATGCAGGTTTAAAAGGAAGCACATTTTCTGTGCAGAAATTGCATTTTCTGTGCAGAAGCACCATATCATATTTCTGTGCAAAGTTCTTTCTTGTAAGATTAGTGAAGCATGAATCTTCGTTGAGGATCACACAGTGGGGAAAACAGTCAAGGAATTATTTGTTCCTGATTGCAGTAGCAAGTAATAGAAAACTTGCATCCCTAACATACATGTGCAACGGGTTTCCTCTAAGACAGAGGTGGACTAATTGTGGACTGTGGGTCAGATGCCTTTGGACCCCATTTTTGTGGTCCCTGAAGCCGCACACTCTTTCCAAGCCCTCCTTTTAAAAAATTAACATGAATTGCTGGCTAGTTTTTCCTTCAAAACCACACAGAAAGCTCCCTCATGCATGAAAACATGTAAAAACATCCCCACTCCCAGAAGCATCCCAAAACCCTGCACCACCACCCAAACACTCTCATTTTCCTCTGCAGTCCCTCTCAAAATGGCAACAGGAAATGGTGCAATGTCACTTCCTGCCACCATTTTGAGAAGGATTGCAAAGGAAAAGGGAAGCATGTGGGATTACTGTGATGGGGGTACAGAATGTGAGGGTATCAGGGAGGATGAATGTGGCTCTTCTCCCCACCCCCACCCCACAGATGCCCTCCCCTGTTCTAAGAAAAACTGTCGTTGAGGAAGTTGATTCTTACTAATTCTAGAAGGCAAACTGGCTTTGGAAAGAGAAATAAAAAGAGAAAAAAAGAAAGAGAAGGAAAAATGAAAAGACAAACACAATTAATTGGTCCAGTGGTTCTAATTCTGAGTCCTGGCATTTGAGCAAAAACCTATGGGAGATGAGAGAGTGGTATCTAACAAATCCTTCTGGAAAGGCACCTAATAGGCCACAAATTGTGAACATGTAATTGTATTTCAACAGGAGGTTTTTATTACTGGAAGCGAGGAGCCACATGTATTTTCTCCTTATCTCTCAAAGAACACACAACTCTGGACAAATATTACAGCTGCACTCAATTGTTCTTGATGGAAAACTCTGGGAAATCTGCGCAGGGGAGGGTGACATGGAGAGGCAGGGGAAAGATGCCAAAGTGGTTATCAGAGTCACAACACTTGATCGACTCTGTCATCAAGGGAGGATATGAGACAGCTGACAGTAACTACAGCCCAAGGATATGATCGCAACTCTGCCTGGCTTGAATGTTTGCTCCAGTCTCTCTTTTCTCATGCAGTGTATGAGTCTCAGGGAAGGGTGTCAGGTTGCAACCTGTGCTTGGGAACGTTACTTGCCATGCTGATTTTGAGGACTGTAGTCCAAATTAATAGCTTCTCCAGACTCTGGCTGCAACTTAGCTATGGTCCCCATGCTTTCAGATGCACCACTGATACCTTCTCAAAGGCACCCTCCTACTCTCGTGCAATGTGGCCTCCTGCATGAGATTTGCAAAGCATAGTCAATGTGCAACTCCCCTTGGGTGCAGCATAATTGATCTACATACATAGCAGTTGTGGCTGGTGGCCTCCATGTCAGTACATTGGTGAATCTCCTCTGGATTTTAAACCAAATCTTGTATCAAGTAACCAAGGGAAATGGGCAAGTCATTGCTATTTTCCCTTTGTATATTTATTTATTTAGATCTGTGTTCTTAGGTGGTTTTTTTTTTTTTTTTTTGTTTTTGCTTCCTTCCTTCTTACTCATAGAGGTCACTTCTTCCTTCTTCAAGCAAGTTTAGGGTCAGAATCATACATCAGAAATGCACTACATAAAATTCTGTATGTAGGACCATGCACTGATTGCATTTAATGGCTTTTTTTCTTTTTGCAACTGAATGTATACCCTAATATTCAACCAAATGCATGCATATCCATGCATGTGTAGCTCTGTATGCACAAAGGTACTGCATGCATTACTGTGATTCAGTTACACTGAACTAAATGTGGATGTTTTGCATTGGACAAAAAGGTCCAATTGCTTCTTCAGGGGAATTTACTCATGCCTTAGACACTGAGAGGAATCAAGCTGGGTTCTTCATTCCTTTTGTCTGAAAAGGGAGAAGCCCTGTGAGATGGGACATTTCTGTGGGGGTGGCAGAAGGGAAGTACCTCCAAACAAGCATCTCATACCCCACTTGTTCCCCCATTTGCAGACCCTTGTCAATTCTGGTAGGAAGGACATTTTTGAAATATACAAATGCATTCATATATTATGATCTGGATAGATCAAGATCAAGGATGAGTAAAACACAGTTTCTGGGCTCCATACATCTCCCAAGGCATTTTTACTGTTTTTAAAAATTGACATTGCAGTGCAGTGCAGTTCACCTGCCTAGAAATATAGTTTGTCAATGGGTCCCATCCCCAGTAATGGCTGCTAGAGTGCACCATGCTTTAGGGGCTTTTGATACCAAGGGCCCTTTTGCACTACACTGTTATAGTGCTATTATTCCACTTTCAACATCCTATGGAAATCTGGGGTTTGCAGTTTAGGGAAAGAACTCTTTGGCCTTAGTAAACTACAAAATCCCAGAATTCTACAGGATGTTGAAAGTGGAATGAAAGCACTAAAGCAGTGTAGTGTGGAAAGGCCCCAAGTGTAGAATAATTCACCTTTCCTGTCCTTGGATGGGTTTCCTGACACAACACACATGCACACACTTCTTACATTATTGGAGCATCCAGAGTAATTATTCCTGTTTCTACTATCACCTCACACTGCATTAGCCTGTTGTGTTCATAGCATGTGCTCATAGTGTGAATGCCACATACTCTCATACGACAAGGGTTCAAGAGAATACTCTCAGAGATGGGAGCGCAAGGAGAGGCTGAGGTCTGAGTACCAAGAGATGGACTGGCTCTTTGTTAGCTTCTTTCATCTTCTCTTGTTAGATTCATGACAAGGCCTTGAACCAAGCTCTTCCTCATCCTTCCTATACTTCAGAGGAGAGATGTGTTGACTCTAGGTTAATGGTATAGAGCAGCAGTCCTCAACCAGTGTTTCCCAACATTTTTCTGGACTACAACTCACAGTACTCTTCACCGTTGCCATCCTGGTTGGGGCTTTGGGGAACTGAAGTCTAATGACTACAGGAAACCCAAGGTTGGAAGCCAATGAAATAGAATAGACTGCACAGTTGGTGGGACCTTTGTAGGCCATTGTAGCTGCCCCTTTGCTTGATACAGAAAATCCAGAGCAAAGCATTCCCAACAGAGAACTTTCCAGTCAGGAGATCCTAATACAAATTCTTTTTAGACTATAAATTCTAGGGGGAAAAGTAACTTTCTCAAGCTTTGCTAAAACTCTTCTGGAGATTTTGTTCCATTGTCCAGCTGCTCTTGTCATTAAGAAGTTTCTCTAACGTTCATTCAGACCTACCCTCGTCGAACTTAGGCCCAAAGATTTAAGAACCGGTCTTTGCTACCTCCTTCCACATGACAACCAAGGAACATCCTATATTGTCATATGTTGTACTGATGGCAATATGCCATCTATGCTGTAATGTAATAAACGCTTTTGGCATCCTTAGAAAGAAGAGTCTTAATTTATATCTCAGGTGTTGAACTCATAGTCAAACTCATGATGGAATTGACTCACTATCTAATATAGCACGCTTATACTTTGACTTCCTGTCACTCTTTCCTGGACTGATCAATAGAAACAAAAGAGAAAATATGGTTTTGGAAGTGAAAGCTGGCACCAAAATGTGTTGGGTTGTGGTGTTTGTCAAAGTGAACCATTCGTTTTTGTTTGCTTGTTATTTGTTCCTACCGGAGCCTACAATGCAGCAGTCCTTATCTGTGGGCAGTAGGAGCCTGAGGGTCGGCATAGCCATGATATGTAAAGCTGCCCTGAAACTCAGAATCAGGACAGGCAAAAGTTATACACGGTCCACATACACTAATATGTTTCCCTGCTAGTTTTCCAAGGCTTCAAGAACTCACCTAAAAGCCACTCATTGAGGAAACAGAAGGTTTATGAGATGCCAGCTTACTCTTTAGAGGGCATCAGAGAAAGCTTTCTCTGGCCTGCCCTCACTAATGCCACATAATTGCAAAGAAAAGGCATGACACCTGTGCAACAGCCAGCCACACTGGCATAGCATACCAATGACATTCTAGCCCTTCAGTTCTATGGGCAAAGGTGTTGGGGGAAGACCTGTGGTGTTGTAGCTGTGTGACATCAAGTCATCTCCAATGTATAGTGACCCTGAGGCAAACCTATCATGCGGTTTTCTTGGCAAGATTTGTTCAGATGGGGTTTGAAGATGAGAGAGTATGACTTTCCCAAGGTCACCTGGTGGGTTTCCATGGCTAAGGGGGATGTGAACCCTGCTCCCTCAGAATCCTAGTCCAGCCTTTAAACCTCTACACCACACTGGATCAGCAGTTTGTCCTGCTGGCTGGGGGAATTTGGGGAGCTGTTGTAGAAAAAGTAGCCTCCACACTAAATTCCTATGCATCTAGCACTTGTTCGCCAGAAAGCCTGTATGGCAAGGTTATGTGCTTTATGGCAACTCTAAGGAGAACCTATCACAGGGTTTTCTGGGAGTGATAGTGATATATGCACACATACATATTCAGATTATGATGCTAAAAATGACATCAAAGCATGATTTATGCCACTCTCAATATCACAGTGACCATCTCCCAAGCTTTCCCATTCAGGCAGGATCCATTCCATGTGCTTCAGCATGCGACACAGTTCTTGTGTCACTTAATTGATCCGGTAGCAGCACTAAATTCATGTTCCAAATACATCCTGCTGGGCAACAGCTGAATTATCGAACTGACACCTGTGGGGGTTAATGCTATTCTTGCTTCCACCATGCTGAAAATACAAGTAATCTCCTGTAGTTAAGATGTATCCTTAGAAAACCCTTATGTAACTGTGACATTTCTTGGAAAGTCGCATGCTTAACATTTATTCTCAAGGCTTGTATTGTTCTACTGAAGGCTCTGCAAACAGCAAGCATTACAACTGTCTTTATTACAGTCTTCCCTCCACATTTGCAGGCTTGACCTTCACAAATCTGATCATTTGCAAGCCATGTGCTTGCCTTCCCTCCTTCTCCTCTTCTCATTCCCTTGCATTCCTCACCTTAGGCTTGCGAAGTTTGTGTTTAAATGGACTTTTTTCCTTTTTTGAGTGAGCCAACACCGCCTCCCACTGCTGGAGGCATGTCCTCTCTGCCAAGTGGCTGCACATTCTGCTGTGTAATGGCCGTTGATTGTTCAGGTGCTCTCTTTGCTCCTACCCCTCCCCTCTGGGAGGAATCTGCTTTCTCAAGATGGCAATGGAAGTAACTAGAACTCCAGAACTCAGTGCTTCACTTTTCTCTGTCTGAGGGGAAATTACTGGTAAGAGCTTTACTTTGTCTTTTTTTCTTCCCCCCTGGGAGTGCCTGGCCTAGAGGCAAAGGAATGGGAGGGGGGCTCCAGGGGGAAATTGGGGGGATCAAGGGGGGAGTGATTCACAGTTTTTCTACTTTTATGAGGGCTCTGCACCCTGAACTCTGTATTTGTAATTAAGGATTGGGATCTGTTGGAAGTGCCTTTGTGTCCCACCAACATAGGCAATACTCTGTGGGAGAACATGAGACAGGGCCTTCCTTGTTGTGGCACCACAGCTATGGAATACACTGTCCTTATAGGCCTGGTTGGCATCAAGACTCATATCATTTTTCACACCAAGGAAAAATATAGCCTAAGCTGATTTCATGCAAAACTGAATGTATGAATACTTTTAAATGGACCCATATTTAGGGGATCGTGCACCTTCCACACAATTTTGTTAGTGGTTCTCTTCATGAATTATTAACATGAAGGATGTCAGCTTGTCA
This sequence comes from Cyclura pinguis, assembly GCA_030412105.1. Lineage (NCBI taxonomy): Eukaryota > Metazoa > Chordata > Lepidosauria > Squamata > Iguanidae > Cyclura > Cyclura pinguis. Next base: position 130,257,415 of record CM059604.1, on the reverse strand, counting down.
AAAATGATAGAGAGTGTGTACGGAAGTCAGAGATCCTGATTGAGGAGTAAAGATGCCAGTGCCTTGGAGAAACAAAAAGACTTTTTAAATAGGGATTCCACTCTAAGATAGGAACGTTACTCAAGGTACTAGCTTCATTCTAGGAAAGACCTGAGAGAGGACTAGAGGAAGAGAAGGGGTGGAAAAACTTTCCTAAGAGTATTGGTTTACATCACAGAGGGCTGGGATAGATAGACAAAAAGGGAGGACACTTTGGGTCACTCAGACTGTCTAACCCTATTTCTACTGCCCTTTCTGAGATGTTCTTGACTCTTCAGTGCTAAGCATTGTTGCACTTCTAACAGAAAAGAACAATGGGACTACACAGGCTTCCCCTTTCCCAACAATTCTGCTGATTCCTCAGGTTCACCTTGATATTATCAGATTGGACATGTACATCTGAATTGATTTCATGCTTAAATGTTTGCAGTTCATGCTTAGATAGAAGGGATGGGGCTGCTGGTGTGATTGCATTTCCTCTTTTAACACCTGATGCCCATTCATTTGTGTCACATAGGATCCACTCTCTAACATCTGTGCCTAGGGGAATCTGAGTGATAGTATTTCATCTCACAAACAGATTATAATTAGTAATTTCAAGCAGTAGGTGAGCAACAGCCAGTTCCATACTATAACATACACACACACACACACACACACACACACTGGGTTTAGCAGATAAATCAGCATTAATCGTCTTTGGTAAAGGTATATGAAGTAAATTCACTTTCAGATGCTAAAGGTTTCATGACATCTCAGGGTGAGAAAATGTGTAATTCTTCATATATGAGGGAGAGAGAGAAAACTGCAGACTAATCCAAGAAGAAAGAGGATGTGGCTGGACCAACAACTGGGAAGTAGATAAAGCTTTTAGAGACAGAAACTAGCAACTACTGATTATAGGCATGTTAAATTTGCTACGTCTGATACTACAGGCTTCTTTCACTTATCTGACAGGTTAGGGACTGGAGCAGTGTCAGAAAACAGAATTGGTTAAAAAGCAGAACCCATGTACTGAACTATAAGGAACATAAAGGATTTACAGAGGCTTGCTGGAGACCAACTGCATGTGTGCTGCTTGCAAAGTCTCTCAGCTGGCCTGGCACCTTTTCTCCACCTCTTAGCTTGCTTTGCAAGTGGCGCAGGTGCATGAGCAGTCCCAAGCGAGCCTCTGTAGGCAAGAAGAATTGATGAAAGAATGGAACTGCTGTTGAATTAATGAAACTTGTCCTTAATTTGGAAGTGTCAAAAGAGCAAGTCATCAGATAATGGGCACTGGAAGGAGAGGGTTTCTTATATGTTGCTTCATCAATGGTGCAATGGTGAATTTTGAAGTGCAGGTACTTGTCCTTACTGTGGCCTCCGTAGCCACAATCCCAGGAAGCTGTGATGAGCCATACCAGCAAACCAATTATAGAAGTTTTATTATTGCCCCCTGGATCAAGCCTTTTGTAAAGCTAATTGGGCTTGATTGGGCATTGTTAATCAAGTCACTTCAAAACATTCTGTGTAATAACAGAGGTAGCCTATAGCAATATCCAAGTGTTGGGAAAAGTAATTTCTAAATACTCTGCCCTGACCCAGATGCTATGAAGGCTTCAGCTAGGGAAATTCTGAGATGGTGGCAAATGAGGTCATCATGCCTGCTATCAAAAAGTCCCAATGTTTTGCCCCTGTGAGCTCTGGTCCCTGTTTTTTATAAAATCCCTTTTCATTCAGCAGCTCTTAATTTTTCCTTCCCAGAACAACTCTATAGCCCCTTTCTTTCCCAGAACTTCCTCTTCAATAGCCTCAGCAAAAACACAACTTTAATTTGCCAGTGGACTTTCCAGCCCAAAGACAAGAGTGCATTTCCTTTTCTAAAAATCATTTTAAGAGGAGATATATATAAAAAATAATATAACCAACATGTCAAAAACAAATCAAAACTTAAGCCAGTGCAGCTTGTTTTAATTCTTTGTCATTTCTAAGAGACGGTAAATCTTCCACTTCTTCTCAAATGCTCTAACTTGTTATTCATCAATCTTACTACTTTTTTTAAAACCTAATTAACTCAAGCAGATTAACAATGCCCCATACTTTTAACTGCCAAAGGCAGTTTTTCACAGTTCAGAACTTGACAATAAATGTTCATGCTTCCAAAGACAACAACAAAAATCTAAAACTGTTTCCTGAAGAGTGTTGGGGGAAAGGGAGTGACAAAATCGTTCCCTGTATTTGAACTGGTCTGGGTGCAATCTAGAGAGAGAGCCAACTATACCTAAATTCCATTGGAATCAGTAGGGCATGAAGTACATTCTTAAGTATGTAGTTCCTGCTGACTTTGATAAGATTCTGCATCCTCTGGCCCTCTTTTTTTTTTTTAAGTACTCTTGGGATTCATAAATATCTCCAGACCAAAGAGGTGCTTGATTTTAAACAACAGGGTAGTCCATAATTTCCTACCCTGCAACCTTTCACAGATGAAAACCAGGATGTGTGCGGCCAAGCCACGTCAGAATGTGGTAAGGATGGGAGGAGTTATTAATGAAGAAAAGCACACCAGCTTTTTGCTGTCTTCCCTAAGCATGCTGGTTTGGACTTGCACCCAGCCAGCGTGATGCAGAACCTTGGCTTATAATAGTCAGAGCTTGGAAATCTTCTAATCTGTTGGTGCTCCCCAAATGCTTAAGAGAAAAGTTTGATTGCAGAAAGGGGGAAATACTTTGCAGTCATGCAAGATGGATTAGTCACTTTAGTGGTTTTGTTGACAAATGAATTCCGCTTCTAAATTAATTGCTGTAAAGTTTTGTCCAAGAAATGTCATGCATTTGCAAAACAACACAGAGAAGAAGCATTATCCAATACTAGACTTCCATCAACTGAACAGCTGATTCCAACAGATGAGTAGGCAGTGATCTCCCTCCTCAAAGCGCCCTTCATGTTCCCCACAACCTGCAGAGCTACTTTTTTTAGTGGTGCAGAAGGATGTAGGGAAGAATGGCTGGGAAGACAGTTATTTGGTAGCTTCCAAGAGAACACTAGATTTGGCACTCTAACATTAACCAGAGACAGCAGGTGGCTTCCCCATCAAGGGTGCTGTGAATCAGCTCTGGGTTTTAGCTTTGAAGGAGATATCCATGGTGCTGATCCTTTATCCCCAAAACAGAACAAAAGTCTGGATCTAAAACCCATAGCAGATTCACCAAACCACTGACATGGAAACTATTGCGTTTGCATTTGGTTACACATTTGGTGTCTTGCTTCAGTTGCACAATGTTGCCATTCAGCATGAGAGTTGTGTGGCAGAATTACTGTGTAACCTTTCCTGCAGAGGTTTATGCAATGCTGACTTGATATATGATCTTGCTCTATTATCTCCCAAAGCTCCTTCCTATCTTTCTAGCTATCCATCCAAATTCAGTATTCAGCAATCTGTAAACTTGCAAGGGGAGTGCAACACCCCTCTGTTATTGCTGTCTGAAATAGCCAGAAGTGGATTACTTCTTTTATGCATGGATTGGGAACCCTTTCCAATATTCTTTACATTCCTACTATCCATCTGTCTGTCTCTCTCTTTGCCTCCTGCCTCCCTCTCTCTCTCTCTCTTTCTCTCTCTCTCTCTAACTATCTATCTAGAAAAGCAACTCCAAACCTATCTACAAAAAGCATCTATCTATATGGAAAAGCAACTCAATTAAAAAGAAGCAGATATGACTCTTTTCTTCACCTTCTTGTACCCCCTCAGAACTGGCCCATGCCTGACCTGCTCTACCTTTCCTCCAGTCTCTTTGTGTCTTGCTCGTGCATTCTCTTGTGCTCTCTCTTCCCCAACAACAACATAAGAAGACCAGGGTTGTCTCTAACGTGCACCTCCAAAAGGCTGTGAGCTCCAGTGCCAAAGCTCCTAGGGTGGCAAGTTTGTCACTCCCCACATCAACCTAGCAGGGCCCTTACCACTCTGGAGGGGCTGCCCATGATCCATGTAGGTCATCAGAGCCTGGAATTCTCTGGGTCAGGGGCCCCCTTTCCAAAAAGAGACAGAAGACAGAGCAAATAACAGCATTAGCCCCTACATTCCCTGTGCTACCAGTAGTCAGCTCTGTTCTGCAGAGCTAGTTGCTTCCTGAATGCCTGACCTATTCTCTCTCTCCCCAGCCCTATCTCTGGGATGGACTGGGATAGCTACGAAAATTCCCTATGTTTTGACAAAGGTGATTTTTTCCCTTCCTCAGAGCTTGCCAATGTGATACAGGGGTGGTGCTTTGCTACCCTCCTTGAATGACAGAAGAGCTTGGGCTACTCTGAAGCAAGTACAGGTAGGTGCAGGACACTCTCCTCTGTACAGACTTGATGCATTGAGTAATGCCGAACAGGATGACCATGTAAAATTATTCAGATGTCAGGCCCCTCGCTAATGCTAATTTCCCATTGATCTGGCCACAGATCAGGTAGGACAACGGAGGAGCAAGGGCCATTCACATGCATCCTCCCTCCAGACCACAGCATCACTCCTCGTGTGACCAGAAGTCACATAACATCACTTCCACTTTTGTCAATTCCTCATCTGAGATGTTGCAGGCCAGGAGACTCCAATCATTGGCAGGTTTGTGTGTGTGCAGCAAATTCAGGTATATATTTTGGCCAATGTTCTTATGCAGAGAGGATTAGGGCCTTTGATGGTGGCAAAATGAGGGTCTAGGAGCTGCAAGTGATCCATGGGCGAAAATTTCCACACTCTTGTGGGAGACGCTCTCCATACTACAGATGGATGCTGCAAATTCAGTAGTGCTAGAGCCAGTTTTGGAATCTGATTGCACTGTGCCCATTTGGAATGCGGTATGAGCATACACACATATCTCTGGCCAGCACGTGAGGTTCTTTAAATGCACCATGATTGCTGGGATTATATAGACCTCTCTATGGCAGGGAAGGCAGCAGTAGCCAGGGAAGACCAGCCAGGCAGAGCAGGGAGAGATGAAAACAGCAATATTTGACTAAGACGGACTGCTTTCAGAGAGGCGGTCATGCTGATACAATGTCACAAATGAGAGAGGGATTGTAAGAGAACTGCATGGTAAATTGGGCACCGAGACACTTAAAGGGCTGGTTATTTTCTGGCTAGTTGCCTTCTGATTGTTCTTCTTACAAAAAAAAAGAAAGAAAGAAAGGTAGAAGAAAGAGAAGGGGGGCAAATGAACCCAAAAGATCAGCTGAGAGGAAGATCACAAAAATCTATTTGTTTGGATTCCCTTCTTTTCTCTTTTCTTTCTTTCTCTCTCTCTCTCTCACACACACGCACACACACATATTTCAGGTAGAGACACAGCACACCAATTGTGCCGTGCTATTACCGCCTAAGTCTCTCTGCATACATCATGGTGACATTGCTTGTGATAATGTCAATGGTACCCAAGAGGTTGTTGCCTGTGGGGTGTCAATTTTACTTATTCATTAAATTATTTCCATTTATTGCAAGCCCCATCTTGATGCCCAACAGAGCCCTGAGGTGACTGATGCTTGTACACAGAGAGAAGCCGAAACCATTTAAAACGACATCAAGCTGTATTGAGCACATCCATAAGAAATATTAAAATGAATAGTTGTTTTGGTACTACATGGCAGTTCACCATGTCCGTAACCATAGTGGCTGTTGGGTTCCCTGTTAAAGAAGTAAGCAATTTGCTCTGAATTTTATTCTAGATCTTTAGGTGCTATCCAGGGTGGTGAAGCTAATCTCCTGAAAATCTGGAATAAAAACCCAGAGTGGATTCCTGACACCCCTGAAATGAAATCTATTGGCTATCACTGGTCTGTAGACATTGGTTGAAATCAACCACAACAGCACCGTTCATCTACTACCTATCCTGTACTAGCTACAACCTCCTCACTTCACTGAGGTTTTTTTTCTAAATGAAACATCTTAGTATCTGAAAGAGAACAGAGTACAGGCCATCTGGCTTGCCTAACTTTTCGTATAGAAGCTTAGCACAGTGATATTCCTCTTTGAAATATCACTGCACATGGCAGATTTTGGTTGTATTGCATAGGATGGTTGATATTGTACATTTTTAAAAAGTGTTTTTAAAAAAACAAAAACAAAACTCATTTATTGACTACCTTTTTCCCAGTTTGGGATTCAAAGTAGCTTACAACAGATGAGAAACACACGGTTACAATTCACAAAATACAAAAATTAAAATATAACTAAACTATTAAAAAATTAAAATCAATCAGGCCTTTTCCACACTAAACTGTTGTAGTGCTATTATTCCACTTTCAACATCTTGTGGAACTCTGGGGTTTGTGGTTTACTGAGGCCCAAGAGCTCTCTGGCTGAGAATTCTCAACACTGCTCCCTAAACTGCAAACCCCAGGATTCCATAGGATGTTGAAAGTGGAATAATAGCCCTGCAACAGTGTAGTGTGGAAAGGTCCTAAACCGCTCTTGATGCTGAATTTTGCTCCACTGCCCATTTCTCCTGTGGAATAATAGCACCATAACAATGTGGTACGGAAATGGCCATAAGCCATTAAAAAAAAAAAAAGGAGATTGAAAGCCTGGTGCACTGTTCAAGTAAGATGGGCCTTGTACACTCAGTCCTCAAGAGTCTATTGAAATACAAAGGTCTTCAGCCGTTTTTGTAGGGAAGGTGCCAGTCTAACCTTGCTGGGAAGGGAGTTCCAAAGCTCGGAGGCAGCCACTGAGAAGCCCCTCTCTTTTGTTCCCACCTGATATTCCTGTGAGGATGGTGTGATAGAGAGAAGGGCCTCCTCCTCAGACCTCAAAAACATGGGCAGGTTTGTAAGGGAGGATACAGTCCTCTATATAACTTGGGCCCTTTCCACATGATGTCACTGTACCACTTCTACCAAAGGATGGCAGTGGTCAGCAGGTCATGCTTCTGCACAACCATCGTCTCTGTCCCACTGCCATCTCATCGCGAAGCTTCACACTCGCATGGTGTTACCCTGATTCCTGGGGGTCCCGGGAGGGACACCTAAATGCGCTCTCAATTTTATAAGTTGGGGAAATTAGCCAAGAGCACAGCCTAGCCATACGAGAGGCACGGTAACGTAGCGAGATCTTGAACCCTACGTTTACGGGGTCTGGCCAAGTCAAGGAGCACACAGAAGTTGAAACAACAAATGGTGTTTTATTAAAACACAATCAAACAGTGTATGCAGCACACTCACACAGATAACTAAGTAAATAAAGGTTGGAGTGGGATAGAGGGATTTTTAGAGCAGTTGTTGGTTTGGGTGATATTTCACCTGTCCTGAAGCCCGGTTGGAAGCAGAGAAGCTGGGGAGCGTGGATCTCAGCCTGTGGAGCTGAGGGGAAGGCTCGCTGGACAAAGCGACAGCAAGGCGGGATGGAAGCCAAGAGCGATCCAAGGAAGTGCTCAAAGTCAGGGGTTTTTATAAGGAGAATTGTGACCGCAGGCTAGTTCGGAGTAGGGGAAAACAATGAGTTTGGGGCTGGAGACAAAGCCTCTGAAAGGTCAGAATTTGAATGATTGAATTATAGCCAAATTGTCAATAGGGTAGCCAGTATGCAAATGCGGAGTACTTGAGCGTTGTATAGTCAGATCATCAAGCTGCCGGCGTGGGGCAGAGGATCTTTTGAAAGTTGCGTGCATACCTGATGGAGTTACTTGCCTTGAGGTCTCCTAAAGCTGCGAGTCGGCTATTTCTGGCCTGCCTGTATTGTGTTGGAATATTACGGTGATTATCGGCCGAGCCTGTGTGCGTGATTGTCCGGGGGCCTCGCAAGCACGTGGAGGGGAACGGGTATGTGAGGCCGAATTATTGATATCAAGAGATGTCTTTATATCCCACAAGCTCAGGCTAGCCAGGGGAGTAACAATGGCATTTACAAAACAGAAAAAATCCATTTTGCACCTGCAATCGCGCAGCGCTCCCATATTTACCATTGTGCGGAAGCCGCAGAAGCATGATTGTGATGCTTCCCTCCTCAGCGCAGCAACGGCAAGTGCCCGGCTGCACTGCAGAAGGAGGAGGTGGAGCAATCGTGCTTCCTTCCACAAGGAGCGAGCAGATGTGGAAGGGAGCATTGCTGACATGCTCCCTTCCAGACCTGAATTGCAGCACGACGACGCGGAAGAGCATTGTTGTGTGGAAATGGCCTTAGACTTGAACCATATAGGGCCTTATAAATCAGAATCAGCATTTTGAATTGCCCAGCAACTTCAAACAGTAATGTGTCAGCAATGCAAACGTACCACTCACACAGTGACTTGTGAGCACTGTGTTACCATTGCATCACTCTCTAGATGATGCATGCCAAGAAACAACTATTATGTTACCTCACAGAAATGAGTAGCACCCAATGCATTGGCTTCTTAAAAACTAAACAAAACATAACATTTCAAGCTTTGATGGAGGCCCCAGATTCTTGCCTTGGCATCTGATATTAAAAAGACCAGAGAGCAGATCCTAGAGCAGGACGGTCGTGGTTGACATCCTGTTGGTGACCTACACTGGTGTAAATGGGGGTTATGTGTATGTTTGTACTTTTTGAGACCTCGTGGAAAGAGGTATCCAGTACCTCCTTCCTCAGGACTCCCACTCTGGCCTACAACAGCAGCCAGGGTTGTGCTGGGTGCAGATCCATCTCCACAGCCACTGATCAGTTCTTATTCCTGATTCCAGCTGTTCTTGAGCACTGAGAGAGGCAGTGGCAAGTTTATGGTGGAGACTGAGGTCTCTCCTTCTCCTAACAGCAGCTGGAAGAAGCCTGGGTGCTGGAGACACAGAGCTGTGCCTGGCAGTCCCCTACCTGTTGCTACTTGCTGAAGAAGCAGGTGGGGTGACGCTCTCCCTGAAGATACAGGTCCACAGCTTGGGTATACTCCTGGATTCAGCCCTGACTCTGGATGCTCAAGTTTCTGCAGTGGCCAGGAGTGCATTTGCACAGATAAAGCTTGTGTACCAGCTGCGCCCATTCCTTGGGATGCCTGACTTGGCCATGCTGACACATGCCTTAGCTAAATTCTGATTGGATTACAGTAACACATTCAATGTGGAGTTGCCTTTGAAGAGTGTTTGGACCACCTTCACAGACACCGTTGGTGGGAATGTGAGAGAAGGCCTTCTCTGTGGCTGCTCCCACACCTTGGAATTCCCTCTCTAGGAAAGTTAGGATGCTTTCTTCTGTGTTTTCCTTTTGATGGCAAGTTAAGACCTTTCTTTTCCAGCAAGCTTGTGGAAACTTTTTTTTTTAAAAGGCTTTTATGCTGATGTATTGTTTTTAATGAGTTTTAAACTAAGATTTTAATTAGGTATAATTCTATTGATATTTAATCTTGAGGTTTGTATGTTTTTAGCTATATGTGTTTTATTGTATTCTGTCCTTTCATAAGCCACCTTAAGTCCTAGCTTAGGAGAAAGGCAGGATATAAATAAAGTGTTCAGTGGATGGATGGGTGGATAATACAAAGCCAAATAATGCAAAACATTATAACTCAACACCACAAACATACATATATATAAGAAATACAGGTGACACAAACAACACAGTGCAATGAAGGCACATTGGTGGCTGACACACATGGCTGCCTTCGTGTAGCACCATAGCAATGTGCGTTCACATACCATTCAGTGAACTTGGAAGCACATCTGCATGAACAATAGTTCCACATGGAAAGTCCACTCCTGCCACCATAACCGATGTGCACTGTCTACAAAATTTTCTCTGCATGTGTTCTGCAACTCACACCTATGTTTGTCACTAACAGGAGGCCACCTTTGTGTTTGTTGCTGACATGTGCTATTTTAAGATGTGCTGTTTTTAAAAATGCAATGCTTAGATGTACCATTATAGGCTTTCTTCAAAATCTGCCTGGCCTTTGGAGGCAGAAAGAGAAAAGACCAAGAACCACACCACTTTGAGTAGTTACTACACCATTCTGAGGATCATCTGATTGCAGAAGCTAGGACGTGTCAGTCCCAGGTAGTTGGTAGATGGGAGGAAATTCCAGAGATCTCCAAAGAGGGATGGAAGGAAGCCCATTCCTGTAACTCTAGAGAGCCACTGCTCCTACCACAGGCTAGATAGACCAAGGGTCTGATTCAGCATGAAACAAATTCCTATATTCCCTGGAATCAGAGACTAGAAAAGTTACTTTGGGGGGCAACGCTATCAAGAGAACTTTGGGAGTTACCTCCAGAGATCCGACATTCCCCAAGGTCTTCTTGAAACCCTTATGTGTAGAATCTCTGACAAATAAGATGTTTGCTTCTCTTTGAAGAAACTTGGCCTCCATCTTTTGGGAACCAAATTCCCTCCCCCCCCCAACAGCCCATGCATTCCAGAGATATATGTCTCATTGTCAATGGCTCATAAATGGATGAACAGCTCAGCTTTTTTTAATAGAGTGAAGCACAGGGCCGTAATAGACCAGTGCAGCTCTTTCTTTGCTGCTTAATTCATCTTTCTACAAATCATTAACATTGTTGGAATAACTGCTATCATTATACGGTTTTCCTTCTTTCCAAAGCCTAACGGCAGTGATGGTGGGGTGGAGAAGGGGGAGGAAAATGTGTGAGTAGCATAGTTCAGACTGCAAATGGGGACAGGGTTACGTCTTTGCAAAATTGTTTGAATGGGAATCGAGGATCCCAAGAAATTAAAGCTCTTTGGGGGATCAGGAGCAATTTCATAGCTTTCTCCTTTCTCTCTGCCATATTTGGAAGCAGGCGTTAGGAAGAATAGAAAAGGACCTTCTAGAGCAGAGAGTGAGCAAGTTCCAGCCCCTGGGGTCCCACATGTGGCAATTCCATTGGTCTCATATTACATTTCTCTGTTATAGAGTCAGTGTAGCCCTATTAATAGCCATTTATCCATGGGGAAATCAGTTAGGGAAATCAAGAGCAAATCAAGCTTGAACTCTCCCAAGAAGCCAAGATGACTAAACCGAGGCTTTGCTACTTTGGCCATATCATAAGAAGACATGACTCACTATAAAGGACAATAACGCTTGTCAAGGTAGAAGGCAATAGGAAAACAGGAAGTCCACATTATAGATGGACAGGAAGACACATCCCTACATCTGCAAGACATAGGAGGGTGGTTGAGGATAGAGTGGCCTGGAGCTCTCTCATCCGCAGGGTTGCAATACTTTGGGGTTGACCTGATGACAACTAACAACAAATGTTGCATATGCCTATGCACTTTGGGATGTGCATTTGGGCACATTCCAATGTGTGAGGTTGCCATTCAACACAAGGTCTGTGTTGCACAATAGCATAGTGATGTGTCTTCCACCCAAGGGTTGCACAGCACAATTAGTAGCTGCATGCAGAAATGAACAGTCTCAGCCTCTATGCCAAGCATGACAGAAAGGAGGGTGCATGGCAGTTGCCTCCTCTCCCTCTCATAGCTGCCATAATGACAAGGGGCTAACTGGCTGGAGGGAAAGGAGAGAAAGGATGCCTAGACATGGTGATAACTTTCTTGCGGCAGCCCGTACCTGAGTGGCTGAGCATATGCTCTGCATCACCAAAGAGCCTCCTGCTCAATTCCTGGCCTGTCCATGAAGTTAATGCTTCAGCCTATGGATCTTGAGTAACATGAGGATTGGGAAAGGCTATTTCCTGAGATTGCAGGGACATCACCAGTCTAGGTAAACAGCCTCCAAGAGCAGATGATCCAGATTTCAGGGCCCAAATGACCCACAGTTAAAGAAATTCTGTTGGTGATCTCTTGCCACATCTTCTTGGTGAATGTGCAATCTTACTCTATCTCAACAATGACCAGATTCCTACTTGAACACTATGCCATGATAACAATGCTAGAATAAGTGGCGGCAGCAGTACCTGTAGGATCTTAAGGCGTATGTGACACCAATTGTCACAACTGGCAGCTAAAAAAGCCAGTGTGATTCTAGGCTGCATTAATAGGAGTATAGTGTTGAGATCAAAGGAAGTAATAATACTACTCTATTCTGCTTTGGTTAAACTTTACATGGAATACTGTGTCCAGTTCTGGGCACAATATTCCAGGCAATTCAAGAAGAATATTGACAACTAGAACATGCCCAGAGGATGGTTAAGAGTCTGGAAACCATAGCCTATGAGGAGTGGCTTAGGGACCTAGGTATGTTTAGCCAGATGAAAAGAAGGTTAAGAAGTGACATGATAGCCATGTTTAAATATTTGAAGGGATATCATGTTGAAGATGAAGCAAGTTTGTTTTCTGCGGCTCCAGAGACTACGACATGAAGCAATGGATTAAAACTACAGGAAAAAAGATTTCACCTAAACATCAGGAAGAACTTCCTGACAGTCAGAGCCATTCGACAGTGGAATATTGTACCTCGGAGTGTGGTGGAGTCACCTTCTTTGGAGGTTTTTAAAGAGAAGTTGGATGGCTATTTGCTCGGGGTACTTTAAGTTTGTGTTCCTGAATGGCAGGGGGTTAGCCCTGATGGCTGTTGCAGTCTCTTCTAACTCTATGATCTTATGATTTATGAACTGTGTGATAACATATCTTTCCTTCCCAAGAAAAAAGAGGGGAAAAGGGCCAAGGGTACAGCAGCCATGGAGGGTGTAAAGTACCAGAGAAGTCAGTTGCTCAGACCTGGCAGATTGTATCTGCCCTCACCACTGTTTGTGTGAACCTAGGAAAAATTGCAGGCACTAGTGTAGTGCACTCTCTGGAAGTGGCAGCCATGGAATCGTAAAGGTAGGATTTGGGGGATGAAAAGAATGTGATTGTTTCAAACTGCACATTTTCCCCTATTTATTTTACTTATATAATCCCCCACACACATACACACACTTTGCATAATTTATATTTTCCACATGGCATACCCATTCCTATGAGCGCACACACCTGTGCTGAACAAGTGGCAACCTTGCACAATGTGTCAAGTCCTTGTCACAACACCTCCTTTGTGCTTCCCTTTAAATCCTGCTCAGTTCCTACTGTGTCAAGGACTACAAGCCTGGGGCCTTTCTGCCCTACGCTGTTATAGTGCTATTATTCCACTTTCAACATCCTGTGGAATTCTGGGGTTTGTAGTTGATTGAAGCTAAAGAGGTCTCTGGCTGAGAATTCTAAATGCCCCTCTCTAAACTGCAAACCTCAGGATCCCATAGGATGTTGAAAGTGGAATAATAGCACTCTTAACAGGGTAGTGTGGAAAGGTCCTGAGCCTCTCTGGATGCTGAATTTTGCTCCACTGCCCATTTCTCCTATGTTAAAAATATTTGCCTATCACCGTCCTTTCCCCATATTCAACGTAGGAGATTTCTCCACCGGGACCATTTCAGCTGGTCTTTCTAGGTGAAAAAGAAAGCTGTTAAACTTGCTGTGAGATACAGTGCGTTTTTGACATAGGCTATGTAAATGGGAAGCATTTGCTTCCGCTGTTCCATTAATACAGACAACAACTCCTGCATTTTGGTGGTAGGAGAAAGAGCCAAGCTTTTACTTATTGGCTCCCTTGTGTGATATAAACTATCATTACAAGATACATTTTCTTTCCATTATACTGTAAGAAAGTCCTTCCACCTTGCGATCTAAATATACATTTCCTCCGGGGCATCCTATTTGGTAACGAACATGGTGGAAATCTAATCTCCTTTTAATCAATAAAACACCAAATGATGTTTCTATTTAATGCAAACTTTGCTCCTTGCCATGTAATGAACCTGTTTCTATTAAGGATACAACCATTAATGGAATAAGTAATGTGCTCCTGCTTAGGTTTCTGCTGCTATACGGTTAGCGGTTCAGTCATAAAGCTTGTTCTGTAATCCAGCAATAAGGCTGCATTTCAAGATGTAGTTTTGTCCACGTAACCTCAGATTATTGCTTTTAGCTGTTGTTGCTCATATGAGCAGTAGCAGGAACATTTTAAAGGCAAGACTGCAATTCATTCTTTATGAGCGACAGATTCTTCACTCCAGCTTTAGCCAAAGTCACATGACCAGCTGATGAACATTGGTCAGTTTTGCTAGAAAGTAGAGGCCAAACCACTTGAGACCAGCAAGTGCAAAAATGTTACATTTTCAAGACATTTAGAAAAGGGCATTGGATGACGGACCCTGGAGACTGTTAATGGATATTTGGAGCTTTTGGCATGTGATTTTTGTCTCCTTAAAAATATGCACACATACAGAGAGAGAGAACAGTACGGATGCAAAACAGAGAATACGCACAGGGATTTCCAATTTCTGGAGCTATTTTGTGACACATGAGGAGGAAGGGGGGCACGGAAGAAGGATGGTTTATTGACTTTTTCATTGATTCAGTTTATATCATGCCTTTCTCCTGTCCTGGGACCCAAGGCGGCTGACAATAGACATTAAAATAAAGCACAGCTAAAAGCCTAAGAATAAAAAGCCAGTATGATTGTAGGCTGTATCAACAGGAGTATAGTGTCTGGGTCGAGTGAAGTCATAGTCCCCCGCTCTGTTCTGCTTTGGTCAGACCCCACTTGGAATACTGTGCCTAGTTCTGGGCACCACAATTCAAGAAGGATATTGACAAGCTCGAATGTGTCCAGAGGAGGGTGGCCAAAATGGCAAAAGGCCTGGAAACCGTGCCCTATGAGGAGTAAGTTTGAGAGCTGGGTATGTTTACCCTGAAGAAGAGAAAGTTAAGAGGTGACATGATAGCTATGTTTAAATATTTGAAGGGATGTCATATGGAGGATAGAGCAAACTTGTTCTGTGCTTCCTCTGAGACTAGGACATGGAGCAATGGTTTCAAACTTTAGGAAAAGAGATTCCATTTAAACACTAGGAAGAACTTCCTGATGGTAAGAGCAGTTCAGCAGTGGAATACGCTGCCTTGGAGTGTGGTGGAGTCTCCTTCTTTGGAAGTTTTTGAACAGAGACTGGCTGACCAACCGTCAGGATGGTGTATTCCTGCATGGCAGGCTGTTGGACTTGATGGCCCTTGTGGTTTCTTCCAGCTCTATGATTTTTTATTCTATGAAAAGCTAAGCAATCATTAAAGAAGGATCCTATTAAATGCTGATTTAAAATAGTTGAAAATACATTCTAAAATATAGCAAAGATAATAAAAGTATAGTACAGCCCATTAAAAGACCCTTCTGCCACAATCAATTAGCCAAGGTCTGTCTAAATGAAAAGGTCTTTGCCTGTCAGAAAAAAGACAACAGAGGGGGAACCAACCAACCTTCCTATAGGATCTCTTCCTGGGATCAGTGAGCTCTGCAAGTTATATTATGGGTAGGGATATAGCTCAGTGGTAGGGCATATGCTCTGTGTACAGAACATCCCTAGATTCAGTCTCCAGCCTCTTCACATAGAGGTAGGAAAGATCCTCTCTGAATCATGTCTTTTTGCACAGAGGTGCTCCCCCCAATGGTGAAAGATATGTGCTTCTCATAGCAGATGATTTTCCTCACCTACATATCTTGCATTTAGCATGCTTCATTTTATGATGGCTCATTGTAACGTAAACATAAGTTTAATCTGACATCTGATTGCTGAGGCACATAATTCTAAAAAAGACTGCCACCCTAGTAGTCTAGATGACCAGTGACTATCTGAGCCATTAGGCCAGCTGAAGCTGGACTTAACCCTCTCCAGCCGGGGGAAGTTGGGAATTATTTAGAAGCCCTTTCACTTTGTGCTGGCATTCCCTCCATGCCTTTTGGAGCTTTTCTGCTGACAGATGCTAGCCAGCAGAGCTGTTCTGCTAGCAGATTATCCTGAGATTAGCTGTCAGAAGAGCCAGCAGACGGGCATTTCTGTGGGCAGAAGAAGTGTATGCCTACTTCTCGCTCCTTCGAGCCAGCACATCTTTGCGTTCTGACTGTACTTGAAATTCTACAGTGGGAAGAAAAATAGTTTAACTGTACAGAATTCACAGTTGTCTTAATATCTGGTTTGATTCTTAGTATAAGGCAGTTTCTTACATTTCTAAATTTTGATATATCAGGCAAGAAACAGTCGACCAGCCAATCCCAGACCATTGTTCTGGCTTCCCAGGCTGGTAGCAAAAGCAGCAAGAGCATCTGTGTCTGCTGCTCAGCATTCATTCTTCTCTGCTTCTCCAGTTGCCAACACAATGACACCCGTCTAGTTCAGGCACCACAGAGAATTCATCATAATCTCATCTTTTGACAACTCTTGTCATCCCTGTCCCATAAATAAGGAACTGATAGCAATACGATGAACTGGGGTTGTATAGAATCAGGGAAGAGAAACTAGAAACCTGTGTAGTGTAAATGATATTTGAAGTTTGCTATGCAAATTGATTTCTTTCCCCTCTCCTGCTCCTCACACACGCCAGAAATAGTAGAGAAGCACAAAGGAAGGTGGGGTACCAAGAAGAAAATACAAAAAAAGACCAAAAAAGAAAAAAGAAAGAAAGAAAGCCTTTCTGATTTGCAATCTGACAATCTTTCTCTATTTTGAAGTCCCTTTTTAAAATGTATAGGTGCTGTTTCAGTGTTAATAAATGGCCCCTTTGGGCAATAAAGCATGTAAATCGGGCTGCCGCATATTTCAGAGCCAAGAGATTTCCTTGTTCAAATATCATAAATATCACCATGTAGATGCTGTGCTAACGCAGAGGGAGGCTATCTCAGCAGCAACTAATTCCCACAGAAGTACCTCTTATCCTGCAAAAGAGTTTGTTCATATGCCATCTATCAGTTCTTGTTTTTAAAGGAGACTACAGGGATAGATCCTTACCTGATGTAGATTAAAAGCGGCACTGACATAAGCAATTTATACGACCAAAAGCTTTGGCCTCTGCCTCTGGTTCTGTTTTCTGTTCATCTTCACATGCTGGAACGACTGGGTGAAATAAAATGGATGCTTTTGGGAACCTCTTCTTTCGGATGTTGGGGGAAGAGGGAGCAATACTGTGAGCTACGCATCCATTTTAAAACAAACTGGAG
The DNA here is from genome assembly GCA_030412105.1 of Cyclura pinguis. Taxonomy (NCBI): domain Eukaryota; kingdom Metazoa; phylum Chordata; class Lepidosauria; order Squamata; family Iguanidae; genus Cyclura; species Cyclura pinguis. The sequence continues at coordinate 130,240,487 of CM059604.1, read as the reverse complement.
GGGTGGGGATTATACAAAAAATTAAACCCTTGAAGCTGGCTTCGTTCAGAATGAATTTTCCCCTTGGATCCTGTTTCTTTCACCCAGAACTCTGTTCTTCTGAACTGAAGTCCTGAAACAGTTTCTGCAGGTCGTAGAAAGGTTAAGCTTTTAAAATTGGAAATTCAAAGGAAATTTCTTAGATTTACATAAAAAGAAAAAAAGCGAAATTCAGATTGAAACTGACAAGACTAGATAAATCTGTAGTAAGAAGTTTTTGAACAATTAGCAAGGCTTCCAAGAAAGTCTCCAGCTATCCTACAGACTCTTCTTATTCACATCCCCCTTGATCTCAGTGCAAGTCAGAATGGCCAAAAATGTGAGTTTTTTCTCTCTTTGCAGATTCCTTTGCTCTTGAGGGACCCTGCTGCTCTCCTGTCGTCTGGCAGTCTGGCTGGCCATTCGTGGCATCTTGAAGCTCTCGTACCAAGGGCACATTCAATCTGCTGTATGTTTCAATCCACATGTTAAAGGAACTAATCCAGGTGCTGAACACATTAGGGGTATTAGGACCAGCAGCTCGGAGACTTTCTTTTCTTTTTTCTTTTTAAAGCATTACGTACAATTACAAATACGATTACAATCACATACAATTATCCATTTCTCATTGATAAATATCCCCAATACTAATATAAAATACATAGAATAAAGTTAGATTAAGTAATCTCTGTAATCTAAACTTAAACTTCAACCTAAGAGCTATCACCCGTCTCTCATCGCGATTACTGACAAAGCCCCCCCGCCGATCTCTTTTCCAGATACTTACACACTTCTCCCCATTCTCAATATCTATCCAAGGATTTATCTTTCAACAAAATAGTAAGTTTATCTATTTGCATCAAATCGTATATCTCATACAGCCATTCATCTATGTCCGGTACTTTCTCTTTTTAACAGTCTCTGGCAAATAATATTCTGGCTTTAGTTACCAAATATAAAAAGATTTTTCTATTACGCCTCCCAATAAATCCCTCAATTAACTCAACCATGTTCAACAAGTAACTTTCTGGTAACATGGGGAAATTTGTGTTTAACATTTTTGAAATTTTGATCTGGATGTTTTTCCAACATACTTTGGCTTTTTTACAATCCCACCAACAATGATAAAATGTCCCTCTTTCAGCCTTACATTTCCAACATTTATCATTCTTGCCTTTATAAATCTTTGCCGGTTTTGCTGGTGCTAAGTAATATCTATTGAACATTTTGTAATCATTTTCTTTAAACGTTTGACAATTTGTAAAATTCAAATTCTTCCATGTTTGTTCCCAATTTTGCAATTCAGTTGGATGCCCTACATTTTGAGCCCATTTAATCATCGTATTTTTGATTGCCTCCTGCTCAAGATCCCATTTCAATAATAGTTTATAAAATTTTGAAGTCAACTGTTTATCTCCTCTATCCAAAATAACATCTAAATCTGTCTTTTCGTTATTTATCTTCCCTTTGCTACAGTCCTGCCTGAATCTAGCGAGCAAGCGGGCATAAAGGAACCATGGACAGTCAAAGCCTTCCTGTGAAAGTTCCTCTCTTTTCTTGAGCATTGGCTTGCCATCTTCAAATTTTAACAATTCTTTATAAGTCCACCATCTCTGTATTTTAAGCTCATCTTGGTAAAAAGCTTCTATTGGAGATATCCATAGTGAGAACTTAGGGCATAACCATTCTTTAAACTTTTTCCATGAAAAGTATAACATTTTCCCAATAGGATGTTCAAAAATTCTTTTTGTGGTTGTTTTTTTTGAATACCATAAATAAAAATGCAATCCGTTGTCAATACCTGCTCTTTCAAAAAGCAAAATTTTGCTATTTTCTAATCTCAACCAATCTGTTATCCAACACGTAATATTTGCATGTAGATAAAACTTGAAGCCAGGGAGACTTAGTCCCCCTCTTTCTTTAACATCTGTCATAAAGGTCCATTTAATTCGGGGTTTCAAGGAAGAAACCTCTGAGACTTTCTTTAAAGTTCAGACTAAACCCCATAGTGAGTTGACCACCCCACTGACATGTGATCTCCCATCTTCCATTGTTGGTCACACCTTTGCTCAGTCACTTTGTAATTTTGTATAGTTTAGACGGTAGCAAATTTGTGTCCATGTGCATTTTCAAACTGCTAATAGGGAGTTGTCACCAGCAGCTATGCTGGCTGAGAATGATAGGGGTAGTAGCCAACCACATCCAGATGGTATCAGTTCGGGGAAGGCCGTTTCTCTAGTTCAATCACCTGGAAAGGTAAAACAACACAAGCTGCCATAAATACAATTCAGTCAAATCATAGACAATAGTACACACATGCCACATAACCACCTTTAGGTCACACTGACTTTGATGGGGAACTAAGATTGAATCATTGAATCATAGAATTGGAAGAGGGGCCATTCAGTCCTGCCGCACAGGAACCCACATCAAAGCACTCCCAACAGATGGCCAACCAGCCTCTACTTAAAAACATCCAAAGCAGGGGACTTCGCCACACTCTGAGGCAGCATATTCCACTGCTGAACAGCTCTGACCATCAAGAAGTTAAGGTGGAGTCTCTTTTCCTGTAGTTTGAATCCATTGCTCCTTGTCCTAGTCTCTGGAGCAGCAGAAAACAAGCCTGCTCCTTCCTCGACATGACTTCCCTCAAATATTTAAACATGGCTATCATGTCCCCTCTTGGCATAACCCAGTCACTGCATAACCCAAAGGTGCACATTCAGAACTTATTCATATTCACAGTCCTTACATATTCAACGTGTAGTTCCTGCATTGAAGTCACTGCAAATTTTAAGTGCTTGATTTTGGATAGATCATGGCTAAGAGATCTTTTGGTCAAACCAAAAAGGAAAAAAAGAAAGGCTACTCTACTTCCGCTCCAAAAACACCAATTCTGAAACATGCACATTGGGTACATGGAAGCTATCACCAATTTGACCTCTTCTGAGATATTCTGAAAACAATTTCCATGCACCCCTTCTTTATATACACCTGACAGTGGCACATCCAGTCATCGACAGACAGGACTCAGCCGTGGCTGGACTCCTTGGAGTTTTATTTGCCGATCCATTACAGCATCAGAAATGAAGAGATTGAATTTGATCCCAGCAAAATTACATTACATGCCGCAAAGAGCTCTTTTATTTCAAATTGGATATGGCAGCTTCCTGCGGTACTTCTAATTCTTTCTCCACTGCCATCACCATCACCACCACAGTCCTGCAATTCTAGAATGCAACGTGTTTATGTCAGTGACCTTCTTCTTTCTATAGGATTAAAATCCAGTAGCAGAGGAGGATGGGAAAGAACTTTCAGGCATAGTACAGTTGCTATGAAAGATATTCCTACTTTGTCAACAACAACAACAAAAAAGTATACTTTATTAAAAGTACAGCCAGTGTTGGCTTCTGTGTCACTGGCATGGTAAATCTGTGCAGAATTATAGAATGAATTTTACGGAAGCTATCCAAGGTGCTGAACCTAATTTGGCATCAGGGTTGAGTACCTTGGATAGCTCCTTAGATTCATCATCCCACTGACATGGAGGTCAGCCGAATGAGAGATGTGGGAGCTGTATATGACAAGGACCTATTCTTTGGCTAATCTTGCAAGACTAGGGCCATTTCTGCACTAGACCTAGGCCGTTTCCGCACTAGACTGTTATAGTGCTATTATTCCACTTTCAACCTCCTATGGAATCCTCAAAGGTCTCTCTCTAAACTGCAAACTCCAGGATTCCATAGGATATTGAAAGTGGAATAATAGCACTATAACAGTTTAGTGTGGCAATGGCCTAGTTCAACCTGCCTGAAAGCAGGAGGATAGGCTTTGACCATAGAAAGCTGGAGGAACTGTTTAAGGTTGGTGAATGCCCGAGTGAGCACACCTACAGTCAACAAGAACTGGCAGGGGCAAACCAAGCCAGTTCCAAGGTTACACAGGATTACAAAGAGAAATGTGATCTTGTCCAGGTAGTTCAAGGGTCAACAGGAAAAAGCAGTCCTGAGTACAGTCTGAAGCCAAGAAGGAAGTTGCAAGAAAGAATATGCCTAAGGTAGGTGCCAAAACTCAGAGATCCAGAAAGCAAGAGATGTCAGACAACAATGCACAGAAGTTTGAGAGCTGTTGTTGGCAGCAACAGAGTGGTCTAGGCTGAGCAAATTCATAACCAGCACTCAGTCAGCCCAACTGACCTCATTAGCTCAGTCCTTTCTGTTTAAAGAGGAGCAGAGTGTTGTCTGACATTTTACTCCCAGTGCTTTAATTTACATCACTTAACAAGGTGAAGTGCCTCTGTCTCTTCCTCCTGATCTGCACCTGTTTCCTGGAATGGACCAGGCCCATATCTGAGTCAGTGCCTGAGGTCAAGCAATGTCTTTGAACAGCTGTGCAAATGCTTATTTTCCCCTTGGCCCCAACTATCAGTCTGATGGCAAGTGTTCCCCTTTTGATCATTGCTTGCTTGTTTGCAATAAAGCTGGACTCCAGGACTCTGTTGCTGCTGCTGCCTCAAATCTCAGTCATTGCCTGAACATGAATTTCATTCAGCTCAGCATGGTAACTAGATAAGGGTTATAGGAGCACCAAACCTGAATGGGAAACAAAATGAGGAAATCAAGTGGCTTCTGAGTTGGTCATGTAAAGGCTAACGAGATTTGTCCTCACACAGTAAATGGGAAAACCTGGGCTGGGCTGGATGGCCCTTCTGGACTCTTCCAGCTCTATGATTCTATGAAAAGAGTGAAACAGCAGGCTTGGTAGGTGTTCTTGATGATGATGATCTTGAAGAATATTAGCACGTTTCTACAACTGTCCCTTGAGCATGACTGTAAAACATGAAGAATTAGAAAACACAGTCACTGTTGCTTTCTAGCATGAACTAGTAAAAGTTGTGGTTGATGTCTTTGTGATGTGTCAGCCTAGTCTGTTCACTTGGTTCTTCTATGTGAGCAGCTTCATACAAAAGGGGAAAGGCACTCATTTTTGTGCAGAAACAGGAGCCTCATGCAAATCATGTTTTGTGCAAACTGCAAAAACCATGTCAAGAAATGCACATCTGGTGCTTTTGCCTTGCTCTGTGTATGCGGACTAGAAACGTGTTAGTGTCATGCCTCTGTCTTTGGCTGCTGTTCAACAGATGTATTCAGTTCATGGTTGCACAAGCCAAGTTCCACAAGGGTGACCATTTCACATTGGCCTAAATCCTATTATCAGTTCCAAAGAGAAGAGATTCATTAACTCAAGTGTTGACTCATCATTCAAGAGATTCAGTGGATCTGTGCCGATTGGGACTAAGTAACAGGTTTCTAGCCATACAGTTGTGCATCCTTGGATGGTGCATAGCTATTCACCAGTGCCTTCAGTGTACCACTTGATTTCCTGAGATCCTTGAAACAGGTGCATTCCCCATTCAGCTGAAGGCTGGTGGATCTGCATGAGTAGGGAGAATTTTTCGCATCCCTCATTCTGAGTGTGATAATGGCAGTGATGTAGACTCAAGTTGACTGACTCAGACTCAAGTCGGACTTAAGTCGCTTCAGCGACTCGACTTGGCAATAAATAATGCACTGACATGACTCGAGACTTGTATATTTTTAGTGACTGACTTGCTACCCTTGGTTCAGTAACATATTACATTCATCCAGAAACCCTATGACTTTGAACAACACTTCTATCTCTTTTTGCCTACTGGGCACGTGATGATCTGTCTCAAGCCCAAAGTGTGGGCACATTTCTCAGAGGGGAACAGCAAACAGGTTAGGCAATGGGCTTGAGGTGAGCTTAAGGTTTGCTCAGCAGCCTGCTGCGTAAGATAAGCCTTCTAAAACTTTTCCTAAGAGCAGAAGACAAGACTTACCCCCAGAGTGTAGGGTGCTTTTCTCAGAGGGGAAACAGCAAATGTGTTAGGCAACAATCTTGAAGAGGAGAGATCCTTCCTTCTAAAGCTTTTGAAGCTTCAGTAATGGGGAGCAAAAAAGGATCCTATTCCCCACTTCTGAAAGCCTCCAGCTTTGTAAATGGGAAGTAAGAAAGAACCTGTTCCCCACTTCTGAAGCTGTAGATGGCAAAATTGCAAATGTGAAGGGCCAACTGTGCTTAAATTGTTAAGACTGACTGTATTCGACTCTGCCCAGAAATTTTGGAATATAGGTTGGGGTATAAAGTTGGCTCCCAGACTTGAGACTTGACTTGAAAGTATCTTCAAGGACTTGAGACTTGAAGGTAGAGACTTGAGATTTGGAATAAAAGACTTAAATACATCACTGCATAATGGGCTCTTCCATTAGCTAGGCAACATAGATGAAGGGGGATAGTTCTCTCTCCAGTTAAACAAGAAGTTAATAAGGTGTTTGGCTTAAATTACGTTTATTGGGGGTCAGCATCACAGAAGGACATCAAAGATCGTGAGAGTCACTTGCCCAGTCAGCAAGACCAGATGGGGAAAAAGGTGAGAAGCGTCCAGATGCTTTGGTCAAGAAGTTTTGAAAGGTCTCAGAGTCCACAAGGAAGAGAGAGACAAAGGAATACCTGCCAGAGACAGAAGGCTGATAGCAGGCTGGGGCGAAGCTGGGCACAGCCTCCTGGCCTCCTCCCCTCACACCATCCCAGCATCTGGGTAATAATATGAGTAGATACGAATGTTTTAGCTAGTCACATTAGGGATTATGTTCTTTTAAAACTCTGGGTGACATGATCTAGACTTATCGGTAATTTTGTAACTGCTAAGTAACACCTGAAGGAAGGAGCCTTCATGAATAGGATACCTTTTGTTATTGTGTTTGCCTGTTTAGAATAAAAAGCTTTCCTTGTAAGATCTTCTTTCTCCTCTCTCTCTCTCTCTCTCTCTCTCCCTCTCCCCCTCCCTCCCTCCATGTGCCTTGCTGGTTGTGCTCGTAGACGGAATTCAGCCTCTGAGTTCAATGAGTCTTTCCCCAGTGGCTTCCGACTGAATCACTACAGGAAGGGGAGTTAAAATCTACTGGTGGCAGTTTGAAGGTTTCCAAGGGCAAATAGGGGTTCCCATCTCCTACTTGAGAGAAGGAGACAGCATCAAGTGGGAGAATAATATCCCCCACACCTTTCCCTCACACTGAGTAAAAGCATTTTCTCCAAGGAGCGAGACTTCACATTTTATTCTTGTTGCAGTTAACTGTGGTTATCTCAATTTCCACCTATGCTAATCCTCTGCTTGAGAGATCTCCAAGATACCCTCTTATTAACAGCTCATCTCAAGTCTTGTAAACTCAGGACTGTGGTTTTCTTCATTAAATCATTCCACCTGTAATGAGGCCTTCTTTTTCTACTGCCTTCGACTTTATCAAGCATTACTGTCTTTTTTTCTAATGAACTGTGCTGTCTCATGATGCGTCCAAAGTACTGTAGCCTCAGTTTAGTCATTTGGGCTTCTAGTGGGAGTTCAGGTTTTATTTGCTCTAGTACCCTCATTTGTCCATGGCCACTTTCCTTGTTCATGGGCTACAGAATTAGGAGCCTGTCCTAGGCATAGGACTGAATAATAAGAGCAGTGCTTGAAATATGTGTGCTGATTGCACAGTAAGGAAACACACTGTGCATGAGAATATGCATCCCTGGTTAGAATACGTGACCAACGCACTCCACTTATTTGCTCTTCCATTTCACCCATTAAAGATCAGAATGGGGACCGACGTTTATTGGGACTGGACATTCGTTCAAACCATAGAAATGCATCAACCTTTAGAACAATCATTTTACTTTTCCAGCCATTAGAGGGAACGGTGACACGTCTCTTCTCCCACTGTGATCTGTCATCTCACAACTGTGCTTAATCAGACAGTGCTGAAAAGCAAGCTGAAGAAATAAGTATGTGTTGCTTTCTTAACTTGACACAATGATAAAATATAATAAACAAACATGCAAAGTGCAGGGACTGTGAGGCGAATGCCCACCGGACATCATTACTTGTTGGTTGTCACTTGCTGGCAGAATAAATAAGGAGATGTCAAAATCTGGAGGAAAGAAAAAGCTGTGTTTTGAGTCGAGGATGCCATTAATTTTTCTTCAGAGAGATCTGTAGGCTTCAGCCCCAATCCAGCAGCCTCTGGGTAACCTGAAATATACTTCACAGCCAGTGAGTAAAATCCAGTATTAGTCCTACCTAGCCTAGGACCATTAAATCAATGCATCTTCCGTTAGTTACAATTAACAAGTCACATTCATTGCAATGGGACTTTTCTGGTTAATACTAATGCTGGATTTATCCTAACGCGCATGACCCAATAAAAATCAGGGCCAAACTAAATGTAACATTATTCATGCATTTAGCAATAGTGTGAATGCTATTGGGTAAATAATAGACAGGATAATGAGTTGCTATCCACTTGGAATTGGCGGGGGGGGGAGGGGGAAGAGAAGGAAACTTTAACTCCACTCCAACTCCTGCTGTTTCTGTCAAAAGGAAAGTTTCCCTCGGGGCTTATGGGTATCAGCTCTCAAGATAAACAGAAGCCCCAGGGGTGGCAATATGGACCAGGACTACTGTCATGCCCAAACTCCACTCTGAGGTAGACATCAGTGTTTATTTGTAGCAAAGCAAGCAACACAGCACACTTCTTCTGAAGTTGCAGAAGCTCCTGGGGTTCACAAGTTTTATACCTACACATACAAATTCCAGACATACAAAGCTGTATTTGGAAAGAATCATAAATTTAACATCACCCCCACATCTTGAGACATTTCCTCAGATTCACAGCTGTTTATCCTTCTTTCATCCTTGGAGCAGGAACATATTTCCTGCCCCATATCTTTAGACATCTCACGTTTCCAAAACACTTCTTGGTACTTTCTTTTTGCCCATTCTAATCTTTTTACGACTCATTGGATACATTGTACCAATAAGCAATAAAATAATTCATCATTTGATACGCTGGGATACACAAGCAAGCTTTGAACAGATACATTGATGCAATCAACAATTAACATTTATGAGAACACTTAGGAAAAGAGCCTAACCAGGCCTTGAGCCGCCACGGCTGACTCAAGAGTAGGGAGCTCGGAAGGGGACATGCAAAGCCGGGCCGGTTGGGTCAGGTCCTGACCATTGGCTGTCGGGTGAGAGTGAATCACCGCGTTTAGCCACATGATGCCGGTGGACTGATTTAAAGGACCCAATTGGTCTGCAATAGCTTTGGCCTCAGTAGCACACCAGGGGACCCTAGTCTCGGTGACCTGCGTCTCCTGCGTCTCTTGCCTATCAGAACTGCCTTCTCCAAGTGGGGTGGTCCGTCTGGTCATGGACCGTGTCTCTACCGGGTAGACTGGGACCTTAGGGTCACTCCAGTTTGGATTGTGGGGAACAGTTGCCTGAGCATCCTCGGGCAGTACCTCCCCAGAAAAGTCCTCTGCAAACGTTGGGAGCAGCTCCGGGCACACAGCCGAAATTAAGGCTTTGCGCGTTTGGAGATGGCTCTCCAGCGCAGCAATCCGTTTCTGGCAAGCTATATGGCTCACAGCCTCCTGTTGTTCCCGCACTTGCCCTACCATGAATTTGGCCGCAGACTGGGCATGATCCAGCTCAGCCTCTAAGGCGTGGGCTTTCTCCTCCCAAGTTTGTGCCACTACCGTGATGTTGTTAAGCTTCTGTGCGGACGCCTGAGCTACAGACACAAAAGTTACCTTGTCCGCGTGCAGCATTTCAACCTCGGCCTGAAGCTGGGCATTCTCTCTTTCTACACTCGCTAACTTCTCTCTGGTCTCTACCAGGGCACTACTAGCATCTCTGGTCGTAAGCCAAAGTCCCCAAGCGGCCAAAGCAGCCTTAGACGGCCCAAATGGGTTCTTTGATTTCCGTGACAGGGTATACGCTTCCCGGAGTGTGGTAAAGGGATCGGCCGTCTGGAAGATGGTGTCCTTCCAGGGGCATTTCCCCTTATTCAACACCCACCTCTCTAGTTTACCTCTGACCTCTTCCTCTAACATGAGGTCCTTGATGGTGACCTTACTGCTCTCCGCCATTTTTCCACAAACCACAACTGTCTCTAGCACAAACTACAAGCTACAAACTACAAACCACAAACGGGACCAGGAACTGGAGTAACAGGAAGGATCACCTAGATCCCTGGGGGGCTGAAGGGAGACGAACTCTGCGGAACTTCTCTAAGAAAGAGGGACGGGAACCTATCTCTAGCCTGTGCAAACAAAGTCACTTTGGTACTCCCAAGCCCAGTTTTCCACCTTGACAGCACTGGGGACCAAAGGACGAGGAAATGGTTCAGGGACAGGAAGGTCACCTAGACCCAGGGAACCCTCAGGAGTACTGCCTGAAGGGGGGGAAACGAACATTGAAGAACTTACTACGCCGCCTGGCCAAGCAGCGGGGAAAAAGGGGCAAGGAACCAAATCCGAACCATCCCTAACTGGTTTTCTGGGTGAGGGGCACCTACCTCTACCTCAGGCAAAATCTCTAAACCCTAGGCTAGGTCGGGACTCACCACCGGCACCTAGTCAGCTAGCCACTCGGGAAGCACCCGAAATTACACAGCGGAATGCACCCGCGCTTTTCACAACTACTAGCGGGACGCACCCGCACTCTCAAAGCTACCCAACAACAACAACTGACGGGATGCACCCACACTCTAACTCCTAACAAGGACGGGACGCACCCGTATACAACTCTAAGGGGGGAATTTCTTCCTTAAGTGCTATTTTGCCTTGCCACTATGATGTTGGATGAGCGTAGACTGTTCCTACCATGCTAACACTCTAACACTTCGGATCCCAGCCCACGATAGACCCCAAGTTAGGGATGTGATTCCCAGGACAGCTTGTGCACACCCCTTGCTATCGGACGATGGTTCACTGCCTAGTGCTAGTGACCACGCCAGGGTGGCTGACATACACAAACCAAGCAAGAAAGGGGGACAGATTTCCACCCAGATAGAATAGCTCTCAAGCTCACATGCACAGACTCCACACACACACGTGTTCCTGCCTGACAGCGCTCTAACGACTTGACCGACCGTCACCTAAGTCAGTACCAGCCTGCTTTGAGGAGGTTCGCGATTCCTTCTCAAATTAGGGGTACTGGGGCTGCCCGCGTTGCTCCACCACTCTGTTACCCTGTGTACTGGGGGTCCTGGGAGGGACACCAAATGTGCTCAACTAAAGGTGGGGAAAATCAACTCAGAGCACTGCTTAGCGTTACGAGAGGCAGGGTAACGTAGCAAGATCTTGAAACCTATGTCTACGCGGTCGGGTCGAGTCAAGGAGCACACAAAAGTTGAAATAATAAATGATGTTTTATTAAATACACAGCAAAACAGTGTATGCGACACACTCATACAAGGTAACTAAAGAAAATAAAGGTTGGAGTGGTATAGAGGGATTTTTAGAGGGATTGCTGGTTTGGGTGATACTTCACCTGTCCTGAAGCCCGGAAAAGTAGAGAGCGAAGCTGGGGTGCGATGTAGCTCAGCACGTGGAGCTGAGGGGAGCCTCGCCAAGCAAAGCGGCAACAAGGCGGGATGAAACTCGGGAGCGATCCGAGGAAGGTCTCAGAATCAAGGGTTTTTATAAAGACAATTGTGACTGCAGGCTATGCCATACTTGGGGGAAAGCAATAGATTTGGAGTTGGAGACAAAGCCTCCGAAAGGTCAGAATCTGAATGATTGAGTTATCGTAGCGGTTCTCAGTAGAGTAGCCAGTATGCAAACACAGAGTACTTGGGTATTGTATAGGTTACCCATCAAGCTGCCAGAGCGGGGCAGAGGCTCTTTTGTAGGTTGCGTGCATACCTAATTAGAGTACTTGCCTGGAGGTCTCCTAAAGCGGTGAGTCAGCTATTTCTGGCCTGCCTGTATTGTTCAGGAATATTACGGCAATTGACGGCCGAGCTTGTTTACGTGCTTGTCCAGTGGCCTCGCAAGCACGTGGAGAGGAATAGAGAAGTGCAGCCGAATTATGATATCAAGAGGAGATTAAAAGCTCGGACTAGCCAGGGCAGTAACAGTCAGTCCTGGTTAGTACTCAGAAGGGAGATTGCTAGACAATACTAGCTGCTGTAGTGTCAAGGTCCAGGGTGTGGGCAGTAAGGATTAGTGCCAGGGCTGGGACGGGGAACAGACATGGGTCAGGAGGCCAGGGGTCAGAGTCCAGCAAGCATCCAAGGTAACAGAGGTCTGACCTGCTACCAAGAGTCAGAGGCAGGTACAGGAAACAGAGGCAGGGGCCAGAGGCAGATACAGGAAACAGGTCAAAGGTCGGAGTCCAGTAAGAGCCCAAGGCAACATAGGTTTACCTGGTATCAAGAGTCCAAAGGGCCAGAGGCAGGCCCAGGAAACAGGCCAGAGATCAGAGTCCAGGATTCAGAAGCCAGCAAGGCCAGGAACACTGAAGTGTCAGGAAAGGCTACAGGTAAGACAGAAGACCACGTTGCTGTGGCAAAGGCTGCAGTGAAAACCCAGCCCTTACATAGCTGGCTCCTGGCCGTTCCAGCTGCCCTGCGTCGGAGCAGCCTGAGGTGCTGGGCAGGATTCTGCGAAGACCGTAGTCAAGGTGAAGATCCTTGCAGGTAGAATCCTGCAAAGACCCAGTCAAGGACCCAGACCCCTACATGTAGGCTATATTCAGAGGAGGGAAATGACAAACCACATCTGAGTATTCCTTGCCTAAGAAAACCCTACAAAATGCATGAAGTCACCATCAGTTGACAGCACACTTGAAAGGCACACACATTACGTTACACTACATTGCCAGATGTGAACTGAAATCGCAGTCTTTTCACACAAAATATTTAATCCTAGTTACCCAAGTTGGTGTGTGTGTGTGTGTGTGTGTTATTTTGTTATGGTAAATGTTAAGCAATTAAGAGTAAAAACAAAAAACCTTTCCAATCTACAAAAAACAAACCGGCAGTCTATCCATAGTTTCTACTCTACCTTCTGTCCCCTTCACCACCAAGCTATAAGTATTATTTACATTAAGTACATTGATGGAACCGTATAAATCAAATTGCCATCATCACCATCAATACTGGGTGCAATCCAGCCCAAGCTAAAGACATTTCAATCCCATCTCTTACAGTGGGAGAGATTCCTCACTCTCTAACTGAAAAGCGATGGCTGTTAAAAATGGTTTCGCTTTGCTTGAATCCTGCCCACGTTTCCTGCCCTTATCAGCCAAGTTGTGTTGTTTCCAATATGCCAGGAATCATTTTCTGATGGGGTGCGGGGAGAGAAAATAAGCTTTGGTAGAAGGCTGAGAACATGCCCAGCAAACAATGAAGGAAAGATATTTTCAGGCTGATCCATCGGCAGGTTGCCATCTGTGGGTGTGATGCTTCCCTTCAGCGAGGATCCAGTGGAGCTAAAAATGGGTCAAATGTATCATATTTTTAGTGGAGTTTGTCTGATTAATTAGACATATGCATATATAGAGAGAGTGCCTTCTTTTTCCACCCTCTGCTTATTGTTAACTTATCAGGGATGATGACAGCCTGCTGCTGAGATCAAGAGAAGAGATCAGCATTCAAATAAAGGGTTTTAATTATTTAACTCCTTTCCCTCCCTCTTGTTTACTGGAGGTGACAAATGATCAAAGGGTCTGTTTAAGGTTGTGTCTGAATTCCTTCATTTTGTGAACAATCCAAACCAGGATTTTATTGTTCGGCTGGGTGAGATGGATATCAGCATCAGAAACATTATCAATGAAGGCATTAATAAGGGTAATGAGCAAAACCAGAGGAGAAAGAAAGAGAGAAGCATCCACTTCCTAAATCTAGTTGTTTGTCCCATTCAGAGTGGACCCAGTGAACTAATGGAATTTACCTAAGTGTTGATTTACTAAAATTGCCATTGATTCAATAGACTCAACCCTTGAGACTTTTTTAAAAAAATGATTTCAGGTAATATTTTATTTCTGCGCCTGCCAATCAAAACAACCAAAAGTTGCTACTGGTGTTCTAGTGCCCCAGTTGATCATAAGTGTGATCTAAAAACCAGGAATGTCACTCTGTTTTCTTGTACTATTATACTGGTCATGAAAGACAAATTGAAACGGTCAGTTTTCATATGAATCTTCCTAACCAAGTTGGAGGAGGAAAAATATTTCATTTTAACTTCCTAACTTGAATTATTTACAGAATCCCCACTGGCAAATGCTGAAGGATATATAATTCTTCCTTTATTATTATTGATGCATCTGGCCAGGTAGCTCTTTCTTTCTGGGGATGCTGAAAGTGTATTATACCAAGTGTAATACACTTTCAAGACAGGAAAAGCTATTCCTTTGTGATTATTTCTGTACGGGAAAGAAGACTTTCACATTTTACCTTGAAAGACCACCTCCAGTGGAGGCTCTGTTGCTTGTTCCACCATTCTAGAAGGTTAGATTGATGAGTACTCAGGACCCAGACTGTGGAAGTTATTCTCAAGGGAAACTGGGTCCCTTTCCGCACTAGAGTGTTATAGCGCTGTGATTCCACTTTCAACATCCTATGGAATCCTGGGGTTTGCAGTTTCGGGAGGGGCCACCCGGCCCCTCCCGAAACTGCAAACCCCAGGATTCCATAGGATGTTGAAAGTGGAATCATAGCGCTATAACACCCTAGTGCGGAAAGGGCTTGGGTTTGCTCCGTCCTTGGTGGGCATCTCAAAGCCAATTAAAACTGTGTTATTTTGTTGTAACTTTGGCTTCTTAAATTATTTTTAGTCTTTTCTTATGAAAAAATGTTTTGTGTCTATTCTGGTTTTTTGTTGCGATTTCATTGTGTGCCACCTTTGGTATCTAGAAAGGTGGTTTACAAGTATTTTGATGATACTGCCATGTGCAGTCTTTGATTTCTATATAGATTCCTTTCAGTAAATATCATATGGTCCAAGAACTAAATCAATAAACACCAGCCAGCATGGTGTAGCGATAAGGGTGCTGGAACAGGAGTCTGGGAGACCAAGGTTTGAATCCCACTCAGCCATGGAAAACACTCTCTGTCCTATCTAGGTCAGGGTTGCGCAGCTGATAACTCAAACCAACCAACCAAATAGCTCATGGCTCATTACTTACTTTTACTCAGTAAGCACAAGGTCATAGTCATAACAGAATCCAAGGCAAAGCCAACGAGTCCAAAGTTAGTCAGTACAATCCAAGGTCAGGTATGGAGTTCAGGAATACAACTGGCAGCCAGAAAGGTCAGATAAACTACTAAAGTAGTCCTTTAGTAACGAATAAAGTGGCCAGTTTTTGTGCTGCAGCTCTGATTTGTCAACAAAAAAATGGTTAAAATGTTATTATGAAATTATATGACTAAATTTTAAATTTCTGTTTCTACAAGGAAACCGTGATTTTCAACTATTAATATTTACTTTTATGCAATTTTCGCTGCTACTTTAATTGTTTGTATTTGTTTTTATCTGATCTAGTGATCGCAATAATAAATAAATAAAGCTCTGACAACCCCTGGAGGCAAAGGGCAGTTCCTATATAGGCCAGCCTAACCAACTGCTGTCTTCTATAAATCCTTTGAGATTGGAGCAAGTTCTCTCTTTGCTGTCTACACTCAGCAAAGGTAGGTATGGGGAAGTTGTCTTCTGTTTATGAAGGGGCAGGACTCTCCACTGGAGCTGGCACTGCACTCTGTTCTGTCTCTGGGATTTGTGTCACTGTAACCTCCTCCTGTTCAGCAGGTCCTGGCATGTCCTCTGTTTCAGTTTCTGAGTCAAAATCCATATCCATGTTCTGGAAGCAGGGCGTGATACCTTCGTACAAGTCCATGGAATTTACATACACTCTTTCAGCCTCAGAGGAGGGCAATGGCAAACCTTCCCTGAATAAATTTTGCCAACAAAACCCATGTTAGAGTTGCCATCAGTCAGAGTCAACTTGAAGGACCATAACAACAAACTATTTCTCCTTCACCTCTTAATAACCGAACAAGTAAATAAATCACTGCTCCAGGATTCTGTTACTGCACTGGCCAACCTAATGCCCTTGAAAACCCAACAAGCAGGACAGGAACGCAGTAGCCACCTTCTTGCTTGTGTCTTCCAGCAACTGGTGTTGAGGAGCACACCACCTCTCACATTGGAGGTGATATATAGTCTTCTTTTCTGTGGGTTTATCCAGTCCCACTTATAAATCCAACCACGTAGGTGACTGTCACTACATCTTATTGCAGCAAGTTCCACACTTTAAGTATGCTCTAGGTAGAGAAGTACTTTTGTTTGTCTGTCCTGAATCTTCCAACATTCCGTTTCAGTAGGTGTCCACCGATTCAACAGATCATAAGAGTAGAAAGACCTTCCAGCTCCCTCAAGTAACTCATGGCATTTGTCTGATCAGTGGCTCATTTGTGACACTATTGAGCAACTGGCAAAAAGCTCACTGAGAAGAGCTTTATGACAGTATGTGGTGCCTGAAGCCAGAGCTATTTTCCAACGTCTATTCTATCTTCCTTATGATCTGTATCCTACCTTTGACCTCCTAGGGCTGATTCTCGTCTCAGATGTGGCCTTTCACCCCTTCATCTCCTTCTTCCTTCATGTCGCTCAATGATATAGTGAGAAAAAATTCACATTACAGTTTTACCACATCCATTTTGCATGGTGAATATTTCTTTTGAATGCACTTCTCACAGTGACAAGCTTACAATGACCACTGGAAGGCAAAACAGTTTTGGGAAGGGAAGATTTTATTTGCTTACCGGAAACTGATGTGGCCAAGGACAAAAAAAAAGAAAAAAAAATCCCCTCAAGGGACTTCACTGTATCAATAGGCACCATGAGAAGCAGGAAAATTGGCTTTCCTCCTCAGAAAAACCATAGCTCAGGAGCCATTCTGGGACAAAATAATGTGCCTCAGATGTAACACATAATCTAACAACATGAGGATAAACAGCTTAGAATTCATTTCCCTCCTACTCTCTATTCAAGGATAATAAGCTCTTTTAGCGAGCAGATAGCATGATATAGGGTTTTGTCCTCAGGACTTTTTCTGAATAAGATCACTTCAGAACTCAGATGCCTTTCTTTATAACCAAGGCCACAGGTATTAATAAACCTGAATGCCAGTTTGTCATCCGGCCCTTCGGTCAAGAGGAGTTGCTGACTTTTACTGTGGAGGTGGCTGGCAAAGGCTGGGAGTCATTTCATTAAACAGAGCCCTCCGCTGTACTCTACAGCATGAACGGGCCTGTAACATGGGGACCCCAGAGAGACCTCTCTTAAAGCCAAAGATAAATGATTTGTGTTGGAATTTTCTGCGAAGTAGTGACCAAACTCATTTTTCTTGTGTGACCCCAGCAAGAGTGATATCCACATCTCATAAACTGAAGTGAAATGGTTATTATTGTGAAGCCCTGAACTGAGCTGACACAACTTGCCATGCCCAATGAAGCTGTCAAGAGCCTGAGAGGGTTTGGGAGCGCCGTGGTGACGAGATGGCCTGCTCTCTTCCGTCGATTCCTCGATGGGAGAAAAGCAGCCGATTTGATTATATTTTGGAGAAATATCCATCCAAGTGACACAACGACCCTCCCCATCTGTAGGCATACATGTATGTATGTTTAACTGGCTGATGAGATTGCTGTTCAGATATGTTCAGATGAGTTACAACATAATAGGAGTCAGAGCTGGCTCAAGAAATTTTGCTGCCTGAGTCAGAAGACAAAACGCCCCAAGTAAAGGACAGTGCAAAGGACCCCAAACCAAGCTGGTTGTTTTGGCACCTAAAGAATCCCTCAAGCACCTCTCTTCATCCGCGGCATTAGAAATATATATACAGTGGACAAAATCCAACGTCATCTCTGATTGCAGAGTTGTTTGTTGTGTTATGCAACCCTTTTGTTGAATGGCAACATGACATGACTGGATGCTGAGCTGGATATACCACTGAATGCGCAAGTGGATGTAACAATGGAATGCGTAGCTGAATGAGCAATCGAATGTGAACCAGTAGCACCACTTGCCCAACTCTGTTTCTGTGACCTTGAATGAATGTAGATGCTGCAGAATGACAAAAATTCCTTCTGGTTCTGTAGAGGAACTTGGGCGTCTGTGAGACATTGACAATAAGCCAATAATAATAAAATTAATATGTAACCATTTGCCACCCTTTTACTGAACCGCCAATCTGCTGCCTGAAGGAGCCACTTCTCTTTGCCATATGCATGAGCTGGCCCAGGAAGGAAGGAAGGAAGGAAGGAAGGAGGGAGAGAACCAATGGTTTTGGCTATTCTCAATCACATGGCAGTCAGTGGTGGCCAGCTCTGCAAACAGGTCCTTTGACCTGCTGCATCATGTCTCTACTTATATCTGTTCAATTAAGTGACCCACATTTCAAAGAAGCACCTACAGCGATCTAGGTGACCCATCATTTTATTTGTATTTACTTCAATGGCTATAACCAACCAAAAGGTGTAAGCAAGGGATATTTTGGCCAGAATTCTCTTCATGTCATGCACCACGATGCATGAAGTTTGAGTTTCTTTTTTCCTTCCTTCTTTTCTTTTTCCTTCTTTCCTTCTTTCCTTCCTCTTTTCCTTCTCTCTTTCTTTCTCTCTTTCTCTCTTTCTCTCTTTCTCTCTTTCTTTCTTTCTTCATTTGAAGGGATGCCATGTAGAGGAAGGAGAGGGCTTGTTTTCCGCTGCTCCAGAGACTAGGACAAAGAGCAAAGGATTCAAGCTGCAGGAAAGGAGATCCCACCTGAACCTCAGGAAGAACTTCCTGACGTTCAGAGCTCTCTGGCAGTGGAATATGCTGCCTCGGAGTGTGGTGGGATCTCTTTCTTTGGAGGTTTTTAAGCAGAGGCTGGATGGCCATCTGTTGGGAATGCTTTGATGCGTGTTCCTGCATGGCAGGAGGTTGGACTGGATGGCCCCTGGGGTCTCTTCCAACTCTAGGATTCTATGATTCTTTCTTTCACTCCCCTCCTTCTCCCTCCCCTCCCCCTCCCCCTTCCCCTCCCCTTCTCCTTCTCCTTGGCATTGAGGAATGGATGATATTGCTTGAAAAAGCAGAATGCAGTAGAAAAAGAGGGGGACCACATTATGGGTGAACTGATTGAATCAAGGAAGCCATAGGCCTGTGATTGCAAGACCTGAGCAGGGCAGTTGGTGACTGGAGCTCTTGGGCTGTCTCATTCATAAGATCACCATAAGTCAAAATCGACAGAAAATAACAACAACAAAAACTAGACATGTTCAGTAAAGGGTCGCATACATGCAGTCATTTCCCATGGCCTTAATTCCTGTTGTTAGTTCTAGCTGGAGAAGAGCCATTGAATCAATGGGGTTAACCTGTATTTGGGCTCATCGTTCAGCCATTGATTCAATGAGCTCATTCTCGTTGGAACTGACCCACAGGATCCTAGCAATTCTTGAGCATTCTTGGATGGACATGTAACTATTTGTCAGTGCCTCCAATGGACCACTTTATTTGCTGGGATTGCATTGTGCCTTCCCCATTGCACAATGGGCCAAGAAGCAAGCGCTTTGCCAGATACACAACTGGCCACACAATGTCAATATTCAGAAGAGTGTGGTGCCAACACTATGTAACTTAACTGAGCAGAGATTTAGGCCATTTCTGCAGTAGACTGTTCTAGTGCTATTATTCCACTTTCAACATCCTATGGAATCCTGGAGTTTTCAGTTCAAAGGCCCCTCCCTCAAAGACCCCTCCCTAAACTGCAAACCCCAGGATTCCATAGGATGTTGAAAGTGGAATAATAGCACTAGAACACTCTAGTGCGGAAATGGCCTTACACTACACAACCATGGTATAGGATTGCAGCCTCTGTCACCATTTGACTGCTTTTCCCCTAGGATCACAGTGCAATCTTTCCTACCTAGTGCAGTTCCATCACCTCTGCCCATGTAGGGACATGCATTGTGAATGAGCAGGTAACTAAGCTAAACAATCTCTTCTCTTCGCTCTACATTTAGCTTCTCTTTAGAAAGAACTGATTTTCAGTGCCCTGCATGAACAATTAATTAGTCAGTGTTTGCATAGCCTTCTGAGGGTGTGAAATGCTCAAGAAGTATTGCTAAGTGTTTGTATTAATTATTATTAGCAGGAACCAAGAAGCTAAGAAAACAAACAAACGTGTGTATGTGTACAGAGGAACTGCATTTAGCTGTCCCAGTTAATTGTTTCTAAAGTTATAGTGACTAATTAAAGGAAAGTGTGGACATCCAAGTGGAACATCAGCCAGCAGCTTCGTGAATGTTTGGCGGTTAGGTGCCTTCAAGTCAACTCTGACTAATGGTAACCAAATCAGGGGGTGTTCTTGGAAAGATTTATTCAGAGGAGGTTTTCTATTGCCTTCCTCTGAGACTGAGAGAGCATGGGTTTCCATGGCTCTGGGAGACTCCTATGCCATTTCTACACTACATTGTTAAATTGCTATTATTCTGCTTTTAAGATCTTGTGGAATTCTGGGTTTGTAGTTTACTGAGGCCAGAGAACTCTCTGGCAGAGAATTCTAAATGCCCCTCTCTAAAGTGCAAACCCCAGGATTCCATAGGATGTTGAAAGTGGAATAATGACACTGTAACAGTATAGTGCAGAAATGGCCCTAATCTCCTACCACATCATTCTGGCTCTTCATAAAGGCTACACTTAGTCAAAATTGGCAGTGGAGGTATAGTAAACTGAACATCAAATCTGGAGAGTTGGGAGGCTTGAAAGTCAAACCACCTGCCTGTATTGACTGTGGATCAGATCAGCTATGGGCACACAGTTCCACAGATGAATGATCCACGGAAGGCAGTGGTTGATAGTCACGCAATTGGCTTAGCCTGTGGAAGGGCAGCAAAGAAGGACTGTTTTTCCTGTATAATTCCAGGTGGGTTTTTTGGCCATTTTATGGGCAATTTTTTTGTCTGGAAAAAAAATTGTATTGGGGGGTCAGGTAGCTTCCCCCAAATGTATGTTCCCCAACCTTACATTAGGACAAACTTAACAAGATCCTGGATTAGTGCAGAGCAGAAACACAAACTAACGTGGCAGTCTTTTATACCAATAAAGCTGGAGTTGTGCACTTCTAGTTTGAACACTAAGCCAGCAGCCTAATCCAGTCACATTCACTTAAAACCCAGATTTCCTTAATCTTAAAGTGTGGCCAAGATTGAAAGATGTAGCTTTGATGATGGAGCTCTGTCACTGTCACTGCATCTCCCAGTGGTAACCCCCAAAAACTTACCTTTGAAGCCAGCCAGCCCCTCCACCAGAAGGATTTCTGAAGCACTGAAAGTGGGACATTGAGTGATGATGCCTTCAGACCTCTGCTGGCAGTGAGGCATGATGCGTCAAACAGCTGCCTCGTTGCCACTGTTTGTAGTGTCATGCATTGCTGCTAGGAAAGGGTTGGATGTGTCATTGCTCAGTGCCTCTGTCTTCAGTACCTTGAAAATCCTTCTGTTACGAGGGTCCTGCCTGTCTTCAAAGGGATATTTTGGGGAAAATTTGGTCATTGCAATGATAAAACAATCATGAGCATGAATTCCAGTCATTATGATATTTGTAAGTAAGACATGACCCTATAAATACCAGCCTTTGTGTTAAATGGCATTCTCAGCATCTTCCTCAGTCTTTTTTTAAACTGAAAAACAGCCACTAGAGTTTGTAATCAAAGGGATTTTCTGCACTACACTGTTATAGTGCTGTTATTCCACTTTCAACATCCAGTGGAATCCTGGTTTGCTGTTTAGGGAGGGCTATTGAGAATTCTCAGCCAGAGAGCTCTTTGGCTTCAGTAAGCTATAAACCCCAGAATTCCACACGAGGTTGAAAGTGGAATAATAACACTATAACACAGTAGTGTGGAAAGGCCCAAAGTTGCCAAATGGACAAGTGGGAAAGAGCTACTAGCAAATAATACATGGAAATGAGCAGATTATTCTGGGTCTGCATCAGTTTTGCATGAGTTTCTTCATAAGTCCTTTCTGTTTCATTTCCATATCAATGTTAACTTTTTTTAAAAAAGAGAAAATATTCTTGTTTAAAAATTAATTCAGTACAAAAATCCATATGTTAAAAGCATAATTAAATGAGCATCTCCATCATAGTTTGTCATGCAAAGCTCCTAAAATCAACCTATTTTATCTCAATCTACACATCTGTAAAACATATTTTAGGTGAAAACGTGCACTGCTAAATACATTTTGGTCCTTTTTCCCCCCAGCTGATAATGCCATCAGAAAATTCAGAGAAGTGCAAAGACTGGAGATTAATTTCATCTCAGCCTGCACATTAGGTATGGTTCAGGTCAGTTTGCACTGGAATTCACAAAGATCCAAGCCTCCCAGTGATAAATCACCAGATCTGCATGGTTCATTCTTTTGCGTCTCTAGTGATAAAGATGGGAGATAGCAGGGTTAAGAAAACCATCTCAGATGTCTCTTCAAGAAACGTTGAACATCAACATTGGAAAGACCAATGACGGCTGAAATCCTACATTGGGCTTGCATAGTATAAATCTGAAAGCCAGCATGGTTTCATGGTTCAAATGTGCTGTGCCACTTCCCACATGCATCTCTACAATGAGGTATGTGTAGTGTTTTCTAGTGGTTTCAATGTTGCACAAAGACTCTGGGAGACCAGGGTTCAGTTCCCTGTTCAGCCTTGGAAATCCACTGGATAATTTTGAGCAAGTCCCACTCTCTCAGGGACTTATCCCACCATACTGTTACACTGCTATTATTCCACTTTCACAGGCATGGCAACGTCCTATGGGATCCTGGGATTAGCAATTTAGGGAGGGGCATTGAGAATTCCTAACTAGACAGCTCTTGCACCTAAGTAAACTACAAACCCCAGAACTCCATAGAATTTTGCCAAGGCAGTTAAAGTGAAATAATAGTATTACAACGGTGCAGGGTTATCAGTTTCAGAAGAAAGCAATGGCAACTGCCCTCTGAAGAAATCTTGCCAAGAAAACCTAGTGACAGGTTAACCTTAAGGTCCCCACCCTGAAATTTATGTAATGAGTATAGGGAAGCCTCAAAATAGAGAAAAAATCAATTGAGTCTATTTGGAAGGGCAAGACTCCAATTCCTCTTCTCTTCCTCCAGCTGAGTTACCTTAGTGCAAACTACTTTTCCACTTTGAACTCAGTTTGCATCAATTCAAGTAAGATGAAGATGAAGGAGAAAAGGAGGGGAAAGAACACTGGGACCCTATTTAAGCATTTGATAAAATGACAGAGGATTAACTGAAGGCTTTTCTGCACTACACTGTTATAGTGCTATTATTCCATTTTCCACATCCTACGGAATCCTGGGGTTTGCAGTTTAGGGAGAGGCATTTAGAATCCTCAGCCAGGGAGCTAATTGGCCTCCGTAAACTACAAACCCCAGAATTCCACAAGATGTGGAACGTGGAATAATAGCACTATACCAGAGTAGTGCGGAAAGGCCCTGTCTCTGCTACACTGAGACAGTTGGAAGATAAATAAGCCTGTTTGTGGAACTCAGAGGCATCTACATTGCCCCCAAAACGGCATGGAATACAGCTCGCCACTTTTGCATCCTGAAAAATAGGAATGCATGGCCCCTCTTCGAAAAATACCGTTTGATTCTCTTTGCCCACGCTCAGCAAAGCTGATGTCTTTTATTCTTCCTATGGGAATTCTTCTTCATCCTGGCAAGTTCTCAGTCCAAATTCTCCAATTTGTCTTTGCAGCGTGCACACCACCCAAGCCTCTTCCTTGGCAAAATGCTTTTTGTGTGTGCGCCCAGGTGTGTGTGATCCGTTGTCACTGTTGTTGTTTTCCTTCCCACTCCTGGACTTAATGCAATCAGTTTATCTGTGCCGAGGGTCCTTTGAGGCAGGCCTTGGTGTAGTTCAGCACGAGGGGCCGCCTTAATCTAATACAGCTGAGTGGAAGAAAAATAGGCAAGGACAGATGCTCAAATACTTTCACCTTGGCAACAGGGAGCCCGCGCATGCCACAGAGGTCACAGGGTCAAAGGTCAGAGGGGGAAGGGGGCAAAAAAGTGGTCCAAGCACCAGGCTTAGCTTAAAGACAAAGGAGCCCAAGGCTGAGAAAGCAAAACAAAACAAAGGGAGGGGAAGCCAGGAAGCCAAATAATGAAGTCAAGGACTTTTTGCACTCACTAGGAAGGGCTTAAGCCTGGAACAATCATATTTAAGGCTGTCATGAGAATCCTATATATTTCAGGGTGACTGATTCCTAACACCTGGTGCTGGATTCTTTTTTTTTTTTCCTTTATCACTCCATCCCCTAATTCTTTTTTTTTTTTAAAGACACACCTCTTTTTAGAAACTTGCAAATTCCAGCTAGAACCAGATTTTTGTTTTGTTTTTTTGGTGGGAAGGCATACAACGTTTCTTAAAGGCAAGAATGGTCCTGTAACATTTTGTTGAAAGGAGGATTCGAAACGCGGCTGCGAAGGGTGGGACTGGGCACCCGGCGACAACACCCAGCTGCCTTTCCTGTTTTGACGGCCGGCGCAAAGGCGTTATTTGTGTGACAGGCAATTTTCATACTCATTAATTCCCAAACATGAGAACAATGGGTTTTCCTTGGGCCTGCTGAATAATGCATACGAGGGTGATGCAAACCGTCGTCAGCAGGGATCCTGGCTAGTGACAGAAATTCACACTCGAGGGCTATTTTAAGAAGTCATCAGTGCCAAAATTATTGCACTCTCAAGCTCAAACACTCGGGCTGCAACAGCGTGTCAAGAACGGGGAAGGTTGTCAGAAGAAGAAACCTTTGTCGACTGGGGTTTCCAATCACTTACACAAACGGGATATGAACAAAGGTGTATGTGCCCGTGCGCACACACACACACACACACACAAAGAGGGAGGGTTTAGTCTGCCTTTTGTCTCTGCCAGTCTTCTGATCAACGCCCCTGACGTCTACCATTGATAGATGGTTTGCAGTTCCAATGGGCAGTGGCACTTAGGCTATTTCTGCACTAGATGTTATAGTGCTATTATTCCACTTTCGACATCCTATGGAATCCTGGGGTTTGCAGTTTAGGGAGGGGCCGTTGAGGCCCCTCCCTAAACTGCAAACCCCAGGATTCCATAGGATGTCGAAAGTGGAATAATAGCACTATAACAGTCTTGTGTAGTTACTTTATAAATGAATATTGCAAGCACAATTACTTTTTTTTTAAAAGGCCCTTAAAGTTTAAACCAGGTGCAAACCCAGCAATAGCGAGGCACTGTGGTATAGTAGTTTGAGTGTTGGACTAGCTCCTTTAAAATCACTGAGTGATGTTGGAAAGGTCACACTCTCTCAGCCCAAAAGGGAGGCAAAGGGAGGCTTCATTCGAATAAATATTGCCAGGAAAGGGCTTAGATAGGACAGCCTTACGTCAGAACTTCTTTGAACACATGGAACACCAACAAAACCAGCACCATACGACATATCTCATAGCTGAATGGAGCACCTATACATATGTCCTGAAGATCTATATATCCAGTAAGGTACCAGCATAGGACTTCAATGCAGAGAAGTTCTAGATAGGATGATCAGTAGTTCCCGATGGTTAAAAACCTTAAAGCTCTAAATAGAAATAAAGAGATAAAAATATGTAAGTCCACTACAGAGAATTTATCCTTCCATTCCCTCTGCACTCTTAAATTGGAATCCTATTACCTAAGTCAAGTTGACGAGAGCCTAATTCTTACTCCATGGCAAGCACAGCTTCTTTCGTCTCCAATTCTCTCTTTTGTTTTCTGGACTAAAACTAAAACTTTCCTCCCTTTTTCTTCAGTTAGCCTTGTGTGATTGCATGACTGTTTGGATCTTGTGTGTGCGATTAATTCCCCAAATAAAACACAACTAAGCTTACTTTTGGGTCTCTGGATGGTTCTTTCTTGCAGAAGTACTAGTAAACATAGGTGTACGAGATCTCACTAGGTTACCCCCCTCTAGCAGGCCTCCTATTTTGAGTTAATAATTCCCCACTGTTTCACGGAGGTACGAGCATCGTGGGTAGACCCCTGAGTCACCCATGTTTTGGGGTAACAATACTCTCCAGCATTTCACAGATGAAAGATGGGATGTATGTGGCCAAGCAACATTAGAGCGTGGTCAAAGAAAGCAAAAGTCATTAGTGAAGAAAAACAAACAAGCTCGGGGAGGCTGCAGAAGTGTGCTTTTGCCTGAGCTTGCCGGGAAGTGCAGGATTCTGCCTGTCCTTTTCGTCTGCTGAGTAAATTGAATGCAAACTGCGGTTGCATTTTGAACAAAGTTTGCACCAGTGGAAGTAAGCTGAGGGCAAAGGAGAAAAGTGGGACAAGAAAGGAGAAACCAGTGGGGTAGCTTTGAGCGCACAGAGGAGAGGTGGGGGTGGGGTGGGCAGAGGGTGGGGCGGAACCACGGCGTGCGGGGGCAGGGCCGCAGTGCGTGAGGCGGGGCTACAGCACATGGGGTGGGGCTACGGCACACAGGGCGAGACTGCTGCACACAGGGGTGAGGCTACAGCTCATGGGGGAGGGCAGGCAAGGAGTAGTGGTACCCCCCAAAAATTGCCACTGGGGGTGCAGCGCCCCCATCACCCCCCCATCCCTACGCCACTGAGAGAAACTGGTACGTTAAGCAGCTGGAAAAATAGGATGACAGAGGATTGATAGGGGCTGTCCCTGTCGTACAGTTGGAGGGGATGTCATCTGTCCTCCCTGTACCTTCACTAGATTAATATCCCAAACCACAATTATGTATAGAAAAGGCTTTGCCTCAGCTAGTCTTGCCACAGCAGGCCTTGGGGACATTTAAAAAAAGTTGCAGTGCTGTTTTTGTTGCAGTGAGTTTGTGAGCTGGAGCCGATGGTAGATTGGTTTTAGGTTGTCATTATATGAGTTTTATTCTGCCTTTTAATTTTATGCAGCCTACTCTGAGAAGCAGTTTTAGTCATGAAAAAGCTAGCTCTGCCTTTTTAGGAGGGGAAATATAATTAAACAAGTCCGGAGGGGAAACAGCTTCCCTAGAAAATTAATGGTGCAATCCCATTGAACTCAGAAGAAAGTCCCACTCAGTTCGGTAGGGCTTGCTCCCAGATAAATGGGTATAGGGTTGCAGCCTGGAAGTAACCCCCCAATGAATTTGGTAAGGCTTATTTCTGGTGAGGCATGAATGAGATTTCATGCTTCTCAGTTCCCCAGCTGTGACATTACCCAGAGCTGTTCCATCTTTACCCCCTACAGCCACCTTCTTATGTGCTGGATAGGTCATCTCTATTCCCATTTCACAGCTGGGGACTGAGGACGAGGGAGGGAGAGTGCTAGCTAGCTCTTATTGAATGTCCATTTGTGCTGCAGAGTGCCATCCTATTTGAGTGTCTGGGGACATTCGTAATGGATCCAGGCTCAGGAAAACAACTTAAGGAAAATAACAAATGCCGTAATGATCCTTGAAGATGTTTGATTGATACAACATTAGGAACCAATTTTCTGCTAACCTTCAAGAAACCTTCGTCTTTGGTCTGGGAACATGTATGAGAAATTGCATTCTCTGATATTTCTCAAGAAAGCAAGGAGAAGGGGTTGTCATGGTGACTGAACTCTTTCAGTCTGAACTCTTCTGTCCTCCTTCTTATACCCTCCCAACCCGCCCCCCCCCACCAGCCATCAATTAAGCTTCTCTTCCTATTAGTCAAATTCAGAGATTACAATTTTTGAGGAAATGAAAAAACTTGGAATTAGGCGTTGTGCAAACAGAGCGAAGGAATACGTGCCAAGGTTGCATTCCTACATCCAAGAGTGGCTGGTGTCCTCCATGTCAGTGGAGCCATAAATCCACTCCAGGTTTTAGTCTGAAATTTAATCTGAAGCTGTTTTGGGAATAGAGGTTAGCACCTTGGATAGATCCTTTAACATTCAAAGTGGATTCCCAGCCTTATTGCCTGTATTCACATTCGTGAATAGACCTATATGGGACAATCGGTTTACGTTTAAGCAGACATGCATGTATGGATCAGTCAAAAAGCCAGCCCAGATTTTCTTCTTCCTGTTCAGTTTGGCATGGCCTAAAGGGCTGCATGGCCTGATTGTGGCCACCAAGAGGGAAGGTTCCCCTGGAAAAGGAGCAGCTGAGGTGGGAGAAGAATGTAGGGGCTAGAGAAACTTGCAAATAATCAAATCTGTGAAAGTCATACCCATAAATGTGGAGAGCTGACCGTAGAACAATACACAGGAAGGCGAATCCATGATTTACTGGAAAACCCTCTTAAGCAATATGCTAGACTGCTACACCATATAATAGTGTGCGTACTGCTAATTTATGGCCCTTTCGGCACCAGGCAATTAGAACGGGGCAGTGCATCCTCTCACAGAGGTCATCTGCACCTTGGAGCGGACTAGGAGCGGACTACTTACCAAAGATCTGCACCTCATTCCGCCCCAAAACGACCCCAAGTGGTCCTCCAGCGTGTTTTTTAAAGATCGCAAAAAACAGGTCTTTATTTTCCTGGAACGCGCCATTGCGTTCCTGCTCCCTTGTGCAGATTCGCAGGCTCGCACCAATGCAATCTGCGGAGGGTGGGCTTTAGGCGTGGTGAGCTTCAGCGGTTGGTCGGGACCCACGACCAACCGGAAGCCGCCATTTTGGAAGCCGGAAGCCGCCGTTTTGGAAGCTGGAAGCCGGAGCAGTGCGGATCTACAGACCTCGCACTGCTCCGATTCACCTTGGACCAAGGAGGAGCCCTGCGGAAGGGCTTCAGGGACAGTCCGCGTTGCTTCGGACCCCAGAAGAAGTGGTAGGTAACGGCACGGAGCGATTCCCTCGCCTCGTGCAGAAAGGGCCTATGAGTACCATGCTACTTTACTACTAATGATATAGCAATATCTTGGCTGTAGCCTTTCTAAATACCCTAAGGGCACCAGATTCCATCTGATCATGGAAGCTAAGCAGGGCCAACTCTGGGTACTGCTTGGATGGGAGACCGCCAGCAAATATCAGGTGTTGTAAGCTATATTTCAGAGGAAGGAATTGGCAAACCACCTCTAAGCATTTCTTGCCTAAGAAAATCTGAAAAATTCATAGGGAGAATGACAGGCTTACAAATACTGAAGGAATTCAGAATCAATATGTGGGCAGTTTCTCTGCTCCTAATTGCTGCTAAGCTGTTAATTCATCCAGGCAACCTCTGTACCTGAAGTGAAATTGCATTCCTCTGGAATTCAAAAGTGAAGATTTTGGGAAGATGTGATATGTACATGAAATGCTGGTTTATTACTTTACATAACTGTTGACTCATCATCATCAGTTGATTCCATGGGTCTACTCTGGTTGGGACTAAGCTATAGGATCCAGGACTATATCCTTCAGGGACACTTAATGTGTATTCTCAATGAGTGTTGAAATTATGGAAGAGCCTGGCCACCTTCCCTGTTATTTTGGATCCCTTACTTACTGTTTGTAGAAAGTTAGAGAGGGGAACATAATTGGACTAAAACTAAAGGGGGAAAGGGGATAAAGCTTCTGTGTTTTATGAGGGGATTTTCAAAGGGAGATCTATACCCTATCCCAGTAATTAAAGCACTGTTACTTTCTCAGCCATGAGGGCTAGAAACTTACCCCTGAATATTTGAAAAGTAAGAAACAATATACTCTGGCATGCCACTTTTCTTCCTTACCAGAAAGTGTACTTTTGTGTAGTTAACTCACATATAAACAAGGTGTTGCCTGGAATTTTGTTTTCTCATAGGTAATACCTGTTAGAAAGATTTGAGACCTTGTGCCTCTAATTCCCCAAACTGCCTTGTCTAGTACTTACAACTTTTTCCCATATTCCCGAATCCAATTTGCATTCAGAGTTATTAACATAGAGAGGTTGGGTTCCTGAGGAAATACAATGGCCTCCTCCTTGCTGCTAGGCCTCATCTCTATAGCAACTGGCCAGGCCCAAGAGCTCTCTGGCTGAGAATGCTAAAGGCCCCTCCCTAAACTGCAAACCCCAGGATTCCATAGAATCTTCTCAAGCAGCCAATCATATGAGGTCTTCATCTGACACAGCCAATCGTATGAGGTCAGGTCTTCGCCTGACACAGACAAACTCATAAACTTTGATTTTTATATATTAAATTGGCCATATTTGCATACCCTGAAACTGTCCTGATCTACCAGGGACAATCCCAATTGATCCTCTGTCGTCCCATTTTTTTTAGTTGCTTTTTAAATGTTCTGGCTTTCCTCTTCTCTTACTTACCCCTTTGTGCTCAACTTACTTCAGCTGCTGCAAAATCAATTCAAAATGCGGATCACACCTAGTGAACTCAACAAGGGATCTCAAGGCGAGGAGGGAGCAGAATCTTGCCTTTCCTTGTAGACTCAGACAAAAGAAAACTATCTTAGCCTCTCCTAGCTTCTGTGTTCTTCCGCATTAATAACTCTTACCATTTTGACCATACTCTGATGTTGTTTGGCTACACACGTACCAATTTTCATCTGTGAAATGTTGGAGGGCATGTAATTGTTTGTACAAGACCGAAAGGAGTTCCACACGAGACTCTTATAGCGCGATGATTCCACTTTCAACCTCCTATGGAATCCTGGGGTTTACAGTTCCGGGAGGGGCCGGCCGGCCCCTCCCGGAACTGCAAACCCCAGGATTCCATAGGAGGTTGAAAGTGGAATCATCGTGCTATAAGAGTGTCATGCGGAAATGAGGCACGCCATCCAAGACATATTTCACACTGCAACAGACAGATTCTGCAAAAATATAGTATTGGAAAAATTTAATGCTCCCTCCTAGCTACGATGCGGATTGCAGCAAAGGCCAGAGAGAATAAACAGGGAGCCCTGGGAGCAGGGAAAGCAGTGGCAGATGATCTCATAGTCCCTGCTAATCTAAAATGTCCTGCTGCTTTAACCCTGTAGGGCCCAGTTCCACTACAACGCTGGTGTTTCCGGAGTTCACCAAAGTAGGAGGGCTGACTTTCTTCTGTGAGGCTGATTTCAGTTACCTGGAAGAACCTCCTGAATTCACTTTTCCCCATGTCCCAACCAGGAGAGGATATTGGGCAGTTTGTCTAATCTCTCCCTTTTCTTGAAGGGCCCTCTGCTGATTGCAGATAGCCTGAAGTGGCTCAAATCGAAACAGCAAGCAGGCAGCTATTTTGAGCAACCAACCCCTTAGGCAGGCTCAGGTCATTGAACCCTCTCAGCTCTAATTTATTGGAGCAGATCAATACTAATTATTTTAGTGCTAAAGCCTTATGATGGTCCCTCTCAGAGCCGTAATGATGATCTTTTACTACCTGTTTTGTAGCTTTACTGTATCATCCTTCATTATGGGGCACAGGGCGCAAAGCAGGCAGCAAGAGAAACTGCTTTAGGCAGAGTGGCAGGATACACTACTGCTGTCTAAAACTCTGTGTATGTGTGTGTGTGTGCAGCCATTTCCGCACTAGCCTGTTATAGTGCTATTATTCCACCATCGACATCCTATGGAATCCTGGAGTTTGCAGTTTAGGGAGGGGAACTGCAAACCCCAGGATTCCGTATGATGTTGAAAGTGGAATAATAGCACTATGACAGGCTAGTGCAGAAATGGCATGTGTTTTAAAGACCTCTCCAATGGGGAGTCAGAGTTGGGCACTCGACTGGCAAAAGCCAGTGATGTATTTAAGTCTTTTACTCCAAGTCTCAAGTCTCTACCTTCAAGTCTCGAGTTGAGTCTCAGGTTCTTGAAGATACTTTCAAGTTAAGTCCCAAGTCAAGTCTCAAGTCTGGAAGTCAACTTTATACCCCAACCAAAATTCCAGAATTATTGGACAGAGCCAAATAAAGTCAGTTTTAACAATTAAAATAGAATCGGGCCTCCACATTTGCGATTTTGCAGCTTTTGCAGAATAGGTTCTATCTTACTCCCCATTACTGAAGTTTCAAAAGCTTTAGAAGGAAGGATCCTTCCTCCTCAAGCCTGCTGCCTAACACATTTGCTGTTCAATTCTGAGAAATACACCCTGCACTCTGGGGGTGAGTCTTGTCTTCTGCTCTTAGATAAAGTTTTAGAAGGTTCTTCCAATACGCAGCAGAGACAGACTGCTGAGCAGACTTCAAGCCTGCCTCAAGCCCATTGCCTAACTCATCTGTCGTTCTCCTCTGAGAAATGCATCCAGACTTTGGACTTGAGACAGATTGTCATGCGACCAGTAGGCAACAAGAGATGAGGTATTGTTCAAAGGCATAAGGTTTCTCAACGAATATGTTGTTACTGAACTAAGGGCAGCAAGTCAGTCATTAAAAATATACAAGTCTCTAGTCGAGTCAGTGCATCATTTATTGCCAAGTCAAGTCTGAGTTGAGTCACTTGTTACTTCGAGGGAGAAACCATATCCCGGGGTCTACAATTTTAATATTAAAATATAGCTCTGTGTGCCAGAGAGGTCCCCCGAAAGGGTAAGTAGGCAGGCACGGCCGAAAGACCGAAATCCAGGTCAGGCCAGTAAAATCCCCGTCACGTAGCCCCACAAAACCTCAAGATGTGTAAATCCACAATAAACAAAGGGTCCTCAGCCCCGAGACGCTGACTTGAGGGGACTGGCATGTCTGTCCCAAGTAACAAATATTCCATCAAGCGAGGACCATTTACACGAAGTCACACCACAAACAAACACAGCCGAAGATCCTGAGACTTTGGCAACACCTTGCAATCCCATCACACGAAGGAAATTACCATGGTGGAGCTTCGTTATTGCTCCAACACTCGTTGTTCTCCCCGGGCAAGGATTAGTCCTCCAGGCACTTTTTCCCCTACAAATAGTCCCAGTTTTTGAGCAGTTCTTTGGATCACTCCTAGTCATCCCAACAGACCATTTCTCAGTCCATTGAGTGATCCCCTCAGCCCTCTCCGTGCTGAGCCCTACTTCTTTGCTGCCTTCTCGGACCCAGGACTTCAGGACTAGGTGCAGTATTACCCCAACAACACCCCTTCAATACTCCCTCTGTCCAATTTCCTCTCTTTTGCTTCTTAATAGCTCTTGGGTGCATGTGTGCTAGAGTGCGTTGGTGCATGAGACTTACATTTAATAAAATCATTTGTTGGACATTTTTGTTTGGTCTGGCCAGGCCCCTCCCAGGATTCCATAGGATGTTGAAAGTAGAATAATAGCACTATAACTATCTAGTGCGGAAATGACCTAAGAGTTCATGTGCAATGAGAAGGAATGTTGTTGACATATGGTTTGCGTGACTGGTTGTGTAATGGTGTGATCCAGTATATAGATGGCCTTGTACAATGCTGCTCAAAAAGTTCCAGCTACCAGGACTACTACCAGGTCCCAGCATCTTTCCAGAAAATTGTGCCAATGTGATAATAAAATCCTTGGCACACTGGGGCAAATTCTGAGATTGTCATG
Organism: Cyclura pinguis; assembly: GCA_030412105.1. Classification (NCBI taxonomy): domain Eukaryota; kingdom Metazoa; phylum Chordata; class Lepidosauria; order Squamata; family Iguanidae; genus Cyclura; species Cyclura pinguis. Next base: position 130,207,154 of record CM059604.1, on the reverse strand, counting down.
TCAGATAGCTGGACAAGCAAAGGCCTAGCATACCCATGGTATAGCTGCACTGATGCAAATTTATGCTAGTCGATATCTCTATTAAAACTTGACCATTGTCTCACTTTCATCCAAATCAGGGGTAGCCATGTTCCAGGATTTGATGGCCACATCTCCAACTTTCCAGATCCTCTGGAGATCCAGAGATGTGGCGGGTATCATCCTGGCAGCCATTTTGAGTGACTGAAACTGATGATACACGGCAGCATCCAGCATTTAGCAACCACATTCTTTTAGGACTATAATTCCCATGACCACTGACCGTGTTGACCAGGGCAGTCAGGAGAGATATTATCCCAGCAAAACCTTTTCCCAGAAAAAAATATTTTAAGGTATCCATAGTCCTGTACCTTTTTCGAGCCATCCCCGAGAGGCAAAGCATAAACTGAATAGCTCAGAAAGGAAGGTCTGCAAGATTTATATAACCTTTAAAGAGGAAATGGTTTATTGATGGTGAGAAAGATGGAGAGGCATAAAATCATCTGGCTGCATATTGAGGAGAAAATTCTCAGGGAATTCCCACATGATGCTGGAAATCCTTTGCACATGGCTCGGAGTGATTCCTTTGTGATGCTGGGGGTTACTGAGCTGGTATGAAAAGGATTCTTCTTTTCTCTAACCCAGAACCACAGTTTACTAGTAATTCAACCACCAAGAAGAGCTCATCATCTCCCCCGTTCCATGGCTGCTCTGTGCTCAGTAACAGTGTCCCCAGCACAGGCGTATAGGATCTGGCTTAGATACATTCTAGAGCGGCACTATTCAAAGTGGTGGTCCCTGGACTGATGCTAGTCCCTGAGACACTGAATGACTGGATACACAGATGGTGTAGATAAAATAGATTTGACTTCTGTGACCACCATCTTCATTTCTTAGGTCTAATAATTTTAAGGAAATCCACATTAGCAATAGCAATAGCAGTTACATTTCTACACCACTTACCAGTGCAAAGCACTCTCTAAGCAGTTTATAATGTTTTTAGCTAATTGTCCCCAACAAGTTGGGTACTCATTTTACTGACTTATGGAAGGATAGAAGGCTGAGTCAACCAGGAGTCTTGCAGGATCGAACTCACAACGTTGTGGCTGCAGTACCAGCGTTTAACCACTGTGCCATCAGGGCTCTTGCTTTTGATTGAACATTGAAGGAACCTTTTGACAGTAAGAGTGGTTCAGCAATGGAACCAATTGCCTAAAGAGCGGGTTGAGTCTCTTTCTCCGGATATCTTCAAAAAGAGTCTGAACACCTGCCTGCTCGGGATTTTTTAGCTGGATATCCTGCACTGACTGGGGGTTGGACTCGATGGGGCCATTCCAACTCTTTGAATGTGTCTTCCATTGGCTCATCTTGCCCTGGGTGGTTGGTGTACTCCAACTCAAGGGAATTGTTATCTAACCGTGTTGACCCTATGATAATATGAGTAGAATCAGATGCTCAGGAGCCCCATTCTTCCACTTGCTGGAGCCCATCAGCTAAAGAACTGTGACACTTCCTCAGCTGTAGATTTTCTGCTGCATCATTTACATCAGTAAAGATTACCTTATATCAGTTATACATGTCAGTTTTCAGTATCAAGTGAAGCACAGGGAGACTGAAAATTGCAGCCAGTTCTAGCTCAGAGCAGCCTCCAGTTTCTTTGGACTTTCAATTCCCATTTCTCCCAGCCAGTGTCACCAATGGGCAGGAATGCTAGGAGCTGTAATGCAAATTATCCTGAGACCACCAGGTTGAGAAAAGCAACTTTAGGATATAAGGAGGTCTGGTGAGAGCAAGAAACAGATCAGAGGTTGGAAAAGTTATTTTTTAAGACTACAGCTGCCAAGATCCCATAGCCATCATGTGGATTCGGGGAGTTATAGTCCAAAATGGCATTTTTATAACTTCTAAAACATACCATGATGGATTCCAATCTAAGTTGAACATAGCTCCCACTAAAATCAGCTGAAAAAGTCGTGCTTCAAGAACTATTGATTTTAATATCATCCCAATGAGCTGGAGTAAGGAAGAATGGGGAGAATCAATGACTTAATACAGCCAGGATGTGAGGGGTTAGAAGCATTTCCTTTTCCTCTCCCTCCCGCCCAAAAAAGTTTTTTGTTACTATTTCCCTCCCATTTACACCAATGGAATGGAAATGAACTATGACAGCTATAGGGAAGCATACTCTGTGTCCCTTTGCTTGTGTGTGTTAGAGAAACAAAAGACCCTGGGATCCTGAGAATCAAAAGCTGCTCCCAGCATGACCCCTGCACAGCCACAGACTCTGTTGCTGGCATTCACGTCAATAGTAACTTTGTACATGTAGGGTATAAAGGGGGCATTGGTGGCAGGAATGCCTTTTGAAGAGTTCAGGCACACTGCAAAGGAAAGCACGTGACACCACCAGAAGCCCTATGGAAAACAAATTGTCTCTAGGGAGGGTTAGAAGTTCTAGCAGCATCTAGTGGCTGAAGATGGGAGTGCAGGCCACAGATAGATTTACAATTAACTGAAACATAATTATAATTAATCATTTTTAAAAAAATGCCCCAAGATGCACATGTCAGGTGTCCACTAAATATGCATGTCAAAATTCAACTGTTTAGGTTTAACAATCTTGAAGCTTTGACAAACAGACACATACATAGGTTGTTGTGGGTTTTCCGGGCTTTGAGGCCATGTTCTATTAGTATTTTCTCCTGACGTTTCACCTGCATCTGTGGCTGGCATCTTCAGAGGATCCAGATGCAGGTGAAACGTCAGCAGAAAATACTAATAGAACACAGCCTCAAAGCCCGGAAAACCCACAACAACCTATGGATTTCGGCCGTGAAAGCCTTCGACTTTACATCAGACACACATATATTTTTATTACTACAGATATATTTTTAAAATAAAATCAGTTTTGGACTAATATCCCAAATTCAGACTCCATTAAAAAATGACATCATGTACTATGTGTACGTTGAGCATAAGTGTCTCGATATACCTGTTCTGCATTGTATCTTGTAAGTAGGACTATTTAATTTGACTGATGCAGCAGACATTTGCCCTGAATTTAACAGGACTGGTTTTAACAGTGGTCATTATCATTCAGTCACCATCATGAAAACTTCAAAAAGCAATCCTTCATCACCAAAAGCAATCCTGTTAAGAAGGGCAACCTCTCCCATCCCAGCACTTTTATTATGTGATGCTTTAACTAAGCAGGCATTAACTAGGCAATTCTCTGCCCGCAAGGAGCTTGCAGTCTAAATTTTGACAGGGTGCAAAAACAGCAAGAGGTGGAAATGGGGAAAAAAATACAACAGATGATTTTTTTCTAAATTGTAAATACATTCATAAGTTTTATAATTTAGAGAGAATTTTAAAAATCTGAATAAGAAGGAAGGTGTTCCTGACAACAATAGAAAATGGTTGGAATCACTTACGAGGAGAGTTGGGAGGAGATTATGCCATAATTAGACATTACAGAAGGTCTGTGGCTAGTGTTTTACATAAATTGTTATCATTGTACTCTTAATCCACAATATCTTAAACCACAATGTACATGAGCTGCATGCTAGCATATGTAGCTCATTCACTCTTTGTTCCAGCCACAGGTAGGTAAACAAAACATGGAAATTTTAGCATTTACTTGGGGTTATATTTTCTTGCACTCAAGCAAGCCAGAATCATCCACTCACTTAAGACTAGGGTTTGCTGCTAGCTTATGAATCCTGGTTTCTTTGGGGACAATAAATCGTAATCTCAGGTTTTGACGTGTTATTTGTGCTTTGTTTCTTTACCCACTTTATGAAGGAGCAAAACACAGGAGTGAATGAATGTGAGCCTGGTGGTTTAATAAACCAGCTTCATGGCTGATTTAAGCCTGGTGGCTTAAAGCAACGTGCAGGTGTAGCCACTGTGTATAAACAAGATATTAGCCTGAATCCTATTGGTTAATTCCAACTAAAGTAGACTCACTGAATCAATTGTTCAGTGGTGAGTCTCTGCATAGGTAAATCCCACTGATTTATTAGGTCTACTCTAGTTCCGCCTAAAAACTGGATTCAGGTCATTATGTGTATGAATGATTGAGAGAGACTGAGAGGGAGGGACAGGTGATGAAAGGTATCATGGGGCTATTAGTTTCAGGAACAGCTTCATAGCTGTTGTAACATTAAGTTGCAGCCTGAGAGCAGTTGCAGCTGAAGCTGTAAAAATCATGAACAGGGAACAGAGCAGGAAAGAAAGATATCTAAATAGGGTTTGTGTGTCTAGTACTGATGTACTAATATCCACAGCCTCTGCTCACAATCACATACAATTGGGGCCAGACAGCCACTTGCAGTATCTACCAACCAGTGTGCTAGTCACATAGTGCCACCATGACCATGAATTTTGGCAACCAGATGTGGCATGCTGTAATTTCCAATAACTTGCAGGTGCAATTATTTCCTCTTTCAGGATGCAGAGCCCCAACACAGTAAAAAAAGACCCAACAGTTAGATTTTTCAACTGAAAAAATTGGAGGCCAATATTTTTTGGAGGATATCCGGGATTTGGGGAGCTGGTGGGAGTTCAGAGGTCAAAGGACACCCCTCCAAGGGCTGCATGAGTCCCAATGGGCATACATTTCCCATCAGTGATAATGGGAGTTGCAGCATTTCAAGATATTAATATGCCTTCAAGTCTCTTATCAACTTATGGAAACCTCATGAATTTCTTAGGGTTTTCTTAGGCAAGGAATACTCATAGGTAGTTTTGCCAGTTCCCTCCTCTGAAATATAGCCTACAGTGCCTGACAGTTGTTGGTGATCTCCAATCCAAATACTAAACAAGGCTGACCTTGCTTAGTTTGCAAGATCAGACAGGATCTGGTGCCTTTAGGGTATGAGGGAGACCAATATAAGGTCCATTAAAGTCTTCTGAGAGTTTTGGGTATATGGAAGATGAGAGATCTTGTGGAACCCCTTAACTTTCATGAGAGGACCTCATCTCACAAAACTTTAGATAGAACTTATATAGACCTGTCTCATGTTTGACTTAGCTGCCTGGTCTGCAAAGCTCATAGAAGAGTAGATGCCGACACGTGTAATTTGATGCCATTTTGTCATGTGCCAATTTTTCTGAGGTTGGGCTGTTGTGAATGTCACTGACACCCACTCTTCCAACTCACACTGGATCAAAATATACAGGATTAGGGGCATCCTCTATTGCTCCCACAAGAGTCAAGCTTTTCAATCCACAAATATGGGATGTACAAACTGGGATTTCTGGGAACCCGACCCAATATACATGCTCCGTGGGATCAGTGGCGGAGCTTGGAGTGTACGGAGGGGAGCAGGAGGGGACATGGCTACAGCACGGGGGTGAGGCTGCAGTGTGTGGGGGCATGGCCAGGGCACACGGGGGAATGCCTACAGGCTGATACGCCCCAAAAACATTGCCGCCTGGGGCGAACCGCCTCCATCACCCCTCATACCTAAACAACTGCATGGGATGGCTACAAAAAAAATGCTATGGTGAATCCAGGAATTGTATGATTCCATCATTGTTATACACCAAGTATCTGTGCTTATTGAATAAGTATGCAGTGATAAATACAGCCAGCCTTAGCATTAGGTAAAGTGAGGCAGCTACCTCAGGCAGCAGACGCTGGAAGACAAAATTAGAGGTTGTTGGAGAATGTTAGGTACTTAGCAGCCTCAACTGGCTCCCAGCCTAGCTCATAGCCCTCAGAAGCAATGGAAGAGAGTGCTGGTCCCAACATCAGTGTGTCAAGTTCAGAGTCAATGGCCCATTAGATTTTTTTTTTTTCCTATATGGCATCAAGAAGGGTGCCATTGTATCCTTAGGAGAAAAACATATCATATCCTCAGGACAAAACATCTTGAGCCATCCCTACAATAGCAATGTGTGTAACACCAGTGATCATTGATAATATCTATTGTCCTTCAAATGAGGTTCCCAAGTGGGAATTATTTTATCTGATGTACTTACGCTTTTGAAGCTCTCCTATCTTTTGGGAGCAAGTTGTGTGCCAAAGATAAGATGCCCTGCTCCCTCCTTCTCCTCCTTCTGAGCCCTGTAATGGCATCATCCCTTCTATCTTCTGCCCTAGATTGGTTTTAATCCGTATTAAAAATGGAAAGGAACCCCTTCTCCTGCCAGAAATATTAGCCCTTTTGATTTCTACAAGGGCAGAGGCGGAGTCAATTAGGTGAGCAAAACAGCTCAGTCAATATGCAAGCCACTGGAACAGGCTGGGCAAACAGGAAATACCGGGGGAATATTCTTATTAAATAAGGCAGAATTCTGTCACTTTCTTAATCATGAAATATTGATGAAGCTGTAAGCATTCCCTCTGAGGTGCTCGCCTCTGCCCTCTCCTCCGTGTGACTGCGTGGAGGCACGGATGCACGTGCAAGGAGAGAAGAAACTGAAGGATAATATGAACAGGGATCCAGAAAAGAGCTGAGTGTAGAAAAAAGGCTGAGTTGGGTGGCTTATGGCTCCTACAGCCCCAAGCTGTCATGGCCAGTAAACATGCAGGTTGGGGGATTCTGGTTGTTCTAGCCACAGTGGCTGGAGATTTCTGGGAGATGTAGTTAAAAAAAAAAAGGAACTTATCCCAGCTCTAAAAACACCAAATCAAGCAAATGAGGAAAACACACACACACACCTTTCAAGGTAGCGGTCTCACCCTGAGATTTCTCCCCCTTGACCCAAGGACTAGAGAAGAAGATCTGGCAATTCTAGCTGGGACCAAGTTTTCCAGCTGAGAGGCCCCATTGCAAGAACACATGGCAGGCCAGACTATTGTCTGTTGGTGGTTCTGCCCCATTGTGTCACATTGCGTCGCATCAGGTGCCCTTGGCCACTGCAGTAGCTGATCAAAGGGCAAAATAATCGGCTCTAAATCTGTGGTTAAATTTAAAGGACGAAGAACACATCCCACCTCTAGCCTATGGCCTCTTTCCTGGAAGACCTTCTGAAACCAGAGAGTCTTCTAAGGCCATTTCCACACTATACTGTTACACTGCTATTATTCCACTTTCAACATCCTGTGGAATTCTGGGGTTTGCAGTTTACTGAGGCCAAAGAGTTCTCTGGCTGAGAATTCTAAAGGCCCCTCTCTAAACTGCAAACCCCAGGATTCCACAGGATGTTGAAAGTGCACTATAATAGCACTATAACAGTAGAGTGCGGAAATGGCCTTAGAGGGTCAAGAGGAGGATTAAAAAGCATGGTGTGGGGTGTGGGGGAGAGAAGAGCGTTGATATATGCAGATGGAATTACCTCTTCGTCTTCCATGGTAAGAAAGTTCTCTAGGTCAAACAAAAGAGATTAATGTATAAGATCATATTGTGTTTGTCCTGTGGTGTCATTCTGTGATGAGAAGGAAGCAAGGAAGAAGGCCCCTTCTCTCTGACAAGTTCTGATTGACCTTCTTGTGACAAATGTTTTCTTGGCTTAATAAAGGTATTAGACTAGGGTCTCTTAATCTGGAATCCATGAAATTTTCCCCTTTCTGTTTCTTTCTTCTTAATTTGAGTTTTTCATGCCATGGTGAATTTTAAAGATAACCCTTAGTCTTTTCAAATGTACATTGGAAGTACAGTCAGCCCTCCTTAGCCACAGATTCTGTATCCATGGATTCAAACCAACCACGGCTTGAAAATATTAAAAAAGAAGAAGCAAACTTTGATTTTGCTATTTTACTTAAGGGATGCCATTTTACTACATCATTGCACATAATAGGAATTGAGCATCCACAAATTTCAGTATCCACAGGGGGTCCTGAAACCAAGCCATAGCAGATACCAAGAGTCCACTGTATGGTGAAGGAAATCGGTATCCAGTTCAATAAAACAAATTGTATGCGAAATGTTATGTGTATATGTATATATGCAGTAGAGCCAGCATAGTGTAATGATTTGAGTGTTGGATTAGAACTCTGGGAAACCAAGATTCAAATCCCTGCTTGGCCATGCATACCCATTGGATGACCTTGGGCAAGTTCCACTCTCTCAGCCTCAAAGAATAGCAACGGCAAACCTCCTCTGAATAAATCTTGCCAAGAAAACCCTGCAATAGTTCACCTTAAGATCTTACCGGACATCACACAACAGCAAACATATATTTGTTTTTTCCAAGAAAGGGGGGGTCCGTAGCTGTCATCAAATTCTCAAAGGGTTAGATGACCCCCCCAAAAAAGGTTTAATTGATTTATACCAATATGGATTTGGGATGTTTCCTCTTATGACCAGCACAGTTACCTTGCTTTTTGAAAGATTTAAGAAATTATTACAGCATACAGGAGAGAAGCTGTGAGATCCTCACCCACACCTGCCCATTCATCTGTCCTGACTCAGCTATTGGGCTATCAGGTGGCTTTTACAGCCGTTGGTTGTAATTATTGTAGGAATTGTTTGAACATTGCCCGGAGCACCTTTGACAAAGGTGATTGCTATGAGGGGGGGAGATTATATACATGTATATATGACTGTGGGAAAGTTATTTTTGTAGAATTCAGCTCTCAGAATTTCCCAGCCACCATGGCCATTTGACTTGAGGGCTCCTATTACAAGAAGAGAAAGAAAAAAAATCCCAAGTCAAGAACTTATATGTGGGCAAATTGATAGGGTTATTTTTCCAGAGCAAATATGGCCAACAAATAACCCCAGAATGAATATGACCCCACATTAATTTCATGTGCTCCCCAAGGAACCTGCCACATTTTAAATCATGGAATGCAAAAGCTAAGGCTGCATTTTCATGCCAATCTGTATTCAAGCTATGCAGAGGCTAGGCACTCAAAAATATAATGTTAAAGCTGTTTTAAAGCACTGGTGTGCATCTGCATGTGGGGATGGGGCAATTTTCTCCCCTCACAAAACCCCCTCCCATGAGGAAGGAAACACAACAGAAGCACATCAGCCGCAAATGATGTCCCATCACTCCTGGTCACCATTTTCAGCTGGTTTTGAGCTGAGGGGGAGTTGTGAGGAACGAAGCAAAACCCACTGCATTTGCAGATTGTTTTCTTGCCTTTGGAGTCATCTGGAGGTGAAAAAAAATCATCCAGAAGTTGACTCAGAAAAAAAAAATAAAACTTTAGAGTATTCAGGGGGCCTTGATAAACTCAAAGCAGTGTTCGAGTGGAACAAAACGGGGGTTCAGGAGCTGAACGGTGCTGAAAGAGCCACACTTTCATCACTTCCATTTTAAAACACATACAGTTTTTACAGAAATTCAGAGGGAACACTGTCCTGTCTGCAGGACCACATTTTCATTAACATGGCACAAACAGGAAAAAGCAGAGCTTAGAAAGGGGACCAGTGAATCCACTCTAGGTTTTATTACTGCCAATAAAGGAGATGTCCATGGTACTGAATGCTATCTCCCATTTAGGTCCAGCACCTATGATATCTCCTTTGAAGTTTAGAATAAAAGTGGAATCCCTGTACCCCTGACACAGAAGCTACCACTGTCCTGAGCAATGCAATAGTCAGACACCCCAGTTCTTAGTGGGTGACTCCGAAACACACAGGTACACTACCTCCTTGTTTGCACTTTGAGGCTGCAATCCCATCCTGGGTATAAGACACACTGAACTCACCAGCGCTTACTTCTGAGTAGACATGTAGTAAAATAATACCCCAACAATTCTAGGCACCACTGCTAATCTCCTCTCTGCCCTCTTTCCATCCATACACTTCCACTGGAAAAGCAAGGAAACAAGCAGTCATCCCTTCTCTTTCCCTTGCTCTCTTTCTCTCTCTTGGTATTATTTATTTGTTTGGAAAAAATGTGTTACCACTGTTGTTGTTATTTGCCATCAAATCAACTTTGACTTAGGCCCTTTCCACATGTGGGGGGGGGGAACGGGCGAAAACACGCAAAAACGGAGCTTACCGGCAGCCGGGTAAGTCCGTCGCGATGCGGAGCAGCGCGAGCTCGCTGCTCCGCAGTCCTCCGGCGTCCGAAATGGCGGCTTCCGGTTGGTGGAGGCTCTCCACCAACCGGAGAAGCTCGCCAGCTGGAAGCCCGCCCCCGCAGATCTGCAGGCGCGCACTTGCGCGCGCCTGCAAACCCGCGTCGGAGCCGGGCGACGGAGCGGCACGGGTCTGCGCGCTCCGTGCTTTTTAAAAACCTCGAAAAAGAGGTTTTTAAAAAACACGCAGCCCGGCTAGTTCCGGCCACTCCTGAGTGGATTCCGGTGTGGAACTACAAAAAGTAGTCCACGCCAGTCCACTCTACGGTGTAGAAGACCTCCGTGAGAGGTCGCTTTGCACCATTACAGAAGCCCGGTGTGGAAATGGCCTTAGTCTATTTCCGCACTACACTGTTACAGTGCTATTATTCCACTTTCAACCTCCTATGGAATCCTGGGGTTTGCAGTTTAGGGAGGAGCATTTAGAATTCTCAGCCAGAGAGCTCTTTGGTATCAATAAACTACAAGCCCCAGAATTCCACAGGATGTTGAAAGTGGAACAATAGCACTATAACTGTGTAGTACGGAAAGGCCCTTAAGTGAACCCTATGAATCGGAGACCTCCAAGATCATCAGTTACCTTACTTCGGTTTTGCAGACTCAAGGCAGTTGTGGCTTCCTTGATTGAGCCAATCCACCAGTAGTATGGTCTTCCTCTTTTCCTGCTGCCTTCCACTTTACCACCTTCCTTTTTCGTCTTTTCCAGTGTGTCTCATCATCTCATAATACATCCAAAATACAACAGGATCAATTCAGTAAATCTGGTTTCTAGTGAGAGTTCAGTCCTAATTTGTTCTGGGGCCCCCTGATTTGTCTCTTTGACAGTCCTTGGTATTTGTGGAATTCTCCTCCAGCACCTTATCTCATATGAATTCATTCTCTTCCTGTTAACTTTTTTCACTGTCCACCTTTCACAACTGTATATAAACGATCATTGTTGTGTGCCTTCAAGTCATTTTTGACTTATGGCAACCCTATCTTGAGGTTTCTTGACCAGATTTGTTCAGAGGGCATTTCTTTTGCCTTACTCTGAGGCTGAGAGTGTGTGACTTGCCCAACGTCACCCAGTGGGTTTCTGTGGCTGAGCAGGGATTGGAACCCTAGTCTTCAGAACCGTAGTCCCAACACTCATGCCGCTACACCACACTGGCTCTCAGAAACAGCTACCCACCTTTGAAGCAAAAAGGCTCCCAGAATTGCTTGCAAATCGCTAGATTGACAATCCCTGCCCTGAGGCTAATGGTTGAAATAAAAAACACGACATGCAAGGAAAAGGGTATGAGGGGGATATAGGTAAGCCTGCCTTGTACTGAGATCTTTAGAGGAGATCCCTGGTTCCCATACCGTTATTGGAAGAAGAGCATCATGTATTTACAAAAGGAAGAATTTTGATTGACCCCCTTCCTTGGGAAAAAAAATAATAATTGACACCATCTCTGTGTTCTTTTCATCAACCAGGCAAAACAGTCCTGTTCGAGCACTTTGAAACGTCAGTCAATCAAAAATGGATTGAGTTGTGTTTCCTGGTTTTATGCTTTTTGTGTGTGTCTCTAACTGTATTATTGCTCTATTACATATATATATATATATATATATATATATATATATATATATATATATTTTCTCATAACTGTATGGTAGACAGCTCTGGTGATGAGGGAGTGGTATAGAATATTTTAAGGTCAATGCAAAGAAGATTTTAGAGTAAATGAAAAGAATGCACGTTGGCCTGTCCAGCTGGTACATCCCTGTGGCCGTTTCCGCACTAGACTGTTATAGTGCTATTATTCCACTTGCAACATCCTATGGAATCCTGGGGTTGGTGGTTTCGGGAGGGGCCGGCCGGCCCCTCCCGAAACCACAAACCCCAGGATTCCATAGGATGTTGCAAGTGGAATAATAGCACTATAACAGTCTAGTGCGGAAATGGCCTGTACCAGGAAGCTATTCTGTATACAGCCAGCCCTCCACATTCACTAGAGTTAGCGGTGCAGGACCCTCACCAAAGTGGAAAAATTGCAAATATCAAAGTGTGTGTGTGTGTGTGTGTGTGTGTGTGAGTGAGTGAGTGTCTGTGAGAAGGGGGCCAAGACATGATAGGCAAGGGGGGCTCTCAGAGTCCAAACCAGGCCAGGAAAAGAAGACAAGGGAGTCAGCATGGAAACACTATACTTCCTCTTTCTCACTCATCTTTTCCCTTGGATGTCTGGAGGGCACTGGGAGAAAGTTTATGGTGCTGAGAAATCAGGCTGTAAGTCAGCCTTAGCTGGCCAGGTAGTTGCTGGCGGAGGAAGAGGAGGAGGACCAGAGGTGAGTTTTAAGGGCTGTGTGTCCTAATTGGAGCTGCCAAGAGGGAATATTCCCCCAGAAAAGAAGCACCTAAAGTGGGGTTGGAGAAACCTACAAATACTAAAATCCATGAAAGTCAAACCTGCAAATACAGAGGGCTGACTGTACCCTGTCCTATATCTTCCCTTCACGTCACTTCCTGTTCCTGCCTCTGGCTCCTAATTTTTCCCCGCTTTTATTTTCTTTTACTTTATTTTACTATCACGTTGTCCCATGTTGCAACTGTTAAAAAAAAAGCACATTATAAAAGGCACCAATATTGAACTAATTTTATCGCAGGGCTGGTAATAAAGTTTAACACCAACTGTAACATTGTTGCACACTGGAAAGATTGCAAGAGAGCTGTAATATCCTGTTAAAGTCATTTTTTTTTCCTCCTAGCCAACACCGTGAGATCTGCCAAGAGATGTTCTAAGAATGAATGAATATATGTGTGTTTGTATATATATGGATGAAGATCGGTTTTTTAAAAATTAAGCCAGCATAGTAAGTTTGATGGCGATGTGTCTCATCTACTTATCATTTCAAAGGAATCTTTGTTGGTCCGCACTGGCTGTGGGAAGGGGTGGGGTGGAGGGTGAGGGAATAAAATCAATAGAGCAAACTGATACAGAGGAGTAAATAACAGGGAGGGGGAAAGAAGAGTGATGGATTAATCTTTTCCATTGTGCTGAGCCCAGATGAAAACTACCGCAAAAGGGCAAGAAAAATTTATTGATCCACATTCACCCCCAGGAAGCCTGGGTAAGCTTTACTCTATATCCATATATTTACGGTGTTGAGCCTGATGGAAAACCAAGCGGGTCCTTAAATTAGCTTGGCGTGACCCTTGATTTTCTGCTTCGAGACAGGGCTCCCAGCGGTCTCTCCTCTAGATTACCGATCAGTTTTCCATAACGCTCCCTAAAGCTACAGGAGCCTTCTCCAATCTGATACCCTCCATGCTGGCTGGGCGTGAAATGGTCTGCAGGCAAAGAGGTATAGAAGAGGATCATAGTGAGCTGAGAGTGGTTTTGGTATAACTGTTAGTGTTCCTAGACAATTCACTGGGTTCTACACCACTCAGGGGGCTCAGAAAAGTAAATACCACACTTGTCTTTCTGTCACATAGCTGTGTAACTTCCCTTATCCCTAGTGGTTGTACTTTTCTGGCCATTGTGCAACAGATGTGTTCTGCTGATGGTCAAGCAAGTGGAGTTCCATAAGTGTAACCATTTGGCATGCAAGTGTGCATTCTTGGATAGTGCATAACTATTTGTCAGTGTCCTCAATGCACCACTTGATTCACAGGGATTGCAGAAATGGCTAGTGTGCATTCCCCATTGCACAATGAGACACCAAGCAGGCAGACTGGTAGGTTTCATAATTCATTGTGCAATGTTGATATTCAACAGAAAGGTGGTATAATATAACCATTAAATAACTTTGTGTGTATAGAATTACACTACACAAACATGATGGAGGCCCTTGTCATAACTATCCTCCAAGGAACTTTGATGGCATATATTGTACTCCACTTTTTGTTGGAAAATGTGAGACATTGTAATGGATGAAGCAGAGCAATCAGATTAACAAAGTAGAAGCTGAACAACAACCAGTCCCATGCCCTCGCCTCACCCACCCTCCCATACATGATCTAGCAGAGAAAGGAATAAGCTTAATCTTCTCTGTGCAACATACATAAAAGCAGCTTTACTCACAATTTACTTGTTTACAATTAAAAACGTGGTTTTATGGGGGAGAGATTGGGATGAGGATAATAGCTGCAAGTTAGAATAATGAAGGAAAAGGGTAGACATGAAAAAGCAAATAAACAGAAAGTATGCAAGCTTGCAGCTATCAATTAGTATATATAGGAATGCAAAGATGGCTAACACTTTTTATCTTCGTAGATAAAATAGGTTAGCATAAGCGTTCTTAATCTGGGTCCAGTGATTGGCTTCTAGGGGATCCATGACCTAGCTTTGATTTCCTTCTGTAACTTTGAATTTTTATTGATATGGTGAATTTTAAAGTTTAAAAAGGAGTCTTTTTGACAGTCCATTGGTTGTTTTTTTTAAAAAAATTCATTCTGTGTGAAAGAAATCATTTCCCATACAATAAAATAAATTGTATGTATATGTTTATGCATATTGCAAGATTTCATAGTGTTCAGAAAACACTATTTTCAGAGGGGTCTATGATCCACAAAATGTTAAGGACTCCTTGGCTAGGAGATATTGCCTGGCTCAACAGTCCTCGATGAGCTTCAGTCTCAACACCCAGTACTCAGGGATCTAAAACCAGTCTTCTTGGTGGCTCATGCCAACATAATTGCCAGTTGCACCAGCATCAGGCAGTTTTTAGAGAGATGCATAGCAGTTGAGGGGGGGCAGGGAAAACCATCACCAGAGAAATCTGCCCTGCCAGTTCCCCAAGGGTTCAAGAGATGGGAGGGCAGCTCTTTCTTCTAATAGAGGCAGCTTCTGCTGCTGTCAGCACTAGGGTTCCTAGATCCCAGGGCCCAGCCCCTCTTCTCCAATCCTCAGAGTATGGAGAAGGAATTTCAGGGTGAGAGCACTGCATTGAAAAATGTGTAAGCATACATATTTTTCTCTTTTTTTAGACTTTTTTTTTTAAATGGCACACTTTGAGGGCAATGGGATGCTGAATGTATCATCCTTAAGTACATCACCAGGAACTCCCTCTGTGACATCATGAACTAGATTTCGTCTATGAAAGCTTATGATTCGAATTTCTTACTGTTAGGGCCTTTCCACACTACATTTTTATAGTGCTGTAATTCCACTTTCAACATCCTGTGGAACTCGGGGGTTTGTAGTTAACTGAGGCCAAAGAGCTCTCTGGCTGGGAATTCTAAATATCCCTCCCTAAACTGCAAACCCCAGGATTCCATCAGATGTTGAAAAGAGAATAATAGCATTATAACAGTGTAGTGTGAAAAGGCCCTAAGTCTCAAAGGTGCTACAAGATCCATTTACTCCGATGGAAAAAACCCTATCCCAGGGTCTACAATTTGATATTAAATATGATTCTGTGTGCCTGAGAGGTCGCCCAGATGAGCACGTAGGCAGTCACGGTTGAAGGACCAAAAGCCAGGTCAGGCCAGTAAAATCCCCAGTCATGTAGCCCCAGGAGACCTCAAGATGTGTAAACCCACAATAAACAAAGGGTCCTCAGCCCCAAGACACCAACTTGAGGGGATTAGCATGTTTGCCCCAAGTTGAGCAAATATCCTATAAAGCGAGGACCATTTACATGAAATCACACCACAAACAAAGGCAGCTGAAGATCGTGAGACTTTGGCAACACCTTGCAATCCCATCACGCAAAGGAGGTTACCATTGTGGAGCTTCATTCTTGCTCCAACACCCATTGTTCTCCCCGGGAGAGGATTAGTCCTTCAGGTACTTTTCCCCCTACAAATAGTCCTGGTTTTTGTGCGTTTCTTTGTATCGCTCCCAGTCATCACAGTAGACCGTTGCTCCATCTGTTGAGTAATCCCATCAGCCCTCTCTGTGCTGAACACCACTTCTCCGCTGCCGTCGCGGACCCAGGACTTCAGGAAAAGGTGCAGTATTGCCCCAGTTGTATCTCTTCAATACTTCCCTATCCAATTTCCTCTCTTTTGTTTCTTAATAGCTCTTGGGTGCGTGTGTGCATGAGTGCATTGGTGCATGAGACTTTTGTTCAATAAAATCATTTACTGAGCATTTTTGTCTGGTTTTTGGCTTGGCCTGACCCCGTAAAAACTGGGTAAAAAGACCCCGCTAGGTTACCCTGCCTCTCGCATTGCTATTGCTCATGCTCTGGCTAGTTTCCATTCCCATCACATGGAGCACATTGAGGTGTCCCCCAAGGGACCCCAGAAATCAGGGTAACAATCCCTTTGCAAACAACATTCAGACCTTTTGTGTCCTGCATTTTATGTGAGAACAGCTGTCAAAGGATAGTCATCTCTTCAAATGCATCTTCTCCTTGAAGGGCTATCTCTCAAATCCAACTCCAGTTTAAAGAGGCTCTGAAAAGAAAGTAGGGGGACATTGAGGTGTCCTGTCACCAGTTAGCACCTGGACAGTGGATTGAACTGACTCATAGGTGACCTGAGTCCAATGCAGATACTTAACAGTATGTTTTTCAACATGCAAGAAGGGGGAGTATGGTAAACTTGCTCAAATCCCTTACAATTTCTATCACCTTTCTACACAGTGAAGGCATAGTTTCTATCACTGTCATGTCAGCTTTGCCCTCCCTGGCATGCAAGAAGATGTCATGCCATGCTGTCTTGTGCTGAGAGCTTGCCAAGGCTTCCCAGCTGTGTACTCAGTTTGATAGCAGGAGCTAGCAAACGGCTTTCTAGTCAGTCCAGGTTCCTAGCAAGCTTATAGTATCCAAGTCTGAATTTACCAAGAGTCCAGAGAGAGTGTGTCCAACAGCAGAATCTGTAGTTCAGGCAAAGGTCCAAGCTCCGAGGAACACGAGCAAGGAATGTAGGAGTCAGCAAGGCCGTTACCACCAATAGAGGCAGTAGGCTCCAGCAGCTTTCTGCCTTCCTGGTCTCTGGTTATATAGTCTCAGCATCCTACCCAGCTATGGCATACTTAACAAGCTCTTCCTATATAAATGCTGTCAGATGCCTGGAGTTTCCCTTTTTCCACCTGCATGGGCTGCAGTAAGTACTGTTCCTCTTGTCTCTCTAGGGTGTGGGCTGTTGGGATCCTGTCTGGGTCCTGGGGCAGAGGCATGGCACATGCCATCCGATGTGATGCATGCAATGCCATGTAGTGTTCTGATGTTTGAAACACAGGCTGGGAGGGAATGTTGGAACTGAGTGAGAGTGTGGCCCTTTCCGCACCTTACCTTGTTCTGGCACTGGGGTATGGGGATCGCGCGAGCAGCCTCTGCTGAGAGGGTCTCCCTTCCCTGCTGCTTCAGCTCCTCACGAGCTGCCTGCTCGCATGAGAGCCCCACCTCTTCCTTCTGCAGTGCAACCTGGGACCTTCCCAGGCTGCACTGGGACAGGAAGCATGACCAACCCAGCTTCAGAGGCTCTGCACGCCAGGTAAGTGTGCAGGGCCCGGGAGTAATGAGTGATCACACACAATTTTCGGCTTCCAGCCGAAAATGAAAAGGTGCGCGATGGGCCCCTGCTGGCCCCTGGAGTGTCGCGTGATTGTGAGCGCATTGTGCAAATCTCTCCTCGCAATCCGTGATGCTCCAGGCCCTCTTTCGCATGGCAAATGCCATGCGAAAAGGGCTTGTGTTGGGAATGAGGGGGTGTTACTTTAACTGAACTTTAATAAGAGGGAACCAAGGCAGCCTCTAGATTATGCAGTTGGCAGGTGAGATGAAAACTTGGGAAAGGAGTTGTTTTAATTAGCTGTCAAATAGGATGCTTGCCCATGCAAATTTGTAATGTTGCAGCTTATAAGGTGCTGACAACACAGTAGTTTTCTAGTCTTGGCAATTGCCAGAATGTGCTGCTGTTACTCTAAAGTCTCCTGAATAAAGCTTTCGCAATCTTCTAAGCTAAATCTCTGGGACCGGAGTTATCCTGTACATGGTAA
Organism: Cyclura pinguis; assembly: GCA_030412105.1. Lineage (NCBI taxonomy): Eukaryota > Metazoa > Chordata > Lepidosauria > Squamata > Iguanidae > Cyclura > Cyclura pinguis. The sequence goes on along the minus strand of CM059604.1, from coordinate 130,189,238 downwards.
TCACCTTCCTACCCAGGGAAGGAACCAGGGAGACTTCACTGTCTATGGAGGCTCTCCTCACATCTTGGAAGCCTGAGTTCCAAACCACATCACAGCAGAGGAGGCTCTCTTTTTCAAACTCACTGTCTCCCATGTGTGACAGGGAGACAGAAAACCACAATGAGGTGGCAGTATCTACAGTGTTCCTTCCTCTCATGTTAAGTTAGTCTACTGCTAATCTTGTGTAGAATTCTGGTCATAGCCTTCCCCCCTGGTGATGGTGAGACATCTTGTGTGTCTATTTAAATTCTATTAATTATTCCTAAATTTGTAACTTGTCATGGCTTAGGTGAAGGATTCCTCTTCTTCACAGGAGGAGGAGAGCCAGTAAGACAGGCCCCAAAAGAAGGAATCACATAGCAGAAAGTTCCAGCTGGCAGGCTTCCTCTTGGGCCAAACGGGGCCTGATGCCAAGTATGGACCTCTTGTGTTCGAAAGTCTATCTGGATTTCTTATCAGGATCCATCTGCCCCTCATGAGCAGGAAGCTGATGCAGATTCTGAAGCAGACTCCCTCAAGCCCTCAGAAGTAATGGAGTCAGAAGATTATACAGTCGGCTCTCCACATTTGCAGGTGTCACTTTCACGGATTTAATTATTTGCCAGTTTCTCCAACCCCTGCCCCCCCACCTCAGGGGCTTCATTTCTGGAGGGACTTTTCTTCCTGGCAGCTCCAATCAGGCTCCAATCAAAAACCCACCTCTGGTCCTCTTCCTCCTCCACTGGTAGCTGCCTAGCCAGCTAAGGATGGCTTGCAGTCTGATTTCTCAGCCCCACACACCCCTGAGGAAGCCGATGAATGAGAGAGGCAGAATAGGGCTATCATGTTTAATACCCACACACACACACACTTCTCTCTCCTTTCTTTGACCTGGTTTGGACCCTGGGTGCCCATCCTCCCCACTATGCCTCAGCACCCTTCCCACAGACATAGACACATATTTTGCTATTTGCACTTTTTTCACTTTTGTGAGGGTCCTACACCCCTAACCCTAGCGAATGTGGAGGGCCAACTGTACTTGAAAGAGCTACTGGAGAGTTCAACAGTAGAGCTTGTCTTAGTAAAACTGACCCTAACAGGTAACTGTTGGATTCCCTCAGACAGCAGCATATAAACACAGACTCCTGAGATGCCAAGTTTCTGAAATCCACACTTGTGTTGGCCTGCCATGATGTGGGCCTTCAGCATTTATACACTCCATCAGATCTCCTAAACCTTTCTGACCTTGGCATGTTTCTCAGACTTCTCCTACATCTGCTTTCTTTTAGCACTACACACTAGTAGGATACATCTCTGTTGGTCTGACCTTGGCCTGTTTGTTGACAACTCTCTGTTTGCCTGTTCTTTCTAATGACAACACTCTTGCGAACCTCTGTGGACTCATTCAGACCTGACTCTGATTTCTCTCCTCCTTGTTCTCCTATGCTGTTTGTTATTAGTGAACTTTCTGGCCCTCTTGGACACTTGCAGCCACAAAACAGGGGACATCTATACATATTGATCAACAGGTGCGGATTTGAGGCAAATCTGTCTCTTCTTCTTTGGAGATACATGCATGGGGCATCCTCCTGTTTAGTTGGCTAGACATGACTGATGTGCACCTTTCCTCCATATTGTGTTATATCTGTGTTTTGCTTAAGGTAGAGTTAATTTGCACCATTAGTCACAATTCATATATCGTATAGATTTTGCATATTGAGTAGTCTGTGTTTATGCTGATCGATGAAGAGTCACCCTTTCTTGGGACTTTTTTCATACTGTTTTGTGCTCCCAAGAATGATTGTTAATGTTTGCAGATAAAATGTGGGTTAGTGCAGATCTCCTCTGCAATCTATCCCAAGGGTCAAGGGCAAATACAGGTATCAAAAGGATGAAATGAAGCATTGCTAGATGTGGTGTTCTATATGAATGTTTCAGTTTCACTAGAAAGATCTTCCCTTACCTGCAAAACTCTTGAGGGACTTCAGGCAGGGGCAATGGCAGGATTGTACTCAAGCAATCTTGCTGCCTATGTCCAGAGCTTGAGAAAGGAATTTTAAAAGCTAAAACAATCAGCTTAGTCACCCATATCCTTAGTCATCCAACCTTAGATGGAAACTGGAATGCATGTGGCCAAGCAACATCAGGGTGCGGTCAAGATAGCAAAAGTTATAAATGCAGACAAACACACAAGCTAGGAGAGGCTGCAGCAGTTCCCTTCTGCCTGAGTCTACTGGGAAGGGCAAGACTCCATACCGTCCTGTCCTCTTTCTCCTGCTGAGTTAACTGAGTGCCAACTACTTTTGCAGTTTGAATTCAGTTTGCAACCATTGAAATAAGCTGAGGATGAAGGGGGAAACTGGAAAAAGGAGAGAGAAACTGGGACATTTTAAAAGCAGAGGGTTAATCGGGGGCTGTCCCAGCCAAAAACAGAGGCTTAATCAGAACTTTCCCAACCAAACTGGGACAGTTGGAGGGTATTGTGTTATTTCTGCATGTTCTGGGTCCAAATTATTAATTTATTTAGATCACATGTTGGCCTTTGGCAAAGAAAAAGTGATATGTCTTTCCTAATTAGTACCAAACTGCTAACAATTTACTCTTCGTTTCTAATCAATTAAGACTATCCCAAATGGCTGACTCCTCCAGAGCAGTAGTGGAGCTTGGAGTGTGTGGAGGAGGGGCAGGAGGGGGAGCGGGAGAGGGTGGGGCTATGGCATGAGGGACGTGGCCGCTGTGCTCGGGGCCGTGGCTATGGTACGTGGGGGCGTGGCCAGGGCACGCGGGGGTGTGGCTACAGGCTGGGACGCCCCAGAAACATTGCCATCTGGGGCGAATTGCCCCCTCCCGCCCCCACGTCCCTACGCAACTGCTCCAGAGTAACTTTTCCTTCAACCCTAGAGAGCTGTGGCCAGTTAGAATTGACAATACTGGCTCAGAGGGACCAACCGTCTGACCCAATGTAAGGTGGTTTCCTATGGAAGGGACACTTTTCCTTCCCTTTAGAGGAAGAGGCAGAGAAAGCAAAGAGTAATCCAATGAGAAGAAGTGCAACTTCGGTCTGTGCATTTCTGAGCTATGGAGGTACACCCAGTTCATCAGTCAAATAGTGCGGGCTTTCTGCGCTATGAGATCAGTGCCCCCAACCCTTTCTCTTTTTTTGGCCATTGCCTGTTGGAGACTAGAACAGAAGAACTGCCAAGGGCCTGGCAAATCATAACATGCAGCTGTTGAGATGCCTTTGGCTCAGAACTTGTAAAAGTTATTTTTCTTAGACTCCTCTTCAAAGAGATTGGCCATTTCCGAACTAGACTGTTATAGTGCTATTATTCCACTTTCAACATCCAATGGAATCCTGGGGCTTGCAGTTTAGGGAGGGGCCTCAAAGGCCCCTCCCTAAACTGCAAACCCCAGGATTTCATTGGATGTTGAAAGTGGAATGAAGCACTATAACAGTCTAGTGCAGAAATGGCCATTGTCTGTCTCAGCATAAAATGGAAAACAGAGGGGGAATCAAGTCATGCCTTTGAGACTGATTTATTTCAGCACGAGCTTTCATGGATTGCTCACTGATGGAACTGCAAGGTATGTTGGAGATGCAAGACTGTGGCAAATGGCATCAGATCAAGGGTGTAGCTATGGCGTGGGTGGGCAAAATGAGAGCATTGCCTCCCAGGAAGAATTTTGCCTCCTTGAGTGAAACTCAACCCCCAACAGAAGCACCCATCAGTCCTAGCTTGAATAGGCAATGGAGAAGAGTGTTGGAGTTGCAGTCCAGCAATGTCTACAGTGTTGCACTTTCCCCATCCTTGGAAGATTATCCAAGGGAACCTCTTCATCTCATCAATCAGGGGTTTGTGCCATGACATATGATTTCTATAGGCATCCCCTACACACACACACACACACACACACACACAATTTCACAGATATTTGACAGGCTTGTTCTTATGTTCCAGTTTGGGAGAGATAAATGTATATGGGGGATCTAGTCACTGTACTGCATTTTTCCTAAGCTAAGATCCTGTCAGATGGAGCCTAGAACTTAATATATTGGCTGTGTTTACCAAGCTGTCTCTGGGAATGTCCATAATGATTTTGCTTTTTTTTATCAGGCAACAAAAGAGGACAAAGGTGCAGCGATGCAAAGAAAGATACATTAGCTGTCAACACAAAGGTAACATATCACACTAAGATACTCCTTTCTCTTTTCCCCCCACTTCTCAGCACAGGATTTTCCCTTTAAGAGTCAGTCTCCCATCACCCCTTGATAGATGGATTAAACTTGAAAGGCATCAGCTCACTGGCAAACAGTTACCTGCTCAAGAGGTGCTTGCAGCTTTGTCATTCAAGAGATTTTCTTGGGAAACACTGGCCATTCATTTTCAACTTCTTATTTCTAATCTACCAGCATCTTGCAATGGGATACATTATCTGACAGTTCCAGAGAGATTGTGTGTGTTACCCCAAAAGGTGGGTGACTCAGGATTCTACCCACATTGCCAGTACCTCTGTGAGATTATGAGGAATTATTAACTCAAATTAGGAGGACTGCAAGAGATCTTTTACACTTATGTTTACCAGTACTTCTGCAGGGAAGAACTAGCCAGAGATCCAAAATAAGCTAATTGTGTTTTACTGGGGGAATTACAATCACACACACAAGATCCAAACAGTCATGCAATCACACAAGACTTACTGAAGGAAAAGGGAGGAAAGTTTTGGATAGTGAGATTTCAGGGTGAAGTAGATAATCTTTACCAATCCAGAAGAGCAGCCAGGAAGGTGATGTGCAGGTCTAAGGAGAGTACACAGTCAGAAATTGGAACAGCAGCATGGCAACTAGCAACTTCTGAGGAAGGCAAAAGAAAACCTCTTCTAAATAAATCTTGGTAATAAAACCCTTAGAGAGCCAATAAAATATAGCAGTTTGAACATTGGACTTACTCTGGAGATTAAGGTTTGAATTCCTGCTCAGCCATGAAAACCTGCTGGGTGACCTTGGGCAAGTCACACTCTCTCAGCCTCAGAGAAAGGCAAGGGCAAGTGCCCTCTGAACAAATCTTGTCCAAGGAAACCCCATGATGGGCCATTGACTGGCCCAATGACTTTTTGAGTCACTAGACTGGTGTCTGGTCCATGAATTCAAACCTGGGAAAACTACTGTCTCTCATCTCCTATTTCCATCAGAGAGGGTTGGGATGATAAGGGTAACAGTGGATGATGGGAGTTGCAGTCCAGTGTGTTTGGAGGGAAGGCTGGATTAGGCGGGAAGCAGCCAGGTTCAAGTCTGTCCACCATTTAATTGCATGGGTAATTTCAGGTCACTCAATATATCTCAGCTTTAATTCCTCACAATCGGGTGGGACACAATATTTCAGGTGAGGTCTGACCCAAGCAGAATGGAGTGGAACTTCACTCAGACAGGACATTTTTTCCTAGGTCTACAATACCCATGGGGGAAAAGGAGACATTCTTTCTTATGTGTTTTGGATAGGAAAACTTTCTTATGTGTTTTGGAAAGGAAAAAAAGGCAGGGGGGGGCATGAAAAGGACATTGTAGAGCCTGGGTCAGCAAAAATGGCCTGAAAAGTGTGTCCATGGACTACACTGTCCCATCTTGAGTGCACTGCATCTCGAACACCCTGGAGGAAGGGTGGACTTTTTAAAAAATGGAATAGATAACTAATACCATTGGCAGTCTTTTTGTAAAAACAGCTGCATTCAGGATTCTTTCTTGCCAGTGGATCAGTAAATCCACTCAATTCCAGACATTTGGATAACTTCTTTAGAGTCTGGGCAAAAATCCTGAATGGATTCACCACCCCACTGACATGGAAGCCACCATGTTATAATGGTTGCTGATATGTATCTGAAGTTTCAATTTATCTACTGCACTTTCTACACTAACTATTGTTAATTTAACCTTGTTTTTTTTTACTCATTGTTGTCTAATGTGTAAAGATATGATTCTAACAAGGTCTGATTCTAACATGGTGCAATAAAAGACAGACCCAGGACACTGCTGGGCTTTCAGTCATTCTTCCTGGGACTATTTTTCAAGTGAAGTGACACGTTTATTCCATTTGGTATATCAACTTTTACAAGGTCAACTTGGACCTTGTGTCCCCATTTGATTGATAGCAAAGTGCAAAGCAGTATGACTGATCTGTACATTTCTCCACTGTTTTCTTTAGCCATAATCCACCAGGATCAACTCCTGCGTAACTTCAGTTTGCTTCAGTGAGTCTCCTATGGCAAATCAAAAAGCTCTCTATCAAGGTGGGTGATTCAGTATGGAAAGATACATTTTTAGGAGCATCGCCTATATGAAATATAAGTAATCCATGTTATTCTTGTTGTTATGGACCTTTAAATTGACCCTGACTTATTACAACTGTATCATAGAGTTTTCTTGGCATGGTTCAGTCAGAGGAGATTTGCCATTGTCTGCCTTTGAGGCTGAGAGAATGGGACTCACCCAAGATCATACAGTGGGTTTCCATTGGTGAGAGGATTCAGATTCCTAGGCCATTTCTGCACTACACAGTTATAGTGCTATTATTCCACTTTCAGCATCCTATGGAATCCTGGGGCTTGCAGTTTAGGGAGGGGCCTTTAGAATTCTCAGCCAGAGAGCTTTTTTGCTTCAGTAAACTACAAGTCCCAGAATTCCATAGCATGTTGAAAGTGGAACAATAGCACTTTAACAATGTAGTGTGGAAATGTCCCATGAGTCCTATTCCAAGATTCAAACCACTACACCACACTGATTCAGGCCACTGAGATAATATGCAAAATAGGATCTGAGTTCAAGGACAAACTTTTTCTCAACCTGGTATGCTCCAGATGTTTTGGACTCCATCAGCCTTAGCCAGCATGGCCAGTTGTGAGGAATTCTGGGAACTATAGTCCAAAAAGATTGTGTCAGAGTGAAGGAGGTTGATGGAGGGTCTAAATCTTACTACTGCATGCTGACTTCGTTGCTTAAAGTGGCTATGAATATTTATTTCTTATCTTATCACACATATTGAGGTCAAAATATTTCTAAATGGACTTACATCCGTATAATAAAAGCAGTGGCAGAAACAATTTTAATTAATGTTTGTATATGATTTTTGGGTTTTATCACACAAGCCTGCTATTTCACAAGAATTGCGTTATTTAAGGAAATGAAAATATACAGGTATAGAAACAATGGCCATTTCTGCACTACACTGTTTCAGTGCTATTATTCCACTTTCAACATCCTGTGGAATTCTGGGGTTTGTAGTTTATTAAAGCCAAAGAGCTCTCTAGCTGAGAATTCTAAATGCCCCTCCCTAAGCTGCAAACCCCAGAATTCTGTAGGATTCCATAGATATTGAAAGTGAAATAAAATAGCACTATAACAGTGTAGTGCAGAAAGGCCCAGAGTGGCTTCTTCTGCAACCCTAGGATTCCATACAGTGTTGAAAGTGGAATAACAACACCGTAACAGTGTAGTGCAGAAAGGCCCTTAATTGAACAAATCTTCATCTGTACCATGAAAGGAGCTGACACCCTAGGAATGTACTTCTGATCCAACAAACACCGCCTTATGGATTTACATCCAACTTTTCTGCAGAACTGTCACTTCAACAGTCATTGCTCCATTCTCTGGAACCTTGGGATTTTATGGAATCTTGACATTTGTAGCTTGGTAAGGTACTTTGAATTCTCTGCTACAGAACTTTACTGCCACTCCTTCAAGGGGGTGGACTACAGCTCTGTAGCAGAAAGAAGTCAGAGTGCAAGAGCTGTTTGAGAGTGGAATGCACTTGAAGGTTAGAGGATTCTCCTTCTCTGGAGGTGTTTAAAAGGAGGTTGGGTAGCTGTCTTTTGGGAGTGCTTCAGCTGTGTTTTCCTGCATGACAGCAGGTTGGACCACCTGGCGGTTGTTGTGCCTTCCAATTCCATGATTCTAAGGGATGCTCATGGGGAGGAGCCTTGTGACATCAATAGCATTATAGCAATAGCATTTACATTTCTATACCACTTTATAGCACCAAGCACTCTCTAAGCAGTTTACAATGTGTTTAACTAATTGCCCCCAACAAGCTGGGTACTCATTTTACCAACCTATGGAAGATGGAAGGCTGAGTCAACCTGGAGCCCTGCAGGATCGAACTCACAACACTGTGGCTGCAGTACTGGCATGTAACCACTGCGCCACCAGGACTCCATCATGAGTGTTAACTCTCAACAACCAAACAAAACCAAAGCAGGGCTCATGGATGTAACTTCGCGGTAACAGAGGCAGAACTAGAAATGTGAAGGCCTGGGAGGGGGCATGGAAAATTGAGGCAGGGTTTGGATGGATGTTTGTTTTGGTTTCTCATCTTGGAAAGAATCATCACTACCAGCTTTTCCACTGGAAGAACCCCTAAAATTCTTTTCTAAAAAACAAAGAAATTTCATTGCACTTCAAAGAAAGAAAACCACTTTTATGTAAAATGTTGTCTTTTAGAATAACTGTGTTTTTCCCTCTCAGAGTAATGTTTTGAAATCACATTGCTAGGCCCAGGATTTTAAGGCAGCAACTGGAAAGAGGCCAATGACTGAGTTTTAAATATTCCCAGAGATCTCAAACCCTGAGGCCCTTTCTGCAATACCCTGTCATCCCCCCATGGGGCTGGGAGGAGGTTGGGACCACAATGATGCTTCTGCATGATGTCATCATGGTCCCGCTCCTCTCCTGTCCCCAGGCGGCGCAATCATGGGTTAAATTATTGATGGGTTTTCCCTGTCAATGATCCACAATCACGCCACCATCCCACACTTCCCTGTCCTGCGGAAGGGCAGGAAGCACAATGGTGGCGCTTTCTGCCCCAGTGCAGCCTGGGAAAGTACCCAGCTGTGCTGTGGAAGGAAGTGGTGTGTCCATCGCATTCCCTTCTGCAGGGAGCCAGTCCCATGTGGAGGGGAGTGCTGCCATCATGCTCCCTTCTCAGCAGAGCCACTGCCGGGATCACCACTGGACACCACCACCAGAAGGTAAGCTGCGGAAAGGGCCTGAGTCTTGGGGCAAAGCTGGAGACCAGCTATCTCAAACAATGTTGAAGAGATGACTGAGACTGAGAGGTGATATGACAGCCATCTTTCTAAATCTGAAGGGTTGTCACGTAGCAGACGAAGCAAACTTGTTTTCTGCTGCTCCAGGGGATAAACATAAAACCAATGGATTAAAATGATAAGAAGAGAATTCTTGACGAAATGCTAGGAAGCACTGACTGCAAGACAGTGGAGTAGACTACCTCAGAAGGTCACAGATTCTTCATCGTTGAAGTTGAATGGCCATCTCTCAGGGGTCTTTGTCTGTCTTCAGACGCTTCCGCACGAGACTGTTATAGCGCTATGATTCCACTTGCAACATCCTATGGAATCCTGGGGTTTGCAGTTCCGAAACTGCAAACCCCAGGATTCCATAGGATGTTGCAAGTGGAATCATAGCGCTGTAACAGCCTAGTGCGGAAATGGTGTTCTTCTTCTGCTTGCCTTCCTGAAAGCAGGAGGAGGAGAAGCTCCAATGAAACCATGTACTTGTTTACCTTTTTCTTATTTTTCTTCAAGAACCTGAACCTGTGTAAATTATGCACAAGTATCTGTGAGTAGGCTGCTGTTATATACCTTTTTTTAAAAAAGACAAAACAAAACTGGGTTAGTGTTTACTTCTCAGCTAGAATTAAGCGTGTGAGGGGCAATAAGGCGGGCTGGTAAATGGTTCAAACTCTTGTTTGCGTCCTCATTGCTCTGCCGCGCAGAGAGATTCACCAAATCACTCCCATTTTCCAATACGGTGGTCCTTGCAAAAGTACAAAAATCGCAAATATCAAAATGTGTGAGTGTGTGTCTGTGGGAAAGGAGCTGAGGCACGGTAGGGAGAGCAGGTACCCAGGGCCCAAACCAGGTCAGGGAAATGAGGGGGAAAAAGGGTGGGTTAGCATGATGGCCCTATATTTTTTCTCTCGAGCCCGTCTCCTTCCTTGGGTGTCAGAGGGCATTGGGAGAGGGTCTGGGGTGCTGAGAAATCAAGCTATGATCTGTCCTTAGCTGGCCACGCAGTGACTGGAGGAGAAAGAGGACCAGAGGTGGGTTTTTAAAAGGCTGCATGACCTGATCAGCGTTGCCAAGAGGGAAGGCTCCTCTAGAAAAGAAGTGCAGTGCAGGGGTGCAGTTTGAAGAAACTCACCAATAATCAAATCTGTGAAAGTCAAACCTGCAAATGTGGAGGGCCAGACTGTAACTCTAGACCTGGAATATTTTAGACCTTGGAAACCTAGATAGGTGCTTTAGTTATCTAGGCCCCGAATGCTGGCAGTGGCATTCTTTCCCAGCTGATCCAAGAGCAGCTGCAAGAAACCATCTTCATGTAGCCCCCAGATTGAAAGGCTGTTCCTCATTCCCCTCTGGGCCACTGTAGCCATGAATGATGCATTCTCCACAGCTTGTATTTCCTGAGCAGTACAAAAAAGAAAGCTGAGCATGGATTTGTAAATGAATCGCACCGCAGCGTAATTATACATCCCTGCAGACTACTCAGTGCTGTAATTGCACCGCACTCTTTGCTAGGTGAGTAAAGGGGGGAGAAAATCATATATTTACTTCATATTGTAATGTACCATATACAGTAATTACTCTGCTTTTCCTTGGCACTTAACGTATCAGTGAATGTTCTGCAATTATCACATTTATAAAGAGCCCTCGTGGAGGTGATCCATGGCCAGCAATTTGACGCTTTATAAGTTACTTCCACTTAATGTTTTTAGTACAACTCTGTGGAAAAGCTGTACTTATTGACGACTGTGCTTTGCGTAAGGAATGTCAAGACTGAATATGTGTGTGTGTGTTTCATGTTAATCATTTTATAACAAGGAAACTGCAAAATACAGGAGATGGAAATTATAGCCACATTCCAAGAAAGTGGATTACTGTCTTAAACAGGAAAATCAAAAATCTACAAAGCAGCAATGCGTTTGTTGGGCCAACTCCATAGCACTAAATACATTATGCAAGCCTTTGAAGTTACACTGGCTTCTTCATCAGGAAAAGATGTTAAAAATCATACAGGAACAAAATGCCAACGATGATATTAGCATCACAGGCCTACCTGCCATTTGAGATGTTGTCACTTAAGATGGCATTAAAGGATTTATATGCAGAAAAGAGACCACTCTCTTTATTGGCTATGAGGCAAGGGGACAAAGAACAATAAAAGGCAGGTGATAAAATTTCAGCTCCATTAACAAGAGAAAAGTAACTTCAGTTAAGATACAGGTGTCGCTGTTCTGTGCAAAGCAAACTGCTCCTTTTTAAGGTAGAGAACACTGAATTTCTCAAGCAGTCACTTTACTGTTACATCTGGAAAAACTTTTCAGTGCTATATAGGTTAAATGTGCCAAATTGTAGTCCAGTGAAAAAGTTTTACCTTTGTTGGAAGTAAAAAATCTCAGAGAGTTAAGTCCCAAGTCATTTCCGCACTAGACTGTTATAGCACTATCATTCCACTTTCAACATCCTATGGAATCCTGGGGTTTGCAGTTTAGGGAGGGGCCGGCCGGCCCCTCCCTGAACTGCAAACCCCAGGATTCCATAGGATGTTGAAAGTGGAATGATAGCGCTATAGCAGTCTAGTGCGGAAATGGTCCCAGTCCTTTGATTCCTTCTTGCTTAAGATTCTCCTGTTGCAGCTAAATTTCGTATCTTGAAATCCAGGGGGAAAAATATATTGTGGATAGCTGTATTGGCAGTGCAGTAAAATGCAACAAAATACAAAATGCACAAGCAGCAATACCTTTATTCAGCCAAATCCAAATTATGCGAACTGTGAGTTCTCATAATCCTTCTATCTTAAATACGGAGATATGAGAAGTCACAGTTTTTAAGAAGAATTCAGGAAAGAATTTTGATGTTAAGCAGAGATATTAACTTCTCAAGCTGGTGTTTGGGAAGTTCCTTTTTTAAAACAATTAATTGCCATTGCTTCTTTAGTGTTTGGGAACTAATTCAGTGTCTTAAATAATTACAGTGTTAAAAAGCAGTGTGTGGTGTTATTTTTAAAAAACCTGGTAAGCGAATGGCATAAAAATTGGGGGGAAAGTCCTGCCAAAGAGCCTTTTTTAAATGGCTTTAACCTTTTAAAGAGAAAGTTAGTGGAACACCTCACCCATTTGTTCCTACTCCTTATGTTTGAAATGTAACTTGGTTAACACCCTCATTTCTTTAAACTTAACATAGAAGTGTATGGGCTGGTAACAGTTATGCTATGCCACCTTTCTATTGAATACCAACATAGTGCAACCATGTATCTGCCAATGTGCTTGCTTATTGTCCCATATTGCAGTGGGGAATGAGCAATGGCTATTTCTGCCATCCCAGTGAATCACACTGACAAATGCATCATCCAACAGTGCACAATGGCATGGCTGGAATCCTCTCCCATAGTCACAGCTAGAGTAAACCAGCTGAATCATTTGTTGAATGGTGAGCTGAGATATATGTAAGTCCAGATGATTCAATGGCTCTGTTGGAACTAACAATGAGATTTAGATCCATGTAAAGTGGGTAAACCTGTGGAATTTCATTCCTGCAATCATGCACTTAATATTTCCATGGCACAAGGGCCAAAAAAGTACAACAGCTTGTGTCAAAGTACTTAAAACAGGTGTATGATGTCTGCAGAATCCTGGGCATTATATTTTGGGTAGGACACTATTTTTAATTTCAGAAACTTTACACAAGCGGCAAGGCAGAAAATGGACTTGGAAAGGCAGTCCACAGATATGGACTTGAGCCACCTGCCTGTTCCTAGTGCTTGAGTCAAAATAGATGATACATTTAGCACTTTATTTTTTGGCAGCAGAGATGCTACCTCCAAGTGGTGAAAGACTTCTCTTTATCCTAGCATGTGACACATACTGTATGTATCTTGTTAGTGTTCTTTGTTCTATGATTGGTCATTGGAAGGTAAACATGGCCTTGCCTGACTGCTCAAGCATGTATCTCTGAGAACATCTCATTGTATGTGTAGAAAAGACAAGCAGATTAATCATGGGGAAGATACACTTCCTATAACATGTAGTTTGACTCTGAGACCTTTGTTTCTGATGGCAATGCAACTCTAGAATCCTAAGCAAGGGAAAGGAGGAGGTACTGCAATGGTTAAGAAGACTCCTGCTTCCCCCTTACAAGCTCCCCACCAAAGTTTGAAAAAAAATGTTATTTTGCAATTCCCAGAATCCTCTAGCTGGCAGTCATGTTGACAGGGAATTCTGGAAGTTGTTGTGCGCCTCCAAGTTTTTTCTGTCTTATGGCAACCCTCAGATTTATTCAGAGGAGCTTTGCCACTGCCATCCTCTGAAGTCAAGAGAATGTGACTTGCCGAAGGTTACCCAGTGGATTTCCATGGCTGAGTGGGGATTCGAATCTGGGTCTCCCAGAGTCCTCGTCCAACACTCAAATCACTACCCCATGTTGGCTCTCACTTTTTTGGGAGTCATAGTCCCCAAGGTTCAGGTTTATTCTCAGATGCCCCAGAGGGAAGGACTAGGGCCATTTCCATACTAGATCTCAAAGACCCCTCCCTAAACTGCAAACCCCAGGATTCCATAGGATGCTGAAAGTGGAATAATAGAACTATAGCAGTCTAGTGCGGAAAAGGCCTAGGTCTGATAGTTTTAAGTTACAGGAAAGTAGATTTCAATTGAATATTAGAAGGAACTTCTTAACAGTACTAGTGGTTCAGCAGTGGAACCCACTACCTAGAGATGTGGTAGGGTCTCCTTCTCTGGACATCTTCAGAAAGAGTTTAGACAACCAACTGCTGGGGATGCTGTAGGAGGACTTCCTGCCTTGACCAGGGATTGGACTCAATGGCCTATGGGGCCTCTTCCAACTCTATGATCCATTTCAAGTCTTGCTCCCAATGCCACCAAAGCTTTCCCCTTAGATATGCCCATACCCTGAAATAGTTGCCAAAAATATCATTGCAGCCTGCACTACTTTAACTTTTTAAAACTGTGTTAGAGGAGATCTCTAATTGGAGATCTCCAATGCAAAAGAGTGGAAGCAATAAATACATTGGGAGGAGGATGAGAACTGTCAGGTAGAATGCAGATTATGCTCTGTGACTGGCTGCCCCTTGAACCTGCCCATCAAATGTCGGAGGGAAGAAAGTAGCGTTAAGAGCTATCTCAGAATACAAAGCAAACTCTCTGGCTGATAATTAATGTAATAAAGCTGGGTTTTAACATAGGGAGTCGGATTGAAGGTCACACACTGCCCAAAGAGAAGTGAAGCAAAAAAAAGCAATTATTCAATCTAATCTGAGGCTGGATATAACTCCAGAGGGACTCATAGGCCATCCAGGGAGAATTAAAAATTTTTATAACAGCTTGGGGAATAACAGTGTCTTGAGGCAGGGGTAGCTCTATGCTTTGTCTTTCATTCTCACAGCCCACAGTAGCCTAAATCCAGCTGCCTGTTCCAAGCAAAAGGGTAGGTGGGGAACCCAAAATTGGAAGTGCCCAGAAAGCAGATATATAAATCAATGAAATCTGTGGGAAGTTGGTGAACTAACACTTGAAAGTTATTTTGAATTTACTCTAGTTAGGAGTATGTCCCTCAGGTTATTTTTGTAACTCCCTTGGACTACCCTTTTTCTAGCCTGAAGGAAGGAAGGAAGGAAGGAAGAAAGAAAGAAAGGTAAATTCTCTCTCTGAGGCCAAAGAGCTCTCTGGTTGAGAATTCTAAATGCCCCTCCCTAAACTGCAAACCCCAGGATTCCATAAGATGTTGAAAGTGGAATAATAGCACTATAACAGTGTAGGGCAGAAAGGCCCAGAGTTGCTTCTTCTAGTACAATCAGTCCTTCATGTTTGTGGGTTTCACTTTTGCAGATTTGATTATTCACAGATTGGGTGCAGGCGTGTCCGTTGCCATTTTTTTATTGGGACTGGGAGCCACATGAGATTCAGAGACTGCAAACAAAGCTTGTAAGTTCCTATTTAAAATGGTGTAGAGCAGCAGTGGAGGGGGCAATACCCACCAACCACCCACTTCTGCCTGGCAAAACAACCCCAACACCCCGACGCCTTAAAGGCATCCACAGTGGGTTGACTATGTGGATCATACTTATTTTTGTGTTAAATATGGCTTGGGGATGTCAGGATACATGGCTCCTGTCATAAGTATGCTGGATGTGTAATAGTATATATGTTAGAATAGCTTTGCTGGCTGATATATGGCTATAGTTTGCTAAGGTGCTTCTAAGTAACAATTGTCAATTGCTAATTGCAACTAAGGATTTGGTTGAAACTTCTAAGGTATTCTAGGGCACCAAATGGTTAATTGCTGTATGTTTGCTGCTACTTTGTATTCTGGCAGGGGGAAATGCAAAAGTATTGGGAAGGTGTTATGGGAATGGGTGATACAAAAATAAAGCAACATGAACTTGCGCTAGCTTCAAGGATAAAAGATATGTAAATAACAAAGAATCTGGAAAAGTGCCTGTACTGGTAGGGTGATGTGAATTTATGGCTTTCACCAATCACAGCTATGTGCACCTAAATTTGTATGACAAGGTATAAAATCTGTAACCGCCCAATATGCAATAGTCTCAGCAACTTCTCAGGCAGGTTGCCATGTTGCTTGCTCTGCTCCAAGTAAATGCTTCTGTTCAAACGCTGAGTAAAGTTTGTGAGCACAAGTTAACCAGGACACGACAGGGAAGGGGCCTAGAATTATTCACGGTTTGTCCACTTTCACCAGGGGTCCTGCACCCCTAACTCTGGCAAATGTGGAGGGATAACTGTAATTTAGACAGCTTTCTCTGCCATCTCCCTGCCTGTGCTGCACAGTAGTGGCTTACCCTGGCATAATAGAGTATTATGCCAACATAAGTCATCAAGAAGAAATTAGCTTTATTTCTTCTAGATGACTTCTTCATTTTGTCCCATTTGGCTGTTCCCTTTGGCAGTATCTCCTTCTCACTGAGAGCAATCATGGAACAAACAGGATATCACCAAAGCAACCCCAAAATGATTTCTGCACTCACAGATATCCAGGATATCCGCACACGTGCAAAAATTCCTAATTCTATCATAATACTGCCCCTGTCCATGAACCAGTGGAACTCAACAACAGAGAAGGATGTGGCCAGGGGAGGAATTGGTTTTGTAAATGGTTACACTGCAGCCTTTTGCTTTAAACCACACTTTACACCTATAAAATAAATGGCTTGAAGGAAAGGGGTGGAGGATTGGGGTGAGGAGGAAGCAAGCACACACCAGAGATCAATAGAAAGCATTTAGCAGCCAAAGTGACAGAGACAAAGTGTACTTCAACCAAAGGGTCTTTGCTTCAGAGTTTTGGGAGCTGGGGCTGTGAGTACATTCATTCTGAGTCATACTTCTTCATAATTCTCTGATTAACAGTTTGCAGTTCTCAGCTGAGCTATAAGGACTTGGGGACCAATGCTGCTAGATCTGTTTCATCAGTCCAAAGACATGGCATCGCCCATACGGATGAGTGTGTTAACAGATTTGCCAACCATGTGGTTTTCACATTGCTAAACTACTTAGTAGAATCTTCTCTCCCACATATTTTGGCATGTACCCCCCCTCTCCCAAGGTGAGCTTAGGTACTGTGGGGTGCTGGTAGATTTTGAAGGAGCATCATGACATCCCAATTCACCATCTCACTAAAGAAATGCATAGAAATACCTTGTACTAGCTGGTATATCCCATGTCAGTGGGGCAGTGAATCCATTGCTGGGATTCATGCTGGACTGAACTTGAAAGGAACTCTCCAAGGTACTGAAATGGAGATAAGGCTCTTCAACCTGGACAAATCTTTGTCAATGAAGATTATGCTCCAGAGCAGAATCACTGCCCCACTGGCAAGGAACCCACCAGCCCACTAATTTTTGGACATAACTCAGATAGATAGATAAGCAGACAGATCCTTTATGCACAAAGGAACTAATATTTAAACCAGTAGTTCTTAACCTTTAAACATCCAGACATTTTGGACCTCAGTTTCCAGAGACTCTAGCCAGCTTGGCCAGTGGTGATGGTGTTGAGCATGACTGAAATACGAGCCCACCCTTGTTTCCCAGGTAGGATCACAGAGCTAAAATTGGGCCCTGAATTAGGTAGGGAAGGTTTCTCAATCTCTCTCTCTCTCTTTCTCTTCCCCTCCCCCCTCCCAGTCTCTCCCCCTCTCTCTTTCCCAATATCTCCAGCCATTTCTGCACTACACTGTTATAATGCTATTATTCCACTTTCCACATCCTATGGAATCCTGGGGTTTGCATTTTAGGGAGGGGCATTTAGAATTCCCAGCTAGAGAGCTCTTTGGACCCAGTAAACTACAAATCCCAGAATTCCAAAGGATGTTGAAAGTGGAATAATAGCACTATAACAGTGTAGTGTGGAAATGGCCTCTCTCTCTCTCTCTCTCTCTCTCTCTCTCTCACACACACACACACACACACACACTATTACTCTTGGCCAAGAAGGAAAATCTTCTCAGCCCCTGCTATCAGCTTGGCTGCAGCCAATAGTCTGAGGAACATGAACAAAGTTCTATTGAAACATCAGGATTTCTATAGAGCTTCCACAGAGAGAGAAAACATGCGTGAGAGTTGATTAACATAAATGAGGCAGGGGAACGGCAAACAGATGATTCTAACATTCTAACATAGGCATCATTCTTTCTGTGAGCAAACTCATGTTCTGATTCAGTTATCTTAATGACTTTTGATACAGTTCAAGAAGACAGAAGAGTGTCTCTCTCTGTTACATGATTCTGTCAGTTTGATGCCACTTTGATTGTCCTGGATCCATCCTACAAAGTTCTGAGATTTGTAGTTTGGTGAGTTTTGTGGTTGAGAACATTAACCTCCTCCCTTAAGTTACAGCTCTAGAGCCCTCTGGCAAAGAATCTAAGTACTTGTCAAAAGTACAAATCCTAGGATTCCATACAATGGAGCCATAACAGTTAGAGTATCATGCTGATATAACTCTTTTTTTTTTAAATAGATGCATTCAAAGACTCAGATTCATAATGCAACATTTCCCAAAGCACAAGCCTATGCAAAACACTGTGTTCCACATCTGAGGTTCTCTGGGTACATGTTTGCAAGTCACAGGACTTGGGAAATTTGGTTGGCATTCCATTCAGCAGTTATGATACTGTAAGCTGAACCTATGATTTCCTAACTGCCAAGGAGTTATGATCAAAGCTGGCCCCAAAACCTACTTTCCCAGCATGGCAGTGCCCTGACCGAAGCACTTCTGAGCTACTGTGGGCCAGAGCACTGGGAAATGATATCTGCAGCATGATCCCAGTTGTGAGGTGCCTTGGTTCAAGCAGTTGTGCTGGAACCATATGGATGTCTCTCCAGCTGCTTGTTCTCCAGGCACCCTTGGACCAGAAGAGCACTATGGATGTCATTTCTCCTCTTTTCTCCTTTATGAGCATGCCATCTCCTGAAGGTTCACTGACCCCAGACTGCTTTATCTTTTTGAGTGCCATTAAGTATCTATACCTTCTGGCATGGAACTGCCCTGGCCTTGGAGGGAGAGAAAAAGAGGCAGGCACAGTCCCGTTATGCCTAGGCCCGGAAGCAAATGAAAGGTCCTTCATCCATCCCAACTGCCTCTTCCCTGGACTAACTAGGAGCGAGAGAAGAAGAGGTAGTATCTGCTGGACTTAATTCCCCACTCATACTGCTATCCACTTTTCCCTTTGTGTCGTGTCTTAATGAGATTGTAAGCCTGAAGGCAGGGAACTCTTTTGTTGCTCTTTTACCTGTAAAGAGCCATGTACAGTGATGGTGAGCCAGCATGATGTAGTGGTTTGAGCATTGACCTATGACCCTGGAGACCAGGATTCAATTTCCCACTCAGCCATGGAAACCCACTAGATGACCTTGGGTGCATCAGATACTATCAGCCCAAGAAAACACCATAATAGGTTTGCCTTGGGTCGCCAAAAGTTGGAAACAACTTGCAGGTACACAACAACAACAGTGATCATGCTGTATAAAATAGTAGTAGTAGTAGCAGTAGTAGCAGCAATACTACTACTACTACTACTACTACTACTACTACTACTACTACTACTACAACAGATGGCTTCCCACTGGCTGGTCTGGAACTTCCTTCTTAGGGAGGCTAGAATGTCTCCCTACTAGCTGTCCACCCATCCTCAGACAAAGCCTTTTTCTAATCTAAAAGCCTTTTCAGAACTAAATGTTTTTAAAGGAAGCATTTTAATTGCATTGTTTTTAAACTGCTTTTAATTTATTTTCAATGTTATTGAGAGTTTAATTCCATTTTAATGCTGACCTTTTGTATGTTTTAACTATCTTTTGTTGGTTTTAATTTGTAAGCGAATTTGAATCCTGGTTCAGAGACGGGGGAAAGGTGGGGAATAAATAAAGATCACCATCATCACCATCTGCTCTGCAGAATTTCAATCTGGGTTTTTTGGTTCTGTAAAATCACAGCTGTTCTGCTTTGAGGTTTTTTTTTAATTGTGGCTTTATATTGATACCTTCGTTATATTCTTGTCTGCTTCCCTGATCCCATTGCTGATGGGCAGCCTAAAAACCTTTTTAAACAAACAAAGAAATGATGAAAGCCCCTGCAGTGTTGCCAGGACTTGAATCTCATCCATCAGCACTTTGGCAAGGGAAGGAAGAACAGCGATTCATAAGGCTCCCTCTGTTCCACCTTCTCAACAGCTGGTCAGCAGGATTTTGGCTAGCTTGCCTCCCTGCCTGCCTTCCATAAAACAACCTCAGGCATGCTGTGCCAGCTGTGGACAAGGCCAGGCAATCGTGTATGCAGCTCTGCTTTGTGACTTCCAACCAAAGACAGGGCACTGTGTAGGAAAAGTCAGTATTTAGGCCAGCAGAGTGTGGCTGTCTAGTGCTGCTTAGGGCAATAAAAACAGGCGTAGCTACTCCGAGTGCTTGTATTAACAAGGAGAAAAAACTCATTTTTTTATTATTTCAGTAAATCCATCAAAAACAGGACAGGAGAAAACAAGGAAAAGCACAACCTAGACTTGGTTTTAGAAACCCCTAATGCTGGCTCCTGTCTGTGCGACTTTGGTCAGGCAGTCATTATAGAGACTCCCATGTGCTGACTGCCCATCTCTCATGGGAGAAAGAAGCAGCAGAAGCCAGGAGATAAAGCCCAAGCGTATCAATCTACACATATATCTAGAAAAGAGAGAAAGCAGCAGAAATTAAGGAGGAAGAAGGGAAAATAGCTTTTGTTTCTGGCAGAAAACATGTCTTGGGGCTGGTGCTAACTGCTATTGCCTTTCCCAATGCATTTTACTAGTCATCACATTGCTTCTTTAATTTTCAACATGCTGAAGGCTTTGGCACATGTATTATTTCCTTGCACTGAATTAAATTGAGGAGACTGCTGCGTCTACCACCCAGCCAGCCCAATGTAGGCTAAATTATCCCATTGCTGTTGGGGGCAATGAAAGGCATAATCTCATTACCAGAGCTGAAGCAAAATTCAACTACTTGCCCAGCTGGCTTGTGTATATGGTACAGGGGGGTGCCATTTATCTCAGATGGTAAAATATATTGGCTTATCCCTGTGTTCATTATGGTAAAGCCATTTCCATTTAGATAGACTGGAATCCACCTACTTTTCAAGGTCACTGCGCCTGCCCTGTTGGTCCCTGAGCCATATTTGGTAGCAATACACAAGAAGGCCTTCTCTGAGAAGATAACCTGTATGTGGAAATAGCTACTGAGTGGGCATCATGGAGGGGCAAAAGTGTAACTTTCCAAAAGGAAAAGTGTTCAGTTTGACAAAGGCCAAATCCACTCTACACTGTTATAGTGCTATGATCCCACTTTCAATATCCTGTGGAATTCTGGGCTTTGTAGTTTACTGAGGCCAAAGAGCCCCTCTGACTCAGAATTCCAAATACCCCTCCCTACTGCAAACCCTAGGATTCCATAGGATGTTGAAAGTGGAATAATAGCACTGTAATAGTGTAGTGTAGAAATGGCCAAATTATCAGTCATTGCATCTTTAGAAAGAGTTACAATGACCACAAGGTTGACTTTTCAGTGCTGGGTAAAGGCAGCTTTTCAATTGTTTTGAAGCTGCTTTATAATCATTTTCAGGATGAGGATCATGGTTCTTGCTGACACTTTATTTCAGTCACTATTGCATGTTTGTAAGTTGACATAAGAACTTTTATTGGAGGATAGTACTGAGATCAAAGAAATCAACAAACAGGTAATATTAATTTTAATGATCAATGTAATTCAAACAGAATAATTTAGTATAATAGGCAATGGATGCTTGCTTTCTTAATCTCCCTGAGACAAAGTGGCATGAGAGATGGGTTGGTAATCTCTAGAAGAGTTCCAGAAAACTTTGTTGGACTTCTTGTTGTGTGCCTTCAAATCATTTCCAACTTACAGTGACGCTAAGGCAGCCCTATCATGGGGTTTTCTTGGCAAGGTTTGTTCAGATGGAGTTTGGCTTTGCCTTTCTCTGAGGTTGAGAAAATGTGACTTGCCCAATGGTTTCCATGATCAAGCAGGGATTCAAACTCTGATCTCCAGAGTTGTAGTCCATCACTCAAACCATCAACACCACAGTGACTCTACATCTCCCACAATTCCACCATTCAGCATGAAATATTCTTGGAGGTGTTGCTTGAAGAAGTAACTTTTCCAAGCCCTGTTGCATCAGTACTTGTTGAGGGACAGCTTGCTCCAGATTTAATCTAGAGTTCTAATTAGTATTTGGACGTTTGATAGATTCATCTACTTATTGTAGGCTCTTTCCAAAGGGGGATTGATTGGAATGAGCCATGAGAAAAGGGTAGGAATGGGTCAATTTATACAACTAATTGAAGATTTTTTAAAAATAGTCCCTGACTCAAAAGAAGCAGAAGCAAGGAATTTTAAAATGACAATACAGCAGTCTTCCCCTCCTGTTCAGTATTTTCCCCCCCCGTAAATCTCTGCAGAGAAAGAAAGGAAGGAAGAAGGATATATCTGTGGATTTTTACTCAGTTTAGCAAAATCCTTCAATGTGATCTCTCTTGTACATTAAAACAAGCTCCATGTCCTCCATGTCTTATTGTGTGTGTGATTAAACAAAGTACCCCTGCTGGGAATTTCTTGCTATGAATTCTCACCATATAATGTACATAATGTACATTTTCCGCTTGACGCCTTAAAGATTGCTTCGTGATTTATTGACCTTAATATAAAAAAGAGAGGAAGCAATTAAAATATACCCCATAGTTTTACTGGGAAGATAAAAACTTTCAGGTATTGTATTATAGCTCCATAAGTCACTCATATGTTGGTTATTTACTGCCTCTAGAACAGATGCTTAAAAAACAGTGAGATGAATGTTCTTCACCTCTTTGGAAAATATGCCCTTGTTGCCATTGTACAACCTGAAATTCTTCATCCTCCAGCTCTTCTGTTGCACCTGGGCTGTTGTACAAAGAAAAAGAAGCAGCAAGGTTAGGGAGAAAGGGTGGAATACGGGCTGAGGGGCACCAGTTGGATAGGTTTGCAAAATGGCTACACTGTCATTAAATCATAATCATTTGTATCATGTTTTATTGTCACGTTTGGAACAATTAATCCTTTTTCAGATGACCCATGAAAATGTGAGCTTGCACAGAGGCTTAATGGGGCCAGCATGCCAGGCAAAGTGCTTAAGAAAGATGCTCCAAGTCAGTGCCCTACTCTGTCTTCCTAAACTTGCTTGCTTAGAGGCTCAATGGGGACAGCAGGTCAAGCAGAGCAATACTGTGCAGCTTCTCAGTGGAAGTGTGCTGAACCGCATTCAAACCTAGAATAGTGTTTATGGTGACAGAAAAAACTGAAGACACATGACAGCAGCAGGCAGCAGGATTTCTGTATCACAGAGCAGGAGGAGTGGTCCATTGCAGAAGTGAGGAATTTCAGTAGTATTTCAGTCTTAAAGGCAACTCCCACACCAATTTGGAGATGATATTGTGTGCTTTCAAATTGTTTCCAACTTAGGAGTTTTGAATCAGCTGGGAGTTCCAAAGTCCTGGAGCAGCCACTGAGAAGGCCTTCACCCTTGTTCGTACCAAAAATATCTGCAAAGGTGGTGGAACTGAGCAATGGGCCTCCCCTAAAGATCCATGTCAATGGGGCAGTGAATCGGCTTCAGATTTTAATGCAGACTTTACAGGAACTATCCAAGGTGCTGAACTTCATCCTCAAAATGGATTCAGCAGCTAAAACTCCTTTAAAATTTAGACTAAAAGCAGCAGTTGATTCACCAACTACTGACTGTTTGGCCTTGCAATAATGAGCAGAACTTCTGTTCATTCAACTGAAGTCAGATGGATTGGCGGCAGAAGCATGGGTTCTCCCGCTCTACTACCCCAAAATGTAGATGCCACAAGGACCACCCCGTGATGCCAATACCTCCATGCAAAAGTGTGGAATAATTAGCTCAAAATCAGGAGGCTAACAAGAGGGGGGCAACTTAGCAAGATCTTTCTACCAATGTTTGTGGGCTCACGCAGGAAAAGGACCAGCCAGAGATTCAAAAGTAAGCTAAAAATGTGTTTTATTATGCAGACAAGATACATACAGTCAAACATTCACACAAGAGCTAACTGAAGGATAAAGGGAGGAAAAATTATGGATAGTGAAGCTGAGGATTTGGGATTATAATTACTAGTTCAGAAGAGTAGTGAAGTAGGTGCAATGTGGCTTAGATGTGTGTCTAAGGGCAGACCAGATCAGAATTCAGGGTGACATAGCGCGGTCCAGAATTTCATCTGACTGCATCTGACTTCTCAAAACCAAGGGTTTATATACTCTATTTCCTTCCCTGAAAGGGTGTGAATTAGTTGCTTTCTGGCAGGGTAAACAAAGGGGTCTGGAATGGATTGATTGTTTCAATGTCTTGTCTGAGTGGGGTTTGTGGGCCAGGCTTTGGTAGGAAATGCACACCGCAGGGGTCCTTGCTGGCTGTATCTGGGTTGCCTATTGTTTTTATTGAGAGGATTAGCTTCCTGGCTAATTTCAGTGAACTTTTGACCCAGCCATACTGGGGTTACCTTTTGGCCTGTTTTTCAGCAAGGGTCCCTTCTTCCACATGGCTTCCAGTCATAGTGTATATAATTTATATTTTATACCCATTAATATATTTTGCCAATTAGACCATATCAAAATGTGGGGGTGCATGGCCTGGTAACAACACCAGCTGAGGGCAGCAAAGAGTGCCAGCCAGGCCATGTGGCAAAAATACGGCTCTGTCTTCCAAAAGAAGAGCATGGACAGGGAGTTCAGGAGAAATGGGTAGAAGGGCTGCCATTGTTGCCCTCCACAATGTGCCACCATATGTGGTGGTCTTACTGTCTAATGGGAGGGGCATCCTTGGTGAAAGCATTCACCAAGTCACCCTTTGAACCCAAACCTAATGGGCCTGAAAAATTATGTAGCCGAGCCCAAGAAATATCTCCCTCCAGTTCCTGAATGCAAGAAACCACTCTGCCCTTTGTGGTCTCGTGGCCACAGGTTACCCAATGACGCGCTAACTCACGTGCGACTGTAGTGGGGTAATAAAGGCTGTCTCCAAAGAGTCACTTCTCTGCTGTCGTCCCCGGTGTGTTATTTGGTTGCGGGGGGAAAGAGAGAATTTTATTGATAAACCCTTCAAGTTCTTAATAACACTCCAAAATAAGCTGCCTTCTTTGCGAGAGGCAGAGTCCTGCTGTACACTCCCTCTCAGATTAATGACTGCTTTGGAAAGAATATGACTAGTGGTTTTATTGATGAATCCCAACGATTATTATGGATAGATGGATGGATGGATATAAAGGACGTGACTTCACAGAGACTGATCACTGGAAACAGAGTGAAAATTGTTCCTTCTGCGAAACGCTATTATTTTTTAAAATAGAGAGAAGAAGAATTCAGGAAAGATTAACGGCCTTTGTCATAACCTCTCTTGATGACAAACAAGGCTGTCTATGCCAGTCTTCTGTGTGGATCTCTAACCATTTAGCCAAGTGGTGTAGATGGGAACTGAAAAAAAAAAGATGAGGACTCTTCTATCCCTGCAGCCTATCTTTTGCACTTGCCTTTGAACTACACACAGAAAAAGGGCAGAGATCTGGGAGGCATGGTGATCCATCGTCAGGTTGCATTTCTCTTCCTTTCTGGATATGATCCACCCAGTAAACCTCCTGCACAATTTTCTCCAAAGGGGCAATGTTTGAAAAACTAGGCTGAGATCCTAGATCAGGACTGGGTAGCATAAATCTGATTTATAGTGAGTCAGACCACTGGCCCCTCGGTCCTAGTATTGTCAATTCTGACTGTAAACAGCAGTCAGAGGTCGAGTTGTTTGCAGGTTTCTTTCACCTTCCTACCTGAGGTTCCCAGCAGTCCAAACCATCTGAGAGCCAGTGCAGTTTCAATGCTAAACTTGGCCATTTGGGGACCAGGGTTCATAACAGTCAAACTTGGCAGTCAAACTCTGCCAAGATAGCAAGGTCCAGCAAGTTTCTTGCTTGCCTTGCAGACAATTTCATGGTCCAGAAGGTGGAAGAGGCCACAAGGGGATCAAATATTCTAGATCTGATCCTGACCAACAGGGATGACCTTGTTAATGAGGTGGAAGTGGTTGGATCTTTAGGAGGGAGTGACCATGCCCTATTGGAATTTGGCATTCAGTGGGAAGCAGAAGATAAGTGTAGCCAGACACTCATCTTAGATTTTAAAAAGGCGGACTTCTGTAAACTTAGGGAGCTGCTGGCTGGAATTCAGTGGTCAAGAATAGTGAAAGGGAAAGGAGCTCAGGAGGCATGGGAGTTCCTTAAAAGGGAGATACTGAAGGCACAGTCTAAAACTGTGCCAATAAGGAGGAAAAATGGAAGGCATCTGAAGAAACCAGAATGGTTGACTAAAGAACTCTCAGCTGAGCCAAGCGTTAAGAGAAACGTGTACAGGAAATGGAAGAGGGGGGAAACCACCAAAGAAGAATTTAAGCAAGTAGCCAGGAGATGTAGGGAGAAGGTCAGAAAGGCTAAAGCACAGAATGAACTTAGGCTGGCCAGAGACATTAAAAACAATAAAAAGGGCTTCTTTAAATATGTCCGTAGCAAAAGGAAAAAGAAGGAGACGATAGGGTCGCTGCACAGAGAAGATGGCGAATTACTAACAGGGGGAAGAGAAAAGGCAGAACTACTTAACACCTTCTTTGCCTCAGTTTTTTCCCAGAAGGATACAAGCACTCAACCTGGCGGTTGGGGAGCAGGGGAGGAAGCAGGGGAAATGCGGCACATAATAGGTAGAGAGGTGGTACAGGAATACCTGGCCACACTGGATGAATTCAAGTCTCCAGGGCCAGATGAATTGCATCCTAGGATATTAAAAGAACTGGCAGAGGTCATTTCGGAACCGCTTGCTATAATCTTTGAGAAATCTTGGAGGACAGGAGAAGTTCCAGCAGACTGGAAGAGGGCAAATGTTGTCCCCATCTACAAGAAGGGGAAAAGAGAGGACCCAAATAATTATCGCCCAGTCGGCCTGACATCAGTACCCGGAAAGATTCTGGAGCAGATCATTAAGCAGTCAGTTTCTAATCACTTAGAAAGCAACGCGGTAATCACGAGAAGTCAACATGGATTTCTCAAAAATAAGTCATGCCAGACTAATCTTATCTCTTTTTATGATAGAGTTACTAGCTTGATAGATGAAGGGAATGCTGTGGATGTAGCATTTCTCGATTTCAGTAAGGCCTTTGACAACGTTCCCCATGACATTCTTGCAAAGAAGCTAGTAAAATGCGGGCTGGACAGGGCTACTGTTAGTTGGATTTGTAATTGGTTGACCGACCAAACCCAAAGGGTGATTACGAATGGCAGCTTTTCATCCTGGAGAGAAGTGACTAGCGGGGTGCCACAGGGTTCTGTCCTGGGCCCAGTGCTGTTCAATATCTTCATCAACGACTTGGATGAAGGAATAGAGGGCATGCTTATCAAATCTGCAGATGACACCAAATTGGGAGGGGTTGCTAATACGCCAGAGGACAGGATCAAAATTCAAAATGAGACCTGGATAGATTGGAGAGCTGGGCCAAAGCTAACAAAATGAAATTCAACAGAGAGAAGTGTAAGGTCCTACACTTAGGTAGAAAAAATGTAATACAGAAATATAGGGTGGGGGACACGTGGCTGGATAGCAGTATGTGTGAAAGGGATCCAGGAGTTTTAATAGACCACAAGCTGAACATGAGTCAGCAGTGTAATGCGGCAGCCAAGAAAGCCAATGCAATTCTCAGCTGCATCAATAGGAGTATGGTGTCTAGATCGAGGGAGGTACTGGTACCACTCTACTCTGCTTTGGTTAGACCTCATCTTGAATACTGTGTCCAGTTCTGGGCACCCCAATTCAAGAAGGACATGGTCAGGCTGGAGCAGGTCCAGAGAAGGGCTACCAAAATGGTGAGAGGCCTGGAAGACATGCCCTATGAGGATAGACTTAGAGAGCTGGGTATGTTTAGTCTGCAGAAGAGAAGGTTAAGAGGGGACATGATAGCCATGTTTAAATATTTGAAGGGATGCCATGTAGAGGAAGGAGAGGGCTTGTTTTCTGCTGCTCCAGAGACCAGGACAAGGAGCAATGGATTCAAGCTGCAGGAAAGGAGATTCCACCTGAACCTCAGGAAGAACTTCCTGACAGTCAGGGCTGTCCGGCAGTGGAATATGCTGCCTCAGAGTGTGGTGGAGTCTCCTTCTTTGGAGGTTTTTAAGCAGAAGCTGGATGGCCATCTGTCGGGAGTGCTTTGAGGGTGTTCCTGCATGGCAGGGGGCTGGACTGGATGGCCCGTGGGGTCTTTTCCAACTCTACATTTCTATGATTCTATGAACCCATTCAGCCACTGAGTAGACTTAAGAATGTCACACTTTGTTTCAGAGGAAAATAATGGCAAGCTTTCTTTGAACAAATCTTGCTCTGTGACACGTTTACCTTAGGGTTGTTGGAAATGACTCGAAGGCACAAAAAAACCATACCCTCCAACTGTCCCAATGTATCAGGGAGAGTCCTGATCAAGTCTCTGTCATCCACTTTTTCAGCTGCTTTTAAGGTATCTCAGTTTCTCTGTCCTCCTCTCCCTTTCCCCCTTTGTCTTCAGCTTACTTCACTTGCTGCAAACTGAGTTGAAACTGCAAAAGGAATTTGCATTTAATTAATGCAGTGGGAGAAGAGTAATGGGATGAAATCTTGCCCTTCCCAGTAGGCTCAGGCAAAAAGCAAACTGCTGCAGCCTCTCCTTCTAGTGTGTTCTTCCTCCTTAATACCTTTCACCATCCTGTCTCCCTTTTCATTTGTGAAATGTTAGAGGGTATGCCACGTGCAGCTCTACCACACGGCAGTCACAACTGCACTCACACTCAGTGTAGACACTCTGCCTCCAACCACCTATGTAAGGAGACTTTATGCATGTTCCAGCCCTAGCTGGAAGGCACATAGTCTGCTGGGAAATTTTCCTGTACAAGCACCATGTGACGAATGGAAACACCACACAAATACAAAGGGTTGATAAGTGCACAGATTAATAATTTAATTATTCCAAAATATAGAAACACATTTACTTTGGCCAAATGCAATGTGCTTCCGTCTGCAGTACTGAAGGGAATATATAATAATGTGCCATATTGGGCATGTGTAGATTATTGCAATGCCAACATGGTGTCGCAGTTTGAGTGCTGGTCGAGGATTTTGGGAGACCAGAGTTTGAATCCCCTCTTGGCCCCAGAAACCCACTAGGGGACCTTAGGCAAGTTCTACTCTCCTGGCCTTAGAGGAAAGGAATGGCAAATCCTCTCTGCAGAAATCTTACCAAACAAATCCTGTGTTAGGTTCACCTCAGGGTTGCTATTAAGTCAGTAGCGTAGGAATGTGGAGGAGGAGGGGACGATTCGCCCCGAGCAGCAATGTTTCTGGGGCATCCTGGCCCGTAACCATGCCCCCATGCAACACAGCCTTGCACCATAGCTCTGCCTCCTGCCCACCCCCTCTCCACACACTCCAAGGTCCGCCAATGTATTAAGGCAGAAATTATCATGCTTTTATTCCACTTTCAACATCTATGGAATCCTGGGGTTTGCAGTTTAGGGACAGGCATTTAGAATTCTCAGCCACAGAGCTCTTCGGCCTCAGTAAACTACAAAGCCCAGAATTCCACAGGATGTTGAAAGTGGAATAATAGCACTTTCAGTGTAGTACGGAAATGGCCTTAAAGTCGCACAATAAGAACAAGAACCCTCTTGTGACACACACAAAGTGGAAACTGTGACACATGTTTTCCTTCTGTTGTTTTATTGCTCCAGTTTTACAAAATATACCTGGGAAAGCTGAAGCGTTTTATATTGACTATCTTCTGGCAGAGCACTTCACTCAAAGTAGAGCCAGTTTCTGTGCAGCAACAATTGCGTGCCAACATAGGATGCTAACTTAGTATTTAAAAGCATTACTGGTTTATACTATTTTATAAGGTTGTACTAAAATATTTCAAATTTTATACTGTAGTTTATATTATTTTGCTCTATTTTTATTTTATTTTATTTTATTTTATTTTCTCTGGCTTTCTAGTTATTGACTGAAATAAAGATGCTCAGTTCTTCCTGTGTACACATTGATGCATGGGGGTTTACAATATTTCGAAATACCAATCTTCAAAGTAGTTTAAATCAGCACGTATCAGTTTGGTATCCTCCCTTCATATTCCCTTTGTACCACTTCCAGGTATTTTAAAGAGCTGTGCACTGAACGTAACATATACACTTTTCATTTTACACATGTCATACCTGATGAAAGGTATTGAATATTTTATACCTGAGTGCACACCCTGAACATTAATCAGATCAAGAACTCAAGTGGGTTCCTTGCAAGACTCAGATTCTCCATCTAATTGCAGGTGATCCAACAGAGGGAGGAAACAGGTTCCTAGTTGCTGAAACCGGCAGCGAGACAGGTAGGGTATCTCATGCCAAAGGGCTGGTCAAAAGAAGAGTTGCCCTAGCAAGGGTAGTTTTATAGCTGTCCTGGCTGCCCTACCCCTTCCTGAAGTATGCACTGGGAAGGGTTTTACCTAGACTGCCAGTTCTTGCTTCCTCTTCCTGGGTATCACTAAGAAGCAGGAGATCTCATTCTGCAAAGTGTGCATTGCGCCTTCCAATCTGGGTTGAATTTGACCATGTCACCAACTTTGATCCAAAGGCAGTTCTAGAGCAGGGATGGGCAACTGTCTCTAGAACCAAAGGTGCGTCTAGAGCAGGGGTAGGCAATGTGTTTTTAACTGATCCAAACTAATGTATTTAAGAGGATTGTTGTTTAATGCTTTTAAATATTTATTTGACAGACTGTTTTAGCTAAATCATTTATTTATATAGCACCATTGAAGTACATGGTACTTTACAAGGAAGATAACACAAAACAATGAGTACACAGGCATACAATCTAAAATATATCTATATATATCTATATATATGGAGGGTGGGGAGGAAGGCATAGTAGAAATATATAACCAAACAATACAACTGTAAAACAAGTTATCCAGATAAAATACAAAAAATACTATATAATATAAAGCAAACTGACAAATACATATAATCAAAATATACAACAGTATAAAAATTACTATTGTTTCAACATATTACCTTGATGTTTTAACGTGTAAGCTGATTTGGGTCCCACATCAGAGAAAAGAAGGATATACATTTAAATAAATAGGTAAATAAATCAATAGAGGCTGCCCTCCCTCCGAGATCTTGGAGACCCACACACCTCTACAAAAAAAATCAAAACAGAATGTGCCCTCAGGTGCCCCCAAAAACCCTCAAGGGCACGTCAGAAGCATTTTGACCACGTCTTGGGGGAGTCCTGCGTCAGTTTAGGCCCAGGGGAGGCCTTTTTTTGCAACAGGAAGTGACCCAGAGTCACATCTTGTTCACTTCCTGTTTTTAAAAGGGCCTCTCCTGGGCCTAAACTGGCCTGGAGGGAAGATAACATAGTAAAAATGCTGCCCCTTCATAACCTATTGAGTCCATTGGGGAGCATATGGGAACAAAAGAATTGGGGGGGAAAGGCCAAAAATTGATATACTTTTTTCCCCCCAGTTTTTAGACCCCTGGAGGCAACATGCAGCACATGAGTCACACTTTGCTCACTTCTGTTCTAGAGGGTCTGGTGTGACCTATCACTAACATACT
Source organism: Cyclura pinguis (assembly GCA_030412105.1). NCBI lineage: Eukaryota > Metazoa > Chordata > Lepidosauria > Squamata > Iguanidae > Cyclura > Cyclura pinguis. Next base: position 130,157,924 of record CM059604.1, on the reverse strand, counting down.
CTTGGCCTCATCCCCATATCCATCGTTTCTGCATTCACAGATTCAACCAACCACGGCTCAAAAATATTGGAGGGGGAAGTCCAAAAACCAGACCTGGATTTTGCTACATGTTGAATACTAAGCTGATGTGTAGGCTTACCTTGCTGTAGTCTCCCACCATTCCTACACTTAGGTAGAAAAAATGGAATGCAGAAATATAGGATGGGGGACACGTGGCTGGATGGCAGTATGTGTGAAAGGGATCTAGGAGTCCTAATAGACCACAAGCTGAACATGAGTCAGCAGTGTGATGCAGCGGCCAAGAAAGCCAATGCAATTCTCGGCTGCATCAATAGGAGTATGGTGTCTAGATCGAGGGAGGTACTGGTACCACTCTACTCTGCTTTGGTTAGACCTCATCTTGAATACTGTGTCCAGTTCGGGGCACCCCAATTCAAGAAGGACATGGTCAAGCTGGAGCAAGTCCAGAGGAGGGCGACCAAAATGGTGAGAGGCCTGGAAGCCAAGCCCTATGAGGATAGACTTAGAGAGCTGGGTATGTTCAGTCTGCAGAAGAGAAGGTTAAGAGGGGACATGATAGCCCTGTTTAAATATTTGAAGGGATGCCATGTAGAGGAGGGAGAGGGCTTGTTTTCTGCTGCTCCAGAGACCAGGACAAGGAGCAATGGGTTCAAGCTGCAGGAAAGGAGATTCCACCTGAACCTCAGGAAGAACTTCCTGACAGTCAGGGCTGTCCGGCAGTGGAATATGCTGCCTCGGAGTGTGGTGGAGTCTCCTTCCTTGGAGGTTTTTAAGCAGAGGCTGGATGGCCATCTGTCAGGAGTGCTTTGAGGGTATTCCTGCATAGCAGGGGGTTGGACTGGATGGCCCGTGGGGTCTCTTCCAACTCTACATTTCTATGATTCTATGATTCACAGATCCTCAGGCTTTGTCTGGCACTCATTTGAGTTCTTCACCATTTTGTATAAGGGATGCCATTTTATTATGTCATTGTATGTAATGGGATTTGAGCATTCGCAAATCCGTAGAGGATCCTGGAACCAAACCCCAGTGGATACTGAGGGCCCACTGTATTATATTCTTTGATTCTACATAATGTCCAAGTGAAGTATTATCTAGAATGCTTACCAAGGTCCACTGACTGCCCCTTGGTACCTGTAAATGCTGGTAAAATAGGATAGGTGATACTCTTCCAAGCAGGGATGAGTCCTTGTCACTTTAACATGTGTTTCCTCTTGAGACCATTGCATCCTAGTTCTGCATTAAGTTGCTATTTTAAATCTACACGTCAGTTCATATTATAAATGTGTATTTCATCTCAATGCACACATTACTCAATGCATGGTGAAATGTTTTGAGTCAAGTACTGGGTTGCAACATTCAGAGCAGCGTGAAAAACGAACACATCTTCATTCTGATCTGGCCATCAGTCAGGGATGGCCAGATCAGGTTATTTCATACAGAGATTAATAAAGATGAAATTCTGCAAGCATCCCTACATCTGAAGAAGTGTCATTTTATGGTCTTGACAGAAGGTGATGGGACATAAGAGAGGAATAGTTGATGCAGATACTTGCCCACTCAGCCATCCACATCCTGTCTTTACAGTTCACCTACCAATGGCTCCAGAAGGATATCAACAGCTACAAGTCATGATGTCTATGCGTCAGACTAATCTTCCATGTTTTAAGTAGAGTTACAAGTTTATTAGATGAGGAGAATGCTCTGGATACAGCATATCTCGATTTCAATATGGCTTTTGGCAGTGACGTAGACTCGAGTTAATAGACTCGCACTCAAATTGCACGTAAGTCACTTCAGTGATTCAACTCAGACTCAGCTCAGCAATAAATGATGCACTGACCAGACTCAACTCAAGACTTGAATATTTTCAATGACTGACTTGCTGTCCTCAGTTCAGCAACATAACACATTCATCCAGAAACCTTATGACTTTGAACAACACCTCTATCTCTTTTTGCCTACTGGTCACATGGCAATCTGTCTCAAACCCAAAATATGGGCTCAGAGGGGAACAGCAAATGAGCTAAGCAGTGGGCTTGAGGCAGGCTCAGCAGTCTGTCCTTGCTGCATATTCAAGGAGCCTTCTAAAACTTTTCCTAAGAGCAGAAGACAAGACTCACCCCCAGAGTGCAGGGTGTATTTCACAGAAGGGAACAGCAAGTGTGTTAGACAACAGGCTTAAGGAGGAAGGATCCTTCCTTATAAAGCTTTTGAAGCTTCAGTAATGGGGAGTAAGAAGGATCCTATTCTCCACTTCTGAAAAGTCATGCAACTTCAGAAATGGAAAGTAAGAAGGATCCTGTTCCCCACATCCGAAGCTGCAGGTGGCAAAATCACAAATATGGAGAACTGACTCTGCTTAAATTGTTAAGATTGAATTTATTTCACTCTATCCATTAATTCTGAAATTTTGGTTGGGGTTTAAAGTTGGCTTCCAGACTTGAGACTTGACTTGAGACTTGACTTGAAAGTTATCTTCAAGGACTTGAGACTCGACTTGAGACTTAAAGGTAGAGACTTGAGATTTGACTTGAGACTTGGAGTAAAAGACTTAAATACATCACTGGCTTTTGGCAAGTTCTTCTATGATATTCCTTCAAACAAGGAGGTAAAATGCAGCCTAGATAGTACTATTGTTAGGTAGATTTGTAGCTCGTTGATGGACCAAACCCAGATATTACTTACTAATGGTTTGTCATCATGCTGAACAGAAGTGACAAATGGGGTACTCAGGAATTCTGTCCTGATTTGGATATTGTTCTGCATCTTTATAGGTGGCTTGGGTGAAAAAAATTAGGGGATACTCATCAAATCTTCAGACATTATAATTGGGATGAGTAGCTTCAGAAAATATAAACTGGAGTCAGGATGATCAAGATTGCAAAATTTGGTCAAAACTAACTAATGTATTTAAGCATTGATGAATGTAAGGTTCTACATTTAGGCCCTTTTCGCACGGCATTTTCCATGCAAAAGAGGGCCTGGAGCGGCGCATGATTGTGAGGAGTGATCTGCACGACGTACTCACAATTGTGCGACGCTCCAGGGTAGGGCAGGCACCAATCGCGCACCTTTTCATTTTCGGCTAGAAGCTGCAAATGGTGTGCAATCACGCATTGCTCCTGGGCGCCACGCGCACTTACCTGGCGTGCAGAGCCTCCGGAGCTGCACCGGTCGCACTTCCTGCCCCAGCGCAGCCTGGGAAAGTCCCAGGCTGCACTGCAGAAGAAAGAGGCAGGGCTCTTGCACAAGCAGGCAGCTCGTGCGGAGCCAAAGGACCCTGGATGCGAGAGCCTCTCGCTGGAGTCTGCTCGCGCGATCCCTGCACCCCAGCGCCAGATGAAGGTAAGGTGTGGAAAGGGTTTCAGTCTGAAAAATAAGATACACAAATGTAGGATGTGCAACACTTAGTTTGACACCAATATGTGTGAAAAAAGATCTAAAGATCTTAGCAGAGTGTTCAACATAGCCACCCTTTGTGAGGTAGCAATGAAGCAGGCAGAGTTAATCACCAGTGTGCATGTATGCTGCCAAGTCACCGGTGGTACAGTAATTATTTTCTGTAGCCAAGCCTATAAAAACTTTGCCTTTTATATTCAGGCATTTTAATTGACACCAAAATGCATTTTCAAAGACAGCGGAAGCTTGATGAGGTCAGCTTAAATTCCATGGTATAATTACCAACCCCATTGAACACAAATCTGCAATCATTTATGTTAATAATGTACACCATTTTTGGAAGAAAAGAAAAAAGAAAGAAATATGTACTGCACTACATGTTTAGGAAGCTTAGATCTCCAACTCTGCTGAGATGACCTGACTTCTTAGTAAATTCTCTGGCATATATTTTATTCATTAAAGTTGTGTTTATGAGTATGGTTTACAAATGACATGTCAAATGTCAAATGTTGACTCATTTGTAAGGTAAAACAGTTTCTGGTTCTGAATCTAACATTATCTGGATTTCTCCCAACAAAAGTATGGCAACAGCAACCACAATGCTAAATGCTAACATTGGACTTTTGGAAGAACATTGTATTTTCAAAGTAACATGCAAAACAACAATCCCAAACCCTATATAATAACTATTTTGTAAACAAAGTATCTTGGGTGGCCAATTTGCCACTTGACATTCTTGTAATTTCAAAGAATCATGGAGCTGGAAGAGACCCCAGGGGCCATCCAGTCAAACCCCCTGCTATGCAGGAGGTTTTCCTGAGGGCATCATGCCAACAGAGGGTCCATCCACACTACAGAATTATAGTGCTATTATTCCACATTAACTGGCATGGTTTTGTCCTCTGGAGCCATGGGACTGCCAGTTTAGCGAAGGGCATTTAGAGCTCATCCAGAGCTGTCTGGTGTCTCACTAAACTACAAGCCCCAGGATTCTACAGGATGGCGGCATTACACTTAAAGTAGAACCACAGTGCTACAATTCTGTAGTGTGGATGGACCCAGAGTCACCATTTGTCATGTATGTGGAGGCATAATCTGAATTAAACGCTCCATTTGAAATGCACTTTCCTGGATAACTCAGAACAAGGTGACCTTACTTTCCCATGTAAACAACACCTAAGATATTTGAAATTAAGAAACCAGTGATCTAAAGAAAGACCTGTTTCAAGAACTTGGCTGTATTTCTGTGCACTTGGATATTATAAACCCCACTGATTTATAATATTTATAATAAGTATCATTATAATACTTCAGTGCATTTTAAAGGTGTGACGTAGGACAGGATTGTGATCTTTGCCACAAGAAGATTTCGTTCACTAAGATTAAGCATAAAGATTACACTCTGGGAGATTTTTTGTCAAGAACATTTAATTCCAGCATATGAAGATGCAAATCTGAACAAAAGCAGAGGGATTATAACCCACTGTTTTAGACTGTGAACAGAAGTTATATATCATCCATTCATGACACGCATGATGAGATAATTATATGTCCATGCCAGTGGAGAGAAGATTGACAGAAGGGACTCAAACAGAGTTGCACCAGGAAGACTCCTTTTGCACATGCATACATCTGCTATGCATCTGCATTATGAATGATCAAAACTACAATACATGTCACTGTCAGAGGAGGCAGATCAAAGACTCACACTGAGGCCCTTTTCGCACAGCATTTGCCATGCAAAAGGGCCTCCGGTGTGTCACGCGATTGTGAGGAGCAATTCGGAGGACGTCCTCGCAATCGCGCGACGCTGCTGGGGCTGACAGGTGCCGATCACGCACGATTTCATTTTTGGCTTGTAGCCGAAAATAGTGCACAATCGTACATCACTCCAGGGCCCCGCGCGCACTTACCGTGCATGCAAAACCTCCGGACCCATGGCGCTCAGGCTTCCTCCCCCAGTGCAGCCTGGGAAAATGCCCGGCTGCGCTGCAGAAGGAAGAGGCGGAGCTCTCATGTTGCCTGCCAGCTGGCAGGCAGCAGCTACAGAGCCGAAGCAGCGGGGACGCGAGAGCCTCTCGCAAGAGGCTGCTCACGTGATCCCTGCACCCCAGCGCCAAGAAAAGGTAAGCTGCGGAAAGGGCCTGCGATATCACAGGGAGGCTCCTCTTCTGTTAGGTTCACAGAAATCATTAATTTTTCCTTTATTCCTCAAGGACTTTCAGCCACCCTGTTTTCTATAGTTTTACATTTCCTATACGATTGCTGTGTCTTTCTCCCAAAATTTCAAAATAAAGAGAACCTAAAAAGAAAGAAAGAAAAAAGTTGGGCATTAGATTAGATTAGTTGGGTAGTCCCAACAAGTGCAGGCCCACTGAAGCACTTGCCACATGGCGGGTCAACAGAGAGGTAAATCTGACAAATTGGGGTTAAGAAAAAGATTTATTAATATTACCTTTATTTACGGTATATCCCACTTTTTTCCTTGTAAGGATTCAAAGGGGCTTACAATAATTTTAAAAAAAGTAGTTAAAAATCATGAAATACAAAAGTTAAAACAGAAATTAAATGATCGAATAAAAATTGAAATAAAGTTGAAATACATAATTAAAACACAAACATGTATATATTCCACATGGTTAACAACAGCTAGCACCTTTCATCAGCTAGGTCATAATCACACATTGAATGCCTGTTGAAATAAAAAATGTCTTTGCTTGTCTGTGGAAGGAAGACAAGTGAGTGTGCTAGTCTGACCTCTCCAGGAAGGGAGTTCCAGAGCCAGTGGGCACCCACTAAGAAGGCCCTCTCCCATGTTCCCACCAGATGCACCTGTGAAGGTGGTGGGACAGAGAGAAGGGCCTCTCCAGCAGATCTCAAAGCACAGACTGATTTGTAAGGGAGAATACCGTCCTTCAGATAACCTGGACTTGAGCCATGTAGAGTTTTAAAAGTCATCACTAGGAGTTTCAACTGTGCCCAGAATCAGACCAGCAGCCAGTGGAACTGTAGCGACAGAGGGGGTTGTATAATCTATAATTTTCCTAGGAGATTCTGGCCAAGCTCCCATTCATCAACTATGCAGTGTAGAACCTGGCCATGGAAACCCACTGGTGACCTTTGGCACGTCATACTCCAGAGACCAGGACAAGGAGCAATGGATTCAAGCTGCAGGAAAGGAGATTCCACCTGAACCTCAGGAAGAGCTTCCTGACAGTCAGGGCTGTCCGGCAATGGAATATGCTGCCTCGGAGTGTGGTGGAGTCTCCTTCTTTGGAGGTTTTTAAGCAGAGGCTGGATGGCTATCTGTCGGGAGTGCTTTGAGGGTATTCCTGCATGGCAGGGGGTTGGCCTGGATGGCCCGTGTGGTCTCTTCCAACTCTACATTTCTATGATTCTATGATACACTCTCAGTCCCAGAACACCCTGTGATAGGTTCATCTTAGGGTCTCCATAAGTTGGAAACAACTTGAAGGCACACAAGAACAACAAGTTGTTCTAGAGTTAATGAGTCACACTACTGTGTACCAAGTGGTAGAAAAGTATGTTGTCCCATTGCAGAGTGGTCAGTCCAGCTCCCTAAATACCACTAAGGATAACCCTTACAGAACCTCTTAGAGAGTGCAACCATTTATGCAACAGTTTACATTGGCCTAACAGGGTTTTTGCCATTCTGCATAAGATACCCTATATGGCTTAGCTCCAGACTACCTGAATACCTGTATCTTCCCTAATTAGCCTGTCCAAGTCTTATAATCTTCAAGGGATGGCTTTCCCTCTGTCCCACTACTCTCCCTGGCTTGGCAGGTGAGGGCCTGGCTTGGCAGGAGAGAGCCAAGTGGCTGCCCCCAAACTATGGACTTTATTCCAAGGGAGGCTCAGTTGTCCCCCTCCCTGTTGTCTTTTCACTGGCAGGCAGAGTCAGATCTAGGGTGGGGCAACTGGGGCTCGTGCCCCAGGCACCGATGTTGGGGGGCACAAAAAAGAGGAACCCCCACCTGCCCTCCACCACTTGCCTCTTTCCCCCGCCCGCCCACCACTTGCCCCTTCCCTGCCAGCCTGCCACTTACCCCTCTCTCACCCACTGCCCCTCACCCTGCTCCCTTGCCCTGGGCACTGTTGTGCCTCTGTACACCACTGCCTTCTATTTATATAGGCCTTCAACTTTAACTGACCACATAAGAGAGATAAGCAACAATTTGTGTGCTGTTTTTTAGTATGCGATTTCCAGGGCCCTTTCCACATCCTACCTTTTCTTGGCACTGGGGTGCAGTGATTGTGCGAGCAGCCTCTTGTGAGAGGCTCTCACTTCCCTCCTTCTTCAGCTCCGTCCAAGCTTCCTGCTCACATGAGAGCCCCACCTCTTCCTTTCGCAGTGCAGCCTGGGACCTTCCCAGGCTGCACAGAGACAGGAAGCACAACCGGCCCGGCTTCCAAGGCTCCACACGCCAGGTAAGTGCGAGCAGGGCCCAGGAGCAAAGCACAATCGCGCAGCATTTTCAGCTGAAGACCGAAAATGCAAAGGTGTGTGATCGTTGCCTGCCGGCCCCTGGAGCCTTGCGCGATTGCGAGGGCATCATGCAGATCGCTCCTTGCAATCGCACGAGGCTCCAGGCCCTCTTTCGCATGGCAGATGCCATGCGAAAAGGGCCCAGGTTTTAACTGTTTTTAAGTTAATGCCTTAAAAGTAGTGTTTTAATTGGGCATACGCTTTTTCTAACTCTTGTACTCCATATTGTTTTAGCTGTTCTAATTTATATTGTAAGCCACTTTGAGACTCATTTGGCAGAAAAGCAGTGTATAAATCAAATAAATAAGTAAATAAAGCCACAACTGATCCTGGCCTTTTTTAACTAAAACAAGCATCCAATGTATTACATTTTGTTGGCTTTTCTTTTTTAAAAGGAAAGAGCAAATGTTTCAATTGTGCGTGAAGTGAAATCAGACATTACACTTGGATATGTCTGCATTAAATATCCTGCAAAGCAGAGTATGGCTAGACCTGATCTCACTGAAGATTGCATAACATGAACATTAGATTGGCTGCTAAGAGCTCAGTGACATCAGAAAAAGCTCCTATAATGAACCTGGCTGTGTTTAGTAGACGGAAGCAACTACTGATTTTAGCTAAAACCCAAACAACAAGAGCAGGGGAGAATAATATTAATGAGAATAACAAATGAATAGTTTTCAGATAGACAGCCAGGGCTGTCTGTTTCAGTATAAAAACAACAAAACCTTTAATACTAACCAATTTCTTTCATCATAGGCTCTGGTAGACTCTAGCCTATCTCTTCAGGTTCATGCTTCAGCTGCATCTGAAGAACTGAACTAAAGTCCATGTCCCTTCAAATTGCCTACTGACTTATGCAACTCCATGAATTTCATAGGATTTTCTTGGTCAGTGTTATAAGACTCTTTTCCTTGTTTTAAATAAATGAAAAGACATCTCATGGAACGTGATACAGATAGGTCGCCGATGGAAACATCATATGAAGAACTCTTCTCTATGTCACTATTTCTGATCGATGGAGCACATCAGAAGCCATCTTTGGGTGTGAAATATTGGACAAGGTGTCATGCAGAAGTTATGGGGAAATGGGTCCAGTTTCCAGATGTAACATACATCACGATCTCATTATCCTAAATCCTATGACTAAATTTATCTCTCAACCAAAGTGATTGATGTAAACTGGAATCTGAGCACTAACTTAATTTCAGAATTAGGTTATTGACCTAAAGCTTGATGGTAAGTCCTAACAATGTGGGCCCAGTGAATCAACTGTTGAATGGTGAGTCAATACATGGGTGTGGAGACAACAGACAAGGGCCCTTTTCACACGGCATTTTCCATGCGAAAGAGGGCCTGGAGCGTCGTGCGATTGTGAGGAGTGATCCGCATGACGCACTCACAATGGCATGGCGCTCCAGAGGCCGGCAGGTACTGATTGCGCATCTTTTCATTTTCGGCTAGAAGCCGAAAATGGTGCGCGATCACGCATTGCTCCCGGGCCCCGAGCACACTTACCTGGCGTTCGGAGCCTCTGGAGCCATACTGGTCACGCTTCATGTCCCAGAACAGCCTGGGAAGGTCCCAGGCTGCCCTGCGGAAGGAAGAGGCGGGGCTCTCGCGTGAGCAGGCAGCTCGTGCAGAGCCGAAGGACCCCACACGCGAGAGCCTCTCACCACAGGCTGCTCACGCAATCCCCGCACCCCAGTGCCGGAAGACGGTAAGGTGTGAAAAGGGCCAAGGCCTGCTTTCGCTTCTCTCAGACTGGCATGGCAGCTTCCCCCTCCCCACCCTTGTCTGCCAAATTACCTTGCCACTTTATGCATAGCTCTGGCTTTCCTTAAAACCACCACCTTTGGGTAAGCAGAATAAAGGCTTTCAGTTATTAATGAAATCCCCTTTAAAGATTTATGGTAGCGTGGTTCTGGTTGGTTATAACCACTGAGAATCATTCAGTTGAGACCAGCTTTATAAGAAAATATAGTATAATCTTTATTAAAACAGCAACAGAATAATGCATTGGTTTTGTATGTATGTTTATGTTCAAACAGCTCTTCAGAGAGCATTTAAACAGTTTCTTGTCTCTTTACAACAGCATTAAGGCACAGATCTCTCTCTTTATCTCTCTCTCTCTCACACACACACACACACACACATTCACACAGAACCCTCTGGCTTCCCTTTTCGACAAGAGTTCTGTTCCCAAATCTAGTTCCCAAATCTAGATTTAAATGTGGGTTGATTTCTCTTCTGCCCCTTCTCTAGGCTTTCCCTTAGAAAACACTCCTCTCATTCAACTCCCCTCAACTGAATGAGAATTCCTCTCGCTGAAGGATCCGCCCTTTGCCCCTTGATCCCTGAAAGTCTGGCTCTTCTGGAAGTCTTTCTAAACCAAACCAGTGTGCCTGCTATAAATACATTTCCACTCAGGCCTCCAACCTCTCCTGCCCAGTAAAAGGGCTGGGTTTCCCTCTGGAGTGGCCATTCTGATTGCCTGGCAACCTGTTTCTGGGTTGCTTTTTTATCACTTAGGATACCCCCCCCATACTCCATCACAATAGGTAAATCTCATTATTCAATGGATCTACTCTAGTTGGAACTAACAACAGGATTTAAACCATATCTCCCATATCACCTTAACCAGAAAAAGACTATCCAAAATGGTTGGTTAATAGCCATAATTTAGGAGCTGGTGACCCTTCTACATTGATTATAATCAGAGGTCCTTGGCTTGTAAACATTTATTCTGATGAGTCGTTGAGCCCATCTGCAGCTTCAGGAACTCTGAAATATTCACATTGACCTCAAGAGAAGAAAGGAAGCCCGCACCAGCTGCATTCTCTTCTTTTTGTGAAAAATGCTCACTAAATTAACTTCTTTAGCTTATCAATATGTAACTGGGTCCTAGTGGTGGGACTGTGGTATAAAGAGTCTCTCTGTCTCAGTTACCTCATTGGTAACAGTGTTTCCAGTTGTTGTTCATTGTCTTCAGTTTTGAATTTTACCATTGTTAGCTGCTTTGAGCACCTGTTTAGGTAGCTATCACTAATCTTTATGTGTTTTAAATATTTGTATCAGTTTACTTTCTGCAAGTTGCCTTGAATCCCAGTCTTGGAAAAAGGGCGAGATACTTGCTGCTGGTGCTATTGATTGTCGTCGTCGTCGTCATCATCATCATCATCATCTGCCCTATGTGGAAGGGTTAATGTATGGGTCATGAATTTGTGGTCTTCCAGGTATTGTTGGACTCCAGTTTCCATAAGCCCCAGACAGCATAGCTAACAGGGAAGGATAACGGGAAGAATAACTCTTCACTTAGAGGACTATAGGTTTTCCACGTCTAGGCTACTATTTCCTGGGATTCAGTTTGAACCACAAGGTTATTTACTGAGAACTTTGGAGTCAACATTCATACCTGGAAACCACTCTGCATATTCATCTTGCATTTTTCCCCCTTTCCCCACTCTAATAACTTCATTTTTGATGTCACAGAACATGTGTCTGACTGCATTTGTTCATATCTCCACATGTTCAATCACTTTGCCCATCAAGGTCACATCCCACATCCTTGTGGACAACCAAATAAGCAAAAGTTTAGATTAGGACTTCTCTTTTCACAAATAAACATGCTGCCAGGACCAAAACAATGACAGATTAATCCTAATTCCAAGATCTGAGAACAGCTGTTCTTTCTCACTGGCAGAAAGAAGCTCTATTGACATGAAAGAAATCTCCATCCAACTTCATGGTCCAGTTCCACCTATGGAAAATTATCACCAGCTATATCCCCTCCCTTCAACTTTACCCAGCATATACCCCTGCTCAGTTCCTTGGATACACTTCAATCTTATCTGACTTCAGAAGCAACACAGCATTAGGCCTGGTTAGATCTGGATGGGAGACCACCATGCCATCCAAGATTTCACACATGAAAACTAGGACACATGTGGCCAAGGAAAATCAGAGAGTGGTCAAGATAGCAGAAGTTATTCATAAGGAAGAACACACAAGCTAAGAAAGGCTGAAGCAGTTTGCTTTTGCCTGAGCCTACTGGGAAGGGCAAGATTTCATCCTATTATTCTTCTCCCTCCGCTGAGTTAATTGAGTGTAAACTACTTTTGCAGTTTCAACTCAGTTTGCAGCAACTGAAGTAAGCTCAGGAGAAAGGGAGAAAGGGGAAGCAGGACAGAGAAACTGGGATATTTTAAAAACAGTTGAAAAGTAGAATGACCAAGGATTAACCAGGACTGTCCCTGTTTGAAGGTATGGTTTTGTCTGCCTTCAAGGCATTTCCAGCTTATGACAACCTTAAGGTGAACATGTCATGGGACAAGATTTGTTCAAAGAGGGCTTACCATTGCTTTCCTCTGAGACTGGGAGACTGTGACATGCCCAAATCTATCCAGTGGCTGAGTGGAATTTGAACCCTGGTCCTAGAGTTGAGGTTTAGGACTCAAACCACTATATCACACTGGCTCTCAGAGGGTATGGACCACCAAACATTACTGGGGAATCTCAGGTAGGAATAGAAAAGAATCTGCAAGCAACCCAGCCTCCAACTGCTGTTTCCAGGCAGAAGCAACAGTACTAGGTCCAACGCAGTTTAAAGCAGCTTACTCTGTTCCTGTTTTACTGATAATATTCCTTTCTTCTATTTTATTGAGAATGTGTTTTTTTTCCAAAACTTAGGCTCTTTCCACACCTTATCTTTTTGCGGCACTGGGGCACAGGGATCGCGCAGGCAGCCTCTTGCGAGAGGCTCTCGCATCCCCGCTGCTTTGCCTCTGCAGCCACTACCTGCTGGCAAGCAGGCAGCGTGAGAGCTCCTCCTCTTCCTTCCACAGCGCAGCCTGGGATTTTCCCAGGCTGCGCTGGGGCAGGAAGCACAAGCACCACGGCTCTGGAGGCTCCGCACACACGGTAAGTGTGTGCGGGACCCTGGAGCGATGCGTGATCACGCACCATATTCGGCTACAAGCTGAAAATAAAATAGTGCGCGATTGGTGCCTGCCAGCCCCGGCAGCATCGCACAATTGCGGGGACATCATGTGGACCGCTCCTCACAATTGCGCGACGCTCCAGAGGCCCTATCGCATGGCGAATGCCTCGTGAAAAGGGCCTAAGACTCAAGGCAGAAAGCAAGCTTTTTTAAAATTAGTTTTATAAATGAAAACACAAAAAAGATACAATAGCACAGTTAAGAACTGAGCCCTAAGTCTCATCTGCACCAGTTTCCCAGTATTTCATGATACATCATTGTAAGCAACTGTTCAAATTCACTGCCACAAGATATAGTGGTGTTGGCTACTACATGGTTATTCAAAAAGTTATTGGACACAAATCAATTATGCCAACAACAGTTATTATTCACAATATGTAAATGAAACCTCCAAGTTCAATAGCAACATGCCTTTGAATATGAGTTTTTGGTGGTGTGCGAAAACCAATTGTCATTGAGCTAACAGCCGAGAAGGGGTTCTTCCATGCCTTGTTTGTGCTCTTATCAGAAGCTTCACTTGATGTTACTCTCGGTTGTGTAGATTTCCCAGGTACATGGAAAAGGCCTAAAGTAAAGGAAGGAAACTTTTTGGCCTAGGGGCTGAATTCCAATGAGGAGTGAATCCCAGGGGCCATATTCTAGCAGTAGGTGAGGCTAAGGACACACAGCTGGCCTGAGAACGGAGTAATACCATAGCAAGAGAAGAGGGCATTGCAGTTCTTACCAAATATGAGTACTTTCCCATCAAACGTACAAAGATCAGCTTAGTTCTATGTATGGTTCTTCAGGAGCCAAACACAACACAGCAGCTTTTCTGCCTACAAGGCACAACTGAATCCCGTACAAAATCTGACTTGCCTGAAAATAACACCTCAATTCTATGCAAGGTAAATTTATATACCTTTCAGTGTCCTCTTATCTCCAATCACTGACTCCAATGTCCTCTTATCTCCAATCACTTCTTTATCTGTGTAAACCCACATATAAACTCGCTCGCCCAAAATTCTACTCCAGGTATTTCTGGTATCCTGATTTAGGTGCTAAGATGTGCCTTCTTTTACCAACCATCCTTGCTCACCAAGCACAAGGTCTTTCTTGCCCCTGGCCTGTTGGCAAGTGGATTTTTTACAGGCCATAGATAATGTTCTGTAACCTTACATTGTTTTCCTCAAAAAAAACCAAATCTTGTTAGTGAAGTCATAGTCATTCTTGTTAAAATTATATCGCTATATTAAGTAGCCTATGTTGCCTGGGGGCAGGGACAACTCATAATTGACCCTTCTTGAGTTAATCCACTTATACACCGTGACTGTTCCCAAATATGCAGAGACACACATACACATATACAAGCATGCCAGGCTGCAGCAGGGTAAACAATACCAGGAGAAAGGCATGTTGATGTTTTCTCCGCACTTTGGCAGAAGCAAACAAACAGAAACACAAAAGGAAGGAACGCTGTGTTGGCACAGATGGGGCCCTTTTTTGCATATTGCTTTCCCACCCACAACATGACAATTTACTCATGAATCAGCACAGCTTAAGCATTAGCGCGGCAGGTTGTTGGAATTACAAACTGTTGCCGAAATCTCTCTAGTCGTACGTCTGTTATTTGTGTTTCTGTATTGTTATTGATGCTGCTAATGCAGCTTGGACAAGTGTTTAATGTCATTGTGTTGATGTAAATAACATCTGGATTACCAGCAAGAGTGATCAACGTTGTGTGGAAATGGCTCATAGGATGATGAGATTGTACCTTACTGGTTGGTATTTTCCCAGGAGGCAGAAAAATATCTTCCAGCAGGACATTTATGAGCAACCAACTAAAGCACTGTTTACACAACCTATGTCACACAGTTAAGGGTGTAAATATCTCTCAGGTCCTTGCTGCACCTTACCTTCTTCCAGCGCTGGGGTGCGGGGATAGCACGAGCAGCCTCCAGTGAGAGGCTCTCGCGTCCGGGGTCCTTCAGCTCTGCACGAGCTGCCTGCTCGCACGATAGCCCCGCCTCTTCCTTCTGCAGCGCAGGCTGGGAGTTTCCCAGGCTGCGCTGGGGCAGGAAGCACAACCAGCGCAGCTCCGGAGGCTCTGCGCGCCAGTTAAGTGCACGTGGGGCCCAGGAAGCACCATTTTCAGCTTCTAGCCAAAAATGAAAAGGTGTGTGATCGGTGCCTGCCGGCTCCTGGAGTGTCACGCGATTGTGAGTGCGTCGTGCAGATCGCTCCTCACAATCGCGCAATGCTCTAGGCACCCTTTCACATGGAAAATGCTGTGCGAAAAGGGCCCTAGTCTCCTATTAGCATTCTCATTTCATCCTGGTTTCATGTTGGATTTTGACTTTTTTTTTTCAAAGAATTAAAATATTTAGATCCTTCCCCATATGATCTCTGAGAAATCAGTTTAAACAGTTTAAAATTAGAATTAAAAATAGTTGAAAACAACAAAAAATAGTTTAACCACTCTAAAAACATATTAAACAATTGAATGATTTAAAAAGTTAAATTTAAAACGAAAATCATGGGTGCGAGAAGATTGAAAGAGAGAAGTTTGGATGAAATCATGAGGCCCTGAGGGCTGCTTATATAATCATAGAATCACAGAATCTTAGGCCATTTCCACACTAGACTATGATACAGTCTACACAGCCACGCAGGAATACACCATGAAAGCTTTCCCAACAGATGGCCATCCAACCTCTCTTTAAAAACCTCCAAAGAAGGAGATTCCCCCTTACTCCAAGGCAGTGTATCCCACTGCCAAACTGCTCTTACCATCAGGAAGTTCTTCCTAATGTTTAATTGGAATCTCTTTTCCTGAAGTTTGAAGTCCTCGCTCCATGTCTTTGTTTCTGCAGCAGCAGAAAACAAGTTTGCTCCATCCTCCATATAAAATCCCTTCAAATATTTAAACATAGCTGTCATGTCGCCTCTTGACCTTCTCTTCTCCAGGCTTAAACATACCCAGATCTCTAAGACACTCCACACAGGGCATAATTTCAAGGCCTTTTACCATTTCGGTCATCCTCTTCTGGACATGTTCCAGCTTGCCAATATCTTTCCCGAACTGTAGTGCCCAGAACTGGACACAGTTTTCCAGGTGGGGTCTGACCAAAGCAGAATAAAGTGGTATTCTATTATAAGGGATTTATAAAAACCCAGTTTTAACTTGGTGCTTGAATGAAACCAACATTGCCATCCATGCATCCACCACTTTGTTATTATCCCACCTTTCTCCCAGGCTGGGACCCAAGGAGGCTTATAAAAAGAGAGACACTGCAATAAAACATAAATACTTTTTTAAAAAGACATACAAATCCAAAATGGTATGAAATAACAACAGAATTAAAACTGATTAAAATCTTACATTTAAAAGAGATTTAAAAAGTACAGCACCATTAAAAACCATTTTCATTAAAATCAGTTCCCCAAAGCGAGCTGGAAAATGTCTCAACCTGTGCCAAAGGGTGGGAGCAGACACAGAGAAGACCTCCTGCATTCTCACTAATTGTTCCTGTGAAAGCAGGCAGATAAACAGAAGTTCCTCCCCTGCAGATCTCACAGGTCAGGCAGACGCACACGAGAATATATTCTCCCCAAATATTTACCTGTTTCTTCTCCTCATAGATCCCTTCACTGGCTACCAGTTTGGGCCAGGGCCTGTTTCACACTTTTGCTGCTGGCATTTAAGGCGTTGGCCCTTTTCGTGTGCCATTTCACATGCGAAAGGGCCTCTGGGGTGTCGTGCGATTACGAGGACCGTTTCACATGACTTCCTCACAATCGTGTGACGCTGCCGGGGCACCGATTGCACAATGTGTCATTTTCGGCTTCTTGCCAAAAATGATCCACGATCGCGCATCACTCTGGGGCCCCACACACACTCACCGTCCGTGTGGAGCCTCTGGAGCCGCGGCCCTCGTGCTTCCTCCCCCAGCGCAGCTTGGGAAGGTACCTGGCTGCACTGCGGAAGGAAGAGGTGGAGCTCTCATCCTTCCTGCCGGCCAGCAGGGAGCTGCTGCAAAGAAGCAGCAGAGGGGACGCGAATGCCTCTTGCAAGAGGCTGCTCGCATGATCCCTGCGCGCCCACGCCAGAATCAGGTAAGCTGCGGAAAGGGCCTTTGTCTTTTAGATTCCCTCAGTACCTCACAGCTCGTCTAGTATGGCATGTTCCATCCAAGAATTTAAGATCTACAGGCAAAGGATTACTGTCTGTTCCACCAACACACACAGCGCTATCAAGCCTTCAAGATCTGGCTCTACATTTGTGGAACAGTCTTTCTTTGGATCTCCAGCTGGAGGAGGATCTCACCTGTTTTTTGTAAAGGGCTGAAGACCTTCCTCTTTGATTCACCAACTTAAGCCACTGAGTTGTGTTTAAGGTGCTGAGATGGGTAGTGACTGGAAGGGTGTGGGGGATTTCATTCTATGTGTTGCTTATAGTGTTATGCTTATTGTCCTTTTCCCTGACCTGGAAACCATGCCCTATGAGGAGAAGCTTAGGGAGCTAGGTATGTTCAACCTGAGAAAAAGAAACTTAAGAGGAGACATGATAGCAAGGTTGAAATATTTGAAGGGATGGCATGTTGAAGAAGGAGCAAACTTGTTTTCTGCTGCTTCAGAAAGTAGGACACGGAGCAATGGTTTCAAACTACAGGAAAAGAGATTTCACCTAACTTCCTGACAGTCAGAGCCATTCGACAGTGGAATATGCTGCCTCGGAGTCTGGTGGAGTCACCTTCTTTGGAAGTTTTTAAGCAGAGGCTGGATGGCTATTTGCTGGGGGTGCTTTGAGTGTTTGTTTCTGCATGGCAGGGGGCTGGACTTGATGGCCATTGTGGTTCTTCCAATTCTATGTTTCTACGATTCTACGATTATACATGTTGATGTTCCTCCCTTTAGTGAAAAGGACATTATAAATAAATGTTGCTGTTAAATATCTTGGGCCTAACCTATTTAGGGCCTTATAGGTAAAAACCAGAACTTTGAATTGTGCCTGGAAACAGACCAACATCCAGTGGAGCTGTTGCAACAAGAGAGGCCATTTCCCCACTAGACTGTTATAGTGCTATTATTCCACTTTCAACATCCTATGGAATCCTGGGGTTTGCAGTTTCGGGAGGGGCCGGGTGGCCCCTCCCGAAACTGCAAACCCCAGGATTCCATAGGATGTTGAAAGTGGAATAATAGCACTATAACAGTCTAGTGGGGAAATGGCCAGAGTTGTGTGCTCCCTGTAACCAGCACCCATTAATAATCTGCCTGCAGCTCTATCGGGCCGGCTGAATCTGAACGCTCTTCAAAGGCAGTCCCACATACAGGACATTACAGTACCTGGGTACCAATTGAGCTTCCGAGAGGTGGCCATCCAACAACCAAGAGTGTTTCAGTTCCTACCATTCACTTTATACTGGCACCAGGAGAATGTTCGGCCTGGAGAAGACTGAGGAGTGACATTATTACACTCTTTAAATACCTTAAGGGCTATCGGGGGGGGGGGGAGTCCTGTTCTCTGCTGCCCCAGAAAGTATGACCTGATCCAATGGTTTGAAGTTACAGGACAGTAGATTTCGACTGAACATTAGAAGGAAATTCTTGACAGTAAGAGTGGTTCAACAATGAAACCAATTGCCTAGAGAGGTGGTGAGGTCTCCTCTGCACATATTCAGCAAGAGACTGGACAGCTACCTGCTGGGGATGCTCTAGCTGGATCTTCTGTACTGAGCAGGTGGTTGGCCTAGATGGCCTATGAAAGCGCTTCTCAACTGGGGGCCATAAGGCCCCCTGAGGGGTGCCAGAATACTCCAAGGGGGCCACGGGTGAAAATCACGTGAATGGGGGGCCATGGCATGAGACTAGAGGGCCACAGAGGGAAGTGAGAAGTGAAGAAAACAGAGAGGTGACCAAGAGAAGAAAAAAGAAAACAGAGAAGTGAAGAAAATAGAAAGCAGAGAAGTAACATGAGCAGAGAATTGTCCGGGCTTCCTAGTGGATGGATTGCTATGTGCACTCTGTGGCAACGTCATTTCCACTTCCTTCTCCCTCCCACTTCTGCACTCGACCGCTGTGCGCACCAAGCTATCCACATCTTGTTTGTCAGGGACAAGGTGTGTGGCCGCAGCAGTGTTAGTGTATAGGGCGTCGTTTCTTCGTGCAAATATTACCGAGAACATTTCCGCACGACACTCTTATAGCACGATGATTCCACTTTCAACCTCCTATGGAATCCTGGGGTTTGCAGTTCCGGGAGGGGCTGGTGGGCCCCTCCTGAAACTGCAAACCCCAGGATTCCATAGGAGGTTGAAAGTGGAATCATCTTGCTATAAGAGTGTCGTGCGGAAATGGCCTGAGAAAGGAGGTATGTTGTTGCATGCATGAGTTCTGCATGTAATCTTCAGGTATTTTTATCCATTGTGTTTGCCATTCCTTTCGCAGTTGCTGTGTTCTATTTACAAACAAAACATTTAAATAGCTACCTTTCTACCAGCAGGAGAGGGGGGCACAGGGAGGAAACAAGGTCAGAAGGGGGCCATGGCCAGAAAAAGATTGATGTATGGGACCCCTTCCAGCTCTATGATACTGGGATTCTATGATTCTCCAAGTCACACGTACATACACAATTGGTGCAAAGATTCAATTCAGTGAGAACATAGGTTCCTGAGATGACAGTCACAGAAGATGGAATCATTCCTGGCTTGTGAGCTGAACTGGTAGGGGGCATCTCACCCATAACACATGCACATAAACACACACACTTGGTTCATGGACTGCCTGGGATTATAAGCTATCTCTAATGTATTGCCAAGTGTTCTGAAGTAGCTTGATCTTGAATAAGCAATCAAGATACACTAGTTTCATAAAAGACTTGTTCCTGGATTGTTCATACAGATCAACACAGGTGTGCTGTATTTTTTGGGGAGAGGGGCATGGTTTTCAGGACTGTCATTAGTGTTGATGGAGTCCACAACAATGAAAAGGAATGGAGCAATTCATTTCAAAAGGGAATATGCAAAGCTATCTTAAGCGCATGGTTCTCCCAAGCGCACAAGAGATGCTCTTCTATCTTGCTTCCCAGTGGAAGGCAAGGTTGTGTTGAATGACCTTAAACTGCATAGCACAGCTTACTCTGCCCTTGTGAAGTAGAGGTTGAGTTGCTCC
This sequence comes from Cyclura pinguis, assembly GCA_030412105.1. Lineage (NCBI taxonomy): Eukaryota > Metazoa > Chordata > Lepidosauria > Squamata > Iguanidae > Cyclura > Cyclura pinguis. The sequence goes on along the minus strand of CM059604.1, from coordinate 130,137,840 downwards.
TTTCAGGTCAGATTTCATTGAAGAAAGCAAGTTTTTGCTTGGGGTTTTTGTTTCTTTTTATGGATCTCTGTGCCAGCATCCCTTGGACAAATAATCAGAGTTGAAGCTGTCCAAGTACTCCTTTTCCCAACCTAGCACAAAATGGGTGTATAGTTGCAGCTGATGTGTAAGAGCAGGATGTCATGGCAAAGAACAGAGAGAGGAGAGAGAGAATTGCTACATAAGCTTCTCCTCCCCCTTCCTCTCTCCATGGTTTCAGCTGTAAATTAAAACAAGGTAGGTCTCCAGCAGTGTGATTTGATTTCTGCACATGCTGAGCTGTTCTTTGCAAGCAAGGGTTGGCTACCTTGCAAAAGAAGGCAGAAGAATAAGCCAGCGCAAAGAGAAGAGTGTTCACAAAACCCATTCCCCAATCTATGGGGGCAAATGATGAAGCTGGAATGAATATACATATGGGGAGGGGGGAGGGGGATTGGATTTCCTCTGCCAAAATTTCTATGAAGTGGATTTCTGAAACAGTGTCAGGACTTTGGCGTCTGAATCACCAATCAGTGGGAAAATTTCTCCAGGAGTGATAAGCAAAACATCAGAAAAATGCACAGATCACATGTCAGTAGGACCCACTGAATTTGTTAACACTGGCATGACAAGTGTATAGTGCAGAATTTTGATTTCTGAAGTATCATCCAACCCACTGGTATAGCTGGTTCCTGTATGGATGAGCCACACATTTGTTACCCTGATTTCTGGGGTCCCTTGGGGGACACCTCAGTGTGCTCCACGGTGATGGGGAATGGAAACTAGCCAGAGCATGAGCAATAGCAATGCGAGAGGCAGGGTAACCTAGCGGGGTCTTTTTACCCAGTTTTTACGGGGTCAGGCCAAGCCAAAAACCAAACAAAAATGTCCAATAAATGATTTTATTGAATGAAAGTCTCACGCACCAACACAAGCACGCACACACTCACTCAAGACCTATTAAGAAGCAAAAGAGAGGAAACTGGATAGGGGAATATTGAAGGGGTTGCAGCTGGGGTAATACTGCACCTTTTCCTGAAGTCCTTGGTCCGGGTAGACAGCGGAGAAGTGGGGCTCAGCACGGAAAGGGCTGAGGGGATTACTCAATGGACAGAGTAATGGTCTGCTGGGATGACCGGGAGCGATCCAAAGAAACGCTCAAAAACTGGGACTATTTGTAGGGGTAAAAGTACCTGGAGGGCTAATCCTTTCCCGGGGAGAACAATGGGTGTTGCAACGAGAAAGAAGCTCCACAATGGTGACTTCCTTTGCATGATGGGATTGCAAGGTGTTGCCAAAGTCTCAGGATCTTCAGCTGCATATGGTTGTGGTGTGACTTCATGTAAATGGTCTTCGCCTGATAGGATTTTTGCTCAACTTGGGGCCAACACGCTGAGCCCCTCAAGTCAACTTCTCAGGGGCTGAGGACTCTTTGTTTATTGTGGGTTTGCCCAGCTGCAGGTCTCCTGGGGCTACATGACTGGGGATTTTACTGGCCTGACCTGGTTTTTGATTGTTCGACTGTTGCTGCCTACGTGCTCATCTGGGCGACCTCTCAGGCACACGGAATCGTATTTAATATCAAAATTGTAGAACCCGGGATAGAGTTTTTCCAGTGGAGTAACACATTACAGATGGTTGTATTAATCCACATCTGAAATTTAATGCATATAATAAAGGTGTTCAGTTGGAAGAATCTGCTCCTATAAGATTTGCCTAGAAACTTATGATATGAAACAGTCACTGTTCACTCCATCCCACCAAATACCCCTTTGGGCTTCTACCTGTAGGGAATGTAGCTCCTGTAGAGTCTGAAAAATTGCTTCTTTGGAATATAACTTTCAGACTCCCCCAGCCAGCATGGGCATTGGTGGGAATCCTGAAAACTATGATCCAAGAAATAATAATTTCTTCAAGCTCTGAGTACCTTGAAGAAACAGGCATCACACTACCAATGAATGAGTTGCCTCTTGTCATTTTCACAGAAAATTCCATCTACACCCCTTTTCAAATTTCTGAGGATCCAGGCTTCAGATTAAACTTTTAAAACTATGTTTTGCACCCTCAAGATTGTGGAAATATCCTTCATGCAATGATAGCATTTTCAATCATTTTTTTCTACCATAGAGAAAAGACAAAACAAAGAGAGTTTAGGGGTAATTGGGAAAGAATGGGTATTTTAAGGAACAGATTAATACACACATAGAGTATATATATTTACTTTCTTATCAAACTTAAACTTACTTTACCACTTTGACAAAATTATATGCATTATTTATACCTTAGCATAACAATCATGTATGCATATCTGGCATATTTCTGAAATTTACAAAGTGATCATGTGTGCTTTCTCAGAAGTTAAGAATCACTCTGTTTAACTCACAGGTAAGTAGGTTGTTGGTTAGTCCCAACTAGAGAAGACCTATTGAATCAAATCCTGAATGGTGAGTCAACACAGGTAAACTCCATTGATTCAATGGCTTTCCATGATTTGTGGACTAACAATCAGGTTCAGGCTTTAATATGTCAACTATCTGAGATGAAAGCTGAAAAATGCAACCAAGAGAAGATCAAGGTAAAAAGATATTTTGCTTCTGATATCTCCAAAGACAGGTATTTCAAAGGCCATCAGAAGATGACCCAAAAAGATACTTTGTATGCCAGGAAGCACTCCAACTGAAGGGTTCCTGAGGGACTTCAGATCAGGGTGGTAGGAAATTCTGACTGCTGTACTCTCTCAAACGTGGGATGCATTGAGACAGGTAGATTTCAAATAACCATTTGAATATTGCCTGCAAGCAGGAAAACCACGCAATCATAATTTTCCACTGACTTGATCTGCAGGCCTCAGAAACCCTTTGGTTGGGACACTGCCTGGCTTACAAGGTAAGGTCATGTTTGGTCATCAAAAACCATAAACATCAATTTATCAAAAGTTACAAGATTGTAATTCCAGCTTATGATCTTGTAAATATTGAACAAGATATCAGCCTCTAGCTACAAAGATGCATCTTGGGCCTTGGATCTGAGTGCCACCTATAATAATGTATACACTGGAGTTATTCTTCTGTGAATGTGAACAAACTTGTGAAAAACCTTGCCAATATCAAGATATGCTGTGCACATGTGTATATATCTTCAAATTGCCTGTCGACTTATGATGACCCTGTGACTTTCATAGGGCTTTCCTGGGCAAGGAATACTCAGAGGTGGTTTTGCCATTTCCTTTCCCTGAAATACAGCCTACAGCACCTAGTATTCATTGGTGGTCTCCCATCCAAGTATTAACCAGAGCTAATTCTGCTTAGCTATCCAGATCAGACAGGTTCTACACCCACAGTATTCCCCTCATCTACAAAGCTTGTAATCTTCATTCAAATCTTGCTATTACTGGAACAACATAAGTTCTACAGGTTGTGGTAAGATTGCCTCTTCCTTACTCCAAGTCTTTACATTTGCGTACATATGTATACATGCATAACTGGTGTGTACAATATGTATGTCACAGAGAAACAGACAAATGACAGAGAATGAGAATTTCTGCTTCCTGCTACATGCCTGTTGATCCCTCTTCCTTGGCTGGAAGGCAGCATTTTGAATTTTACCAGGATGGTGTGAGGGCCGGGGGGGGGGGAGTAGTGTCCTTACATGTGTCTATGTGTGAGAGAGAGACAGAGAGGACATGTAGAAGTTGTCGGGTAAAGGACATATTTCACAGTCGCCTTTCAAGCTGCAATCCCTCCTGTATCCATTTAGCCAGGAGTAAACCCTATTGATCTTCTGAGCAGACCTATATGAGCATGCTGTATTCACTGACTTTTTTTAAAAAAAGACTAACTTTATTTTAAAGGTGGCAAATCTTCTGCACATGTTCAGAGATAACTGATCCTCAGGTTCATTTTTGAAAACAGCACCTTTCTCCATGGAAGAGTATTGTAGAGATGCATTTTTTAATTCTGACTTTTCCATTATTATAATATAGCTTTTCTATGACTTAGGTTTTTAAAAGCATTTTTCAGCAAACAAAGCTCTTTTGCTACATTAGTTCAGGAATCTTGACCGATTCCCATTACAGTCCTCCCTCCACATTCATGGGTTTGACCTTTGCAAATTTTATTATTTGTGAGGCATGTGCTCCCCTACTCCATTTTCTTCCTCCCATTCCTTTGCATTTCTCACCCCAGGCTTGCCAGGCTTGTGTTTAAAATGTACCCTTTTTTCCTTTTGAGTGAATAAAGCTGCCCTCACTGCTAGAGGTGTGTCCTCTCTGCCACATGGCTGCACATTCTGCTGTCTAATGGCTGCTGATTGGTCCAGTGCTCTCAAGATGGCCATCAGAAGTAGTTAGAATGCTGGAACTCTGCTCTTTTCTTGTCTTTTTTCTTCATTCCAGGAATGCAGGGGTCAGAGGCAAAGGAATGGGAGGGGGGAGCTCTGGAGGGGAATCCTGGAGGGGTGGAGTTATTCGCAGTTTTTCCACTTTCATAAGGTTTCTAAGCCTGAACCCTGGCAAATGTAGCAGGGCTACAGTACAGACAGATAGCCTCAATCAAGGAAGACATGGCCCTGAATCTACAAGTCCTGAGCTGGGCAGTTGACGATAAGCTAACTTGGAAGTCTCTCATCCATAGGGTCACCATAAGTTGAAGTCAACTTGATGCATTTAATAACAACAGCAATAAGGTTTTATCTGGAGGTCATCAGTAGTAGCATACTCTCCATCAGCTCAGTTTGGTAGGGACCATCCTGATTATTCTTCTGTTATCCCATTTTTTCTGCTGCTTTCAATTGTGTTTCTTTCTCCTCCTATTTTCCCTCTTCATCCTCAGCTTACTTCAACTGCTGCAAACTGGATTCAAATTGCAAAGGTAATTTGAACTCAACTCAGCAGAGGGCAAATGAGAGGAGGGGATGAAATTGGCTATTAGCTTTGCTGACAAGGGCTGCTGGGAGTTGCCCTTCGACAACCCAGGGTTGCTGGATCTCAGGGCCTGGCCCTGGGTCTCCAGTTTTCAAAAGTCATCTCCAGGTGGGAAATAAGGGTGCACATTCTCCAGTTTTGGTGGACTCAGTTCCAAGCAAGAGGAAAAGACGGTGTGAAAGTCTTCAGCTCAGCTAGTACAGCAGCAGCTTGTTACAATTGGCAAGGCTGAATTCATTTGTTGATGCAACTAGAAAAGACTCTCCAGTTGGTCTTTGTTATTTACTTCCCTTCCACTTTCCCTGCCAAGCATTGTGGCACCAGGGTTCACCCTCCACTCTGCTAGAAGCAGGCAGAATAATTCTTTCTCCTTAGGTAAGTGTGATGGAATAATTCCCTCATTTCACTTTGATCTGGGAACCACTAAGATTTTTGTCTTAATTGCAAAATAGGAAAATATGTTCTCTGTATGTGTTTCTGTGTGTGCATGCACCCGGGTGCTTGAATGTCATCACCAGGGCCATCTCTAGGTTTCATGTCTTGACCTGGTAACCTCAGAGCCTGGTACGATCTTGAACTGGCAACCCTAGCTCTACCACTCCCACCCCTACCGTAAACCTCAGACTATTCAGATCTGGTCTTGGTATTGCAAGGCCACTTGTCTAGCTCACTTGTCCCTCATTGTCTTGTCCTTCACATATTTCTAGAACTCTCATTAATCCTAATTGCAATGACCATTGAAAATTATGAACATCATTGTTAGGGATGAGTCAGAATTTACCAATATTGGAAAATGTCTTCTTATTTGGGATGGAAAGATCTGGAAGATCTTGAGATAAGTGATAGATAGACAGGTCGACAGAAATAGAAGAAACCAAAATGGACTAATTAATCCCTCCACACCCTGGAGCTTGGAACCTTTAATTCTTAAAGTTTGGATTTGAATCCCCATGTATTCACCCATGTTAGGGCTGAATTAGGGCTGCCTTCTCTTTTTTAGCAGGACATGAAGAGGTCAACTGATGCCATTCATAACACCACCAACTTAATAGATGGTAGTGTAAAGCAATCCTATGCTAATAGGAGTTATACAATCGGTGTGTCAATACATCCAGTGTTTAGTCAGTTGGTCAAAACTCAATCAATGAAGTATCCCACTCCAAAGAATAACTAAAACACACACACACACACACACATATATATATATACACATACATACATATACACATATATACATATAGAGTAAAGCAACCCATTATCTCATACAGCTGCCTCAGAGAGAAGAGAAGAGAGCAATAACCTTGCAGGAGTTGTCAGAGGAAACTTATCAGAATAAAAGTAAAACTGAGTCCCATTGGCTGCCATTTACAAAAAGGAAAGGCCCTTGTTTAATTGCATAAAACATGAAAAGAACCACCATATAATATGGAGATCCACCCACAAGATTCTGTTTTTAATCACTTTTTTTTTGGTTAGTGAGAACATCAAGGAGGCCCATCAGTAAGGCTTCTTTTAGGCAGAAGAAACTCCCCACAGTCAATGGGTCCATGCCTGTTTAAAAGGCCACTGAAATCACCTATTAAGCAATCTTTTGTGAGAAGCTGGGAACTCTTGAAATTCACCAAAGCTTAAGTAATTTCTCCTGAATGGGGGCCCCCCAAACGCGACTGTGTGATTTAGAATAGAGGTATCAACATGTGCCTTTCATCGTTGGGTGGCAAAACTGGTACTGCACAGGGGGCACCCCCTGCCCATTTAATTAATGAAGAAGACCAAGTTGCTGGAATTAACGTGCCCTCGAAAGCATCAAAAAGCCCCACTGAAGGATCAAGCTGATATTTTCATTTATATATTAGCCTCTTCCGACGCCTTGTTGAGTCCCCCTTTTCCACCCAACAAAGCGGCCCACTCTTTGCTCTCTTTTCACCCGTAAGCTTCTTTTCAATTTGCCTCTTCGGCATTTCTGCAGGATAAGGGGCTCACCCCAATTACCAGGAACAATCGGAGTGGACGAGAATTTCAGCCAGCTCAGCAGGAAGGCTTTCCCATTCCAAATTCTTGGGCTGTAGGGAGAGGATTATCTGAAATAGGTGGATGTACCCCCTTTCTCTTTCTCATTGTGATTTGTTGTTCCCCTGGCTCTCCCTTCATGGTCGCATCAACCCAAATTAAAAATTTATGGAAACCCTTACCATTTCTTGCTACATTGGGTAGGTAGTCTTGTAGACCCATGAAAAATGAGGGTGGAAGAATCCAAATGCAGTGCCAAATTCTACTGGTTTCCTGTCAGCATAATTGTCATCGCTGCCTCCTTGGATTCTTAGGAAATGCAGCCTGGAGTGGAGTGGGGATTCTAAGTCCAAGAGCCCCTGTTCTTCTGCATTCATATTTTACACAGTTCTGCTTTGCATGTAGAAGATCACAGGTACAATTTTGAGCATGTCCCAGGGATCATCCAGACCAGCCAAAAGGCCAGGGATTTGGCAAGCTCTTCCATGATAGCCAAGGGTACCAAATGTAGCACACCTTGGAAAAGATGCTTCCATCCCTGCATCCAGACATTACCAATACGTACTGGAGCTTTGGCCTTTTTCAGTTTTCTTCCTTGGCGTGTGGGGTAGGTAGTATGTCCTCCACTCTCCTTCCTGGACAAAAACTGAGGAAAGGATGGTTGTATATCCTCCATGCTTGCCTAAGTTTTAAGGTTTTTGGGGCGAGGGTTCTTTGTAATCCACCAGTACCACAGACATGCACAGACATACCAACCTGCCAGAGCCCTCAGGTCTGCAGGGGAAGGCTTTCTTTCGGCCCCGGCTACTGCCCCAGGCTCACCTGGTGAGAACAAGGGAGACAGCCTTCTCAGTGGCTGCTCCCACCCTGCGGAACTCTCTTCCACAGGAAGGTAGGCTGACCCCCTCCATCCTTTCCTTTCACCAGCAGATAAAGACATTTCTTTTCAAGCAGGCTTTTAATGTGCAAGCAGGCAAACTTTTTATTTATCAAGCTGTTTTTAAAACTTTTGTATGTTTTTCCTTACGGCAGTAATCGTATAGCATAATAATACTTTGAAAGAGAAGGGAGAAACTGTGATTATAGGTTTTAATTAGATTATAGAATTCTTATCAGATGTTTAATGTTAATGATAATAAGATAACTTTGTACCAGAGAGAAAATTGGAAAAGGTGGTTATAGTGTGAGGAGTAATAACAATTGTTCTTATACTTTATTGTATTATTTTGTATGCAAATAGAGTTGTATGGGAAGTCTTTTTTAAAACTTTTGTAAATATGGAAAACTTTCAATAATTTTTAAAAAGTTTGTATAATTTTATATATTTTTTAACATTTTTAACTTTTTTAACTGTTTTTTTATGTTTTTAACTTTTTGGGAAGCTGCCTTGGGTTCCACTCTAGGAGAAAGATGGCATATAAATATAATACATACATACATACATACATACATACATACATACATACATAATGTTTGGTGAGGACATGAGAAGGAGCTTTCCTGGTGGGTGACCCCAGACTGTGAAATTCCTTTCTCTTCTCTGCTCCCTACCCTCTTTCTGTCAATGGACAAAGAACATTTTCTTTAGAAAGGGCTTTGGCTATTAACTGGTTGTAGGAGAAGAATCTTTTCAAGGTATGCACTGTACTTTTATCTTTTTTACATTGGCTGCCATTGTGCTTGGGACTTGCCTCTTTTTAAATGGCCTTGCATACACACAAGATGGAATTGAGTAGTTTCACAACATCCCTGTTTACCTAAGGACTGCCATGATACCTATGAGCACTTGTGGCTCAGTGATGGAGTGACTGATGTCCTGTGGCCTGATGTGCAAGGGGCACAAATGTGCACCAAGACGCTCCCTGATGCACACCCAGAAACCAGTTTGGAAGTGCCAGAGCAAAATAGGAATGCTCAGGGCATATCAGAATTGCCTGGTGTGCTGACTGCCCAAACTTGGAAATGGACCGAAGCACTGATAATGGAAGAGTGGGTTGTTAAAGCTGCAGATCTTCCCCAACTTGCAAAACTGACGTGGCTTTTAAAAGATAAACAAGTTGAAGATTTTTTTTTTTTGAAAAGCTGGAAACCCATTATTGATTTTTTGAGCAAAAAGAAACCTAAAGATTGAATCATCTGTGGTTGTAATTATTAGTCATTCAAATAAGTTAAATGTACATAGATCTGTAATGATAGGTAAGACATGGGATATTAATCAATTTTTCCTTTCCGTTACGTTTTGTATAAGAGGGACAAAGTTCTTTCATGTTTTAGTTAATATAGGTCATTTCCACACCGGGCTTCTGAAATGGTGTAGAGAGACCTCTCACGGAGGACTTCTACACCATAGAGTGGACTGGCGTGGACTACTTTTCGTAGTTCCACATCAGAATCCACTCAGGAGCGGCCGGAACTAGCCGGGCCACGTGTTTTTTAAAAACCTCTTTTTTGAGGTTTTTAAAAAGCACGGAGTGCGCAGCCCCGCGCCGCTCCATTGCCCAGCTCCCAAGTGGATTTGCAGGTGCGCGCAAGTGCGTACCTGCAGATCTGCCGGGGGCGGGCTTCCAGCTGGCGAGCTTCTCCGGTTGGTGGAGAGCCTCCACCAACCAGAAGCCACCATTTGGGACGCCGGAGGACTGCGGAGCAGCGAGCTCGCGCTGCTCCACGTGGCGACAGACTTACCCGGTTTCAGGTAAGCTCCATTTTTGGGCGTTTTTGCCCGTTTCCCCTCCCACATGTGAAAAGGGCCATAGTTAGGAGGTGTTTAGGATACCACATTAGTCTTTTAGTAACAGGTTTTGCTGTTATGTCTTAATCTCAATCCAGTTCAGTTTAGTTTAGTTGTTATTTTAGTTATACACATATATTGTTATGTCTATTGCATTCCTTGTTCTTTTGTTCCTTTTTCTGTGTAGTGGTGAATTTGCTTGTTTGCATTAAAATTAGTAAATAGGAAAATGTAAAAAAAGAAGTACATTTGAGCACTCTTGTCAGTGCCTTGTTGTGTATCTTTGCAATTCACTAGTGGGGTTTTTGCATAGTAGTTACAGATTCATAAACTTATAAAACATAGACTGTCATGTAGAATGTGAACTTACAATTTGAATGTGCTTCAAATGGTTTTAAATCAGTGTTTTTAACAAGACCACTTGTTTAATTGCAGTTTTAAATACTTTTTAAAAAAGGCTTGTAGCTGTACTTTGTTTTAATCTGTGTTTGAAGTTGCCTTGGATCCCATTCTGTGATAAGAAATTAGTATATAAGGGTCCCACAGCTAAAGCCTCCCTACCAGATGGCTATGTAACCTCTCCTTAAAAACCTCCAAGAAAAGGAAATCTACTACATTCCATAGCTCCACCCTTGTTCATGTGGGTGAGCAAAGTAAGCACATAGGCCCAGCTTTAGCGAATGCCTCATGTCTGCCCATGTACAAAAGTGTGGCACATCTGAGATCATCAACACCAATTTCCAAAGCAATTTTCAGAGGTGCTTTAGCAGGACTCGTAGAAATGCTACAAGTTTTGCTTATTACTACCAAGAAATACAAATACCTGGACATTGCTCATGCATATTATAACTGTTTTTCAGTCACACAGATTCAGAAAAATAGCTCTGTGTATATACATGAGCATGAAGACCATGTCTCCATATATCAAATGATAAAACATATTTATTAGATTTTTTTGTGAGAAACACTCACCCCCATCTGTGCCTATGTGGGCTACTATATATAGGGAGCAAAACAAACCCCAAGAATTTTACATGGATTTCAGAACTGAACTGTCTTTAATCAATACATTTCTGAGGTTTTTCAGCTTAGATCTCTCTTTAAAATACTCCATCACTTTCAAAGTAACACTCCCGTGGGAAATGTTTAGGGTATAAATGCCAGGTGTTTCTTTTTAACCTTTTGTTGGAGAAAGAGAGGGGAGGGAGGAAGAGAGAGGGGGAGAGAGATGGCATAACTTCAGGGGACTTTTAAAGCTCATATAACACTAAAATTGGGCTAGTCAGGGTGCAAGAGAAAGTATGGATTGTGTGTAGCTGCTGAGAATGTTAACAAAATTAAAGAAATTGGCGAACATCTCAGTGGCATAGCTGGGGGTGTGTGGATAGTGGTCTGCCCTGGGCAGCACATTTTGGGGGGCACCAATGGCCCTCTACAACATGGCCAAGATGAAGACCTTCCTCTTCCCCTACACACTCCAGAGCCCTGCTGGCTTCAAGGCACGTAGTGTCCTCGGTGGCCTCAAGACCCAGCTCTCACTCAGCACCACGCACGGCATCAGCAACATCCTCAGCTGACCCGTGGCTGCCACTTCCACTTCCGCCACCAGCAACCTCCTCACTGACCTACCCAGCTGAACAGACTGGCTGCCACTGCCGCCGCCGGAGTGACCAGAAGCCATGGAGGGACCTGCAGTTCAGCTGTTCCAATAAGGCGGGAGTGGGCAGGGCTTGCCGAGCAGAGGGAGGGATGGCTGGCCCCCAAGTCCAGGAAAGGGAAGTGGGGTGCAGCTTGAGAAGAGGCTCTTTTGCCCCGGCAGCAAAAACTCTTGCTACACCATTGCAACATCTTAGATCAGCAGCTTAATTAAGTAGAGGCCCAACCGCCCATTCCTGCAACCCACTTTACTGGGCAGCTGCTGCAGCAATTGACAGTGGCCTGTTCTCCTGTACATCAGGGCGGAGCAGACTGATGTTTTCACCTCCCTCCAGTGGTGTGAATGATAGAAGTATGTCCTCCTGTCTATTGAAATGCAACGTACAAATTTTTCCACCCTGTCCCCACTACCAGCAGTCTCTGGTGTGCCAATAGGAAACAGGATCCCTGTTGCAATTCCTCCTCATGTCAAAGATCATTGGCAGTAGGGGAGTTGAATGTCAGCATGCTGTACCCCAATAGACAGGAGAACAAACTTCCATCACTCACAGTGACTGCTGCCCAGTAAAGTAGGATTGGGGGGCTTTTATGATAGTGGCAATAGTGTCATAATTGTGAATAAGGAGGGACTAAGGATACAAATCAGTTACAGATGCACCACTCTCAGTTACACATCCATGATCGTGTGAAAGTGAGCTGTGATAGTGAATTCCAGCCAGAATTTGCCATAATCCATTCATTCATTTCAGCTTAACTCATAGCATGAGACAACTTTGTAGTAAGCCAATTTAGGCTTACAATGTTAAGAACGTTCTTCATTTTCCCACTGAAATCAACAGTGCAATCCTACGATTGTCTGCTCAGACGTAAATGCCACTGAGTTCAATGGGAATTTCTCCCAGAGGTGTGTCTGCAGGAGTGCAGTCTAAAAGTCGTTAATGTTTTTTGTATTACATAGCAATACATAGTAATGCCTTGTAACACTTAGGTCAATAAGACAGTGAATCCCCTTCAGATTGTGGACAGCTTTAAGGGAGCTATCCAAAGTGCTGAACCTGTCTGCGTGATCATTAACTACAGGGCCTTTCCACACTATACAGTTATAGTGCTATTATTCCACTTTCAACTGTCAAGGTTGTTGCCGGGCAGGCAAAGTTTTCCTATGAGTGGACGGCAGAAGGAAGAGGCGGTGTGGCCAGACAGCCAGGTGCAAGACCAGCAGGATTGTTATGACTATGTCTTGTGTATTAGAGAAGACCACATGCCAGAGCACTGATTGGGTCACCCCACTTGTTCCAGGGTGACAAGGTAGCATAAAAAGGCTGGTGTTTGCCTTGACCAGCTGCCAGTTAGATGCTCTAGCTGGACCTGCCATGCCATTGGCAGTATACTGATTGTAAGGGGAGATGCTGCCCAATTTTTCTCTGTTATCTTCTGTTTTTCCTATTTGTCTAATTGCTGGAATGCTAGCATGTTTTTGCTAAGCCTTATCTTAGAGTGCGGCAATAAATCAAGCCTTTAAGTCTTACTTAATGAGCCTCTGGAATTCTTTCTGCTTCACTGGGACCCTCTGCTGCGGCGAAGCCTTGCTTCACAGATTGCACTCTGCTCATGCTCAGAGGAGCCAAATCCTGCCAACCCTGAGATCAACATCCTGTAGTTTACTGAGGCCAAAGAGTTCCCTAGCTGAGAATTCTAAAGCCCCCTCCCTAAACTGCAAACCCGAAGATTCCATAGGATGTTGAAAATGGAATAATAGTGTCGTGCAGAAATGGCCTTTGTGTGGTTCTGAAAGCTGGACAGTGAAGAAGGTGGACTGGAAGAAAATAAACCTGTTTGAAATGTGGTACTGGAAGAGAGTTCTACAGATAGTGTAGACTGCCAAAAAGACAAATAAATGGATTTCAGCCTGAACACTCACTAGAAGCCAAAATGAGTAAACTGAGGCTATACTTTGGACATACCATGAGATGACATGACTTGTTGGAAAATATGTATACTGCTGGGAAAAGTGGAAGGCAGTAGGAAAAGAAGGAGACTACATTACAGATGGATGGTCCCAACTGATACTAGAAATTGCCAGAAGATATTGTTAAAGATTTTCCGTGCTCAGTCATTAATCAGAATGGAGACTGCAGTCAAGAAATCAGAAGACTAGGAATTAGAAAGGCAGCTGTGAAGGAACTAGGCAAGATGAAGACACAAGACCCCAACAGGATTCTGGCGAAGGTGTTGTGGATGTCTCTCATTCATAGGATCAGCATACGTTGAAGCTGTCTGGATAGCAATTTACAAAATAGCCCCCTCACCCCATGTGCACCTTGTTTCTTTTTTGTTTACGGTTACTGCAGCCTGCATCAGATCACAGGGGCAGAAAACTTTCCCCCAGTCCACCCCTGTCCAGACTTACTTTTGTATTTCGTTTATGTAAATACAGAACAGCTCCTTTTCTTCCAAGGATATGCAGGGTGGTGTACATGGTCTTCATCTCCATTTTTATGCTCAGAATATCCCTGGCAGGTGGGTTGGGCTGAGATACAGTTTTAGGCAGAAAGTTGATCTGAGAGCTTTGTGGCCAAGTGATTTGAAGAAAAGATTCTCCCTAATGTCATAATATTATTAACTATACCATGCTGGCTCCATCCTGCCTCCAGTGTGCCACTCTTGCCGGGGGGCATGAAGGGCCATTGTCAGTCTCTATTTTCCTTTCCAAGCCACATGAAATCTTGTTTGTTTGTTCTGCCACTCGCACTTTCTGCCTTAGGGTATCCTGTAGCTTAGCAATTCATAAGCCTCCTCCTGATCAGAGGGGCTTCTTGAAGGAGAAGCATCTCTAAACTGCTGCAAGATTTTTTTATTATTATTATTTTTAAAGCATCTCATGAATTGCTCTGCAATGTGTCTTATTTGGAGATCATTATGCAATCTGCTTTACCAGCCACAGAAGATGAAGGTGAAAATGGGGCCTTGTAGGTACTGGCATCAGGAATCCTGGAAAATAATGTTTTGTTTTTAACACAGACATGTGTGTTGTGCATGTGCGCACACACACCCAGAGACCAAAGTAAGGTTTCATTTTTCTTCCAGCTTTTCTCTCATTCAAAAAAAAAAATGAAGAAAGGAACTCTTTTAAAATTACACTTAAGCCATCTTGGTCCCTTTGTTCTATCTCCCTGCCCCTTAGGTGCTGGAACATAAGGAGAACATACAGACAGTGTTCTCTGTAGCTTCAGACAAAAGAAGGCTTGATGTTAGGGGTCTCCATAAATCTTCAAAAAGACAGCTCTAATGTTATGTTGTCTTTTTTTAAAAAAAGAACCAACACCAAACCAACAGCAGCAGCAAAAAGAAAAGAATTCAATAAAAGCTGCACACAAACAGAACCTCAGAGATACAATCATCTGGGGAATCCCAGTAGCTCAGCCTTTCTAAATTGGTTGTCTCTGAGAACAGTTTGGCCCTTAGGGTGACAATTTAGGCCTCACAGCCCAAAAAAGGAAATGAATTACTCCTCCCAAAAGAGGACATTGATCTATATAAATTTTTCCATAAGCTACTTTGAATGTCTATGGCCTAAATCCTTTTGCCAGTCACAACTGGAACAGACCAAGAATCATAGAATCATAGAATTAGGACCACCCAGTCCAACCCGACTCTGCTATGCAGGAATACACCATCAAAACTCTCCCGACAGATGCCCATCCAGCCTCTGTTTAAAACCCTCCAAAGAAGGAAACTCCACCACACTCCAAGGCAGCATATTCTA
The DNA here is from genome assembly GCA_030412105.1 of Cyclura pinguis. Classification (NCBI taxonomy): domain Eukaryota; kingdom Metazoa; phylum Chordata; class Lepidosauria; order Squamata; family Iguanidae; genus Cyclura; species Cyclura pinguis. Next base: position 130,122,741 of record CM059604.1, on the reverse strand, counting down.
CCTGTTGACTCAATGGGATTTACCTATGTGTTGACTCCACATTCAGCTATTGATTCTAGTTGGAAGTAACAAATACAATTCAGGACGTTAACAGACACATGTTTGGAAATAATGGCTATCATATACAATTCACTATCTCAGGGAGGTAGATGGCCACAAGGTAACTGATGTGGCTGCTGCTCAATCCACTGCCCATGTGCAAAGTGCGGATGGGCAGACTAAAGGCTCTTTGAGCTCTTCCATCTTGTGGCTCTTTATATTAAAACTAGACTTGAACTGTGGTACAGGGGTGAGGAACATACATCTAGCCTGCTACCATGGGCTTGACTCCAGTGTTGGTATCCTTAAAACCTCTTGATGGGAATCCTGCTGGTGTCTTCTGCATGTCTTAGTAGCTCTACAGAATCTTTTTGTTCAGTGCAGAAGATCTGCATTCAGTTCTAAGTTGCATTGTGCCTGGGTGCACATGTGCATTCCGCTGTCTATTTGGATACACATTTGCTGTCTTGGTTCAGTTACACAACGTTGCCATTCAACGGAAGGGCAAATCTCCACATGCTGAAATTTACACTATGCTTATCACTAGAGGATCTCAGCCCTTGACTTTGGCAGCCGGTGTGATCCTGAAAACGAGGATTCGATTCCCTGCTTGGCCACGGAATCTCACTGTGTGACCTTAGATGCACCACACACCCGCCACCCCAGAAAACCCCGTAATAGCTTCACCGTAGGATCTCCATAAGTCAGAAATGACTTGAAGGAATGCAGCAATAACAACATTTACTCAGTGTACTTCTGTTTGTGATATCCTCAAAGAACAGGGCCCTTTACAGACCTTATCAGTTCCCATTGTGGTCCGGGTGCCATCCTGGCAGTGCCTTCGCCAGGCTGGGAGTGCAACGTGAACACTTCCCTTTGCGCTCGGCCAGCTCCCTGTGGAAGGGAGAGCGAGCAACACCACGCCTTCCTTCTGCAATGCAGACAGCCTCTTTCCTGTGCTGCACTGGAGAAAGCAGCACCTGAGCATGCTTCCACCCCTTCCGCGTGGCCAGCAGTGACAGGAGTGTTGTGTAATTGTGGGCGCTTAACTGATTTTTTCTGTTAAGCAAATAGCCCGTGATTGTGACAGGTGGGGATGGGCTGGCTGCAGGACGGCGACAGTGCCATGCAAAAACACAATTCGCGGGCTGCTGCCAACGTGTCCCTATCGTGAGATGGTGACACCGTGTGGAAGTAGCCCAGGATTCTAGGCATGTTTACTTGGAAGTAAGCCCCATTGAGTTCAGTGAGACAGACTCCCAAGTGAAACACATGTAGTATTTTGCAATATTAATTCCCCAAGGGTGCTCATTAAGTCACTGTGGGAAGCTAACCAGCAAAGGAACTTTAGAAGCAAAAAGGAGTGGGGGTGGGGAAACCCTAGAAGCTGTAGATGATTGCTTTTTTAAAAAACTGGAGTAACTAACAATAAAAATAAATTGGGCAAGCTCCTGAAAAAGGCACTTCATCAATCAGTGATAGAAAACAGAAAGAGCAAAAGGAAACGAACAATCAGTAGGGTGTTAATTCAGACTGGCTGTTTGATGGGGCTTGCTGAATGAGTTGGAGGGCAAATTCCGTGCTGCTTTTTTAGGCATGGCAAAACAGATACTTACCTGAGGGAAGTACTTAGGGTACTTGTGCAAGTTTACTCAGAAAAGTAAATGCCATTGAGCTCAGCTGGACTTAAATGTGCATTGGATAGGAATGCAATTTTCTGACTGAGAATGGCAGAGCCAGAATGGTGCATTGGTTTGAGCATTGGACCGTAACTCTGGACTGCATTGTAGAGAACTGTACAATGTACAGTAGAGAACAGGGTTTGACTGTAAAGAACAGGGTTCGAATCCCTGCTCAGAAATGGAAGCCCACCAGGTAAGTTGAGGCGTGTTACCATCTCTCAGTCTCATAGGCCATTTCCGCACTGGACTGTTATAGTGACCTGCCCTAAACTGTAAACCCCAGGATTCCATAGGATGTTGAAAGTGGAATAATAGCACTATAACAATCCAGTGCGGAAATGGCCATAGTGAGGCAAAGGCAGACCCACCTCTGACCAAATCTTGCAAAGAAAACCTCACAATAGGCCTTACGGTTGCCATAAGTTGGAAATGACTTGAAGGCACACAACAACAACAACAATAGGTGTTGTGCTTCAGGATGGAAAGTTGATTTGGAAATATTGCGGGGAGAGAAATGGTTGAAAAACATGTTTCTTGAGTTTTGGGAAATCGTGGCAAAAAAAAAAAAAAAATCCTGGATAGCACACAGACGTTTCTGCAGAAAGCAGCGTTTTCTGTGCTGAAAATGATCACCAGGACTTTTGAAGAACTAGAGAGTGCTGCAGAAGTTATTTCTGAATTGCTGGATCCCACCTGGTTCATCATTCACCCATGCAAGTCATCCTTTGATGTTTGTGTAGTTATCAACACCAAAGTGTGAACTAGGGATATTTCTGCCCTACACTGTTATAGAGCTATTATTCCACTTCCAACATCCTATGGAATCCTGAGATTTGCAGTTTAGGGAGGGTCACTTAGAAGTCTCAGACAGAGAGCTCTTTGGCCTCAGTAAACTACAAACTCCAGAATTCCATAGGATGTTGAAAGTAGAATCATAGCAATATAACAGTGTAGTGTGGAAATGGCACAGCTCTCATTTATACAATTGGTAACCACCCACACACTGGATTTTGGATTTTGTTGTATTTTGCTGCATGGCCAACATGGCTACTACCCCTGTGTATCCACACACTGAAGAGGATGGGCGATGTGTCTCTGCTGGAGTCTCTGTTCACACTGGGAAGGAAGGACAAAGATTTCCCTTTAGCTCTACCACAGCATTTACCTCCTCTAGACTGGAGACAGAGCCTTCGATGGCCATTTCCATACCGGGCTTCTGAAACGGTGCAGAGCGACCTGTCACTGAGGTCTTCTACACCGTAGAGTGGACTGGCGTGGACTACTTTTCGTAGTTCCACACCAGAATCCACTCAGGAGTGGCCGGAACTAGCCGCGCTGCGTGTTTTTTAAAAACCTCTTTTTCGAGGTTTTTAAAAAACACGGAGCGCGCAGTCCCGCGCCGCTCCGTTGCCCGGCTCCAAAGTGGATTTGCAGGCGTGTGCAAGTGCGTGCCTGCAGATCTGCCAGGGGCGGGCTTCCGGCTGGCGAGCTTCTCCGGTTGGTGGAGAACCTCCAGCAACCGGAAGCCGCCATCTGGGACGCCAGAGGACTGTGGAGCAGCGAGCTTGCGCTGCTCCGCGTGGCGACGGACTTACCCGGCTGCGGGTAAGCTCCGTTTTAGCGTGTTTCCCCCGTTTCCCCCCCTCACATGTGAAAAGGGCCGATAACTCAAGATATGCCCCAGTAGTGACTCCTTAGCACTGCCCACAATTGTGGTGTCTGAGTCTAAGTGGGGCCATAAATAGAAGAGATTTGCTGTCCTTCCGCACTAGTCTGTTACAGTGCTGTTATTCCATTTGCAACATCCTATGGAATCCTGGGGTTTGCAGTTTCGGGAGGGGCCGGCTGGCCCCTCCCGAAACTGCAAACCCCAGGATTCCATAGGATGTTGCAAGTGGAATAATAGCACTGTAACAGACTAGTGCGGAAATGGCCTTGGTCTCACCTTCAAGACTCTGTCTCTGTCATGCTCAAGCGCATTTATTCCAAAGAGACACTCCCTCTGTGAATATTTATTAACCGGTGCGGCTCAGGTAACCCTTGGGACTGATCATTAAAATGTCCTGTCCCACTGGACTCAACAGCCACAAACCTGCTTGGCCAAACTTCTTAGCAAGCTGTCCAAGAACTGTGCAAAGAAATCTTTTTTCTTTCCTCTTCCTGAAAGTCTTCATGAATTGTAGGGTACAGTCAATTAACTTGAATATTAATTATCTATAATGAATGTACCCTTCCTGAGGGCTTGAAAAGAAGCAAATTACTTGGAGAGGGACTAATTAAGATGATGTAATCTTGACCACGAAGAATAATTCCTTCCCGGTGACAAAGATGATCTAATTGAAGTATCTCATTAATTAACGTCTCATGAAATTGACGGGGTGGGGGGGAAAGCTTCGTTGAACGCCATCTGAACCCTGGGCCTTCTGAGCATTGTAACACACACAATCCCCTTCCAGGACCTATTGCTGGCAATATAATTAGCCCCTCAAAGCAAGCTGGGCTCGGAAGGATTTACGGCCTTGTGATGTGTGTGTAAGCCGCTAAATAGAAAGCCGAAGTGAGGCTGCATTCCTTGGTTTCCAAACACAGGGAAACCTTTGAAGCCACCAATGGGGAAAAAAAATAGATGGACTGGACAGGAGGAAGACATTTTCTAGCCTGGGAGAATTGACTCTTCCTGCCACACAAAAGCCCTTAGCCTTTCAAGAAGTTGTCTTCCACCGTTGGTCAAAAGGTGCCTCACAACCACAGTTTGGAAAAGTGGCCTTTTGAACAAGAATTCCGTCCCTTTTTTCCTAACCCTCCAGGAAAAAAATGACTGGAACCAGTTTCAAGTCTCTGTTCTTCTGTCTAGTCTGGGTGCAAATTTAGGATGCATATATGTGGCTCTCCAGCTGTTGTTGGACTACAACTTCCAGCATCCCTCACCATTGGCAATGCTAGCAGGGGTTTCTGAGGAGTGCAGTCCAACCACGTCTGGAAGGCCACATGATTCACACACACACACACACACACACACACACACACCCCGGTGTGAATAATATAGATTAAACCATTTTACATGCATGGTTAGAGTGTTGGACTACAACATTGGAGACCAGGATTCAGATTCCTACTCAAGCATGGAAACCCATTAGATGGCCTTGGGCAGGTCACACTCTCTCAGCCACAAATGAAGACAAAAGCAAACCCTATCTGAACAAATCTTGCCAAGAAAACTCGTGATAGGTTTGCCTTAGGGTCTCCATAAGTCTGAAATGACTTGAAAGCACACTGCAACACCAATTATGAACACTTCTCTACATCGTCAAGTACTTTGCATATAGACCCAGGGCGTACCATGAATGTGGTGCTCACTGTGAATGTAATTTTTTTTATTTGTTTATTTGACTGTTGTTAAACCCGTTATCAAGTATGGGCATTTAATTGACTTTATCTACTGCAGCTAGAACTCCTTAAGCATCATCTTGCATTCAAATACTAATTACATTTCAGGCAACTACCAAATATACCATAACTAACATTTATTGGGCAATGAAATCTTGCAAAGTTAATAATTAGAGATTCATGCAGATAATAAAATCCAAAGCTTCGGAAGGGTGATGGCCAATTTACAGTGTATGTGGCATTTTGAGAAGCTATTCCATGCTAGGCAGAAGCTTACAGCAGTTCCACCGTCTGGGATTTCATAGACTTTTCTCTGGATATTTTCTCCTTCCATATTTTGAAGTATCTGAGGTAAACATGATGGTACTGAGCACTAAGGGCCTTTCTGCACTACACTGTTATAGTGCTGCTATTCCACCGTCAACATCCTGTGGAATTCTGGGATTTGTAGTTCACTAAGGCCCAAGAGCTCCCTGGCTGAGAATTCTAAATGCCACTCCCTAAACTGCAAACCCCAGGATTCCATAGGAGGTTGAAAGTGGAATAATAGCACTATAACAGTGTAGGGCAGAAAGGCTCTAAGTTCAAGTAGCGGTTGGTAATCAGTCTTTTCCAGGTTGTACTCCCAATTTTTAAAAAGTTATCTAAGGGACAACCCTTATCCCCAGAACAGGTTCAACATTTTAAATATCACCTGTAAGGTTCAGACTAAAACCTAGAGTAGATTCACCATCCCATTGACATTGCAGGCACCACTGGCTGGCATCTTGTGTAGCTCAATAATAGTGTACTAGTTCGGCATGCTGAACCACAAGAAAATTGGCTAGACTCGCTTTAGATTTGGTGCATCCCCTCCCCAGCTATTCTGTGCCTAGCAGAAAGTGGAGGGAGATGAGAGAAGAAAAAATGGAATACAGAAATCTAGGATGGGGGACACGCAGCTGGATAGCAGTACGTGTGAAAGGGATCTAGGAGTCTTAATAGACCACAGGCTGAACATGAGTCAGCAGTGTGATGCGGCAGCCAAGAAAGCCAATGCAATTCTCGGCTGCATCAATAGGAGTATGATGTTTAGATCGAGGGAGGTACTGGTACCGCTCTACTCTGCTTTGGTTAGACCTCATCTTGAATACTGTGTCCAGTTCTGGGCACCCCAATTCAAGAAGGACATGGTCAAGCTGGAGCAGGTCCAGAGGAGGGCAACCAAAATGGTGAGAGGCCTGGAAGACATGCCCTATGAGGATAGACTTAGAGAGCTGGGTATGTTTAGTCTGCAGAAGAGAAGGTTAAGAGGGGACATGATAGCCATGTTTAAATATTTGAAGGGATGCCATGTAGAGGAAGGAGAGGGCTTGTTTTCTGCTGCTCCAGAGACCAGGACAAAGAGCAATGGATTCAAGCTGCAGGAAAGGAGATTCCACCTGAACCTCAGGAAGAACTTCCTGACAGTCAGGGCTGTCCGGCAGTGGAATATGCTGCCTCGGAGTGTGGTGGAGTCTCCTTCCTTGGAGGTTTTTAAGCAGAGGCTGGATGGCCATCTGTCGGGAGTGCTTTGAGGGTGTTCCTGCATGGCAGGGGGTTGGACTGGATAGCCCGTGTGGTCTCTTCCAGCTCTACATTTCTATGATTCTATAAGCATCTGGCTATGTCCCCATAGTTAGACACAAAATGATTGCACCCTCTGCTGAATTCTGCTGGGTTTTCCTAAAGATCTCAGTGGATGAGGTAGTCGTTTCACATATGGCTACTGGGGCATAGCCAGACACTTCTCCTGTCTGCCAAACCCCACCACCACCACCATGTATAGAATGGCTGGTGGGGGGGTGCAGCAACTCTACAGTTAAGTCAAGGGGACTTTGGCCGATGCAGACTGAGAAAGGGAATACCAACCTCTGCATCAACCACCAAGCCTAAGGTTGTGGCACAGCTACAAATGCCATTAACAGGATGCCAGCCACTGAGTGTTAAGTTCATCAGAAAATAATGTGGAAAGAAGGAATACAAGCATCTCTGTGTCAAAATTTCCTGCAGATCAAGCAATACTGGATTTGACACAAAATTGTTATGAGTCACCACTGCTGTCAATCTTGAAGCACGTTATCCCTCTTCCAACTGTTTTCCAGCTGAACTTAAGCATTCTGCTTAATTAAATTGCCTTCACTTACCTTCAATGACTTCAAGGTATAGACCAGGAGTGGGTTACATGTGGCCCACAGCTCACATAAATCCTGTCCCACCACTTTCTATGGCTGCTGGTGCCACTTCACTGCAGCCATGGCTGAATGTTCTACCATTCCCATACCTTACAAGCCTTTCAGAGATGAAAACTAGGGTACCTATGGCCATGTAACATCAGAGTATGGTTGAGAAAAGCAAAAACAATTAATGAGGAAGAACACACAAGCTAGGAGAGACCAGAGCAGTTTGCTTTCACCTCGGCCTACTGGGAAGGGCAAGGTTCTGCCATATTCTGGTCTGCAGCCAAAATAAATCTATTTGTTCATTCATCATTCCATCTCTTTCTGCCCCCTCCCCATTGGGTTAATTTAGTCCAAAATATTTTTACACTTCAAACTCAGTTTGACGCAGTGGAAGTAAGCTGAGAACAAAGCGAGAAAGGAAAAGGAGGAGAGAGAAACTAGGACATTTTTAAAGTAGTTGAAAAATTGGATTGACAAATCAGGATGGTCCTTGCTAAACTGAGACAAGCAGAGGGTGTGGATTCCACCATTTTTAAAAAAAACAAGATGCATAGGGAGGAAATGCCCTTGTTTGCTTCACTTTAAAACAGAAACATGTGAACTAGATGGGTGTATGGAGCTAAAGGGGGAAGAGTTAGGGCAAAGAATAGCTAGCAACCTTTAAATGCCTATACTTACCAACTGCTGCTTTGCATTGCAGTGACTTCCTGACTGATAGTTTTACTATACCCTCTATATTCCTACTGTATTCCCACATCGTGTAACCTACAGCAATCTCCTCTCTCTCTCTCTCTCTCTCTCTCTCTCTCTCGCCTCCATTAGACCTTGTGTTTGATTATGAACAAGTATTTGTAAGTAGGACAACTGTTAAATGTTTTACAAAGAAGAATAGGCTTATTTCGTTTCTCTGCTAGACCCAGTAGGTGGGTGTATGTAGGGCTGGTTGTTGCTGAGCTTCTGCCTTGCCAATTTGATTTTTCTGCTTGAAAGATCAAGTACTACCTCACAGTTACTCACACCTAGAAAGGTACAAGGATACAACCAGGAAGAATAACAGCAGAATCCAGAGGCCAAGAATTCCAAGAGACAAGTGATCACCAAGAGCACTGCTAGTTGAGGAGATTAAATGAGTGAGAGCAATGACAACTCCCAGGAGATGCTGGGAGATTTACAAGGGGCTGACTCTGGACATCAGGTGCCTGATTACTTACCATTTCCTATTTAACAGATGGAGCTTTTCCTTCTCTTTTGGCAGGACGTCAAAGAATGGGGGTGTCTCTTCAGTGTCTATCAACTCCTGCTGAGCAAAGAGCCTTTCAGTCATCAGCCTCTCAGATTCAAGGAGTGAGCCATCATCTGGAGCCAGAAACTCCTCACAGTCCAACTCCTCTGGCTCAAATCCCTCATATTTTCCAGAGGATGAGACCATTTCCTCAAAGGCCCCTCCCTAAACAGCAAACCCCAGGATTCCACAGGATGTTGAAAGTGGAATAATAGCACTATAACAGTCTAGTTTGGAAATGGCCCCAGACACAGCCTTACCCTTAGACATAGAAGACACAGTGGCAGCTAAACTTGCTTTTTACCACCTGGAGATGTTTCACAAGCTACATTCCTTTCTGCTGAAGAAAGATCTGTCCACAGTTTTGCACCCCTGTAATGTTCCCTATGTGGGGTTTTTGAAAAGTACCCCAATAGAATAGTTGCCAGGCTGTTGCGCTGCAGGAAATACACAACTCACCATCTGAAAGAACCCATGAGTTCCAATTAGCTTTAGCTCCGCATGCAAAGTGCTAATTTTAACAGTAAAGCAAGGAACGTCTGCCTTCTGCTGTACAAAGCTACCTGCAGTGTTAGATCGTCTATGGGCTTGCTTCATCGCCCCTCTCCCCAGGGAGGTTCAGAAAGGGAGGATGCTAGACAAGGTCTTTTCAGTGAGGGCACCAAGGTTCCCCAAATGGCAGACTTGTCTTACTCTTTTTTTTTTTTTAATGTCAGGTGAGTTCTGTTTTATTTCAAAGGACATTTAGGATTCAGTGCATCTCCACTTAAATGTTGGCATTTTAATGTGTTTTATTAGTCACTAGTGTGTATTTTTATGATATCCCTTTTTTTTTTTTTAATTTCCACAAGATGTTTTGTGGGCAGAAAAAAACAGCACAGAGAGATTGTAAGGTTTCTGCTGCAATGAGATCGCACACTTGCAAGATATTAAGACAGAGGTCTGAATGGAAAACATGGTGAATCTGAAAAAATCAAACCCATCCTATCTTCCATTCTTGGTGTGCCAGGCCTTTGCTTGAGTTACCATACTACACTGTTAACATTAACTCCCCACTATATATTGCTGTATAGATAGACAATCGATACAGCGACTGAAATATGGTTTTGTTAAATTGTCTAGGGGGCTGTACACATTTAGCTTTTGCACTATTTTCAGAAAATGAACATCAATATAAAAATAATGAGCATCATAAAATAGAACCCTGGTTCAGGGAGCTGAGCTGGCTTTTACGAAATGGGCAGAGATTTATACAAAGGCACCAGGAAAAAAATCAGGTTAGAATAACAGTTAGCGTCCTTTAAAGGAAGGACATTCAAAGCAGCGATCAAAACTCTTCCCCTCTTTTGTCTCATGGCCAAGGAATGCAAAATGGCTGCCATTTGGCGGCTGTCTTTAATGGATAATGTGTGGCAGCTCTCTGCACATGGTCTGCTGTGCTCATGCTGACTAAATCACCACAAAGGCATTTTCTCTGTGCTGTAAATCTACAGGGAATATTTTGCAACAGAGTAGGTAAAATAAAATAAAATAAAATAAAATAAAATAAAAAACAACCTCCCCACCAAAACATGAGGGATTACAAACCCAAGGAAGCCATGTAAAGTGCTCCCCACTAGTAGTTATTTGCCATGTAGGGGCTCTCAGAGAAGCTTGGGAAAGTGAGTTCTTTGGACTATGTTGCCAATAATCCCTCAGTCAGTGTGGCCACTGGCTTTCTAAGCTGTAACCTTCAGCCTCACAGTGTAGGGCCATTTCCATGCCACACTGTTATACTGCTATCATTCCCCTTTCAACATCCTATGAAATTCTGGAATTTGTGATTTACTGAGGCCAAGGAGCTCTCTGGCTGAGAATTCTAAATGCCCCTCCCTAAACTGCAAACCCCAGGATTCCATAGCATGCTGAAAGCGGAATAATAGCACTATAACAGAGTAAGGCAGAAATGGCCTTGCTGTTGATTCCTCAGTTCCTTCTGCAATATGTATTCATATCCTCCAACTGTCTGGATTTGACAGGGACAGTCCCAGCTAACCATCTTTTCTTCCACTTTTTCAGCTGCTCTTACAGTGTCCCATTTCTCTCTCCTCCTCCCGTTTTCATCCTTCATCCTCGACTTACTTCAGTTGCTGCAGACTGAGACCATTTCCGCACTAGACTGTTATAGCGCTATTATTCCACTTTCAACATCCTATGGAATCCTGGGGTTTGCAGTTTAGAGAGGAGCCGGCCGGCTTCAGGTTCCTCCTTCCTTCCACAGTGCTGCAGCTACTATGCTGGTGTCATGGTTGGCTGCTACCCTATAGCACCCCAAAAAGTGAGTTGCAGCAACCAATGGGTGATGATGAATTGCCACCGTCTTCTCCAGATTCAGTGTGGAAGCAGGGGGAAGGAGGTGGAGACTTAACATACATGTAAGTGAGGAGGACACTGTGGAGAAAACCCCAATGTAAGTCAGTCCAGTTACTTTCACCAATTTATTAAATTCAGTCCAGCTGTTTGGAATTTCTGATGGAACATTGTTCCTTGTTCTTGTTGCATGACTTCAACTGATGGTGATCTAAAGGCAAGCCAATCACAGGCTTTTCTTGGCACGATTTCTTCAAAGGGGGTTTGCCTTTGCCTTCTTCTGAGGCTGACATGCCCAAGGACACCCAGAGAGTTTCCATGGCCAAATGGGGATATGGACCCTGGTCTCCAGAACTGTAGTCCAATGTTCAAACTGCTACACTGTGTTGACTCTCAGAGAACATTATTCCTCCAGAGCATTATTATTTTTATAGTTTGGAAAAGTTACGTTTTTGAACTAAGGATGCCCAAATGTCCCAATGAGCATGGCAAAACTGCCTGGGGATTCTGGAAGTTTTATTCAAAAAAGTAACTTCTCCAAGCTCTTCATTTCTCACTCCTAGGGACTGGGTCTCAAATGGGCAATCGAGGGTAGCACGGAGGAATGGCAGTCTGGGGCACTACACACTACAATTGGCTGGGGCTGAAACTAGGGTTTTTATACCCTACTAGATAGGGTATACTAGTTGCCCAGAATTTTATTTTCTCATAGATAATAGTTGTTAGAAACACCTTAGGAATTACCATACCTTACCTTAGGAATTAGATGCTATTGAAATACACAGATTTGAGATTCTGTGTCTCTAATTCCCCAAACTGTCTTATCCAGTATTATAACTTTTCCCCATATTCCCCAATCCAATCTATATTCAGAGTTGTTAACATACAGAGGTTCAGTTTCTAAGGGAATACACTGCCCTCCTCCTTGCTGCTAGGCCTCATCTCCATGGCAACCGGCCAGGACCAAGAGCTCTCTGGCCCCTCTCTAAACTGCAAATCCCAGGATTCCATAGAATCTTCTTAGGTAGCCAATCATATGAAGTCTTCTCTGCCTGACACAGACAAACAGATAAACTTTGACTTTTATGTATTAGACTTTACACCCTCAAGGTGTGTGTTGACAAAGCCATAATGGCTTTCCCACGGGACTGACAAAGGGTTCTGGAATGGGCTGATTGCTTTAACTCCAGAGTGACAAAACATTGATGGGACTCATTACGATCTCTTAATGTTTAATCAGGTAGGGTGTAGAGGAAAGATCTCTGTAGGGTAAGATTGAGAGATGGTCTCTGATTGCTTTATCTGGCCAGTTCATCTTTCATTGTGTTTGAAAATGCAAAGAGCCTGAAGCGATGAAGGGATTAGCTCAAATCCATCAGTGTTGGGGTTTTCCACATAATCCTGTCTGGACGTTTCCACCATCATGACACCAAACACATCTATGTTTAACATGATCCTGATCATGTTCTCCATTCATTAATAAGTCCAGCTTATGAACATCACAGAGGTGGTAGGATATAGTAACGGGGTGGTAGGGTATGGTAACAAAGCTTCCTGCAAGTATGGACAACAGCTAGGCTGGCTGGGAGTTCTGGAATCATAGCCCCCAAAAGTAACTTTTTCAAGCTGTGCATGCTAATTAGGCCCTTTAAAGCAAATCAGAAACATTTGCCATGAAAAGGGTTCACGGAGTTGGAAAACACACACTCCTAAGCAAGCAGCAGAATTTTTTTTTAAATGTTAGTTTAATGAATACTTTTTTTTTGAATATTTTTTATTAACATTTCAACAAAATAAAAAATGTATATTAAATAAAGTACAATTATGTAATCAATTGTGGCAAGCAGCAGAATTTTAAAAAAGATAAAGCTTTATTTACAGGTACTGCAACACCAGCCTATTCTGCTTACCCCGAGGAAAGTCCTTTCATCTCTTCTACATTCTGTCCGTGGCTGGATTATGTCATCTCAAATCCAGTCACCTCATGTCATGTCACTCGCTGAACAGACCCGAGCAGCCGAGCAGCCAGCTGCTTGAGGTAATGAGATGTGTTGGACGTTTCACTCCCTGCCCCAAAAGTAGCTCAACCCAGGTGCCAGATGCCCCCTGGGCACTGTATTATTTACAGCCCTCACACAAAAGCTGACCCTGCCTTCCAACCCTGAATAAACTTTACAGCAGAAACATAAGCACAAATTTGCCCCAAAGCCCTTCTGCGCTCATCCCTACAGCTCGGCTATTGTGTGTGCGTACCTGTGAGTGTGTGCCTTCAAGTTGCCTGTTTACTTATGGTAACTCCATGAATTTCAGAGGATTTTCTTAGGCAAGAGTTGTTTTGCCAGTTCCTTCCTCTGAAATATAGCCTACAGCACCTGGCATTCATTGGCAAAGGCTGGTAAAAATAAACAGGGTTTTCTTTCACCCAGGTTCCTGACTGAAGTCTCTTCCACACCACATACTTAGAGAACTTTGATACCACTTTAACTGCCATGGCTTCATCCCATGAAATCCTGCCATATATATTTTCATGAGGCATTTAGAATTCTCTGCCACGGAACTCTAGTGCTTCACCAAACTCATACCCTTCAACTGACCCAATTTGGCAGGGACAGTCCCAGTTAATTCTCTGTCATTCCATTTTTTTTCAGCTGCTGTTAAAATACCCCCGTTTCTCTTTCCTTCTTCCCCTTCCCCCTCTCCCCAATTTGTCCTCAGTTTAATTCCATTGCCACAAACTGAGTTCAAAGCGTAAAAGCAGTTTGCATTCAACTAACTTGGAGGAGAGAAAGGGAGGATCTTGCCCTTCCCAGTAGGCTCAGGCAAAAGCAAACTGCTGTAGCCTCTCCAAGCTTCCTCATTAATAACTTTTGCCATCTTAAATACACTCTGAGGTTGCTTGGCTGCATGTGTCCTGGGTTCATTTTTTCAATGGAATGTTGGAGAGTATGCAAACTACAAATCCCATGATTATATAGGATACAGCCTTGCCATCAATGTAGTGTCAAAATGCTGTAATTGGGTTGTGTGAAAGAGACCTGAACAAAACATTGCTGAAATGAGGAAGATGGTAGAAACACAAGAGAAGGCCTAATGGCAACCTTAGAAGGGTCCACGGGTAAAGCCAGCTGTTTCATAGGACAGAATGAGGTGACCACCTCACGTAGCAGGTGCTGGGAGGCAGCAGCAGCAGCTTCTTGGTTGTTTCTCTTGAACTATTCAAATATTTCCCTCTACTGGAAGACAGAGTTGTGTATGCCACCCAAACTTGCCCTCAAACTAGCCTGATGCCTCAGATGTTGGTTGCATCAATAGGAATATGGTGTCTAGATCAAGGGAAGTAATGGTACCACTCTATTCGGCTTTGGTTAGACCTTGTCCGGAATACTGTGTCCAGTTCTGGGCACCTCATTTCAAGAAGGATATTGACAAGCCGGAATGTGTCCAGAGGAGAGTGACCAAAATGGTGAAAGGTCTGGGAACCATGTCCTATGAGGAGTGGCTTAGGGAGCTAGATATGTTTAGTCTGCAGAAGAGAAGGTTAAGAGGGGACATGATAGCCAGTGTTTAAATATTTGAAGGAATGTCATGTCGAGAAGGGAGTGGGCTTGTTTTCTGCTGCTCCAGAGACTAGGACAAGGAGCAATGGATTCAAGCTGCAGGAAAAGAGCTTCCACCTAAACCTCAGGAAGAACTTCCTGATAGTCAGAGCTGTTTGGCAGTGGAATATGCTGCCTCGGAGTGTGGTGGAGTCTCCTTCTTTGGACGTTTTTAAGCAGAGGCTGGATGGTCATCTGTTGGGAGTGCTCTGATGTGGGTTCCTGCCTGGCAGGGGGTTGGACTGGATGGCCTCTGTGGTCTCTTCCAACTCTATGATTCTATGTGGTGGAGAAGAGCACTACCCTATCTGGCATCTCATTGCCAAATAACCCACAGCCAAAGTTAAAGCAAGATTCAGCGAACAATCCAGTTAGCTTCTTTAGCTGAATTACTCTCTGGGCACCATCTTGTCTTCCACCCCAGGCAGCAAACCATCTTGAGTCAGTCCTATAAGTGGGTCATGTCAAGCCATGCTCAGGATCATTTTGTTTGTTCTGAGCATTACTTGTTCACATGGATCACATTTTGTGAGGATAAACTAATTGGACAAAGATGATGTACATCAGAATGGAGATGATTAAGGCAGAAAGAAGATGAGTTGAGTGTAATCATTTGAAAGGGTATTTAAAATTTGCCTTCAGTAGTCAAAAGAAAGGATTATCTAATCTGCTTGACCTTCGGAACTGCCACGTTCAGCAATAATAAATAGCTCTGTGACTTAGATCAGATAGGATTGTTCTTTGTCTAGAACCACATTATTCTTTTCTCTTGTTCCCCAGTACAAAAGGTGAGGAAGGGACACCAGAAATGAGAGTTCTTTCTTCTTTAGGAGAAAATACCTAGCTAAGATTATAAGCCAGTGTCAGGCTCCATATAATATTAACAGAGACTCTAACAGATAAATGGAGTTCCATTTGGCAGTTGGCAAAGAGTTACGGAGTGTGGGATTCACTTCAAAATTTGACCAGTCCCTGATCATATATTCTGCAAGGGAATGCGTCGAAAATGTGGTATAGCAGGTACCTCCTGCCTGTGAGAATTGCCAAAATGTTTAAAAATGCAAGGAACAGATGTTGGAAGTGTGACAGAGAGACCAGTGCTTTCTTCCACCAGTGGTGGGGATGCCAGAAGGTTAAAAAATTTTGGAGGAGGATATGTTCCAAAATGCAAAAAATACTGCATGTTAAAATGTGGAATTTATGTTTTCTTTGTCTATGTGAAATTTATAGTTTTCTTTGTACAATATGACTTTTTTTTTCCTTGCTTGTTTAATAGAAATAATTTTAAGAAATTGACCGGTCTCTGTACAGCCCAGTTCATTTCTGCTTGATACCCATAGATGAAAATAATAACAGAGGAACATCTTGTAAAGGGATATGTTGGGTGAGGGAAGCTATCTAATGTGTGTCTGTGTGTGTGTCTTCAAGTCCCCTGCCAACTTACAGCAACCACATCTTCATAGGGTTTTTTGAGGCAAGGAATACTCAGAGGTGGTTTTCCCAGTTCCTCCCTCTGAAATATAACCTACAGCATCTGGTATTCATTGGTGGTCTCCTATCCACGTACTAAACAGGGCTGACCCGGCTAATTTTCCAAGATCAGACAGGATCTGTTTCGGATATTTAGGCCTCTCTACCTCATGTAGGGGTAGGAAATTGTGGTAGGTCTGGGGGCCAATTTCCCAATCTCAGGTCTCTCCGAGGGCTATCTGGGCTGTCAAGAAAGAAAACAGAATGAATTCAGATGTGGCCAGAAGTCCATTTCCGGTTCTGAAAAATGGGGTGGTTTTTGTTTGTCAGCTCAGACTTACAGCAATCGTTTTGTAGGGTTTCCTTGGCAAGATTTGTTCAGAAAGGTTTGGCATTGTTTTCCACTAAGGCTGAAGGAAGGGGACCCCAACTGGGTTTCCCACAGGACGGGTGATGAGTGGGGCCTCAGACACTGGTCTCCCAGAATCCTAGGCCATTTCTGTACTAGACTGTTATAGTGCTATTATTCCACTTTCAACATCCTATGGAATCCTGGGGTTTGCAGTTTAGGGAGGGGCCTCAAAGGCTCCTCCCTAAACTGCAAACCCCAGGACTCCATAGGATGTTGAAAGTGGAATAATAGCACTACAACAGTCTAGGGCAGAAAATGGCCCTAGTCCAACACTCAAAACACTACAGCACAGTGGCTGTTCAGGATTTTTTTATGTGTTGTGTGCCTTCGATCATTTTTGACTTATGGGAACCCTAAGGCAAACTTATCACAGGACTTTCTTGCCAAGATTCATTCAGAAGGGTTTGCCTTTCCTTCCTCTAAGGCTGAGAGAGTATCACTTGCCCAAGGTCATCCAATGGGTTTCTTTGGCCAAGCAGGGATTTGAACCCTGATCTGGTGCAGTGGTTTGAGCATTGGACTACAACCTTGGAGACTAGGGTTTGATTTCCCACTCACCCATGTAAACTCACTGGCTGACCTTGGGCATATCACACACTCTCAGCCCCCAGAGAACTCTATGATAGGTTCTCCTTCGGGTCACCATAAGTCAGAAATGACTTGAAGGCACACAACAACTCCCAGGAATGCTAGCCCAACTCACAAACCACTACATCACACTGGCTCTTCAGAAGTCATACAGCCAGTGATGTATTTAAGTCTCTGACTCCAAGTGACAAGTCTAAAGTCCCTGGAGATACTTTCAAGTCAAGTCTCAAGTAAGCCTCAAGTCAAGTCTCAAGACTGGGAGCTTTACACCCCAACCTATATTCCAGAATTTCTGGACAGAGTTGAATAGAGTCAGTTTTAACAATTTAAGCAGAGTTGGCCCTCCACATTTGCGATTTTGCCATCTGCAGCTTCGGAAGTGAGGAATAGGATCCTTCTTACTTCCCATTTCCAAACCTGGAGGTTTTCAGAAGTGGGGAATAGCACTCTTCTTTTTCACTGTTACTTGAAGCTTCAAAAGCTTTAGAAGTAAGGACTCTTCCTCCTCAAGCCTGTTGCATTTACTGTTCCCCTCTGAGAAATGCACCCTACACTATGGGAGTGAATCTTGTCTTCTGCTCTTAGGAAAAGTTGTAGAAGGCTCCTCGAATATGCAGCAGAGACAAGCTGTCCGAACCTGCTGCCTAATCTGTTTGCTGTTCCCCTTTGAGAAATGCACCCACACTTTGGGCTTGACACAGGACTGTCATGCGACCAGTAGACAAAAAGAGATGGAAGCATTGTTCAAAGTCATAAGGTTTCTAGATGAATGTGTTACGTTACTGAACCAAGGGCAGCAAGTTAATCACTAAAAATATACAAGTCTCAAGTTGAGTCAGCTCAGTGCATCATTTATTGCCACTGAAGTGACTTAAATCTGACTTGAGGCCGAGTCAGTTGACTTGAGCCTACATCATTACATACCACCTATTTAAAAGGCAAAATGTATCCCATCTTTTAGCCAACAAAGGGGTGGTCTAGAGAAGCTAGAGGAGTCAGGGATTTCAAAAATAGCCTAAGGGGGTTGTGCAACCCCAGAGCCACAATTTACACATACAAGATCTAATGCCACTGGTCCCAGGTGTCCTAGTGTGCAGTGTGGCATTACGATGGCATGGAGAACCTGTGATCTTCTCAATGATAAACTACAGCTCCTATTATTCTTGACTGTAGACGAACATGGACATTGGAGTCTAATGTCAGCTAGAGGACCACAAGGCCCCCACCCTGCGCTAACACGTTTAACAATGACCCACTGGTTGAGGCAAATGTAGGATAGCTTGTCTATTCCATTACTGCAGCCTTGTCCTAGACTGACAGAGTGAGCTGACATTTCCCACTAGAAATTAGAGCAACCAGCTTTTCCTCTTTGGTGAAAGTGTTAATTGTAGCCCCAAGTCGAGAACCATCTTTATTTGATAATTATTGTGGTTGGAATTTGTGGCTGATCTGCTGTTGAATAAACCTGGTGTGTCTCTTTCTTCCTTTCGTGGTCTGATTTCTGCTCCTGATTACAAGGTCTGTAAAACCTTCAAGGTGGTGCATTTTTAACACCTACACTGCTGTCCCCAAGTTGCACAGTGGAGGGTTGAAAGATGAATGTTTTAGAGAAGAGTTTTGCTGGTGGCTTGGCTTGCTTCCCTGAGTCATTTAGCTAGAGGACTAGGATACTCTGTCTACAGAGACAGAGATACTCTATGATGCTGGCAGAGCATAAAGATCTACCAGTTGATTTACATGGAGATTAGAAAAGAGATGGCCGCCAGCTACTTGATAGTCAGAGGGAGACTTTTCAGTACACCCTGGCGGACAATCAGTGGTTGTTTGGACCAAGAGGCAGAGTTGTATGTACCTGTTACCAGGCAGTCATTGAATAGCGTGGGGGGGGGATTGCACAAGGAGGTGCTGAATATGTCCCTGGGTATTGTCAGAAAATACAGTTGTGCTAGCATAATATCCAGTTACACATGTGTAAGTCACCAAGAAGAGTCCAGCCAGAGTCTGCCTCTTCAGATCCTCACTCATCAAAGGGGCATCGTCCTGGGCTTGGCAGCCCACCAAGACTCCTGAGCTGCCTAATTGGCTAGATAACAGCAGTTCCACAAAACAGCCTTGGACCTGAAGTAAACTCTCAGTAAAACACAACAACAGTCCAGAAAGGGAATAGTCCAAAAACCAAACCGATAATCCAGTGAAATGTCAAGGTCCAAGGTTCAAAGCACACAGGTAGAGAAAACAAGAGTCACCATGTCACCACCAATAGTGTCAGTAGGTTCCAG
Source organism: Cyclura pinguis (assembly GCA_030412105.1). Taxonomy (NCBI): domain Eukaryota; kingdom Metazoa; phylum Chordata; class Lepidosauria; order Squamata; family Iguanidae; genus Cyclura; species Cyclura pinguis. The sequence continues at coordinate 130,103,456 of CM059604.1, read as the reverse complement.
CAACCTTCTGTTTTGAGGCCTCTGATTATACAGCCTTAGCCTACTGGCCAGCTGTGTCCTAATTACCAAGCCCTTTCCTTATAAGCACTGCCAGAGGCCCAGGCTATCCCCTTACCCCCTGCAGTGGGTACTGCCTTTTCATGTTTCTGGGGTGTGGCTGCTGGGAAGGGACCTGTCTGGGTCCTGGGAGTCTGGGCCCCAGGGCAAGGGCATGACAGCCATGCAGATAACGTCTTGCACAACCTTCCCTCAAAATGCAGAAGTTGGAATAATCACTCCTTTATAGAGCTTTCCCCTATACTTCAATGCAAATTTTATGTTTTATTTGATTTGAATTCTTATGGTCCTTCCAACTATGGAGGAGATCTGTTCATGGAAGGTGCCTCCACCTGATTTTCACTGCCCTTCCCCTCTCTGTTGTGATGCACCACAGCTTACCTCCTTCAGCAGGGTTTCCCACTCGTGTAACATTTTCCTGACTAGTGGAGCTGCCAGCGGGAGGAAGGAGGTGGGGAAGTCTGCCTCCGCCAGCCCAGCTGCCTGGACATAAAGCTGGCTCCAGTCCTCTGGACTGTGTTTTTGATAGCTCAGAGTCTCCCCAACCCCCAAAAGCTCTCTGTGTATGCATCTTCTAAATATAGCTTACACTTCATTTGCCACAGAACGAAGCCCATCATTTAACACAGAGTCTAAGCTTTCTCAGAAGTTCCCTTCAGGTTAGCATGAATGCGCTCCGCTCCCTATCGATCATTTGTCAAATATCATACACCCAACTCTGAAGCCGATTAAAAAGCATTTCCTCAAAAAGTCAATATTTATTCATTAACAACCTTTTAGTGAGTTAATTGAAAGTGACAGGTTGCATTTTTGACTTAACGGATTGATGTATTTCCCTCTTCCCCCTGCCCCAAAGTAGTTTCTAATTTACAGTAAAGATAATGAGACATAAAAGTTAATTCTGCAAATTAGAAGGCACAGGGCTAAGCCTTCTAACGTCCACACTAGCAGATGATGTCTATGCAAAGCGTTGCTTTAGATGGAGAACCGTGTGATAGTGCATTGTTTTTCCTAGTTTCTAATTACAAAGCCAAAGATGTGTTGTATCTTAGAGTAGATGACAGAAAATTTTACTGGAGGGCTCATTAAAACTGAGCCACATAGTCTCCTCTATCAGTTCTCCCACACTTTGGGTGATTTCTCCCCCGAAACCTTTTCATTGTATAAGCGTTCGTCTCTCATTTCTGTGGGTGTTGCTGTTTCAGCATCATTCCACAGCTCCTAGTTTTTGGATGTCTTTTGTTCCTGGAGAAGGGAGCTTCCTGGCCAATCAGAGATCACACAGGGAATGGGATGACATCATCACAGCACTATGTAGCCAATCAGATTTGGTGGTAGGATAATATCCCTGAGGGCAAGTAAGGGAAAGTAAATACATAAGTAAGTGAATAATTTTACAAGGAACTCTGGAAAATGGCCAGAAAGGAAACACAATTTGGAACACTTCCCAAAATGCTCAGGAAAAGCCGTGAATTGTACTCCTGTCTCTTTCTCCCTTTCTAGCATTTCTTCTCTTTCTCCCGCCCTGCTGATAACAGCATCTATCTGCTACACTCAGCACTGTTATGTGTTTCATTGCAAGCATCAGTGTTCCACTGTTACAAAATCATCTTAGCCTTTAAAGAGATGAAGATGTGAAGATAGACTCGAACGTACATAAGGCATCAGAGCCTGGTGATACTTGGATCCTGAGGGTGTGAGCTGAGCAGGGTTTTTTAAAGCACACCAAGTTTCAGCCAAGTTGTTTTGGCTCCTACTGTGGAAACTCCAGATGGCATCAGCCCACCTCTCCTGGTGGATTAGAATCTTAAATTAAGGCACTGGCAATTCACCATCTTCTAATGGCACCCAGAATATGCCACATGAAGAATCTACTTCCCTTTCTCTAACTATGAAGACAGGCTTGGATTTCAGTGTTCTGTATGGTATGTTGAGCCAGTGTGGTGTAGTAGTTAGGCTGTTGGACCAGGACTCCAGAGACCAGGGTTCAAATCCCCACTTGGCCATGCAAACGCACAGGGTGACTTTGGGGGAGTCACACGCTCTCAGCATCAGAGGAAGGCAATGGCAAGCCCCCTCTGGACAAATCTTGCCAAGAAAACTCTATGATAGGTTTGACTTGTTATTGTGTGCCTTCATGTCATTTCCGACTTATGGCACCCTAAGGCAAACCTGTCACAGGATTTTCTGCGACTGAGTACGTGTGATGCACCCAAGGTGTCATGCCCTGCTGTCAAAACATGGGCTCTGACTCACAGTCTAAAACAGGGGCATCCCAGAATCTGAAACAGGGGGCATGCCAGGACCTGCTGTACAGGAAGAGGTTACAGTGCCACAAACAGAACAGGAGGTGGTACCAGCTCCAGTAGAGAGCCTTGCCTCTTCAGACACAGAAGAGCACTTACCTGTACCCACCTTTGCAGAGTGCAGACAGCAAACAGAAAGCTGGCGTCACTCTCTCAGAATTTATAACTGGCAAAAATTACTCAAGCCACAGCCGCACTAGGCTTCAAACCTATATAGCTGCCGCCCTTCCCCTCCAGGGGTTGTCAGAGCTTACCTGACCTTCTACCCTGCTGGATACCTTCTTGAGCTCTGGAATACTCTGACCAACCTTGGACTCTCTCTCTCTCTCACCTTGGAGCTCTGTTGAACTTTATTTATGACCCTGTGCTTACTGCCTGGAAGTAAGTAACATGCTGGGACCTATTTAGTTTGTTTTGTTTGTTATATCAGCTGTGCTGCCGGGACTGACATAGGACACAAGGTGACCTAATGGGCTCCACGGCTGAGTGAGGAATCAAACCCTGGTCTCCAGGGTTGTAGTCTACTATACCACACTGGCTTTCAGGTTTGCCTTGTGGTTGTTGTGAACCGGAAATGACTTGCAGGCACGCAACAACAACAGATAGTATTTTGCTTGCCCCCATATCTAGCAGAAGAATAAATGACGCAGAGTGAGTATTTATAAGCAAATAGAAGCCTGTAAAACTGCAGTAGCTTAAGCCAAACAGTTGGTCCATTTGGCTTCATACTACCTGTTCAATCTGGCAGAAGTTCTTCAAGGTCTCCAGGCAGAGGCTTTCTGCAACTGTGCTGTTTTTTGCTGGAAATGCCAGAAAGTGAACATGGGACATTTTGCAAGCAAATCATGCCCTTTGTGGCATGTAGCAATGGTCCATTCCAACAGAGACTTAAGCTTACTTTTCAATTAGCTGTAATTCTCTTCCTTCCACTAAACCATTCCTTCTCCCTCCATTCCAAATTCTGCAAAACAACAATAAGAAACCAAATGCTGGATTTTTTTTCAGCACAGCGTGCAAACCAAGCAGATATATGCAAAACATGGACATCGGTATATGTCTTGTTGATTGACATCACATAGCCAGAGCCCAGAAATGGAGTTTCCACCATGCAGAATTGTTTTGGCCACAGATTTATGAATAACCTTGGCTACAGCTCTGCAAGAGCCTGCCCCCAAGCTGTTATTGTTTAAAATATCTTGCCTTGTACCTTTCCAGATTATAAAACAGCAATAATTCACTCACTGTGGCAGGCCAGGAGAGTGGAATGGGGTTGTTGTGCCCAGCAGCCTGTAGCACCTCTTCCAAGCATCATTTTGCATAATCGCAGTTCAAGCCCCAGCCAGAAATGGCTTTCTTTTTAACACTCTAGTTACATTTCCTGCCACGTGAGACCATTTGCATCAAGATAAATAGAAGTCCATTGCAGCAACTCTTTTCATGCAACATGCTTTTCCAGAAACAAATGGGATTGTCAGCAAAAGAGAGGAATAACTATTTTAATAGAAAATTTTATGATGACTCCAATGTGGAATGCACAGTTCTATCAGTGCTGAGCCAACACACCCTACCTGCAGTCTCTCAATGCTGACTGTTCTTTACAGCCTGCATTGACCCCATAATGGGAGATGGGGTCAATGCTCCTCACCCCAAAGCTAGGCTAGGGGACTTGTCTTGGAGAGGGGGGCAAAATTCATGAAGAGCTGCCTTCTTGTCTCTGACAGCCTTGCTACCTGTGCTTGTTAAATGATATTTATTACTTCTCAAAACAAACCATGCAGCATGCAACATGGCTTAGAGCAGAGATGGGCAACTGCAAGCAGTTGGAGACTGACAGTAGTAAGTTGTAGGGCAACACAAATCCCACTGCATCCTGCCATTCCTGTTTTTCAAAACATTTTATAATATTTCCTACACAAATTGTCCTCTATGCACTCTAGGCAGTTGGGAAGGGAGAGAGATTTGGGGAAGAGAAAGGTTTTTCCCAATAAAATGGAAACGTTGCATCCTGTCAACCAGTGTTTTCAAATAGTTCTACAGGGACCATGGATGGGACACAGAAGTCCTCTAAGTGGGACAGAAGTGTTTCAGTCATAGCAATAAAAATTGTTCCCATTACTATGGCTGCATTTCTTATTTATATGCTTAGTGTTTAATTGTAGCAGTAAGAAATGTTTTGTGGCTCCTTTGTCACTGAGATTGTCAGATTAAACTGCCAAGCTGTTTAAGCTGGGTTTTACAGAAGCAATCAAAGGTGCTGAACCTATTTTGGAGCTAGGGTTCAGTACCTTGGATAGCTCCAGACTTGAACAAGGAAATTATAAAGGAAGACCAGAAAGAGAAAATGTGAAATTGAATTATATTCACAAATTCCAATCCATTAGCAGAGGTAGGAACAAAAGCAATGGCTTCATAGCACATGACATGTATTAGCACAAAACTCCTCACTACTGCACATATAACAAAAGGAATCTTCTCAGTGAGAGTTTTGAACCCTGGGAAACTGACTTTCGGTTTATTGCTTTCACACATCAATACCAACTGACCACTGCAAAGATCTGACAAACCCATATCACCTTGCCCAGCGCTTTGACAATTTCAGGCAAGGGGAATGATTTGCATCCTTCTGGATCCTTTCTCTTGCACTCTCACAACTGTACAAATATGCTTTATACATGAAGCGTTAATATCACTTGGTATTGCATGTGAAGAGGTGGGTTTATATCCATGTAAGCTCATGGTAAAATAAAAATGAATTAGTCTTAAAAATGCTGCTACATTTTTTTTTCTTTCACCCCTTCCCTTCCACCTTTTTATGCTCGAGACAAAAGTTAGAGTGAATTCACTACTCCACTGACCCGGAAGCTACAAACTGCCTGATAGTAGTAATTCAGTAGTTGCTAGTTTGTACCTTTTCCTAAGAGTTTAGGCTCTCTTGCATTCATGCTATTTTCTTTTTTTTAGGTTTATGACACATCCCTATTCTTCCTACATCCATTAATCACAGATAATTCAAGTTCATTTGTCCTCCATGTTGTTGGCTGTAGTTCTCTCTCTCTCTCTCTCTCTCTCCTCCCATATTTGAAGAGTACATGTTACAGAGCCTCTTGTCATGAAACCTTTAGGATTTATAGGAAAACTGACTTCATAAGTAAACCTGCTTTTACCAAAGATGACTAAGGCTGCTTATTTCTCTGCTGGATCCTGTCGGGTTGGGTATGAACGGGTTGTTGCTTATCTTCTATTTACAGATACTAATAACTCTGCTTATGAGATAAACTGCAATCTTTCACATTTCCCCAAAAACATTTGTCCATGAGAGTATAAGTACAATTTCTTGCTACTAATGGAATTATTATTTTTGTTTGTTTGCATTTATTCTCAATAGTATGGGTGCAGATTTTCATATACTGAAAGCTTATCATAAATGATAAATATGATAACAGAATCCTTATAAATGCTCTTCACACATGTAGTCAGGTTTTGTTTTTTGTCCTGCTGGAAATCAGGCTTTCTGACAAACTGGAACATAAGATACAAAAGGCTGAGAAACAGTGAACTTGAGTGCCTATTTAATGGATCTTCCCCATCTCACTTTCTCTGAAATGAACTAAGAATAGATTACCAGGTTTCCCCAACTATGGGCCAAGTAATCCAATGATAGACAAAAATGATAGACAAAATGATAGACAAAAAGTACAGTCAGCCCTCTATATCCACAGGTTCTGCACCCATAGATTCAGCCAACCATGGCTTGAAAATACTCAGGAAAAAAATTCCAAAAAGCAATCCTTGATTTTGTCACGCTCAGAGCACTACACTGATAGGTAGGCATACTCTGCTAAAAGGACAGAATCTGACCAGACGGGAAATAAAACATTGAGGGGATGAAGACTGGGTGCTACTGGAAAGAAACTACTGTGGCCATACTTTCACCAATTTTTAGGCAAAAAAAAGTGCATCACACAAACACAGCCAGAAAAAGGATGAAAGAAGTACCTAAATTTGCACTAAATTTGCACATATGAATTTACAGATATAGAAGCAAAGATAGAAATAATGACTTTGGATTACAGAACAGACCAATGAAATCAATGGGACTTACATTTTAAAAGATGCTGTTAAATCCCACTGAGTTCTGTGGGTCTGCTCTAAATATGGGTCTACTCTAAGGCCCCCAAAACTCTGTAGAAGAAGAAGAAAAAAAAGAAGCACTGCCAAAAGTAATTGAACAGTGACAGCAAAGTGGGAGCAGGAATATCTAAAAGGCGATGATGATTTTGAGCCACAATGAGGTAGAAGGGAAAGTGGATTTATAAAATAATTATTTTATTTAAAACATTAAAGTGGAAGCGGATTAGAAGTGTTCTCCTACTTAACCCAGCAGTATCTGAGGTAGCAGGACTATAACTAATTACAGAAGGAGTGACAATTAATTACCATGATTTTAACTATATGTAGCTATTTTTTCTGTATTTTAATGAAAAAGATAAATTTTTAAAAAATAAATGATAGCACTCAAGAGCTTGGCCAACCTAGGCCATTTCCACACTAGACTGTTATAGTGCTATTATTCCACTTTCAACATCCTATGGAATCCTGGGATTTGCAGTTTAGGGAGGGGCCTCCCCCTAAACTGCAAATCCCAGGATTCCATAGGATGTTGAAAGTGGAATAATAGCACTATAGCAGTCTAGTGCGGCAATGGCCCGAGAAAGAGGCTTTGGGCTGCACCGCAGTGGTTCCCACTCCTGATTTAAAACTGTGATTTTCACATCTGTCAATCCATACAAGATTAGAAACCTTCAGGTGTCCATAAATCCATAATTTCCCAATATGAGCTTCCTAAAGATCCACTCCAACACTATCAAACCACACCATGCCAAATATTTTCTCTCACTTGCTTCTTACACTCTTCGTTTTCACACCCAAGCTAGCTTCCTTGTAATAAACTCCACCAAAAAAAGTCCACAGGAAAAGAAATGTAGTGTGTGAGAGTCAGACCATGAATATCGAGGTAATACTTGGTGGACTTCATTATATATTGTACATTTCCTGATATCAGTCGTGAAACACAGGGTCCCTGAGTAAATCAAGTATTGGTGTTGCATTTTAGAACAACTTCAGGGGAACGGGTGCTAACAAGTACATAAAGAATTCAGAACTATGTGCTTCACTTCGAAATATATCTAAACTGCCAGAGAGCCAGAGAAGTGGGAATTTTGGCTTATGCTCTTTCTTTCCTTTCTTGGGGTCCATAAAGTTGCTCCTTCAGATTGGCCTCAATGGAATCGGAAAGCCCATTAGTTTGATTGGGAGAGGTAGTTACCTGGTGGCTAGCAGGTGTCACCTAACCTGTGGGTTATCCCCAAATAGTTCACAACTCACCCACACATTTTTCAGGCAGGAGTTCAGGGCTACAGACCCAGTTTCAAGAAGTAGTACTTGCCAAGTGTCCCATCATGGCCACGGCCATGGACTACCTTTTTAGAAGCATTCCCCTGGACTCCCACGAGGGGCCGCCATTGCAATTACCCATACTGCCCCTCAATTATAAGAGTGGTTTGCTGATTATCCTGAGAGGAAGTCCTCTACTACTACCTCTTCTTGCTCCTCCTCCACTCATGTGTCTGATGGGCAGAATTTTGGCAACAGAGGCACTTGCTGAAAAGGGAGGTCATCAACATGGGGAATAGTAAATAATCCACATCCCTTTTAAGCTCAGTCCCATGGTTAAATTGAACAAAGAGGAGAGAGTATTCTATTTGGTTTTATGCTGCAACTTTTTTTTTTACTCTGTTTGGTGGCATGGAATTGCTGGAGGTTTTGGCTTTTGTTTGTTCCACCCCCGATGGATGGATGTTATTATCTACCCCAAAATGGACTGTCTATGGCTGAAAGCTGTGCATTCTCCCGGCACATCCATGTGGCACTGGGGGAGTGGGGAAACGCTGGGCAACTGAATTGAAGGCATCAGGGCACACTTTGAACTCACAGGCCATTTGTTGCTAGTAACAAAATTTGTTGCTAGTTGCCTCCCCTTCCTTTCTTCATCTATGGGACATTCTTTCTGTTTCTACGGAAGATAGCAGATGACCAAATGTGTTTCCTAGCCCCCAAAGGACCTGTGTAATTTGCCCAACAATTCACAAAAGAACTACATCTATTGTATATCTGGGTAATGGCCCAAGAGCACAGCCTAAGCTTCACAGTTCCCCTACAGGGACTGGCAATTGTCTTCAGCCGAACAAGTACTGACAATCTAAGGCAAGGGATGGGGGTGTCAGAGCAGGGGAGTGAGAAATAAAGCAGAAAAGAGCCCTTTTGTAGAGACACAGGGCCACTGTCCATGCTCTGTGGTGGGAGAGGCAGAAGGTCAAGAGCACCAGGTATTGTGGGAAGTGAATACCCAGAGAGTGCAGACATTATGAGAGACAGGCAGGGGGAGATAGCTTTGTACTACAATGTCCAGAATCCTGATGTTTAAATCCAAAAAGGTTTTTCACCCAGGCCCTTTCCACACTCTATCTTGTCCCCTCATGCTCCAGTGGCAATCCTGGCAGCAGCTCTACCAGAAAAGGAGTGCAACAGGAGCGCTCCCCTCCACACAGCTGGTTCCCTGCTGAAGAAAGCGCAATGGACATGCGTCTTCCTTTCGCAGCACAGCCAGGCACTTTCCCAGACTGTGCTAGGGCAAGAAGCACCTCCACTGTGCTTCTGGGGCTTCTGCAGGCCAGGTAAGTATGGGATGGTGGTGCGATCATGGGCCATTGATGGAGAAAACCCATCAATGATTTAATCCACGATCACACTGCCTGGTGATGGAAGAAGGATGGGACTGCAACAATGTCATGCAGAATTGTCATTGTGGTCCCACTCCTCTCCCATCCCCATGCCGGGACAACAGCATCTTGTGGGAAAGGCCCCAGTTTCAGGTATGTACAAAGGTGGATGTATAGGTTGTTGTGGGTTTTCCGGGCTTTGACGCTGTGTTCTATTACTATTTTCTCTGGCCCTTTCCACACAAGGCGAGTGAATCGCTCCATGCCATTAGTTACCGGTTCTTCTTGGCTTGAAGAAACGCGGACTTTCCCATAAGCCCTTCCACAGGGCTCCTCTGTTTGTTCCAGGGCGATGCAGAGCAGTGCGAGGTCTTTAGATCCGCACTGGTGAGGCTTACAAAATGGTGGCTTCTGGTTGTTTGTGGGTCCGGACCAACTGCTGAAGCTGGCCACGCCCACAGCCCACCCTCCGCTGATCACAGGCTCACACTGGTGCAAATCTGCGCATCTGCACAACTGAGCAGGAACGAAATGGCGCGCTTCGGAAAATTGAAAGACCGCTTTTTTCCAGTCTTCACATAGTGCGCTGGAGGACTACTTGGGGGCATTTTGGATCGGACTTAGGTGCAGAACTAAGGTAAATAGTCTGAACCTAGTCCGATCCAAGGTGTGGACAACCTCCGTGACAGGACGCCTTGGCCCATCTTAACTTCCTCGTGCGGAAAGGGCTTCTGTCTCACGTCTATGCCACCAGATCCTCTGAAGATGCCAGCCACAGATGCAGGTGAAATGTCAGGAGAAAATACTAGTAGAACACGGCCTCAGAGCCCAGAAAACCCACAACAACCTATGGGTTCCAGCCATGAAAGCCTTCAACTTTACATACAAAGGTGGATGTGGATGTGTGTGTGTGTGTGTGTGTGTGTAGGGAAATGTCTTATAGAATGTTTAGCCAAAGATGGATGCTCAGTAGAACTTCAAAATCATCCCTTTTAGATCATCCCTTCCACAGGCAGTTGCACTTTTGGGGGGCTTTGCACAACACATGCATTCAATTCATGGTTGCCTGAGCAGAGTTCCACGAGTGTAACCAGTTCACATTAGAAAAGACTTGGTTGGTAAAGTTGAAGGCAGAGGGAAAGGGGGCAGATCGCATTACAAGTGAAGAGACTCAGTCATGAAAGCCACAGTCCTGAGTTTGCAAGGCCTGGGCGGGGCTCTTGATAACAGGGTGTCTTGGGGGTGGGGGGTTCTGTTATTCATAAAGTTGCCATATGTCAAAGCCAACTTGACAGAAACCAGCAACAACATCCAGTTCACATGGGCCATTTCTGCACTACACTGTTATATTGCTCTTATTCCCCTTTCAACATCCTATGGAATCCTGGGGTTTGCAGTTTATGGAGGGGCATTTAGAATTCTCAGTCAGAGAGCTCTTTGGCCTCAGTAAACTACAAACCACAGTATTCCACAGGATGTTGGAAGTGGAATAATAGCACTATAACAGTGTAGTGTGGAAATGGCCATGGTCCTAAATCCTATTGCTAGTCTCAAACAGAGGAGAGAGACATTAAATCAATTGCATTTGCCTGTGTTCACTCAACATCCACCAACTGAGTCAAATGATCTGTTCCATTGGGACTAATCAACCGGATTCCAACCATATAACTGTGCATTCCCCATTGCACGGTGGGGGAAATCATATAGGTATGTTGCGAGATACAACATCAGTTGGACATTGCTGGCATTCCACAGAAGGGTACTGTAAAACAATGGTTGTGTAATTATGTGAGGCTAGATTTACACTAAACAAGCACAGTAAGCCAAAATCTGCCAGCTCTGAGTAGCCCTATTTCTCCAGTGCTTTCCTTCCTTCCAGTCCACTGCATGGCATTTTTCCCTCCTGTCATACACCTTGTTGTTGTTGTGTACCATCAAGTCATTTCTGAATGATGGCAATCCTAAGAAGAACCTATTATGAGGTTTTCTAGGGCTGAGAGTGTGTGATGCACCCAAGATGACCCAATGGCTTTCCATAGCCAAGCAAGGAATTGAATCCTGGTCTCCAGGGTTGTAGTTCAACACTTAAACTGCTATATCATACTGGTTCCATTGCTACCTACAATTCCACCAGCATAGTGCACCCACATAATGCCAGTCACGACATGTAATTCAAGAATGCTGGTACAGAGAGCTGGAGTTTCAAAACAATAGAGAAGTCTTCACTTCCTCTTGCATTTCTCCATCCGAACAGATTTTAGAGTACTTTTCAGGTTAGCCATGTTCACTGGGTATCATAGCACCAAATCAAGATTCACCACACCACCTCACCCTACCTTACCCCTTCCCGAGCTATTTCTTTGCTCTAAATCCTTCTGGTTTTCTAGCATTTCCCATGTACATCTCTCATAGGTTCTTCCCCAGCCTTTGGCCTGCCTGACTCCCTTTCTCCCTCTGCAGATGTCATGTGAATTGTCCTTCTGCAGCGGAAAAGAAAGGATAGCTATAGAACAGTAGCAACACATCAGTCTCAAATTAGCAGCACACACGCAGGCCACTCTGGGTCTCCTTATGCCAATAAATATTAGCTGGAGTGAAGGGGGAGTGCTCTCTAGGCTTCCCTCCCTCTCTCCCACAAGCATAGCTTCTGATTGTTTGCTCTTCCTCAGCAGCCAAGAGGCTCAGTTGTTAATTCTCTCTGACTGAAGACTTTGGAAGAGTAGATGAGCAGAAGGAGGGAAGAAGGGAGAGAGATGAGCCTGTGTGTAGAGGAGGAAGGGGGGCTGAGATGGGGTTAGCTCCCAGCTCCCATTGCAAAACTGTTTACTCTTTACTGATGCCTCTGGCCTGCTGAAGTAACTACTCTTTCACCCCTGCTGAGCCCATCTGCTTTGTCAGCTGGTCTCCCTGCTGCCACAGGCAGGCAGCTGGCCAGCGTATTTTCAGCTACTGCATGTAAACCTGCGGAGAGCCAACACGCTCCATCTATCTATCTGGCTAGCTAGCAAGCTAGCTTTCTGTCTATCTATCCCAAACACACACAGATACATTCATACATGAGTGATTAATGGTAGAGTTGATGGAGAATACAGGCAGAAGGTCAGCCACATCACATCTACCTCATTTATTCTGTTCGTCCGTCCGTCCGTCCGTCCGTCCATCCATCCATCCATCCATCTCTGTCATTTTATTTATGCCCCGCCCCCACAATAAGACTCATTTATTTTAAATGTAACACTTATTTTATTTATATTCCACCTTTCTGCGAAGACAGCTCACAATATAGAGTAAGACATAATGCAGCTAGGAAGAAAAAAATTTATTGTAATAGGAAGTTTTTAAAAAGAAACCATCCTATGAAAAACAGCACAGGAAAGTTTAACACCTTCCATTAAAAGATCTTCTGCCCAAGGCCTTTAAGATTTCCGCACAATGGGGCTGAGCCACTTCGGGGACGGGATGGCAGCGGTCAGCTGGTCATGCTTCCGGACAACATCGTCACCAGCCCGCTGCCATCCCGTCGCCAACAGTCGTGCTCACGCAGTATTGGCAACATGGAAAAAATCCATTTTGCACCTATGATTGTGCAGTGCTCGTGTACTTACTGTAACATGAAAGGGCAGGGAAGCACAATGGTGACGCCTCCTCCCATAGCACAGCCTGGGAAAGTGCCCAGTATGCTGTGGAAGGAAGAAGTGGGGCCACTGCACTCCCTTCTGTAGGAAGCTGGTGAGGTGCAGAGGGGAGCGTTCCTGTCACGCTCCTTTCCCTGCTGGGACTGCTGCAAGATGATGTGCAAGGACATCGTTGTATAGAAATGGCCCTTGTCTAAATAAGAAGGTCCTTGCCTGGTGGTAGAAGGAGAACAGGGGCAGCCTAGCTTCTTGTGGGAGGGAGCAGGCACTGAGAAAGTCCTTGCGTGTGTCCTCACCAGACATGCCTTGTGGAAAGAGACCCAGTTTAACCTGGTGAAATGGCATGTCGGACTTCCATTTCAAATTTAGGGATCCCTTACAGCTGCTTCACACATTTTGGAGACAGGGCCAAAACTCAGATGCAAGAGCAGCTTCTTCTCTTAAGTGTACTTAAAATATTTCAAATTTCCATGTTAGGTGAAATGGGAACTCTCAAATTCAAGTTGTCTTCTCCACCCAACTTTTCCTCCTGACCCTGTTTTGACAAGAGGAACAGGATGGGCAGGAGGTTTGAGATGTGAAGTTCTTCCTAGTATTGAACCATATTTTTGTCAAATCTTCACCCACTCCATGCTACAGATAGCTACACTGGAAAAATCTAGGCACTGCTTTTATTACAGAAATATACCCTTTTTTAAAAAAACGAGATTACTCCAGAATATCCCATCACTGAGAGATTATAATGAAATATATCCTGTGTCAGACAAGTCTGCCTTTGAGCTCTCTGCTCTGTTTGACATTATAATCTGGAGCAAACCCTCAACTGCTGTGAACTGGCATTGTTCTCTTGAAGCTTCTGTAGCTCCCTGTCATTTGAAACCAAGCCAGGCTAAAATCCAAGATTTATTTTTTTACAAGTTACAGGACTTTCAGGCAATAAAGATTTAACAAGGCCTGTATTTACTGACTAGCAAGCAATCTGTTGCTTTGACATTCCACCACACTAGACACTCAAGTAGATTTATTTTACCTGAGCATCTTCTTCTTAAAAAAAAAAGAGGATGGGGGAAGGTTATTGTCCTGTTTCATAAGACAGCAGAAGAAGCAACTCAAATGGATTGGAAAAACGATCATCTCTAGAGCATGGAAACCTGAATTAACTGTATACTCTTTCCTTATGTCCATCCCTTAAAGCATGAGGAATCCTGCAGCAGGCTTGAGTTTAGGGCCCTGCCAAGGAGTTGTGTATAATCCCCAACATAAATTCCTAGTATTATTAACAATTGTCTAGAGACCAAATTCAAGCATCTAAATTCAGCTACTAAATTGTTCTGATTAAAGGATTTGAAGAGCTATAGAACAAGCAGAAACTCAGAGAGTGGAGACTTTTCCGACACAGAAAACATTGATGAAATGAGAAGAGGGGGAGCAGCACCCACTGAATGTTTGCCTGTGCTGCATTTCTAACCTACAGTGGGATAAACCAGTATACAATCCACTGTGAGGTCACTGGAGAACTTAAAGTCAATGCAAACAGCATTGGAAACAAGCTGTCTGTTAGAGAAACTAGTAATTTCCCCGCATTATTCAATGGCAGAGAAAAGAAATAGCTACTGGCTTGGACTGGCTGGAAAAAATGTTTTTGAAGTTTTGTTAAAGCACCGTTCCTGGAGCAATGATTACATGGTTGTAAAGCTCCTCTTTCTCGTCCTCTGAACTGACACAAAAGGCCTTTTTTGTGTCTTTGTTCGTTGAGTCTGAAATATTCCTAGGTGATTGGCATTGAAAGAGGAAGAGATTTGCTGATGACAAACACTTCTTCGGCATCACCCCTGCAGCCACCATTCATTGTCCTCTAAAGAACTCCCTGCTTTGCTCTCAACCACCCTTGTACTTGGCCTGTAAAAGCAAGCTGAATAGCAGAAGTGTTGGTGAGGAAGTGTTCTTCTATTTCTGAAGTTACAATCAGAGTCTCCAGTCAACAGAGAAAAGTAGTAACATTTCCCCCCCCAGAAGTACCACCTCAGGCTGTAAAAAGGGGAGGACCGTGTACAGTATTTGAGTGTTCTCCTTTCTTCCATGGAAAATAAAATTACTAGAAAATAAAATCACTAGAAAATCTAGCCTATCACAAGATATGGAGTAGCCTGGATTTCCGATCAACACGTTGTCGTTTTGTGGGTGTTGTGGAGAGACTTTTCCAGTATGTATCCTACAATCCGAAAAATGGTAAACTCCAGGGAAAGCTGTACCACTTGGTCCTGCTAACCATACAAAAGCGGCCCACAGTTGGGCCACAAAAGAAGAGAACCAGTTGTTGACTTCTGCAAAACAGAGCTGCTCCTGAAATTTTACTTACAATAAGTTGAAGTGATTTATCCCAAACAAAACATTTGAGGAGTCTCAAAGGAAACTTTGTTATCTATTATATATAAATAAAGTCAAAGTTTGTGAGTTTGTGAATTTGTCTGTGTCAGGCAGGTGAAAACCTCATATGATTGGCTGTGTGAGCTGAGAAGACCTCATATGATTGACTGCCTGGGAAGATTCTATGGAATACTGGGGTTGGCAGTTCAGGGAGGGGCCTTCAGAATTCTCAGCCAGAGAGCTCTGAATAGGCTGGTTGCTATGGAGACCAGGCCTAGCAGCAAGACGCCTTATGAACCCAACCTCTGTATGTTAACAACTCTGAATACAGACTGGATTGGGGAATATGGGCAAAAGTCACAGGTACTGGACAACACAATTTGGGGAATTAGAGACAGAGGATCTCAATTCTGTGTATTTCAACTGCATCTAATTCCTAAGGTAAGGTAAGGTCATTCCTAAGGTATTTCTAGTAAGTGTTACCTATGAGAAAATAAAATCCCAGGCAACGCTGGGTAAATACGCTAGTTTAAAATTTAAAATATTCGGGAGTAGTTGTATCAGCAGCAAAATACAACATCCAAAAGCCACAAAACAGTGGTACCTTTATCAGGCCAACTAAAAAATACAAAATACATCATGCAAGCTTTTGAAGCTTTACTAGCTTCTTCATCAGGCAAATGAGGAAAATCAAACAGGAGAAGAAAATTAACCATGTTAGAATCACAAGCCTACATTTGGTTTCAGATGTTGTTTCTGTTGTTATTTATGATAGTCTAGAAAGGTAGCAATATGGGCAAAAGCCACTTCTCTTCTTGGCCATGAAAGGACTGGGGACAAAAGGAGGTAAACAACAGGTAATAAAATTTAAAATCCATTAGCTGCAGCAAAGTAACTTCCATTTATTATTTAAAGTCATTTTAAACCTGTCTTTCTAATTCAGAATCAAACTATTCAAGACACCGAATAGAAACAAACTTAAGAAGTCCAATGAAATTTCTTGGGAGAGGTCAAGTAGCAAATGGGGATTTCCATGCCAATATGACAGTGAATCCTTTCTGGGTTTTAGTCTGAACCTATCTGGAGATATGGTTCAGCACTTTGGATAGCTCCTTTAAAATATGGAATAAAAATCCCAAATGGATTTACTGCCCCACCGACATGGAAGACACCAGCCATACCAGGATAGAATTCACAGGAAAAGGATGTCAAGGGGTGTGACAGTGCATTAAAAGGTTAAGAGGGGACATGATAGCCATATTTAAATATTTGAAGGGATGTCATGTTGAGGAGGGAGCGAGCTTGTTCTCCACTGCTCCAGAGACTAGGACAAGGAGCAATGGATTCAAGCTGCAGGAAAGGAGATTCCACCTGAAGCTCAGGAAGAACTTCCTGACGTCAGAGCTGTCCAGCAGTGGAATATGCTGCCTCAGAGTGTGGTGGAGTCTCCTTCTTTGAAGGTGTTTAAGCAGAGACTGGATGGCCATCTGTTGGGAATGCTTTGATGTGTGTTCCTGCATAGCAAGGGGTCGGACTGGATGGCCCCTGTGGTCTCTTCCAATTCTACAATTCTGTGATTCTATAAAAATGTAAGCTTACTGCTGAAGGACTGGCTACTTAGCTCAGATTCTGAAGACACTACACTTTGTTCCTGGGTTCAGGGATTTGTATCTGTTACCATACCCCTCCTGCAAGATATGTGATTTTCATGACTGGAGAACATGATCAAGGTCATGCTGACTGGATAATGTGTTTCAGGATCAAGCTTACCTGAGATGTGTTCAGGGTCATAAGTCCAGAGAGTATGATGTGGGAAAACCCAATACTAATAGGTTTGTGCTAATCCTTTCACCACTTCAGGTTCTTTGTATTTCCAAATATAATGAAAGACAAATTTGTCATGCCCTGCTTCCAGAGCATGGACTCTGACTCAGAGTCTGAAGCAGAGGGCATGCCAGAGGCTGAAACAGAAGGCATGCCAGGACCTGCTGTACAGAGAGAGGTTACAGTGCCGGAAACAGTACAGGGGATGGTGCCAGCTTCAACAGAGAGTCGTGCCTCTTCAGATACAGAAGAACACTTACCTAGACCCAGCTTTGCACAGCACAGGAAGCAAAGAGATACCCAGCATCGCTGTCTCAGAATTTATAACCAGCAACAATCAATCAAGGCACAGCTACACTAGGCTTTGGGTCTATTTAGCTGGCATCCTTCCCCTCCAGGCGTTGTCAGAGCTTTTCTGACCTGCTACCTTGCTGGATGCCTTGACAAATGCTTGGATTGACCTTGGACACTCTCTTGCCATGAAACCCTGTCGGCCTTTGTTTAGGTTGGACTTTATTTATGTTTATGTTGGACTTTGCTTACTGCCCGGAAGTAAGTAACAAGCTGGGAGATATTCAGTTTGTTTTGTTTGATTTATCAGCTGTGCCAGGACTGAGATAGGATGAATCTGCCCATATTGGTGAGCAATCAGAGACCATTCTTCAACCTTACCCTACAGATATCTTCCCTTGACCTGAATGAACATTAACAGATTGTCATGTAGTGCCCCAGACTGCTGTTCCTCCATGCTACCCTCAGATGCTGTCTGACACTTTCTTCAGAACTAGTAACTGTCACCTTTTCCACCCAATCTCTCTCTATCCAACCTTTCTTGCCTCACTTTCCAATATCCTTGTATGGTTCTTAATAGTGTCTGATTTCTCGTATGTTTGTCAATTCAAATAAAGTACCTTGTTTGACTTTAACTAGAGTCCTATCTACAGTTTAACTAGAGTCCTATCTACAGTTAGCACTGGTATACGTAGGTAAAAAGACCCTGCCATTACCCTCCTCTCACAGGCCTCCTTTGAACTATAATTCCCCCAAATTCCAAAGAGACTCTGGCATTGTGGGTGGACCCCAACGTCCCCATCTTGTATGGCAACAGTGTCCACACCATGATTCTGAGACACGAAACATTCTCAAAAGGAAGACTGTGTTAGCTTGTCCTAGCAAAACAACAAAAGAGCCTAGCAACACTTTTAAGACAAGGCAGATTGTTTAAGCATGAGCATTTGTATGATGCTTTCCTATGGCTCATTATGTACTGCCATGTGTCCACAGACAGTTCCGTGAACCCATATGCAGAATAAACTGCAGCACTCAGAAGGCATAAAGGACTATGAAAAGTTGGTGAATTTAGAACTGAATGGTGGTGACAGGCTGTCATTTTAAAGACAATTGAGAAAAGCTAAAGCCATAGTTGCTTGTGGTACACACATGTCATTCTTTTGTCTCACTGCCACAAGACAGATTTTACAAGTTATTGAAACACAAAGTGAATTTGTAAAATAACATTAGACCAACAGGCTGTATTTCAGAAGAAAGCCATGGCAAAACCACCTTTGAATATTTCTTCCCTAAGGCCCTTTCCTCAGATTACCGTATCCTGGCAGCATCCCATGGGGATCCCGGTAGAGCCTCTCCTGGGAGGGGAACACGACAGGAGCACTCCCCTCTGCACCAGCTGCCTGCGGGAAGGGAGGAGGTGCGATGGACACACCTCTTCCACAGCGCAATACAGCTAGGCACTGTCCCAGGTGGCGCTGGGGCAGGAAGGAAGGCCATCGCACTTCCTGATCCTCCACAGCTCGGGTGAGTGTGGGAGGGTGGCAGGAGGGCTGCGCGATTGCTGGTCATTGACAGGTAAAACCCATCAATGATTTGCGGCACCTGGAGATGTGAGAACAATGGGACACGGACAACATTGTGCATAAGTGTCGTCCAGGTCCTGTCCTTCTCTCATCCCCAATGTGGGACAACGGCATCCTGTGGAAAGGGGCTAAGAAAACCCTATGAAATTCATGGGGGTTGCTCTAAGACAACAGGCAACTTGAAAGCACATACACACCCAAACAATAACCAACCACACAGCCTCTGATAACATAGTAGCTAGAAGCAGAAGGACTAGGAAAACCTATCTGTTTTGGCTCCAACCCGTGGCAAATCAGCACCATGCACTTTTCACTGCATGGAGGATTTACCTTTGGACTGTTGTTGTGTACCTTCAAGCCCTATTGCAACCCTAAGGCGAATGTAGCACAGGATTTTCTGGGGCTGAGAGTGTGTGATGCACCCAAGGTCACCCAGCAGGTTTCCATGGTTGAGCAGGAAACCAAAACCTGGTCTCCAGGGTCACAGTGCAATGCACAAGCCACTATGCCATGTATGTATGTCTGTATGTAAGTCTGTATTCTATTTATATCCCACCTTTGTCCTTATACAGGATCCAAAGCGGTTTTCAACGATTTTTAAAAATTACAGCTTAAAAAAAATTATTCATACAAAAGTTAAACAATTAAATGTCAGTTTAGATTTTAAAAAGCACAAGGTTAAAACAATATGTGATTAAAATATAGGCCATTTCCGCACTAGACTGTTTTAGCGCTTTGATTCCACATTCAACATCCTATGGAATCCTGGGGTTTGCAGTTCCGGGAGGGGCTGGCTGGCCCCTCCCAGGACTGCAAACCCCAGGATTCCATAGGATGTTGAATGTGGAATCAAAGTGCTATAAGGGTCCAGTACGGAAATGGCCATAGTTTTTAAAAAAGATTTAGAGGATTAAAGCAGATTAAAAACACCATTCCATTAAAACTCTTTTTGTCACATAAATTAAAAGCCAAAGGCCTAACGTTAAAGAAATTACTGTGCTGGGTTTATAATAGGAATAAAGAATTCTATGAGATGAAAGCACAACATAACAGAAATTGATTAATTTGAACAGGTAAATTGATTAATTTGAAAATGCCAAAGAATAGGAATCTGGATTAAACGATCAGATGAAGTCTTTTGCGTGTAAGATTTATCGCATGCAAAATTAGCCATAGTTAGCTTTTTATGTTTTATGACATTTGCCTCTATTCTTCCACCACCCCTCTTGTTAAATCTTGCAACACTCACAGCTGGTTAGCAAGCTGGCCTAAAGATTCAAGATTTGTGTTTCTGAAGGCTCCAATGAAAACCGAGAAAGACTGATCCAGGAAAACTGATGAAGAGATGTCATGTTGTTCTGCACTCTGTGTGTGTGTGAGAGAGAGAGAGAGAGATTGTGTGTGTGTGAGAGAGAGAGGGTAATAACCTGAAACTGGTCATAACAACTAAAGGCGTAGCAATGGCATGGAAGAGTTGTGATCTGCATCACTGAAGGGGGAACACACACTGATGGAAACATGGAGTGAGGGAAGGAGAAGAGAAGAGACACAGATAGATAGATAGATAGATAGATAGATAGATAGATAGATAGATGGATGGATGGATGGATGGATGGATGGATGGATGGATGGATGGATGGATGGATGGATGGATGGATATGCTGGAATCCTGTAAGTGCCTTCACCCCAGATTATACCATCATACTTTTAAGACCCAGGAGTTGCTGGACGTTCCCATGTCAGTTGGACAGTGAATCCATTCCAGGTTTTGCCTAGCTCTCACAGAAGTATCCATAGTGCTGAACTTATTTACAATTAAACCTGGAGTGGATTCCCTGACATGGGAGCCACCAGCTGCCACTGCAGCAAGAGGAACCTGTACCTCCTCCAGACTGCCATTGCCATTGGATGTGCAAGGGCATCTGGAAGGATGCAGGTGCCGCTCCTCCCATCCACCCTAGCTACTGATTGGCTATGGGTGTATAGCCAGGAGTCATCCAGTTGCTCTTGCACGCACGAAACTGAAGCAGCCACCAACAGCTCCTGGGCACCCTCTCATGACCAGTCAGTGGCTGGGCTGGAAGAGGAGGAGAGAGCTCCACCAGGAAGCCCTTGTCTGCCCTTCTACAACAAGGGTAGGAGAAGAAGCTGCCAAGCCCAGGACAACTGGCAGAGCTATGTTTGCAAAGGTTTATTATCTATGTATTTATTATGTCTCTATTGAAATGTTTATATCCTGCCCTGTGCCCAAACCGTCTCAGAGCAACTATTGATAAAATCAGTTTTGAAGAGTAATAATAATTTAAACAGAAGAACAGCATATTAAATAATTTGACAAGACTCTTTTAAAACCAGTTAAAACAGTTTATGACATTCTAAAACCATGTGCAAGATTTGGATGAAATCAATTAGGCCCCGATGGCTTTAGCAAAAAACCGTGTTTTTACTTGACACGGAAATGACAGCAGTCTTGGTGCCAATCAGACCTCTAAGAGAAGGGTATTTCATTACTGCTGGATAGACTCAGGCCCTTGCCACATAACGTCGCCATCCTGGCATGGCAGCACGTTGCTGCCAGGCTGGGTCGCTTGCCATTGCATGATGTTGTTGTGGTCCCACTGCCTTCGTCATCCGCTTCTGTCGTGCCATATACAATTACCAGAAAAAATCTGGTAATGGCCCCCTTTCCCGCAATGATCCCATCGCCGGCAGGTGTGCAGTAAGGGCCGAAGAGCTATCAAACCTTCCTTCTGGAGTACAGCGCAGGAAGAGCGGGCTGTACTGCAGATGGAAGGAGCATGTCCCTAACGCTACCCATCTGCTGGCGGCCAGCCAGGTGCGGTGGGGAGCGTTCAGGTCCCAATCCCATCCCAGCTATAGCACTGCCAAGATGAGATTGTGACGTAGTGCTATTAGGGCCATGCTGTGATAAAGGCTCCAGTCAGAGAAGTCACAGTTGTAGATTTGCAAGACCTAAGCAGGTCTGTTGATAACAAGGTGACTTGGAGGTCTCTTTCATAGGGTCACCATAAGTCAAAGTCAACTAGATGGCAACTGACAATACATTTCATAGCTAGGTGGCGCTACAGAAGAGAAGATCTTGTCCCATGTCTTCCCACCCTGTGTTGCCCCCACATATCTCCATAGAATCATATAGAGTTGGAAGAGACCACAAAGACCATCCAGTCTAACTGCTTTGGCCATGCAGGGACCCTCATCAAAGCATACCTAACAGATGGCCATCCAGCCAAAACCGCCAAAGAAGGAGACTCCACCACACTCCGAGGCAGCATATTCCACTGCCGGACAACTCTGACTGTCAGGAAGTTCTTCCTAAGGTTGTGGTGGAATCTCATTTCCTGCAGCTTGAATCCAGTGCTCCTTGTCCTAGTCTCTGGAGCAGTGGAAAACAAGCCCGTTCCCTCCTCGACATGACATCCCTCCAAATATTTAAACATAGCTATCATGTCCCCTCTTAACCTTCTCTTCTGCAGACTAAACATACCCGGCTCCCTAAGCCATTCCTGATAAAGCATGGCTTCCAGACCCTTCACCATTTTGGTTGCCCTCCTCTGGACATGCTCCAGCTTCTCGATATCCTTCTTGAAATGAGGTGCCCATAACTGCACACAGTATTCCAAATGAGGCCTAACCAATGCAGAATAAAGTGGTACTATTACCTCCTTTAATCTAGACACCATACTCCTATTGATGCAACCAAGAATCGCATTGGCTTTCTTCGCTGCTGCATCACACGCTGACTCATGTTCAGCTCATAATCCACCAAGATTCCTAGATGCCTTTCACGTGTACTGCTATCCAGCGATTTGTCCCCCATCCTATATTTGTCCATTCCAATTCTCTGCCTAGGTTTCTCTCTGTTGAAATTCATTTTCTTAGCTTTGGCCCAGCTCTCCAATCTGTCAAGGTCATTTTGAATTTTGATCCTGTCCTCTGGCGTAGTAACAACTCCTCCCAATTTGCAAATTTGATCAGCATGTTCTCTATTCCTTCACCCAAGTCATTGATGAAGATGTTGAATAGCACTGAGCCCCGGACAGAACTCTGTGGCACCCCGCTAGTCACTTCCCTCCAGGATGAAAAGCAGCCATTGGTAAGCACCTTTGGGTTCAGTTGGTCAACCAATTACAAATCCACCTAACAGTAGCACTGTCCAGGCCACATTTTACTAGCTTCTTTCCAAGAATGTCGTGGGGAACTTTGTCAAAGGCCTCACTGAAATCAAGATATGCTATGTCCTACGTCCAGTTCAACTATTGGATCTAACTATTAGATTGATATATTAAAAATGCAGATATGCTTATATTTTCCTTGCTGGAAAAAAAAATCACAACATTCTTTCAAGGACTGTGTATATCTTTGTCTCTGTGTGTTGATGGCAGACGGGCATTAGCCAATAGACATCACCCACAACTGACTTTTTTTTCCACCCAGATTCAAATTGATCTCAGTAGAAATACACAGAAGCAATTTTTCAGTCTCTGCTTGAGAACAGAAAATGATGTATCTGCATTGAATCCGGGGAGGAAATACCACCCCAGCTGGCTCCACTATGCTAAAAATGTCATGCCAGTCTCACTAGGAAGAGTTCTCCCTTCGGCTCATGTGCCACCCATTCTAGTGTATAACTGAGAAGTTAAGATTTGGGCCATGACATTCCTGCAGGTTTAACTTAATTTTTTAAAAAAGAAAAAAAAAGGTGAAGATGTGCCTCACAGCTCAGCTTTGCTTCTTGGCTCTGCACAACAAGTAACAATGCCTGCAGTTGATCAGCTTTCTTCCCCCACCGTCACCACCACACACAAAGGAATTAGCAAGCAAGGTGTGCAGAGAACATCCAGATAATTTGGCCAGTTGAAGAAAAAGATATTTTTGGGGAGGGGCAGATGGAGATGAAGATGGAAGAAGAGCAGATAGGTAGTGGCTAGGCAGGGAAGCCACACAACAGAATTAGCAAGAAATTTACTCTGTCTGACCTCTCCATAAATATTTAGATATAATCATCATTACGTTGGAGTAAATTAAGTTATAAACAGCCTTCAGAACTGCACATGACAAATGCCTTTCAGTGTACAGGAGCATTTCATGGCAAGTTAATGAGGAAACAGAGAGCCACCATCAATCAAGGCACAGAAGTGCCCGTCCAGTGAGATCAGCCAATATAAAACTAACTGCAGATGGACACGATGTGCACATTTACCCAACAGCCTTGACTAGGCATATCCTAACAGAGTGGCACATGGGAAAAGGGCAGTGTTAGGTTGTGTGTCAGAAACTTGTTCCACAACGTAGATGGAAGTCCTTGGCTGGGATTCTGAGGAAGGAGAAGTGATGCCCAGTGATATATTTAAGTCTTTTACTCCAAGTTTCAACTCAAGTCTCAAGTCCCTACCTTCAGGTCTCAAGTTGAGTCTCAAATCCTTGTGAGATTATTTCTTTTAATACTTTTTATTACGAATTTAATGAATAATAAAAAATACATAGTCAATAGATAAAGTACAGTTTTTACAATATATTGTATCTCATTTAAGTGTCATAAGATCTTCCTCCCATCCTTACTAAAGTACATTTTTCTTAAAAGGTGTATCTTGAATGTACTACTCTATAGAAAGGAAACTTCATAAATGTTTGTTCCTGAATAATCATATCTATCAAGTCCATAAATATGCTCATTAATGTCTTATCTATCAAATTTAATATACCTCGACGTGTTTTCTGTTTTACAAGGCCCTGTAGTCAATAATACCTCTTTCTTCGCATTTTTTAATTACGTTACCTCACTTTTATTCCGACATAACCATTCCTCCTCAAACTCAATAAGTACATCTGTCAACTAGTTTTGTGGTCTTTGTTTTTGAAGAAATTTACTCAGGGGAGCCCACTTCTTGTCTGTTTTTTCATCTGTCAGACCTTTAAGACAGAATTGAGACAGAATGTCTGCTGTTTTTATTTCTGACAGACTTTGGACCCATTGTTCTATTGTAGGGATCCCTTCATTCTTCCAAAGTTTGGCGTATTCAATTCTCACCACAGTTATCATGTAGAGCATAATCCTCTAATAGTTTTTCCTTGTATTTTGATCTATCATATGAAGCATATTTAATAAGTATAGTTCTGGATTTTTATCGAATTCAATTTGCAAAATTTCTCTTATTGTTTTATGTATATCATTCCAGTGCTCTTTAGCTTTTTTACAGGTCCACCATAAATGATACGTAGTACCAGTCTCTGCTTGACATTTCCAGCACTTTTTTCAGCTTACCCGGAGTCATGTACCATCTATGAAAGACCTTAAAATAATTTTCCTTTGAATTCTGAGCAGCAGTAAATTTTTGAGTCAGTTTCCAATGTTCCAACTGTATTAGGTGGCCAAGGTTTTGAGCCCATTTGATCATTGTATCTTTAATTATTTCATCTTCTCTCTCTTTTAACAAAAATATCTTATATAATTTGGCCAACAGGTGTGGTGGGTTTTCCATCATAAGTTTTATCACTTCGTTCGGCTCTTTCATGTCAGATCCTTGTAATTTCAGATCTATCTGAAATCTTTCCATGAATTGTCGATAGGGGAACCAATTTAAAACTATTCTCTCTTCCTCCAACTTTTCTCTAGTTTTGATTGTTGGTGGTCTTGATGTGGATCTGGTAATTATATCTTCGTATCTCAGCCAATTTGATGTGCTTTTCCATCTACCATAGAAAGCTTCTTGAGGGGAGACCCACACTGGAATCAGTCTAGCAATCAAACGTTTATAATTGTTCCATAGTTTCAACAGCACTTTCCTAATATAATGGTGGGTAAAGTCTTTATCCACCTTAGCTTTATCGTAACAAATATAGGCATGCCATTCTCAAGTCTGCCCCTTCTATAGTTAGTAGTCGCTCATTTCGTAAAGTAATCCAGTCCTAAAGCCAAGTCATTGTAGCAGCTTTATAGCAGGTGTATTGGTCTGGTGCACCAGCTCCACCTCTGTTTTTTAAATCAGTAAGGGTTTTCCAGCTAATCCGTGGTTTTTGTCCCTCCCAAATAAATCTTTTTGCCATTGTAAAAATTGCTTATTATTTGTAACGATGGGTAGATTTTGGCATAGAAAAACAAGCTTGGGTAATATGTTCATTTTAATCAACGCCAATCTTCCCATAAAAGAGAATCGTTGTTTTGAAAATCCTTGTGAGATTATTGAAGTCAAGTCTCAAGTCAAATCTCAATTCTGGGAAAAATCTTTTTTAAAAAAGGAGGTGGTGGTGGTAAGAGTTAAGTTGCAAGCAAGCAGGATTGGAAGGAAGCCTTCAGCCATGGAAGAACAAGCAGATCTTCCAAGAGGAAACTGCTCCCCACTCTACCAAGGCTAGCAACAAGGCCCAGCATTTCCCATTTACTCCTGAGCAGGCAGGATTTGGAATGAAGCCTTCAGCCATCGAAGAAGAGGCAGCCCTACAACTGACCCTTTCCCTTCTCCCCTGCCCCATTGTCTCCCCACCATCTGCCTCCGCCCAATTATCTGGCTCTGAGACCCTCCTGGACCTCCCCCCACCCCTTCCATGCTGAGAACACTCCACACCCACCAAAAGAAGCTGCAAACCCATGTTTTCCCTTTCAATTTTCCTATGCTTTTGCTTTCCTATAAATGGCTTCCCAAAAGGCATAGGAAATATGGGAGAGCATATGCAACTCTCACTGAGTCATCAAAATAATGTTCCCTGCCAACTGATTGGAAAAAGGCTAGATGAGCTGGGACTACCAAGGGCTACAAGGGCAGCAAGCCAGTCACTAAAAATAGATGAGTCACAAGTCAAGTTGAGGCAGTCCATCATTTATTGCCAAGTCGAGCTCAAGTTGAGTAACTGAAACAACTTGAGTCCAACTTGAGTTTGAACCAGTAGACTTGGGTCTACATCACTGCTGGTGCCATCAGCACTCTGAACTGCTGTCCCAGGATTTGGAGATCCTCAGGCTTGGTTCCCTTGGCGGAGACTCACATAAAAGAGATGAGACATATCTGAGAAAGGTAGATCATATCAACAGATTTTCTAAAACTGAATTGACAGAGATAGCTGTAAGTAAGGGTGAGGGAGATATCTGAGCTAGAATCCTGTTGCTATCATATACCTATGTAAGTTCCCTTATACCTGCAGTTCTACCTTTTTCACAGTTGTGCAAAAGTTTCACTATCTTCCAGAGACAATTCTGCTCTGAGTGGTCAGGTAGGCAAGAGAGACTTGGCAACTGACTGATTTGTTTTTGTGTGCTTTTGGAGTGAGAGAAGAAGAGGCAGGAGGTACAGATGCTGCCACCACCATGCACTGTTCATCATGGACTTCAGCAGCCTAGCCAGTTGAGGTTAGCTGTTGCTGGAACCATTAAGCATATCACCTTTAACAAGACACCCATGAGGCTTCAGTATTCAATGCAAGTTTACATCTACAGTAGGTGCTCCACATTTGCAGGTTTGACTTTCATGGATTTGGTTATTTGTGAGTTTCTTCAACCTCTGCCCCCCTCAGGTCCTTCTTTTCCAGAGGAACTTTCATAGGCTCATAAGAGTTGGGCGAGACCACAACAGCCATCGAGTCCAACCCCCTTCCATGCAAGATCTCACACTCTGAAGCCCTTTACAAATCCACTTCTGGTCCTCTTCTTCCTTTACCAGCCACTGTCTGGCCAGCTAAGGATGGCTCACAGCCCTGTGTCTCAGCACCACAAACCCTCTCCCAATGCTCCCCTACACCCAAGGAAAGACATGGATGGGAGAGAGGAAGTAAAGGGTCATCATGCCAACCCACCCCTTTCCCTTTCCTTTCTCTGCCTGGTTTGGACCACAGATGCCCATTCTCCTCACCAGACCTCAGGTCCCTTCCCACAGACAAACACACATTTTGATATTTGTGATTTTTCCACTTTTGTGAGGGTCCTGCACCCCTAATCCTGTGAATGTGGAGGGCCAACTATACTTCTGTTGAACTTTGCGCTCCAGTGTTGTCCTTTGTGTTTTGTTGACTGAGGCAAACTTACTCTGCATCTTGGGCATCGTGTCTCATTTAGAAAAATCACTGAAAAACTGAAAGGACATGCAGTGAGAAACCGGTTGGTCACTGACAGCAGCCCTGTCCCATTAATTGACTTATTAGCTATTGATATTCGAAACACCAGTGGGTAGGAGCAAAATTTGGAAAAATTACTTTTAGATTAAAACTCTCAGAGTCTGGGAGAGTTCTATGAATTTGGGCCCTCAAAAGCAACTTTTCCATGCTACAACGATTTAGTCACTGAGGTGAAAGATGAGATGTTCCTCATTTCACATACAGAAGTTTGCTGGATTGCCAATTGAATCAGCATTGGCAAAGAGACCATGTCCTCCACCACATCTGATGGCAACATGCTAAGTACAATGGCAGACTCCTGAGTGCATTAAAATACAGATGCACATACACACACACAAACACCCTTGAAACAGCAACCAAGAGAGAAACTGTATAGCAGATGACATAATAATTAAAAAAGAAAATACAACGAAATACAAAAGAACTCTTCGCTCGTGAACATTTATAAAGCAAGGAAAGACTAAACATGATTGTAATATTGTTTGACCCCTGATCTCTCATTGGATAAGACCTGTATGTACCTCTTATTTCCACTTGGCTGCCTCTAATGAAGGCTTGAATTAAACTCTTGGTGAAATACGCTTTTGAAATGCTTTTTAAAAAGAGAGAGGGAGAGGTCTTTAGAGGTTTAGCCATATTTGAAAAGATGGTGCAAGCATAAATCTGCTTTGTTTAGTTTCCCTCAGAGCTACAACACAGAACCAAACCACGATATAGGCTCCAACCCAATAAATTATTACAATTAAGCTCAAATCTCTGTCACACCTTCAGGAACAGACTCTCAGCAGGGGTTCTCCCAATGCATTTGTCTTCATAAGAGATGAGCAGAAGGGAGACACATTTGGTTCCTTTGCCCTCCCACTGAGCTCTGCTGAAGAGCTAGGCATAAAATAGAAATGCAAAGCACTGGGACTCATGTGTGTGATACATATCAATGATTTTACTGTATGCACCTTAAATGAATGGTACCAAAATTAGCATGTTGAGACTTCAAAGCTGTATTCAAAAAAAAAATCTAGTCCTTATGACCATAGAAAGAAGCTAAATAAAAGACCAGAGAGAAACTAGATCTCAAATACTAGAAACAATAATATTAGCATTCTCAGTATTTCTTAGTACAAGCAGTCAACATATTTACTAGATGGCTTATTCTTTAAAAAAAAATAACCACTGACAGTGTTTTGCAACAATTAAACTGTTGTTATGGTTGTGTGCTTCAAGTCGTTTCCAACTTATGGCAACCCTAAGGTGTATCTGGTAAGATTTGTTTAGAGAGAGTTTTCCTTTGCCTTCCTCTGAGGATGAGAGAGTGTGACTTGCCCAGCATCACCCAGTGGGTTTCCAGGGCCAAGTGGGGATTTGAACCCTTGTTTCAAGCATCACAGTCCAACACTCAAACCACTGTTCCATGCTGGCCCTCAATTAAAATACACAAAACATGGATCATGCCCATGTTAGATATTGCTTTCTAGATAAGGCATACTTTCGATCTTTCCAGTTGGGCAGGGACAGTCCTGAATGACCTCTGCTATCCTGCTTTTTCAGCTGCTTTTAAAATGCCCCAGTTTCCATCTCTTCCTGCTACTTTTTCCCTTTGTCTCCATCTTAATTCAATTGGTTCAGTCCAAGCTCAAAGTGCAAAAGTAGTTTGCACTCAGTTAGCTCAGCAGAGGGAGAGGAGAGGAAGGGGCAGCCTTTCACTTCCTAGTACGCTCAGGCAAAAGCAAACCACTGGAATCTCTCCTAGCTTGTGTGGTCTTCCTCATTAATAACTTTTGCCACCTTGACCACACTCTGATGTTGCTTGGCCACATGTGTCCCAGTTTTCATCCATGAAATGTTGGAGAGTACGATAAGGGTGAATGTAGCTGTCACGGAATATAAAAACAGCACTCACAGTGGGTCTCCCAGCTGATAGATAAGCCCACCTTATTCTGGCTTTGTGAATGCAGTGATGAACAGGCACACTAGCAGACTGAATTCTCTCTCTTGCAATAGTGCTACACTTTGCTTGAGGTGGCCTTAATGCCTCTATACTATTTTCATCTTTAAAACCCCTGAATATTTGCTTTTCAGTCCATTTGTCATTTCATCAATAAAGAAAAAGAACAGTTTCTCTTAAAGAGCACAGTGGCTCTGGTGAGCCATAGAAAGATTTGTCAGAGATGTCACAGCCATTAGCCAATCAGTGCTGTGCCCATTCTGCTGCCATTATAACAGAACAAGAGCTTGTAAAATTCACTTGATTGGACTAGAGTTTCCAGAATCCACAAAATACTGGGAACTCTAGCCAAAAAGAGAAAATTTTCCAAGCTGTTTACAGAACTTAGGATTGTTCGCAGCCCGAGGATGGATAATAAGCAATATGTTCATACTAAAGATCAAGGAGGCTTCAAATGGGATACACAGATCTGAATCCTCTTAGTGCACTATGCCAGCAATTGCACTTTCTCCAGGATCACACAGAGGCTGCAAGGAAAGACAGACAAAATCTGCTAGCTCTGGGCAGGCTTCTTTCCTTTTGCCTATGGCTTTTTTTCCCTCCTGCTGCCATTACCTGTGCCACTTTAGTTATGCCTGCAAAGTGCAGCAACAGAACCCTGCCATAGCTCTATAAGCATTAAGCCCATCTGAAAGGATGCCATAGGGTCAATAAATTCCCTGTTGGTTCTACACTCTACTGCCAAAACAAATCTGTCAGCAAAATGAACACATGTTTGGTGAGGAGGACCGTATGTATTCCCTTCATAAGTAGAGATTTCAGATTTCAGGACCAGGATATTCTTCTCTAATCCTATAGTGGGTGGGTACTCAGAGCAAGAGTACTGCCTTGCAAAATGTGTGTGTGTGTGTGTTCGCCTCATTTGTTAGACCAGATCTTTTTTTATTTGAATGACACAGGACCTTTCTGCACTATACTGTTATAGTGCTATTATTCCACTTTCAACATCCTGTGGAATTTTGGGGTTTGTAGTTTACTGAGGCCAAAGAGCAATCTGGCTGAGAATTCTAAATGCCTCTCCCTAAACTGCAAACCCCAGGATTCCTCAGGGGTGCTGAAAAGTGGAATAATAGCACTATAAGAGTGTAGTGTGAAAAGGCCCATAATCTGTGCGGTTGTGGTTGATGTTTAACGATACCATCAGGGTCTGCCCCTTCTAACATTACCTTTCTAACTTTGCCAGGAGCTGCCTCCTGTGATATCACAAGGTTTTGGCCCTGAAATCTCAGGCTCTGAAATAATCTTGATCTGGCAACCCAGGCACTTGGACCTTGTTGCAGATCTGACCAAGATCAGACAGGAAGCTCCAGATCAGTTATGAGAGGGGGCACCACATAAGTGAAATGCCAACATTCCCCAAAACAGAGGTGCCCTGACTGGGTATGCCAAGACAATAAGCAAGGTAAAATCCCCAGTCCCCCTTGTGCTCTTGCATTCAAAGGAATCAGTGGTGAGCGATGCCCAGTCGAAATCTTTCCCCTGTTTGTTTATTTATCAAACAGGAACACAGAGCAAATGAATGCGAGAGAAGAGCGAATGAAAAAGAAAGAAGGACAAGAGGGACAGAGGAGTCTTAAGCCAGTCTTGAGCTATGCCTGGAGGGCAAATTTGCTTTTATGAGCATGAATAATTCATGCCTGTTCATCTATTATTAATTAAAATTCTGTGAACAAGCCTGGTTTATTCACCCAAACAAAAGTCAACAAGGCTTCCCACCTCAAGAACCCTCCTCCACACACAACACACACACACCTTGCAGGTCTGAAGGCAGCCTTCCGATGCATTGGACTACAACTCCCACCACCCGTAGTCCATGCTGCTATAGGCATGTTGACTGGGAATGATGGGAAATGTAGTCTGAGGATCCCAGAAGGGTGCTGGGCTAGAAAAATACTGCACTAGGTGTAGTCCGCCTGTTTGGCTGAGCATTATTCAATCCCTCATATCAGAAAAACAAATAAGAAGGCTGACACTACTTCTTTCTTTGATTCCCACAACCCCTGCCCCGTGTTAAGGCATTGCTTAGATTGTGAAAGGTTATGTTAGATAAAAGATTATATTAGGTAAAAGGATTCTGGCCATTCTTATTAATTGCCCTAAACTGATTTTATTGCATGCTGCCTAAGACCTCCAGACATAGGAGGGAATGCAAATATTTTAATAAAATAAATAGCTGTTATTTTTCAAAGGCTAAGAGGGGGTGAGATTTGATTAAAAAGGGAAGAAGTCATTGGAAGGGTGTCTAAATTTCCAGAAAGGCTTCTCTGGCCATTTCCGCACTGGACTGTTATAGTGCTATTATTCCACTTTCAACATCCTATGGAATCTTGGGGTTTGCACTTTAGGGAGGGGCATTTAGAATTCTCAGCCAGAGAGCTCTTTGGCCTCAGGAAACTACAAACCCCAGAAGTCCACAGGAATAATAGCGCTATAACACTGTAGTGCAGAAATGGCCCCTACTTCCATGCACCCACTACTCCAATAAACTGTGGCAGAATGAGCTGGGAAGCAAGCACAACCTGCAGCTTTGGAGTCTAACCTATATGCATTGCTTTAAATTCTATGTAATTTTAAATGATTATGGCCATTTCCTCACGGGCTTAAAGAAACAGTGCAGAGCGTCCTCCAGGGAGGATGTCTGCACCTGGGAGCGGACTGGGTCGGACCTACTTAGTGTAGTTCCGCACTTCAGCCCGCTCCGGAACAACCTGAGGTGGTTGTCCAGCATGCTTTTGAAAGACCACTTGAAACAGGTCTTTCAAAAGCATGGAGCGCGCCACTCCGTGCACGCGCTCCAGTGCAGATTTGCAGGCTCTCACCAGTGCGAGCCTGCGATCTGCCAGGGGAGGGCTTTAGGCTGGCGAGCTTCAGCGGTTGGTGGAGAGCCTCGACCAACCAGAAGCCACCATTTTCATCCCCAGAGCAGTGCGGAGCGGCGGCCACGCACTGCTCCGGACCAGCCTGGACCCAAGCGTGGAGCCAAGAAGTCTGGTAAGTACCGGCACGGGGCGATTCCCTCGCCCCGTGCGGAAATGGCCTTAGATTGATTTTATTTGTGCAGTGCCTTGCAATCGCATGATGAAGAATAGGCTATAACATGAATAGTTGTGTTATAAGTTGCAGAATGAAGCAATATCATTTAGTTAGATACATAGATTGACGATGACGATGATGATGATTAATTAGCTAGTAACAAGCTAACTGATCATGTCTCCCATTTGCAAGTTATGCCACTTCTGTGTGTTTTGGTCAAGGGTTCCACAGTCCAAAAGGGGCCCTGTAGAAAATAATTTTCCTTTGTTTGCTTTCTGGGTTAAAACATTACAGACAAACTGGAAAGGGTGTTGCTATCACATTTAGAACTTGGTTTCTTCTCCCCTGATTTCTCCCCCCCTGCACTCCATCTCCCCATGCAACTGTATATATTTAAATTTCATATTAGGCATATTTTTATCCTCAGAATCTATCAAAGGTAAGTCAAGGAACACCTGGCTTAACAGCATCATAACAACATTTCAGTTTAATGGCACTGCTATCAGGGAGACTTATGCCCAATGCATCCACATAGCTACTTAAACAGCAACATTTTGCAAAATTTGAATACTCTGCAATTTCTCACTGAATTGCTTCTCTTGATCCTTGTTTTGCAATGTATAGCACAGTGTTCCATACAGGATTGTGGCTGATTGGAATGGGAGGAAGCAGGTCTAACTCAAGCCTCTAATACAAAGTACTGAGACCTGAACAATATTGTTTTCTGCACAGTTCTAGGAGAAGAAACTCCATTCTGCTAGAGATCAGAGCTCAGATGAACATTTCCACCAGATTCTGTCAAATATATTTAACTAAATAGCTAATGTAGAATACTGGCCTGTATTTTTTTAAAGTGGGCTACTAATTTCCAGAAGAAAATTCTCAGCTTCAGCGCCAAACTACAATTCCCAAGATTCTTGGACTTGGGAGGGGAACCCTATGCCAATTAATACTGATATAAAACCCATATCCATTTGGACAGTAGAAAAGTTCTTACACTTCACTTCTATTAATATTTACTCAAAAGGATATTCCTCTGAATTTGATTGAGCTTATTCCCAAGTAAATATTCCCAAAAATTTGCAGTTTTTTGAGTCTCAGGTATAAATTTCTATGGTGACTCTGGAAAGAACACAAATTTAGTGCTCTAGAAATATAGCGTCCAGGTCAAGGAAAGTGATAGTACCAGTTGATCCTGCTTTGGTCAGACCCCACCTGGAATACTTTGTCTAGTTCTGGGCACCACAGTTCAGGAACTATATCGACAAGCTGGAAGGTATCCAGAAGAGTGTGATCAAAATGGTAGAAGGCCTTGAAATCATGCCCTATAAGGAATGGCTGAGTAAGTTCAGGCTGGAGAAGAGAAGGTTAAGAGGTGACATGATGGCTATGTTTAAATATTTGAAGGGATGATATATGGAGGAGGAAGCAAACCTGTTTTCTGATGCTCCAGAGACTAGGACACAGAGCAAAACCTTTAAACTTCAGGAAAAGAAATTCCATCTATACATTAGGAAAAACTTCCTGATGGTAAGAGCAGTTTGACAGTGGAATACACTGCCTCAGAGTGTGGTGGAGTCTCCTTCTTTGGAGATTTTTAAACAGAGTTTGGATGGTGATCTGTCAGAAATGCTTTGATGCTGTGTTCCTGCATGGCAGGGGCTGGGCTCAATGGCTCTTGTAGTCTCTTCTAACTATGATTCTATGATTCTGTGATTCTATGATTACCTTCAAACCAAGCCACCTTTTAGCTACAGGACGCTCACCCAGGCCATTCAATGTCTAGTGGAGAGCAGCAGAGATCAGAGAAGTGTCTTCCAATGCCCTATAGCCAGAAACAGGACAATGACATCACCCACTGAGGTCTCCCTAGAATACTTGTAGGTCTCATCAGACAATGCCACTGTTCTGTATCTGGCTGCAGGGACAGAGCCAGATACTTCTTTGATGCCCTTGATCTCCACAGGTCACAAAAATGCTGGAGGAGCTAAAATAGAGACTTGAGTAGGAGGGAGTATGGTCAGTGCATGAAGCTGGTAAAGAATTTTGACCTCCGCAACAACCACAACAGTGGCTTTGCATGGTAATACACAGGATGCCAGATGTGATGAACCAAGTTTGATTGTGAGGACACTCAGGCTGGCTTGTAAAAACTGAAGGCAGTGTCATCCAAAGCCACCTGCTCCATAGGTGCTGTCAAAGTGTGTGAAATCTTAACACCAAACAAGGTTCCACACCTTGGATAGCATCTTTACGGTTTAGTGGATTCGCTGCCCCACTGGCATGGGAACAACGAGATCATCACTGACTGCAAACAGATTGGGACACAAAGGCCATTTCCACATTAGCCTGTTATAGCGCTATTATTCCACGGTCAACATCCTACGGAATCCTGGGGTTTGCAATTTTGGGAGGGGCCAGCTGCTGAAAGTGGAATAATAGCGCTATAACAGGCTAGTGCAGAAATAGCCAAATAGAAGAACTTCAAAGGCAACCCTCCTTAAAAAGAAAAAATAGCTGCCATCAGTGTGGGATTTCCAGGTCACCTCTGCCTTCCTACCAGTGTGTCAGTGGCCCAAGTTCCCTCTTCAACATTAAGAAATAATAGAGGTAAGGAGGGCAGCAGACAGCAGTGCCGGTTTGATAAATCCCAGGAGGATACAGCACTATTTGGTGACATTTGTGCAGCAAATTGAAATTTCAGGTTTCTCTGAATGAATTTGTAATCAGTAGCTGCATCCCTTCTGGTATCCAGGAGTAACTTATCATCCAGACAGCAGCAATCTGGACTTTCGCAACCATATTGAACTTCTGTACGGCATTCTTGAAGGTTAAATATTAATTCCTGATCAATACCAAAAGTTGCAGCCTTTTCTTTCTTCCCTTCCCACCTTCCACCCTGCTGCTGGCTTTCTTGTTAAATGCGTTGTCTTAACATTGTTTCCAGCTCTCTGAGTTTGTGTAGCATTGGCCACAAGTTGCAATGTTTTTGTCACTTCAAGATGTCAACAACCAGGGGGCCCTTCACACTGCACATTTACAGCCCCATGTCACCTTAACCGCTATGGGCTGCATGCTATGGATTCCTGGAACTGGCAGTCTGGGGAAGCATCAGAGCTCCGTGGCTGAAGAGTCTAAATGCCCCTCCCTAAGTTGTAAATCCCAGGATTCCGTAGAATGGAACCATGGTAGTTGAAGTGGAATTATACTGCCATAATTCCATAGTGTGAACAGGAGCTGCTCATAGATGGGAATCCTGTGAATTGACAACAGTGAAGAAGCTTTAATAGAGGTGAATGGATCAGTCTTTGAAACAGACATTCTGCTCCAATGGTTGTGTGCACATGCAATACACACCCACAGTGTCATAGCACAGATAAGACACATGATGTCACAGCTGCCTCCATTGAGTGTTTGACAAAACCACTTTGAACCTTCTGAAAGGCTTTGGTACCACATAGAATTGCACCAGAGCTAGGCAGTGGATTGCAGACCTAGACCATCCAGCCTCCGCTTAAAAATTTCCAAAGAAGGAGACTCTACCACACTCCGAGGCAGTGGAATATGCTGCCTCGGAGTGTGGTAGAGTCTCCTTCTTTGGAGATTTTTAAGCAGAGGCTGGATGGCCATCTGTCAGGAATGCTTTGAAGTGTGTTCCTGCATGGCAGGAGGTTGGACTGGATGGCCCCTGTGGTCTCTTCCAACTCTATGTTTCTATGAATGTATCCAAACTATGCAGTTATAGCACTTTGATATCACTTTAATCGTCTTGACTCCTTCCTATGAAATTATGGGATTTGTAGTTTCATCAGATCCTTAGAATTCTCAGCCTGAGAACTCTAGTGCACTAGAATTGCACTAGATAATTCTAAGTACCTCATCAAACTTGTTGTGTGCCCTCAAGTCATTTCCAACTTATGGCAACCTTAAGATGAACCTATTATGGGGTTTTATGGGGCTGAGAACATGTGATGGACCCACAGTCACTCAGTGGGTTTCCGTGGCTGAGCAGGAATTGAACCCTGGCTCCAGGGTCATAGTTCAATGCTCAAACCGCTACATCACATTAGCTCACATCAGACTACAAACCCTCTAACGTTCTGCAGATGACATGTATAGCTCAGGAACATCAGACTGTGATCAAGGCAGCAGAAGTTATTAATGGGAAAGAACATCTGGGCCAGGCATGTCACCTGCAACCCCTACTTAGTTTTCATTTCTACCTTGCAATGAAGATGAAAGATCTGGGGTGTGGCTCACAGAAGGGGGCATTCTTTTTCCCACAGAATGTGTTGTAGGCAGACTAGGCAATACCGTACTGGAATTTTTATGCCCACAGAGCAGAGATTCTCTTCTTTTGCATGGACTCAAGACATGGAAACATTCTAGGGAATGACGTAAAATCAAAGCCTTAGTTTGGGAGACAACCCAATGTGTATTAGGAAAATATTCATCATTATGATGGGTTGGGCATAATGAGGGAGATTTATGTCAAGGAGATGTGCAGGGGGTAGAGCGCCACTGTGGATACATTGTGCGTACACACATGCATGCACCTATATGCGCACATCCCTGATCCCTACTATTCTAGGCTAGAACAATGTCCTCCATGTGCAGTGAAGTTTACTGTTCCTTGCAGGGGAGAATGACAGCCATTCACTTCCATAAGAACGTGGTTAGCATCCACCTGATGGCATACACTAAGGCCATTTCTGCACTACACTGTTATAATGCTATTATTGCACTTTCAACATCCTATGGAATCCTGGGGTTTGCAGTTTAAGGAGGGGCATGTAGAATTCTCAGCCAGAGAGCTCTTTGGCCTCAGGAAACTGCAAACCCCAGAGTTCCACAGGATGTCGAAAGTGGAATAATAGCACTATAACAGTATAGGGCAGAAATGGCCTAACATAACTCTGGCTTATTTCTTTTTTCTTCACTGTTGCAGAGAGAGAAATGCGACTCCTGCCTTGCACAAGAACCCCCATCCCATAAAATTCACTTTCTTCCTGTGGCCTAGGTAGTGGACAGAAGAAAGCACATAGTCAGTCAGTGGGCAGAAGAGAAGAAGGGGGCAGTGGAAAAGCCTTCAATATAGATGCAAAACGACAAAGGCATAGGGTTGCCAGTTCAGAATCATCCCAGGCCCCAAGATTTATGTGCCAAAACCTGAAACCTAGGGATAGCCCCTGGTAATATTATTAAGCATTATGCATTAAGAACAAAACACAGTTGTTCACAGCTTGTGTTTCAAACATAGGAGTGGGGTAGAAAGAATGTATTTTGATGTTTGGAAATCTTAGCTAAAGAATCTGCTCCCAGAGCAAGGTGAAATGAGGGGATTATTCCTTCTCACTCACTTAGGGATGAGGAACATTTAATCTAGCACATTTGTTTTAGCCAGATGTTGGATGAAGAGCTGAGTGAAGGGTGAGCCTTGGTGCCACAACGACAGGGCAGGCAGGAGGAAGCTAAGTAAGTAAGAACAATTAATTCCCTGAAGAGTCGTTGGAAGTTGCAGCAACAAGTCAATTAAGCTTTGCAAATGGTATCAGACACCTGCTCTACCTGGTGAGCTGGAGATCTGCATGCAGACGTTTCCTCTTGCCCAGAGCTATGCCCACCAAACCTGGAGAATTTGGCCCTGAGATCTGGTAACCCTACAAAGGCATCCTCTGCAACCTCCTGGGAGTTCCTACTGAGGTCCCAGAGGAGAACATCATCATTATATGCCCAGCTATAGCAACATGGCCAGATACTCCTCTACCACCCCTGCTCTCCTTCAGCCACTACAAAGACACATTGCAGGTGTGAGCACAGATGAGTCCTGCAGGAGGAGAGAAGAGAGAGAGATATCATAGTTCCAGCTGGGTGGAAATTTACACACCATCTCCCAGCACAGAATGTCAGCCCATATAACAGCTATACTTTGGGGGATCATCAGTCTGGAACCATGCAACAGTTACTTTTCTTTAACTGCAACTCCCACAGTCAGTGGCAGAGCTTGGAGTGTGGGAAGGGGGCGGGGCTATGGCACGAGGGGCATGGGCAATGTGTATGGGGGTGTGGCCAGGGCATGTGGGGGTGTGGCTACGGGCCGGGACACCCCTAAAACATTGCCGCCTGGGGCAAACCACCCTCCACACCCCTCCCCCGTCCCTACGCGACCGCCCACAGTCCTCTAGCCAACCGAAATCCTGAGTCTGGGATCCCAATGGTGTACTGTGCTAGTGCATTCATTTATTCCAGTGCCACACAATGGTGATGAGGGAAGGCAGACAAAATCTCCAGCCTGTTTTTCCACTTTCTTGCTTACTTGCTTTGTGGCAGTTTTGCCAGCAGCCTTTTTCCTCCTGCCCCCAATGCCAACGTAATTATGCCAATATAGTGCCACCAGCAGATTCTTGACCTAAATTTACTCCCAGCAGATGCAAACCAAGCCTGTTCCACTCTGCATAGCCTGGTCTTTGGTTCTGTTTCTTAGGCTGCAATCCAATACCCATTTATCTGGGAGTAAGTGCCATTGAATTGAATGAGACTTAACTTCTGATTAGATGTGTCTCAGGTTTCACTATTGATCCCACAAGAGCGTGGTACAATGTTGAGGCAAAGACAGATGGCTATATCTGTGGAATACTGACATAGATAAAGGATCAGGCAAGGTAAGACAGAACTACGGTGTTTAATTGATTCCCTGATTAATCAAATCAAAACTTCAAATTGAAAAAAGTTATCAAGCTTAATTGAGCACCAAATTTTTCAAGAATGAATTATTCTTTTAAATATAGGTGCTGATGAAGGTGGGAATGCTGAAAGTTCTTTTGCAAGCAGAAGTCTTAAGTAGGTAGGTAGGTAGGTAGGTAGCTTTTTCAGCTGAGCCACAGTGGTGGCAACAGAAGCTATCCCCTTTAGAAAATAAATCCACCCTAACAGGTTGTCAACAGTTCATGAGCCAACAGGGCAGGTTTATCTCCTGGTAGGGACGGGCTTTGCTGCCGTGTCTCCTGTAGTCATAGTGCTTGAGTCCTTTTCTTTCTCCAAAGTTACCTTCTCTCCATTAGCATAGTTACACCAGCAAAGAGGCTCTTGGTCAAAAGTCACAGATGGCAAGCAGCGTCTTAAAAGAAGCAGTCTGTTTCTTCAACACATAGGAGTGAAGCTTGCAGTAACACACCCTTTCACAGATGAAAACTGGGACATGTCGCCAAGCAACTTCTGAATGTGGTCAAGATGGCAAAAAGTATGAAAAAGGAAGAATGCACAAGCCAGGAGGGGCTACAGCTCTTTGCGTTTGTCTGCTGGGAAGGCAGGATTCCAACATGTTTGTGACTGAAATAAATCTACTAATTCATTAAAGATCCCACCTCCTACTCTCCTAGCCCCTGCTGAGTCAAACTACTTTTGCACTTTGAACCCAGGCCATTTCCTCACTGCACTGTTATAGTGCCATTATTCCACTTTCAACATCCTGTGGAATTCTGGCGTTTGTAGTTTACTGAGGCCCAAGAGCTCTCTGGCTGAGAATTCTCAATATTGCTTCCTAAACTGCAAACCCCAGGATTCCAAAGGACGTTGAAAGTGGAATAATAGCACTATAACAGTGTAGTGCAGAAATGGCCAGAGACTGGCCGTATCATGAGAAGACTCACTACAGAAGACAATAATGCTTAGACAGGAGTAAGAAAAGAAGAAGCCCCCATTACAGATGAACAGACTCAATCAAGGAAGCCACAGACCCGAGTCTGCAAGACCTGAGCAGAGCTATAGATAACAGGGTAACCTAGAAGTCTCTTGTTCATAGAGTCATCTTAAGCTGAAGTTGACCGGATGGCAGCTAACAACAACAAAGTCCAAGAGAGCAGACAGATCATTTGGATTTTTTTAAAAAAGCTGAGGACCACAGCAAAAATACCACAACCTCCCAACACATGTGTCCCAACTGGAGCAGCCCAATCTTGCATTCTCTCTCCCTCTCCCTAACCCTAAACAAGCAGGTGCCAGAAGTGATGGCAAGTAAATAAATTCCTCTTTGGGTCCTATATTGGGAGAAAGATGGGATATACATTAAATAACCGAAAGAAAAAAATGGCAGAATACCAGATATGTAGGGGGTGGGTAGCAAGTCTGAAAATAAGTTATTCTAAATCAGAAGTCCTGCCCTTCAATATCAGTGGAAAATTTCAGCAGCAGATTACCAACACTGGACTGGCAATAAGATACCCATTAGTCAGAGTGAGCTGTTGGCGTGGGGATGGTGACTCTACTTCTGGTTCTACGATTGCTTCTCCAGGTTGCACACAAGCTATCCCAGTGCTGCACCCTATCCTGACTGAAGTTCACCACTGGGAATTGTTCCTGTACAACTTGCATTCGTGGAAGGAGTGGCTGTAAAGCTGAAAGTGGATTTACCTCCCTTACAGTTAAATACGAGATTTAAATTATGATCTGACCATCCTCAGATATCTATGTCACATCTATGTCATGCTCCAGTTTAGGACTGGGAAAGAACTGGCCTTTATATGATTAAAAAATACATATATAGGCCAACTTCTTACAGGAAAGCAATTGAAAGAAATCCTTCAAAATAAGACTTTCTTGATACCAAATAAGTTTGTCTTAACTTTGATAATAGCCCTCTTGTTAAAAAACAAACCACAAGGGATCTGCATCCCTTTGGAGAAATCTATAGGCCAGCCACGGGGGAGCGATGAAGGTATAATTTCAGCAATTTTTCAAATACTGAGTGCTTTACCAACTCAATTGCTTCAGAGTTTTATGAGCTGTTTGGGAAAGGAATTTGGGTAGCTCAAGACGAGGAAGATTGGTCTTCTGTACAGTAGGCAAAATATACAAAATCATTTTTTTGGCAACAGTAAAGAAGATACATATATGAACATATCCAGAAAGAGTATTTCGCTCTGATGTTTGTCGTTTGTTGTTGTTGCATGCTTTTAAGTCAGTGGTTCTCAAACTTTTTATCCCTGTGACCTCCTTTACATCCACATTAGGACATTACACCGCCCTTCTGCATGTCACACTCCCCCCAGTGTCCCATCCTGTGCCTCCCTCTCCCTCTCTCTCTCTCCCCTTCTCTCTTCCTCTCTCTCACAGGCCCCTCATGCCACATGTGCCCTAGGGTGGGTCGACTGGGGTGCATGCCCGGGGCATCAATGCCAAGGGGTGCAAAAAACCTGGAAAAAAACCTCCACCCTTCCACCCAGGCCTGCCCTGCCGCCACCTTCCACCGCCCCTGCCGGGGTTATTCCTGGCCCAGGGGGGAGGCAGTGGTGGCAGCAGCCACCCTTTCACTCGGGCCTGCACCCCCCCCGCCCCGCCTCCTCTTTTCACATCCCTCTTCACATCCCTCCTCCTTCACCTTGCCTGTACTTGCAGGCGGACTTTTCTTGCACCTCCTTTGAGCAACTGTTGCATCCTCTCTTAGGGTCCTGCCCCCAAGTTTGAGAATCAAGAGTATGGTTTATTATTTACAGTAAAATCAGCCATTCAAATTATTAAAAGCAAGAAGACTTTCCTTGGAAAGATAAGACAGCCTTTTTTTCCCAGTCCTCCAGTGCCTCCCACAAAGCCACGAAGGATGGGTGCTTGCTGGGGGGAGTCACAGGGTCCACTGTTGTGTGTCGGACAGGCTAGGCAGCTGGGCAGAGGTTTCCAGAGATAGCAGCAATTTGCAGGCAGTAGGAGCAAAGCTCTTACTTATGGCAGAGAGAGAGAGAGAGAGAGAGAGAGAGAGAGAGCAGTCGAAGTCAGAGCCTGAAAGTCCAGAGTTCCAAGATATCAAATCCAAAGGGGCAAACTAGAATCGTAGCCACACGGCAGGCAAAGGTCCAACTGGAAACAGAGTTCTTGGCAAAGGAAGCAAGGGACAGCCACAGAGTTTCAACCACTGAGGAGAGCAGTTGTCAACCCTGGGGAGAGAAGCCAGGTGCTTCTATAATTTATAGTCTAGTGGCATTGACACAGGTGTTCTCTCATTAGGGCTCATTTGATATATTAACAAGCTGAATACCTGAGTCCTTCTTTCTCTTGCCTTTGTTCTGCCAGGGAAGGTACCTCTGCTGGTTCTTCCTCAGGCCATTTCCGCACTAGCCTGTTATAGCGCGATGACTCCACTTTCAACATCCTCTGGAATCCTGGGGTTTGCAGTTTCAGGAGGGGCCGGCCGGATGTTGAAGGTGGAATCGTCGCGCTATAACAGGCTAGTGCAGAAACGGCCTCGGTCTCCTGTTGCTGCTGGTCATTCTGTCCTTCTTGGTCCTTCTGGCTCCTGCCGCTGTTGGTCGTTCCGTTCCTCTGGGCTATCCTCTGGATCTGGATCAGAACTCTCCTCCTCTCTGTCAGGGTCTCTGGGGCAAGGCGTGACACCCAGCCCCACGGGAAGTCAGGCTGACACCGTGGAAGAGGAGGGGCAGCCATGGCAATAGTCGAAAGGGACCCCTACCGCCCCCAAGAAGCAACTGTTGACTAAGAGCGTTGGGGGTTTATTTTGTTCAGAGACCAGGCCAGCAGGAGAAGGAGTCCAGAGGGAGGGCAACTGCCTCTTGGTGGGCTACCCACTCATACGTGGGCTTCTGTACAGGGGGCAGTCAGGGATGCCACCTTCTAAGGGGATGACGAGGGAGGGTGCTCCAAGGGGGTTGAAACAGGGAGGGTGGGTTAGGCTTGCAGGGAAGATGGGATCCGGAGGGAACTGAACCTCTGAAAGGACAAAGCGGCTTGTAGGCTAGACGAGGGATTGTCACATGCTTGCCCCAGGAGCCAGACTTCCAGGATCCAGACAGGTCTCCTCCCTGCAGCCACACCCTGGAAATGTGAAAAGGCAGTGCTTACAGCAGCAGCCAGTGTAGAAGGTAAAGGGACTGCTCAGGCCTCAGGCAGTGCTTATAGGCGAAGGGCTTGTTAATCAGATCACAGCTGGCCATGAGGCTGAGACTATATAATCAGAGGCCTCAGCAACAGAAGGTTGCTGGGAATTACTGACACCATTGGTGGCGACAGCTGTGTGACCCTTGCATCCTCTACCTGTGTGCTCTAGACCTTGGACCTTGACACTTCCCTCTGATTATCTGTTTGGCTTTTGGACTATTCCCTCTCTGGACTGTTGCTGTGTTTTTGCTGAGAATTTGCATCAGCCTTGAGGCTGCTTTGTGGAGCTGCTGTTATCTAGCCCATTAAGTAGCTGAGGAAACTTGACGGGCTGCCAGGCCCAGGACAGGGATGGGAACCACTGCTCCAACCTCTGCTGACCCTCCAAGGTGACCCTATCACAGGATTTTTCTAGGAAAGATTTGTTTGGAGGAAGTTTGCCCTTATATTTCTCTGAGACTGAAGCAGTATGACTTCCCTAGGATCACCCTGTGGATTTCCATCGCCAAGTAAGGATTTGAACCCTGACTTCCCAGAGTCCTAGTCCAGCACACAAATTCCTACACCATCT
Source organism: Cyclura pinguis (assembly GCA_030412105.1). NCBI lineage: Eukaryota > Metazoa > Chordata > Lepidosauria > Squamata > Iguanidae > Cyclura > Cyclura pinguis. The sequence goes on along the minus strand of CM059604.1, from coordinate 130,059,001 downwards.
CTCACTCCAATGAAGATGACCCAAATTTGCCTACAGCGATGTGGATGACTGTTAGAGAGGCTATGGAGAAGAGAGGAGGGTATTTCATTCCATACAGTGGGCTTCCCTCATAGTTGCTAAGTTCCTGGATGGAAGTACCATTCAGAATTTCCAGGTCACTCTATATATATTGGACACCAGAGCTTGGATTTTAGAATATCTTTATTGCCAATTGCAAAGATATAAACACACAATCAAAGCCAATTTGGTTAAGAGAAGAGATTTTTATTATTTATGAGATATCATTTTCTTCACTGGCAAATTTTCAAACTGCAGCGCATCTTGGGTCAGTCATTTTCATTGGTTTTCTCTGTTTAGTTTTAAACAATTTAGGCCTAAATCAAGTTGTGAGCTCCAACTAGATCAGGTCCATTAAGCAATGGAATTTATATAACTTCCTATTCAGCAGTTAATTCAATAGGTTTGCTCTAGTTGCGATTAGTATTTGGTTTTAAGCCAGGGGTGGGAAACATGCAGACCTCCAGACATAGGCCCTTTTCACACAGCATTTTCCATGCAAGAGAGGGCATGGAGCATTGCGCAACTGTGAGGAGGAATCTGCACAACGCACTCACAATTGTGCGACGTTCCAGGGGCCAGCAGGCACCAATCGCACACCATTTCATTTTCAGCTAGAAACTGAAAATGATGCACAATCGCGCATTGCTCCCAGGCCCCGCGTGCACTTACCTGGTGTACGGAGCCTCCGGAGCCGCACCAGTCTAGCTTCCTGCCCCAGCGCAGCCTGGGAAACTCCCAGGCTGCGCTGTGAAAGGAAGAGGCAGGGCTCTCATGCAAGCAGGCAGCTCGTGCGGAGCTGAAGGACCCCGGATGCAAGAGCCTCTCGCTGGAGGCTGCTGGCATGATCCCCGCACCCCAGCACCGGAAGAAGGTAAGATGCGGAAAGGGCAATAGTCGAACTGCAACTCCCAGCACCCCCTACTGTTGGCTGCGGTAGCTGGAAGTTCTAGCCCAACAACATCTGGAAGGCTGCATGGTTCTCATGGTTTAGATCTTAATTGTTTATTATTTTGAAGCAAGTAGGATTCAATGTTTTGTTTAAAAAAATCGGCCAGAGAACTTGATAAACACAATTGCTAGACTGCTAACTGAGACAAAGCACTGAAATCACATGATTTGTTGTTGTGTTGTTAACTGCCATCATGTCTACTTGGACTTACACTGATTTTGTGAATGAGAGAGACCTCCAAGTCACCCTGTTATCAACAACTCAACCCAGGCCTTGCAAACTCAGGGCTGTGGCTTCCTTGATTGAGCCTATCCATCTATAATGCGGTCTACCTCTTTTCCTGCTACCTTGCGTCTTTCCAAACATTATTGTCTTTTCCCATGAATCATGTCTTCTCATTATATGGCCAAAGTACAACAGTCTCTGCCTAGTCATCTCTAGGGAGAGTTCAGGCTTGATTTGGGCCCTTTTCACATGTGGGGGGAGGGACGGGCGAAAACACGCTAAAACGGAGCTTACCCGCAGCCGGGTAAGTCCGTCGCCACGCGGAGCAGCGCGAGCTCGCTGCTCCACAGTCCTCCGGCGTCCCAGATGGCGGCTTCCGGTTGGTGGAGCCTCTCCACCAACCGGAGAAGCTCGCCAGCCGGAAGCCCGCCCCCGGCAGATCTGCAGGCGCGCACTTGCGCACGCCTGCAAATCCACTTTGGAGCCGGGCGACGGAGCGGCACGGGGCTGCGCGCTCCGTGCTTTTTAAAAACCTCTAAAAAGAGGTTTTTAAAAAACACGCAGCCCGGCTAGTTCCGGCCGCTCCTGAGTGGATTCTGGTGTGGAACTACAAAAAGTAGCCCACGCCAGTCCACTCTACGGTGTAGAAGACCTCAGTGACAGGTCGCTCTGCACCGTTTCAGAAGCCCGGTATGGAAATGGCCTTGGTCTCAGACTGATTTACTTGGTTTTTTAGCATTTCATGTTATCTGCAGAACTCTCCTCCAGCACCACATTTCAAATGAGTGGCTATCAGCTTTCTTCACTGTCCAGCTTTCACATCCATGCATAGAAAACTGGAAGTATTATGGCGTGGGCAGTCCTGACTTTACTACCTGTGCTGGCGGTGGAGGGGAAACTTGTCCCTTTCAGGAGTTTTTCATTAGTATTTTTTTTTCACTAAGCAGAAACCATGGCCATTATTCCACTTTAAACATGCTATGGAATTCTGGGGTTTGCAGTTTAGCGAGGGGCCTTTAGAATTCTCAGCCAGAGAGCTCCTTGGTCTCAGTGAACTACAAACCCCAGAATTCCACAGGACGCCGAAAGTGAAATAATAGCACTATTAACAGTTTAGTCAGGAAATGCCCACGTAAAGAAATTCTTTGTGTTGAACCTTTCTCTTACGTTTCAGATTCTTATTGTTGTTATTCAAAAGTGCCAGATAATCAATAATAGAATTCTCTGGAATTGCTTAATCTGCTTTTCCTTGAGATTCCTAAGAGCCTAGTAACTCAGACAACTTCTAAATATTTCCCTGGCTGAACACACTTTTCCTTCAGCATGGCTCTACTTTATGTTGATCTTAAGGTCGCCCTCCAACCTTTCTCTCCTGCACCCAGTCTATTTCCAGGCCCAATTTAAAGAGCTAAGGTTTGGGTTTCCATTTTGCTTGCTTTCTTTTTGCTTAAAAAAAAAAACTTTCAGAGTCCCTTTCAGCCTGAGATCAGAACACCAAAAATACCTCCTGTCTGCACATGTGACTGCCTGTTCAGTAAGAAGCTCATCAGAAGGCCTTCTTAGGACTTCAGAACCATCCAAAGTATGGAGGGGTGCTACTAGTGAAAGGGTCTCAGCAGTGGTGGCCCCTCAGTCAGGGAATGCTCTCCCCAAGATCCTCACCTACTATCTTTGCTGATGTCATTTTGATGTAACAGAAAAACACTTTTTTAAATTTCTTGGAGCCTTTAATCTAATTGGATCTGTTTTGTCCTCATTAGGGGGTTGTTGTTGCTGCTGCTTTTGTCATGGTTTGAATTTAACCAGTTTTCGTCTATTGTCCTGTATTTTTAATGTGCATGTTTTAAAGTTGTTTCAGTGTGTGGCTTTAGTTTTAATTCTCAGGCCAACCTGGGTATCATTTCCACAGACCTACTGAAAAAACAAAGGAGGCACATGCCTTGTTACAGAAACACAGCCCTTACTCGTATGCAAATAGATGCAAATTCAATCAATAGCTTATTCAACTAAAACTCATGCGATCAATCAAAATTTCTTTAATCAAGTTGCAGCTCTCACAGATAATAAAGAGACAGCCAGATATCAGTGGAGTACACTTATCTCTTTCTTCACACTCTACCGGAGAAGTTTTTCTCTGTCTCTTTATTGCTCTGATGCAATCAGTGATGGCTGAATAACTCTCTTACACACACATACATCCATATTGTGGCAACATCTTTATTAGGCCAACCAAAAGGGGCAAAGATCTACACCTTAGGCTGGTCTAATAAAGGTAATGATGTAAATTTGGAAATTTGTTGTCTGGTCAATATTGCAACTCTTGCATTTTCTCTCAGTCTCTCTCTCTTTCTCTCACTCACTCACACAGACACAGTCACACTAGAGTTACTAAATCTCAGAACCTGGCCCTGAGTCTTCAGTTTTCATCAGTCATTTCCAGGCAAGAGATGAGAGTGCAAATTCTCCAGTCTTGATGGGCTCAGCTCCTGGCAAGAGGAAAAGACCTATCTCCAGCTCAGCTAGGAGGGCACAGCTTGCTACAATTTGCAAAGCTTAATTCATTCATTGCTGCAATAGGTGCTCCAGGGGGGCAATCTGTTTACAGCGGCCGCCCCATATCTGCAGGGGTTCCATTCCAGGACCCCCCACAAATGCCAAAAAACATGAATGCTTGCATCCCATTATATTCAATGGCAGTGATGTGCACATGAACATCTCAGCTCCATTGCGTTCATTTCACTGCCATTTTAGATACAGGACACCATGCTCCGTGTTAGTTCAACATTGCAGATATGGAGGTCGCAGAGAAGGAGGGTCCACTGTACCTAGAATCATAGAATTGTAAGAGTTGGAAGAGACCACAGGTGCCATTGAGTCTAACCCCCTGCCATACACCATCAAAGCATTCCTGACAGACAGACAGCCTCTGTTTAAAAACCTCCAAAGAAGGAGACTCCACCACAATCCAAGGCACTGTATTCCACTGTCAGACTGCTCTTATTGTCGGGAACTTCTTCCTAATGTTTAGGCAGAATCTCTTGTCCTGAAGTTTGAACCCATTGCTCCATGTCCTAGTCTCTGGAGCAGCAGAAAACAGGCTTGCTCCATCCTTCATATGACATCCCTTCAAATATTTAAACTGTCATGTTGCCTCTTAACCTTCAAGCTAAACATACTCAGCTCTCTAAGCCATTCCTCATAGGGCATGGTTTCCAGGCCTTTTACCATTTTGGTCACCCTCCTCTGGACACATTCCAGCTTGTCAATATCCTTCCTGAACTGTGGTGCCCAGAACTGGATGCAGTATTCCAGGTGGAGTCTGGCCAAAGTAGACCTCACCCAGCTGCTGTGGTGTTGGGGTTTACCGCCTGCTCTGCATCCCCCCTCTGGCAAGAAGGCTAGATTAAATGTTCCTTATCCCATCTCCCTAAGAAAGAATAATCATTTCATTTCACCTTAAAATTTCTGTCTTGGTTTCCAAATACGAACATATGTTCTATGTATGTGTGTGTGTGTGTGTATGTATGGGTGTGTACCTGTTTAAATGACAAGCTGTGAGTGTGGTTGCTACTTAATACACAATGCTTAATAACATCACCAGAGGCTGCCTGTAGATTTCAGGTTTGGCCAGAAACCTTAGGGCCTGGAATAATCCCGAATTGACAGCACTAATTCACACATGCGTTCAAGATTTCCCATCAATTCCATCCCATCTTGTAAAACTTTTCTGTTCATTGCACTTAAAGTACAGGATTTCCCTTCACATACACACACCATCAGCTTTTTACAAAGAAAAATATAAATCAGTAACAATCAAATCTACTTGCTGCGGTGTGGCTTTAAAATGTGCATGCTTCTCTAGCCGAGAAAGAGATGAAGCCTGTCCATCTCGCAAAAGCAGTAAGATGCTCCTAGGTGTTATATCATTAGCTCCAGAGGCAGTGGGAGTGATTGTAAAGGGATTTGGATAATTCTTTGTTTTTTTCCTTTGCCTGCTTCATTTGTGTATTTAATTGTTTTCCTTTCTTCTTCCTGCCTTGACTTGTTTGATCTTCTGGTAACAGCTGTTAGAGGCTCCAAAGATACCTGTCAGAGAGTAATTGCTAGTGTATGGTTAATTAGTTGAGCTAATCAGCAATGTTTAATCGGTGTGGGAAAATAAACACACAGTAACCCAGCCATCTCAGAGGCTGAGCTGATGCATAACTGCCAGCAAAGAGGTCAGCCAAAGACGATTCCCAGGACCTAGAGCTCCCTTTGATGGTACAGAGAGAAAAAGGAAAAAATTCAAGCCATCTATCCCATATCCTCCATCAGTATGTATGTGCCTTCAAGCTGCCTGTTGACCTAGGGAAGTTTCATGAATTTCATAGGCTTCTCATAGGCTTCTCTTAGGCAAGGAATACTCAGAGATGGTTTTTGCCTTTTCCTTCTTCTGAAATATAGCTTACAGGACCTGCTATTCATTGGCAGCCTCCCATCCAAGTGTTAACCAAAGCTAACTGATGGGATTTGGTACCTTTAAGGCACCTAGTTGAAAACAGGGAGGTCTGAATCTTTATAGCACTTATTACAAGCCAATGCACATAGATGTACATTTGTTGTTGCTCCTGTGTGACCTTAGCTTGTGGCAACCCGTAGGCAAGCTTATAATGGGGTTTTCTTGGCAAACTTTGTTCAGAGCAGGGTTTGCCTTTGCCTGCTTCTGAGGCTGAGAGAGTGTGACTTCCCAAGGTCACCCAGTGCATTTCCATGGCTAAGCCCTGGTTTCCAAAATTATAATCCAATGTTCAAACCATTACACTACACTGGCTCTTTTGGATGTACATACAGATATAGAGAGAGAGACAGAAGAAGCAAGGTGCATATAACTTCCATCCAGGTTAGAATTACACACATCAGGATTTTTATTTAGTTGGATCCAGACTTATTACACCTAAATGTAACCCACTGAAATCAGTGGGACTGAGATGCATCACAATTAGCTTAAGCCTCATTTATTTCATTTGGTCTGTTTGGAGTATGACTAAATCTGAATCCCAAACCTGGGGCCAATCGTATTGTTAGTTCCAGCTACTGAAATGAATGAGACTAATTAATAATTACTGTAAGCTCCATTAAATCCAATAGGTCTGTTGTCAGTAGGATTAACACTAGATCTTGCTCATTATGGTTTGAATCTTGCCAGTGAGTCCCAACTGGTGTACTTAGACCCACTGATTCAATTGCTAAATGGTGAATCAGTCCCAAAGTAAATACCGTTGATTCAATGATTCTATTCTATCTGGAGCTAAAATAGGATTTAGACCTATATTTTGTATTTATAGCCGACTTTTCCTTCCAGTGTCCTCAAAACAGCTACCAGGATAAAACAAAATCAAACTGCAAACACAGAAACAAACACACACAGAGTAAAAAAAAAAAAGAATAGCAAATTAGAAGCAGTAAGCTCCTGCCTATTACAGTCATCCCTCCACATTTGCTAGGGCTAGGGGCACAGGACCCCCGTGAAAGTGGAAAAACTGAATAACTCTAGGCCCTCCCAAAGCATATTTAACACAAAAAAAAGTATGATCACCATGTTCAACCCACCTTGGATTCCTTTGAGGCATCAGGGTTCCTTCACAAAGCAGAAGTGGGTGGCTGGTGGGGTTTACTGCCCTCTCCACTGCTGCCCCACACCATTTTTATTAGGGATTTTAGAAGAAACACACAGTTTCTCAGTTTCACAAGACTTGCGGTCCCTATTAAAAAATGTCATAGGGAGGCAGCAGAGGTGACAGCAAATAATCCGTGAATAATCAACCCGCAAAAGTGAAACCCACACATGTGGAGGGCTGCCTGTAATTCCAAAGAGCTTGTCCTCAAGCCCAAAGACTTGGAGAAATAAAACACGTCAAAAGGCCTGAGGGGTAGAGACTATAAACATCTGCAGGAGGCAGAGAGAGTGTTCCACCACCTGAGTGCCACTACTGGAAAGGTCCTGCATTGTAGCACATGCATGTTTTAGGGGACAGAAATGAAAGGTTCTATTTTCCCCTCTGATGCCTGTCTGCTGTGGTTTAGTCCCCTCAAGTATGTCCCTGTGGCAGAACCCTTCTCTGGGTTGGTCCTGCATTTCCAACCCTTAGACTCCTGTCATTCCCGTTGCACTTTTATCCTCAAGGTCCCTCTCTGGACTGACGCTTGCATCTCAAGGTGACCTCTATATTGGACAAATGGTTATGCTGACCAATAGCTTCAGTGTGGTAAAGTGTGACCAGTCTTCTCTTTCAGTTCTTGAATGTAAACACTGTTAGACACAGCTGTAAAAATAAAAACAAGAAATATTTATTATATAACAAATAAACAAGAACTCCCCGAACTCTGTCCACATTCCTGCTCCCAAAACTCTATTCAGATGCCTCTGTTCCTAACTGGCCTTCACCCTGTCTCTGAGAGCCTTTCCGCACAACACTGTTATAGTGCTATTATTCCACTTTCAACATCCTTGTGGAATTCTGAGGTTTGTAGTTTACTGAGGCCAAAGCGCTCTCTGGTTGGGAATTCCACATGACCCTCCCTAAACTGCAAACCCCGGTATTCCAAAGGTTGTTGAAAGTGGAATAAGGACACTATAACAGTGTAGTGCAGAAAGGCCCTGAGTGACCAAAGTAATCTTTTTTTAGAGACAGGCATCTAGGTTGTACCCTCCCTCCCTTCAACCTCTAGAGGTCCACATTCCCAGCATTCTCTGGGGTGTGATTAACCGGCTCTAACCAAGCTTGTCCATTTTCTCTCCTTACAGCCATGTTCTTGTTTTGCTATCTCAATGTGTGTATGCTAGAGCACTAACACCGTATCTGAGGGGTGGGAGTCGTATGTTCTCTGGACAGGTTTCACTGGACCGCAACATGTGCCATCTCTAGCCAGGACAGGAAACAGCAATCCAACAGCACCCAGCTGTGGCTGCATGTTCCTCGGCTCTATTTTAGTTCTTGCTCTGTCTTGCTGCAAGAAAGTTATATTCTGGACAGTTGTTCTCTTTCTTATTTCTTTTTCTCTTTGAGAAGCTGTCTTCCTACATGTCTCTCCTGAGTTCTCACCCGAAAGCAGAGCCAATTGGGATATGGAACCTTGAATGAAAGCTTGAATCGGTTTTTAAGGTGGAAGCAAAGGCTCAAGACTGGCAGATGGGTCATTGTGAATTCTGTATACTTGCATGTATGTTTTTACAAAACAGAAAGATATGATTGAATATTACTATTTATAAAACCAATTGATCACAGTTACAAGGTATTGATGTCATGAAGCAGAATATGTGATTTACAATATAACTCACAATGTAACTAGATACTATTAAGTATTTTCAACCTTTATCCAATCTTACAATATATTATTGACAGCTACGTAAGAAACATAACACCCATGTACATGTACAAAAAGAAGAACCTACATATAAAGCTCTGAGGTCACAATGTTATACAGGAAAAAAAACTATTAATGGGAATAAGCAATCAACAGGCAATGTTGTACAAAAAGACTATTTACATATAATAGTAGCAAAAAATTGACGGTACGTCATTTCCTGGGATCTTTAAACAAGATGTTTCAGCCAGATTGCTCTTCCTCGGCCCATGTTTTTTGTATGGATTCTCCTCTTTTCAGTTTGAAGAACTGCTCCTCTGGAGTGAAACAGGATTTATCCCACTTTGAGGCTCCAATGAAAGGTAATTGTCAGGTTTCTCAAAAACAAACAGTCTGAGGGAGGAATTCTTCTTGTTTTTACAAAACAGTCAAAAACAGAATACAGTGCATGATGATGATGATGATACCAATTAAAGTTGTTAAAAATATGAGTACCATGAAGACAATGACAAAATAATAAATGAAACATTATAAAGTACAATTAATATATCAAGGAACGGGGGAAATATGTAAAAACCCTGTTAAGCAAAAGCAAAGATAGCTTTAAACTGAGCCACTGACGATAGTTAGTTCCTCAAGGGGCTCAATTACACAAGAGTCTTGGTGGTCCTGATCATACGTAATCACTTTGGGGGGGGTCAGCCACTCCAGCCTAACCTTAAAGGGGTCAAGCACACCTGACCCCCATTCCCTCCATTCTATGGCCCACAATGAAATCTCGTGGAAGGAATTCATTTGCAAACAGGAAATCTGTTAGATCCTGGGTAATGCCCACACCCGCGCAAAACCTCCTTCTGGTCCCTCTTAGGGCCGTCAGCACCATCGCCATCCTCTTCCTTCTCCTCCCTCCTCCCTGTGTCTCCAGTTTTAACATTCAGCCTGAGCAAGAGTTATGAATAACTAAAATCTCACTCATTACTCTGTGACAGCTAGATCCAAAGTTGAGAAAAAGTACTTGAGCACTAAAATTTATTAGACTGAAAGTTTGTCATGATTAATTTTAACTCCCATGGATTCTGAGGGGTTTAAATTGAAAGAATGACATAAATTTGCCTTGGGGTGGGGGAACTTTTGGCCTTCCAAGTGTCTGAGACTGTTGTTCTCATGACCACTTATGTTTGGCCATGTTGCAAGGGATTGACTGGAGATGAAACCAAAGCTTCTGGCCCAAGTATCACCACCTCAAACCATTACTCCATTATATCTCTGAGGAGGGACATTTCCTCATGGCTGCCTGCAGTGGTGGAGCTTGGAGTGCATGGAGGGTGGGTGGGTGGGTGGGTAGGAGGGGGCGGGGCTACAGCACAAGGGGCACGGCCACTGTGCGTGGGGATGTGGCTGCGGCGCATGGGAGCGTGGGCCGGGGCACGTGTGGGCGTGGCCAGAGCGCATGGAGGCATGGCTACAGGCTGGGCCGCCCCCAAAACATGGCCACTCGGGCCAAACCACCATCCCACCCCACCCCGTCCCCACACGACTGGCTGCCTGCCTTTTTCCTGTGCCTCCGTTTGTCCTTTATAAAGTCATTTCAACTCATGTTGCCACTGTGTTTGGTTAACAGAAATCAAGTCTTATGGAGGGTGGAGGGGGACATTTTTTGAGGAGAGTTTCCAGTGCTAATGGTCTGTCGGTATATCTTGGTAATGTGAAATGATTTTTTAGGAAGTGTTGGGTGACCCTGCCATCGTTTGCCCTTAGTTACATAAACTCATTGGTCTGAGTCATCCTGTCCTTCCTTGTAACCTGACAGTTAACATGGTGCAGGTGGTGGAAGCTGATGAACTAAAAATACATATTTCCACAAAAAAAGAACAATGCCACAGACTGCCTTTCATATGCGGCCTTGTCACTGGACAAAGGCTGTCTGTGGTATTGTTACCTGTTGGGTTGAAACAGCTATTTCATAAAGTTTACAGTCACTCAAGAAGATGCAAAATGCCAATACTGTAATGAACATTATGTGAGAGTGGCCAAGCAGAAAGCCCAGACTGGTCCTACCATCGGGCAGAGCGAGGCAATGGCTTCAGGTGGTAGATGCTGTGGAAAGGCAGCCAACAGTGGTAGCTTCCTGGCTGTTACCCCCAAACTCCACAGATGTTCTTTTCTTTTTCCCTTACAACTTGTTCCCAGCTCTCTTAAATGACCCCGATGCCTCAGGTTTAGAGAGGAACTCTCCCTTCACCGGTAATGTTGGGCCCGAGGCCCTCTGGGTAGGCCCTGTGTTACACACTCACACATTTCAGTCCAGCCTGCTTTCACACTACTGAACATATTTTGGGGGTTAGTTCGTGATGTTGCATTGCTAGGTCAGGCTGCCCCTGTATGCCGCAGTCCTGTGAGAATAGCCAAGGAATGTTAACAATGGGTGCTTCGCTCCCCATGCCATCCGGTACAGTTGGGGGAGAGCAAAGCCTGATTAGAGACCATCCGCTGCCGTTTCGGGCAGGTAATGAGATTTGACCACGAGCCTATCATGCACCTGGCCCGTGGGTGCCTCAGTAATTGGTGTCGAAGAATGGAATAGCCCCCCTCCTGCCCGTTTCAGCACAGTGGGTTGATGGATTGGCAGCCCGTTTTGCCCCTTGTCTACGAAAAGCCTATATAATCTGTTGAAACAAAGAGAACGCTGCTCCGTTGCCTGCTTTGCCTTTCCGACGGAGTCAGAGTGTATGTATGCTTGTGTGCCTTTCGTTTTTCTTTTCACTTCTTTGCTTAATAAACTGCATCCTCAAAGACCAGAACTGGCTTGGTTCTTGCCTCCTTCTACTTTGAACCTTGCACGGCCACCCAATCCAGGGAGGGTCATGTATGCTACAAGTAATGAAGTAGGATTGAACTTCCAGTTCTCCCTAAGAGAATGGGGACAAGGGGAGCCATCTTATCCTTCACCTCAGGCAGCCAGATATCTTGGGGAAGCCCCATGGGAAGGAACAGAATGGCATGAAAGTAGATGGTTGCCAGGGAGACAAGAGAGGAACATTCTATATCTTCAGATCCAAAGCTTTGGGAAAAGTTATTTTTTGTACTATGTGGGCACTAGTGTTGTGGTCCAAAAGCTGGAAAGAAGCAATCAAGCAATGGCTCTCTTCTGCAAATACTTTCTTCTATTATTCTCCCTCCATGACTTTGTGGCATAGCAGGTTCGAGAAGAAATTAGCAACAGGGCCAAGGAGAGGAAGGACATAGGAAGTAATGACACCAGCAAGGTTTTATGGGAGCACGGAATGGCCGAAAACAGAGAGAAAATCAGAGAGGTTTGCTAAATCTTTTTGGAAACTTCTGTGCCCCAATAGGAGCTGAAAGCTCTCATGTCAGCAGGAAAGTGAATAAACCTTGGGTTTCAGAACTAATTTTTAAAGTAACTATCCAAGGTCCTGAATATTTTGAGGAGATAGTGTTCAGAACCCTGGACAACTCTCTTAAAGTCAGTTGTGAAACAGAGTGTATTTACTACCTTCTTGCTGCTGCTGTTGGTTGTTGTTGGTTGTTGGTGCTGCTGCGTGCCTTCAAGTCATTTTGGACTTATGGTAACCCTAAGGCAAACCTACCACAGGTGCCTTAGTGATATGGAATCCACCAGCCAACACTGAAAATAGCTAACATTGCTATACAATAGAAAGTTTACTGTCTCAAACAGAAGTTTATTATGTTTGTTCAAGCGTGTGAAACCTATGGCCTTATGGTTCACCAACAGCATTGGCCATACTGGCAAGGATGCCAGAAGATGGGGGTCTAGAAACATCTGGAGGGCCACAGATTTGCCACCTATGAGAATTAAAGGATATAACACCAGCAAAAGAACCATTCTTATATTTTGGTTACATATCTATGCTGCTTTTCCTTACATGAATTCAAGCTGGAGTGCCATAGCTTTCTTCTTCCCAACTTTATGCTAACAAAAGCCTGTGAGGCAGGTCATTCTGAAGTAAGTTACTGGCCCAAGGGCACCCAGTGAGTTTCCTGGCTTGTGAAGACATTCTAGCCCAACACTGGTTACCACATCACAATGGCTTTCTTCTTTCAGTTCATTTTAAAACCCTTTTTGTTTGTTTGCCACAGTACATACTTGCACACGAAGTGTTGCATGGGGATGAGGACATTATCCAAAGTGGGGTACACATTTGAATAGTTACTGCCTGCTCTCTCACTGTAGGTGACCTCTCAAGCACTACAGGAGACACAGTCCAAAAATGAGGTACAAGCCACAGGTCTACCCCACACGGGCACAATATCTGAACTGGAAAGAAAGTGTCTCTTTCCAAAGGTAGAGTAATTTATTCACCCTCATAGGTGCTTTGCCAGTAAGGAAGGCTTCCCTGTCACAAACATCACCACCATTTAAAAAGCAGAGTTAAACTACTGGACAAGCTAAGCATATATTTCCAAGAGAGGCACCTTCAAGTGGACAAAGACATCTATTTATCGTTGCACATGCTTTTCCTCAATTGCATTTGGCATGCTTTCTTTTGGGATAGCTCATTGGATAGGCTTAAATTGCAGGTCTGACTGGTGAGGCACCTATCATCTTTTGCTGGAGGGGAAACATGTTAATTGAGGGAACATACATTCTCCTTAATGTGTAGCTTGACCTTTCATTGAAAAGAACTCTTCCCATGTTCAAAGGCACCAAAAATGTAAGTGCCAGATTTTAATGTTTTTTAATAAACAAAAAAGGAGAAGGCCCAGAAAAGGACTCTTAGGGTAGCAGCAAGAGAAATGAGTTTACAACAGTTCTTTCCTCCCTTCCATGCCACAAGCAAGTCACTGGCAACGTGAGATTAATTGCAGTGACAAAGCTAACCACACTGGCATGGACATCTGTCATCCTAGCTGAAGCTGCAGCTCTGAAGCCGTATTGAACGTGACGGAGAATGTCATAGGAGGTAAGATGTTGCTGGCGCTGAGGAAGTAAGTGCCATCTTTCTAATCTTGTCCAGGAAAGGGAGATCAGAAGGCAGAGAGTAGCTGACAAAACTGCTCAAAATGGAGACACAAACCTCTCTTCTTTTTTAAAAGCCAAATTTACAATCGCTGTGTCATGAACCTATTAAATGCAAATCCTAGATTATCGTCTTTCATGAAATATATAAATTCCCATCCTTCCTGCAAGAAGCGTAGGTCTCGTAGTCAAAGTAATTCTAGATTATCCTCACAACGGTCCTGTGAGGTAGATCATGCTGCAGGAGCATGATTTACCAGGGATTACATTTTATTAAAATTTAGGTGAATGATTTCCAAGCAATGTAGTAAAAATTGCAGAGGAAGGATTTCAAGGAGGGTGGTCACTCAGATCATATATGGTATTTATTCAACAGATATATATCCTTATCTTTAAGAATACCTCCCCACAATAAATTTAAAAAAATAAAATAATGAAACGTCATATAATTGCAAAGCTTGGAACTGTGGGTTGTTTTTTTCAAAAAAAGTAATTAGTTACAGTTATAGTAACACTATGCCAAACAATGTCCAAAAACGAATTAGTTACAAGTATAAGTACATTTTAAAAGTGACTCCTTATGTGTTCATTTCTTAAAAGCAAGTATAATTTCTGATTTTGCTTATTTTCAAAAAAAGCTGAATGGTATAAGCTTCTGGCTTTTGGTGCTTGTTGTCTTGTGCCTTCCGGGCAACTCTGACTTATGGCAACATGACCAGGTTAACTCACTGGGTGACCTTGGGTGCATCACACACTCTCAGCCTCAGAAAATCCCGTGATAGGTTCACCTTAGGGTCTCCATAAGTTGGAAATAACTTGAAGGCTCACAGCAACAACCACCACCTTTGTTATCTCTAATTATTTACTTCCAAAATTTGTATAATTGCTTTATAAATATAACACAAAAACAATATAACAAAATCCCATGAAAGAGCATAGCTTTGAAGTCTCTTCGGACTAGATGTGGAAGGAACATTACTCATGTGAACGACACCAATGTGATTCCAGCCATGTATTAAATGCATCTTCACAGCCCTAACAAAGATCACTCTTTTGAAGTTATTGATTTCCTTTGGGATAAAATGCCCTGTTGGGGTCAGGAGCACAGCAGGGAAGGAAAAGGGTTTATCCCACCCCTCTGGAAAAATTAGCAGCCTCCCCTAGTCTACTCAGTGACTATTTGCATTTCAATACAAAGACACATTTAACGTCAACTCTACTTGGCTTTTCATCTTTTATGAGCTGGGAAAGAAAAAAAAGTTTTGGAAAGCTTGCCCATGTCATCTTTTTTGCCACAGATATAGTATGAAGCTGTCTATAAGCGTTAACTCTGTTTCTCCATCTCTCTGAAAAAAAACTGCTTTTTAAACAACTCTCAGAAATGTAACTTTTCCAAACACATCTGTCCAACAACACACACGGTATCTGCACAGAAAGGACATACAGGAATAGATTCAATTCATATACATGTTTTATCTCCGCATAAAAATATTCCTGTAGAGCACGGTATGCCACCGTCTGTCAAATAAATCTGACATAATAAATTTGTTGTTTTACTTAACCAGCGTTGAAGAGAAATAAATGGAGTAAAAAGAAATCAAGAGAAGATTTTGTTTCAAAACAAATGCACACATAACACGCATGCTCGGGATGGGCAGAAATTAAAGTGATCAATCAAGGCCTCTCAAAACGTCCACATCACTTGGAATAATATTTTGTTGTCAGCTATCGATTGGATCCCGCTGAACCAAACTGCAAACAATGAATTCTGGTATTCTTAAACTGAGGAATACCACAGGAAGCTAGCATGAGCCTTGTGCATCCGGCAATAATCCAAAGAAATGTAAAGTTTGGACTAAAACCCAAAGGATCAGTTCTAGAAGCATATGGATTCTTTGGTGCCTTTCTCTGCCATTCCTGGATAAATCTTGCCAAGAAAAATATTTGTTTTTATCCCTCCCTCTCCCCAATATTTACCTAATATTGGAATTATGATTTCTTTTTATCATGAGGGTTTACAAAGATTGCATGCGTGGAAGGACGCTTCTGTAACCAGCACTTCATTTTTATCCTTTTGTTTTCTCTAAAAGGTATGCTGTTCCTTCTGAGCAACCGTTCCCAAGTTACAGGGAGCGGTTTATTGGCAGCTGATGGTTTTGATGTCTGTTGGGCAATGAATCTGCTTTGGGTTTTAGTCCAAACTTTAATGCAGCTACTATGGTGCTGGACCAGGTCCCAAAATAGGCTCAATGCCCTGTGCTTGGATAATTCTCTTAAAGTTCAGACTAAAAACCAAAGCAGATTCACCACCCACACAAATATCAGGGGCACCAGCAACCTCTCATGGGCAGTTGGAATGGGTGACAAAGAATCCACCCAAACTTAGTGGAGGAACTTTATTGCCAGGAACACTGTACAAGAACACACAGCTTCTCTAAATAAAATCAATATTCACCTATTTTAAATTAATCAAAATTATTAAGGCTGGGAGTAAGAGGATGAGTATAAAATTAATAAACTGATAATAAAAGCAGAGAGTAAAAACCGTAATAGAGACAGAAGGCTTAACAATTTGGTGGAACATGCCTATATTTAGTAAGCATTTATGTGAAATATCTATATGTTTTACAGAGTGAGAGAGAGCATATACAGTAGCTGCTCTGGCTGCTCCTAGGGGTTAATGTTGTTTGTTTTCTAACTATCTTGAGTTTTGGAACTATTTTTAAAGAGGAGCTTTAGTTTATTGTTAGTTATTCATTTGGTATAGTGGTTTGAGCATCAGACTACGACCTTGGAGACCAGGGTTTGATTGTCTGCTCATCCATGGAAACCAAATGGGTGACTTTGGGCACATCACACACTCTCAGCCCTAGAAAACCCCATGATAGGTTTGCCTTAAGCTCACTATAAGTCAGAAATGACTTGAAGGCACACAATAGGGCAACCCTACTTCCTATATTTCGGAGTAAATGAAGGAACGAAGGTGGAGGTAAGATCATTAAATGCAAAGTCTAACATTACCAGCTTCCTCCACTAAGTCCAAAGTATATTTCCTCATACACCATGAGGAGGTGGGAATAGAAAGAGACACATCTGGACAGAGCTTTGGGGGCAAAAGGTATTTTGGACCGCAACTCTACAACATGTAAATTGGGAGGGATTCCAAGAGCTGTAGTTCATAAAACGTAATTTTTCAAAGTTCTGTATTCAGAGCACTCTGAGCTGATGGCTGTGACCTGCACTGAGGACACATGAACCTGGCATGTCCTTGCCTCAACTCCATTGCAGAATTACCTGCCCTTTCTGGAGAGCGGACTGGAAGAACGAGGCACACGGCACCTTCACAAGAGCCTCTAATTATTTAATGAATGTCTTCCTCGTGGCCCAATGGGACTCCTACAAGACACACTCATGCTCCCCCAGCATGCCATTTGGAAAAGATTGTTCCAGGCCTGGGATGAAAGAAAGATATAGAAAGAAGGTTGTTTTCACTTTGATTGCCAAAGAATTCCTTCTTCTCGGCAGGTGGGGAGAGAGATGTTGAGGGTGGCGTATGGGGGCAGGGGAGATTTGGACACGACCTTCTCTTAAAAATTCAACCTCAAGACAATCACAGTGACAACAAAACTCTCCCACAGACAAATAAAATCAATAGAAGCCCTGCAGAACAGGGGCTCTGAGATGTAATTAGCCATCACACAATCCTGACCCAAACATCGCTGTGGATTAATGGGATGCAGCTTCCAGTATCCCTTAGCTACATCTGAACCCCTCTGACCCTAATTCTCCCCTCCTGTCTCTGAATCGATGGTGATTCCAGCGCTGCAAAGGCAGCAGAGTCCTGCACACAATGTTATTCAACTAACAATGAAAAGATTCTTCTCTGGAGCTGCCCGTTGCAGGGAGCTGAATTAGTAATCCTCCCAAGAACAAAGTCCCTGTCCTGATTCTGAAGCACTGGACCAAAAATGATGTCCATCCCAGATGTCTGATGCATTTATTTTTCAGTCTGTAGGGGCACACCTGCATTTCTGTCATCTAAGAAGATCGATTAATGAATTCAAGGATTTGTAAGGGAAAGGCTCTGATCATGACAGCAGGGATACGGGAAGAATTGGGGGCAGAAGGAGTCAAAAAGGAAGAATCGGGGAAGAGATGGCAGAGAAATTGAGTGAGAGAGGAAGAACTGTTACTTGCCTGACTTCCTTCTTTGGTACCCAAACATGGAAAGAAAAACACTGACTGAGCAACATCTGCGTCTCTACACTCATGTAGTTATGCAGTGGTTCCACTACATCACCCTTCAGCTGAATACTAAGGTTGTGCTACCAACTGTATATCTGCCAACATGCCTGCTCATTGTCCCATTGTCCCAAGGCACAGAATGACTGTACCTGCAATCCTAGGGTTATCAAGCAGTATACTGAGAGCACTGAAGAACAGTCCAAGAATATGCAACTGCCTGTGAAACAGTTATATTTGTGGGACTCTGCTTGTGAATATTTTCACTGCACAATGGTCGAAAAAGTACTGGGAGATGTGTATGATTTCAACAGGATGCTGGCCATTAAGAACATAAGAGGAACAATCTTAGGTCAGACCTAAGGCCAGTGATGTAGACTCGAGTCGACTGAATCGGACCCAAGTCAGACTTAGGTCGCTTCGGTGACTCAACTTGGACTCGACTTGGCAATAAATGATGCACTGACTCCACTTGACTCAAGACTTGTATAGTTTTAGTGACTGACTTGCTGCCCTTAGTTCAGTAACATAACACATTCATCCAGAAACCTTACACCTTTGAACAATGCTTACATGTCTTTTTGCCTACTGGACACATGACAATCTGTCCCAAGCCCAAAGTGTGGGTGCATTTCTCAGAGGCGAACAGCATACGGGTCAGGCAATGTGCTTGAGAGGAACTTGAGGTCTGCTCAGCAGCCTGTCCCCCCTGCATAACAGAGGAGCCTCCTAAAACTTTTCCTAAGAGCAGATGACAAGACTTGCCCCCAGAGTGCAGGGTGCATTTCTCAGAAGGGAACAGCAAATATGTTAGGCAACAGGCTTGAGGAAGAAGGATCCTTCCTTCTAAAGCTTTTGAAGCTTCAGTAACGGGGAGTAAGAAAGATCCTATTCCCCACTTCTGAAAAATCCTCCAGTTTTGGAAATGGGAAGTAAGAAGGATCCTATTCCCCACTTCCAAAGCTGCAGATGGCAAAAATACAAATGTGGAGGGCCAATTCTGCTTAAATTGTTAAAACTGACTTTATTCAACTCTGTCCAGAAATTCTGGAACATAGGTTGGGGTATAAAGTTGGCTCCCAGATTTGAGACTTGACTTGAGACTTGGAGTAAAAGACTTAAATACATCACTGCCAAAGGCCTATCTTGTCCAGCATTCTGTTCACACAGCGGCAAACCAAATGCCATGATAAAAATCCTATAAGCAGGACATTAGTGCATCTGCATCTTCAGTCTCACATTCCGCCAGGAGCTGGCACACAAAGACATACTGTTTCCAATACTGGGGACGATATATAGCCATCCCAGCTAGGTGCTACTGATGGCCCCATCCTCAATGAAGTAGTCCAATCTCCTTGTAAAGCCATCCAATTTGTCAGCCCTCCCTACATCTTGAGGCAGCGAATTCCACGGTTTAACTATGCACTGTGCACCATGCACTTAAAAAGGATTTTATTTTAATTGTCTTGATCCCCATAACCATTCAGCTTCAGTGGATGACACCATCAGTCATACTGATGGATGGAAGAAAGTTTCACTGTGGCCAGATTTAACTACAAGATGTGATGAGGGGCTCCAATTCCTCTGGTTAGAGATGGCAGATTAAAGTCTAGGAGTGACAGATACTAAACCAGGGATAAGCAATGGCCAGGGGTCAGGGGGTACATTGCCCCCACAGCAGATCTTGAGAACTACACAATCCACAAACTCCCCAGTTTTAGAACTTCCAACTTCACTTCCTGTTACCAAAAAATGGCCTCCCCTTGGCCTAAAACAGCCTGAATGGGGCAAAACATAGTGAAATTGACCCCACACATTTGGGAACAAAAAGAGCTTTGGACTTGGGCCAAATTCAGCTCACAGATTGCACTTTCCCCATTCCATACTAAACTAATATGCCAATAAAATCTTATAATTCTACTTAAATCTAGCCATGCCTAAGCATAATTCCAGCAAGTGGGAGCATCATAAAAAATATAGTTTGACTCATATTTCCCGGTATAAATTGCATGTTGTTTGACTCATAGTCCCCTATAGAAGACTGTGTTTTTGGATTTAACATTTATTTCACAGTTTTGATCCGGCAGAGTAGGTGTTTCTTTCTAACTTCCACACAATGCTATACGAAAGCTGCTTCTGAAGGTCTCTTAGGCCTTGTTCTCGCCTAGGGATGGAACATTTCGTCACACTTCATTCTCAGTAAGAATTACAAAAGCTAAAAATTCTTCAAATTTGGGACAGAAGCCCATGGGATTTTTAAAATCTGAGTGTGGAATAAACTAAAACTAATAAACTCATCCACCCTGGCCCAGGGCTTTGGATACTTAACTCTGAAAATCTCCTCCATATTTAACCACGTTTATGGTATTGAACTAGGGTTGCTGGTTCCATTTTTCTGAGAGGCTCATCCGTGGTACTAATGTGATTGAGAAGTAGAACACATTATTCTTCCTGCTGGACCTAGGAATAGTTGTCCACGTTGAATTTCAGTTTGTGTCTCAGTCGTGTGAGAACACGGGGGCGGAGGGGAGATTCGCCCCTCGCGACAATGTTTTGGGGGCATCCCAGCCCGTAGCCATGCCCCCATGTGCCCTGGCCGTGCCCCCGCACACAGTGGCCGTGCCCCTCGCATTGTAGGCCCGCCTCTCTTGCCCGCCCCACCACATATTCCAAGCTCTGCCACTGTTGCGTCTGGAGAGTTTATCAAAAACTGCATGTTTCTGGTGGAAAGATCTTGAGGTTTAAAAAAATTGAGTGCAAGAGAAAGAAAATTGACAGATATTTCTCATATGTATTTAGATCTTGGCAATGTTACTTTTTGGAATGACACCTCTGAAAATCCCAAGCCAGTGTGGCCATTTTTCCAGGTTCTGTCCTTGTTCGCGCCCACACAGCCTTGGAAATATTCATGCAGAGACCAATTACTTCTTTGCCCTAAATACTGGACACCTTGACCTTGTGAATTCTGGATTCTAGCATTGCTCTTAAGTAGATCTCAAAAGCTGTATGAGTCAGGTTGAGACTGAGACAGCCCAATGACCCTGTCTGTGGTTCTACACATGCCCTCTAACATTTCACAGATGAAAACCTGGACACATGCAGCCAAGAAATGTCAGCTCACACTCAAGATGGCAAGACTATTAATGAAGAACACGTAAGCTAAGAGAGGCTGCAGCAGTTTGCTTTTGCCCAAGTCTACTGGGAAAGGCAAAGTTCCACTTGTTCTTCTCTTCTCCCCTAACCCCTCGGGAGAGTGCAGGCTACTTTTGCACTTTGAATTTGGTTTGTGGTAACTGAAGTAAGCTGAGGACAAAAGGGGAAAGTGGGAAGAGGAGAAAAAAAAACCTGAGACAGTTTTAAAGCCTCTGAAAAAGTGGGATGAGAGCAAATTTCCATGGGCCCTCAATATCCACTGGGGGTTAGGTTCCAGGATCTCCTGTGGATACCAAAATCAGTGGATGTTCAAGCCTCATTATGATCTATGATGTAATACAATAACCTCCCTTATATAAAATGGTGAACAATTCAAAAGGTTTGCTTTTTGGAATTTGTTTTTAATATTTTCAAGCCGTGATTGCTTGAATCTGTGGATGCAGAATCCATGGATATGGAGGGCTGACTGTACTTGGAACTGTTCCTGACAAATTAGGATGGCTGCAGAGTACATTTACATCTGCAAAGGCTTCTTTAACACCTGAGAGTTTTCCCTTGAAGCTTAGGTAATCAAGTGTGTAGCTATGAGGGCAGAGCAAAATGAGGACATTCCTCGCAAGAAAAATTTCCAACCTCCTCCCCATGAAATTTTCCTGCGCTCCTAGACTTCTAGCATTGTATTAACTTAAAACTTCAGTTGAGCATTTAGAAACAAAGTTAGGCATCCAAAGACGAAAAGCAAGAAAAATGATCAAGAGAATACAAACACAGGCCATTTCCGCACTAGAGTGTTACAGCGCTATGATTCCACTTTCAACATCCAATGGAATCCTGGGGTTTGCAGTTTGGAGAGGGGCCTCAAGGATTCCATCGGATGTTGAAAGTGCAATCATAACACTGTAACAGTCTCATGCAGAAATATAAGAGTTCAAAGTATGAACAATTCTCAGTGTGTTCATTCTCTGCAATGCTAGAAAATTTCATGGCTGGGGGGAGCAGAATTGTCACTTGGAAGAACATGCTCTCCCCTCCTCCCCCAGACACACACATAGACACTGGACGGACATAAATGTGCAAAAGCCACATTGAGCCTAAATTGTTCTTATGCTTGTGATTCTGTCTTATAAAAAGGAAGCATCCTCAAAGTGGATATTATTTCCAAAGCTTCAAAAAGAAAGAGAAAGGATGCAGTGACGAATAGGGGAAAGGTACCTTAAAAGCATCCATTTTGTCAATAATTTTGCCAATTCTGTCAATGTATCTCATGCTGCCCCATTTTAACCAATATGGAAATCTCTCCCTTTTGTTACAAGAACCCCTTCCTGCCTTGAAGCACAGAATACTTTATGAATGTTTAGCAATTAATTCGATGATGCAGTCCCGGATCAGTTAGATTATTTGCAGACCTATGGAATGGATAGTCAAACATAAAGGTCCTGGAAATGTCAACCCCATCAATGATTAGGGGAAGACCAGCCACTTGGGTTTAGGAGAAGCTTTCCTACATTAAAGCAAACTTGTACCCTCTAGTGGGTATGGCTGGGAATGCTCTGTATTCAAGCCTTTCTTTGCTCTCACTTCTCAGTGCATGTTTGTGTTTTCTCAGGGCTGGTGTAAAATGATAACTTCTCAGAGAGAAGAAAGAGAAAAAGAGAGAAAGCAAGAGGCAGAGTGAACAAATGGCATGTAAAATTTAATGAGAATGCAAGACATGGCCCTGGAATGCCCTTTAAAATGTAAGGGTTAAATAAATGCTAAATAAATGTTACAATGAGTGTGATCAGTTTTTTACTCATGCAACAAACCTGTAGAAGCCACATCCTGGGCTTATAATGTACTCTTTGTGGTCATGCAAAAAATTCCCCTGCAACAAGGACACAGGGCAGCCTTGAGAAGAAAGGATGATGGAGAACTTCTGGAAAACAGAAAGCTATCTTCATCATGTTTGCTCAAAGCTAATGGCCATGTTGGATGCAAGCAATAGGCACTTGAGCCCAACACATCTGATGGGTGTTGGGTTGAAGATGGCTGCGCTACAGACTCAGTCAACCTTTTCATGCTTCGATCCAAAAACATCTATTTCCTTGGGAACCTCTCCCAGACTGACTTTTTCTTAAAGCATACATTGCTGAAAAATAACAGTTGCATACCATACAAGAGACAGTCCCAATTATTCTCTGTCATCTTACTTTTTCAGCTGCTTTTAAAATGTACCAGTTTCTTTCTTCTCCTCCCACTTTCCCTTTTTGTCCTCCATTTACTCCTCAGCCCATGCGTTTGCCTAGCATCATCACTCCTATGGAATGGCAAGGGATTCATGCTTATCACCTGATTTTGGATCATCCAGGGGTCCAATTTGCTGTATCACCAAGAATCCTGGGTGTAGAGAGAATGCCATTTCTTCTACATACTCAAGCAAAGGAGGTTCAGACTTCTTCCTTCCGGCGGGGACATGACAATTGAAACAATAGTGCTTTTCAGGTATTGAGGAGAGAAAGGGCTTCATCACAGGAGGCGGGTAAATCACGACTGCAAGATAATAGCATCTTTGGCTCGGACTTATCATTCATCTGCTGTTTTTGCAGTGGGAGACCATTTGGAAAGTGTTTCTTTAACAAGCAAAATAAAAGTTGTCAATGATCACCTTTGTAAAAGAAACACCTTTGAAATATCTCCCACCAGGAGAACAACAGAAGAGGAACAAAGTAATACGAAAAGCTCCAGCCAAAGACACTATTTTCCTGCTGAAATTGAGATTTACCTGCATCATGTGATAAAGTCCAAAGAAATTTTGGAAATCAGCAGTGTTTTCCACCTGAGACATCTTACCATATTTTCCAGTGTAACTAACATTTCCAGCAGGGGGAAGTGAAAACTGTCACATAGCAACTGGTTAGATTTTAATCAACAATGTCTCTTCCTCCCCTGCAGAACTAATGTTGAATATTCTGCATTCCTGCTCCATAAATACTACTTTTGAAACACTACATCTGCCTGAATCTGGAGGGCTTTTTAAAGACTGTCATCAACAAACACAGTAGATTTTGCTGAAAACTGCAGCTTCATGATATTTTAATTCTAACTCTTGTAGTTTCACTGTTTCCTACCAGGTGGAAGAATGGCCCAGAAGGCGTACAGTTAAAAGATGATCAGTTCTATCATGCATTGCAACAACTGGGGAAAATATATATGCAGGGGAGTGGCTACATTCTGTATTGCCAAACACGGTTTGTCAGATATAACATGGTTTAGGCTTTCCTTTTTCCTTCCCTTTTCTTCTTTGTTCATGTGTGAGAGGAAGAAATAGATTATGCCAAGGAAGTTTCCACTTCTAATTTGTGGCAAATCTTACTTTCCCGCTGGTCATAAACTATGGATTGTTCAAATTATAGTTTGCCTTCAGATCAGAGTCACAAAGCACAAATGAAGGAATAGATGAAGGGATGCACACAAGCTCATTCTTGTTACAATACGTAAAACATGGTTTGCCATAATGCCTGCACATGTTGAATGGTAGCTGGTTTCAAAACGTATGATACAGTGGTACTCCATAAACTAAAACACAACTGCAAAAACCAGTGACAGTGTCCAACCACTTGGACAAATTTGAAAAAGCAGTGCATAGAAAACTGGGCAAATTTTGAATCAGCAGTCTGGTAACACTTTAACTGTCATGGCTCTATGCTATGGAATCTCGGGATTTGTAGTTTCATGAAGCACTTAGAATTGTTGGAGGATAGAGAGAAAGAGCTCTAATGTAACCCCCTGAACTATAGTAATGGTGCTCTCCAACAGAGAGTTCTGCATATCTCATCAAACTAGAAATCCCAAGATTACATCAAATAAAAGCATGGCCATTGAAGTGACCATCAAGCTGCTCTAATGGTGTAACGTACAGGCCATTTCTGCACTACACTGTTACAGTGCTACTATTCCACTTTCAACATCCTATGGAATCCTGGGGTTCACAGTTTAGGGAGGGGCCTTTATAATTCTCAGCCAGAGAGCTCTTTGGCCTCAGTAAACTACAAACCCCAGAATCCCACAGGATGTTGAAAGTGGAATAATTGCACTATAACAGTGTAGTTGTAGACATGGCCACACTCTACATCCTTCCCACTTCAGCTGGGACCCTTTACAAGTTAAAGCAGCAAGTGTGCAGATCTTCATATTTAGATAATCTACTTACTCCCAAGGAGGCCTCTGTTTCCTTTCCAGTTGTCAGAATCTTATGTTCTGGCTCAGGAGCATCAGACATATGATGAAGTTTCCCATCCAGCTAAGGGTGAGCATCATATGGCCTAAAGTACACAGGACACAGTATTGCTTAAGGGTGGTTGCTTGCCTGTTCCCCTGCTTCATTGTATCATGGGTTCAGAACATTGCTTTAGTGCTGTTCCATTATGAATGACTTCAGCATGCCATTTTCTTCATTCTTGCTAAGAGTAATCTTCCAGCCCATCTGTCCTGGGGGATGCAGTGGAAGGATGCCGCAGCAGGACCAAAAGGCTAGACTTGATAAGCCTGCTATCTGATTCCATATAGCTCTCTCATGTTTTTACACAATATGATGCAATTCTGTGTCTGATTGTAACAAGGCCCAGTTGGTAGAGAAATATAATTGGTTGCTCTATCTCTGTAATATTTTTTTTAAATGGCCGCGGGGAGGCAGCCAGAATCTTGTTGGTGCACTATACTAGTGGTTGCACTTTTTCAGGGATTGGGCAGTACTTTTCCGCACGGGGGAATTAAAACGGCGCAGTGCGTCCTCTTCGGAGGTCATCTGCACCTTGGAGCGGACGAGGTTCGGACTACTTACCGGAGATCCGCACCTCAGTCCGCTCCAAAACGCCCCCAACTGGTCCTCCAGCGCGCTTTTTAAAGACCGGAAAAAAGAGGTTTCTCATTTTTCCAGAGCGCACCATTACATACCTGCTCCCTTGTGCAGATTCGCAGGCTCGCACTAATGCGAGCCTGCGATCTGCGGAGGGCGGGCTTTAGGCATGGCGAGCTTCAGCGGTTGGTCAGGACCCACGACCAACCGGAAGCCGCCATTTTGGGATGCGGATCTAAGACCTCGCACCGCTCCAATTCACCCTGGACCAGACTGAGGAGTCAGAAGATCCGGTGAGTAACAGCACGGAGCGATTCCCTCGCCTCGTGAGGAAATGGCCCTAGTGGGAAGGCAGACAAACCCAGACAGTTCTGTTTTTCCAGCATACATGAATGAAGAAGAGCAGAGAAGCTAGGAGAGGCTGCCGCAGTTTGCTTTTGCAGAGCCTACTGGGAAGGGCAAAATTCTACCCCGTCCTCTCCTCTCTCCCCTGCTGACTTTACTGAGTGCAAACTACTTTTGCACTTTGAACTCCGATTCCACTGATGAAAGTAAGCTGAGGACAAAAAGGGAAAAGTGAGAAGAGGACAGAAAAACTGGGACATTCTAAAAGCGGTCGGAAAAGCGGGAAGACAGAGGATTAATCAGGACAGTCCCTGCCACAGTTGGGAAGTTTGCTTCCCTGAATGACACCTTTGTGAGCTGCCCAGCCTGGCTTTAAGACCAACAGATCTAAGATGGGTGACACCTGGCTTGACCATAGTACACATAAAAAGGATCTAGGAGCTATGGCATATCTAGTGTAAACAGTGTCTACGGCAAGCATGGAAGTTGCTCCCCTACCTTCTTGGCCCTATCCTCCCAGCCCTTCATGCATGGTGCCCACTGCCCCCCCGGCATTGGCACCCAGAACACATGCCTTATTGCCTCACCCTAGATACGCCTCTATCTAGAAGTCTTAGAACACCACAAGCCGAATATGATGCAGCAGTGTGATGTGGCAGCTAAGAAAGCCGATGAGATTCTGGGCTGCATCAACAGGAGTATAACATCTAGGTCAAGGGAAGTGATAGTACCACTCCATTCTGCTTTGGTCAGACCCCACCTGGAACACTGGGTCCAGATCTAGGCACCACAGTTCAGGAAAGAGATTGACTGGAATGTCTTCAGAGGAGGGTGGCCAAAATGGCAGAAGGCCTGGAAACCATGTCCTATGAGGAATGTCTTAGTGAGCTGGATATGTTTAGCCTGGAGAAGAGAAGGTTAAATATGTTTAAATATTTGAAGGGGGGTCATATGAAGAATGGAGCAAGCCTGCGTTCTGTTGCTCCAGAGACTCGGACAAGGAGTAAGGGCTTCAAACTTCAGAAAAAGAGATTTCATCTAAACATTAGGAAGAACTTCTTAATGGTAAGAGCGTTTTAACAGTGGAATGTACTGCCTCGGAGTCTGGTGGAGTCTTCTTCCTTGGAGGTTTTTAAACAGAGGCTGGATGGCCATCTGTCAGGAATATTTGATGGTGTATTCCTGCGTGGCAGGGGGTTTAACACGATGGCCCTTATGGTCTCTTCCAACTCTATGATTATATGACCAGCAGTCTTAACCTCTTCATGTGGGCCTGTAGGCCAACACCTTGACGACTTCCAGATCATCTTAAATTCTGGCTGGTGCTTTCTTCAAAGAGATTTCTCTTCTTTGTATCCACAGAGATACAAAGCTTTGGTCTGAAGCCAAGATTCTTGAAACAAAGTTCTGGGTTGGAAATCTTTATGAAGACTAATCAAGAGAGCCTCCACCACTGGCCTGGGCTAGCTGGTGATATAATTTCTGCCCTTGATGTTGTTAGCAAAGTTCAAGACCAAGGGGCAGGCAAGGGGTATATTTTGCTATTTAACCTGTGTGGCTCCTTCCATAACGCTCTTGTTGACCCCCTTTATAGTTTTAGGAAAGAAATTAATTAGCTCTAGCCAGCACGGACTGTGGAAAATTTCAAAAATGTGTTTCATAACCTTGGGGGGGATGAAGATCTATTCATCAGATTTTTCTCCTGGGCCAGTCCTTTGCAAACAAGATTAATTTACTCCAAAGCCATTTGTCTTCGCTAGGACCCCATGAAAAGGAAAGCGAGGCTTAATTAGCATTTTAAAGTGGGCAGCCTTGAAGTTAATGATATTCAATAACGAAAAATTGTTTTAACCTTATTTGCACTTTTCAATTTACTTATTACAGGCCATCTGTTAAAAATTTAAGCGAGTGCTGGAGGGAGCGAAACTCTCCTGGATTGTCAAATGAACTCTTGACTAGATAGGCAGAAGAGGTGGGTGGGTGAGGGAATCAAAGAGACATGCCGCCTTAAATGAGCAGTTGGTAGTATTCCTCCGCTTTCGTCTTCTGGCAAATGCAACAGAAGGCGTGGGCTTAATAACAGTTTTATTATTTCACTTCGGATCAACACAATCATTTTTGCAGACTTCAGATAGAGTTACTATACAACACAGCCCACTTTGCGTAGATTGGGACCAAAAGATGAGACACGGGAGAATTACAGCTTGACCTCCTTTCTTTTTCTCTGGGTAGCTTTTAAAAGAGGGCGTGGGTGGAGGGATATTTTCTCTGATGGGCAAATTAGCGGCTGGGGGGATTGCAATTTACACCAGGGATAGGTTGAACACCCCGAGCGCTCTCTGGGCAGAATCGGGTGGCTGTACTATGTCAGTGTAACCACACAAGTGTAGGTGGTGGTGGCAGGAGGGAAAAGGCGGGGGGTGAAGTGAAGTAAGACATTGGAGAAACAGAGCTAGTAGAATTTGGGGAATAGAACTGACACTGAAGCATACACTTCAACTGTTCCAATTTGGGAGGGACAGCTGGAGTGTGTCCAGAGGAGGGTGACCAAAATGGTGAAGGATCTGGAAGCCATGCCCTATGAGGAGCGGCTTAGGGAGCTAGAGATGTTTAGTCTGCAGAAGAAAAGGTTAAGAGGGCACATGCTAGCCAAGTTCAAATATTTGAAGGGATGTCATGTTGAGGAGGGAGTGGGCTTGTTTTCTGCTGCTCCAGAGACTAGGACAAGGAGCAATGGATTCAAGCCGCAGGAAAAGAGATTCTACCAGAACCTCAGGAAGAACTTCCTGATGGTCAGAGCTGTCCAGCAGTGGAATATGCTGCCTTGGAGTGTGGTGAAGTCTCCGTCTTTGGAGGCTTTTAAGCAGAGGCTGGACAGCCATCTGTTGGGAATGCTTTGATGAGTGTTCCTGCATAGCAGGGGGTTGGACTCGATGACCCCTGGGGTCTCTTCCAACTCTATGATTCTATGATTCATCCTTTGTCTGCTTTTAATATGCACCAGTTTCTATCTCCTCCTCCTTCTTTCCCCCTTTGTCTCAACTTACTTCAGTTGCCGCAAACTTGAGTTCAAAGCTCACAAGGAGTTTGCACTTAACTCAGAAGGAGGGAGACGAGAGGAAAGAAGGGAATGGAATCTTCCCCTTCCCAGTAGACGCAGGCAAAAGCAAACTGCTGCAGCCTCTCCTAGCTTATGCATTTTTCCATGTTGATAACTTTTGCTGTCTTGAACACACTCTAACATTGCTCGGCCACATGTGTCCTGATTTTTATCTACAAAATATGGGGTGCTCTGCAATTCGGGGTGGGAAAGGGAAAGCTGATAGATGTGTAGGTGGAAAAATGAGACAGAATTACACACATGTTGCACATATGTGTTTATTAATAAACCACTGGCCATCAGGACTAGAATATTGTTTAAAGGTAGAAAGGATTCAGGCCATTTCTGCACTATGCTATTATAGTGCTATCATTCCACTTTCAACATCCTGTTGAACTGAGGGTTTGTTGTT
This sequence comes from Cyclura pinguis, assembly GCA_030412105.1. Classification (NCBI taxonomy): domain Eukaryota; kingdom Metazoa; phylum Chordata; class Lepidosauria; order Squamata; family Iguanidae; genus Cyclura; species Cyclura pinguis. The sequence continues at coordinate 130,029,335 of CM059604.1, read as the reverse complement.
TGTAGTTTACTGAGGCCCAAGAGCTATGTGGCTGAGAATGCTAAATGCCCCTCCCTAAACTGCAAATCCCAGGATTCCATAGGATGTTGAAAATGGAATAACAGCAGTATAACAGTGTAGTATGGAAACAGACTCAGTTTCCACATTTAAAGCAATGTGGAAGCACTGGAGAAATAATGCTGATAGATTATTTTTTTTGTCATCCCACTTTTTTTGCCCACTTTTAACAGGTATCAGTTTTCTCCCACTTTCCCCCTTTGTCTTCAGCCTACTTTAACTGCTCAAACTGTGTTGAAAGTGCAAAGGCAGTTTGCATTCAATTAATTCAGCAGGAAGAAAGAAGTGGGATGGGGGCTTCTCAGTGGGCTCAGGCAGAAGCAAACTGCTAGCTTGTTTGTTCTTCTTCATTAATACCTTCACATCTGTGGTTTTTTTCCTAATGTTTTAAAATGTATTTTTATTCAAAAGGGATCTCAGTATAATAAAAGGAGGAAAATAAAAATGTGAAAGGAGGAAAAATAGCCGTATTAGTTGTAAATCTCTATAAAAGCTGATCAAATATCCAAATACAAGTCCATTTGTAAATTTCATCTATACGTCGCTCTTTGCAATGTTGCAAGCATTGTAATATCTTCTACCCACTGAATCATATTTGGAGATAAATTAGTTTTCCAGTAATGAAGTATTAATATTTTAGCAGTCAAAGGGGTGGAAAAATCCACTGCCATTGGCCATTTGTAAATTTCCAAGAAACAGATAAGTAATTGAAAAGCACATGCATGTCCATGAATATCAAGGAACGTTCCAAAACCACTCAGCCATAGAAGCCCACTGGGTGTATCACACACTCTCAGCCCCAGAAAACCCTCTGATAGGCTGCCTTAGGGTTGCCGTAAGTCAGAAATGACTTGAAGGGACACAACATCTTTTCCAACGTCAGTCCTTTACACTGACGGGAAGTTACTACTTTACAGCCTCTTACTCATTGGAGATTCCTCCAGCGGCTACACAATGGCACACAAAGTATACACTACACATGCACATGCAGGTAGAATGCAAAGGCCGCTGGTCATACCAGTTGGGGAATATGGGGGAGTTTTTGCCAAAACATAATGTTCTCCTGTTTTGCAGGAGATGGGGAAGACTGAACACTTCTGTTATCTCCCAAGATTTACAGTTGATGTCGCTTAGTTTTCAACTGCTTCCTTTTAATTCAAAATCTTTACCAGGAGGAGAAATGTACACGTATGAACAGCATGACATTCCCACTTTGCCAGCCACCATTTCACGTACTTTAGGTGATGATACCACCTTTGAACTATTAATAAGCAATACTATATGTGCGATTAGCCACAGATAGGATCAATAGGACTTTGTCAAGTTTATGTGTACAGGATTGCAACCGAAGTATGGTCCTCCCTCCCCTTTTGCAAGTTTGATCTTTGTGAACTTGACTATCTGCAAGGCGCCCACGTGCCTCCCCCCCCAATTCTCCCCCTCCCATTCTTCCTCCTTCTGCCCAGATGTCTTCCTTCCATGGGCCTAGGCCATAGGCAAGTGAATGACAGGGGCAGCCATACACAGGTACTTCTCCAATTGTGTTGCAGCCCCCTGCCATTTGCTTGCCTTTTGCCAGGTGCCTGTTCAGGTGAAATGCAAGCAAATGGCCGAGGGGGGAGCCCTGGAAGGGAATGGGAGGGGAGTAGTCATTTGGGCAAGGGGGAAGTTATTTGTGGGGGGTTTTTTAACTTTTGTGAGGGTTCTGTCCCCTGAACCCTCACAAAAGTTGAGGTCTCCCTGTATATCATATTTGTAGGATTAAGGGCACTTTTCTACACCCCTTTACTTAGCATAACCAGCACTTTTATTGCTAATTTCACTGCTTATATTTGCAGACTACCCTTCAGCCACAACTGCTCCCAAGGCCCTCTATGAGAACACAATTTCCTGTTAAATCAATTATAATAATATAAAGAATTCACTGCAGCGTTAGATGTAAATATTGGAAACAAACTGCCATAGACACTTAATGCATTACTTTACAAAGCATTCTCTCCCACTCCTCTCTTTTCAACTTCTTAATATTTGCCGTAGAAAAGCAGCTTCCATCGCGACCGAGCTGCTTTTGCCCCAGCTAAAGGAAATTTCTACCAGCAGTGGCTAGGGTTTTAAAACAAACATCCAAACTGATGCATTTAATGCCGCCTGTCATTCCGGGTCTCCAAGTGTGTGATGTTCTTGCTTCTGCTTTGTTTCTGCCCACCAACAGCTTCCTCATAAGAGGCACTTTGAAACTCACACGAGAGATTTAAAGAGAGTTGGGAAACCATTGCACCCCATGACCTTCTTATTCTTTTGGGGGACCGGGGGAAACCAGATGTTGTTGAGTTCTAGTTCCAATCATTCCTGGATAGACAGAACAGACAGCACAGACTGGTGGGAATAACACTTCCCAATTTACTGGGAGACAGCTTTTGGCTCACAGTGGAGATGGTACCTGTGAACAAGGAGGTGCCCTCTTCACGAGTGGGTAGGCTTGCCCGATTTTCAGCAGAGCAAATGAGACGCCTGATTAAAGCTGTCTCAACTCTATCGTGCAGACTGCTTCTTCAGGAGATCTCAGGCTCTTTCAAGAACCCCCCAAAACCCATGCAAATCTTGTGATGGCAGCTGAGCCATCACAAAATGAAAACTTCACTTTGCTGCTCAATGTCAGCCCAACCAGACAGAGGGGTCTCACAATCACAACAAAATCACAATCACATTAAGCAGAGGCTGGGTGGTCATCTGTCGGGAGTGCTTTGAGGGTGTTCCTGCATGGCAGGGGGTTGGACTGGATGGCCCGTGTGGTCTCTTCCAACTCTACATTTCTATGATTCTATGATTCTATGAAAAGGACTCCTGACATTTGGTTGCATACATACCAAACACATGGGGATGGGTCTGGTGTGAGCAAAGCTAGTGCTCCCATATTTTGGGGCTTCTCATACTACCCTGATATGGGACCCAATTTTAGGACCACCCAATACAGGATGTTCCATACAAAACAGGACTCCCGCAGAACTGTGTATGTGGCTGGCTTCCTTTCGCCTGCCTGCATAGTTTTTGCAGGGTCTGGGTGGGTCAGGAAGGCCAGCCAATCAGGTGCTCCCAGGTGGCTGGAGTGGGCGGAGCCAGATCAGCTTGAGTGGAGATTCCACCCTGGTCCACACTCTGGCTATATAAAGCCAGAATCTCAGCAGGAGCTCAGTAGTCAGTCTGGAGCATCTGCCCTTAGGTGGCATTGTTGTGGTTTGGGAAGGGTTTTTTTTTTTTCTTTTTCTTTTTTTGTGGCTAGGGTCCTCTATTATTTTATTTGTTGTTCACTTTCCTACAACTATAGGCAGGTTTAGCATAGGAGCTAGGTCCAGTTGGTGGGAAAGCTGGGACCTCTATGCCTTTCAGATATTGTTGAGGGTCCCCTTAAAGGGACTGTGGAAGCAATGCATGATCAAAGTCATGCCTTGTTCAGCGTCATGTGACTCCACCCCACTCTGAGGTGGCAAAGGAACTTTGTAGTGGCTTCCACCCATATCAAATCCCATGTCCATCATTCTGGTTCTACTCACCAGACAAGACAGCTGTGTTAGTTCATTAATAGTTGGCAGGCAGGTCCTCTACTGCCTGGATCTGGACCCATGGTGGAGCTAAATCTCTTTGTTAGCAGCTCATAAAATCATGGCCTTTTCATGACCACAAGTACAGTCTGTGTTCATTTATTTGCTCAAGTGGGGTCTCACTTGCTGCTGAGTCTGCAATAGTGGTCCATCATTATCTGGGAAGCTGAAGATTCCTCATGCCTGTTTCAGAGCCATTGAAAAAGGTCCGTACCACACCCTTGTGCTGCATGTTGTCAGACTTTGCAAAACTTGGGGCAGTTTTCCCATCATTACAACAGGATATCGAAGTTAGTTGTTGACAGAGGACTATAGGGCCTCCTCAACATGACTTTCCCCTTGTGCATTTTATTGATATATTTACACTGCTGGTATAGACAAATTGGACCTCACCAAAAGTTCTTGCTTTAGGTAGAATGGCAGTTGATAAATGCTATAATTTTTGGATGGTTGCTGTGAGAACAAGGGTGATACAAGTGGCCCCAAAGTGGCACAAATTGTGAGTTGCTATCATATGGTAGAGGGTGTATAGAAGAATGCATGCTTTCCCGTCCTCTGAACTGCAGCAAAGATGCTTTTGGGGATGTGGCACCCTGTCACTTTTCAGGGGAGTCTCCCTTGATCTAACCTCAGAAGGGGAGCTTGCGGGCACAGCCCGAGTGCCAACTAAATCAAGGAGCACAGCCTGCACAAGGGCTCACTGTGCAGAGACAGAGGTCAAAAGTCTGCATGTAGCAAAACATAACTGGCCTGTATCTTTAGGACATTTATGTAAAAATGTATTAAGACGACTTTGAGAAAAGCACCTTTTGACATGTTAGGTAGGCTTGGGGCAGGTGGAGACATACCCCTTTATGTAGTGGAAAGGAAAGAGAAGGCTGGGGAAGGGGAAGCCCAGAATCAACACACACACACACTCCATAGAGGTGGAATATGGAAAAAGCAAGCAGAGCTGCATGTTGGTGAGGTTGTGAGACCATAGGAAACATGTATACTGCTTACATGGCAAAGAACGTTTGGGAAAAAAGGGATTCATGAGTGGATATTGCATGTAAGTGGATATTGAAGTGCCACAACAATTATTTTAGGGCAATTGTAGATTAGGATTTTATCACAATGTCTCATTCAATGAATTTTACAGGGGCATCGCATGATACAATAAACCTCCTCTTGTGATCATCCTTTGTCTTTTCCCATAATTTCTTCTTCCCTTTTTTTCCCCCCTCTCTACCATGGAAAATCCATTACAGAGAAAAAAGACAGAAGCTGCACAGTGCCTTCCAATTGCTAGTGTGAGGAACCCTCCTCTGGAAATTCTTTACACCAAAGAGGCTTTAAATCAAAACAAAACCAAAAAAAGAATAACAGTTACCTGAATGAGCCAACTAAGAAACTGGTCAGAGATAAAGGTGTTCTTGAAAACCCAAACATCCTGTCCAGTGCTGGTTCCAAATCTCATCCTCAGAGTTGTATTTTGCAACAACACTGCTTTTTAAATCTCCCTTGTATTCGTCTCTCTCTCTCACACACACACACACACACCACGAAACACACACACCAAAAATAGTTAAACAGCAGAGGATTCAGCAGAGATCAAATTAGGTGTTGCTGGATCAATGGCGTCTTTTAAAGCTTGAACAGTGGGTCCGTAGCTTCAGTTTGTCAGCACTTTGAAAGCAAATCCCTTCAGAAAGCGCCAACTGGTTTGTTTCCATTTCCATGATAAAGGGCTTTAGGCAGCAAAGAAAATAATTTTTCATTGTGTCAAGCTTATTGGAGAATCAATAAACGTTTTGCAGATGGATTAGAGGCAGGTCTCAGGGACCATCACGTTAAAAGGGAGCAGCCACAGCTGTGGGCTGTCTAAGTCAATGCTTCGTATTCAAGATCCAGAAAACTAGAAATGAGAGAGGGGAGGGAGAAATGTGCAAGTGGGGAAAGACTGACCAGCCAAAACAAGCAACATCCCACTAATTATAAGCATTCTCAGAGCTGCAAAGAGGAGAGAACATGGTTCTTTGTCCTCTACCTCATGGGTATGCTTCCATTTCTTTGTCCAAATGATTCTCAGATGAGTGGAAATTTCATATTTCCAAATCAAGGTTGAAAAAGGGTTTCTTGACCCAGGAGATATAGTAGATGACACCAGGCCAGAAGGGTCACTAGTTTGACCTTTAATACAACAAAGCTCCATGTACTTTAGCCAAAGGCAAATGGTCTACGGGACAGCACATGCTTTGCATGTGGAAGGCCCCAGGATCAATTCCTGCCATCTCCACTCAAATGGAGCTTTGACACTAGTGTGTAGCAGGTATGGCTAAACGTTCATAGCTGTCCAGTGGCATTAAAAAGTTGCTTTGTGTTTAGCAGGTCCTGCTGGAGTTTCACTCTAACTTGACAATTCAAGGCTGAGGACAGACTAGCATCTGTGAATGGATCAGGGAGTACATTTCAGTTAGCAACATGCTTGTGCAGTTCTCACAGCTATTAGGATGAGAGATGGGTCACAAACATGATGTTCCATTTCCTTGGTTTGGCTCTGCCTGATACGATTCTGGGATCTGCTTTCCAGTTACCCTGCTCTGGGTTGTGTCAGACTGTACCCCAGCTCAGAGGATTGGTTACCCAGCTACAAAGATGAGGAGTGTTGGGCTTGGGATAGTCTGGGAAGAAGTGGTAGTTTGAGACCCATGCTGGGACCCATCAGCTAAAGGGCTGTGATGTTTCCTCTGCTGTAGACCAACTGCTGCACTGATTTGCTGTCAATGAAGCTGATCTTATAGCAGTGATGTGTATCTGTTTTCAGTACCAAATGAAGTCTTGTAGCTTGGACTAGCAGCCAGTTCAAGCTCAGGGCTGTGAAAACTCCTCCATGAGATTTGAGAGAGCTACTATCAGTTGAAGTATGGTGTGTTGTTTTTTTAAAATGGGGGACTGAATATCCCATTTTTTAAAGTGCTACGGGGAAACAATCCATTTGATATACACATCTAGATTGGACTTCAAAATGGATAGCAAATGCAAACAACCATCGCCACACCACCAAAACACACACGCACACACACACCCCAAAAAGCCACTAACTGTTCCTGGAAGACCAGCTCTTTTTCTCTCTCTGCTAGTCCTGTAGCTTGACATGATTGTTTTGAGCATGCTCAGAACCCTCAATCACTATTTCCAATCCCATCATCCTTGCAATTAAAACCAACAAGTTTTATTGGAAATGATATTTGTTCTGGACTGAACATTAGAAAGGTCCCTGTGTGTGTGTGTGTGTGTGTGTGTGTGTGTGTGTCCCAATCCAATACTGGCTATCCCAACTTCAGTCAGGTAAGAGTCTTTGCTTAGTTGTTTTTATATGAATGAAAAAGATCACCACCTGGTTTTTGCAATCATTTATGAAATCATTTTGCAATCATTTATACGAAATGATTGCAAAAGCCAAATGGTTCGAAAGGCAAAGAGAAGAGCGTTCGCTTCATTCCTAGTGTCAGATTAGATGGTCCAATCATCTAGATGAGGTAAAGACGCCTCACCCAGGTGGGCAACATTCTCACTGTGGTCCACCATCCGAAACTCAGTTCACTCATATTCTATTTTAGCTATGGGTTCTAGAGCATAAACAACCAAATACCGCGTAATAGAATGGATAAAGCATGTTGATTTTATTAGTTAATTTTTCATCCGCAATTCTGGCTTTCTATGTATTTAAGTTGCTTCTCCTTTATTTAAAAAAAATGTCATAGAAGGCAAGATAGAAAAGAAGTGTCACATGAAGCTGCACAGGATACAACAACCTACTACTATAAGCCATAAAAGATCTGCTCAGTCCTTCACTGGTTAATGAAGGCATCTCTACAATGCAGACTTGCATAGATGAAATAGTTTTGCCTTTTCCCTGTGGAACTGTAGTTCAGTGAAAGGGTGTATATGCTAGATTCCCACACAAACTTTACAGAAATTGTACCAAACTACCATTCAAATGATTCTCTGTGGGAAAAACATGGCCATTAACAGATATAAAGCCCATATAATTTTACAGTATAGATAGGCTTTCAGCCTTCACTTGGCACTGCTTGTACAGGGCTTTATCCAAACCTAGAAAGTCTGAAAAAGAACGCTGTGATTCCCAAGCAACAGGTGCATAGACAGGAAGGACTAGGGAAGGGCTAGGTTCTGGGCCATCAGCCAACAGGGGCTGCCAGAAGCTGCCTGTCCTTTGCTCACCTGCCACACTTCAGGAGGGAAGGATTTTGCCACTGCTGTTTCCCCCATCTCCTATCTTAGTGGCTAAGAAGTTGCACAGATGAGGATATGTGAGTTTGCAGGGGAAGGGTGCCAGCACTGTAAGGCAACATAACAGCTCTTTTAAAAAATACTGCCCTCTCTTGGGGAAGCAACATCGAGCACAGTGAGACTGAGGTGGCGATGTGTGCTTTTCTACTACAGTATTTGTCTCCTGCCCATTGGGCCTTACTTAGGTTTTGCCACTGTCAAAGTATTGGATTCCACGCTTGCACATAGTGGTCAAGAGGGTACAGGCATGTATAACCTGTGACCTCCCAAAACAAATGCCACCCACTATATAGATGATACTTCAGAGAAGTTGTCCAAAATGTCTAAGAATGTTTCTGACCAATAATGGGGCTGTTAGGATAAGGAAGGGTCTTTTTTCCATACGTGGTGAGCTCTCCAAGAAAATGAAGAGTTATTGGTCTAGGTTTTATATGTTAATTTAAAAAAATTAAATGTACATTTTGTAATGTCAGCAGAAGTGGTTTTGGTGGGAATTACTGATAAAGAACTATAAATAGTAAATATGGACTGCTTCTTCAATACATGATAACAGCTGAAGCACTAATGACTGAAGAATGGGATCTTGGCCAAAATTGAAATAGATTTTAAAAGACAAGACCAACTGAAGATATTCTGAAAGACCACTTATGGATTTCCTGAGCAATAAGAAATCTAAGGAGGTAATAATCTGTGGTTCTGATTATTAGTAATTCTAGTGAGCTCAATGTATACAGATCAGTAATAGCAGAATGAGATATGAGATATTAATCCATTTTTTCCTTTTCATAATTTCATTTCTTTTTATCAGTTTGTATGGGAGGATTTGTGTTTTCGTTACTTAGCGTAAGAAGGGTGTGTTGAGTGTTTCATTAGGTTTTTAGTAATGGGTTTTGGTATTATGTCTCAGTTTAGTTTAATTTAGTCAAGTTCTAGTTATATGTGTATATTGTTTACACATAGTTTGTTTCATTTTCTTTTGTTCATTTTTCTTTTTCCTCTGCAGCTGTGAATTAGTCTGTTCGTATCTCTGAACTAAAATTATTACATATTACATAATTTTTAAAAATGCCACTCTCTGTGTATAGCAGTCTGTGGAAAACCTCAGTACATCTGTTTTTGTTGCCTGGAACTTAAAAAGAAAAGAAAAGAAAAGAAAAGAAAAGAAAAGAAAAGAAAAGAAAAGAAAAGAAAAGAAAAGAAAAGAAAAGAAAAGAAAAGAAAAGAAAAGAAAAGAAAGAGGACTATCCAGTCCCTGACAGGACATATAGCATGAGACTGATTCAGCTTGGTGGGCTGCTATACAACTTCCAGCAAGTGCACCAAGCTGAATGCATCATGAGTCCTTTTCTACTGTCCAACCCTTGGCTGTTAAGATGAAAGAAGTGGCACAGAAAGGCAGAGTGATGTAAGGACTTTACAACACCATTCATGACAGGCAGTGACAAAGAGATCAAATGTTACTGGTATTTGTGGCCCAGTTCTTAAGATAATATCAAAACACTATTTCTGTCTTTCAAGTACAAAATGACGGAATGCTTTACACAATTACAGGCACGGTTTCTTCTGATCTCCCGTTTCCTTTTCATTTAAGGTGACGGCTTGATTCTTGGCTCTCTCTTGTGATGTTACTTTGACCACTTCAGCACTTGCTCCTCAAGGTCCATGTATCTTTTAAGCAAAGATTGGTAGACCTAAGGCAGAAAAGAGAGATTAAATTTTAAGGGGGGCAAAGAACCTCACCTAGCATTGCTTTCATTCTTACAGCTGTTCTTTGCATGATCATCTATGTAGTTCTACATATGTATTCTGGACCTGCACAGAGATGCTTTAGGCTTCAACTGAGAACCCTAGACACCTTCCCTTCCCTTAAAAGCAGAGATATTACTCTTTTGCGCCTGCAATAGGTGGGGCAAAAAAGTAGTACCTGGGATTACTTCATGACCATAATAGAAGTAATACTCTTGACATGCAACAGAGAGATCTGGAGCAGGAATGAAGAGCAAATCTCCACATTCCACAGATGATGACATACGGCACATTAGTTACAGATAATCCAACTCTTTTTCTTTGTCATGGCCTCCATGCAGGTATACAGATGGGATGCTACTGACTTGCTATAACTGGACTACTGCTATCAGGCAAGTAGATCTTTGAGGACAGCGTTGTGCAAAGCAACATGATATTCTCCCATAGATAGACTGGACCAGGTACCTAATTCTGCCTGATTACAGGATTAAGACTGCAATCTCTCAATTCGCTGGGAGAGGCTGTGGTGACAAATTTCATGCAATGTCCTCTAAGAACACACAGGGTGGATTGTTCTACCAATATGGCAGTAGAAAGGGCCAGTGTGGTTTGAGCACTGGACTACAACCCTGGAGACCAGGGTATGATTTGCTGCTTGGCCATGGAAACCAACTGGGTGACCTTGGATGTGTCACACACTCCCAGCCTCAGAAAACCCCGTGTCACATTATTTAAATCTCAAAAATCTGCCTGAATAAAAAGATCTTCACCTGGCAGCCAAAAAAAAAAAAAAAGCAGGAAAGGGGGCAAACCAGACCTGCTGTGGAAGGGAGTTCCACAGCCTAGGAGCAGCCGCTGAGAAGGCTTTCTCCCATATCCTCACCGAACTGTGAAGGTGGTGGGACTGAGACAAAGCCTTTCCACGCATATCATAAAACTCAAGTTGGCTTCTATGGGGTGATACAGTCTTTCAGATAATTTGGACCCATGCCCAGTAGGGGTTTATAGGGCAAAACTAGAACTTTGAAACATTTTGCACACTTCTTCAGCACAGAAAAGCAGCTTATCAAGCAGAAGAATTATAGTTTAAGCCAGGAGTGATGCTTTCCATCTACCCACACAAAAGCAATGAACCCCTCTACCTATCTAAGGCACTACTGTGGAAAGAAGGCTCCTCTATGCAGTTATACTGGTTGTGCAGCTCAGTTTATACACAGCTGTCTCTAAGCTAGCACCCTTTCCAGATATTTTTGAACTAATGCCAGGATACAGTGCTAGCTGAGGGTGATGGGACTTGTGATCCAACACATCCTGAGTTGGGAAGGACTACCTTTGTTTCTAAATGGGCAGATCAGGTATTGGGTGTGGCTTTGAAGACTCAAGATTAAGGGCCCTATTACACTCCACTGTTACAGTGCTATTATTCCACTTTCAACTTCCTGTGGAATTCTGGGGTTTGTAGTTTAGTGAGGCCAAAGAGCTCTCTGGCTGAGAATTCTAAATGCCCCTCCCTAAACTGTAAATCCCAGGATTCCACAGGATGTTCTCATGGCAATTAAAATGGAATAATAGCATTATAACTATGTAGTGTAATAGAGCCCAAAATCTCAGCTCAACTCTGTGTTTATTTAGACACCCTCTACTAAACTGTCCTGTTTTCTCTTGCTGTAAAATGGAGACCAACAGAGCTTAGGCACAGACAATATAAGATGGATGTATTTTTTACATTAAAAGGGGCTATAAAGTGTTTTCAGCAGTCTTATATTAGCAGCTCTTTTACAGCTATATTTTAATGATGGACTCTGATGGTTTCTATGGAGATTGTGGAAGGTTGCCACTGATAAGGACGCCTCAGTTCACTATTCCTGCAGCCTTACAGTCAGAAAGAATTTCTAGCTATGCATGCAACCTGGCTAACCTTGGTGGGGGGAAAAGTATGCCCTCCCCACTTCCATACATTCTGAAGCAATGGGGCTGGGCACCCATTTCTCACCTACTTAGTTTTGTAGTTTGTAACCTGATATTACAGCCAAATCTAAGTACTTGAAAATAACCGGAACAAGACAGCCTACCACAGGAATAAAAGCAGAATTCTGTGAGCTGAATAAATTCTGCAAATTAAGCATATGTGTTCAGTTTTGCATTATTTACCCAGCTTCTGGCAAAGGAACAGATGGTTCAGTTGCATCACAGAATGCAACTCTTATTGCAACTCACCTTGGCTGAAACAAAATACCTCATCCTCACCCAGAGCTACTTTCCAATTCCAATAGGTTATCATTTAACCATTATGTACATCAGAATTGGTGCCTGTTCTTGACCTCTTCCCTCCCCATCCCTTTTTCCTTTGGTATCATGTATGTTCAAAAAGTATTATGGCTGATTTTCATCTATTCTGCTTTTTGTATACCACTTAGGTGAATCCTCACGTAGCAACAGGCATTACAAAGCAAAGCAGTGGTAATTTTTCTTCCCGCCGTTTGTGGGGATGGGAAAGCTCACATGGGCTTGGGACTCAGGCCATTTCCACACCAGACTGTTACAGCACTATTATTCCACTTGCAACATCCTACAGAATCCTGGGGTTTGCAGTTTCAGGAGGGGCCAGTCAGCCCCTCTCAAAACTGCAAAACCCCAGGACTTCATGGGATGTTGCAAGTGGAATAATAGTGCTGTAACAGTCTAGTGCGGAAATGGCCTCAGAGAATGAGAGAGTGGCAAAGAAAAAAAGACAAAGGATGAAACCTCCTGGCTTGTACCAGGAATTGCCATAGCTTCTTCCCAGCACAGCACATTGTTTTCCTTGAATATATATGTTGGAGCAAGCAAACTACTGAACTAGCACTTATGGCTGTATTAGGGGCATCAATATGTCAGGCAAAAATAGCTCTTTTATTTACTGAAATATCTATAGTCAAGCCTCACTAATTCTCACTTTGATTATCTGCAACCCTGATAAAGCCTGCTTGCTTTATGCCAGCTGAGATTTAATAGCACAGCCCTGTATTGCTGAAAAGTGGCTGTGCTATGGTGATAGCGAGCTCCTGGAGTCCTCTCCTCGTGAGGTGGTGGTGATGATGATTCTAAAAATAAAGGGGGGAAAAAAGCCATACTATAGCACCTTTATATACAGGCATGCTCTGAAGCGTTGTGGTGAACACATTGCTCTAAATTAAAAGTGTCAGAAGAAACGAACGGCTACATTTAAGGCTACAGTGCTTTTGACTGTTTTATTGGGCATGAATGCTTAACTTGCTAATTTGCAAAATTCAAGCATCTGCTGCGACTGGTCTCTCAGCCATTAGCATGAATAACTGATGCTCGGCTGTTGTTTTATACCCATGTGAACGTGGAGAGAAAATTAAACCTATCCCTCTTTCTTTTTCTCTATTAATTTTCTAAAAAAATGCACCTCTTGGGGTGGGGTCTGTCTTCGTTTCTGTAAATATAAAATAGATTTTAAAAAGAAATTTTTGTAATCATTCTTGGAGTCTTAAAATTTGGTAGACTGTAGGAAAAAATCAACTGTGCTCTCAGAAAGCTGGCTATCTTTGTCCTGAAGTTGCTCCCAGTAAAGAATCAAGGTGGACAAGTTAGCCAACATAACTGTGACCTGGCCTGAAGAAATCTTGCTTGATTGATTGCACAGGTTTTAATCAATCCATTGTTTTTCAATTAAATCTTCATAGTATTGCGTTTGTACAAAAAGGTAGCTCTGAAGCAAAAAAAAAGCATAACTATTTTACATAAAGTATTCATATACTGCAGCATGCAGCATCCAAGAAAAAGCATTCCCTCTCATCTGAGAGAGGAAGGAATGCCTCTTCTCAGACACCACTCAGCACATGCAGTTTTTGTAAGCACTGGTATACTTACAATAATTATAGCTAAAATAATTATAGGCTATGTATAATTTTAAATTATCTCTTGCCAGATCAAAGTTTTCATTTTCACTTTTTTATGGTCTGATTTTTTCTCCCAACCAAGTAAACTAACCAATCAATCCACTAAATGCTGAAACCCTACATGCTAGCTTTCAACCTAGAGAATCCTTTTTTGTTTTTTCACCTTGAACTGTGCCAGTGAGATGAGAGAGACTGGTAGTTCAGTTTAATTCAAGGTTGTTGTTACAGTTTTGGGTTTTTCAGCACTTTATCTTAAAAAGGACAACTGTGAGAGGCCAGGACACTGCTTTAATCCCCTATGAGAGGTTGAGGGTTGCAACCACCCTCCAGACAGCTCTATTACAAAAAAAATTCAAATCCTTTTTTGCGGCCCACAGTCCCCCCCCCCCCCAACATCATCTAGGGACTCTGGCAAGCATTTTTACCATATAGTTATCCCCCCACCAGATCAACTTGAGGCCAAGGAGAGGCCTTTTTTCAAAAGAAAAAGTGGCCAGAACTCACTTAGAGCTTACTTTCAGTTTTAAAACAGGTCTTCCTAAGGCCTAAAATGGCACATGTGGGCCACAAAACATGATGAAAATTAGAGGGCATGGGGGGTTGGGGGAGGTCGGTAAAAATTTAAAACAATTTCTTGACCCTTGTGCACCCTGAGGGCCACAAAACAGCTCTGGGCTCTGAACTTTTCCCACTCGTGTTTTAAGGCTATCAACTAACTGTCCATGATTTTACTGGACCAGCATTCAAAATCCTGATCTTGCAAGCAATCAGTGCTGGTACTTGGGGAAAAAAAACAGTAAACTTCAAAGACTGTTCAACAAAGGTTTGTAACAACTTCAACTATCTTGCCTCCACCCTAGGTAACCCCTGGGATTTATAGTTTGGTGAGGTATTCTCCATTCTCAATCTTAGCTAAAGGGTTCTAGTCACCTTCCCTAAGCTACAGCACTGGAGCTCCAGTAAAGAATTCTAAATACCACACCAACCTACAAACCTCAAGCTTCATAAGAAGCAGACACAGCAGTCAAAGTGGCACCAAACTGCTATAGGGATGTATATGGATACATGTGACAAGCTGCCATTGACTAGCACTGACCACTCAAGCTTCTGTCCCTTAATTGCTTTGTTCTGCCTTAACCTACCTCATTGCACACCAAGTTGGCAGTTGACACTTACTGGGGTTGGAGAAGTGGAAGGCAAGGTCTCCAAAAATGAAGCCAGAAAGTTGTCAATCAAAGGTGAGACAACTGGTTTGTTCTCTTGAAACATCTAAAGGTATCATGGACTTTCTGCTTGTTGGACACCAGTTGAGGCCAATACCCCATTCACCCATACAATAGGACCACCCTGTTTCAATTCCAATACGCAAGATCCTTCTATGTTTTGCCTGTTAGTTCAGAGTTACCATCTGTTTCTCCCCTGCCCATCTCCTGTGTTTTAGAAATAAAGCTCTAGAGAATATATCAGTCTCTTGCAAAAGACCCAACCATTAAAAAAAAAAACCCCAAAAATATTGCTGTTCCTTACAGAGCAACAAATACATCACTGCTTAAGCTTTCATGTCCATGAAAGTATATGCCATAATAAATATATTAGTCTTTAAGGTGCCACAAGTCTCTTTGTTCTACTAGAAACCAAAAATTGATCATCTGAAGTCTTATCACATGAGCCGAAAGTATAAAGTCTAATTCTCCGGCATTTCTAGTAGCTGTATTCTATTGACCTTATTTTGGAAATCTCCTTCTCAGAGATTTCAGGAGTATATAGCCTGAGGCAATTAAATGGATTTATTTTTTGTAATTGATGTCCAAAGGAAATAAAGAACACTCAATGATGCATTAAAAAAGGCCCTTAGGAGCATAAATTCCCTGATTTTTGCAGCAGCTAAACCTAATGCATCACAAAGAGCAATATTTTACAAAAAGTAATTATACAGACCACTGTGAGAAGCCTGAACTTGCTTCTTGTAGCGCGGTACTCAATGGCCTTTTCCATCTACAGCATCTACCTGAGGGTAAATTAGTTTCACTTGCTACCTGTCCCTAACTGCCTCTAAAGTAAGTGACAGGTAAATTACCAACAACTCTCTCCCTCATTCCCAACTGCTATCTGGAAAAATGTACTTCTCCCTTAGCCAACTGTTGCATCCACTTCTGGGAAACAAGTGTAGCCAAGAGCTCTTGATATTCCAGCCAAAGGTAATAGAGAACAAAATACTGCAGCCCTAAAGATAAATAAAATAATTATTTGGCTTCCACAGCTTTTCAGAGATCTGTATGATAACATACATGAGATCACAGATCATATATGATAGCATACATGAGACCTTGCTTACTACTCAAATGCAGGGCATGCTAGGTTTTAAGATGGAGCCAACAGGAGGACAAGAGTAGATTTCTTCACCTTGGGAAGTAGTAGCGGGGGCGGAAGAGTATAAAGATGCCCCATCCTCCAAAACTGGCCAGGACGTGTAGGAATATTTGATACTGGCACTATGCAGACTGCAGCAGGACTAGTGTAATATGAGCTTTATGGCCAAAAGAAGATAATTACTAAGAAGATAATTACTAACCTTCTAAGGTAGTCCAACTTGAGTGGAGCCTAAATACCCTAAAGCCACCAGATTCTGATCTTGGAAGCTAAGCAGAGCCAGCCCTGGTTAGTACTTGGATGGGAGACTGCTAATGAATACCAGGTGCTGTAGGCTATATTTCAGAGGAAGGAATTAGCAAAACCACCGCTGCATATTCCTTGCCTTAAAAAACCCTGTGAAAAATCCATGGGGTCACCATAACTCAACATAGGACTTGAAGGCACATATACACACACCATTTGTCTTGAGATAGGAAAAGGGAGCAAGAAAGCAAGTCAATCTGTATTTCATTACAACACTCTCCAAAGGCTTGTTCTCATGTGGGGGGGGGGGTAAGTTAGGAAATTGTTATGGGGACTGGAACCCCATGGCTGCTCCCTTCCAAGAAAAGGGAAACGAAGACATAGACTCTTAACTGTTCCAAATCTGGCATGGACAGTCCTGATTAACCCTCTTCTGACCCACTTATTCAGTGCTTTTAAAATGCCCCAGTTTTTTTCTCCTCCCCTCTCCTTCCCCCTTTTGCCCACCACTTTCCTCAATTGCTGCAAAGTGAATTCAAAATGAAGGAACAGTTTGCACTCAACTCAGCAGGAGGGAGAGGAGAGAACAGAATCTTGTCCTTCTCAGTAGGCTCAGGCAAAAGCAAACGGCTACAGCCTCTCCTAGCTAGTGTGTTCTTCCTCATTGACAACGTTTGTCATCTTGACCACACTCTGATGTTGCTTGGTCATACGTGTCCTGATTGTTTTTTTATTTGAGATATGAGGAAAGGGTAAGCAAAGGATCTAACTAACTTCTTGAAGAAGTGGGAAGTGATATCAAGAAATAGAAATGAAGCAAAAGTACACAGACCAAACAAAGGTACAGAGAAGAATAAACAGCAGGCAATTTCTACTTCCCCATTGTTTCCTCTCCCACTAATAACTTTATATAAGCACTGATGCCTCTTCACATCCAGGAGGCACACTAGTACCAGAATGCCGTATGAATCATTAAGACTGAAGGACAACTAGAGGACAACTTGGCAGCCAGGCCTTCCCTTCAGTTTCAGGTCTGAAGAAGGAGGGAGTTGCCCTTGAAGAGGCACACCAGGGGGGACACATCCTAAATCCAATTTAGACACACACTCAGACAACCCGATTAAATTGTCAGAGAACAGGGAACTAGGCTTTTATAGTCTAAAGGTGCATGGGGAAAGGGATAAGGCATGAAATCTCCTTGCCTCCAACCAAGATCATTTAAATTGCAAGGGTGAGTAATGCTTGCCATTGCAGGAAAGAGGAACTGGGTCTTGAGAACATCATGTCCTTCTACATTTCACAGATGGAAACTGGAATGTATGTAGTAGGGATGGGCCAACCAAATCCTCGGATCCTTGAATGCTCCACAAGGATTCCAGATTCGCGGATCCAAACTCCCATGCCCAAATAGGCAAACCAAATCTTTCAAATCCTGCGTGATGGGGAGTGTGATCTCATGCTCCCCACTCTTTTCCTGCCTGCCCTTGGTGCGATCCTGCCCGGGGCTGGCAGGAGAAGCTGGTGGGGAGTGCAATCCTGCATGGTCCGCTCTTTCCCTGCCTGCCCCGGTGCAATCCTGCCCACGGCGAGTGAGAGAAGGTTATGGGAAGTGCCATCTCACACTCCCAGCTCTTTTCCTGCCTGCCCCCGGTGCAATCCTGCCCAGGGCAGATGGAAGAAGGTAGTGGGGAGTGCGATCTTGCACTCCCCACTCTTTCCCTGCCCACCACCGGCAAAGATTCGAAAGATTTGAGATTTGTGAGATTCATGGATTCCCAGAACCTTCCAGAGATTCGGATCCAGATTTGGAAAATTCTGGATTCATCCCATCCCTAGTATATAGCCAAAGAACAGCAGACTATGGTCAAGATGGCAAAAATTATTACTGAAGAACAGACTGCAGAAGTTTGTTTTTGCTTAAGTCTACTGGGAAAAGTAAGATTCTGCCCCCTCCTGTCCTCACCCCCCTTACTGAGTTGAGTACAGACTATTTTTGCCTTTTGAACTCAGTTTAAAACAACTGAAGCAAGCTGAGTAAAAAGGGGGAAAATGGGAGGAGGAAAGAGAAAACAGGACAATTTAAAAGCAGCCTAAAAAGTGGGAGAGAGGATTAATTGGGACTGTCCCTGCCAAATCAGGACAGGCAGAAGGTATAGAGCATGTACTCTCAGGGATGTGTCTTCGAAAAGCAGTTCCCCTTCCATATAGGAAACCTGCTGCAATTCCTCTGCTCCAAGAGTCAGTTGCTATCTTGAGTAGAGGCAGTCATTCAAAAGCTTGGAATAAGCACCCAGGAAAGTAGCAGGTTCCTATGTGTGTAACTCTTACTGCGGGGATGACCAATCTCCCCAGATCCAGGGACCACATATTTCCTCACCCTCTCACTTTCAATTTAAAGAAAAAATACTGAAAAAACTGACCTATGTCAGCTGTAAATGGCGCCGGGGGGGCGGTGCAATTTAGTCACAAATGATCAGAGAACCCTTTTGGTTTGGGCAAAACAGCCCTGCTGAGCCTGAAACAGGTCAGCCTCTCACAAATGCAGCGATATTGCCCCACACTTTGGTGTACTCACTGGATCTAGTATTTTGAGATGGAGAGGCAAGTTAGGGTGTAAAGAAATTACACTGGATTCCACATTCTCTGTTTTCAATCCCATCATGTATAATGGCTTCCCAACCAAACACAAGACAGGCATCCCCATCACATGAAGATCATTTGCTTGA
This sequence comes from Cyclura pinguis, assembly GCA_030412105.1. Classification (NCBI taxonomy): domain Eukaryota; kingdom Metazoa; phylum Chordata; class Lepidosauria; order Squamata; family Iguanidae; genus Cyclura; species Cyclura pinguis. The sequence goes on along the minus strand of CM059604.1, from coordinate 130,010,390 downwards.
ATAGCCATTTTCCTGACTGTGAACCTCATCAGTTACTCCTGTTTATTTGCTTTTTACCCCTGTTTGTTGATGTATAGTTACTGTTTTCATTATTTTACCATTTAATCCTTTTAAGCATTGTTTTTATTGTAAATGTTTTTATTGTGAAATACACTGCGATTTTAAATATGGAAAGCAGTGTACAAAAGCTGGAAATACTATTGCTGCTGCTGTTGATAGTACTACTGCTACTAAGAATGCTAACAGTAATAGTAACAGTAATTCTCAATGAAAGTAATGTTTTTACTTCTCCAGAGAAAATGTGCAGCTCCCCTTGAGCATTTGCTCATTTGCAAAGGAGAAATAACACACACACAAAACATTGCATGTATTTTAAAATGCAAACAAATAAAACGATGGTACTTGGGGGGAAATGCATACTATTACACTTCAGTCAGTTAGGTAAATTGTGGAAATAAATGTTCACATTAGAAAAATTAATTAAAATATGTATGAATTTCACTGAGGAAAGAAGATGAAAAGTTTTGGGTGTGGTCTATTCACACTGTTTTGTTTTCAACGTGGATGCACATTTGGATGAGTGTACAGAATATCTGGAACAAAGATAGGAAGAAAATGGAGGTGGCACTTGGAAAAACTCAACAAAAACAAAACTAAGAAATGTTCACATCCCAACTCAGGTTAAGTTAAACCTGAGTCTATTCACACTGCTTTATCTTCAATGGGATGGCCATCTAGATGTTCTCCCCATTCATCCAAATGCACATCACATTGAAAACAAAGCAGCATGGACAGCCCATACCCATGTTTTTATGTACATTCAGTTAATGCCTGCAGTTCTTCATCTAATTCCATATGAAGCACTATTTAGCTGGATGAAGGCGAGATACATAGGAGACAAAAGGGAAGAGCAGAAGATAAATATTCTTCTCTTCTTAAACCTCTCCCTCTTGCCTGTCTTTGAAACCTGCATTCTCTTCCAAAGAAAATAAACACCTGGTACAAATTAAATCATTAGATCCATAAAGCCATTATGAAACCAAATTACAACCTAAAAGAAATCAATGCTTAGAAACATACCAGTTTATTATCTTTTAAAATAAGGCCTGCTACAACAGCACCTAGAGTGGAAGCTCTGGGAAGCTACTAGTCCAGATCTGTAAATGACTCCAGCAAATGGACAGACACAATTAATGTGACAATTCACCCTAAACTGGAATCTAACCATTCATTTAAGCCCAATTCACCTGGCAAAAGGTTAATTAAATGTACCACTAATTGCTCCTCCTCCTTGCATGGATGAAAATCCATCAGAGGAAAATGTCAGCATATCAAGAAAACTAGAAATGATGGGGGACCTGCATAATTGTTTTTATTTGTATGGTGATGTGTCATACCATTCCTTCTCTTCAAGGCAAGAGATTTGGGACATCCCAATGCACACTTCTATAGCTGGGTAGATAGTTTCAGCCATATATCATTTTGGGGAGAGGTTCTCAAGTTGTAACTCATGGACCACTGATGGCCCACCAACCCCATTCAGAATGTCTGCAGAAAAGCAGTCAACCACCACACTTTCCAACTGAAAAGCAGGATGATTGCCAAATTTACCTTCTCAAATTTTTATTTACCAGTTCAGATATATCCATCATTGGAGAAGGCAAAACTACAACATTTAAATATGAGGGTGTTTAAACAGTCACAAAAAGGGTTTTACTAAGTGGTCTACTGAGACAAAACCTGGGACTTTTCAATCAGTCTGGATGTACCTTTGATGTTTTGCAAATGGAGTATGCTAAATGAATAAAGGCCCATAGAAGGAAGATCCATAATGCAAAAGGTTATATTGGTGCTGCATGGAAAAATCATAGCTGCTTGCCAATGTGGACAGACACCTCTCTTGCAAGATTTACAGAAGGTGGGTTAGAGTTAAGCCTGGCCCTGCATGAGCATTACCAATGGGAATTCTCTTTCACAAAATGTCCATATGTACTCTCAAAGCACTCAGTGCCACCTTCAAATGCTTAGGTCCTGGTTTGCCAAAACCTGGCTTGTAGACAGTTTTGAAGCAGTTGTGGGAGTTGAGATTCTTCAAGAAGCCAAGGTCTAGGGCAGAGCTTCCCAAACTTTTCATGTTGGTGGCACACTTGTTAGACATGCATCATTTCGCAACACAGTAATTCAGTAAGTGGAGGCAGCCCCTCCACCCAAGCCTGGCCCACCACCACGATCACCACCACGATCACCACCCTCGCCGGGGTCTTCCTTGGCCCAGGGCGGCAGTGGCAGGGGAGGCAGCCGCTCCACCTGAGCCTGGCCCACCACCACCTCCACCTGAGCCAGGGTCTTCCTTGACCAAGGGCGTCTGCAGCAGTGGCAGAAGGGGCAGCCCTTCCACCCAAGCCTGGCCCACTACTGCCACTTTCACTGGAGTCTTCCTTGGCCAGCAGCGGTAGAGGCAGCCCCTTCACCTGTTACATTCGCGTGACACACCGTGACACACTGCAGCCAATACACTAATGTGCCACGACACACCGTTTGGAAAGCTCTGGTCAAGGAGCTGGATGCTATTTTCATTCTTCTCTTACTACCGGTGTTAAAAGAGTACGGCATCTGAGCACAGAGATTTAGATTAGGTTTAAGGTTAGCTCACTAGGCAAAATCTTAGCAACAGAGCATGAGTTTCCCAGAAGAATGCATGATAAAGTCAGAGAGGTATGCAAGGCTTTAGAGATAACCCCAAATATTCTGTACAAACAGCATCCACACAAATAGTGGGAAGCTTGAAGTGACACACATGTTAAAGCTGTCGGGCCATTTTGTAGGGCACGTGGCTTGTAAAAACACCAGTGCTGTGATTATCTTCGAGATAATCATCTCCTTTCTTATGCCTTTTGGCTTAATTAACCAACAAGCCAAGCATCTCCGGTTTTAATAGATTGCTAAACTAGTGCTGCATTTTAATGCTGTAATAATGGATTCTTACTGTCTGTTAGCATATACTTAGTGTTATAAAATCTTCCCAGTTATTTCAGTCATGCCTACTGCTTCGGATTAATCTTCCTTTTCTAAAAGAAATGTTTTCAAATCTTCTTTCTCTTTCTTTTTAATATTAAATGCAGGGATTGGGGTGGGGGAGCCTCAATAGGTTTACTGAAATAAGACAGAAAGGCCTGAATGGGCTCAGCTGGTCATTCAAATCCACCCTGGACACATAATGAGCAAAAATTAATTACCATTAGATGGCTCTTTTAACAGCCTATTCATTTGTCCGCTGATCTGAAGACAAGATCAGTTGCTTCAGGGCCAGCTCTCCTACACCACGATATCATCATGATAATGAGGGCATCTGCCAGGAACCCAGGCCACAAAGACAGACACCTCCATGTTAATAGTTGGATCCAGCTCTTATCTTCTGAAATTCTACACAGCTGGCCTTGTTCTTAGCTGGCCCTGGCACTGAGGTCCTCAGCCTCCTTTCTAGTTTATTTCTAGCCATAATTCAAAACCTAGTTTTGGTCTAAAAAGAGACTTGTGGCCTTCTCTATGTTGTTTGGTTACCATTCGCATCCCCCCTGATCATTAACCGTGCTGGTTGGGAGCTTGCTGTGTCAGTCTGTTCTAGCAAAAAGTCTTGCATAACCTTAAAGACTAATAGATGTTATTTGACAAAAACTTTTGTGGACTCCCTGACCCATCAGATGCCCAGAGTGCAGCTTCAGTTGCTATGTGTATAAATATCTGAGGCTATATATTTGTGATTTGTCCTACAAAATGGCAATTTATCCTAACCTGGAAAATCCAACCACAGGCTTTGCAAAAGAACACTCCTCAGTCTACAACTAATCTTGAGTGTACGTATTTTATTTTTCTGTTTTGTTTTCTGTTGTATAATATCTGTATTACACAATACAATAAATGAAAGTTTTATTCCTTTGGTTATTTATTTTTGTTCAATCTAGGACTTAAAAAAAACAACAGCCTGTATAGCCAGGTTTGACAGAAGACCTTTGCAAATGAAAAGTGACAAGAGAGTCATATAAATATGCAAATACACATCGATTAGAGCAAGATGTTTGATGCTGGAAGAGAAAGTAAGGAGAAAAACAGTCAGCTATCTATTCACATCTGACACACATATACTTCTGGGTTCATGATATCTTCATGATATAATACACATGGATGCCTGTCCTGTATGAGATATGCACACTTGTTCCATGTGTATTCAAAGGGGTACGTGTGCTTATCATATGATGTCTGTAACATCTGGTGGAATCTTGCACACATCAGTGAGCCACTACTGACATGAGCACACTTAGGGGAGAGCATTGGCAAAGTATGCCTCCCAGCTGCTAGAGATGTAGCAAGAATCTACAGCAGAGATGAGACAAAGGTATTATGGAGTGGAAGAATGGCCCAGTGGCTTGTTGCAAGTAAGAGTTGTCCACATTTGGGAGTTCAGCAGACCTTAAAGATGTAAAGCAGGCAATGTTGTAGCATTGGCAGTTTGGAACCACCTGATTCAGAGGCCTAGGTGAACTGTGGAGTCTGGTGCTAGTATCCTCCACTTCAATTGCCCATAGTTCACTATACTGACCAGTGGCTCTGATGACACATAGAGGAAGATACCACTGAAATGAAATGGAGTCCACAAAAGCTTACATCAAAGACAGCATTTTAGTTTTTAATATGACACAGGACTTTGTTGACTTTGCTGCAATGAACTAACGACACGACTATACTCCAACACCCTAAAAATATTCACTTGAACCCAGGGCTTCAAACTAGAACTCTTGACAAAGATCCCTAATCTCGGTCTCTCTCTCACGCACACACACAAAAAGTGTTACTTAATGCCATCCCCGATAGTAACACTGTCAATTGAGTCAGTTTGCCCATTCAGTTGCTAACCACCAACTGTTTAGGAATCAGCTGATTTACATGTAAGAGTGAACAATGTGCACTAGAATGAACATACACAGAACTAATCCTTTCCAGAGTTGTGAGGGTTGTGTGTGTGTGTGTTTTTAAAAGCTGCACTTGAATTTCTTTACATGGCAAAGATACAGATTTCATAGGCTCTAAAATGTGACATAGGGTTGTGATCAAGACAACTTCACTTGGGGTTAGCCAGGTTGTTTTACAAACAACTCCCCAGGAAGACAGCGCTTAACCTCAGGTTGACTTTGAAGTTTATAAAAAGAACCATCACTTAAGTGAAAGCTGCTAAACTAGACAGAACAAAATCAGATGGACAGGGAGATGCAGCCCTGTTAAAAACAGAACCAAACTGACTCATCAGATTATGAACTTCTCCTGCACTTTTCATGGTAATGCAGTATATTACTGACAGGCCCTCTGGCTTTTGTGGCTTTGCAGCCATGAAACTTGTGGAGGAATCCATCAGGTCTACAAGGAACACTTTTTATAGATTTTCTTACATATGGGAACAGAAGTGTTGGAACTCAGCAAGATAAATTTTACAAGGATCAGGTCCAGGGACACCAAGGGCAACAGGCAGGACATAAAGTGTGGGAATGGGTAGAAGGGAGACATGTTGGGGTTTACATTTAAAAGGACGCCCTGTACTTTCTTCCCCATTCCACTTTCTTACATAAAGTAAGAGGCTATCATACTTTAGACATATCTTGAGCTGACATGACTCATTGGAAAATATGATAATGCCCAGTCAGGTTGAAGGCAGCAGGAAAAGAGGAAGACTACATTACAAATGGACTCAGTCAAGAGAGCCATGGCCTGGATTTGTAAGACCCAGACAAGGCCGTTGTTGTCCAGAGCTCCTGGAGGTCCCTCCTTGATAGGGTCACAGAAAGTTGAAAACAACATGGTTCCATGTAACAACATCCTCTTATGCTCTGCTACCACTATGAGTGTTTTCCTGTCCCTGCTTCCACACTGTTGGCCAATGTTAACAAAGAAAAGCCCAACACAAATGGTTTCAAAGTAAGTTGTTCTATACATTATAGAAAGGACAGCTGGCCTTTCTCAAGAGTAATCCTCTGTTTCTTATAAAGCATATAGCTCTGTCCTAAGAAATAATTCTGTTTCTGATGACATGACTTGGATTTTTAGTGCACACTGTACACAGCAACCTTATTTTGTCAACCAGGCATAGATGGACTTGCTACAAGGAGAGAGAGTTCTCTGTGGAAAAACCACATAGTGTAGGAAAGAAAGAAGGGAATGCAATTATTTCAGTTAAGCCAAAGGGCGGACATAGATGAAGAAGTGGAAGAGGATGCTCAAGGAAGATATCAATGTCAAGGGGGTCCAATCTCCACAGATCACCTGGGGTTACTCGAAACTACATTAACAGAAGTTAGAACAGACTTGTGCTGGGGAAAAGACTACCAAGCCCAAGAGCCAGACCATCTACCACTGATCAGGAAAAGTATCACCAGTCAAAGAAGGAGAAAATGGAAGCTGTGACCAAATGAGTCAAACAAAAGGAACAAAAACTTGCAGAAAGGAAGTGCAAACAGACAGCGAAGGAAGAAAGAAAAAGAAAGAAAGAAAGAAAGAAAGAAGAAGAGTTTGTGATACTAATAACGTTATGATTAAAGTGGAGACGAGGGAATATGTATTATGTATAGAAAAGAATCTCAAAACTTTAAACACATCAGAAGCGCAATGATGAAGGAAGCAATTAGATAATTTGATGACCAGGGAGTTAAAGGAAGGATAAAGGAGGACAAAAAGACTGAAGAGAAGTTGAATTAGCTATATGCCTCTGTCTGCACTGCAGAGGAAGCAGGGGAGGTACTTCTGTCTAAACTGACACTTTCAGGAAGGGTGCCTGGTGAGGCACATACTGATAACAAGAGATGATGTTCTAGAGATTAGTGACATCAGCAACAAAGAAACTTTAGGGTGGGCATACTCTGAGAATCAGGGTTTTTTTTTGTTTTTTGTTTTTTTGTTTCTCCAGATCCTTGGTCGTCCACCCTAATTAACATGGCTTTTGGATAATCAGAAGTCACTTTTGAAAGGAAGAGTGCTTTTGTTTGGTTGGTTGGAATGGTTTTACTGTTTTGTAGTGAAGATGGGTAAGCCAAAACAAGATCATTGGAATCCATTTTCAGATTTTTTTCCTAGCCAATCTTTTAAAAAAGAAAAAAAATGAGGTTCCGGGAGGGGGTCCAGTGAAGTGAAGGCCACATGGGTCCTCTATCCAGGACTGCATGTTGGTATCTATCCAAGAGTTCTTAAAGAACTCTAATGTACTGATCAAAAATATGTTAACATGTTCCTAAGATGATCCTCTGTCCCACAGGTCTAGAAAATGGTTACGAGATTTTAAAAAGGGATCTGGGGGAATCCAATGATTTATAGGCTTTAAAATATGTTATTAAAGTTAAAATTATGAAGCACACATCTTGCTGAATCATTGTTATTCTTTTCAGCAATATTCATTGTTACAGGTACTTGATAATTTTATCTTCAAGGTAATCTGACTAAATGTTAAGAGTTCTTTGAGTGCATCAACAAACATGCTAATGGAGTAATCCAGCAGATGTTCTTTACTGGAATTTTCAAAAGGTGTTTGAAAAGTCCCTCTCCACAGACTTTTCTAAAAACTAAGCAAGTTGCCCCTTGCCTCTCTATGGTGCTTGGCATTTGTTGACATCCAAAATGGCCATGTGCAGTGTGATACCAGAAGTGCCAATCAGAGAGCACTGGGATCATAATCGCTGTGTGCAGAAGACAGACTATAGCAGATCTTGTGGTTTTTCTCTTTCCTTCCCACTCCAAATATATCATGGAAGAGTCAGTAATGAGTAACGTTCCACAGTGTGCTCGGCTGAAATGGTTGGAGAGACCAACCAAATGAATCTGATCCAGCGCACAAGATAGTGAACATTTTTCAATCTCATCTGCAACTCTCTGTCAGTGTGTTGCAATCTGCTTGGCATAATTGCTTTTGTTGTCATTGTTAATGCCTGCCACTACAGTACATGTTAAAATTCTCAGGAGGAGTTGGATAGCCCTCAAGGGCTTAATAAACAGATCTAAACCCTTGACATCTCCACATGCACAACTAATCCCACCTAAGACAGCTTCTGCCAGTGGCAATATGGCTCTAATTTACAAATGCAATAAAACAAGTTGGGCATCCCAGCAACAAGGCAGGTAAATGCATATCCGAGAACAGGCAAGGCATACAAAATTCTAAGGCTTTATCCTAACATGACGGGCTTTCAAGTTATGTACCTGAGAATGACAGGGCCCCTCAGAAGCTCATCACACATCACCAGTGAAAGGGTTAAGGTGTGACTGATTAAAACTTCTGAATGACAGCTTGCCCATCACTCCAAACCTTCCCCTCCAGTGCACAGACACAGGGGACTTGAGAGTTTGAGATCTATAGTATACACTTGGTTCATATGACAGGCCCTGTCCAGCACACTGGGAAAATAGGAAGTGAGCAAGCCCATAAATTCTTTCAAGAGTGGAGAGGTTCATTAGTAGTCTGATTACTTGATTGCTTGACTGATTTAATATTCTGCTTTTCACCCAACGTGGGACCCAAGGCAGCTGAAAACACAGAGTAAAACATAATACAGCTAAAAAAAAAATTATAATCAAAAGATTTTATATAAATTACCCTATTAAAAGCAGCATTAGCTTAAAATGATTTATAATCATTTAAAATATAAAAATGGGAATAAAAGCACAATAGCCCTGTCCCACTAAAATACCCTTCTGCAACAAATCCTATTTATTTGTTTGTTTAATTTATATCCTGCCATTCTCCAAGTATAGGATCCAACCAATTAATAGCCAAAAGTCTGTCTTAATAAAAGGTCTTTACTTGCTGGCAGACGGAAAATAGACGGGCTAGCCTATCTAGTAGCAGCAGCAATCAACAAAAGCTCTCATGTGTCCTCACCAGATCATGGTGGAACCAAAAGAGAGCTGTCCACCAAGGATGTTAAAAGTTTGGCAGGTTCATAAACAGAGAGAGAGAGCCTGTCAGATAAGTGCGGACACTAGCAGTGTGGGAAGGATTAGCTAAAGGAAGAAATTTGCACAGTGGCTCCCAAGAAAGAGCTCGCCATTCTGCTCATCCTACTCTGAGGTGTCTGGTTTTATGGAAGGAGAGTTTACCCTGCAATGACATACAACAGATTTAAACTGGCTTAGCAGTTATTCCCTCTTCCCAATGATACCTAGAAATTTGAAGACAAACATTCAACTTATAGACAAAGTTGGTTGACTTTGACTATGACAGACCTGAGAGCTAGCATGCTGAAACCTAGCAAGGTGTAGAGATTTGAGCATTAAACTATGGTTCTGGACACCAGGGTGCAATTCCTGCTCAGCCATGGAAACCTACTAGATGACCTAGGGTGCATCACACATTCTCAGCCCCAGAAAACCCCATTATGGGATTGTCATAAGTTGGAAACAACTTGAAAGAACACAGCAACGATAGATTTGCAATATGAAGCTCATCTACTTGTTCCTTTTCAGTTTTTCTCTTGGTGGGAGACCATTTGGAAAGCACTTTTACAGAGATGGTCATTAATGGATTTTTTCATTAAAAAAAGAAACACTTCTCAAATGGTCTCCCACCAGGAGAACAACAGAAGAGAAACTGAGGCCATGTGATAAGTCCCAAGCAAAAACACTGTTATCCTGCTGTAACTGCGATTTACTTGGCTTGTGTGATAAAGCCTTACATCTAAAAGGAGTGATTTGCCAAAAAAAAAAAAAAAGCTGTTCTTTTATCTGTTTTAATGATCAGCCATTCTATTTTCAGACTAAAAGATGCAAAAACTGGGGAGCATCCAATGGAAACCAAAGAAGAAACAAGAGACAAATTGCAAGATGCTCAAAAGTGCTTGTTTATTGGAAGAAAAGGCCAATGGATTATGGCTTGACAGCCTTAAGAGGACACACAGATCAAAACGCATCGGCCTCTTCTACCAATAAATAACCATATTTTGAGCTTCTTTAAACATGACTCTTCTTTCTTCTCTTTTTAAAAATGGAAAGAAAGAAAAATGGAAAGAAGGAGCCAGCCAGTAAAAGGAACTAAAGCTACCTCACCTGAGCCACGCCAGCTGTGGGAGTAGCAACTAATTTGGGCCCCGGTGCTAATTTCACGACATCAGTCAAGGACATGCTTGTCTCTGCGACGAGCCCTGCAATGAGGATCACAGACCTGATCAATGAGCAGAAACAAGATGAGGGATGTGCCTGGACTCCTTGGCAAATTAATACATTGCATTGATCTTCCTTGGTCAGGTCAGCATTCAGAGTGAAGGATAACGGGTAAAGATCTTACATTCCAATGCACTTGGGCCTGGGCAAAGAAGGGTCTCAGAGATTGAGTTTACGTCAGTCATTCAATTTGTCCCATGGAGGGCAAACCTAGCCACAGAGTTGCAAGTTCAACAGTATCAGTAATCATTGAAGAAAGCCAATAAGGCCGGAAAGAGATGGGAAAATATGGAGAAGTAATACATTCAAGGACAAAGCATGATTTTTAAAAAGCGGGGCAGCTGGAAAGGGAAAAGATTGGAGCAAGTTGGAGGAGCAGAGGGATTACTAGAGGAAGTTTCATCCCAGCCTTAAAAATCAATTATCCAATTTTTTTTCCATCTATCTATCTACTTCAGAGATCTATTTAACCATGTTAAAAGTAATTCAGTTCCATTTCTTGATAACAATACTGGCAAAGTAATTCGCTGCATTGCTTTTTTCAGTACAGTATGTTATTTTAAAAAAAAACTTCAGGGTTGATATGACAATGGCACAAAACTTGAAAAATTCCTCTCACCATGTCTCTAAAATGTCCTTTAAGAGTAACTTTTAAAGTAACTATTAAATGTTCCTTATTATACCAATGAAGTAACTTATCACGCTCAATACATTATTTTTGAAATCCAACTTTGTTATATTCTCATTACCCCAAAAAAGCCTTGTAAAGTCACTATAGCTAACTATGTTACTTATTGGGCTGCTGAAAACCAGTTCAGGCCTTGATGTAAAAATAAATAAAATACAATACAATAAAAATCAGGCCCCCTAGCTTGGTTTACCAGGCTTTTCAGACAATGATACCGGACAGCCCTCTCTGTTGCATCACCAGCTCAAGATTAGTCAGTATCTGTGAGACAGGTATATATGAAGTCCACCTCAGGTTCTTATGAGAGGAGGGTTTTTCGTAACAGTTTCGCTTGTTGTTGTCATTCATTTACCTTATTTGCTGGTGTATAAGACTCACTTTTTTCACCAAAAAGTACTGTTTGAAAATGAGGTGCATCTTATATGCCATGTGTCCTATACATCGGCAAATAGCATTTGCTGATTTATAAATGGGGTGCATCTTATACACTGTTGCATCTTATACGCCAGCAAATATGGTATATCCCACCTTTCTCCCAATAATGAGACCCAAAGCTCCTTACAAATTATTAAAACCACAGAATCATAATCTCAGAATCAGAAGGCATCCTAAGAGGCCTCCAGCCCAACCCGCTGCCATTCAACTAAGACAATCCTGAAAGATGTCCATCCAATCTCTGTTTTAAAGACTTCCAAAGATGAGAGTCCGGTACAGGCTAAAAACCACACAAAAATGTCAGTAAAAATATAAATATAGAAGTCATTTTTAAAAATTGTACAATCTGTAGAGTTAGGGCACCATCTTAGCTTCCCTAAGGAGGGAGTTCCAAATTCTGGAAGAAGCCAGAATTCTCATAAACTTCCTCTCACAAGACTTGAGGTGGGCTTTACGTGGGCCTGCTGTTTACCTCAGCTGCCTAAGCCTGTAGAACTGATAGCAAGAAGATCACATACCAGCCACCTTCACAGTTGCCCCCCGACCCCCACTCATCATTTGGTATGTAATATCAGGCAGTTTTGCTACGTACCACATACTTGGATATTGGTCTGAGTGCAGCTGCCACCCCCTCTTCTGCTCTCACAAGATAAAAAAAAATATAGGATTTGGGGCTCCTGTACTCCAAAGACAAAAACATATACAACATAGTCGTGCCCTGGGCCCATTCCAGATTGCTGGGCCCTAGTAATTTGTACCAACTCCTTTCCCCCTCTTTGGTCCTGGTTACTCATTTTAGCAACAATTCTAGGTAAAGCAAATACATACACATAAAGGTCATCTTGTGGTCTCCTGAAAACTGGTAGATTGATTATTTATTTATTCATATGTGTAAGAGCCACTTCTGATGCAGTCCATTCTAGTCCGTAAGACCTGCATCAGTTACTCTGTAGCCTTTAAGTTGCAAGGAAGGCTTTTTGTCTTTGCTTACCTACATCTATATTGGTCATTTGAGATCGAAAAGAAAAAGAGCACTCTATCCCATAAAGAGGTTACCTACCACAGCCAGCTGTGCTATTTTATGAACCTGACTTACCCACAAAATGTTTGAACTGCAGAATTCTAGAACTGTCTCTCCTATGAACAGGAAACATACACTGTTCTAGAAAAATCTGTGAGCTTTATCTGGACATTCAGAATGTTAGGGCTATAATTTCACAATCTGATTACTATATAGATAAGGCATGATGCCTACCATGAACCTTTCCCCTGCACATAATTTTCAGTCAGCCACATTTAACAAATTGCTCTTACTGCCTGGTTACTGATCATACTTCCAAAATTGGAGGAAATTCTCCCATACAATCCTGCCTGTGTTTTGAGATTTTCTGGCAAGGTTCTTCTTTTTGTACCATTGCCCTCACATGAACACCTGGTGAGAACATGGGAGAGAACCTCCTTGGTGGCTTCTCCCAAGCTCTAGAATTCCCTTTCGAGAAAGGTTAGACTGCACTCCCCTTACTATATTTCCACATCCAACAGACCTTTAAGAATTCATATTTAAGAAGAAATGTATAACATGTAGGATTTTTTCATTGTTTTTGATGTTTTTGATAACTGGTTTTCATTTTAATTTTTGTGATAATGTAATTACTTTTTAGCTTTTGTATACCATGCATTTTAACTATATCTGTTTTAACTGTTATAAGCTTCCCTAAATCTTGAACTGGGGAAAAGGTAGGAAATAAATAAATAAGAAGAGAAAAAGGAAGGGAAGAGCAGCACTGGAAGAAGGAGGAGGAGGAGGAGGAATAATCTCTGTCAAGCACTGAGGTGGTTGTGGAGGAGGAGAGGATAATATCTCTTGGACTTATACAAAAACTTCAGTGGTTCTTCCATTTTTGACCTTCTGATGTTTTCGACTACAACTTCCAGAATCCTTGACCACTGGCCATGTTTGTTGGGGCTTCTGGGAGCTGAAGGACCAAAGGGAGAATGAGCTGCTTGCCATCCAGGCTACAATAGTTTCAGTGGAGGTGGTCCCTTTTCAACCCTCCTGTAAATGCAGGGTTACTTACTAATCAGGGTTAGAGAGGGTTTATGAAGAAAATGTCTATTGAGGGGTTATTAGCCACTGTGGCTGAACAGAATGGTCCACATTCAGAGACAGTATGCCCATAAACAGTCAGTTGCCAAGGAAGGAGCAAAAGTGAAGGGCTACTGCCTTGTGGGTTTTCCAGAAGCAGCTGTGAGAAAGAGGAAGCTAAATAAGATGGTCTCCGGAATCCAACCTAGTAGGGTTGTTCTTATGCAGCCATTTACGTAACCAGATTGAAAAATGTATCATGGGGAGGGGAGAACCAACAGCACAAATGGAAGCCACAGACTGGCTTGCGACAAGCATGGAAAGCAGCTAGTTTTTCAACCCCACGACAAGTGTATTCTGCCGTATGTATTCATGTCGCTTAAAGGGCTCTTTGGTTGACTTACCATGGATTGCTCTGTAAGCAGATCCTAAACAGGCTGAATTAGCAGTGTCAATAGTGTAAACAGGAGCACTGAACACATCAGACAAGACCTGAGAAGCATAAAAAGCATCTGTTACAACCAGACTGTGGGAAACAGGGCAAGTAGGCAGTTTTTGTTTCCATTAGCAAGTCATACGGACAAATGGGTGCCAGAAGAGAAAGCCTTACACTGGCAATCCGGTTTGGTAAAGCAGCCACTGATGTGCCCGAGCTGGGAACAGAAAGAATATTACACATTATTTGTACTCTGGATGAAAAAAGAGGTTCCCAACACTTAGGAAACCTGGTCAGAAAAAAATAGCATAGAAGCAAGAATTTTCTTCACTCTTCTTCTTGTATTCACACATCATCTGTCATATTCAAACATCCTATTTCAGGAAATTATTTTGCACAGAAACATAAGTGGGGTTTGTACAGAAATCATGGGGTTTTTGGGGGGGAAAAATCTGCACAAAAAAACTCAGATATGTTTCTATACATTGTGCATGTGCATGAAAATATATAATTTCTTGAAACATTTTATGATATGTTAATACTTTGTGAAAACTATGCAGCAATATTTCTCCTCCAGCATGGAGAAAATTACAGAAATTATTAATCTCCACATGCATGGATGAAACAATCAAAGATTTACATTCCCAAGTACTAAATATGAAATGCTTCATGTTAAAGTAGGTTTATATAGCTTTATTAATACAGGATACATGAACTCAGAAGTTGTGGCTACCCATACACTCCAACAACTGGAACACATCACAGTCCAATCACTTTACTATTGTTAGCAATGACTGTGAAAGGCATGAACATTTGGTTTTAGTTATGTGGACAATCACAGTTGTGAACTAATGTGGTTTTCCATTACAATTTGTTGTGACCTCTTTTCTCTTTTTCTTCTTGGTGTCACATCCCAACTCACAGAAGTCTTAATGACTTCTGAGTCATACAAGGATGTCTGAGAGATGCAAGTCAACAGAAGCCTGCTACAGCTCAGAACAAGGAAACAGTAGTTACAGTGTTACCCCAAAACTGTCCCGAGAATGAAGGGAAAAAGCAAAGCCGGCCAAGAAAAACTCTATATAGATAAGCAGAGATAGCTCCACACAGCTGTCAAAGCCTGCCAAGCAGCAAAGAACACCTTTAGCAGCAAACACACTAAGCCAGTAACACTCACCCACTCAGCTTATAATCTTCCAATGTGGAGGCTCTTTATTCTTTGTTACAAAATATATACAATATTTACAAAGTCCAGATGGCAATCCAGCATATCTAGCTTACTCTTTCCAGCAGAGCCTCCAGCAACATGCATCAGGCAACATGTGCACTTGTTGGCTGGGATTGTGCTACCTTTATACAGATACCTAGCCAATCCTGGCCAACCCTTGCATTGTCTGCACCTGGTGTTCATCAGCATGACTCAGCATAAACTAGCTCGAGTCACAATCCTTCCCACAGGTGCACTTAACAATTAAAGCAATTAAAGCAACATGACATTTACATTTACATCACAAAGTATTTTCTCAAGGTTTGGTCCAACCTTTTCTGACAAAAACATGGGTGCCTCAGGGGGTCCACCCGCGATGCCAGTACCTCCACTTGACAATGGGGAATTAATTAACTCAAATTAGAAGGTCTGCGAGAGGGGGATCACCTAACAAGATCTTTCCACCAATGTTTACGGGGTCTTGCTGGAAAGAACCAGCCAGAGATTCCACTAAAATGGTTTTATTCAGAGTTCAATCACACACGCAAAAGATCCAGACACTCACACACGAGCTAGCCAAAGAATAAAGGAAGAAAGTTGTGGATAGAGTTGTTTTAGGTTTTGGATGATAATTACTGATTTGGAGAGCAGTAAAGAGAGAAAGAGCAGCAATGCGGCTTAGACTTGCACCTAAGGACAGTACTTGGTTGGGAATCAGAGTGACAGCATGGCAACCAAGGCAAAGTACTGCCTCGGACTGCTCAAAACGGAGGGCTTATACACCCAAAATGTGCCTGGGAGGTATGGGTGTGGATGGATCTCCAAGCTGAGTAGAAAATGAGAGTTGCAACATGGACAATGGGGTCTGGACAGAGTTAATGGTCTCAGTGTTAGGTGACAAAGAGTTAATGACTGTCATAATAGCCCTGTACTTGAAGAGAGGTTTGGGGACAATCCAGAGAAACATCCATGTATGAGGGAACAGGATTGAAACAATCACTGTTTTGGTGGGAACTTCCTTTGACCATTGTATGCTCAGAGATGTTCCAGCTTCAGCTTAAGCCTATTATCTCCTGAGTTGCCCTGCTGATCTGCCTGACAATGACTTCGGCTATGCCTAGAGGGGGTTTGGCTGACCTGCCTTGCAATCACACATGTTCAGTCAGTAATTTTCCTCTGCCCAGCCTGACCTTCCAGTCACCTCAGGTTTGATTTTACATCAACATCCATTAATGTATTTACCAATTAAATAATATTTCACCAATTAAACCATATCAATCTTGGGGAGCGTGCAGGGCCATAACAAGGGAAAGGATAAAGCACACCCTCCCCATAATTGCATATACATGCAATCTACCAAGTTGTTTTTCTATTAATGTAAACACTGTTGGATCTCTAATAAAATGAATTTGCAGTTCATTCATCTAAGTAGCCCCTGTGATGTGCTCAGGCCCCTGTTTAAGCAAAATCTATTTCCCTTGAGCTTTCACTGCACATTCCTAGTTTCCAAGAGAGAATGGCCCTGCCTCGAGTCCCTATATATCCTAGGTCTCCTATCTCTTCTTCACTGACGGTTAACTTCTGCTCAAGATGAACTTTCTTCAAATGTTCCCTCTTCACCCAAGAGCTCACAGCTTGACTAAAAGAGTGCAGTTTGATGATTCAAAATGCAGTAAACTACCCTTACTTGTAAGATGGCTTTGTTGTACGATGCCCCACCAGTTGCCAGGATTCTTGTTGTGGGCACTGCAAAGAAAGGAGGAGAAATGAAATTAATAGGAGTAGAGCAGAACCCCAGATACGCTATGCATAATTATGTTGGAGTTCTGTTTATACTAACCAGAAACTCCTAGTGGTTGGCATTGAAAGCTCTGACTGAAGGCTCAACACTTCAATATTCCAAGCTCTTTGCATTTCTAAATAAAATGGGAGACAAACTGCCCAGATTGATGAGCTATCGGGGACTATCCCTTGATATTGCCCTATGGAGATCTTCCCTATACCCCCTACCTGCCCAGATATTAAGATATTTGTCATGATTCGCATCAATGTTTTGTCACTCTGGAGTTAAGGCAATCAGCACATTCCAGACTCCCTTGTCAGTTCCGTGGGAAAACCATTACAGTTTTCCCTTCTGGGTATGCAATAAGGTATATAAACCCTAGCTTCAATCCCAGCCACTTGTGGTACACTGCACATAATACATAGTGCCCAGGCTGCTGTTCACCTGTGCTACCTTCAGATGCTGCCTGAGCCCCTCTGCTTTGATCTTCTTCTTTAGGACCAGTAACCATCACCCATTTCACCCCTAATCTCTCTTTAGCAAAACTTTCACACCTCACTTTCTGATAGCCTTGTACAGTTCTTGAGATTATCTGATTTCTTATGTGCTTATCAATCCAAATAAAATATTTTCTTTAACTTTAAACTGGAATCCTGTCTACAGTTAGTCCTGGTATACATAAGTGAAAAGATCCTGCCATTACGCTCCTCTTGCAGGCCTCCTTTGAGTTATAATTCTCCCAAATTCTAAGGAGACACTGGCATTGCAGGTGGAGCCAATGTCTCCCACCTCTTAGGGTAACAATGCTTTATTCCCGCTGAAGCCAAAGTTTCTGCAGAAAGGAGACTTCATTCCACCGATAAATTTAATCAGATCTTCCTCTTTGGAGGATATTCAGCGATGCACAAATTGGGTTTAAAAAGCCATTAAGATCTCTGTCAATGTCAGTAAACAAATAAACCACACAGCCAAGTGATTCCTTGGAGAAAACAAGTTTCAATTATACCTGCGCACGGTGACAGAGCCCTGCCAATATTTTCAGAAACATGTCACAGAAGCGGGTGAAAAATAACCGCTAAAACCACTGGGCTTAGAAAACAAAGCAAGGCATGCACACACCACTGAACATCTCTAAACTCCTAACGGTTTGGTTCACAATGCACCTTTCTTCTTTTGTCTATGTCATAAACAAGAACACAGCAAGTAACATTATAGTTAAACAGATGTGCAATTGTGATTCTGTGATTCTCTTTAGAGAAGTACAGACCAATCCAAAGTTTTTTGTGTCTCAAAAAGCTGAAGTACACAACAGTGTAGGTCATAGTTCCTTGAAATTTTGACAAGGAATGCTGGGCATAGTCCTCAGATTGTCTCCTGTCTCATGAACATCACTGCAATTAGCACTTTTACATCTCTAACAAATAATAATATTGATGATGATGATGATGATGATGGTGGTGGTGATGTAGGAAAAGGGTAAACAAATACCAGATGAGCAAAATGCATTTGCTAAAACAAAGATTAAAACAGTGGGAGCTTTTAATTTCAGGAGGAAAGTCAATGGGAAGAATATTAAGTAACATTTGGTATGGTTTAGAGAAAGCTAATAGAGAGAACATACCAATCTTTTTTTTTTTCAAGCTCAAGAATCATACAATGAAGTTGGCTGGCGATAGATTCAAGACAGTCAAGCACTTTATAGAAGTAATTTATGTAATCTTAATTAATTCATGGAAGTCACTGTCACCAAATGTGCTGACAACCACTGCATTTGAAGTGGGATTAGAAAAACATTTGATTTCACATTTGATTATCACTATTAATGACAGGTATACTAGGGTTGCCATATTCCAGTCCCTTGAATCTGGGCACCAAATCTATATATTGTTTTAAATTGCATGCGTATATTAGGCAAATTAATTGCATCACTATGTTTTAGGTTTAAGACCATTTCTACAGCAACCACTGATCTGAGAGCTTATTGCAATCTTTAAAGTGCTGGAAGTAGAACAGCACTTCAACTTCAAAGGCCTAATTAATAATGGAACTTATCACATGACCTTAGGCTATCACTATCTCCCAACAAACCTACCTTGCAAGGTTGTTGTGCAGATTAAGGGGGAGAGAGGAAGCTTGTAAAGGAGTCATGTACATTCCTGGTATGGTATGAGCAAAACAACAACAATATTTTGTCATGCACAGATGTTTCGAGTGGTATTCCTGTCAGATGACTGTCTAGTTTTTGCCTCTTTAAAAAGACTGATGGCAGAAACTACAGATCCATGAAAATACAACAGGAACCCTCTGAGATTGGCATCAACATCTGACTCACTAGGGAAAATGCAGAGGCAAATAAGAGCAAATAGCAGTAATTAGTGAGGAGGGAAGAAGCAAGCGTTTCTTTCAGATCCAGATTAAATAATTAATTATAAGTATAAAGTGGTCAGTATAACTTACTTTGTCCTACATGACTTCACAATGCAAGTGTTAATCAGTTAATCTACGATGCCGAGATGCTTGTCCTACCATCCAACTAGTGTTTGTAAATGGCCAGTTAAGGTAACAATAGATCTTTGTAGATTTTTTACATTTCCACTCACTTTCACCCCATGAAATAACACCTTCCCACCCAATCATGTATGTAATAGTTGGCCAACTGAGACAACACTGCATGCATCTGATGCAGTGGGCTGTAGTCAACAAAAGGGTATGCCAAATAAATCGTGCTAATTTTTACAACTTGGACTTTGCTACCTTCCTTTGTGTAACAAAACAGAAATGCATTTCAGTACAAGCCCAATCCAGTTTGGCAAACCATTTTTTTTATCCCTGTAACACCACCCTCCCCAATTTTACTTCTATTTCTCCTTGATACACATCTTTCTGCATCCCCATTCAATATATGTTGTGTAGTTTCCCGGCTACTGTTTACAGTGTAGGAGGAAATGGTATTTCTAGGGAATGCAAATATATTTTTAAAATCTCTTACCTACTTATGTATAGCAGCTAGTAACTTAGGGGGACACTAGTGTGAGGAAACAGTTGGAAAGTCCATTCACACTCCCAAGGCAAATAAAAATGGCATTAGTTATTTAAAAAAGGACTGTATCTTTTCTTTTTCAATCTTTGAATCAGCTTTCAAAAAATCTAAGGTTCATATCAAGCATCTATTTCAATAAGTTTCTGTCTGTTCTCTCCCCTTGCCCTTTCGCAGCTCCTCTTTCCCTTAGGATAGCACCGACAAACTGGCCATGTCTACAGGTGGGGTGCCAGAACGATGAATCGCAATTTCGTTTGGAACCAATATATTTACACAGGAACAGTGTATGAAACATGCTGTTATGGCACAAAAAATGATGAGTGCTGCACAAATTTTGTGTGAATAGCATTTTTACAAATGTGAAATAATCACAAATCACTGAAAAATGCACAAAATGCACACAAAAATTTGCACTGAAATAATCACTGAAAATGCACTGAAAAATGCACAAAAAAATTTGCACAGCAGGATGAAAACTTTTGAAATTCTTTGCTCTTGTATATAAGGATGAAATAAGTAAAGATTTACATCCCTATCTTGTTCTGGCTTCTGACTCCTATTGAATGGGGCATTTAAGACACTGTTCCAGCACAGGTCAGGGCCCAAACAAATTTTAATGTACCAAGGAGATAATTCTGCACCAGTCGTCACCATCAGCCACTGACCCTTAATATAGCTAAAGGGACAAAATCTTCTCTTAGGACTATGTACTCCCTCTGGGCTTCTATATAACCACTTTTGCATTTTGAGCCAAGGTGCCAAGATGGATCAGAGAGGGGGATCTACAACTTTTCTGCAGATAAGAGACCAGTGTTCAGAAGAAAAGACTTCTTTAGATGCAGCCAGTTTTGTACTGTTTTGCTTTACTATCCTCCTAACTTCCCTGAGATAAATATATCACAGTAGCCAAAGAAGGTATGCAATGAATCTCTGGAGACTACTTTCACTTTTCACATCTGAGCCCAAAAAGCCTGCCCTGACACAATTAGTGTTAACGTTTCGATTTTCCTTTCACCTGGACCAAGATTTTAAACAAAGAATCATCAGGACCACATCTCCAGCCTTATTACGATTGCAAACCCGAACAAACAGACAGGCAAATAAACTGAAGGAAACCTTTAAAGAATCACTCTGTTCTTCCATTAACTGTTTATGTATATTGGTAGGTGATGAATACCTTAACAGGCAAGCACCAGGTGGCTCCGATCTATTCACTGGACAGGCCTCTCGCAAACAGGATGGTGGTGTTGCTTAGCAACAAGAAGATAAGGCTTGAAATCTAGCTTATAGAAATCTAACAGAGAAGCAACGCCACCATCTAATCTAAGATTCATCATCTTAACTAAGGAGAGTGCAAGGAGGGTGAGGGGTGAGTAGGAGACACAGCCAATATGATTTGTATATTTTAAGAAAGCATAATTAATTGGCACGACAAGACAAAACTGCTGACATGCAGATTGGAAGATGCAAGTGATTAAGCTAACAGCTGACCATCTGAAGAGGTGAAGAATTAACCCAAGAAGAGTTGTTCATTCATAAGGATGAGAAAGAACTGGGAGAAGGTGAGCCTCTACTTCAAATCTTACTTCTGTGATCATCATGCCAAGTTGGCCATCAAAAATGAATTTCAACAGAGAAAAATGTAAGGTCCTACACTTTGGCAGAAAAAAAATGAGATGTACAAATATAGGATGGGAGACACCTGGCTGGACAACAGTACGTGTAAAAGGAATCTAGTAGTCTTAGTAAACTACAAGCTGAACATGAGTCAGCAGTGTGATGTGACAACCAAGAAAGCCAACACAATTCTTAGTTGCATCAACGGGAGTATGGTGTCTAGATCGAGGAAAGTAATAGCACCACTCTATTCTGCTTTGGTCAGACCTCATCTGGAATACTGTGTCCACTTCTGGGCACCTCATTTCAAGAAAGATATTGACAAGCTGGAAGGTATCCAGAGGAGGGGGACCAAAATGGTGAAGGATCTGGAAGCCATGCCCTATGAGGAGCATCTTAGGGAGCTCGGTATGTTTAGTCTGCAGAAGAGAAGGTTAAGAGGGGACATGATAGCCAGGTTTAAATATCTGAAAGGATGTCAAATCGAAGAGGGAAGGAGCTTGTTTTCCATTGCTCCAGAGACTAGGACAAGGAGCAATGGATTTGAACTACAGGAAAATAGATTCCACATAAACCTGAGGAAGAACTTCCTGATGGTCAGAGCTGTTCAACAGTGGAACATGCTGCCTCGGTGTGTGGCAGAGTCTCCTTTTTTGGAGGTTTTTAAACAGAGGTTGGATAGTCATCTATTGGGACTGAAATGTGATATGTGATTCCTGCATGGCAGGGAGTTGGATTAGATGACCAATGTGGTCTCTTCCAACTCTACGATTCGATGATTCTAAGAGACCAAGCTGGATCAGATCCAAAGGTTTAACTAGTCCAGAAGTATTTCCTCACAAGCAGAAAAACGGATGCCTATGGGAAATGGATAAGCAGGACACAAGCATAAATCGCACCTCCTGAGGCAAGCCATTTTTATTCTCTCTCTGTTTCAGTGCTTAACCCTGCAACTTGCAAACAGTAAGTTTCTCAATAGCTACAAGTTACAAGACCTATATGGCACCCCCTAGTTTCAGACTGGAGGGGAACACAAGGAGCATGCTATGATCGTCCCTATGTTCTCTTGCTTTTTGGCCTACCTGTAGGCATTTCATTGACCATCATGAGAAACAAGATGATGGACTACAGAAGCCTTTGGTATGATCAAACAAATTTCTTCTTATATTCTTATCCCTTGCCTACTTTACAGGACTGTTTAATTTACAGATTCTGGAATGCCCTTTCTAGATAGGCTAGAATGACCTCTGCCCATCAGCAAGGAAAAAGTTTTTTTTTTTATTCTGACAGACTTTTGAAAACTGGATGTTCTTTTAAAAAGAGCTTTAAATAAAATCCTGTACTGTTTTTACTGTATGGTTTTTAACCTGTTCATTCATTGTATTATTATTAATAATAATGTTAACTAATATCCTGCCTTCTTCCCAAGTTGGGACTCAAGGCAGCTTACCGCAGTTAAAACAAACACAGTCAAAAATTCACAGCATACAAAACTTAAAAAAATATTAAGCCATCATAAAATTAAAATCAATTTTAAAAGAACAAATCACTAAAAACACTAGAAGTCCAGCACAGTATACAAGGCCTGTTTGCCCTAAAAAATGCATTCTCACAGACCTGCTGGAATAAAAAGGTTTTTACCTGCTGGTGGAAAGACAAATTAAGTAAGAAGTGTGCCAATCTAGCCTCTCTTGAAGAGAGTTCCAGAGTTTGGAACTTTGAGAAAGCCTTCTCCCAGTTTACCACCAGGTGTACCTGTGACAGTGGTAGGACAGAGAGCAGGGCACCCCCAGAAGGTCTTTAAAGATATACGGACTCCACAATCACTAGGGTTAGGGGTGCAAGACCACCACAAAAGTGGAAAAATTGCAAGTATCAAAATGTGTGCATATCTGTGGGAAGGGAGCCAAAGCATAGTGGAGTGAACAGAAACTCAGGGTCCAAACCAGGTCAGTGAAGCAGTGGGTGGCAGACTGACCCTATACTTCCTCTCTCTTGTCCATCTCCTTCCTTGGTGGGCCAGCAGAGCGCTTGCAGTGCTGAGAAATCAGGCTGCAAGCTGTCCTTTGCTGGCCAAGCAGTGGCTGGTAGAGGAGAAGGAGGAGGATCAGAGGCAGTTTTTTAAAGGGCTGCACAACCTGATCAGAGCCATTGAGAGGGAAGGTTTCCCCAGAAAAGAAGCACCTGAGATCTGGGGCAGGAATTGTAGAAACTTGCAAATAAATCTGTGAAAGTCAAACCTGCAAATGTGGAGGGCTGACTGTAAAGCCCTTAAGTAACAGAGGTCACAGAGGACTTTGTAAGTCATCACTAGCATTTTGAATTGTGCTCAGAAATGGACAGGTAGCCAATTTTATGTTTCAAATTATTTTAAAATTATTGATACTTTAATTCTATTTGAGTGTTGACCTTTCATATGTTTTAACTACATTGAATTTGTTTTAATTTGTAAGCCACTTTGAGTCCTGATTTTGAAGAAAAACAATGATACTGTATAAATATAGTTAAGAAGGAGGAAGTGAAGAATTACTCTGATCACTGAGCTTTGTGAACTCTTGAAGCACACTAAATGCTAAGACTATAACTTTTAAAGCTAAAGTGTTATTTTTATATAGGTGTTGGCACTAACCTAAGGGGTTCAATCATCGGAGGTCAGGCGGAACCTTAGGTTTTTACTACTAATTCAACATAGGATTAAATTGTGTGCTCACATACAAACATGAGAACAGCTTCCATGATGCAAAAATGTAAGACAAACCCACCAATAGCCAGAATCTTATAGTAGGCTTACACTGGTACGTCAGGGTAAGTAAGTATCCTGCACCTTCTTGTGTGACACCTTTGTGCTGGGTGGAAAAACGAAGTAGAATCTCTTGACTGCAGGTCCAATTCCATCTTTCCCCAGCTACTGATTAGCTACAGGTATAGACTCCTTTGCACTTGATGGCTAGAGCTTCTGTCCCTGTTCAGAAAACAACAGCTTGTTCTCCCTTTCTCCAGTTGGTTATACAAGTTCCCCAACACACCACCATGGCAAATCAGTGCCTGAGGAACTGAGCTACATTGGGGAGCCTCCAGCTGCACATCCTAGGAAAGATGGGGGGGGGGGAGATTACACTACAGGCATAGTCACACTGACAGATAGAGTTCCTATCTCTCAAGATCCGTCCTTTCTTCTTCAGCTCTCAGAAAGAGGAGGAAGAATCTTAGGATGAGAACAGTGCCTTGAAAAGTCTGTGTGAACATACATATTACTGTGTGTCACTGGCTCTGCTGCAGACTGCTTTGGGATGGCTGCTGTAGATTCTCCAGGGGGTTCACAGATTCCCTCCCTCCTCCCCCTCACAAACATAACCAGGGACTGCTCCCAGGTATCAGGGTTGGGCCCTGAAATTTCAAGGCCAGGGATGTTCCTGACCTGGTAAAGCCACTACCAGAGATTTATGCTCTGGCAGCATAACAGTCCGATTTCATCTGAGATATGCTCCGTGTACTTTTGGCCTGCTGTAACGTCTTTTACACAGAAATCTTTTAGTAGTTTCAAAGCCAAGAATGGTTTTCTTCTATGTTTGGATTCAGAGGCATTTAACTGAATTAAGTGGGGAGGGTACACCTGGGAACAACCTGAAATACCCTTGTTTTTAAACTACGTGCCATAAATTCATCGTTTTAACGATCACTAAATGTCAACGGCATCATATTAAGCAACACAGAGACTGTGAGGGGAATGGCACTGAAACTCCTTCTCAATGACTTGGATAGGAATTGCACTCCTTTCAGAAGATTCACATGATCCTAGTGAGGACAAATCAATCACAAAATGACAATGAATGATGGTGAAGGAAATTACAACAGCAGCATCCATCAGAAGAAACATACCCTGTTCATTCATTCAGTTCAAACATGTAGTTTTTAAACTCCTCAGTCATATTCCTTTGGATTCTCATTAAACAATACAATATGCAGCGGTCAGGCATAACCTCTGTGGCTAGCAAAGGTCATCTGTACCTAAAGGCCTAAAGAATATCACAGGGCTAGAAAAGAAATAGAAAAGGCTGACCAAATTCTCAAGAAGCTGCAGCAGCTTTTGGATGAAGAAAGGTTAGTATGTTTGGGGCTTTTAGTCTGGGGGTGGAAAGGGTAACTAATGACAAACAGAGCTCTCCAAAATTAGGAAATTATCGCTGTTGTGGGGAGGGTAGTTAAACATCTTTATCCTCTCTCAGAACACTATAATTAAGGTCGCCCAATGAAACTGATTAACAGCAAGCCCAGGAGGATCACACAAAAAGGACAATGTACATAATCTAGGTACAGCGGGCCCTCAGTACCTGCTAGGGTTTGTTCCAGGACCCCCCTCCCCATGGATACCAAAGTTTGTGAATGCTCAAGTCATTTATGTACAATGGTGTAGTAAAATGGTGTCCCTTATATAAAATGGCAAAATTACAGGTGGTTTTTTTAAAAAAATACTTTCAAGCCATGGTTGGTTGAATCCATGAATACAGAATCTGTGGGTATAGAGGGCTGACACTATAACATATGGAATTCAGTGTCACAGGATAGCTATTACTCATGATGGCTAGAAATCAGGAGAGAGTACAGTGGTCATGCCGGTTGAAAAAAAGTGGGAGTATGACTCCAAAAAAAAGGGAAAAAAAGTAACTCTTCCAAGTTCTATTTAGGCCCTACAGATTCAGGTGTAGCATGCCAGCAAATCTCAGCTCCTGGGGCCAACAACAGAGGTATGAAAGGGAGATCCCACTTTCCTATCCTACATGTAGATTTCCCAGTTAGTCACTGTCATAAATAGGATGCTGGTCTAAACCAATCTTTGTTCTGAGGCAGTAGCATTCTTTTCATGTTCTTCCCTCTCTTTATTGTAGTTACTTATCTTTCTTATATCAGTCTTTCATTACATAGTGTTGTTGTTGTTGCTGTTGTTCAAGTCATTTCTAACTTATGATGACTCTAAGGCAAACCCTATCTCAGGATTTTTGTGGCATGACATGTTCAGAAGGGGTCTGTCTTTGCCCGAGGGAGAGCCTGAGAGAGTATGACTTGCCCAAGGCCACCAGGGTTGTAGTCCAACACTCAAACCACTACACAATGTGGTCACTATGGATAAGCAACTTCTGCTTTGACTAGTATCCCGCCCCTCACATAGACACATACAAGTGATGCTATGGTGCTCTTGACTTTTTTTTTCCTCACAGGTGCTGTAAAAACCCTAACAGACAGGGAACAACATGGATGGTAACATCTCAAGCCTCTTAGGTTTAGTGAAGAAACTTGGCATCCTTCCCACATACACACACATCCTGCTTTCTTTCATCAAACGTGCATTTTGTAGGGGTACCATTTACACCTGTGGTGAAACATATGGCAATGCACAGCCAAAGTAAGCCCCATTTTGAGATTCTGTTCAACATTAAATGCTTTGTGTCTGCATCAAGTGAAATTCTATTTCAAGATTTTCAAACATGAGAAAAGCTATTGTTTTTTCCTCACCATCCGTCTAATTCACACACACCACCGCCAGAAATCTGCATCATTGGTTTCTCCATTTTACTGATCTCCTATGTGTCGTTTTTTACTTTCTTCCAATCTGGCAACATTCATTTTTCACTGTGAGGTGCCCAGGGCTGCCTCAGCTCAACTTCATGTTCTCTGGCACACACACAAAAATACTAAAATCTGCCAGAATGTTCCAAAAGATAAAAACAGCACCTCTGCTGAAGCAGCCAACAGGAGATGAGTAAGTAAATGGAATGCCACCCATTCTCAGAATTGAATCTGTGCAAGCTAGTTAAATGTGCAAGCTTGTTTAACCCAAGAGCAGGCACCATTAGCAGGGTGCAGAACAAATGCAGAAAATCAAGGGGTCCCAGTTCCAACACCTTTTGAGTGATACTTATTCATTCCACCAGTGGTGGGAACCCTTCAGTACAAAGCAAATTGTTGTGGTTCGTGCTGTATCTCCAAAGCAAGCAATCCAATTCACAAATCACCACTTCCTATGGTAATGGAAAACAAGAGCCTACAAGACTTTCTTGTGCCTTAACTACCACCCCAAATTCATTCTCCGGTATAATTCACTGGCCAACCCATTGCTTACAGAGTGCATCACTAGTGATGTGCAGGAACAGAAAGAAAATGCAGGCCTTGATAGTGTTGACATCTACATTATAAACAGCAGATATATAGCATAGTCCTATGCACAGTTAGCCCATCTTTACTAGTTCAGTCCAATTAAGCTTTGCTTGCAGGAAGGAAACCTTGCTGTTTTTCATGTTTCCCAGTTAAGCCACATATATAGGATTCCACTTATAAACAGAGTTTACTTCTCTGATAGGATTGTCCTTAGACGTGGATTCCTTCCTATTTTATGTTCCTAAATGTAAACTGTTTCCATTCTCCTTTGTTAAACATTAAATGCTTGCTCAGTGATACATTCACCAAGGGTAATAAAATTTGTACTGAATATTTTGCTTACTCCATTCATAAACACACCATCATGGGAAGTAAAGAGTCACATTTCCTCCAGTTATAAAACAATGGTAGTTGTTTGACACTGACTCTAACATACTGTAATATCAGAAACAGGGGTATATCTTCGGTCTTCACTTGGGATTGAAGTGCAAATTGGAAAAAGGACTGTGAACGTGCCCAAGATTAGGATTGCCTCGAGGGGATCAAGTGGGGTCTAAATTTCCTTAATTTTTGAAGGTATAGGTATACTAACTTAATTTTGGCTTTCAAATGGAGTCAGTCTCTCCCCCCCCCCCCACTTTCCTTTTAAAGTATCAAAAACTAGAGTGCAGTTCTTATATTTATTTGGAGTAGAAGTTAAGGTACACTAAAGGTCCATGAATGAGGCCACAGTCTAAATTGGCATAAAGGCAGGCAGCCTGCAGATGAGTAAAGGCCTGTGGCCTAGAGCCCTTCAAAGGCATTATTTTCCAGAATTGGTCACAGTTCATTGAAGACACAGCTGAGTGGTCTCAGCTAGGAATTTTATGTGACCACTAGTCCTGTTTTTGGCCTATCCTGTACTACATTAGTTCTGAGTACAAACCTTGCCAATTTGTTTTGTTTCCCCACTTAATTTAGTGAGTATAGTAGCTTCATAAGTGCCCGTTGCAACATTTCTGTCAGCTGTGCACCCACATCTACTTGGACAACAACATCATAGGGCCTAATAACACTACCTACAACATCAGAGGTGCTTTCATTTTCTTGTCTTCTAATGCAATATTTGCAATCAAGTATGCCCCTTGGCACTCTACATGAGACAAACATGTCTACACGACAGAAAATAAATGGACACAAATCAAATATTAGAAATGGGAATGCCTAAAATCCAGTTGGAGAACACTTCAGTGCTCCTGGACGTTCTATTTTAGATTTCCAAGCAGCAGTCCTTAAACAAAACAAAACAACCAAAAAAAAAATGCAGAGGGAGATTGGAAAGAAAAACAGCTGAATTAGCATATAACCACAAACTCCAGTCCATTGGTGGTGGTCTGAACAGAAGCAATGGTTTCTTGGCACTCTATACATATGAAAACTCTAGTTGACATCCTAGCCACTAAGCAGAGTTCTCATGCCTGCTTCATTGCAACATTACACCACTCTTATATCTCTATCAGCGCACTATAGCATAACTTCACCCACTTTTCATATGTTTACCTACTCATCTCAGCTTGTTATGTAAAACTTGTCTCCCACCTTTGTTCCTTTAACTACTCTTTACAACCATGGTTGAGACTGAACTTGTCACTCCATCACTATACCCAAATATTTTGTTTTTCTTATAACAATTTACATTCCTCTATCCCTCAACTCCTTTGCACCTACTGGTACAGTCAGCCCTCCACATCTGAGGGTTTCACTTTTGCAAATTTGATCATTCACAGATTATTTGCTGTCACCTCTGCTGCCTCCCTATGACATTTTTAAGAGGGACTGCAAGCCTTGTAAGATGAAGAAACGGCACACGAGGCTTCTAAGTCCCTCTTGAAAATGGTTTGGGGTAGCAGTGGAGGTGGCAGTAAACCTCACCAGCCACTCACTTCTGCCTTGTGAAGGAACCCTGACGCCTCAAAGGAATCCATAGTGGGTTGAATATGGTGACTATACTTTTTTGTGCATGTTAAATATGGTTTGGGGGGGGGGCCTAGAGTTACTCATGGTTTTTCCACTTTCACAGGGGTCCTGTGCCCCTTACCATAGTGAATGTGGAGGGATGACTGTATATAGGTCTGTCCACAAGGCTTTACTCCATGATCTGATAAAGTGGACTGGAGTCCATGAAAGTTTATGTAGGAATTTCTTTTCCCCAGTTAATCTCAACAGTGCTAAAAAATTCCTTTTTATTTTTCTATTGCATATGTTACTGGTTTCAGAATTCATCTTCTTCCCCAATAATCTCTGAGAAGGGGCAGGCACAAAGTGAAAAAAACAAGTGCTCCAGTCTGCATAAGTGCCCACATTACTGTGCACTTAGCATAATGGATATGCACAAACCGGGTAATTGCACAGAATGTCATCCTCTTGCTGTAAAATGAAAAAACTCTCTCTGTCAATCAGGAACAAAGGGGTACAAGATGATACTTGGGAACTGTAACAGGCCACAGTTCCCTTGCGCATGCCTACTTCACATTTATAGACATGCATCTCCCATTCACACTTGATGCCATTCCCTTTGGCAGATGCCAAACTCACTGTGCGAAGTGTGACTTGGCCTGTGTGGGTGGAATAGGCTGCTCACATGCAAGTCTCTATATATAGACACACAAACACTATCAATATTTTCTGTATTCCCAGAAATAGTATTAGATCTTGGCTTCCTCCAAAAAAGAAGAAGGAGAAAACACATTCCCTCTTCATTAATACTTCAAGAGGCACAGAAGGTTTTACATGCTGAAAAGGTTAATTATACATACAATGAATAAAAGAAAGCACTTGAATAAATTGTATGTTTTATAGGTAATGGAGGTTGAAGGTGGCTAGATTTGTCTAATGCAGAAAAGAAAGCTGGTAGGTATTAGTAACTGATGCCAAGGAGTCAAATGAAGTACTAACAGGCAAGGAGAGGAGCTCAGGAGGCTGGCTGCCATATGCATTTTTTCACTTTGTCACTTTCATTGGCTTTTGACAGCAATGGACTATATTAGAGCATGAACAAAGATACATCTCCTGAAAAGGAATGTCTGCCACCAAAGACTCATCAAAGCTGAAGCCTGATCATCTCCCAGCCTTTCAGACAGGTCAACAGAAGTCTAAATATATTCAGAGCTTGGAGCTTCAGAGCTTACTTTTGTGGACTACAGCTCCCTGAAACCTGCAATCAACACCGTCATGCTGGCTTAGGGAGTCTGTGACCTGTCGTCCAATAAACTAACTTTTCTCAGCTCTAAAAATTGTGTGCATACACAGAAGAGGAGACTTTTAGCAGACAGAACTCCACCACAGGCTCTACAACCCAGAATCTAGATGCTAGACTGTAATCAATAGGAAATTAAGGGCACAAAGGTAATGGCAACAGGAGAGCGAACCCAGGAATTTCTAGACCACCCACTATATCAGCCTTATTATCAGAAGCTAAATACAGTTCAAAACATATCTGCCTTTCTGGGACAGGCAGCTCCTCTTGAGATCAACAGTGAAATAGAATTATAAACACAAAGAGTTCAGTTCAGTGCTCAAAGATAAAATCATCATCATCTTCTTCTAACCCAAGGACAGTTGTTCACCTTTCAGAAAATACCAGCAGTTGTTGCTTTGCAGCACTGAATTATTCATCAAGCTCAGACACTTTCTTGTCCAATTCACTTTGTCATTTCCCTCCAACTTATTCCCAGCAGCTCTGATGAAAATATAACACAATAACACCTGCTTACAAGAGGCATTCAATTTAGTACATGCCTTGATTGAAAAGACATTTCCTGTGCTCCCAGTTAAAATTAAATGCTCTATTTTAATGGAAGATTCATGTTTTATGAGGAGGAGGTCAATGTTACCTAAAATGTTACCATGTTTCTCAAATAACTTTGTTTTTCTTAAAAAAAAAAAACCTTCCATAATTTTTGTCTTGCACTTGTTTTTTTAAAAAAATATTATACTACCCTAGGGAAGGTTCCCATTCTGACTTCTCTCCACTTATG
This sequence comes from Cyclura pinguis, assembly GCA_030412105.1. Lineage (NCBI taxonomy): Eukaryota > Metazoa > Chordata > Lepidosauria > Squamata > Iguanidae > Cyclura > Cyclura pinguis. The sequence continues at coordinate 129,978,741 of CM059604.1, read as the reverse complement.
GTCAAGTAATTATCAGCTAAAGGCCTTCACTAAGTTGAGATCTGGCTGCTAAAGAAGACATAACACTTTTTGGTTCTCAAGCACTTTGAGGGCAGTGGATCTTGTCTTTATATGGACGTCTATAGTCTACCTATCCACAAAAACAGTCAATTGAAGTAGAATATGTGTGACCATGTATCTGCTTCCACCATAACTCTACTTTACCAGGAAGTAGTACTCTCTTTCTCTCTCTGAACTGTCTGGAGAGTTTGGGAACCCTGCAAAGAGAATCAAAGCATGGAGCTGCCTAGAGGCCCTGTGAGGAAATGAATATGCCTAGTCTGGCCCCAGCTTTATCTCTAAGAAAAGCTAGGGACTTCTGCCACCTAGTGACTAAGGTGGTATCATAGACTACAGAAAGCTAAATAAAATTAACACATCAATTTAAGAAGCCCCTAAGGCATCTGACTTGGGGCTCCCTTAGTGTATGTTCCAAATTTCAAGTCACAGTACCTTTTATTATTATAGATTGATCTTCACCCTATTCCTTTAAAAAGGAAGCAAAAAAGGGCCTCTAGAACAGAGCTTTCCAAACTTTTCATGTTGGTGACACACTCTTTAGACATGCATCATTTTAGGACACAGTAATTCAGTTTTATCAGCAAACCAGAGGTTAAACTAACCCCTTACAAGAGATACAGACACACATACATAAATTGTAATAACAAAATGTATGGGGACACAATATATTTCATGAAAACCTTTCATATATTTTTAACAATATATGATTTATAAATAATAACATACATTTCCAAGATTGTTATACTCTGGTTTCTCTTCAGATCGTATAAATCTTTCCCCCATTTCCAAGATTGTTGGTGACACACCTACACACTTCAGGCAACACATTAACGTGTCACGGCACACCATTTGGAAAGCCCTGCTCCAGAAGCTTGATCAACAGCTCATATCTGAAGGAATTTAGCTGTCCCACTTCTGTGTTTATATCCTCATAACTGTCACTTGTTTCTCCTTCTCCTTCTCTTCCTGGTTGGTTTTTTCAGTGAGCTCCTTTCCCAAGAAATATTACTCACCTTGAATCCTAATTTGTCCAGCATACTTGTTGTCTTCTGCTTTAACTTGTGTTTCCCTGATCACCAACCTGCTGAACACAGCTCCTTTCCCTAAGGCAGCACTGCACAAAGCATTAGCTTACTTCCTGACAGTTTCTACAAAGAATATGGAGGAGGCTAAAGTTGTTGAATGAAGCGAAGATTAGAACAACGATGGCAAGGCTGAGTACAATTCACATGCTCATTTATTTTGTCCTCCCATGGCCTCTATACCTGCATGTTGGTCAGCTTTTTGAAGCACCACAAAAGCTCTTAACTGGGATTTGTGAGTGCACCATAGGCAATAAGTACCTGTATCACACCACCTTCAAAATGCCCCACCCCAGGGCAACTGGGTAAAGCAATTTGTATTAAGATGTGCCTAATTAAATTAGATCAGAGGAAGGAAAAGTATACCCCATGAGCTATGTGCAGCCTCCCATGCTCCCCACTGCAGCCCCAATTTAAACACCCACCCACCCAACATTTACCATTAAAGGACCAACTGTATTGTGTAGCCAGCATGACTGACAATATCTACTTGTTCTTTGGTCTATTGGGGCCTTTCTTTTAAAAAACAAAAGGGGGGTATCAAGGGGGAACAGAAGCCCTTGGACCACTGGAAAACCCCTGAATTGGACCACTGGAAATAGTAGGCTTGAACAAATGCAAACACAGCCTTAGAAAGGGGCTGCAGTGGATGGTGGGTTCTGTGAGTTGTAGTCCCAAAAAATACCTTTTCAAAGTTCTGATTAGAACCATATCTGTTTCTTCTCCTTCCCATTCTTCAGTTTGAACCCAAGGCAACCCAACCAAACGCGTCACACTAGCCATGCATGTTTTGGATACCTGCCATGGAATGCCAATAACTGTGGGATTACTGAACACCTGCTAGGTTGCAGTACGTAACTGGATGGCGTAAATGGCATCCAGCAGATTGTGCAGGCTTGTTACAATTGATACATTTCACTGATGCTCCCAAAACACAAACCTATCCCCCTCACACAGTGCCCGATTTAGTCTTAGAAAAATCAACAAAGCTTTGTTCATGTCAAATATTTAGTCTTAGTTACTTTAAAAAAAAATCTTCAGGGAGAACTAACATTTTCTCCCTCTGGCAACCTGTCAGTCACAGCAAAGCTGCAAGTAAACTGTCTGACTCTATTCCACTGATTGTGAGTCAGGAAACTGGAGCAGATGACGGAGGCCCACCCCCATCCCCTCCAAACAAGGTAGTTTTCACAGCTTTTAGCCGGGTTCACTGCTTCACAGCAAGTCTGATCTGATACACTGTGTGCAGGAATGAGTGACATTTTTGCTAATCATCCTATTAAACTTACCACCTTTGGGGGAAAGCGCACACATACATACAATGACTTTCCAAGGACACTGAGACTTCTTGCTTTTGTAAACAACCAAAGGAATTGCAGAAAGCAACACCACCTCATAACTTCGCTTGCTCCTTCTTATATGCCAAATTAAGTCCCACTGAGCAATATGAGGCATACTCCCAAGTAAGCATGCACTGGGTGGCAATCTAAAACACAGGCATTTAAAAATGAATAAATAAAAAGGAAAGCCACCCATAATGGGCTAACATTACCTTTCCTTTATTGTGAGAAATGGAAAGTGGGAAGCCAGGAAACAAACCAAGGGGAACTAGCTTGCAATGCTGACTAGGTGCCTTTTCCATTCAAAGTTTAATTAGGTATCATGATGAATCTGTTAAAGAAAAGAGTGGGTGCTTCTGTTCGACAATTTCCTATTTGCCATAGAAGCCTGTACAGATCTCCCATCCTTAATGTTTTGTGCTGGAAGCTTTCTTTTTAAGAAAAGGGAAGGCACTGAAACCATGACTCCACAAATCATAAGCCAACATGGTGCCTAAAGGTTCTAATGTAGGAATTCCTGGCATCCCAGAGCCTAAAAGAAAAGGAGGGAGCTAAGTGTGGCCCACAGACCACATGTGGCCACTGAGGTCCCAAAGTGTGGCCCCTGAAGCCCCAGAACCCTTAAAAATTAAAAAAAAAATCTGGGCAGTTTCTGCTCATGCCAAGCATCTCAAACTGCCCCCAACATACCTTAGAAATGTGCCAGGACCCCCTAAAATATCAATCATTTCCTGGGTCAATTTCAGGTTATTTTCAACCAGTTTGAGGAGGACAAAAATCATCTGATTTTTTTTTTTATGGGGTCTGGGGACTTTAGTGTGCCAGCAGAGCCTGCTGGAGGGGCTGCAGTTGCCCACAACTAGCCTAAAAAGCTCACTAGGTTGCTGTCTTTCAGCCTACCTCCTGATCTTGTTAGGGGGATAACAATGCCACTTGTAGCTCTTCAGAGCAAGAATGGTAGACAAATATAGCAAATACACAAATACAGTAAATATGACAAATATACTTCTCCATGAATTTCAGCAGGGAGAAGGGTAAGGGGCTACACTTGAGCAGAAAAAATGAAATGCACAGATATAATATGGGTGACACCTGGCTTGACCACAGTACATGTGAAAATGGTATCAGAGTCTTAGTACACCATGAGCTGAACATGAGTCAGCAGTGTGATGAGGCAGCTAAAAAAGCCAATGTGATTCTAGGCTGCATCAATGGGAATATAGTGTTTAGGTCAGGGAAGTGGTGGTACCACTCTATTCTGCCTTGGGCAGACCCCACCTGGAATACTGGGTCCAGTTCTGAGCACCACAGTTCAGGAAGGACACTGACAACTTGGAACATGTCCAGAGGAGGGTGACCGAAATGGTACAAGGCCTAGAAACCATGCCCTATGAAAAGCAGCTTAGGGAGCTAGGTATGTTTAGCCTGGAAAAGAGAAAGTTAAGAGGCAACATGATAGCTATGTTTAAATATTTGAAAGGATGTCATATGAAGGATAGAGCAAGCAAGCCTGTTTTTGCTATTCCAGAGACTAGAAGACGGAGCAATGGCTTCAACCTCCAGGAAAAGATTCCATCTAAACATTAGGAAAGACTTCCTGATGGTAAGAGCAGTTTGACAGTGGAATGCACTGCTCGGGATTGTGGTGGAGTTACCTTCTTTGGAGGTTTTTAAACAGAGGTTGGATGGTCATCTGTTAGGAATGCTTTGATGGTGTATTCCTGTACGGCCAGGGATTGGACTCAATGGCCCTTGTGGTCTCTTCCAGATCTATGATTCAATGACTGAAGGAACAGAGGCGTGGCAATGAAGTTGCTCAACCAATGTGAACAGATGAAGGGGACATTTGGCAATTTCACACAAAACCTGCAAGCACCAGCAGTATGCTGAAGTGCTCTGAAACATAGCTACTGCACAGCTTGTAAGTTGCCCGCTTTGGAGCTGATAGGCTTGCAGCGCTGTAAGCCCCTTAAGCTCTTTAGTCTAGATCTAAGCAAACAGCTTGCTGCAGTTACAAGATTCCCTACCCTTGCTGTAAAGTTATTAAGCCTCTTAGGCTTACTGTCTTCTCCTGCTTCCCCTAGTAAGTTTTTGTTCCCTGTGCAATCAGCTTGGACCCTGGGCATGAATGCAGCATTTATATTTCCACAGTTGGGTCCCCTCAAGCCTTGTCAAAAGAATAATGAGGAAATCCAGGTTCTTCAATGTGTAAAATGCCATCCTCACAATTGCATTTGGTAGTGCCTTGGAATGGGTGATGGAAAACAGGGTCGTTCAGCCCAGGGCACAGCTCATTTAGCATATTAGGTTGAGAATGTACCCGGGGAAGTTCTCCTTAAAAACAGAGATCTTGCAATGCAACAGGAGCCAGGTTGACCCAGTTTTTGAAGATGCTGTTGATATGTTCCTACTGAGTCCATCATGGCATATGAGTGCTGTTAGAAATAAACATTGCCATCTTCTGTGTATGCAGGACTCAAGCACACTAAAGCATGTCTGCCTTCACTTCCCTTTCTGATGCAGCACTGAATCCACAGAAAATTCAAGACTGAAGAGGAATTATTCCCAGTGGGGTCCAGAGGCAAACTCAGGCCCTTGCTCAACAATACCTTTACCTGCCTTCCAGCCCCAATGACCTACTCAGGAATAGTCTTTCCTCTGGCTGAAGAGAATTCAGAGCTGCTACTTCTGGCTCAGACAAAAAGCCCCTGCAATCTAGCACCTTCCTCAACTGTGGCCCAACAAGGGAAGAGCTAAAGCCCACTAGCACAGTGATTCTCAGACAGAGGGGCAAGACTCTAAGGGGGGCACAATAGTTACTGAAAGGGGGCACAAGAAAAGTTAGCCTGCAAGTACAGCAAAAGTGGAAAAGGGCAAGCCTGTGTGTGTACGTGTGTACACTACTGAGGACTGACTGGTACCTGCAAGAGTCACAAAAAGCATCTTCCTGTTATGCCTTCCTCCAACTGAGATACAGCAAGAATCGGCTTCCCTTTTTTTCCCGTTTAGCTTCTCTGAACATTCCACTATTGGTGCAGCAGGAACATGCCCCTTAGCAATCATGTTAGTTTCTCTCTCAGGTGGGCAGGAGGGAAGTGAAGAGAGGAGGCAGAGAGCATGATAATTTGGTGTTAAGACAGTAGGTGTGCATGGCATGAGGGGCCTGTGAGAGAGAGCACTAAATCATGCAGAGATGCAGTGGGCAACCTCAAGTGTGAGCACTTTGGATTCATGGAAACCTTTCATTTATAAGTTAATTTCTCAGAGAACGCTAACAGCTTTTCTTGCAGCGCATATACTAGTGTCTTTTCATAAATGATTTGGGAACACTGCATCAGATCACTTCATATAAAAGAGGTCAGTGGCAAAACAATGCAGTCTGCAGAACACACAAACTACCCAAAGCCAAGGTAAAGGAGTTCACAGCAGTGGCTCCCTTTCTGATTTAGCTATTCTCAGTCACCCTAGAGAGGGCAGAAAAAATATTTTGAAGTTGTAGACAACAAGATGACTTTTTTTAGGTGTCCCAGCAAAACAGGATTCTGTCAGCCCCGATCTTATAAGAGTATTCATTGAGGCATCCATAATGCCGTTTTCAACAAATTCAGCATATGCTCCACTTTTAAGCACATAATCCACTGCTCTCATGAAGCAAGAGCTTAATCCTGCCTTCAGTTTTTAAAAAAAAAAATCAATGAGAGTTACCCCTCGGTAACTGAGAGCTAAGGACGGTCGTAGGAATTCACAAATGGACTGTTCTGCAGGTAAGTTCATGCCACCAATTTGTTTTGCATTTCATTACCTGTGTTTTGAAGCAGACTGGCAATGAGTTGTGCTAATATATATGTCTAACGTGTTGTTTCTGAATTCACTTGGACACATAACGGTTTCTTGTCTCTATTTTCAATGGTAATCTAATATGATGCAATTTTTCTATTGCATCACTAGGTTCTGAAACAGGGAGAGATTAAGCAGCAGAAGGCCTAAATAGCCTAAAGGTGACAGATGCCTTCTGATCTTAGAAACTAAGCAGGGACAGCTCAGGTTAGTACTTGGATGAGAGACTGTCATTGAATAGTAGGCAAGGAAGGAAGGAACTGGCAAAACCACTTCTGAGTATTCCTTGCCTAAGAAACCCCTATGAAATTCATGGGGTAGCCATAAGTGGACAGGAGACTTGAAAGCACACATACAGCAGCAGCAGCAGCAGCAGCAGCAAAGTATATGCAGACATTGATGAAGGATGTAAAAAGTAGCTCCTCTTTCTAGTGCAATCTGTGATGATGTGAGACAACTTAGTTCCAATTCTGTAGAAGGAAGACAGATACATTTTGGTCAGATAAGCAAGCACAGGGAAGCAGCCAAAGAAACTCAGCCCCATGACAATACCTCCAGGTCAGGCAGAGTACCTCAAAGTATGATGAAATCCATTATTACTTCCATGTGCCTTTTAACCTGACAACCAAAGACCCACATGGAATACAGTAGAGGGACACAACTCTACATAGGCCATCAAGGTCTAGTGCAACCTGGTGGTTGACATCATGTGTTGGGTAGAGATGGAAAACAAATTTGTCAATTTCCTGACTGGGCTCAAATTCAAAGCTTCAAAACTTAGGTGGGAAGAAAAACGACAATCAACAGCTCCCACAAATAGCAGGAACTTTATTTTTCCTCCTGGTACAACATAAACTATGCAGTTTCTGAGAATTGCACAAAAGTTTGAGAAACTGCACAGCTTTATAGTCAAAATCTACACACATAGTCTTTTTTACTACATACAGAAAACTGCATAGCTACCCAAGGGGGAGGACCCTTACCCACTTACACTGCTTTTCACTATACCCTTGGGGAAATTGCATATAATATAAAACTAAATTGTACACTATACTCCTATACAAAAAACACGGTGAAGCATTTTATGTCATGGCTGCATTCTTTGCAGGTTTGAAAGTTGCCTAACCCAAATGTTATGCAGCAGAAAGGAAACTCAGGCCAACTGATGCTGCAGTCACATGTGGTTTTGTTGTGCAGTACTGCACAAAAATAATGTTGCACAAAATCAGCAGTATTGCACAGTCGCATGGCAAAACCACACGGCTATTTATAATGCAGCACTGCTGATTCTGTGCAACCTTTTTGTTGTACAACACTGCTGTTTCCTATGAAAAAACCCAGCCATGTCATACAACAAAAATGTTGCACAAATCAGCAATGTTGTACAACAAATAGCCAGATGGGTGTTTTTTGCTGTGCAACATTACTATTTACTGTGTTAAAAAGCACAATCTCTTGCATAAAACACATACATGGCTTCCTTACAGCAGTCCTTTCTGTATCAAAAGCTGCGCAGTTTTCAGGGCAGGCTGTGCAGTTCTCAGAAGGAGCTGTATAGCTTCTAGAAAACTGTACAGTTTTCTGGGGAAGCTGCACAGCTTTTGTAGAAAAGCCACACAGTTTACCATCCCTGTGGGGAAAAAAAATCCCAGGTGTTTTGAAGCTATGGGACGAATAACCTGCTTCACTGTTCTTGAAATTTGCCGGGACCTGGAGAAATCAAGATTTACCATCCCTGGTGTTGAGAATGGGAGGAGGTTCCCTATTTTAAATCTCATCATAGTAATAAAATGTCTAGATTATCCACTGTCTTTGCCTCAGTAGAGTCCCAGCCCCATCTGTGATACAGAGATAATAACTGAGGCCTATTTTACAGGCTTCTGATAAAGCTTACAGAGATAGTGTATGCAAAATACATACATTATGGTCCTAGGAAAAGTGTGACATAAATAACAATCATATAAGCTCACCCTTCTAAATATCCTTACCATAACACAGTGTGACTAGAACTATTACTTATTTTGGGGGGCAGGGGAGGGAGGGAGCCACTAATAGTTTTTTTCCCCTTGACTTCAAGAGTCTCACAATGCCAAAGTCAGAGAACCCTTGGCATAACACAATATGGCATAAAGATGAAGGCATTCTTCATTTGTCAAAAATAATTAAACATGTCACCGACATTCTGCATAACTCAAGGGCCAGCTGGGAAAAGAGCAGTATGTCTCCAGATCTCTATGACTGACAAGGTCAGCTCATCCCTCTTTCTCCTCTCACTGAGCTTGTTCATTATGCCGTAAATTAATCTGTAAAAATTTGGACAGACTACCTAATGTAATTAGCTCGGCCTGTTCAAACACAGCAAAGGTATATATCTGCAGTGCTGGCTCATCCATGGTCAGTGACAGGCAGGGAAGAGGTTAATGTACAAGCCTTATTCCTGAAGTGGAGCTGCAAGGAGCTTCACGACCTTCAAACTCAGAGGTCAGGGAAATGCCACTTTCTGTCATTAAGAATCTGAGACTGAACTGCCCTTTACTTTTGCTTTAGGCTGTTGATTCTGCCTTCCTTCCACACAACCAATATGAATGTGGCTTAGAAACACCACCGGTATACACAGAAGGAGGGAAAAGAACTGATTCACTAGTAAAACACTTCAACAGTAACAATACAGAAATTAACAGACAGCACCTGCAGATACACCTATACCTACACTGCATGCACAAAATTGTGAAGCATCAAGTTACTCATCCTCACCAGGGATGGTCTGAATTATGTTGTCACCTGAATGGATAAACTCAAATGATCTCCACCTTTCCATTAGTAAAACTGGGATATACTCTACCTGGCTGGAAGTTATCTTGAGCAAATTCATGCTGAAACAAATGGGAACTATGAAACCACCCCTCGTTTCAATGAGGCCTGTGCAGAAGAACATTCCAAATGAGTCACGCCTGAAGAAGCAGTTTTAACTTCCTCTCTGCTGTTTTTAACAGCAGCCCCAAAATGTGCTGTCTAAAATCTTGGTTCATGACAGGGATCCCCCAATTTTCACAAGGGAAGGCTGGGATGATTAGAAAGAGATAAGCAACGGCAAATGGTGTCCAGAAACTTAGAACAATGCACAAATTCTTTTTCCACACATCAAATCTATGGCAACCACATTTGCCACCCTCCAGGCAGTTCACATCTTAAGATGCCGCCAGAGGTATGCAAATGGTATTGTTGGTACTGGGAAACAGAGAACAGGAGACATAACAGGCAGAGCCCATTATGGTCCTTTGAAATAACCTCAGTGTATTTCCAGGGAGCGTGAGTTTTGCATGTATTCATGCATAAGTTTGTTCCATTCCACCTTCCCATCAATGAACATAATTTTCTCACAAAATATGTGCACATTTTATCTCCAAAGTTGCATTTTTGTTCTGAGAACTTTTAGCACAAAACTTGAAGAGTTGCAAAACAACAACAAAGGTTAACTGCACTCTGTGTTGCTATTCTAGAAAATATGAATTAGACTGATTCACTTGACTGAACAAAATCATGAAGAACCCATGTATCTATCTAACAAAAACAAAAACTGATGGACATATAATGTCTTCTTCCAAGATGGCACAAGTTGTGAGAACCAAGTCCACAGTGAAACTGGCCTATACCTAACTTTATAATGCAAGAGTGTGGATCCCAACTTGGATCCTTTCATCATATTTTCAAGTTAGCACTTCAAGCTGCAAAGCCTGTAACCTCCAGGTTTTATTCTTGTGTGCTTGACAGAAAATACTATTTGACTAGGATGATCTAACTCTGCTTCCTTAAATGTGGGTGGAATGTAGAAAATCTCCATCAAGCACAGAATTTTATTATGGCCAAGATCCTACATCAGCATGCAACTCCACACATTCAGATCCATGTCCTCCTGCCACCCACCAACTATCATACTCCCTGCTGCTCTTACTTATTGTTGGAGAATGCAGGAAGGGGGAGGCAGTTGTGATCATGGAGAAGCAGTTGCTCTCGGATGGGTTGTAGGAGGAACAAATGAGGGTACAGTCTTTACTAGAGTACACCCTACCTTTTTCTTTCCTCCAGGAGCTCAGATGAGCAGGACCTTCATGGTCTGAATTGCCCTCTGCATCCCTCATCCCAGGGTTCCTCCTGGGGGCTTGACAGCTGCTGGATGTTAAGAGGATTTTGGATCACTAGAAGGGGTACTGAATAGCCCTCCACATCCTATCCAAACAGAAACTTAAGTGTGCCTAACTGCACTTACACACATGTAAGTCACTAAAGAGGATGCCTGCCTATGTGTGATAATCAACATTTACTTAAATTGGAGAACACCTCATTTCGAGAGGGAATTGACAAGCTAGAGTGTGTCCAGAGGAGGGCGACCAAAATGGTGAAGGGTCTGGAAACCCTGCCCTTTGAGGAGCGGCTTAGGGAGCTGGGGATGTTTAGTCTGCAGAAGAGAAGGTTAAGAGGGGACACGATAGCTATGTTTAGATATTTGAAGGGATGTCATGTCATAGAAGCAGCAGGCTTGTTTTCCGCTGCTCCAGAGACTAGGACAAGGAGCAATGGATTCAAACTGCTGGAGAAGAGATTTCATCTGAACCTCAGGAAGAACTTCCTGATGGTCAGAGCGGTCCAGCAGTGGAACATGCTGCCTTGGAGTGTGGTGGAGTCTCCTTCTTTGGAGGTTTTTAAGCAGAGGCTGGATGACCATCTGTCAGGCATGCTTTGATGTGTGTTCCTGCATGGCAGCGGGTTGGACTGGATGGCCCCTGTGGTCTCTTCCAACTCTATGACTCTATGATATACCATTTTTAAAAGAACCAATATGGCATATTGTTTTGAGCGCTGGACTTGGACTAAGAGACACCAAAGTTCAAATTTCTGCTCAGGCACAGAAGCCCACTGGATGACTTTGTGCAAGTTGTTCTCTCTCAACCTCAGCAGAAAGCAATGGCTAACCTGCTCTGAACAAATGTGGCCATGAAAACTCCACAATAGGGTCACGTTAGGGCTGCAATAAGTCAGAAGCAACTTGAAGGCACAGCAGCAACCCATTAAGAAAGATCATTCCATGGCTTCCTAGACACTGTGTTGGTTCTAAGGAGGTCAAACTATGAGGAATGGAGACATTTCCTGGGAAACCACTGAAGCCAGAAGTTGCTACTTAGAGGATCCCTTAAGACTGTTAGGAAAGATGGTTCTCCCAATCTTTGCTCAGCATTTTAATTTAATTTGGTCAATATTGTATGTGTATGTTACTAGCTGAAACAGGATGCAAACCAATTCATGGGTACTTAAGAATCTTCTTTTACTGAAACAATCATTTCCTGTAAATATTGCGTGTAATTTTAATAGATAATCTGTCCAAAAGCTGACTTCCACACTTCAGACACATTAAAAAATGAAAGAAATCTTTCTCTGCAAATTAGTCCACATAATTTAACGAAACAATATGTTTAGCACATAGTTATAAGAGGTTCTTCCTCAAGTAATGAAAGACACCTGCCATAGTATACAACTATTCTCAACTGTTTATCTTGCATTTAGTGTCCTTTGTTTTGTGACTGAGCATGAAAATGGAAACATGCTTAATTTGCAAGTCTGACTGCTAAAGCATGCATCTCTGAGGAAACCCCACTGCAAGAGGAAAAATGTGTGATCACAGGCAACATGTGTTTTACCGTAGTGTCCTAGCGTGACTTTGACCTGTGCAATCGGACCTTTGTGACTCTGACACCTACCTTTGTCAGGATAGAATGCTGTGGATGAATTGGGCAGCCTGAAACACACCGGAGCACAGAAATGTACCTTATTCTTCTACAATATGTAATAATTGAGCCACTTTGGTGCGGGGGAGAGGCCACATTTGCATGAAGTAGAACAGAAAGGCCAATTAATACAATTAAACAAGGAAAGGGAACACCTTCCTGCAGGTGACAGCACTAAATGAGACCCACAGGTGCTGCCGTGAAAACGACCCCAAACTAGTAAAGAGACAAATGACAAGCCCCCATAACAGGAGTGACAAGAACAAGAGGAGCACCAAAAAGTAAGACTGTACATTATTAGCCTGAGGACCTGTTTTAAGAAACTTCATCAGTTCATTTCTTTTCCTGATTGAATTGCTAAAAGGGAAGATCTGTCACCAAGGGAAAGGAATCTTAATCAATCATTGAGATTGACTTTGTGCAGAATTTAATCTACATTCATTAGCATTTGACTAAAAACAATAATTAAAAAATAGGCTATGCACATGTCTCATAGAATGCATTGTCTTTAAAGAAGCGTTTCCCATTCTCTCTTACCCAGGACAGAATGCCTCCTCTAGGCTTGTGTCTGCTATCTCCATTTTTATATTCACTTCTATGAATATAGTTTTTAAGCATTCATCAGGGGCACATTTGTGGTCAATTAAAAGAGTTTCAATCAGTTAATCTACCCAATTAACTCAGCAACGCTGCAGTACTATCAGAGAATAATACACTGATTACCGATCATCTAACAAGACAATGTAACAATATGGTTGGACATGTTTTCTCAAATTACCCTCAATCTGTTGATGAGAAAGTCTCTGAGTTTGCATCAAATGTAACACTACATACCCAAGCCTCATCCAGACCCGATTACATGCCTTTTCCCCCATTTCTTGATCTTCTGCAGTTTTCTCCCACTGCTCTATACTAAATTAAAATGAAATTTATTTTTAATAGAACCCTCCACCAACTGATTAATTTTTAATCACCAACTTTTCAAGCAAATGATTAAATAAAATAAAAGTGTACCTCACCAGTATCTCACCAATAGAAAAGAAAAGGCTACTATTTAGTAAAAGTTTTTCCTTTTTCATTCTTCACCTAGCAAAATATCCTAGCTTTGCATGAATTAGATTAGCAAGTCAACCCACTGGGTGACCTTGGGGAAATCACACCCTCTCAGCCTCAGAGGAAGCCAAAGCAAGCCCCCTCTGAACAAATCTTGCCAAGAAAACACCACAATAGTGTCACCATAAGTCCTAAACAATTTGAAGGTACATAACAAGGACACACCGGCACTGTCAGTTAAAGTTATGTAGCTGCCAGAGAATGACTGACAGTGGCTTCCCCATCTGTCCAGTGGCATGGCTACTGGGACCTCTAGGCATGCCTTCTCGTATGGTGCAGCTCTGCAGCCCTGAGGGAGGAATCTAGGTACCCCATGTCTACGAGGAGAGTCTGCTCCATAGCAGAGGAGAGGAGGCAGCCCTATATTCCTCAGAGAATTCCTCCATCACTCACTTCAGACTATATAAACTGCAAATCTATGCAGAGGTTAGGAAAGTCTGCCACCTAGTGAGAAAAGTCAGTATTACAGGTTTCAAATGTGCAGACATATTAAATATTCATTACAATTAATAAATACATTTTTAAAACTAAAGAACCATTAAATAAACATCCACAGAGTCCCTTTAGTATGACAAAATCCATGTATCTTGGTTTCATGCTTTTGAAGCCATGGCTCTGATAGGCAGACATGTATCTGGTTTTATTATTATAGATACAATGCAAGAACAAGAAAAAAAATGGTGTGTGCCCTTAATTCCAAAACCCAGCAGTTAAAATCATCCCTGTAATGTTTTTATAGTGGTATACATGAGATCCAAATAAAGAATTAGGAATTATAATAAATATGCTTAATCAATGAACACCACACATTTAATTAATTTCTAAACATTTATTGGGACAATACATGTTGGGATTAATGGGATTAATTTATGGGATTAATGGGATTAATTAATGGGATTAATTTCTAAACACTTATTGGGACAAGGAAAATTGTGATACATTCTGTGAGCAACATGGTAAAATTTTCCCTCTCTCACTAAGGAACAGGTAGGAAAGAAATCAAGCCAAGCTTAACTATTATCCTCTCAAGACATTCTGAAGACACAGTATGAAAGAAAGTTTGGAACATCTTAGGTCTTTCCAATAAAGTGGTTCTTTTTATATCCTGAAGCTGCATTATTCTCTGCTTATAGCAGGAATGAGCAACATGAGGGACCCAGGGACATGTTTATGGCCCCAGAAATAAATCATCAGAAACAGCTGGTATACCAGCACAGTTGTCTCAAGCCATAGAGACAGAATTCATTCACTTGGATTTCTAATCCAAATCTACCAGCAAATATGGTAAATGAAACAATGGTCCACAGACTGGAAACACTCAATGTATATTCCAATCCTCAAGAAAGGGGTCACCGGGAAGTGCAGTATCCACTAGAACATTGCTTGATGCTCAGGACTTTACAACAAATACTTTTACAATATAGAGAGTCAGAAATGGCAGCTGCCCAAACTAAATTCAGAAAACAAAGAAGCACTAGAGATCATATTGCAAGCATATGGTGCTTAATGGAATTAAAGAACTTTAAAAGATAATCAGCCTTTGATTCATAGATTATAGAAAAGCCTTTTAAGGTAATGAAAACCTATGGAATGCTCTAAAAAAATGGGAGTGACATAACATCTGATTGTTCTGATGGGTAATCTATACTCCAGATAAGAGGCCACTATCAAGACATAATCAGGAGAAACAGAATGGTTTCCAATTGACAGAGAGGTCAGACAAAGGTGAATTTTCTCACCCTATCTGTTTAATTTGTGTGGGATTAGTGTGATTAGACTCAGAAAGAGAAAGTGTCAAAACTGGAGAAAGAAATAGCAATAGTTTAAGATCTATAGAGGACAACTTATTACAAGTAAAAAATAGCTAAAAGCTTGCAACAACTACTTACGAAATTTAAGGGAAAAAATGCAAAACCAGGGTTACAGCTGAATAACAAGAAGGCAAAAATAATACCACAGAAGATTTAGAGAACTAAAAAGTGGATGATGACACTGAAACAATTAAAGATTTTCTATACTTTGGTTCCGTAATCAACCAAATGAGACTGCTGTCATGAAATCAAAAGACTAAGACTTAGAAGGACAGCTATGAAGCAAATAGTTAAGACTGCCAAATGTTAAGCCGTATCATGGAACACTAAAGTTGAGATTATCCATACTGTGGTATTTCAGGTTTCTATGTACAGATGTGAAAGCTGGATGATAAAGAAATCAGACAGGGGGGAAAAATTGAAAAGTATTGCTGGAGGAGAGTTTTACAGATGGTCAGCCTTCCATATCCATGAATTCAACCAACCATGATTTGGAAAATATTTTTAAAAAAAATTGATTTTGCCATTTTATATAAGGGACACCATTTTACTACACTACTGTTTAGAATGGGATTTAAGCATCCACAAATTTTGGCATCCAGGGGAGGTCTTGGAACCAAATCCTAGTGGACACTGAGTGCCCACTGTACCATGGACTGCCAAAAAGAGAAATAAGAGTAAATGAAGTAGGAAGTTTCCCACAGAAGCCAAAAAGACTAAACTGAAGCTATCGTTCTTTGGCCATATTATGAGATAACATGACCTATTGGAAAAGACAATAATGCTTGGTAACACAGAAGGCAACAGGAAAAGAAGAAGACCCCACTATAGGTCTAAGGACCTGAGCAGGGCTGCTGATAGCCAGGACTCTTGGAGGCCTGAAAGGTGACTTGATGACACATAACAAGATTGGCCAATATATACAGACTGCATTTACAGCTGATCAATGGGGAGGCAAAGGAACAAAACTAAAACACTCCCTCTCTCGCTTGTCAATTAGAACAGCCATTTCTCCCTACTTCACTGTGAAGCATCATTTTCTTGTCCGAGTACTGCTCATTGTGAGTTGAAAACGAATTGGTGAGCTCTTGACAGGGAAAAAAGCAAACCTCTATTGAAGTTCAATTTTATTTCATTAAAATTCACTTGAGTTTGTATTAAGTGCACTTTAGTGCATTAACATAATTAACAATGCTGGCCGTACTTACCTGAACATTAACTCCATTGAACACCCTTTTGGGTTTACTCTTTCACAAACACACAGAAGTTTTAGGTTTTTGCTTTTTTGGAGTGGTTGATGTGCTCCATTTCATTCCCACCCTTGAGTGGGCTCCTAAAACAACCCAAACATATTTAGTTACGTGCACGGGATGCTCCAGCACTCTATCTTTTCCACTGTGGCTGCCTGAAATTTCAGGCCCATCAGTGGGTCTTGGTGCACTTATCTGGAACTTGCAGACATACCAAGGTCTCCGTATCCACACCATAACAACAATCTAATGAGAATTAAAATGAATGAAACTACAATTCTATTGCATCAGTGGAACTTTCTCATTGCATTTAATAGGGAAAACTGTGCTTGGTGAAAACTCAGGAGCTTGCAGGGTAAAGAGCAGATCAAATCTAATTGGAATTTGTTCCATGCTACTGCTCTACCGAATATCAATAAAAACAATATCTACATTGGATTTCAGGTTCACTTCATTTGCATTTCCTAATTCAGAGTTTAACTAATTTAACAATAGTAATGATTTCATTCAAATTAAAGTCCAGGGCAAAATTAAAACAATTTTAAAGTGTCGTTAAAAGATTTCATTAAGGACTATCTACAGTAATACTAGCTTGCTTAATATCTCAGTACATCTCTCCCTCCCTTTGCAACAAATACAACATTTCCCCTGTGCAGTCAAGCTTTAGACAAACCTTGTTAGATTCATTGGCATTATTTCATGCAATTAATTAATACATATTAGAGCTTTATAAGGAAAAAAAGTGCAAAGAGTGGCAGTAAAATAAATGAGGCCATTTAAAAAAAAAGCCCACTGCATTCCATTGAGATAATTGCTCTTTTATTCAAATACTTTCCTGATGGGAGCCATCTAAAGAGATATTCTACCCATTAGCTCCCAGCTTTTTGCTAAATACTAGTGGCATCATGCTTAAGTACTGGACTCTTGGCTGCTCTGCTGAGACACTGCAGTGACAAAGCAAGACATTAAAGGCTGGGTATCCAATGCTACCCACCAGCCACTGTTGGTTCTCACTGTTAGTTCTCACTGTGACCTTATCAGCTGCAAAAAGTGGAGAAATTAAGCTTTCTTCAACACTGCATCTGTTGGGATGACCTAATACAAAGTAAAACATGGCTACTGAACATTTAATATAGGGCAAAATGCAGCCCTGGGGCAAGTACAAGCTTCCAAGGCTTGTTTTGCAACTATTAGGTACCTCTACATGCCCTGGACTTCCCTCCTGAAAGCCTTTGGAGGGACAATTCACCTTTTCAATAGGTTGTAGCTCCCCCTGCAACACTGTTCAATACCATAAACGACTATTTTTCAAAATCAGAAGTGGACATTTATTACCTTCTAGTTTTGTTTTGTTTTTCTACTTGCAATGAAATTTTTGCAGTCCATGCTATCCTCGGATGATCCCGGCAGCAGAAAACTGATGTCTGCACCTCCTGCAGCTGCCCACCCTTGCTTTAATAACTGTGCAGAAGAGATCATTTTGACAGCTACAGATTGTAAAGATGGGGTGATAAAAGCTGCACCTGCCAAGATTCCCACTATCAAAAGCTGCCTTATATCAGATCAAATTTTTTGTCCATCTGGACTAGTACTGTTGGTTCTAGTTAGCAAGGTGAAAAGACTTTTTTTTTTTAACATCACTTGAGACTTTAAATTGGAAGTGCCAGGAACTGAGTCAGGGACCTTCCTAACGCAAAGCTTATGCTTTTGCACTAAATTATAATTTGTCTGTCCCACTACCACCCTATCTCTTCTCCACTTCTGCACAACTGTTAAAAGTAATGGAGCCAGAGGCTCCCTTCCAAAGGTGAGCTGACCAAGCAATCATGCTCTCTTCTGAAGATCTGAATCCTGGGTTCTGAGAACAGATTAGTGATCCCCAATCAGTTTTCACCATGAAAAAGACAAATGAATCCAAGAGCCAATCAAGCCTGAACTCTCACTAGAAGTCAAACTAACTAAACTAAGGCCATCTACTGTACTTTCCCCATATCATGAGACAACATGATTCACTGGTTAAAAATAATAATAATAATGCTCAGGAAAGCAGAAGGTAATAGGAAAAGAGGAAGACCACATTACAGATGCATAAACTCAATATATGAAGCCATGGCTCCAAGTCTGCAAGTCCAGAGCAGAGCTATTGAATGAATGGAGCCTCTTAGAGGTCCCTCATTCACAGAACTGCCAAAGGTTCAAGCCAACTTGACATCATGTAACAATAACAATGACAAAATCAGCATCTTCACCAAACTGCAATTGGTATTATTCTTTGGAGGAAAGAAAGAAAGGGGGGGGGGGCCGAGATAACCTGTAAAGCAGAGCTTTCCAAACTTTTCATGTTGGTGACACACTTTTTAGACATGCTTCATTTTACAACACAGTAATTCAGTAAGTAATTCAGTAAGTGGAAGCAGCCCCTTCACCTGAGCCTGGCCTTTCGCCGCTGCCACCACTCTTGCGGAAGTCTTTCTCAGCTCAGGGAAGAAACAGTGGGAGAGGCAGGCCCTCCACCCGGGCCTGGCCTGGCCTGCCACTGCTGCCTTCACCAGGGTGTTCCTTGACCTGGGTCAGTGGCAGCAGGAGAAGCAGCCCCTCCACCTATTACATTCATGAGACACACCTACACACAGCAGGTGACACACTAATGTGTCATGACGCACAGTTTGGAAAGCTCTGCGGTAAAGACTACTACAGTAGGCCCTCCACATTCACAGGGGTTAGGGACACAGAACCCCCGCAAAAGTCAAAAAACCACAAATAACTCCCCCCAGTGAACACTCACCTTCCGTGCACTCTCCTGCCAGCCGCTGCCGGTATGTCCACTGCGTGGTGGGCTGGAGAGTGCAGGTGGGAGAAGATCTTTTCCGTTTCACCCACAAAAGCACAGGGTAAAAGATCTTCTCCCCTTTCACTCTCTTGCTCCCTGGCTGCGCAATTGCGCAGGCAGCTGCAGCAGGACAGCGTGGGGGGAGGAGAGTTTCTCTCCTCTTCACTTTCCCACCGCCCCTCACTCACACGATCGCATGAGCAGCAGTGCAGGAGAGTGCAGAGAGAGAAAGATTTTCTCCCCTTCACTCTCTTGCTTCCCCCATAGACAGCAAGAGATTGCAGAGGGGAGGCAAGTGGACACTGCGAATAATCAAGCCTACGAGAATCAAACCCACAAATGGAGCACTGTATATATTTGCAGTGCAGAAATATTCTTTGGCTTTAAACAATTGCAGTACACAATGTTTGGATTAAGTAAACGAGAAGTAAGATGTGTGACACTCTTCATCTGCTGCAACAAGAAACCGAACGCCAACCAAACTGGCAATTTGTTTTTGTTTACTTAACTTTTGTGCCCCAATAAAACTATTTGTACCTTCATAGTATTGAGTATCTTGGTACAAAACAAGTGGTAACAGTGCCAAATAAATCCATTTCAATTCCAGGTTGTAACAAAACAAAATGTGGAAAGGCCCAAGGGGGGATGAATATTTCTGTACATGCATATTCTGCTGGTGGGCTTCCCAGAGGCAACCAGCAGGCCACTCTAAGAACAGAATGGTAGGTTAGACAAGTCTTTGGTCTGACCCAGCATGACTCTTCATAAATTCTCATACGTATTTCCATTCATAACTTGGAAACATTTCTTTTTTAGACTAAATATCCCAGAACTCGAGAAGGGAAGGAAATTGTTCCGTATAGTCAATATCACAACTATTTTTCCCCATTCTAGATATATTAATTCTAAAGAGCCAATTGCAACCTCAGGTGCTGGGGCGAATTTCCACCAGAACCCTGTTTTAGTACCAAGAGGAATAATCACACATTTAGCAACCAGCTTGATGGACTCCATCTGGAGCACAAATGTTCAGAGCCCTTGATAAATTTAATGGAACTATTTAAATTTGAAGTACCCTTTTAATATGAAAAGATCATTCATGCAGTTCCAGTCTTTCATTACAGCATAATGAATACATAGACCTAGGAACAAAGTTTAACCTTAACGTGAAAACTATACAAAGTTCATTTTAGGGTAGAAAAGGGACAGTAGCCAATGACCCACATTGTTGACACAGCCAGATCCCACTGCCCTTCATCAGCAATGGAATGGCCACAGGTAACCTGTCCCAGCAAAACCTGTCCCAGGAGTCCAGGCGTTGGGGGTCTTTGGCCATTGTTAATGTATGTCATTAACACAGGAGTGGACAACTATGGGGACTTAGGAGGCCACATTAACCCCTCAGATGACTTTACAGGGCTCCTTCCACTGCACCCACCCACAAAAACAAAATTTTAAAAATTGTTCCTAAATGTCCTCTGAGGACTGTGTTAAGCATTCCATCATGTTTTCAAGTCCCCCAGGCCATTTTAGGACCAAGATAAGCCTTTTTTTAACCAAGAAGTGATGGAAGCCACTTCCTGTTCACTTTCGGATTTTTGGGTGGCTAAAATGCTCTGGGGAAGCAAAAAAAAAATGGAGAAAATACCTCCCACACCTCCAGGAGGACATTTAGAAGCTATGATGGATCCCCCTTTGATGTTGGCCCTATAGCTCCCAGCCTTGGATACCTGTCACTCTCGCCTTGCCCTCAGGTCCCTGCTTAAATTCCCCCTTGGATTTGGGACACGGGCCTCCAGATGATCTTGGAGTGGACCAATTTATTTTACAAGTAGCTCCTAAAATGGTAAGCATGACCCTCTTTGATCCAGGCTTTAACAAAGTCAGGTTTAACAAACTAACCAATAGTTCAACTTTATTTTCTTAACATACAGTATGGGTGCTTTATCAAGTTCCAGCAGACAGTTCCAAACATATAATAATATTCAAACTAAGCTATGCCAGACCTTTTCCTTCAATCAATTGAGACATCCAGTACACTTTCACTCCTCTCTGACTCTCACAACTCCTTCAAAAGTCTTTCTCCAAATGACATCAACAAACTCTCTTGTTCTATTTTGAACAGCCTCTTCTCCCTCACTGAAGACCCTCCCAACCCTCCCAAAGTTCTCTGCACAGGAATTGGCTGCCCTCTGTTATCCACAAGCATGCTTCACACCCTTTCATTGAAAAGTTCTTCAGTAACATTTTTCAAGTTCTCTTCCTCTTTGCTTTGCCTGTTATAGTATCACAGAGGCATTTTGAGGCTCCAAATTTTTTTTGAAAAAAAAAATTGCCTTGACCCCTGGAGGGGGGCTGCTGGCCACCAAATGGTCTTGGGGGCTGCAAGCAAGCCATGGGCCACACTTTGCCCATGTCTGCACTGGCAAGGTACCAACCAATAAAGGCAGGTCTTTACTGACATAGTTGTATATGATTAGTAATGAGTGTAACTCAGATGTCATCTGCAGACCTATAGTTGTACCATACGATCCTCTATATTCAAAGCTAAGAGTAGCCAGAATGAAGTCAAGGAAGGTAGGCAACCATTACCAAATCTAGACTGAAAGTATCTTCCAAATCCCTGCTATCCTTTTTTTGGATTCAGAGACAAGTACTTGTGCTAGAGGCTAGAAGACAGAGTACAGGCAACAGAAAATAGTGCTCTGTTGAACAAGCAAGGGCAACAGAACAGGATCTTGCTCTTTATACCATGTCCAGTGGCCAATCAGTGGCTTCATAATGCTAGGTAATCATAGGGACTGGTATTATCCAACCCTGCTTCTGCCTCTGCCTTAAAGGACATCTGAGGTAGATTCATATATGGTCTTAAGGTCAAAGCTCAGCTACTGAAAGAATTATGGAATGAGCTAGGAGACAAGCCAACTGAAGAGTAAACCAGAAAGCAAGATCAAGGAGAAGAGGCTGTAGATCAAGACCAAAGGAAGAATTAGGAAGGCAGAACCAGCAAATCAGGACTGAAGGACATCCAAGGGTAAACAACTGAGGAGACAGCACCAATGATCACAGAGAATCAGAGGCAACCAGAAGGCAGAACAAAAGAAGCTAGGAATCTGGAGCAAAGAGTAAGCAGGATCAGAAAGCTAACCAGAAGATGGAACCAAAGAAGCCAGGAGAAGAATGCAGAACTAAGGAACAAGCCAGGAGTCAGGATCAAATTACAGTCCAGATCAGAGGGCAACCCCAAACAACTAGTCACAAGTCAGGGCCAAAGAACACGACTAGAGGTACAAGGTACAGTGCAGTTCAGGTAAACTCTGCAAGGTACAGCTGGAAAAGGAAGCCCTCGATACACCTTCCGTCTGAGAAAAACCTGACAATCAGCTTGAGTGAGTGAAGTTAAATCAAAAGGTTCTGCTCCGGAAAATCTGTGGAGCTGTTCACCACAAAGAACAGCTTCACACAGAAGCAGACCCTGATACCAAGGCAGCATGTGAGGCTAACTTCAAGCATCAGAAAGGTAAGACTTCTATATACCGAACGTATTTATTTATAACATCTTATCCTATTTATTACCCTATCCTTCTTTCAAGGAAATCAGGAAAGCATTCTCTGTCTCACCATTCGACCTCTCCTGCTGGTTACACCAACCCAATCCAACAGGGTGAGAAAGCTTCCATCTGGTGATTGGTGAACCTGCTCTAGGTTTAAATGAGCTATCTTTGGTGCTGAATGTATTTTGGAGATAGACTTGCTCCATTAAAGTTCAGACTAAAACAAAGAATGGATTCACTGTCCCATGGATATGGAAGCCACTTGCTGCCAACTGATCAAACCTGAAACATAACAGCAATCGCTTAAAGTTGCACCACCAACTTTCTCCAGTGTCTCATTGAGCAACTAAGTTTTATTCCAATACCTCAATATTCAACTGAGGCTTCACATTCTGCACATAACTAATGGCAAACATGTGAGCTAAACCAAAGGTTGCACTGTACAACCAATAACACCAACAGCTCTAACCCTTGTGCAAATGCCCCAATTCCAGTGCAAAATTTGATCATTTGTTTATCCCATCTGTAATTAAAATGGATAAGTAAACTATACAGAGAGGTTCCTTGCAAGAAAGGCATTTGATTCATACAAATAGGATCTACTTAAGAGCTGACACATCATAATAAATCAGCTGTCAGCAGCATCCATACAGGTTGCCTTTTAGAGGAAAGAGCTGATTGGACAGGCACAAATGGAGGGGGAATTGGAAGGAGAGCTAACACATGAATTAGTGACACTCTCAGCTAAAGAATGACAAATACATTTATCAGTTTATTTGTACTATGCATATATCCTGTACAAATTGATTCAGACCTGTCAAACTATCAACTGCAAAATTATTAGAAATCTGCCCCTAGAGCATAGACATGTTTCTTCAAAATTCAATTTAACTGCATCCTTCCAAATTCTCTGGATTTTTTTTTCTTACCACAGTATTTTACTTCTCAGAGAAATCATGCCATTCAGAGCTTAAACATGCCCAAATATTAGAACACAGAAATACAAACTGGATTGAATTCACTGTGTTACTGCCCGGGCTAGTCTGAGCTTTGGGGATGTTAAAAGATATCCTATTGATATCATAATTCGGCTTCACTTATCTATTCCCTTCCACATGCGTGCGGGTACCCCGGACAAGCACGCATACAGGCTCCGCCGATTATCGCCGTAATATTCCTAGACAATACAGGCACGCCAGAAAACAACCGACTCGCCGCTTTAGGAGACCTCCAGGCAAGTACTCTAATTAGGTATGCACGCAACCTACAAAAGAGCCTCTGCCCCGTGCTGGCAGCTTGATGGGTAACTTATACAATACCCAAGTACTCTGCATTTGCATACTGGCTACTCTACTGAGAACCTCTGCGATAACTCTATCATTCAGATTCTGACCTTTCAGAGGCTTTGTCTCCAACTTCAAATCTATTGTTTCCCCCAAGTACGGCATAGCCTGCAGTCACATTCTCCTTATAAAAACCCTTGATTCCGAGACCCTCCTCGGATCGCTCCCGAGTTTCATCCCGCCTTGCTGCCGCTTTGCTTGGCGAGCCTCCCCTGAGCTCCATGTGCTGAGCTACATCACACCCCAGCCTCGCTCTCTATTTTTCCGGGCTTCAGGATAGGTGAAGTATCACCCAAACCAGCAACCCCTCTAAAAATCCCTCTATACCACCCAAACCTTTATTTTCTTTAGTTATCTTGTGTGAGTGTGTCGCATACACTGTTTTGCTTGTGTTTGTAATAAAACATCATTTATTGCTTCAACTTCTGTGTGCTCCTTGACTCAACCTGACCCCGTAGACATAGGGTTCAAGATCTCGCTACGAGAGGCAGGGTAACGCTAAGGAGTGCTCTGAGCTGATTTTCCCCACCTTTAGTTGAACACGTTTTGGTGTCCCTCCTGGGACCCCCAGTACACAGGGTAACAAATGACCATCGGGAGATAGACCAAGTCTTTGGATCTGGGCTTGAGGATGGAAGAGTTATGTTTTTTGAGCTGAAGTTCACATAAGCCCCCTGACAGCATCTGTATTGGTCATGCTGGATGGGATATTCTGGAGATGCACTTTGAAAAAGGAACTTTTCCAAGCTTGGCTTTAGGGCCACAAAGATATGAGAGGTTCCACTTGAAAGAAGTCGTCCAATCATGGTCAGCTTTCTTTTTTTTCCAGGATTGGGGCAGCCACAAAAAACTGGAGTTTGCTTGAACAAATAACAAGCTAAACAATTACATTGCCTACTAGAAAAGACCAGTAGAACGGGATGTCTATTTAGATGTCTAACACTAAAATCTGTCTACCTTCGCCTCCTGAACCACTTCACTTCTACATGGAGGAGAGGTGCCACTAAAACTGTAAAAGAAAGAAGAACATTCACAAACTGAGGATAAGGGACTCTGTTGCTGTGTGTTACCCTGACTTCTGGGGTCCCTTGGGGGACACCTCAATGTGCTCCACGTGATGGGGAATGGAAACTAGCCAGAGCACAAGCAATAGCAATACGAGAGGCAGGGTAACCTAGCGAGATCTTTCACCCAATTTTTACGGGGTCAGGCCAAGCCAAAAACCAAGCGAAATTGTCTAATAAATGATTTTATTAAAAATAAAGACTTGCACACGTACGCACTTACACACTCACCCACTCAAGACCTAGCGAGAAATAAAAAGAGAGGAAATTAGATAGGGGACTTTGGAGGGTTACAGCTGGGGAACACTGCACCTGGTCCTGAAGTCCGGAGGTCCGAGACAGCAGCGGGGAAAGAGATGAGATTCAGCACGTGGAGGGCTGAGGGGATAGCTCAACGGACGGAATGACGGTCTGCTGGGAAGCCGGGAGCAATCCAAAGAGCCACTCAAAAACCAGGTCTATTTATGGGGGAAAAGGTACCTGGAGGGCTAATCCTTTCCTGGGGAGAACAATAGGTGGAGGAGCTAGAACAAAGCTCCAAAATGTCAACGTCCTTTGCTTGATTGGATTTGCCAGGGTTGTCAAAGCCTCGGCTGTATGCAAATCGTCCTCGCTTGATGGGCTTTTTGTCAGATGCGTTAATCCCTTCAAGCTGGCTCCTTGGGGCTGAGGATCCTTTTTTGTATTTTATGTTTTACATGTTTGGAGGTCTCCTGGGGCTACATGACTATGGATTTACTGGCCTGACCGGGTTTTTCCTGTTTTTGGCCGTTCAATCATGCCTGCCTATGTGCTCGTTCGGGGGACCTCTCAAGCACGTAGAGATATTTTTAATATTAAATTGTAGACCCCGAGATAGGGTTATCTACCGCAGTAACATGTGTGCCTTCAAATCATTTCTGACTTATGGCAACTCTAAGGTGAACCTATCACATGGTTTTCTTGGCAAGATTTGCCTTTATCTTCCTCTGAGGCTGAGACAGTATAACTTGCTCAAGATCACCCAGTGAGTTTCCATGGCTGAGTGGGGATTCAAACTCTGGTCTCCAGAGTCATAGTCCAACATTCAAACCACTCAAGGAACTTCTAGCTTTTCCTGTAACTGAGCACCTTCCAAATGTCAACACTCTAGCAAATAGCAGAAAGAAGAAGGATATCTCAGTGAACAGGTTAAGTACTGCTGTGACATCAGCAGCAGGCAAGCCAATCCCCTCGCTTTGTCCTTCCCTCTGTCTGCACACTTGAAAATTCTGAACTTCGTCTTACAAGCTAGGCCATACTATAGATATCAATCATTAGCATGCATTCTGCTAACACCATGCTAACAAAAAGGGAAATGATACAATCTCATAAAAACCTATTTACATTTTAAATGAACACTTCCACCAAAAAACAAACAAACGAACATGCTACTCCAGGCAATGGACACTCTTATCTCTACAGCACTTTCACACCTTCCTTCCTTTCTTTCACACTATGTACACAGTGGGACCTTATTTAAAGAGATTCAAAAGGTAGTCAGAATGGCCTTTAAAGGTAAACTGTCAAAACCCACCCCAGGGAATGTAAAGAATCCAACTTAGAGCAGCAGAACCAGGTAGAACCTGCAGCTCCAGAATGCAGTTCTCCCCAGAGCCTATGCAATCAAGAGCAGGCACAGGCAATGCAAACTCTGGACAATTAGCCCAGCTTCACCCACAACAGGTGGATAGGTATGGAAGAACTCTTGCTTTTGCAAAGGTGACTCTTACAGACTCTTGCAAAGGTGAGCCAAACATAAACAGAGGAGGAGCCAACACCTCACACGCAATCTTAAAATATCAGAGAATGGGTAATTAGCAATCTGGCTGTCAACTATATATCTGCAGAGGATGAGACTCTTTCCTGTATCAACCGATTTACAACCTTCTCCTGTGGGTTTGAATTTCTTGAATTCCTGGCCCCTTGGACTGGTTGTAAGGTGTCTGTCTAGTCTTTCTCCATCCTCAGCTTTGTTCTTCACCACTAGGATTGCCAATTCAAGACCATCTTAGGTACTGAGGTTTTCAGGCCAAAACCTGACACCTTAGAGACACAGGATAAGGAACATTTAATCTAACCTCCTTGCTTCTAGCCAGAAGGTAGATGCAGAGTGGAAGGCAAGCCCTGGCACCACAACAATTAAAAGAGAAAGAAGTTAACTAAGTAAATACATAGATTCCTCTGGAAAGTTTTGCAAGCTGAAGAAGCAAATCAATTAAATTTTGTAAACTGTAGCAAGCTGTTGGTTGCTGAGCTGGAGATTTGCTCACAATATTTTCTTCTTAACTGGAGACAAATCCGACCAAGGTAGAAAATGTGCAGCCTCATCTACCACCTGGAGATGACCCAGAAAAATTGAAGACTCAGGACCAGGCCCTGATATCTGGCAACCCTATTCATGACTGTTTCCTGTGAGTGGTTTCAGAATGATTGAGACCTTGCCATCAGAATTCCCCTACTTCTTGGGTAAGATTCCTAGACTGCTGACCTGATTCTCTTATGACTGCTCAGCCCTACCAGAGACTGACTTCTCCTGGCACTCGCTGCTTCTAAGCACAGGACAGAAACTCCCCAAAAATCCTTTTCTTATCATCTTCACATTTCCTTTCACTCTTTGCCCTGTTACCCTTGCTTCTGCTCCCTATGCCATTTTTTTCTACTACCAAACTTAAAACTGTAATTTCCTTTGTGCAGACATGTGACTTCAAGGTCTTTTATACCGTACCATGCACACAGAAGCTGTTCATACTTTCTGCCTAAGCGTCATTTTCTTTACTGGACCAACAAGAAAATATTTTCTCAAATTAAACCCCAGTCTGAATTTTTGCATACAAAAATGTCTCATGCATGTAATCCACTGTTACTGCTCATTAGAGATGTTGAAAATAAATCAAGCCGAGTTTGTTATATCCTTAGGCTAGCCTTCATTCCACAGTCTTTTCCAGGTTGTACTTAAAACAACAATATGCAAAACAACCTTTCTGCAAATCACATGTAGAAAGCCAAACACTGGTTAACACTGACAGTCAACAGCCATTATTGAAATACAGATGCAGTCAAATAAGTTGAAGCACTGAGGTCCCACAATTTCAATGGCTTAAAAGAATCCATTGCTTTCCCAGGGTATCTTTTCTTCCTATAAAAGCTTTCTGTTTAGACTGAATGATGGTGGGGTGAGGGTTGATTTCCTTACTACCATGGTCTTTCTCAGACTTGCCTCTTCCATTTATTCATTGACTTAATTATTGTATTTATATCGCTCACCTATAACTCTACAGAACTGCATGGGCATTTAACAAAACTAATCTAACCTTTAAAATGCAATTGTAAAAACTACCGAAAACTAAAGTACAATTTTGTTGTTGTTATTTGCGATTTGTGACAGAGAAGGGAATAAATTTAGAATTATAATCGAGACAGCGCTGGTGCAAAGCCATGCCTGCAGATGAAAAAATGACTATTGCTACTGCCAAGCCCATCACAACATACCTTATACTAAATTTACTTTGTTGCTGTTATTTGCCACAAACTCAGTTTCCACTTATTGTGAGGAAAGTTTGGACAGAACCTAAGTCCAAATAAAATATACATGATGTACCTTTAAGTTTGTACCTGGGAATGACAGTGGATGATGCAATCCCATGTAATACCTGCATGAGTCATTGGATTGTGTAACCAAGGCAGGAAGGTTGCATCATACCTCTAGCAAGGGCTGCTAGAGTTGCATCAGCAATGGCTGTATATAAGGGGGTGTGTTCTAGCCCTCTTTATGTCTGGAGAGTGGCTAGAGGCTATGTTCTGTATGCTGTTGAATGCTGAAAACTTCGTTGGAGATTTGTATATACTGTATGTATTGTAACTCAAGAGTAAAGCCTCCTGTTTGCGTGGGAGTATTTTTCCTGGCTTCAGGGCTTTGCTGCTAAAGTTAACACTCTGCTGGGATGCTCCAAGCTGTGTGAGTAAACTCTGCTGTATGGTGATTCTTAAACACTTGACTCTGGTGAACTGTCTTTTTGCCAGAGCTCAGTGCTGGAGGGAAGTGCTACCGGGGTTTTTGTGTAGCTCCCATCATCCACTATCCCTCTGACACTTATGATAATACAATGAAAAATGCCACACAGTGGGTTTCCATGACTGAGCGGGGATTCAAACCCTGGTCAGTGTAGTACAGTGGTTTGATTGTGGAACTAGGACTCTGGAAGACCAGGGTTTGAAACCCCGACCAGTCATGGAAGTCCACTGGGTGGCCTTGGGCAAGACATACTCTTTCAGTCTCCAAAGAAGGCAATGTCAATCCCCCTCTGAACAAATTTTGTCAAGAAAATCCCGTAAGTTTGCCTTAGGGTCATCATAAGTCAAAAACAACTTGAAGGAACACAACAACCAGGAATGAGAGACATCCAAAAGCTCCAATCATCCACAGCCCTTCCCGGGTCTTCCAAACCCAGGGCTTTGGTTTCCTTTATTGAGTCAATCCATCTATGATACGGTCTTCCTCTCTTCCCACTGCCTTCTACTTAATCAAGTATTATGGTCTTTTTCAATGAATCATGTCATCTTATGATATGTCAAAGTATGATAGCCTCAGTTTAATCATTTTTGGCTTCTAGGGAGATTTCTGGCATCATCACCATCACCACCACCACCACCACTTACACGCCACCTTTCTCCCAAAATAGGGATCTCAAGGGATCTCCCAAAATAGGGATCTCAAAACAACTAAAAACATACAAAGAGGTAAACCTTAAAATTGGATTAAACTATCAAAACAATTTAAAACTACACTTAAAAAGATAAAATACTACAGTGAGGTATCCATATGTGCAGATTCTGTATCCATGATTTCAATAAACCACAACTTAAAATAAAAAAATAAAAAATCCAAAAACCAAACTTTCATTTTGCCAGTTTATATAAGGGACATCATTTTACTATACCATTGTACATAATGGGACTTGAGCATCCCTGGTATCTATCAAGGATCCTGGAACAAAGCCCTAGCAGACATCAAGGGCCCACTATATTAAAAAGATTTTTAAAAAAATTTAAAACAAGGCAGTCTGGAACAGTACAGCACCTTCAGTCCTTTATTTAAAAATTTCTGTTTCAAAAGACTGCCAGAATAAAAAGGTCTATGCCTGATGACAGAAGGACAGCATAGGGGACGATTTTGACCTCTCTGGGAACAGAGTTCCAGAATCATGGGGTACCCACAGAGAAGGCCTTTTCTTGTGTCCTCACCAGCTGTGCTTGTGATGTCAGTGGGATTATGAGAAGGACCCCTCCTGATGATCTCAGGACCCAGCCCAGCTCATATTATTTGCTCTCAAACCCTTCAAATTGTTTGTGGGGGTTTTTAGTTGTCCATGGTATCCAGCAACATATTTCAAATGAGTTGCTCTTCTTCATGTCAACTTTCTTTGCTGTCCAGCCTTTACATTCATAAATAGAAATCAGAAATAACATGAAAGGGACAATTCTCACTTTAGTATTTAATGATACACCTTTACACAATTAGAACATGGATTTAAGTCACTTCTTTCTCATTGAATTGGCAGGCACTGAGTATGACAGGGCAAAGAAGATTGACATTGGATGGGTCCCAAATTAGATGAAGAAACCCTCTGAGGAGATGCTGGAACTGAAGCCACACTAGAAAAACTGCAAATCCAAGCAGCTGTGGGAGTCAATGCACAGCTGAAGCACGTGATCTGCACTGCACATGTAGTAGCCGCATAGCACACACACAGCTTCCCCAGTTCATTGCCACTGCAAATAAGTGTACCAATGGTAGTGGGAATAGAAATTGTGGTTGTTGAAGAAGAAGAAGATTTATTTTTATGTATATTCTGCCTTTTTCTCAATCCTAGGACTCAAGGCAGCTTACATTAATTAAAATGTATACAGATGGAAATTCATATCACTGGAACATACAGAAGTTAAATTATAATTAAACTACTGACAGAGTTAAAAGCCATTTGAAAGCACATCCATTATAAAGCAAAAAAATACAGACAATCATAGAGTTGGAAGAGACCACAGGGGCCATCCAGTCCAACCCCCTGCTATGCAGGAACACCCATCAAAGCATTCCCAACAGATGGGCATCCAGCCTCTGCTTAAAAACCTCCAAAGAAGGAGACTCTATCATACTCCCAGGCAGCATATTCCACTGCTGGACAGCTCTGACTGTCAAGAAGTTATTTCTGAGGTTCAGGTGGAATCTCCTTTCCTGCAGATTGAATCCATTGCTCCTTGTCCTAGTCTCTAGAGCAATGGAAAACAAGCTCACTCTCTCCAGCATTTTATTAAAAGCACTTTCCCCTAAACAGTCCATTCCCAAAGTACTATGGCAACAAAAAAGCCATCACCTGTTGTCAGAAGGAGACTATGGAGGGACCTAACCCAGCAAGTCTAGGAAGGCAGTTCTGGAACCAGCGTGCAGCTACCAAAAAGGCTTTATTCCATGTCCCCACCAGGTGTACCTGTAATGATATGATTACCACCTGCACTGTCAAGAGTGGTATCAATTCAAAATTTCCCTTTGCCAGGTTCTTCCTCTTTCAGAAAAGGCCCCATTCTGCTATGAGATGTTTCTTGCACTTGTATATATATGGGAGATTTATGCCTTGTAATTAACACACACACACACACACACACACACACACACACTTGTTGGCCTTTTCCTTTCCAGGAACAAAAAAACAGTTTAAATACAGTTTTAAAAACTGTGCCTTTCCCCTGTATTTCTGAGCACTGCTTTTAAACAAAACAATACAGCAGGCATCCAACCCTATAGCCGGCATCAAGCTGCACAGATACAAAGAGAGCTCTGCACAAAGACCAGCGAGAGGCATGCTGGCAACCAGGGCAACGTTTCAGCATTGATTGTCTTTGAGAACTGCAAGTCCCTCTGGGCAAGAGAAGAAGAAAAGGCATTGATTTAATCTATATGCAATTACAAAATGGCCTCCTCACAGACTTCTTCACCTCGTCTAAGGAGGAACAACATTAGTTACGACACAGGTAGCCATAACTGTTCAGCAGAGCATACAAAGAAGATGATGGGAAAGGGTTTTGACACACGCTGCACTCCTCAAAATGTGGAACAGTGGCCTGTCACCTGCATAGTTTTGGCTCTCAAACCTGTTTATCACTTTAGTTCCAAGCTGCTTCTTCAGCATCCCAAGTATAGCAAGAGAAAGAGAGAGGGAAAGAGAGAGAGAGAGAGAGAAACAGAAAATCTCCTGCCCCTAACTCTTTCTTTTGCTACGCCTTCCCTAAGCCCTCCTGTTTGAGTAAAAAGGATGTAAATATGATGGTGTGAGTATGTCCCAAGGCCAACAGCCACTCACAGTATGCTATGTGAGGTATCCTCAAACATTTCTGAGAGCATAGCTGGTCCATAAAGATTAAGCACAAGGTGCAGCTTTTCTGATACTGCATCACTTCATGCTGCAGGTGAGAATTTTAAATTTGAATACTCACCCGTATAAAGAAAACATATCTCATAAACTGAAAAGTACAATACAGTACCAGAATGAAGGGTTGTAGCCTGGGGCCTTTTCATGCAACACAAGTACACACTACATACTACACTTTAATACTACTTCG
Source organism: Cyclura pinguis (assembly GCA_030412105.1). Lineage (NCBI taxonomy): Eukaryota > Metazoa > Chordata > Lepidosauria > Squamata > Iguanidae > Cyclura > Cyclura pinguis. The sequence goes on along the minus strand of CM059604.1, from coordinate 129,946,042 downwards.
CCGTGGCTGCATCCTATGGAACCCTGGGATTTATAGTTTCATGAGGTAATTAGAGTTCTGTCCCACAGAGCTCTAGTGCCTTCTGAAATAAGTCCAAAGTAATTAAGACGACTGGCTTTTGTGACAATCTTTACTCTTGTCATAGCAACAGCTGACCTTCCATTCTGCCCACTGAAAATGTCTATGTAACTCACAAACTTCTCCAATTTTTTCACTATGAGCTGTCGCCATGCCTATATTTTTGACAAGTTCACAAGACAGATTGTGTCTTTCTATTGCAGGGCAGGAGAAAACAAGAACCTCCAAATTTTGTTTGACTCCACCTCCCATCAGCCCCTGCCAGCCCAGCCAATGGTGCAGTATGATATGAGTAAAAGTTCATTCACCTTCAGAGGGCTACAGATTTCCCACCCCCTGCTTGCTTTATAAATACTTGCTGATGCACTACAAACATCAGGAGCTCAAAGTTCCCTTTACACTTAAACGATTATTAAAAATCCAAATTTACAAGGCTGTGAATTTGGTAATGGAACTCAGACAACAGCCTTTTATTAAAAGCATGTTAGTCTCCAAAAGACACATGGATTTGATCCAAAGAACTGTTATTTCAGAGTCAGAGCCAGACTAACAGAGTAATGAAAGCAGGATGTCAAACAGTAGAAGAGCTACATAACAGTTTCATCATCTTGACAATCTGAATCTGTGAACATTACAACACTACCCTACCAGTGTCCAATATTATTCCTCAATATATTTTAGCAGAGAACCTAAATAGCTGTTTCCTAATTCCTATCAAAATGCACTCATTCTGATTCCAAACAACTTTTAAAAGATCCTTAATTCACACAGTAAGTCACAGTTCCACCAATTTTTTTAAAACAACCCATCTTTATAATACAAGGAGAGCCCCAGAAAGAAATAATTCCATTTTTACTAGCATTTTGCAATCTTGTTGTTGATGTTGTTGTTATGTGCCTTGAAGACAATTCCAACTTATTGCATCCTTATTGAAGGGTTTTCTTTACAAGATTTATTCAGAGGAAGTTTTCCACTACCTTCCTCTTAGGCTGAGAGAATGACTCGCACAGGGTCACCCAGTGGGTTTCCATGGCTGAGCGGGGATTTGAACCCTGGCCTCATCAGTCCCACTCCGAAACAGAGACCGCTACATTATGCTGGCCCCCCACTTCACAAGTAGGAGGGTATATCTTCCAGGACTCAAACCAATCATAACATAGCTTGGATAACCGGCCTCAACATCTAGGACGCAACCTGACCCATGATGTATCACTCTAGGAGCACCATGGCCATCTTTTGGAGAGAATAAGAGAGAAAAGGGTGTGGCAATACAGAAGACAGAGAAGGAAAAGAAGAGGATTGTGTGAAATTAAAAATAATGTTTGAAAAAGGAAAAGTGGGTCTCATACAGCAGACTGAAATAAAGGGCGGAGTCTACAGATCCTGGGCCTAGAAAGAGTGGATGCCACAGGTTTAAAGGCTTCAGTTTTCATTCAGGTAAGCCTTCCAAGAGGAACCAAAGGGCACGATCCAGCACGAAGATCTCAAGTAACTACTGTTAAAATGAATGAGGGCTGTATAAAGAGGATGGCCAACAGTTTCCAAGTACTAGTACCCTTCATTAATCCCCACCCAACCTTCCCAATCTAGGAATTTTAGTTATGAATCCATGGAGAAAACTTTCCCACTCATCATGGCATATGACCTGGGCATAAACACTTTAAATTTCTCATTCATTGCATTCATTACAACTGTTTTTCCTCTCCAGGTTGCAGTATTACCTGGGACTCTTTCAGACAACCTAATTACCTCTCACTATGCAAAAACAAACCAACAAAGACAGTCAGCCCTCCACATCTGCAGTTTTGACTTTCATGGATTTGATTATTTGCCAGTTTCTTCAACCTTGCCCCCCTCCCCCACCTCAAGTGCTTCTTTTCCGGCGAACCGTCCCTCTCAGCAGCTCCCATCAGGCTGCACAGCCTTTAAAACTCCAGCCTCTGGTCCTCCTCCTCCACCTCCACCACCAGACACTGCCCGGCCAGCTAAAGATGGCTCACAGCCCAATTTCTCAGCACCCCAAACCCTCTCCTGATGCCCCCGCACCCAAGGAACGAGATAAGGTGAGAGAGAGAAGTAGTATAGGGCCACCAGGCCAACTCACCACCTTCTCTGACCTGGTTTGCATCTTCTCCCCACCATGCCTTGGCCGCTTCTCTCTCTCTCTCTCTCTCTGTCTCTCTCTCTCTCTCACACACACACACACACACACACATTTTGATATTTGTGATTTTTCCACTTTGGAAAGGGTCCTGCAGCCCTAACCCTAACAAATGTGGAGGGCCAGCTGTAAATCCATCTGTCTACCCATCTGTCTTTTTCTACCTAGCTATCTGTTTCAAGACAGAGGGAACAAAAGTGCAAAATGCCCCCTCCCTTCAATTCAGTGACCACCCCAAATCTTCTATTTACAAGAACAAGGCCCTGTTTCCTTTATGAAATTTTAAAGGAAGGAGGAAAGGGGAAGAAGAAGAAGAAGAAGAAGTAGAAGGCAATTCCCAGTGTAGGCAAACTCATTTTGAGAACTGCCTAAGTCAGGTTTAACAAAAAGTTACTACTGAATCTTACACTGGAAACCACTGACATTTCCACTGCTGCCAGTTGTGAGTTTTGAAACACTGCCAAATCAACCCACCCCAAAGAGTGATAAAACAGAGTCATTATCTATGGTTTGGTACCTCTCAACTGTCAAGAGTCCACTGACAACTAATCTAGCAGCCCCAATGGCTTTACACCTCAGGGTGTTGCTCTAACGTAGGTTTTGTGAAAAGAGATTGGTTCCAGAAAGCAGGAACACAAAATAAACAAGATGATACCCTCTGCTGACACAGGGCTTCTGTTGACACAGGACAAGCTTGTAAGCTTGATGTATAGTGTTGATGTGTGGGAACTGCCTTTTCGTTTCCTAATGCAGCTAGAAATGTCTCCCAGAAACTCTCTGCTGACCAACTGCTGATGGCTCATGCATGGGCATCAATCTACAGACCACTACTTTGAGTAGCAATGCTACACTGACTCAAGCCTAACTCCTTTACAATTTTAAGAGATAAGTGGGGGGAGGTAGTGAATAAATATATGAATACTTGCTCTTAAACAGTTTATTCACCATCTTAAAACTAAATATTTCATAATTCATTTTTCACCATTTTTTCCAGACAAATAAGGCTTGGAGAGGAAAAAAAGCAGAAAAATGTAGGGGTTCCTAATTTTTCTGGTTTTTATGGGGGTATCTTCTAGTCAAGGTTATTGTGTATTTTTCCACGTATTGGGAGTTGTGCACACACTCATTGCCACACCATGCAACCATCAATTTTGGTGTCTAGCAGATAACTAAGCACCTTAAAAATTGTATTGTAAAAAAGAAAAAGGACATTTCTGGGGCCCCTGGCAACTGCTGCAATAGGCTGTACCTTCAAATAAAATGAATGAATGAATGAGCAGAATTCCCCCTTAAGAGCAGATCTTCTATGACCTGTGTAGTTTCACAACCCTTGCCCTGAACAAGTAGGAGCACAATAAATTGTCCAAAAAAAAAAAGCAAAAGCAAATAATATCTACTTAGTCATCATATTTGCATAATACTTCCTCAACATGGAATGTATCTTGCTGAAGTTTTTTTTTTTTAACATTAGCTCACAGAACATTTGACCCATGAGTGTTTTTGTCAAATTCCAATTCAATAAGCAATGAACACTTCACACAGAGTGTCAGGGGGGCACAGAAGAAAAATGTGCAGTACAGGCATACTTCAGTTAACAAAGTGTCTAACAAAGAAGCTTCTTTTTTACAAAGTGTTTTTATGTCTGCGTAGCTCCTTTACGTCCTCATCCTCTGTCTAGTTAGAAGCTTTTAAAGCAGCATCAGCACTGAGAGGAAGGTGCAAGAGGACTGGACAAACAACAGATGTTTGGTGTCAGCTTGCAGCTAATATGTCCGCAGTAAACAACGCTGGGAAAGAATGGGATTACACTCTAGCTGATCCTAATGTAGCTGTCTGTGCCTACCTACAGTAGACGAAATAACAGCAGCTGCCTCCAGAATCCTTTACTGAGCATGTGTGAACAAAACAGAAGGAAAGGGGAAAGGGGAAAGCAGATTAGCCTGTCTCACCATCTACCCACAGCATGTGAAAAATGCACAGATCTATAGGTTTGGTCATCAAAAGGAAATGATAAGAAAAACGGAGGCTGGTGAAAAGAAAAAAAAATCATCCCTAGCTTTAATTTGGAAAAAGCTGTCAAATGGTCTCTAAAAAGTTCCAACTTATTTTGTTACCTACCCTGGTTGTTTCATTTCAGATGTACATATTATTAGTTTTCAATAAAAGGTTTGGTGAATCCTATTGAACTGGGGGGGGGTGTGCATGTGTGAGTGTGTGTATGTGGTGTAAGAACCTATCCTCATTCTTTCCATCTTATTTCTGAATCTGCAGCCAAATTTTCTGTTAAAGAAGTACTGCCTAGGAACACATCTACTTCATTAACCAAGACATACCTGTAGTTTACATAGAAAAATGGAAGCTCCAGGTGGGGAGATCGAATAGAAACAGAAAAAGTTACACATTGCTGCTTTTTTTTCTCCCTAATAGCTAACAACACACTTTCCACCCTTTAAGTCAACATCTCTGAAAAGGACACAGGGTGTTGCTGGCACTTTTCTTGAAATGTGATCATAACAGAACAATAGGAATAAAATAACCTTTTTCAAAAACCACACCACTATGATTTTTGCATTTGGACTAGAAACCAGTAATATTTTTTGGTCACACAGTTCAGTAGGAGGCTATACAAACTGCAGATTAAAAGACATGGTGAAAATACATTCAAAGGAAATGATAACAACTGCCATGAGACGGGATCTATTGCCCCCTCCTGGAAAGAAAAAATCATTGAAAAAAAACATGAAATGATGACAAGCAATGTGAGGATCCTATTTCCGTAACAATTGTTACCAGTCATTAGTATAGCCTGATGCTACACATGTCTTCTTGGGAAAAAATATAATAATTTCACTGAGACTTCCATAAATCCTCTGTACGAAAATCTACTGGGCAAGGATCTATCCAGTCCCACCTTCAAGGAAAACTACAAAGAGGAGAAGAATGAAGGCAATTTCCCTATTCAGTTGTATGTTCCATACATATCTCATATTCAAGATAGAACACGTAGGTTCCATTTAGCTAACTTGGCTACTGAGAATGAGAGACATTTGCTCAATGCTTCTAATGCATGGATTTCTCCCCCTTCCTGACACATGAACACACAGAGATACACAGTTAATTCTCATGACACATTAACCAGCTGTCTCCTAAAATGACCCTGCATTTTCTGCCTTCCTCCTTTTGCATCAGAGTAGATGTTAGATGGAAGATGAAAAAAAATCACTATCTTAAGCATTTTTGAAATACTTCAGGAAAAATGTTCAGATGCACTACAGTGGTATCCTATGGATACTTTACTTTCCATAGAACTGAATGGGATCTATGTTTAAGTGAACCTTCATATTATCACTGTGTGCTTTAAATTCATCTGGATTATGCCCATAACTGGATGTGTAAGGAAGGTAGGACCAGAACTAAAACTATTGTAGAAGAGATGTACAAGCATCTCTCTCTAGCAAGATGAAAATCATTCTGGAGTACAAGGAAGACCATTACCAAAATGTTACACAGAAAAATGTGCCTTTTCATTGTTTTGGTCAGCCAGCCATGCACCCTCCTACTATACTCTATTCTATTCTTTGTCTTAATTTTTATTTTGTGTGTGTGTGTGGGTGGGGTCTTTCCTCCAAAAAGTAGTAAATGCTCCGTGGCCACTGAGCATGTTTAGTCCTGCTTCTTCCTACCTCTAATAATTTATTATCCTGAATAGCTTTTGGGCTTTTACAAACCTCAGGGCTCTGCCTAGATTGCTGATAGCTCTCACAGGCACAGGAGTAGTGCCTGTTTGGCTACAGAAGCAACACCACTAAAATCTATTTCTCTGTGAACAATTAACAGGCATTCTAATAGTTGCTTGTAAATTTGGAGCTGGGCCTGTAAAATACAATGGCAAGAATGAGTCATACAGCTGCTCTTTTTTGATATTGTGGAGAATATTTTGGGGCACAATCTGCTATTAAAGAAAACACACACAATTGCTGTGCAGTACCTTTTGACAGTTTGTGCTAGGAGCCTTCCATCTGAAAGCACTCAGTACTTCTACCAATCCAGAGGCATTACTTGTCTTATCAACTAAGCTTCTCTTCTTAGTATGATGACAGAAGCAAGATCCCAACACACATATTGTCTCTCCCTCTAACTGCCTACATCCTCCTTGGGGAAAGGATGTTGAGGTAGCAGGGACAAATTTTCATTTTAGCTAGAAAGCCCAGCCAAACTGTCCAGACCATAGCAAACAATGAATTCCTTGAACCTACCACAAAAGTAGCCTTGCTTTCATTACCGAGGGCAACTACCTACACTGCATAGTGTAGTAGGTTGATACTACTTTACCTGCCATATTTCCATCCTGTAGAATTTCGGGATTGGGAGTTTGGCAAGATACTTAAGATTCTCTGTCAGAGAGCTATAGTCCACTCCTCCTCTCTACCCTACAGCCATACAAAAAAATTTCTGAATCCTTCACTGAAATTACAAACCCCCGGATTCCACAGAAAGGGGACATGACAGCTAAACCAAACTGCTGCCAAGGGGGCTTTAACAACAGTATGAATATGGTGGGAAGACTGAAGATACTGGAATTCCACTTTCAATCCTCTGCAGATCTACGAGGCTCACTTTTCACATCTCACCATCTCTTCCCAAAGGTAGGATATTCCATTTCAGAGTCAATCTTTTAAAACAAATCTAGAGAAGCTCTCTCCTCCACACTCAAAACTACTGATCCGGAATGACCAACCAATTTGGCTCTACTCCTCAGGGATGAGCCTGGCAGCTGTACCTTCTTGATCAGCATCTAGGGGAGTGGAGAAAATGTGTGTTCAACTCTTCAAACAGCACTTACTAGCTTAATCTAATATACTTTTAGCCTCGTTGCCATACTGTAAGAACACTCACAGATTTTGTATCCCAGCTTTTCAGCATGAATCCTTTTGGCCATGAACTGTCCTTCAATCAAGGCACGTATCTCCACTTCCTTAGGAAATGTTGTCACCTGGAGAGAAAGAGAAAGGAATTAAATAAATGGGCCTGCATCCAACGCAGTCAACAGAGGTCATGCTTTCAGAGGAACCATAGAGATGACTTAGAACAAATCCAAATGCCAGGCTTCTTGTCTATTTGTCCTCTCCTTAAAAGCCTGCGCTTGTAACTCCTGTTCAGTTACATGCAAACAATGTCAGTGGCCATGGTGGCTGAAGGATTCTAGGAGCTGTCATCCGAAAAAGTAATGTTTACAAGGTCTACCTAATACTTTAAAGAATTTCTTTTTAATGGTTTTAATCAATGCTGGGCAAAGTGTGTCCTGTGAGCGACATGCTTCCCTCACTGTAGTTTTTTTTTTTTTTTTGACTGATGAAAGATGTTTATTTTGTTCTCAGATTACATACAGCACCAAACAGACAAGAAAAAGAGAAAAAAAGTCAATACAACCTGATAAAACATCAGAAATACAGAAATTACACACAATTATCAATTTCTCATTGATGAATATCCCCAATACCAATATAAAATGAATACAGTAAAGTGAGATGAAATAGTCTCTGTGGTTCAGACTCCAGCATAATAACTATCCTCAATCTTTCAACGCAATTACTGACAAAGCCCCCCATCTCTTTTCCAAATAGTTACAAACTTCTCCCCATTCTTCTCAGTATCTATTCAGAGATTTATCTTTCAACAAGATAGTAAGTTTATCTATTTGCATCAAATCATATATCTCATACAACCATTCATCTATTTCCAGCACCTTCTCTTTTTTCCAGTCTCTAGCGAATAATAATCTGGCTTTAGTTATCAGATATCAAAAGATTTTTCTGTTATGCCTCCCAATAAATCCCTCTATTAGCTCGACCATGTTTAGCAAATAACTTTCAGGTAGCATGGGGAAATTTGTGTTTAATATTTTGGAAATCTCTATATGGATGTTTTTCCAATATGTTTTGGCTTTTTTACAATCCCACCAACAAAGAATGTCCCTGTTTCAGCCTTACATTCCCAACATTTATCATTGTTTCCTTTATAGATCTTTGCAAGTTTTACTGGTGTTAAATAGCATCTGTTGAACATTTTGTAATAATTTTCTTTAAACGTTTGACATCTTGTAAAATTCAAGTTCTTCCATGTTTGTTCCCAATTTTGTAATTCGACTGGATGCCTAACATTCTGGGCCCCGTTTGACCATCGTAATTTTAATCGCCTCCTGCTCAAGATCCCATTTTAGTAATAGTTTACAAAATCTTGAAGTCAACTGTTTATCTCTTCCATCCAAAATAACATCTAAATCTGTCTTTCCATTATTTACCTTCCCTTCGCTACAATCCTGTTTGAATCTAGAGCGCAGGCAGGTGTAAAGGAACCATGGACAGTCAAACCCCTCCTACAAAAGTTCCTCTCTTTTCTTAAACGTAGGTGTCCTCTCTTCAAATTTTATCAGCTCTTTATAGGTCTACCACCTCTGTATTTTAAGCTCATCTTGGTGAAAAGCTTCTACTAGAGATATCCATAGTGGGAACTTAGGGCATAACCATTCTTTAAACTTTTTCCATGAAAAATATAAAATTTTCCTTATGGGATGTTCAAAAAATTCTTTCTGTGGTTGTTTTTTAGAGTACCATAAATAAAAATGCAATCCATTACCAATACCTGCTCTTTCAAAGAGCAGAATTTTGCTATGTTCTAATCTTATCCAACCTGTTATCCAGCACATAATATTAGCATGTAGGTAGAGCCTGAGGTCTGGGAGACCTAGTCCCCCTCTTTCTCTAACATCCGTCATGGAAGTCCATTTGATTTGGGGTTTCTTCCCAGCCCAAATATAGTTAGTCAGCTCTTTCTTCCATCGTTTGAAGACATCAGCCTTTATTATTAGTGGTAAGTTCTGGAACAGAAAATTGATTTGAGGTAGTAACATCATTTTGATTGCCAAAATTCTTCCCAAAAGGGAGAGCTTTGATTTCCCCTAGGATTCGATCTCTTTTTTGATCCCTTTCCATTTCTTGTCGTAATTATTAAGAAATAAGTCTTGATTTTTCTTTGTTAACCAAATTCCCAGATATTTAATCTTCTTTTCTATTTTAAATTTAATTTTGCTTTCAGGGCTTTCTCTTCAGTTGACATCATATTTTTGGTTAACAGGGCTGTTTTTTCTTGATGAATTTTGAAACCAGATAAGTCCCTGAAACCTTCTAGCATCTGATTTAAAGAATCCAAGGAACACAGCGGGTCTTCTATTATAATAACAAGATCATCAGCATATGCTCGTACTTTCACTTTGGCTTTCCCAATCTTAGCCCCTTTTATAGCATCATTTTGCCTTATTTGAACCAGAAGGACTTCTATGATAATTAGAAAAAGTAACAGCGAGAGGGGGCAGCCCTGTCTGGTACCTCTTCTAATCTAGCAAGCTTTGGTTTTTTCAGAGTTAATAATTATTTGAGCATGTTGGTCAGAATATAATGTTTCCCTCACTGTAGTTTTGTGGGGTCGAGTTACCTAAATTAAAAAAAAAAGTTTGACCTTCCCAGGGACATAGGAATACTTCTGTCATGTTTTGTCCCCCTGCAGGCCATTTTAGGCCCAGGAGACACCTTTTTTAAAAACAGAAAATGAACCAAAGAGACTTCCTGCTGTTAAAAAAGGGCCCCTCCTGGGCCCAAAATGGCCTAGGGAGCCTAAAAGCGTCACAGAAATGTCCTCCACTCTCTCTAGAAAGCATTTGGGCACATTTAGAGGAAAATTCCAGATTTTATTTTATTTTATATAAAAAAATGCAGCGAGTTCAGTTGGAGGTGTAGCCTTCCAAGGTCTCTGGGGGGAGCAATGTGTCCCATTGCCCCCAACAGTTTAGCAATAATCTTTTCTATGACTTTACTGTCCGTGTGTGTTTTTACACACACACACACACACACACACACACACACACACACACATTTGTTTTAATTGTAAGGTAACTTGAGTCCTAGTTTGTGGTGGGGAAGGCAAAGATACTGAATACTTTGTCATGATCATCAACACCAGCACCAGCACCACTATCCAGAGTTTTGTAACAACTCCAGCCAAGCTCATAATCTTGTCCCAGTTGGCACATTCTTCAATCCTGAATTCAAGCATGATGCAAAGTATCTCCTATAACATCTGTAAATTTATGTCTCTAAACATTCCCTCCATTAAGAAATCCTCTTTTTCAATTTCACTTTCAGAACATTTTTATTGTTTGGGGGACATGGAAAAACCAGAGCCATAAATAAAATTATTTGCAAAAAATTGTCTTTCTCTGTCATCTGCATAAAATTAACGCTGCCACATTGCCACCTTCACTAACTAGCAGTGTAACTGTACTACTGTAATGAGAAGTCAGTCCCAGTGAATTACTCCTAAATAAATGCAAAAAGTTTTGCAACCTCGCACACTGAGGTACAATTTTTATTTCCTATTTAAACATGACAGTCTGAGTAAGAAAACTGACACAGAAAAGACAGAAGCAAATCTTGTTTTACAAACATTGACAAATTTCCCATAATTTCAGTATACCTGAAGCGTATACTTGTTTATTTCTCCTACACTTAAGCCTGTAGTTCAAAGCTTAGTCTCCAAGATGCAGGTGTCGCAGAACTTGATGGGATTTGTTTTCAATATACAAACTAAAAATGGACTTCCAAATGTGCAAAGTGGGTAAGATCTTCATCTCATTTATTTTAATACCCAGCATGCAAAGTTAGCCTGCTTGTACTTCTAAAAATGGAAAATTGTGGTTGAGAGAGTAGTGGAGAGTCACTGTTATTGAATCAGGTCCTGAGAAAGGATTTGAATCAAAATATCCAGAGTACAACTCTGATACTCCATATACTCCAAAAGCCTGGTCACTCTTTTGTGACATTTTGGGTGGTCCTATGAATGGTATTTATTATATTTGAAATAATCCTTAAACAAAAATATAAGGTTTTTCTTACTCTTTCGTTGTACGCATTGAATCTGTGAATTCCTTCAGCGTTGGGTATAATCTCCATCACATCAAAATAAAAACCTAAATGAAAAATTGGCAAGATTATTGTGTTTGTGATCAGTTAACAAAAGTTTATCTTTAATCTAACAAAAGTTGTTAACCAGGATTCGATCACAGTTTTCCATGAGAGAAGCTGTGCCTTTTACTAAGTATCACTGGTATAAATTATGTTTGATGGTTGCCAGTAGCCTGTCAAAGCCAACAGCACTTGTAAGTAAATCACAGAGTTGTTCTAGTAGAAGAGAAAGCTATGATTCTTGTTCCAATGACTCCTTTGGTGACATATGGACCCATAGGAACTGGATGGGAAAGAAATTAAAAATATCTAAACAAAGTTGCCTGCCAAATACATACCCACGTTTCCTTCATTTCCAACAGCTGTAGATGCTAATGCTTTGGAGAACTCTTCCCATGAACCAGAGGCAATCTTATCTCGTATCTTCTCTCTCATCATAGAACCATTCTTATAACTATATTATAAAATAAAAATAGTAATAAAAGAGCAGATGCTTCTCCTAAGACAGTTGTTAGAATTTTAAAGTGACAACACATATCTGCATTGAGGCTTTCTTTTGAGGAAGCAACACAGCAATGGACTGTAAGTGTGGTAAAGTGGAAGTACATCCAATCTGGCATATATTTATATGAAAGTCAATGACAAAGGCTCTAAAATGTGTGCACCTGGTAAGATCTCAAAACACAGAATTTTAGTTCTCATTGTGGAAGTTCAGTGCTTTGTATATCTCCATATTCTCTCTTCACTACTAGTAGAAACAAAACAATTATGGAAATACGGCAAATATATTTCTTGGTGGATCATTTGGTCACTGAAAACATAAAACATGAAAGTACAGTACACGAGAGAATACAGAAGTAAAATATATAATTTATTAAAAGCTCAAGAGAATAAAATTCATAACTTATTTGCAGAAAATGCTAGGTTAGTGCAACATACAAGCAGGTTTCAATCTACATCAGGGTTATATTCCCTGATTCAGTGTCAACTGAGACTGATGTAAGTGGGGGGAAGCAGTTTCATAGGAAACCACTGGAGGCGAAAGGAATGTGTTCTGATGGGGCAAAAGTAGCCACAAAATTTGTGGTTTTACTCAACCTGCTACCAATTTTTAAGAGGTTCAAAGCATAAAATATCAGATTTTATCTTGTCCAGGATAGAACCTCTTCACAGATACCAGAAGGGTCCGCAACAGCTGGTGTCAAAGGTGTTGGTTGGAGTGAAATAGCAGCTGGTAAGAACTGTGTTCCTCTGCTGTGCCATTTAGGAAATTCTGTGGAAGCTAAAACTGTTAGGAATCAGCCTTAGCCAAGTAGCAGAAAAAAGGATGCTCAAATTTCTGTGTGGCTTCCCTGAACTGAAACTGACTGAGAAAACAAAACAAGGCAGGCAGTTTCAGGTTACAAACTTAGAAAAGTTTACTGATGGCTTTACATACATACACATTGAGGAACCTACATCTTAACTAGCTAATGGTCTAGATTAACTAGATAATGATCAGGTAAGGTAGTAGCTTCATTCTTAACTCACCATCTTCTTGATGGAGATGCGAAGCATGGTCGGTGAAAAGGAAGAAGAAGCAAAAATGGATGGGAAGAGAGAGAGAGAGAGAGATGAGAAGGAAGATCTTTTCTAAGACTGATGACCCTAGGAACTATCCTGGGTCACATGATCTGGTCATCTGAACACCAAAGGTATATTGATCATGGATTTAAATGACACAAGGACAAATGGTGAGGTTTTATGTGAGAAGAAAGAAGGCTTTGGCGTGCAAAGGCAAAAAAAATCCCTATGCCAGCTAAGCCCCATTTGCCCTAAAACATGATAGGGCAGAGAGAGAGAATGCTGGAATTTTTCTAACGAGACTGTCTTCACAATAACATGTCCTGCAAGTAATCTGACATTGTTGTCCTCCTGAGCTTTTAATAAATAAGGCATCTTACTACTATCTTTCCTGTTTTACTGTAGATTTCTATTACACTTTGCCTACATCTTTGAATAGCCAGGCTTAAACAGAGCAGACTACATTGGAGGGGAATCGGAGAATGGCCTGACCACCTATTAAGGCAGCCTTCACATACCTAACAATGAAAGGTACATTACCACAGCAGAGCCATGTAGGCTTCTGTATCAACAGGACTGCAAAGGATGTGACCTTCTACAGCAGGCTTTGGCTGTTTAATCCAAAGAAACAATGTATCACTGGTGCCAAGGCTAATCTGTCAGAGAAAATAATTGAGGTGTTAGCACAATATGCATGAAAAGCAATACAGAAATTAAATTAAACCCATTCATTTGTCCTACTAATTATATTTAAATTACACATTAAAGCAATTGGATTCTTGTGGTATCAGCTTGGCTTGTCACCTTTTCATGAAACGTAAGGGAAGACTAAACATAATGAAACCTATGGATTTCTTAAGATATACTCATGCATTCACCATCGCCTCTAAAATGACTGCAACATCAGGTGATGGAATTTGCATGCGTGAAATAAGCCCCTGTAGCTACAAATACTCCAGACAGAGTTTTCAAATCACCTGCTGTTCTGGCTTCACTACAAGCAATCCTTTTTAACAGAGATTGTTCACACATTAAGTCAGAGAGTCAGGAGACACTGCAGAATATACATATATATGTCACTCCAACATTTTTTAATAAAGGCTGTTCACACATTCATTCAGAGGGTCAAGAGACACTATAAGACACATACATGTTAATCAGTCTTATCTCTGTATCATCAAAAGGTATTTCAAGAATTTCTTAAGACAACTCATGGAGCAGAAATGAAATCTACATCATGCTAGCACAAGGGAAATCTGATATATGCTTCTAAGTTTTGTTAGAACAGGAATGTTACCCCTGTGGGTGATTCAGAGGTCCACCTGCGATACCAGTGCCTCTGTGAAACAGTGGGGAATTATTAATTCAAAGGGGAGGCCTGTGAAAAGGGAGTAACCTTACAGGATCTTTTACACCTATGTATACCAGCACTACTGCAGGAACACCAGTTGGAAATTAAAAGTATATTTTACTGGGAAATATCACAATCGCGCACAAGATCCAAGCAGTCTTACAACCACACAAGGCTAACCAAAGAAAAGCAGAGAAAAATTGGATAGCGAGATTAGGGCAAAGCGGGTGACATTTACCTATCCTGCAGAGAAAATGAGGTGATGTGGCTCAAACTAAGGGTCTTGGGGTAGTACAAGAATGACAATTGGAGCAGCAGAGTGACAGCCTATATCCAGGGTACTACAAGTTATCTGGCTCAGAGCCAGGGTTTAAATACCCTGTTTCCATCCTGAGCAGGAAGTTGTTAATAACTCTCTGGCAGAGTACAATGGGGTCCAGAACAGGCTAATGGCTTTAGAAGTAGGTGACAAAGTATAATGGGAAGTGTGATAGTTCCTTAATGGCTGTGCAGGTGAGGAAACAAAGGAGAATTCTGGCAGGGAGAGGAGGTGGATTGAAGTCGATTAGTTGCTCTGTTGAGGCAGTTTCAGGTGCTATTGTTTCTGAAGGTTAAGTCATTGAGGGGACATTTGCAAGTTGATTAACACTGGAGCTTCCTTGTCTATGAACCTGACCATCCCCTGAGGTCCCATCTGACTGGCTTTGTTGCATATTTAGTCCATCCTTTTTGTCAGCATGGCTTTTCAGCCATAACAGTATATAATTTATATTCCATGCTAATTAAATGATATTTGACAATTATATAATATCATGGAACAGGGGTGTACAGCATGGTAACAGGGATATGTTAAAGTTAAGCACTTTAGGTTCCAGTGATTTCAGTGGCAAAGGGCTTTCTGGGTGGCTGCTCCCAAGCTGGAGAACTTCTGTCCAAGAGAGTCCAGCATGACCGCCTTCCCTATCGTCCTTCTATCCACAGCCAAAACCTTTTATTCAGGCTATTAGCAACTGACTGACTTCTGAGAAATGGAATTTTAATGAAAGAGTACTGTACAGCTTCACTGATGTGGGCTTTGTGTTTTAATATTACAATTTGTTTACATAGGTTTTTAATAGCACAGTGTTTTGTGTTTTTACTTGTACTGGATCTTTGCAGTCTTGCTGGGAAGACATCTTGCTTTTCAATTTTGAGAGGAAAGGAGGATACAAATCAAAACAATTATGGAGGAGAATTACAAAGATTTAACAATTATTGATGATGATTATGACGATTTAAGGTCATGCTGATCTCTCTTCCACCAAAGTCAAATAGATGCAAAAGCACTTAATTAAGGATACACTCAAACCAAAATGTACTACTGGAAATCTAAAGACATGACTGCATATGATTTATGGTTTCAACTCTGATTAGCAGGACCCCAACTGAAGAGTGAATATTGCATAAAGGTGTCAAGACTTACTGCAACATCCCCTTCTGCAAGTCTCATCGCTGCCAGAGATGCTGAAAAGGCAAACAAGGAGTCCAATTAAATGCAAGATTAGCCTTTAGGCAGAATGCCAGGACATCCCAGGCAATGGGAAAAACCAAAAACTGTAAGAACACTGGAATATCAACAGGACCCAAGTTGTTAAGTGTACCATTATGTCCTACAGATATTAGTATGGCTGATAAGCATTTTCTTGGAATGGTTGCATCCTACCAGACACTGAATTCATTAGAGTTTCTACAAGATAAAGCAAATTTCTACACATACAATATTAGAGCTGGAAGGAACCATAAGGCCATCTAGTTGTACAGGAATACACTACTAAAGCACTTCTGAAGCATGTCCACCCAACCTCTGTTTAAATACCTCCAAAGAAGGAGAGTCTATTCCACTCTCAAACAGCTCTTATAGTAAAGAAGTTCCTCCTAAGGTTTAGGTGGAATCTCTTTTCTTGAATCCATTTGGTTTTGGGTTCTAGCAGAAAACAAGCTCCTTTCATCTTCTACATAATACTCCTTCAGACATTTAAAGATAACTATCATGTCACCTCAGTCTTATCTTCTCCACAACAACCAGAAATAGCTCCCTAATTATTTCTCATTGGACTTGGTTTCCAGACCTTTTATCACCGTGGTTGCCATCCTCTGAACACATTCCAGCCTGTCAACATCCCTCCTGAATTGTAGCGCACTATATTCCTGGTGAGGTTTGACTAAAACAAATACATTGATATTATGACTTACCTCAGTCTAGACAGTATAGTCCTACTGATGCAGCCTAGAACTGCACTGGCTTTTTTGGCCACAGTATCACACTGTTGACTCATGTTCAGCCTGTGGTCTACCAAAACCCCTAGGTCCATTTCACATGTACTGCTTTCAAGAGAGGGGTCTCCCATCCTATATCTGTGCATTTAATTTTTCCACTTAAATGTAGTATCTTACATTTATCCCTGTTGAAATTCATTTTATAAGTTTTGGCCCAGTTTTCCAATCTGTCAAGGTCATTTTGAATCCTGATCCTATAGAGTATATGACCCTTCAAGAAAAGTATTCAACAGATAATACACATTTTATATGATAAAAATGCAGTGCTTTATCAATGAACTGAACTTTCTTACCAGGATTGTCTCCAGTAAATGCTACAACCTTACAATTGGGGTTAAACCCAAAACGTTGAATGTAATATGGTGAAATGGAACCCTAAAATTGAGGGGGAAATGCAACATAAAGTTAGGCGCTAGTAGTTTTTAAAGAACATTATAACAGCAAAATCAAGCTTCCTCTACAAAGCCACCTAGAGACATTCAGCAGGGAAATTTTCGTTACCAAAAGGTGATTGGGCACTTCATCCCAAAGTTACAGGCTTCAGTAAGTTCACAAAACTACAAGTCTCAGGATTCTTGGTGGCAGGGGAGGGAACCAAGACAACCAGCCTGAGAATTTATGGCACAGATCTGCCGAGCCTCACATTAGAACTTACACTTACCTTTTTATTGCAAGAAACTAGTTACTTTCTTTTTTAACCTAGCATTTTTACAGAAAATCCATATGAGCCACTGTCTGAAGTACTTCATAGCAGTTTCTCAAAGGCCAAATAACCACTTCACTGTTCGTGACAGATCACTTTGCATCAGTGTCGATGACAGATCATTTTGATGTATACAATCTATTTTTTCCATTGCAAGAGTCAACATTTGCAATTAACATATTGTTCTTTGGGTTACTTAAAACAAAGGAATGAGGACTGAAACCAGTTTACATTTATAGTGTAGAAGATATGTCTACCAAAAACCTAAAAAGAAATATTTTAAATAATAAATCAATATTCTAAATAAAGGTAGAAGATATCGGCTTTAACACTGAGGGTCTCTACCACAAAAATTCACCAGATCTCCACCAGACAGTTGCTGCTGTTCCTATGTCCTATCAAGTCAGCTTTGACTTACTGCAACCCAGTGAAGGAGAGACTTCTAAAAAAAAACCTTGTTATTAGTAGCCTTGTTAAGCTCTTGCAAACTCAGGGCCATGGCTTCCTTGACTGAATCTATCTACCAGTAATGTGATTTTCCTTTTTTCCAACCACCCTCAATTTCACTGAGCATTATGCACAACAGTACACACCACATTCCACAACATACAACATATCTGTACCACATAACCATACATACCAGTATTTTGTGAGATGGTACAGGACAGCCCAACTTTTTTCCTAAACAAGGTGCACAAGCATCAAGACAGACAGGACTCCATACTTTCTCATGGATCTCTAATAAATTCATGCCAGAACCTGAGACAGAAAACAGCTCTCGTTTCACAAGCGAGAAAATTGGTTTATGCAATACAATGTATCTAATCACACATATGTTGCAACTACTGTGATCCATCACTGCTTTTTAAAACAGCACCCCAACACTCCACAAGTCTAGGCTTCGGCATGCACGTTACAGGGCTTTCTCTGTAGCAGGACGCCAACTGTCAAACTCCCTGCCAAGGGGCATTAGGCTGGCTCCATCTCTTCTCAGTTTCCAGGGGGCAGCTGGGCAGTATTGTTGGACTTTGGTCCTTGAAATTGCTTTGTCTGTTCTAACTGCTCGGTTTTAAATAATTTTTAAGAAGTCTTTTTTTATTTGGTTATTAAAGTTTTTAAATCTATGTATTGTTTTAAAGACTTTTAGGCATTGTGCATCACTTCAGGGCCCCTGATGAGCTGAGAAGCTATACATAAATGCCTTAAATAAAAAAAAATACTGTCATTGCTTAACAAGGTATTTTTCTTGCTTATTCTATATATTAATCCAAATCCATTCTCCACTTTACTACAGAAGGAGGAGGAGGAGGAGAAATAATTAAACCATACCAATTTTAAAAATGCCAATAATCTGAGTAAAAACAACACTCACAGCTGTGCAGCAGAAGCCAAAAGTTCAATGCAATGAACAGGTTTTATTTTGAAGGAGCAGTATGAAACCATAGTTGACAGACAACACTGTTCTGCAAAAGAAGGCCATTACAAGTTGGCAAAATGCAGCCAGAGAAGTCGCAAGTCTCTCTTTGCAGTGCATTTCAAAATGTGGGTGCAACAACAAAAGTACCCTTCATCTTGCAGATCAAAATGTGAACAAGGAGATGTGCAGAGCAAGGTAAGCAGGAAAGAAAATTATTCACATCCCCAAAGACTCATTTTAATACTAAATGCTCTAACACATTTTTTCTTTAAAAAAATATTTGACATAACATTCCACTTCAGAGGCAAGTGTAGGATAGGTTGCTGTCCTGCTATGGGTTTTTCTTTGGTCATTTCAAATTTGGGCTGTATTATGCATTTTTTGTTGTTGCTTTTAGAAATTATTCATTGCAGTTGCACGTTTACTGATTATATTATCTGTTTTTATGATTATGCATGCCGTTCTGGGTGCTTTAAGTAGAAGAGTCAGAGATAAACAGACTATTTATGATCATGGTAATGATTCAAAAGCATTTATCATCTAGCTAGGGAGTGGAGGGAATGATGGAACAGAAGCTGGGCAGTAGCTTTTTGCATTCATCTGTTTGCATTCACAGAACATCTGCACTGAGAGTCAATATACCTCTTCCACCCACTCCGATATTTAACTTAAAGGAACCTGAATAAGGAACCTGTAACCTGAAGAACTCTTGCCTTAACACAGTATGATTAGCATGTTGTGGCCTATCTGAAGCAGAGAAGGGACCTCATCACACAAGACAATGAGACTGAACAGCCTGTATCTTCATGACCAACCTTCCCCTTCCTGGCCATCTGCAGGGACTTTATTCCAAAGCCTGAAAAAGTTGTGGTTTTCTTTTGACTGTGCTAGTTAATGGCATTATTTTGTCCAAAAACTAACTTTTCTAAGTTCTGCATTTTTCATAGCACAGTCCTGACTCCTCATTCAGCTTCAATAGCTCCTTTTTCTCAAGCAAACTCTAGAGAAAGGAACTCCTCGTCCAAACAAATACTCCTACACCAAATTTAGGCTCCTCCCAGGGCCTGTTACTTCCCTTACACTTAGGGAAAGAAGAATCAAAGGCTGAAGCAACATCCAGGAGCCCTGTGGAATTCAGGGGTTTGTAATCTAGTGAGGCACTAGAGCAATCTGGCAAAGAATTGTACGTACGCTTTCCTAAACTGCAAATCCCTGGATTGTACACACAGAACCATGGAAGTTAGTGGAATAATAATGCTAAAACTAAGTAATGTGAAAAGTTCCAAGGACAAGTTTGGAGAGGTTGTTGCAGTAGAGCAGAGGGACATCCATGAAACCAGGTGGCTTGGGTTGCCCTACAATTATAGCAGATTCTTATGAGTTCCCCAGTGGTAGATCTGCTGTGTTTTCCATGGAGTCTCATGCCTCTTCTGCATAGACCTCCCTGATGACCATGTGTATGCATACTGACAAGAAGTAAGAAAACATTCCCAACATCTCCCAAACAAAATTGTAACAGTGATTTTCCAGCAACAGGTACCAAAAATATGGACAGCTGGCACATACAGAAAAGAAACACAGGAAGAGAAGAAGGTATGAGTCAGTGAGATATGGAGATGTGAAGGCTAGCAGTACCCTCTGGCCTAAACACAGTTGTTAATCTTCACTCAAGTAGACCCACTGAATCAAGGAAACTTGCAAAGTGTTGATTTACCAAATCTCTATTGATTCAGTGGGTTTACTCTAGTAGGAGGTTAGCAATTTGATTTTGCCCTTTGAAGCTTATTTCCTACAAAACAGAAAGTAGTCAAGCATCACTTCTTAATGCCTCTGCTTTTTCACTTGCCACCTCTGTCTTTCTGAAAAGACAGAAAAACTTCTTCTTTGTTCTTGCATTTCCCCCATGCTCTTTCTTTCCTCCTTTCCCTTCTCCTACTTTTTTTTTTACTTTTCACCTTCAATTGAGTTATTTCTCTCCCTCCTTCTCTTTCTCTTGGTCTCCCTCCCCATCTCACATAGCAATTGGCAAAGCTTTTCCTTTAAGCATTTACCAAGTTATTTGCTCTGATACCTTCCATGATGTAGAAGAAAAACTAGTAGACCTGTAATTTCCCTGGGGCTGATTTCCACCCACACTCTTCCCCACCTCCACCCTTCATTTATTCTTCTTTTTCTTAAATAAAGAGAC
Source organism: Cyclura pinguis (assembly GCA_030412105.1). Lineage (NCBI taxonomy): Eukaryota > Metazoa > Chordata > Lepidosauria > Squamata > Iguanidae > Cyclura > Cyclura pinguis. Next base: position 129,925,248 of record CM059604.1, on the reverse strand, counting down.
TCTAAATCTGTTCTTCTTCTGGGATCCTGCCAGTTCTCCAGTTGCTCTGGAGGAAGGAGACGCTGAAGCCTGCTGCCAATTGGCGTGAGGCTGAACTGGCTCCCTTGCCATGGACCAGGAAGCAATTAATGCGCTGGCATCTTTCCATGGGCACTTGTTCAGCTGAAAAACAGGGCTAGAAGGATTACAAGCACTGTACACACCAGAAAGCTGCCACATAGATGTGCATTATTTAACAGAAATCACACACCTAGTTCACCTACTCCACCTAGTTCTGTGCTCAACATCCACATTCTAATCTCCATTCTCTAGCACAATTTGGCATATACCGGGCACTTTAAGTAGATTAAAAAAATTCTTTCCTAAAAGGCTCATCATTTGTATAAAACAATGGGCAAAACAAGGATGGCAGTGAGAAGAAGTATGGAGTAACTACTGGCAGCCAACCTGGAACTGGAATCAGATTCCTTTCCAGGCAAGGTGAGCATCTACAGAGGCCAAGATGGAAGGAACCACCCAGGCAGAACCAGCATGAACAGAGTAAGACATCAACACAAATGTCTGGAGGACTATATCACAAACCCACCAGAATTAGTTCAAGCCCCTGTTTATCAGAAGTGAGTACTAAACTTTCCTTTTATCAATTTCCAGGCTCACAAGTCTAGCTAGTGCAGAAAGCAGGCAAGGTAAGGATAAATCTTGTGTAGGTTCAAAAGAAGTCTTCTATCCTGCAAGGTGATCGGGACTGTTTACATGAATCCGTGGAAGACAATGTTACAGGAGCACGTAGACTGTGGAGCCTGGATGTACACCACTCACTTGTAACCATTAACCCTTCTTTTCATGCAGAAGGATTTGCTTGTATTTCACTTTCACACAGTGTAACTGTAGTCACTAGCCTACTGCTTCTAACCATCCTTTCCTAGGAATGTGATTGATGCATTCTACGTAATGTCTATACATGCAGCTAAATACACTACAGGTAGAGGTAAACAGGCTGATAGGTGATCCATAGGCAGTTGATCCACAGGGAATAAGAAGTACCAGCTAGAACCTACCCATCAAAAGTTCAAAGATTTCAGAGGACGGTTTCAAAAACATGAAAAAAACCCCGAAGGTGAAATCCTGCTCTTACAGAGTGTATTTTGGCCTAGACATTTTATCTCCCAATCCAAAATATGCTGGGAGGAATTGTGGTAAAGGAAAAGTCAGAGGATCCAAATTAAAGGCATTCCCTTCGCATAAGTTTGCATGAACTCAAAGACTGAAACAGAACTAAGGACCTTTTGAGGTCTGGCCAAAGTTAACCCTTGAAAATACAGTTGTAGTAGCCCACTGATCTCACACTGACCAAGCAATAGGGCATGGATAAATTGTATTCGTTTTGAAAAATGTTGTCTTTGTACAAAAAAAAAAATCCTCCTATCCCCTGCTGATTTATCTCAGCATTGTTTATTAGCATCTAACAGTGATGGTTATGCTGAGGGAATACAGGGAGAGGGTTGAGTGAGTGTACAAGGAGCTAACAAGAACGGTGTAGATTTCTCTTACAGAATCATGGGACAAATTAGTAGCATCTAATTAATTAGTTGCATTGATTTGCATGAAACAGAATTGATCAAGTTTAATAAATTGAATCTTGTTTTACACATCATTACACTCCAGGAAGATAAATGGTACTCTTTGTAGCTTTTAAAAAAGTGGGAGTACTTGGATCATAATCCTATTCACGCTTACCTAGGAGTAAAGCCCTTTGAACTCATATATACTTCTGTGTGTATGTGAGGACTGAATATATATGGTGATATACAGTGAGCATCAGGATGTAGGGGCAAATTTGCCCCAATTTCTTCCAGAATTACACCACAACACATGCAGAAGGCATCACCAGAAAACAGCAAATTAGAGAATGAATTCTTAAAGCATGGAGGACATCCCACACCCTTTAAAGCAGGCACCAGGAACCTATGGCTCTCCAAACAGCAAAGAAGTACCTATTCACAAGGAGGGATCTAAATCTTTATTCCATTCTTGTATGAGAGAACAAAGGATTTCAAATGCTCTTCCACTGCTGGATGAGCTTTCAACAGTTTTTGTGCATTTTTGGATGATCTGCACTAGAACCTTTTGTGAAAAAATTATTTTATGCTCAAAATTGGCAGTGTGATCAAAAACATTTTTTGTGGAGAACACAGTTTTCTTTTTCCTTGATGCACATTTTTTTTCCACAAATTTCTTTGTTTCAAAATACTCAAAATTCAACAGTGGTTGACTGTTTTCTTGATAGAGTGTCTATGGGTCATGGCATCCTTCATTATCAAGCCCAGGAAAATTTTTGAGTGTTTTTCATACCCACACTCCCAACTTAGCACAGCACTGATGTGGCTGGATGTGATGATGGAAAATGGCTCTAACAACATCTGGAGGGTCACAGTTTCCTCCTTTCACTCTTGAAGACATTAAGGCAAATATGCAGAAGCCTTTTACCATGAAAGGAATAAAAAGCTAATGAAACATTGAAGACATCTTGTATGATGGATAGGATCGGGAGCGCCAAGTAGCAGAACTAACTGCACTGAGCAAGCAAAGGCAGGCCCTACCATCAGACCCATTAGAGCCAGCCATTTCAGGCACCTGGTTTGAGACGTCATGAAAAATTTATTTATCACTAGCATATTTACCCAGTGTTGCTATGGATTTTATTTTCTCATAGCTAATACTTGTTAGAAAGATTTGAGATCCTGTGTCTCTAATTTCCCAAACTGTCTTGTCCAGCAGCTGTAACTTTTCCCCATATTCCCCAATCCAATCTGTATTCAGAGTTATTAACATACAGAGGTTGGGTTTCTGAGGGTATATACTGTCTTCCTCCTTACTGCTAGGCCTCATCTCCATAGCAACTGGCCAGGCCCAAGAGCTCTCTGGCTGAGAATTTTAAAGACCCTTCCCTAAACTTCAAACCCCAGGATTCCATAAAATCTTCTCAGGTAGCCAATCATATGAGGCCTTCATCTCACACAGCCGATCATATGAGGTCAGGTCTTCGCCTGACACAAACAGACAAACTTTGACTTTCATATATTAGATTATTGTATTTTCTTTATTGCTGTGTGCCTTCAAGTCACTTCCAACTTATGGCAACCCTAAGGTGTACCTATCACAGGGTTTTCTTGTTTAGAGTAGGGCTTGCCATTGTCTTCCTCTGAGACAAAGAGAGTGTGACTTGCCCAGGGTCACCTAATGGTTTTCTTGACTGAGGAACAGTTCAAACTCTGGCCTTCTAGAGTCCTAGTCCAACATTCAAGCACTATACTAAATTGGCTCTCTGTACTTCATTTTTCTCATAGATAATAGAGGGTATTGTGGGATTTTCCTTGTATCAGGTACCAAAATATCACAAGAACAATGCATCTTGACTTGTAGCCAAGTTGGGGGTTACTGTATGCGCATCCCAGGGGGGAAAAAAACTAACCTTGGGGATAGCCAGAGAAAGAGTAAATGGGAGAACGAATGGCTTCATCATTATAGAACTGAAATTAAAGAAATCTCTCTAGCACCATAACACAGATGAAACCGAAGATGTTGAGGAAAGACTCTGTCTCTAAAGCAGGATGGAGAACTCAGCAAGTGCTAAAGAGCTCTCCCTGAAATGAAGTTGAACTTAAAGATATTTCAGCAAAAACTGAGGGTGCTAGTCAGAACCTGGTAATAGTTGTTTCAGGCAGCAAAAGAAATTGAGTAACTGGCACCCCTGGCTGAGATGTCAAACTCCCAGTCTACAAGCAAGAGTGATAATAGAAAAGGCTGCCAGGGTGATATTCCTGTGGAACAATAGATTTCACGGTGGCTCCTTCATTTGGAAAGACAAGGACCACCAAGAATCCAGAAACTACTCTTAGAGAGAATAAAGTTTGGCATTCCCTCTTAAACTGTCAGTTCAAAAATAAAATGTATTGCCAATGTTACAGGTAGGTTACACTGTGTTTTGTTTTAATTGCTGACACATGAAAACCTACATTATTATAAAGTTGGGGGGAAATGTAATGCCATAGGTCTTTTGCAACACAGGAATTCACTGATCCATTTAGTTTGGCATTATCTACAGCAGGCAGATCCAGCAGTATGTTGGCCACAATGAGCCATCAAATATTTCATGTGGGAATCACCAAACAGTTACTGTGAAACAGGATGACTGAGGAAGGAGGCACAGTCAACAGGAGCATTGCAGAGGTTTCACAAGAGCGTAATGGCTGTTCTGCAGTTCCTATTCATTTCAGTAAGATTTTCAACAAAAAGTTTCCTTTCTCATAGGCTGTGCCCAAAGACCTTATAATAGCAGACTCTTTCAGACTGCTCTTCAAAATTCTCATTTCTTGCAAGGCCTTTGGCTTCATTACTCTTTTTCATTCTCAAATGCAACCACACTTAAAATGCCTGCAAGAGCTTCCATCCCATTCTTTCCACCTCCTCCTTGCCCCACATTTCATTTGCTGCTCTCCAGATTGTCTGTTTTAATGTGGAAGTTTCTTGGGGCCAGAGTCTTCCTTACTTTCACCTATATAACTCTGTGTGTATGTCATGCACACTAATAGTCTAGTAATAATAATCAATAGATTTTTTAAAGAAATTTGAACTCTCTCTTCAAAGTTCTTTTCAATTTTCCCTTACGGTACTTGTCAACTATTGGTCTTGTGCCGGTATTTAGCCTTAGATGAAGTTTACCCCCTGCTCTTTGGGCTGCGTTCCCAAGCAACCCGACTCTGAGAAGACCCAATCGTGACATGCCAGGGGCCACTACCGGCCTCACACTGTCCACAGGCATGATTCAGTCTATCAAAGGCAATTCTGCTATTGTGCAATGCTGATTGATCAATAGCAGCGGCATAACCATGGAAGAATCTGGTAGACCTTCCTCTCGTTTTATATTCCCCTTTCCTAAATGTTCAGGGTTGTTGTTTTTTTAATTTTAATTTTTTTAAAAAAATTTAAAAAGATGAGACTAGCTCTAGGAAAAAAGGGAGGAAAATTTAAAGTCAAAACTTTGCAGAAATGCTCAATAAAGGCTCAATAAAATAAGAAGTAAGCTTGTTCCCGCCTTCCAGCCTTCTGATTATTTCACACATTTGGGGGAGAAAGCTCCAAAGAACTCTACTCCAAGTAGCAAAGCTATTCATGTATATGTTTTGTCCCTCAGTGTGCCCACAGCCCTTCCCCCCACTCCATACAACATTTCTGGCTGTGAACCAAATAACACAACTCTATCTAGGTTGCATTTTTCTCATGTTTAGTTTTTTTTTAATTAGAAAAAAGATTTGCCACTTGTATAAAGAAAGGCCACAAGTCAGCAGATTAATGTATTCCATGAGCAACTGGTTTTAAAGCAACATATGGCAATTTTGAGATGAAATCCCTGACTTTTCTGAACCCTGAGAAACATTTAATCAGAATTCTCTTGTGCCACTTTGCAAAAGGGCACGGCAGCTCCAATCTTTAAACTCCATCTGTGCCTGATTCCTTAATCTCTCTGCAAAATGTAGCTTCCAGACCAACTCAACCAGTAAAACCAGTCCACTAATGCTTGTGTTGTAGACCTAAGATTATTTGTTCTGTATGTCATGTAATTTGATAGATTTCAGTAGGCCTTGTAACACTACCAGCTATACAGCTAGCTAGGTGGTAAACTGAACCATCAACCAAAGAAAATAAGAGGGCATCATCTGGATTGCTAAGCAGTCCATAAATCCATTTTCCCAACTCTCAATCAGACTTAATGTCTACTAATAGCAATGACCACCCAGAAAATCTCATGAACAAATAACAACTGATATACAGTATCACCCTTTTGGTCTCAGAGAAGGAGAAAGACTACATAGGTGACGTCATTTCTTAGGCCAGTGTTCCTTGTTAACAGTTTGCAAGCAATTTCCGTTGCAGCCCCCAATCTGTGCAACTCTCTCCTGAGACCAGCTGAGCTAAACTGATTATTATATGCTTTTGTTTTTAAATGTAACACAAGTCTATGCCAACAACCCTAGCAATAGCCTTCAGACAAGTTGCTAGATTTTAATAGCTATATTATGGATTTTGGAAAGTGAATGAAGAATATCAGCAAGGTAACATGTTTTAATGTTCTAATTGTTATGATTTTATAGGTAGCTATTGATTCCTAGTTGGTGGGAAATGCAGGTTGCACATTTAATAATGAAATAAATTCCAGTGCAGGGAAAACTTATGCATAAGCTTAATTCTCCTGCTGGAATCACTGAGACTATACATTGCTTACATTTGGAGGGATAATGCCCTGTCTCTTGCTTAAGCTTTCAAATCAGAAAGCAATCACCAGTATTCTGCAGCCACCGAGTACTGGTTCATAACCTCCTATTATCTCTATATGTTGTCTGAAGGACAGGTAGAGAAAAAGGAGGAAAGAGAGAGATTTGCTGTTATACATTCACTGAGTAAAAATCTAAACCCATGGCACAGCTCCAAAAATCCCCATCAGGCATTTTCAATTGTTTACAGTTCCTTGGACTGATAATCCGTATAGATACTGAACAGAAAGAGCCCACTCTCAGGTCATAGTTCAATGACAAAAGCAAAGAGAGGTCAATGGCTGGATGAAAAGTTGGTTCAATAAGTGGATAAATGGAGAGGCTCAGTAAGCGGACTGGATGGATACAGTATCTCCACGCAAACCATGATCAATTCAATACTCAAGGGGACCAAGAATACAACTGGCATTTTTTACCAGTAAAGTATAAATGTTTACATGATATTAACTAGGCATGTACTATAAATACACAGATACACCAGTACATATAACAATTTTGCAATCCTTGTCAACATCATATCTAAACACTAAGAGATGCCCAGTGGCATAAAAATGGTTATTTTGCATTTAGTAAGCCCTGCTATATAGTTTCTCTTTAGCCTATTAAGTTCTAGGCTAGGAACAGACTGCAAGAGTAAACTTATCTTTTAGTCATTTGCTTGTATTGCTTTCATAGGTATTAAGACAGGAGATGGTTCATACTTGCACAGTTCAATTTCCTTAATTTGTTCTGCCTTACAGTATATAACTTCAGGGACCCATCTTCCATTTGCCTCTTCCATGGGGGAAGGGGGTTGCACTTAGCCCAGGGGATCCATTAACCAGCCATGGTGATCTGCAACGTTGGCCTTGCAATATTCTCAGTGGCACTCATTGTTCTACCACTTGCTGCAAGGGAAAGTTGGAACTCATCAGCTAAAGGGCTATGATGCCTTCCTTTGCTGTAGACCACCTGCTGCAACATTTACCATCAGTAAAACTTGTCTTATTTTGATAAGATTGGTATGCAAGGGAAGGAGGATGAAGGTATATCCATGATGACAGTAAAATGACGGGGACTTCTTCTTTTAAGAAGAGTTTTTGTTTTCTTGCTGTTTATAAAGGAGAATACATCCAATAACACATTTAAATTGTTCAGTCTCAAGTTTCCTATTCCTTTAAAAATCCACAATGTATAAATGGAAATAATTTGTCATCTTAATATAGCATTTTTGCTATTTTTTAAAAAAAATCAATCAACAAAAGTACAAAGTATTTTACAGGAAGAGATTTGTTCCTCCTAAAATTGGCCTTATCTCCTTTCCAGATTTTGGTTTCTAACACATTTTCTGCTAGAGCTTATTGGATTATCTAAAAAAGGTCTGCTCTACCAGAGGGCTAAACAACTGGATCAAATCTTTTACAGCCTGTACAGTTCAAAATATTATAAACCCAGGAAAAATGAAAGGGGGTGATTATCTGGACAGTATTTGAAACAAGTTATTTCCAAAAAGAAACTGAGGAAACTGCAAGATGCGAGCCAGTCACATATGGTATCTGCCACATGAAGGCTGCTTTAAAATTGCTCAGTGTCACTACACAGTGCCCCTTTTGCTTTTAGTTTGCAGGTTACCTGGGCAACTGTAATGTTAGCCATTTTCCAACCACCATTAGGAATTCCAGACTCCAGACATTATATAGCACCTTATCTTTTCCACTGCTCTCCTCTGGCATTTTAATAACAATCATATACTTCACTGGCAGCAATATGAACTATGGTTTATGCTAGACAGGGATCCTTCCAACTTAGGATCCAGCATAGCCAGCTTCATAGAGAACCTGGTTCTTTAATTAGGGAGCTGGTGTCACACTTAGCTGAACAAAGGGAAACTGTTGAGGGAACTGTACCAGAATGGGACAGCAAACTGTGGGTTAAATCTAATATTAGTCCCTGCTAGAGCAGGAGATACATTGCAGTTAATAGAACTTACTATTTACACAGTACAAGTTCCAATAATTTCAACAGATTTACTCTAGTTGGGACTACAATGGATTGAGCTGTATTTGTCTAGAGGACAGATGAGTACAGAATGGGACCGAGGACACATGCACCCTGCCAAGGCTATTTTTGCAGCCCTCAGCCCCTTCAGACTATCCAGCCCACACTTTTCTGGCCTCTTCTTGAAGCCTCTAGGAGTAGTGATTCAGCTTTTAAATAGGTTGCAGCTCTCCTGAACTGTTTAATGCCAAAAAATATCAGTTTGCTTACTTTTTCAGCATTTTGTGTCAGTTTATATGATCTCTGGAGGGTTCCGGGGCATCGGACCTGGCAAACTTGCTCACCCTAGTCTAAAAAGCCTCTTACTGTCTAGCTACGTACTACCCAACATGCTGCTAGAGTAAACACAGATTGCATAACCCCAATCCGGATTAGGACTAGCACAGAAACATGGAGAAAATTTAACCCCTCCCACCTCTGTCCTGACATGAGGGCAAAAAAAAAAAATGCCAATGAACACCCACCTCTTTAATTCCTATATGAAGGACCAAAAGCTGCCTGATCCCTTGAATGTCTCCTAATTTGGATTGGGGTCATGCAAGCCAGCACAGTGTAGCAGTCTGAGCATTGGACTATGACCCTGGAGACCAGAGTTTGATTCCCTGCTCTTCCATGGAAACCCACTGGGTGACTTTGGGCAAATCTCACACACACACACACACACACACACACACACACACACACAGCCCCGGAAAACTCTGTGATAGGATCACCTTAGGGTCACCATAAGTCAGAAATGACATGAAGGCACACAACAACAACGTGTAATTCACTCTACAAAAGATACTAATCTTAAACTGCATAATATATATTTAGCATAATTCAGGGAGTTGTGAAAAAGAAAGGTTTGCCCAAGACCACTCAACTAATCCACGTTTGACTGGGAACCTGAGACCATCCTCCTAGATTCAAAGCTAAATCAAAGACAGGCTCCTGATTTTCTTATGCCACCTTTTGAGTATGAAAACAGGTTTCTTTCATTCATAGGGAAACAAGAAGGCAGAGAACATAGTAGTCCAATCATTTTTTGCAACTATTCAAGCAGAAGCTTCAAAGTTGGAGTGAATACATTAAAAACAACAGAAGTCACTTACCATCGCTGTAATCAATGGGAGCATAAGCACCAAGGAAAAGAGAGGCTGCAAAGCTGCTGACCAAAGAGATCCTCTGAAAGAGTAAAGGAAGTCAGAAACATAATGCCTAACACATTTATTTCAATTCACCAGCCAACCAAAACACATTCCAATGAAAATCAAGCATTTTAAAAGCCCCACTGATTTCAATGGGAGAGTTAAATAGGTGCTAAGAATGTCTTCCAGAGCAATAGAATTTAAGAGTGCTTTTAAGTGTCAAGAAATCAGAATACAACTAAGTTTTACAAAGGCAGCCATGAGGGAACTAGATAAGATCCCCAAGTGTAAAGACATATAATTGAATACTAAAGTCAGGGTCATCCAGGGCACAACATTTCCAATTTCTATGTATGGGTGTGAAAGCTGGACAGTGAAAAAGGCTGACAGAATGAAAATCTGAAGTTATCTGAAACAATGTGCTGGAAAAGAATTCCTAGAGATACCTTGGACAGTTAAAAAAAAACAAATAAATTAGTTCTAAAGCAAATTAATCCTGAACTTTCACCGGAAGATGACTAAACAGTCACATTTTGGACATACTGTGAGACAAAGTGGAAAACAATACCAAAAAGTGGGGGCAGGGAAACTGCACTACAGTAGGATTGACTCAAACAATGAAGTTCTGGCTGCCCGGAGTTTGCAAGACTCGAGCAGAACTGTTGACAATTGAGGACCTTAGAGGCCTCCCTTTCACGGAGCTGCCCTAAGTCAAAGTTGATTTCATGGAAAATAACAGCCTGTTTAGTCATTTTTGTTTATAGTCAGAGTTCAGGCTTGGTGTGCTCTCAGAGCCATTTATTTGCTTTTTTAATGTCACAATTAAACATAGAAATTGGAAATATTATGGTGTGGATGATTCTGACTTTAGTATTTAATGCTGTATTTAATTATACAAATTTATTTGATTGGTTGTATGTTTATAAATGAATAAATGAAACCAACAATGAGAAACATCTCTCACCTTCAGGGCTGAATTCTGTTTCAGAAAAGTTATTGAACCCATGGTGAGGGAACCCAAAGCCAAAAAGATGAGACCAAAAATACAAGCATATTTTAGCTTAAAGCTCCTACTGCCAGTATCTAAGCCTTAGGAAAGGCATTTCACCCTTTCAGAATGGGAATAAACCTGTCCAAAACTCAGGAAACCAATGGACAATGGTATCATTTGGGAGAACCCATAGCTGTAGTGTTCTGGACTTCTGTAAATATGTGATTAAATGCAGAAGGAAGAAGGTAAAGTTTTCTTAATATTGTATATACATTAGAGATATTAAGATAAGTGGTCTGTTTGGAGAAGGTGAGAGCAAGGAATGTTGGAAGTGACTAGTGATTGGCTGGGAATTTAAATGTGCTTTTGAAAATGCAAGTGTGCTAGTCAGAGTTTATGCAGCAAGGTTTATTTAGGGGGCAGAAGTTGTTGTTATGGGCCTTCAAGTCATTACCAACTTATGGCAAACTTATTACAGGGTTTTCTTCGCAAGATTTGTTCAGAGGGGATTTGTCATGGCACTCCTCAGAAGCTGAGAGAGTGGGACTTGCCCAAAGTCACCTGTGAATTTCCATGGCCAAGCACGGATTTGTGTCCTCGTCTCCACAGCCAGCGCTCAAACCACTACACTACGCTGGCTGCCAAGTCAGAAATTAGTCAAGTTTTATTCAAGATAAGATTACTTTCCGTGCAGAAGCTTGTGTTTACAGGGTTTTAAGGCTCAGTTGTTACACTTATTAACTTAACTCTTCATCATTCATACATCACACCATTACACTGTCTATCCTGACTAGAATTATCCTCATAAAACTTGAGTCAGAAGTTAGTCAACTTTTATTCAGTGTTAATTCTAGTCAAGATAGACAGTGAAGGGATGTGATGGATGAGTGACATACGTAACTGAGGTTAAGTTAATAACTGTAACAACCAGGCCATAAAACCCTGTAAACCCAAGCTTCTGCACACAAAACAACTTTAACTTGTATGTTTGTCTTCTGTGGTAGCAATAGATGTTCAGTGATAATAGTCAACTTTAAGTGAACAGTGGTGAATTTGAGTGAAGAAATCCAAGGCTAAAGGGTCACAAACTTATATACTACCATGTGAAAGTAGTTTGTATTAAGTGCACCTCATAGGTAGTATTCAGTAGTGAGATTAAAAAAGTGTCTCACACAAAGTTCATTTAGAAGAGCTCCACATCCAGTAGTAGTAAGTGGGATTTAGCACATATGATCCTCAGAGCTAGAGGTGGCTGAAATGGGGCAAGTAACTCCCAGAGGGCTGGGTTAGAACACCAAGTCTAGATTTGGATCTTGGTTCCCAAGTTCCTCAGTCCTGGTGCATACTTTGGAAGTAGTCCTTACCAAATATCCACTCACAGACATGTTTTCCATTTATTGAGGCTTCTTTTAACAGTTGTCATATATTTGCTTGGTGGGGAAGGGCTGCCACTTTTTTAAAAAGTTTATCTCACAAAATATCAAATGAAAACAAAAATCACTTGTAATTTCCAAGAAGCAAGCAGAAAATTACCCAACCTCAGTTTGTGAGTAGGCTTCAGGGTTCAGGCTGTAAATCTTTGCTATCTGGTTTCCTGTAAAACGCTGAGAAAAGACAGGCCAGTGCTTAGGAACACAAAATGTAAATGGAGTCAATAATCATTAACTCAACATAATGAGTTCAGGACATTGCACTTTGGGTATTTAATTTATCTCATGCACGATGGAAGCTGTTATTTGGTTGCAGTAGGCACTAAACCAACAATAATATGTCGATGCATTATAAGAATCTTGCTTGCTTTTTGAAAAAACGCAAAAGAGTATTCCTGGCCACAATTTATATTGCAGAAATGAGAAGTCAAGAGTGTCCCAGTCACTTAGGCAGTACCCTAGCAGAGTGTAGGCATTAATGTAGATCCCCAATGGATTAAAGTAATGTTCTTTCTACAATTCAGCAAAGAGATGGGTTACTTCCACCTTACCTTTTAAGTCTACAATTGCCATCCTTTGTTTAGTTCTCATTTATGGAAAATCCAGACAACTGGTTGGATTAAATTTTATTTGTACTTAGTCCTTTTCAGTGTGGCAATGGCACTGCTGAAAAATAGCTTCTCAATCACTCTTTAGTCAGTTCCTTTTCTCTATGGGAAAACTGTTTCCTTCCTCTTACTTTTTCTTTTTTCTTTTAATTGCAGATTTTTTTTAATGCTACTTTGCAATTTTAAAAAGTAGAAAAGTGATAGGAAATCAACTACGAAAACCAATCAGGAACTGACTAATTTAAGGGTGTTCCATCAGTAGTGCCACTACTGCACTGAACAGGAAGCAGTTACAAGGGCAGATACTGCCCAAGTGGCGAGGGACACTTGATTAAAGCTGCTGGGAACATTTAGTGAACTAGATTTACTTCTGGGTACTGAGCAAGTATACTGTATACTTTAGTTATACTCTTGATTCCTCTCTTCCTCAAGATTATTAAATATTTGTTAAACTGCAGTCATTCTTCATGGGACCACAACTGGAAGACAAGCAGCAGCAAGGGATAACCTTCAGCTCTTAGGACACATCTATACTAGAACCCTTTGGATTAACTCATCTTCTAAAGCAGGGATGTCAAACTCAATTTCATCTTGGGCCGCATCAGCATTATGGCTGCCCTCAAAGGGCCAGTCGTATCTGTAAGACTATATAAATGTATCTACTCTTTTACCATAGTAAATAATTGCCTTTGCATTCGATTATTACTGGTTTTTAAACTGTCTTCCCTCTGCATAAACTTTATTTGTCTTGGACATTTGGGGACTATTTCATCATAGTTTATGGTCCCTGTACCTCTGTAAAGTAACATAGAACTGGTCAGTATATCCAAAGTGTGCCTCGTTCTGCCCCCAGGCTTGCCAGGCGGGGGGAGTGCCACTGCTGCAGCAAAGGTGCAAGGGCCACATGAAATGGCCTGGTGGGCCAGATTTGGCCCACCGGCCTTGTGTTTGACACCTGTGTTCTAAAGTGAGCAAAAAGCTTCAAAAACTATAGCTTGCCTTTTCTCCTCAGAGGGTTCTTACCTCATATGCCCGTGAACCAGTGATGTCAGCCAGTCTCTGAGCCCCTCCAACAGCTTTTTCTAGAGAACAGCACTGGGCAGTTGTACTAGAATCCATCCAAATGGGACTTTTACTCACAGAGAAGCAAAACTAATGGGGTCAAGGGGAAGAATGAGAAGATATAAGAAAAGAAAAAAGTAGTCAGACAGCTAGCAAGTTTGTTTAGGAAGAACTGCACGTATCAGTTCTGAACACCTGAGTACGACTGCAAGGGAAAAAAGAAGAAAGGCAGGACTTTTTTTTTTTTAACAAGGCAAAAGGGTTTCCATTCCCTCATTCTCTGGTTCAAGGCAGCTGAAACAAGGTCATGACTTCCTCCTCCCACTGTCTGAGGTGTCCCAGAATGAAGGAAGCTATGTCCTTGCTCATATCATATCATTGCTCATATCAGTAGATGAAATACATTATCCCCTCTAGTCGCATATTTAAGATCAAATAATAATTTGAAAATGAATAGAGAAACACTGAAATCTTGGTTCAGTCCCCAATCTTAGTTATTAATTAATTATTAGGGGGAAAGATAGGATATAAATAAAGGTAATCATCACCACCACCACCACCACCGTTAAGTTCACTGGAGCCAAAAGGGGGAACTGTGTGAAGCTGCCCCATGTGATAAACCACCAAGACTAAAGATGGAGACAGAAATGGATCCACGTCAGTTCTGCACACACTGAAATCAGAACTCTGGTTTGGTTCTGTTTCTGCATTAATCTACGGGTGGTGAGGCAGAGGGAGAAATCTGCATAAAATTGTACACATCTTATATCACAAAATTATACTGAACACAGACATTTTGTACTTTTTAAAGCTGAAAAACTTCATTGCTACATTAAGAAGTGGGTAACTGGAAGAGGAACAGTATTCTGGTCTACACATTATCTTGAGAGGTATAAAATCAAGTTTGTTTCTTTTTATATTCTAAACAACATCCTCAGATAGCCCTAGTGGAAATCTCCCTGAAAAGATCACAGGCACCACAGTGGACCTATCTTCCCAGAATGGCCAATGTTTGTTTTCTAATAGGAAAGATTGCAACAACTTCCTGTTCAGGGTGAGGTTTTGGCTCAGTAGTGATAGTCCTCCCTAGTTCTGCCTCAAAAGCTGGATAACTAGGCATTAAAGTCCAAAAAGAAAATATTCCTGAGCTCAGCTAACTCTTGGTTCTTTCTTTGGCTTGACCTAATGGCTTTGTTCCTGCTGAGACTCCTGCCTTTGGCTCCCTTTTAACTGGCAATGGCTATCACTGAAACTGGGACAGTCACAATCTACCAGGCCAACATTTCTTGAAAATATAAATTCCATAAATGGAAATTCATTTTAAAAAAAAGAACTGTCAAGTCATGAAGGCAGGCTGCACCATCCAGGCAGAGTTTTGCTATACAACAAAGCCAGATTTTGTTTCACCATTCATCTAGATCATGAGGTTGAGTGGGCAGAGAAAGAAGCCATCAATCACCCACTTTTTTCTTTCTCAAGGACGAAGTAAATATGAAAAGTTAAACATTTCTACTTAGAGAGAAAAAGAAACCGAAAACACCTTGTCTCTGTTATCATTCCTGTTTGCTCTCAGCTAAGAAAAAATACAAAGCATCCTTCAGGAAGCTCTTCTCTAATGTCAACAAGCTGCAAAATAAAGCACATCCATTTAAGCGCTCAGAAACCAAGAAGAGGGACAAACTTGCTCCCAAAGTTCCTCAGAGACATTACCTGTAATGACTGATGTAAAGGAAGATCAGGTGATAGGTTTTGCAAAACAGAGCTTGCACCTTCTTTCCAATAGACACTCCCATGTTGCTGTTAAATTAAAAGAGTAAAAATAGGTAAAACCAAAACAGAATAAGATTCAGATTCACATATGGACTTTAATGCCATTTTTACACACAGACATAAACATATACACACACACACACACCACATATTGCCAGAACGTCAGTGTAGCTGCCTTTAAGAATACTGCTGTATGAATGGAATAAGACCTATAACTGTTTGAAGGAAAAGTCTTTTTTCCCCTCATTTTCTTTTTTGTTTTCTATTGTGGTTAGGCAGCAAGGCCAAAGAACCTCAGAAAACTCTGCAAGCATGCTCTTAACCTTCATATCCATCAATTAAAAACTGCTGTCACTGATTGATCAAATAAAGTGCTACCAAATAACATTCCCTGGACAAATGTTTGAATCATCCATAGTACAATTCAGTTCAATCCCAAGGATGATCTCTCCCGCCCTCCTTTTGCGTTGGCTGAGAATCACAGTACTGTATATATTGTGTATGTTGTGATCCAACAGGTCCATAGGAACATCACAGAATGTACTAGTGAGCATAAAATTCAGTTTGCTAAGGCTGGCTGTACTTTCTAATCCCTATAGATATAAACATGTGTTTGTAAGTGTATGGAAATTCCTACTGAAATCTCATAAACAAAACAGGTGAATCTTTTTCTAAATCCTTGGAGTCAGGTTACACGGCTCCTTTCCACAATATCAAAACCAGAATTACGTAACATGGTAAAGACCGCAGAAGTTAGGAAAACTAAAAGGATCGAGTATCACTTACAAAGTTCTCAGAATTTAGTCTAAATAATAATTGTTGTATAGTAATTACACAAACCAGAATACATGAATTTGCTCTTTTTTTGGACTAACCTGTCCAGCTCCTGATAAAGCTTTCACTCTCAAAAAGTTAAATCCAGAAGACTTCATTTTTTCCAGGATCAGATCCAGGGCCTAGAAGCAATGTGATCAAGAGTAACTCCAGTGTTCTTCTTACAGATCTCAGAATTAAACAATAGATGCTTCTTATCAGCAATAAAAACTCGAAGAAAAACAAAAGAACTAAATCATGACCTGAAGATTTCTATACAGAAACTAAGGCCCTTTCCGCATGTGGGGGAGGGGAAACGGCCGAAAACAGAGCTTACCGGCTTTGTTTTCCGGCCGGCCGAGTCCGTCGCCACGAGGAGCAGTGCAAGTTCGCTGCTCCGCAGTCCTCCGGCGTCCCAAATGGCGGCTTCCGGTTGGTGGAGGCTCTCCACCAACCGGAGAAGTTCCCCAGCCAGAAGCCCGCTCCCGGCAGATCTGCAGCCACGCAGTGGCGCGCGCCTGCAAATCTGCTCCGGAGCCGGGCGACGGAGAGGCACAGGGTTCCGCGCTCCATGATTTTTAAAAACCTCTAAAAAGAGGTTTTTAAAAAACACGCCGAGCGACCAGTTCCGGTCGCTCCGGAGTGGACTGACGTATGGAACTACAGAAAGTAGTCCACCCCAGTCCACTCTACGGTGCAGAAGACCTCCGTTGGAGGTCGCTCTGCACCGTTTTACTAGCCCGGTGCGGAAATGGCCATAGTTAACTGACTAAACAACAGCACAAAATTTAAAACCAAGAGATTGGGAGAATCTTCAAGCATGTTTAGGGACAAAGAGTAAGCTTTACGATCACAGACTTTACAACTAGGAATACTGCCCAATTAAATAAATCTTAAACATGTAAGTTTTAGGGTATTTCCACACTACACTGTTATAGTGCTATTATTCTACTTTCAACATCCTGTGGAATTTTGGGGTTTGTAGTTTACTGAGGCCAAGGAGCTCTCTGGCTGAGAATTCTAAAGGTCCCTCCCTAAACTGAAAACCTCAGGATTTCATAGGAAGTTGAAAGTGGAATAATAGTACTATAACTGTGTGGTGCACTAATGCTCTTAGTCAATTGATCAATTAAATTTTAATATCATAGAAAACAAGAATTTGAAAGCAAATCCAAAGCATTATTTGTTTTAGATGCATGCTTGTTTTGTAGGCAGTACCATCTTAAAATATAAGTGAGCACTCTACAGTCCCTCCAAACATTGCTGGACTCCAGTTCCCATCAGCCTCAGTTAGCTTGGCCAAAGGTCAGGAATGAGAAGAGCTGTAGTACAACAGCCTCTGGATGACCACAGATTCCGCATCCCTGTCTTAAAGAAGTGTTCCCATTACCCTCACAGGCTGGAGGAAGTGGCTCTTATATTGTGGCATTTATGATTCACATGGATCAAAAAATAATTTATTCCTGTGGCCATTGTGCAGTCAACACATTTAATCAATAAAACTAACCACTTAATTAAACAATGCAGTCTTAGTTACAACTCAGCTGCACATAACATTAGCCCAAGGGTTTCTTCTGACTTGCAAGGTGGACATAGGAGGGGACACTTTGCAGTAAAGGAAAGGACAGGAAAGGAGGGTCTAGTTAACTCTTTCATTGCCACCTCTTCCTCTTCCACCCACCAGCAGCTACCATAAGAGATTTTTCAGACCAGGGTTAAACTATACAAATGTAGATCTGAAACTCTGAGGATTGAAGAGTGGAGTATCAAGAGAACATGAGCTAACAAGAAAAGGATTACCATCACCACCACAGTCGCGTAGGGACGAGGGGAGCGGCTCACTCGGGGGGGAGCGGCTCACTCGGGAGCCTTTGCAGAGGCATTTTCCAAAAGTTTTCTGACGAGAGGCCCCAGTCAATTACATGTAGCATACAGAGGCACTGTTATGAGCATGTCACAAACATTTTCCCATTCCTTTTCAATCTCTAAAATGCTCACTTTTAATTTTTTTTATATATTTTTATTAAAGTTTTACACAAAATAACCCCCCCCCACTTCTGAACATCATTTTTCCAGTTGAGTTTGTGTTTACATCCCATTTATACATTTTTTCTATTCTACATTATTACTTTTGACCTTATTACATTCAGCTTATACGTATTCTATAACATCCTTAATTTTCATTTCCATCGTTACCAACACTCTTTCTTTATTTCTTTTCCTCATTCCTTTATCCAATTCAAAACTTCTTGCCATTCTCTTTCAAAGTTCTGGATTGGTTTATTTTTAAGTGAAAAAGCCAACCTTTATCTCTATCATATCCAGAACTTTTAATTTCCATTATTTTATATCAATATAACTTCCTTCTTTCCAATGTTGCACATATGTCATTCTTGCTGCAGTTATAACATATAACAATGTTTTCTTTGTTGACCTAACATATTCAACAAATAAAATTCTGGTTTCATTTCAAAGTTTAAATTATAAATTATCTGAATTTCATCATGTATTTCCTTCCAAAATTTCTTTGCAACCTTACAAGTCCACCACATATGAAAAAAGGACCCCTAAAATGCTCACTTTTATGACATGAGACACCCCTTGCTCATGCAAAAAGCTCCCTGTGCATGTCAGAACTTTTGTGGCCCTCTGGATCAAGCTGGATAGCACAGCTACATGATGCAGCACAATCATCAGACTATGCTTAAGATGTCAAGATGCTTTGAAATTTATCACTAGCCTAGCATAGAACAATCTTTCGCCCAGCCAAGCTTTGAAAGCAAGTGCACCCTGCAGGGAAAGCAGCCATACTAACATCTGTGCAATTCTGCCATGCAGATCTGCATGGCACACGGTCAACGTACAACCATCTGCTGGACTAAACCAAACACAGCCAACATGAAAACAGCAAAAAGGATTTGTCTAAGCATAATATCAGAGCCTAAGATGAATTTACACTCTAATTTATTTCAGAGAGATGTGTTTTGGCAGCTGAAAATGATCGTCCTTCTCAGATGTTTTTACCTGTGTTGGGTCTATGCTCACATTTTAGAAAGTAACCTGAACACAAAAATGAGAAACCCTATCATTTTTCTATATCCTTACAGCAGTTCCATGTATGAAATCAAGGTACAGCCTGCTCATTTTTTCAGCAGAGTAAGATTTGTTGATACATTTCTATTTTTCCAAAAAGAGATACACCTCAAACCAAGCTTGTACAGACTCTGGGAGACTTAATTCTGAGTCCACAGGACTGGGAACAATCAAAAGTGTTTCCTCTCTTATTTGGTCTGGTTTTCAACTAAATGTGTTTAGGACTGGGTGTAAGAATTAAAATTTCTACTGAAAAGCCGCACTGTTGAGAAGTTGAGCCAAACTGGTTTATCTTCCCCAGAAAATATAAAGACAGAAATAGTGCTTACTATTATACAATTTGGAAAGAGCAATGCAGCTTTGATTGGGACTAAGTGGTATTTTTAATGCCAAAGCTCAATTGAATCCCAAACATTTTTAAATTAATGCATCTATTATCACAAACAAAGGAAGGCAGTGCAACTGTTTTTTAAAAACCTACCCGCCCCCCAAAAACCATGGTGCAGAAAAGTGAAGTGTCAAAAAAAACAGCACTCCTCCTTAACAGCATTCAAACAGAAAGAGAAAACAAGCAAATTATAAATGGTCTGGCAAACGTAATGGTGTCTTGTATAACCCAATTTTAATAACGCTGCGCTAAGAAGCTGAATCATCTAATGGCACTGATAGAGCCAAGCAGTAATTTTTAAAAACAATGGCAACTCCTAATTAAGGAGAGGAAGGGAGTGCCATTCCCATTATCCCCAGCCACAAACTCTGCACTAGTTAATGACTTCACATTCGTGCTCTCCCAGCTGCAGAAGTAAAGAGTGTGATGAGGAACATTACGTATTTAAGCACAGGCTCTCTTCTCCCATCCCTTTATTTATATGTGTTTCCTTCTCATTGGCAACCCTTTATCTGATGGTACTTATGACCCACTAACTTATACATGGACCAGCGGCTACACGCTGTAGTATGACAACATGCTTGAAAAACTCATTTTCTTAGTCTCAAGGAGCAGCAAAAGCAGAATGTTATCAAGACCCCATGTTTATCAAGCTAAGCGTTCCAAGCTCTGCCTGTCCTGTGTGGCTATTAGGCTGCATTCAGCCTGGCAGGACATAAAACATGAAACCCTTACCTACGGGAATATCTGTATAGCAACTCTCTATGCTATCCCATCTTTACTCTTTTGCACTGACTTGGAAGTTGTTGTTGTTGTTGTGTGCCTTTAAGTCCTTTCTGACTTACGGCGACCCTAAGGAAAACCTATCACGGGGTTTTCTGGGGCTGAGAGTGTGTGATGTGCCCACAGTCACACAATGGGTGTCCGGGCCCAGCAGGGAATCGAACTCTGGTCTCCAGAGTCGTAGTCCAACAGTCAAACCACTATACCATGCTGGCTTGGGAGTACAAGGCAAATATTTTCAAGTACCTGGCAAGCGTCTCAATAACTAAAAGGTTTGGGCTTTTTAGTTTCATTTACTTCTCTAACAGAAAAAAATTCTTTTAACAGAAGAAAGCAACCTTGGCATATATAGGCATACCTCAGTTAACAAAACCTCTGAGAGTGAAGCTAGGCTTAACAAAGTTTCTTTATGCCTTCCCAGCACCCTTTTTCTTTCTCATCCTTTGTCTAAGTGCAAGCTTTATAGGAGGGTTGGCACTGGGAGAATAGTAAAGGAGGGCTGGACAAGCACAGATTGCAGCAGTATGTTTGCAGTAATCAATGCAGTAAATCTTGAGCCAGAAAAGAGCCGGATTCTACTGTAGCCTTTCCTAGTGTAGCTGCATCTGCCTGCCTACAACAGGCAAGGTAACCAGCAGCTACCTCTATCATCCCTTACAAAGCATGCATGAACAGCAAAACTGAGAGAAAAGGGGAATGCAGATACTTCACTGGCTAGCCCAAGCACAAGTTTGGTCACCAAATCGAAATCATAAGAAAAATAGAGGCTGGTGAAAGACAAAATCATTCCTGGACACATTTTGGAAGAAGCTATTAAGCAATCTCTGAAAGGTTCAAAATGTTTTTGTTTACTTATGAAGACTTACTGAACCTGGTTGTTTCATTTCACATGTGCTTCTTATTAGTTTTGAATAAAAGTTTTGCTGAAACATATTGAAGTGCTCTTGTTTTTTGCTGTGTAGGAAACTCTTCCTATTCTTTTTATATTATTTCTGCCTCTATTATCAATTTTTCTGCTACAAAAGTAATGACCAGGAACATGTTTATTTGGTTAATTGAGATACACCTGCATAAAGCCAGGTTTCCATATACCTCTGGTACAACTGGATCTTTATAACAAACATATCCATGAAAGGGAATAGAAATTTACTCAAAACTGCTAAACAAGCTTCACTGTTCAACAAGGGTTTGAACCTGAGTCTCCCATGTCCAAAATAAGCATCTCACATTTTTCTATCTTGTTTGGTCTCACTTTCTCTAAGCAGGGAGTGGAGTGAGGCATGGAAGTAACAACAGGTCATAGCTAACTTCTTCTTACTTGCTGGCACAAGAGAACCTCTGTTGCCTCATCTTAGGCAAACCAGCAAACGCTGCATATTCAAAAAAGGAAATATATGGAACAACAAATAGCAGTGAAAACGTGGAGGGGCATTAACTGCATAAAAACTAATTTTGCTTCCTGATCACTGATACCTTCAATAAATCTTCTGAAACTCACCTTGACCCACATTAATACAGGAGAAGTCACTGTCAGTCTATCACTGTGAACGTGGACTCCACCTTGAGTGCTGCAGGAAAGCAAATAGTATCAGTTCCTTTATTTCTGCTGTGCATTTCTCTGAAAACTATCTGGTTACCTGTTATTTGTGGCCAAATGACATGCTAGCACTCTTTGGTACATAACTACAACAGCGAATCTGAAAAGCCTTCCTGCTATAAGAATGCAAGATGAAAAATGTTTCCATCCAAGATACATATACGACACGTAATTTTGTGACTCTTTAATAAAGTCTGCATAAGCAGAGTCATTCATCTGCAGAGAGCTTTTTGAAGTCAACCCTGGTCTCTATGCTGATAGGAGAGTTAAGCCTGGCAGCTTTGACATAGAAATGATGCACACATATACAAACATGCACGTGCAAAATTCTGCAAACATTCATGTTCAAAAGCATATATAGTCCGCTCTCCACACTTGCAAGGGTTCGGGGCATAGAACACTTGCAAAAGTGGAAAAATTGAAAATAACTCCTCCATCTGCTCCCCCTCCCATTCTCTACTGGGGCTTCCACTCTTCTTGTTCCCATACAAAACAGAAGGTAATGGGGTGGGGAGGAGAGGTTCCCAAGAGCCTTCCTTTCATTCTCTGGAGTTCCCCCGCTTCCCATGCATTTTGCCCCAGCACGGAGAAAATAATAGTAATAAAAATATATATATATATTTTTATCCCATCTCTCCACATGGATCGAGGCAGTGAACAACATTAAATACATTAATACATTAAAAACATTAAAAAAAATACCCAATCCTCCCCACCCACCAATCCACCTAAGACCAACCCCCTAAAACACACTACAATCAATCAACTATTAAAGGAACAGCAAGACAATTGATGGGAGGCGATGGAAATGCTAGTCTTGGAAGGCCTGTTGGAAGAGATCAGTCTTGACTGCTCTTTTAAAGCAGTCAAGACTGGTAATGTGCCGGGTCTTCTCTGGTAGGCCATTCCATAACTTGGGAGTGATAGAAGAGAAGGTCCTCTGGGTAACCGCAGCCAGCCTAGTTCTGACTGGCTGCAGTAAATTCCTACCAGAGGACCTTAGTGTGTGGGGCGGATTGTATGGGAGAAGGCGATCCCGCAGGTAGGCTGGCTCCAAGCCATGTAGTGCTTTAAAGGTAATGACCAACACCTTGTACCGTGCCCGGAAACTAATAGGCAGCCAATGGAGAGACTTTAGAATTGGTGTTATATGGTCAGTTTTAGGTCTTCCGGTGACCAACCTGGCTGCCATATTCTGAACTAATTAAAGCTTCCGGACTAAGCACATGGGTAGCCCTATGTATAGCGCATTGCAGAAGTCGAGCTGTGAAGTTACCAGCACACGTACCACTGTTTTTAGGTGTTCCAGCTCCAGCAAGGGGAGCAGCTGGTGTATCAGCCGAAGCTGATAACAGGCACTCCTGGCCGCCACATCTATTTGAGCTGTCATCTGAAGTGACGAGTCCAGGAGCACCCCCAAGCTGCGAACACAGTCTTTCAGGGGAAGTGTGACCCCATCTAGGACTGGTTGACAGACCTCCATACCTGGGCTAGGGCCCTTAACAGTGATAAAGGATAGATAAAGGATAATAAAAAATAGATAAAGGAAGAAGAACTCTGGAGGAGAAAAGAAAGGCTCTTGAGAGCCTCCCACCTCCACCCCTTTCCCTTCCGCTTTGCCTCGGTGTGAGATCTCCGCCCTGGGGCAAAATGCATGGGAAGGGGAGGGGGAAACTTTGGAAGAGGAAAGGAAGGCTTTTTGGAGCACCGCCCCACCCCATTCCCTTCCATTTTGCCTCAGAGCAAGATCTCCATACTGAGGCAAAATGCATGGGAAAGGGAGGAAGAGAATTGCAGGGGAAGCATGCATGCTCATGGATAATCAAATTTGTCAATGTCAAACCTGTGAATGTGGAGGGTGGACTGTAATCAGGAAACACTGTTCAAAATACATTTACATTGGTATGGTGCTAGCAATACAGGTAAAGGCAGAAGCAATACAGGTACAAGAAGAAGCATGAGTACAGGCAGGGTATAGGTCGAGGCATAAGCCAGCATGAGGTAGTGGTTTGAGCACTGGACTACAGCCATAGAGACCAGGGTTCAATTGCCTTCTTGGCCATAGAAACCCACTGGGTGACCTTGGATGCATCACATAGGCCATTTCCGCACTAGGCTGCTATAGTGCTATTATTCCACTTTCAACTTCCTATGGAATCCTGGGGGTTGTGGTTTAGGGAGGGGCCTTTGAGACCCTTCCCTAAACTGCAAACCCCAGGATTCCATAGGATGTTAAAAGTGGAATAATAACATTGTAACAGTGTAGTGCGGAAACGGCCATTGTATCTAGGGTCAACTTGTGGCCTTCCAGATTTAGTGAACAACTCCCAATGTTTCATATTATCTGGGATGGGTGGAAGCTGGACTCCATCAACATCTGGAGAGCCAAAGATTTCCATTCTTACTATACATCATCCAAAAGATTAAAGAGCTGAAAAGTCCTAATGTAGATCAGCAGTATTACACTAAATATGTACAAGTGAAGAAACATACCCAAATTCTGGAAGATCTTTGTCAAAATTAACATTGTCCTCATGGATGACTCTCAGTTTTTCATCTACAGCAATTACTTTCAGCTGGAGAAAGAAGAAAATACATCATTAATTCTAAAATGCGGGCCTCCATTTGGAAGAATAAATCATTTCTGCATGATCAATCACTGAAAATAGAAACTGGCTGGTTCTTTCTGCTTGCAAACCACATCTAGAAAGTGATGGTCCCTGATTAGTACTCCACATCCTGGGTACAAATTAGAACTATACTAAAGCAGCAACTAAAGTTTCCATGATTAGTTCAGAAAAATGTTGCATGAATTCCCATCAGTGCTCCTGCCCATCTTCCTTCGTTATGGAAACTTTCTTCATGTTCATTATCATTTCTTGCCTGCTGATTCTTGCAGTGTTTTCAGCTAATTTCTGCTTGGGGAAGGATGGAAAGAGAAAACTGTTTTTCTGTGGAAACATCTCCACACTATCCTCATTCATTCCCCTCTTTGCACAGCAGACCTAAGCTATGAGCGTGTACATGGGTGTAGAGATGAATGGCTCTAAAGCTAAACTGCCAAAGCCCAATGAACACTTGGCTATCCCAGCCTGCTTCCCCACATTAATTAAAAAGCAAACTGAATGTGAAAACCTCTCAAGTAGTGGCTCAGATAAAACAAAAGATAAACTGTTGAATTGGGAATGCTCATCACCTTCACTGACGTAAGAACACATTGAGGAAAGGATCACAGAGAACAACAACATACTTGTATATTTCTTTAGAGTGCCACTGTAATGGGATAAGAAAAGAGAAAATAGGATGGACAGATTCAGCTGGTGGAGGTAACATTGAATTTTAATGGCCAGAATCCCCAGTAAAGTGAGTCTTCCACATTCACTGGGGTTAAGGGAACAAGACCCCTGCAAAACTGGACAAACCACAAACATTAAAGAGAGTGTGTGTGTGTGAGTGTGTGAGTGAGAGAGAGAGAGAGAGAGAGAGAGTGTAGGAGGCTGAGGCAAGATGGGGAGAGAGGGGACCCAGCTTCCATATCAGGTCAGAGAAAGGAGAGGGAAAGGGAGTGGTCAACATGGTGGCCTTTTACTTCCTCTCTTTCCCGTCTCCATTCTTGACTGTGGTGCTGAGAAATAAGGCTGTGAGACATCCTTAACTGGCCAGGCAGCAATTGGTGGTAGAAGAGGACCAGAGGTGGGTTTTTAAAGAGCTGCGTGGCCCAATCAGAGCTACCAAGAGGCAAGATACCCCTAGAAAAAGAGCACCTGAGGTGGCGGGGGGCAGGGGTTGGAGGAATTTGTAAATAATCGATTCTGTTAATGTTAAACCCACAAATGTGGAAGACCAACTGTATTGGTAAAATCTTCCTCACAGGGAGCCTAACTTCCAGTGGCAGGAACTCCACAGGATGTACAAGATGTTGAACACGAAGAAGTGCACTACAATACCCAGAAGCACACATATATTCACTTGAGGCTTTTAAAACACACAGCACTCAAGCATCAGCAGTTCCTCAGGTGTAGAGAGTATGGCCTACCTACCTCACCCAAGCATTTTTAGACAGTTCTATATCAAATGTCATAATGAAATTTGTAACAGTGGGTCAATGCATTACCAGTGTCCATTTCTTTAGTGCATTCTCAAATATTCCCAAGTTTTTAAACTTCTTGCCATCTGCACCCACCACCCTTTCAAAGTATCTTCCTCATAAATTTATTTTGAGAAAAAGGAGGGTGGGATTGCAATCAATTTCTTTTTTAAAAAAAGAAAGACCTCTGTCTTCATGAAAATGTTTCAAACCAATATGCACTTTACCCAGTTCCTCACTTTGGCCAGATTAGAGGAAAGTTTGATTATTTTAAAAATTTACAGACTGGATTTCACAGATTAACCTTTGACTTCTCACTGAAATATGCTGGAACTCAGCAAATCCAAGCAGAGTATGTGTCCAGGGATAAGTATTAAAACCTAAATTTTGCCATATTTGTACTATAAAGCACAAAAAAACAGTGGGGGGAATTGTTTTTGGGCTTCTAAACTCAAACAGTTCTAGAAGGACAGACCTTTAAGAACATTGGCATCAGAAGGCAAAGAGCAAAAAACTTCTCCATTAGGCATTTTTCCTGAATAACAGGAATAATGCTCTAACATAGCTCCTATTCATTTCTGTAGAAAAACATGAATTTTTGCAAATAGATATTTACTGCCCAAATACAATTGCCAGGTGAAATACAGGACCACACTCCTGTTCCTTAAATAGCTGGGGGGGATTTCAACAGGTGGTTTGTGTGACAAGAAACAGCTGCTTAAATTCTCTCTTCTGCACACTATTAAAGGTACAAGAGCCTTGCACTATATTTCAGCTGGCAACCCTACTGTCAGGATAGGCTGCTCTATTTCCATATTGAGTATATGCTTCATGGTAGCACTGGATTTGCCTCTGTATATGAGAAAAGTCCCTAAGATTGCAATTGTATACATGACTACTCAAAAGTAAATTCCATTATGTTCAGTGGGATTTACTCACAGATAAGAATAACTGTATACCTTTGCAGCCTGAAGCTCAGCACTCAGCTGAATCCCTTCACAACCCTTTCTGTCACTCCCTGTGTAAATATACTGTACATAGGACTGGGCTGTAATTTTTACTAATGTCTGAAACCTTCAGCCCTCATCTTTCTATCCCCATCAAAGCCTGTTAACATTTCATTACTAACTAGAAATGTCAGAATGTAGACTGTGATGAAGATAGAAACTAATTTCCCTCTGAATTTGGGATGCCAGGTGAAAGTAATCCTTAAATGGTTGTGTAGAAGAGAGAATTTCAACAGGTGTTGCTGCCATGCAAGCAACACCTGCTGAAATTTCTTCTTCCTATTCTGCATTACACCTGCTCTACGTGTTAGTAAATATGCATTTGCAAACACGTTTGTCACATTCAACAGCCTGCCCTGATAGTAAATACATGTTTGCAACCACAAGCATGTGTGTTGCATTCAGGCTTTCTTCTCATGCAAGTAACACCAATTAAAATTGCCTCTTCCACACAACCCATTAAAGGAACAGGAGCTTTGTCCCTTATTTTACTTGCCAATGCTACTCTGAGCATGAACAAAGTGTCTTTCCTCTTCCCCAACTGAGCCAAACTCTAAACCTCAGGGAGGGAGTGGGGTTGTCAGGGTTCCCCTAACACAGAGCTTTCCACGTTAGTGTGTCGCCTGCAGTGTGTAGGTGTGTTGCATGAACGTAATGGGTGGAGGGGCAGCCTCTCTTGCTGCCGCAGTGGGCCAGGCCCAGGTAAAGGGGTTGCCTCTGCCGCTGCTGCCACCCTGGGCCAAGGAAGATCCCGGAAAGGGTGGAGGCAGCGGGCCAGGTCCAGGTGGAGGGGCTACCTCCACTTACTAAATTATTGTGTTGCAAATGATGCGTGTCTAAAAAGTATGTCACCAACATGCAAAGTCCGAAAAGCTCTGCTCTAACACATGGAATGTTCCCTATGTGAAGATTAGAAATCTTGGCTTTTACAGGGCTGGCAAGTGTCCCTTATTATCAGGGACATTCCCCTCATTGCAAGTTGAAAAGCTTGTCCTTTTACATTGACCAAACAAGATGTCAAATACATACATATTTACATATATACATATACACATATATACATATATATATGTATGTATGTATGGCATCTTGCCATATTTACTTTATGAAGGGCCCCTTCATAAAGCATATTGGTAAGACGCCAAATACACATGTACAGTTAGCCCTCTATTTGCAGGTTCCACTTTTGCGGATTTGATTATTCACGGTTTATTTGCTGTCAGCTCTGCTGCTGCCCTACGCCATTTTTAATAGGGACTGCAAGCCTCACCAGACTGAGAAACTGCCAACGAAGCTTTTAAGCTCCTATTAAAATTGGTGTGGGGCCGCAGCGGAGGTGGCAGTAAGCCCCACCAGCCACCCACTTCTGCCCTGTTAAGGAACTTTGATGCCTCAGAGGAATCCACTGTGGGCTAAATACGGTAATCATACTTTTTTTGTGTGTTAAATATAGTTTGGGAGGGCCTAGAGTTATTCATGTCTTTTTCACCTTCACAGGGGTCCTGTGCCCCTAATGCTAGCGAATGTGGAGGGATGACTGTATTTTGAACTGGACCCTCCCTAAAGGCCATTTCCACGCTAGGCTATTATAGTGCTATTATTCCACTGTCAACATCCTAGGGAACCCTGGGGTTTGCAGTTTAGGCAGGGGCCTCAGGCTGAGCGACAGCTGGGGCAGCCTCAGGCCCCTCCCTAAACTGCAAACCCCAGGATTCCCTAGGATGTTGAAAGTGGAATAATAGCGCCATAACAGCCTAGTGCGGAAATGGCCACAATCAGAAACGTGTCCATCTGGTAATTTGCGAATGTGGGTAATATGCTAATTTTACAGAAAAATACACGGCCACGTCAACTGCACTCAGGATTTTCATTTGGTATTCAGGCGGAACACAGACTTGACAGCTACTTCCTGATCGCCACCCCGCCTGTCACGAATGTTGGCTCTCCGCGGCTGCTCTTTCCACAACCTGGCAACCCTTCAGAGGCGGGAGGGAGGCGAGGGAGAGGAGGGAGGCGCCTGTTCCCCGTGGTCGAGCTTCGGAGCTGTCTCTCCTTCCCGGGCGCCCCCAGAACGAGAAGCCGCCGCCGCCGCGGCTCCCCCTCAGCCTTCCTTCCCCCTCGGGACGCGCGTCCGTGGCAGGGAAGGCGCGGTGACGGCAGCCGCCGACGGCAGTCATGGCTCTGCCTCTTCCGCTGGAGACGAGCGCCCGCGGAAAACGGCAGGCGGGTCGCGTTCGGCCTCCCGCCTTTCCCCTCAGTCGCCGTCTCGCTCCCGCTCGCCTCCCCTTACCGTCTGAGTGCTGAAATCCCACCCCAAGTAGCAGGGCTCGGCCGGGGCAGCCATCGCGGCCTAAGCCTCTGAAGGGGCCCGTCGTCTTCGGCGGCGAGCCGTCCGAGCGCCAGCCTGCGGCTTCCTCAGCTTCTCCCGCTCGCAGAAATAACCCCGCTAACCCCTCGGGTGTTTTATCGCTCGATAAACCGAGTTAACGTTTGAACCTGCGCTCTCTAGGCCGCTTCCTCGGGGGCAGCGGAGGTGGGCCCGCTTCCCGCCCCTGTTCAGGTTTCTGTTCGGGGAGGCTGTTGGGACATTTTGCCCACTTTTCCGACATTTTACCTGCTCCCGGTTTTTAGAGAAGGGTGACTTCGGGCGCGTCACGCTCTCTCAGCCTCAGAAAACCCCGTGTCAGGGTCGCCATAAGTCGGGGAAAGCCCAGAGCAGCAGCACCATACGTGTTTGCTTATAGATTTGACATTTTTACGCCCACAGCCCTATAAAATACAACCAAGACCCTTTCGAAACAGTATTGGCATAAACAGGTTTTTACAAAACTTTTAATTTTTATAAAGCATTGCAGGTTCTGAGTAAAAAAAAAGTATGCCTGACAAAATTAAATTTCACATTCAGAAAGCGCATAACCGAGGTGGTTTGGATTGTGTTTATTTTGTTTTTCAAGAATTTTTTTCAGTACAAATGATGATTAATAATAATATAATAATAATAAAATACATGACAATATAATATATAATATAATAATGATAATAATAATATATAATAACAATATAATATAATAATTATATAATAATATATAATAGCAATCTGAGATGCCTGCAAAAGAAGTAAACTCATCACATCTAGATTATTTGTTATATTTGCATGCCATCTTTCTCCTAGAATGGGACCAGAATGCAGATCCAAACCCGCTACTGTTAACAAACTGTCCCTGTGCAAACCGAAAGGTGGTGAGAAACGGCAATTATTTTTGTTGACATAATCAATAAATGAAAGCCACATCGCAAAAATGTCAACACAATAACCGGATGTTCTTCAGTTCTCTTATTTCATTAGTTAATTTATGTCATATAATCTGCTTCTCTATGTCCAACACCTAGAACTGTTAATAACCACAACAATGCAAAATACTATACAGTAAAATTGTTCTTTTAAGATCTATCTAGGTAGCTATTCCATGCTTGCCAACATTTTAGATGAAAACGGACGTGCACGGCCAAGCAAAAGAGTGTGGTGAAGATAGCAACCATTATTAATGAGGAAGCCGCACATAAGCTAGGAGAGGCTGCAGCAGTTTGCTTTTGCCTACGTTTGGTGGGAAGAGCTCCCTTCTTTCCTCTCCTTCCTACTGAGCTAACAAAGTGCAAACTACTTCCGCATTTTAAACTCAGTTTGCAGCAAATTAAGTAAGCTGAGGGGGAAAGTGGGGAGAAAAGAAAGAAACTGAAACATTTTAAAAGCAGCTGGAAAAGTGAGAGGATAGAAGATTGGTCAGGACTGTGCCTCCCAAATCAGGACAATTGTAAGGTATGCTATTCTAGGTCTCCTTCCTGATGTCCTTTCACAAGCAGATAAACCTGATAATAAGAGCTGATAAAACCAGTTATTAAAAAAATAAACAGTGGCTGCACATTTCTTCCAAATTGGCCGTTGGTGCTTTGAGTATGGATAAAACTAGACAGAAATAAAGGTGCATTAAGTTGTACTATTAAAAACAGTATTAAAGAGTTACAATATTAAAACAGGCGTTGGACATAGCCCTTTAGAGAAGATAACAGTGGCGACCCATTAAAAAACATTTCCCTAGCAGCCTGTCTTTATGCGACATTGGCCTGAAAGGGAAGGTCTTTGCTTGCTGCTGAAGGGATGACAGGAAGGAAGCCAGCCTAACCTGCCTAAGAAGGCCTGGGAGCAGCCACCAAGAGGGCCCTCTCTCATGCCCTCACTAAACAGATGGGAGGGACAGACAAAAGAGTCTCCTAACGTGCCTATATGGGCAAATAGAGTCTTTCAGATTGCCTGAACTCCATAACAGTGGGCTTTAGAACTCACACTTTGATTTGTGCCTCAAAGAAGAGCTAGTAAAGCTATGGCAACAAGTGTTACGTGCTGCCTGTAACTGATTCTAGTCAATAGTTTGGCTGCAACATTTTGGACTACATGATGTTTCCACATTGCCATAATCCAAATAAGGGAAGCATCTCCATAACCAGATCAGACACATCCAGGAATGGACACAGATGGCACACTGAGCTAAACTGTGTAAATGCATTAATTTCTGGCCACTAGAGAAATTTTACAGGACTAGGACCAGGTGTGCACCCAAAGTGGTCTGGGAGACCATAACTCTTCCCTACACAAGTTGAATCCCTGTTCTCTGATTCACCTTTTGAATTGTCAAGAGCACCTTCTGTCTTGACTGGATTAAGCTTCCATTTGTTCACCCTCACCCAGTCCATTACTAACACCAATTTAGAACTAAAACAGCTTCCTCAGAATTTAGATGGAAAGCTAGGGTTACATGTTATTAGTATATCAGCAGCTCCCAAAGCTCCAGCTCTTCTCCGAGTAGTTTCCGTGTAAATATTAAACAGCACAGGGGAATTTGGGCTAGGGAGTTTTCCTCTTCTTCTTTTTTAAATCTTCCCAGGCAGCAAAAACTCATGAGCTCTATTCCTTAACTTAACAACACCTGCCAGGGTCCCCAAACACCTCAAAGACTTTCTACTTCTTTTTGCCCCCAAGACAGGTGTTATCTGAAATTCTAAATTAGTAAGCTTATCAATGAGAGGAAGTAGGTTTAACATGTTCATTGGTGTATGTGATTATTCCTTAAGTGTACCTATGTATCTTTTATTATAGGGACTAAAAACTAAGCATAACAAATGCTGGGAGATTAATTTATATATCTGCTCAAACACAGGCCTCATTCAGTTCAATTAGGTCTACCCCACATATATCGACATTTATTTTTTTTAAAGTTCACATCAATAAAGAGACAGGATATAAAAATAGAGTACAAGATACACTCAGTGATTAATAAATCCAAGAACAAAGCAGACCTTTACACCTGGTGAATTTTTTCAACCCCTTCTTGTTTTGCGCACACAGATAACATACTATCCAGTATTTCACAGATGCTAACAGGGACAGGTGGCCAAACAACATCAGAGTGTGGTCAAGATGACAAAAGTTATTAATGAGGAAGAACAAAGAAGCCAGGAGAGGCTGCTGCAGTTTGCTTGTGCTTCAGTCTACAAGAAGGACAAGATTCTGCCCCACCACAGAGTTCATTGAATGAAAATTCCTTTTGTATTTTCAGCTCATTTTGCAGCAGTTAAAGCTGAAGACAAAAGGGCTAAAGTAAGTGGGAAGGAGAAGAGAGAAACTAGAACATTTTAAAAGCAGCTTAAATAGTGGGAGGATAGAATTAAGCAAGACTGACCCTGCCAAATTGGGACAATTGGAGGGTTTGAGATAAGGAAAACCTGAAAAGACATCCAGCCAGGGATCCTGTTCTTTCATGATCATATACTGACACATATGGCAGGCATCGTGTCACATCTCCATACGAAGAATTACAATTTTTGGAAAGTAGAGTAAGCTGAAAAATACACCTTTACACTTTCACTTAGTGTTAGGGCTTACATTTAAGGTTTTCATTTAAGGTTATATTTAAGGTTACATTTAAGGTTAGGGTTAGTGTTAATATGCTTAGTAATAGGATCATATTTAGTAACAGCAATAGGTTAAATATAGTTGAAAAGGATAGAGTTGAGAAAGTAACAAAAATATGTAAGCAATATGATATACAACGTGTGGAATAAGTATATGATGATAAAGGATGTGGAAAGAAATAATAATGTAAGCTATTTCGTTGTAAAGTTTTCTTTTTCACTTTTATGGTAATCACGTGGTATTATGTTTGTTTTTTATTTTATAATTTAAAATTTTAAAAAAAAAATTAAAAAAACGTATGGCAGGCATACTGTAACACATACATGCTTTTGATTAGAGTAAAAGTGTTGTAGTACGGATCTTCACCCCGCATGGATAAGTTGCTATCTTGTAATTTAAAATAAGTATTTATTTTTTTAAAAAAAAATCTTCATTAAAAAAACCCCAATAATGCAGGAATTGGGAAAGTTTGGACCACGTGTGAATGCCCCACCACCAACAACAGATCAGATCAGTAGTAAAAATCACCCAGATATTGTCTGACTCCACACCATAGCAAAACCACTTAAAGTTAGGGCTATCCCCCATGGCCTCAAGTCCTCTAATCAGGAAAAACTGTCTTTTTTCTTTTCTTTTTTTTTTCTTTTTTCTTGCTGAAATTGAAATCATTTGTGTATCTTAAAAACAAGCAAATGTGTTGCAACAAGAACTTTATCAGAATAACATAACATGTTTCCTAAATGCTCAAGCACTTTCAAGCTCATTAAGATGTATTATTACACCATTAACCCTATTTTTTCTAAAGCAAACCTGGCCTAAATTCGGAGTCCTGACTAGGGCCATTTCCACACAAGAGGGGAAGAACAGTTCACCACATGTCACAAGCAGTGTTTTTATACTCTAATTCAGAAACTGTGCTCTCTGCATCCCCCTCCCATTTACATCGTACTACTGTAGAGAACAGTGGTTGCTGCATCCACAACAGCAAGTCCCTGGCCATTCCCATTCCCTTCCCTCACCATCATTGATGGGTCTGTATTTTTTTTAAAAAAAAAACCATTTTAAACACATTTCTGTGTTGCTACATTTGTGCATAGGTATGTGTGTTCATTGATACATGGAAAAAACACGTCTTAACGGTTCATTACCAGATCCACTCTCTTCCCGCTGTCCGTTTAACACATGAAGACACTAATGATGGCAGACTGTCCTTTGATGGGCGGAGAGAAATAGGGACAGAACTGACAGCATGGGAACGCCCATAGCGGGCTACTTCTGCACTCTGAATCGATGTTACACTTCTGCATGTAGGCGAAAAACAAAGCAGAACCAGTTTGGGAGATTTACATCAGAGTTTTTCTGGTTTTCAGATACAGCAGTTTCTTGCTGCAATGAACTATGCTAGGAGCTGAAAACATGCAGAACTAAGAGGAAAACTACAATGCTAAAACGCTACAATGTGCAGGCAGGAGGATAAGAATTCGAAGTGACCACGAAGTATCAATCTCGTGGAAATTTCATAGAAGGGACCAACTGAATCAATGGGATTTACCCGTTGTGTTGACTCACCATTAAAACAATTAATTGAATGGGTCTACGCTACTTGGGACTAGCCAACAGTCTTTGTATGGCTTACGGCTCAAGTGAGATTTCAACTGGGGATGTCTTCATTGCTCATTCTCTCAACTACTATGATCCCCTACCCCTTTGTTCCTGCCAAAGATCCTGCAGCATTATGGGTGCATGCATGGCACGCAGAAATGCAACAGGTACCAACACTCCTCTTGTTCCAGGATCAATCATTGTCCAAAGACATTTTAACAACTTTTGGACTCCGGGAGTCTTGCACCTTTAGATGGCTGAAGGACAGCCACTAACTTAACAGGCCAGATTCTTACATCAGTGTATATCCTCCATGTGGATTTTCAAAATTCGACCGTGCTGCCCTCTGACTTGAAGAAAATTGCACACTAGTATTAGACAGTGACTACAATTAGCAATGAAATAACAGTTGATTGAACAGGTCTTTTCACTGTGCACATGAGTCTTATCAAAGTCCACTTGAAAATGAGTGTTGACTTACTGATTAGAAACTATCTAATACTTTACACTTTGATAGGACTGTTATGCCAGTTTTTCCTATACCTTTCCTATACCTTTTGCCTTAACAAATACTTCTGACTGCACAACCTATACTTTATAAACCGTTTTTATTTTAAAGGTATAAAAACAGAAGAGCTGAATGGCTTTTCCTAAACTCATAGTGGAATATGTCATCCTCTTAAATGTATGGACTGAAAGAAGTATAGAATGAACAGGAAGTGGAGACACAGTTCAAAGTTACATTCACACTAACAAAAGTGAGCATTATGTACTCCTGAGGATTATTGAGAAGAAACATCTGTATTTTCCATACATTTTAAGCTGACATAAAAGGACAAAATCTTTGTGTGTGTGTGTGTGTGTGTGTGTGTGTGTGTGTGTGTGTGTGTAAAGTTTTTATAAACCAGTCTGATGCATTTTGGCCATTCAAAAGATGAAGGCATACTTCTCTGAAATTGCTGCAGATTTTCAAACAGCTTTCCTCTGAAAAAAAGAAGTGCAACCAAATATTTAACAGCTAAAATGCACTGGGCTATTGGGGGGGGGGGTCAGGGGGTTTAAACCTTACTTCATACTGTTACCTTGATTTCTGGGGTCCCTTGGGGGACACATCAATGTGCTCCACACAATGGGGAATGGAAACTAGCCAGAGCACAAGCTATAGCAATACGAGAGGCAGGACAACCTAGCAAGATCTTTTAACCCAATTTTTACAGGGTCAGGCCAAGCCAAAAACCACACCAAATTGCTAAATAAATGATTTTATTTAAAAATAAAGACTTGTGCATGTTCGCACTTACGCACTCACTCACACAAGACCTATTTAGAAATCAAAGAGAGGAAATTGGATAGGGGACTTTTGGAGGGTTACAGCTGGGGAATACTGCACCTGGTCCTGAAGTCCAGAGGTCCGAGACAGCAGCGGAGAAAGAGATGAGACTCAGCACATAGGGAGCTGAGGGGATAGCTGGACGGAGTGACGGCAAGCCAAGAGCGATCCGGAGCAATCTGAAGAAACGCTCAAAAACTGAGGGTATTTATAGGGGAAATGGTACCTGGAGGGCTAATCCTATCCCAGAGAGAACAATCAGTGAAGGAGCTAGAACAAAGCTCCAAACTGTCCACATCCTTTGCATGATTGGGAAAACAAAGCTCCAAAATGTCAAAGTTCCTTGCATGATTAAGTTTGCCGGGGTTGTCAAAAGCCGCGGCGGTTTGCAAATTGTCCTCACTTGATGGTCTGTTTGTTAGAAGAACTAATCCCTTCAAGCAGACTCTTTGGGGCTGAGGACTCTTTGTATATTTTAAGTTTTACCTGGCTGGAGGTC
This sequence comes from Cyclura pinguis, assembly GCA_030412105.1. Lineage (NCBI taxonomy): Eukaryota > Metazoa > Chordata > Lepidosauria > Squamata > Iguanidae > Cyclura > Cyclura pinguis. Next base: position 129,888,721 of record CM059604.1, on the reverse strand, counting down.
TCCTGGGGCGACGTGACTCAGAGTTTACTGGCCTGACCGGGTTTTTCCTGCTTTCGGCCGTTCAGCTGTGCCTGCCTACATGCTCATTCAGGGGACCTCTCAAGCATGTGGAGATATTTTTGATATTAAATTGTAGACCCCAGGATCGGGTTATCCACCACAGTAACAATAAACAGCTTATTTCAATTGCCTCAAAATGGGTTCCAAGTGCAAAAAGAAATGTGCATTTAATTAACTCCACAGGTAGAAGTGGAAGGCGCAGAATCTTACCCTTCCTGGTAGGCTCGGGATAAATAAAGTTGCAGCCACCTCTCCCAGCTTGTGTCTTTTTCCTTATTAATAACTTCTGCCATCCTGACCACACCCTGATATTGCATACTCACACATCCTGGTTTCCATCTGTGAAATTTTGGAGGGTATGAAGTTCTACTCAGATAAACTTATTTTTGTTGCATTGTACATGGGGTTATGGAAAGGGCAACAGAAAACTATCAGGAGATATGATAGTGTAATCTCAGGGTGATATTAACATAAAATCAACAGTAATTACACCACTGTTGAAGCGTGCTTGTGTCTTTTTTCATAGTCTTATAAAGAATGTGATATTCAGCCATCTCTTATTCTATGCACCCTTGTGTTACTTTACTTTTCTGTCTCTTACATACTTGGGTGAGAATCATGCAGCTCTCCAAGTGTTGTTGGACCTCAGGTCTTAACCCAGGGCTTTCCAAACAGTGTGTTGTGACATATTAGTGTGTCACCTCCTCGGCTGACAAAGCCTGGCCCACTGCCATCTCTATTGTTGGGGCCTTTCCCCAGCAAGAGCGACAGCAGCAGTCAGGACCAGGTGGGAGGGGGCTGCCTTTCCCCACCCTAGATAACGCCTCTGGGTACTGCATGTTTGATCAGTTGAAAAGAATGGAAGTGAATATGAAAAGGTGCGGGAGCTCTGTAGGTGTGTACCACGTGGGATTGTTCTTTCATTTTATCACTGAGAGAGTGGAGTGCTGTTATTTTCTTATTTAGTTACTTACACAACAGTTGAATTACCTGTAAAATGGATAAGTTTCTGATTAAGAAACGAAAAGCTGGCAAAGATGATGTTTGCAATGAACAAAATGTAGCAGCTATAGAGGAAACTGCTCAAGAATCAAGTGCTAAACGGTCTGTATTAGTACGTCAGTCAGTTTAACCTCCGGTTTGCTAGTAAAACTGAATTACTGCATCACGAAATGATGCACATCCAAAAAGTATGTAACCAACATGAAAAGTTTGAAAAGCTCTGCCCTAACCATTCTAGCTAGCAAACCAATAGTAAAGCATTCCATTCAATAGCATTTGGAGGGCTGTATGATTCCAACTCTGTCATAATATCTAGAAAAAGGAAGAATGACAATTAAAAATAAATTCAACTCATAAAAAAGTGGCAAAATAATTATTGCAGAATTTATTACAGTAACCAAATATTATAAAATACAGGTGGAAACTTTAAATACAGTCACAGCCAAAGTGCAATGCTGCAACACATCATAGTATAGCTTTAAAAATCACAGCTGCTGCAAAAGCCAGCAAGCATCTTTTGTGTACTGTACTTTGTTAAGTGAGGTTTTGTATTTCCCTGTCAGTTTTGGCAAGGATTTGTATGTTTGCCCTTAAGTCAACACCAGTTCCAGCTGAAGAGTTCTTGTCATTAAGTCTGCATTCATAGGTTAAAGACACAGAGGATTTACTGGAAGCAAAGTTGATAACTTCAGTTTATTGAAATCAGCACCTCTGCATCAGGTATTGAAGGGGATCCATTCAGTGGGAGAAAACCATTACTTTGCATGTGACTGTTTCTGATATTACCAACATCCTATGCTTTTTTGGCAAGCATCATGAAGGAAGTGCTTTGCTTCTGCCTGATTTTGTCTTTCTTATGGGAACAGATGGTGAACGCTTATAAATATATGAGTGGTATTTTCTTAGTGACTCATCCATCAAAGCAACGAGCTTCAGACTGTTCCAGGCAGCCAACCAAGATGGACGTAAGCATACTTGAAGAGCAATACGACTGTCTAAAGCAGAAGCAAAAGCAGCAGACACACATTATTGTATTTAAAACAGGTATGTTTTAGACTTGTAGACTGAAACTTTTAAAGTCGGGAGTCTGTAAATTCTTTTAAATCTTCACTCATTTTTTTAAAACAGCATTAAGCTGTGATACACACATATACATTATGTAACAAAATTAAAACAAAGTTCAAAGTATGTTGTTTTCACAATAAACAGCCTCGTGGCACCTTAAAGGCTCACAGATATACTGCAGGATATACTATGCATCTGTTGGTCTTTAAGGTGCCGTAAGACACATACTTGCATCTGCTGTAACAGATGGACAACTCAGCCTTCTGTATGCTTACTCAAAAGAAAGTCCCCCCCGATGTTAAATGGAGCTTACTTCCTGATAAGTGTTCATGGGACTGAAGGCTAACATAACTATCTTATAAAATTGTTTTCAAACCGCTAATGCAGTCTCGAACACTAACAGTTTCATTTGGTGGGGAGAGAAGTTTTTTTTTTAAGGTAAATAGTTATTAAAAGTAGATTTTGCCACATAACTCTCCAGCTTCAGCAGGTTAATCCTATCAATACAGTGAGTGTACTTAACCTTCTCTAGTTTAAGGCGACTGCATATAGAGAACTGTTATGCTAGTTCCCGAAAAGAAGACATACAAAAAAAATAAATAGATACAATTTTAACTTTCTTACACTAACTGCTTATGTTTAAAGAATTTACCTTTTTAGTGACAAAAGATCTTCTATTTTGGAAAAAGCACTTCATTAAACTTTAAGGTCAAGATCTTCAGCACACTCAATTCACTCAGCGTGTACTCCTTTTAAAACAGCAGGAGTCACATCCAGAATTTGGAAAAATACTTTTAAGAATAATAAATATAACAATAACAACATGTGGAAGCAAAGATAGGGGAAGTTATTAAATAAGGGTTAATGCATTTAGTTAACAATTAATAGGCTTTAATAAAAATTCTAGATTGCATTCACATTAGAAGAGAAAAAATAATAATTATATTTATGTTAAATTGCCATTTAAAGGTAAGTTAAATGCCTGTACTAAAAGTCTTACTAGAAGTAAGTTGGTTTTATACCCTATCATTTTGCTATTCCTGTTCTGAGCCTTGGAAGAAAATGCATTTATTTTTTTTAAACCCACACCCTTCTCACTATTCCTTTCTCCCCACACACCTACGTACACGTGTGTGTGTGTGTGTGTGTGTGTGTGTGACTGTCTGTATATCCACTGTCACGGGCCTGCAGCTGCTCCAAGTTGTATGGGGGCTTTCTAAATGGTAGATCTGATACCTTCCAAGGTTTGAGACTGGCAGAGCTTCTGTACAGATTGGACCTACCAGCCCTCCAGGTTCCACGCACCTTTCTTTAACTTGGTGACTCCTAGCAAAAAATCCAAAAGCTTCAAATTTAATTTCCTGGGACCAATGCGCAGCCTGTATAGAGTATCTGGTATAGAACGCAGGAGGATCACCTGGATTCAAAGAACATCACTGACCTTCCAAACTGCCCTCTCTACCTGTTGGTTTCAAATCTTTTAACTGGGAGTTAATGAAATAATCACACTGTAATCATGAACAAAAATAAGTGATTTCAATGTTATGATCTAAACCTTGTAATTACCCAGCCACAAGGGACCTGAAGTACAAATAGAAGAGAATTAAATTTTGTGTGAAGCACCAACTGGGAAATGTAAAAATTGTCAACTCTTTAATGCTATTTCTTTATCTATCTATTAATTAATTAATTAATTAATTAGGTCCGCTAGGACTTACCTCCCATATGTTTCTTATGCCCAACACACAGGATAAATTAAGGGGCTTCTGGAAGATTCAGTAACAGTTCTCAGGGAGGGGGTTTGTGCCCAGCTCTGTTCCACTGTTGTCAAGGCTTATATAACATGAAAGCTCACAAGCTGAAACGCTTGCAGTTCATTTTCTAGCTTGTTCCACATGGTACAAAGAGCCCTAATACATGCACACACCATCTCTCCTTTCACTCGTGGCATTTAGATGTACCAAAACTTCACAAGCACAATACACATACAAACACCTTTGAGATGAACCCAGGATGCCTAATGCCACTTGGAGATGGCTAGAGATGGATGCCTCCTTATATTTAAAAAATAATTTAAAAAATCAAATGCCTTCTCCAGTGCTGCTTGGCCTGAAATTTCTCTCCCTCCCTGGAGAAGCCCAGAAATTCCCTGAGACTTCAGCCAGCACCCCTATGAGCAGTAGCAGACTCCACACAGATTCATTTGTTTACATGGTATTTCTTCTAAGGTGGAAAGGCAGGAAATATAAGGTGCTTCCAGATGGATGGCTCCTAAGGCTTCCAGACATGGGAAAGGATTCACACATTAATTTGTTAGTATGCTTAAACAGCTAATTCAAATTTATGTTGAACAAGCACATTTGAAACAAGTAAATTTAAATTGGTGTCTAAATTTGTGTTGTATTACTATACTAAAAGCTTTATCAGTTTAAAAGCAATAAATCCCAACCCTGATATGACTCATCATTACTTGTCCCTGTCTGAACTTTAAAGAGAAAAAAGGAGCGGCATAAATTTTTGAAAATCCCATGTGTCATTTACCAATTCCCTTCTCTTGCTTTCCCGTACTCTCTCCATTACAATTTTATTTCCTTACTCTTCTTCTTTCTTTACTTTAATATTTGCCATTGAAACTTCTGTAAAAATCTCTGGTTTAGAGAATCAAAATTTCTGTTCTCAAAGGAATGAATTTGTATTTGTGTCGTCAGATTGTCTTTATCCTCTGAAGAACCGTTTTATATTCAACATTGTCTGTCTTCATGATCGTCACCACTACTTCACATCTAGCTCTTTACATTTCTATTTAAAAAAAGTAGTAGTAAATCCTACAAACTCAAAATCTACCAACACACATTTCTGAGACCAAATGTTAATCTTCTAGGGTACAATCAATGTTGCATTTATTGACAGTCAGATCTGCAGTCAGTAACCATGATAGGTAGCAAACCTATTTAAATTTCTTTGAGAGTAAGTTTCATTGAACTTATTGAAATTTATTTCCGAGTAAAAGATAGTGACCTTCCATAATTTATAAACAGTTACAATCTAAGTATAAGATACAAGTATATATAAACACTGAGTTAACTAAAACACGCTAGCAACAACAAGTCATTGCTTAAGAACTTCTGGGCTGGCTCAAGTTCACCTTGAAGTGTTACTGAATGTTACTGTGAAAGGCAGCCATGTGAAAACAAAACAAGTAGCTGTGCCTGGTCCTGGATTTTAATATGTAACTAGGAGAGAATGTCTTTCTTTCGGTTAGTGGTTATCACATTATGTCATCATGAGCCTTTCTACACAGCTTGTTCAGGCCTCCTGACATAAAATGATGTATAGTGATAGACAGCTTCTGTGTTAACAAATGGCTTCTTCAGATGTGTACATAAAATACGTAATTAAATTTGTTGCTTTAGAAAAACAAACTGAATAACAAGCAGAAATGAGTTTGGTAATAGTTAGGCAGCCAGTGCAATTGTATGCATATGCAATAAGAGCAGAACATCTGCCCCCATTGTTTTCTACCATTGTTTCTTCAGGAAGGAAAAAGATGCCAATGACAGCAAGAGAACTACCATAGTTCCTATTTGTTAGTGTTTATCTTCCACTGATTAAATTACAAGGACTTGCTTCCATGGAACATAACCTGCAAATACCTACCTGACAACAAAGTACACAGAAAGTACGTCTAAACTGGCTAATCCACAGCTTTGGCAGTAAACATGGCCAAAAACAACTGAAATGTCCCCACCTCAATAGAGATCAGCTGGCTAAATAGAGATCACCTGGGCAGTCCTCATCATGCCTTTTCCTTTGTATCACTGTTTTCCTGATGTGCAGTTTTTGCAAAGCTCAACCAGCTAGCTTTAACTGATGTCACCGCCTTATCCCTTCCTACCATTTATATCTGGCTCAGATCCAGGTTATCTGACGGGCTTTATTCTCCCCTATGAACTAGCCTGTGCTTTGAGATCTGCCAAGGAGGCCCTGCTCTCTGTCCCACCACCCTCACTGGTATATTTGGTGGGAACATGGGAGCGGGCCTTCTCAGTGGCTGCTCCCAGGCTCCGGAACTCCCTTCTCAGAAAGACTAGACTGACACACTTGTTACTATCTTTCCATAGACAGGTGAAGATCTTTTTATTCTAGCAGGCCTCTGAGAACTGTTTAAAAAAATCCATGTGCTAGAGTTTTATTTGTTGTTAATGGCTTACGTTTGTAATTGGTTTTAATTTTATGGTGGTTTAATTCTTTAACATTTGTACACTGTGGATTTTTAACAATGTTTAACTATTGTAAGCTGCCCAAACTGAGAAAAAAGGTGGGATATAAGTGAACACAATTATTATTATCATCCTCTCCTCATCCTCATCCTCATTTTGAAGTCTCTGTAATGCCTTGACATTGGGTACCCAGTATGGTCTTTCGTCATTATTACTCAGCCCAGACAAGCTTGCTGTTGCCAAGCCAGCATATGGACCAGTCTAGCCTTTCTTATAGCACTGAGAGAGGGATCATGGAGGGAATAATAATATTTGCTAAATAAGAAATGCAGGGAGCATTATGAAAACAAGGCAGGGTTTGGAAAGCTATATGCAGGGGTGGTTGGTTGCTTGTGACAAAGTATGGGCCAAACAACAATAGAATGGAGAGACTTGGAAGAATATAAGGAAAAGAGAAGGAAACAAAGTAAAACTGGTTATACTCACTTGATTCAATGTAAGGAAAACACAAAAGTCGGTTCTTTTTGGGCACAGAAACCTGCAAACCCATAGTGGACACAGGCCAACCTCCACGCTTTTGGTTACAAATTCAAAATGAGGTGAGAGTTCCAAAATTTATGCACTTTGTGAAGCTCTTCCTTTCTTTATCTGTTCTGAATTTACCACCATTCACCCTCATTGGATGACACTGTGTTCTCGTATTATGGGTTATGGAGTAGAGAGAAAAAACCCATTCACTTTCTCCATACTCTAATGTTGTTGTTGTTAACTGCTGTCAAGTCAACTTTGACTTATGGTGACCCTATGAGTGAGCGACTGTTACCCCCAAACGTGGGTGATTCAAGGATCCACCTGTGATACCAGTGCCTCTGTGAAACAGTGGGGAATATTAGTTCAAAGAGGAGGCCTGCGACTTGTAAAGAACCTTACAAGTTCTTTAACACCTGTGTATACTGGTACTAGTGCAGGATTCCATAGGATGTTGAAAGTGGAATAATTGCACTATAAGAGTGTAGTGCAGAAATGGCCTTAGATGCAGATTCTAAGAACAATACACAAACGGGAATCAGAGCAGCAGAGTGACCACTAGCAACCAGTGTACTGTGAATTGGCTAGCCAAAAACTGGGATTTAAATACTCTTTTTCTGTATGGTGAGCAAAGGTACTATTGGCTATCTGGCAGAGTTAATAGTGGTGTCTGGACAGTGGACAATGGGGTCCAGAATGGACTAATGTCTTAGTATTAGGTGGCAAAGTACTAATAGGTCTTTGATTGCTGGTGTGGGGACAAAAGAGAAGTTTGCTGGTCAGAGGAAGAGGGCTTAGACAATCAGCCCTCCTGTGGGAACATCACAGATGCTATCGTCTCTAAAAGTTGAGTCATTGAAGGCTAACTGGTAAGTTCATTATCGCTGGAGTTTCCCTGATTGTTTCCTGACTATGGCCTGGCTATGCCTTGAGGTTTTTCCTGACTTTGTTTTGCCATGCATGTATCCAGCCAGCTCTTCCTCTTACCAGCATGGCCATGCAGCCATAGCATTGTATAATTTATATTTATGCCAATTAAATCATATGTGCCAATTAAACCACATCAAAGCTTGGGAGTGTATGGCTTATTAACAAGACCCCCAAGTCACACTATCATCAACTGCCTTGCTCAGGTCTTATAGATTCAGGGATGTGTCTTCCTTGATTTAGTCTATAGACCTGTAATGCAGTGCTCTTTTTCTACTGTTTTCTATCTTAAGACAGTTTAATCATCTTGCCTTCTAGGGAGAGTTCAGGCTCGATTTGCTCTAGGACCCAGGGAATATGTCATTTTAGCACTCCCAGGCATCTGTAGAACTCTTCTCTGGCACATTTTGAATGAGCTGATTTTCTTCCTATCAGCTTTCTTCACTGTCCAGTGTTCACAATTGTACGTAGAAACTGGAAATAGAATGGCATGGATAATGTTAATTTTAGTATTCAATGATATATCTTGACACTTCAGGATCTTGCCTAGTTACTTCATAGCTGCTCTTCCAAGTCTTAGTCTTCTTCTGATTTCTTGACTGCAGTTTCCATTCTGATTAATGACTGAGCCATATGGAAAATCTTGAGTTATTTCAATGTCTTCATTGTCTACTTTAACGTTACCTGTGGTCATTATTTTTGTTAACGTTCAACTGTAAACCTGCCTTTGCACTTTCTGCCTTGACTTTCTTCAGTAATCATTCCAATTCTTTGCTGTTTTCTGATAACAGTATGGTGTCATCTGCATATCTGAAATTGTTCATGTTCCTTTCACACCTCCTTCCTCCAAGTCTAATCCTGCTTTACTTATGATATGTTTTCCATACAAGTTAAACAGACAGGGTGATAAAATGAGCCTTGCTTGACCCTGTTGCCAATTGGAAATTATTCCTTTTTTTCATATTCTGTCCTAACAGTAGCTGGAGTCAAATGTTGTGGCACATCAATTTCTTTAAGAGCAATCCATAATTTCTTATGATTTACACAATCAAAGGCTTTGCTATAATCTATGAAGCACAGGCTAATTTTCTTTTGAAATTCTTTGGTGCACTCCATTATCCAGTGTAAGTTTGCCATATGATTCCCAGTGCCTCTTCCTTTCCTGAACCCATTCTGGACATCTGGCATTTCATGATCCATACATGGTGAAAGTCTTTGTTGTAGAATTTTGAGCATGACTGTTGCATACATGCTTTTATACACCTAATGTACATACATACCCTTCTCTCTTTTTTTTCAAATCTGCCTTTTGTTTTGTGTCTACTACTATTTAGAAATGGAGTTGCTTGCTCCTCTTCACCATATTACCACTCCAGTTTGATTTTTTTACACTTGTAATAAAATGGAAATATGTTGTTTTTCCACAGATGAAAATGAAACAATTCCTAGGGAGTCTATGGTCAACCCTATTTTAATTAACAAGAATATGAAAAAAGCAAAAGTGTTTAAAGAACGTGTTCCCATCAAAGAAGTCTGTCTTGAGTTGTCCCACAGTGGAAATATACAAGACAGTTCACCATGGCGGATACATCTAGAGCTCCACCGCCTTGAACAAGGAGAGCACCAAAAAGTTCCCTGTGATGTTGTGCAGAACAAGAATGAACAGATGAGTACTGACAGCAGAGTACTGTCTCAGAAGGAAAGCATAGTATCCTGTGAAGAATCATTAAAAAGTAGGGAACAATCCATTGGGCTACTTAGCAAGAAGGAAAGCTCAAGCCTCACTGAAAAGACAGACAGTTCTAATTCATCTTTTACACCAGTTAATTGTATGTGTTCACAAATCTCATCTTCAAAATTGGCACCAGCATCCAATAAGCTATACTATTATCCATTCCCTCAGAAAAAAACTCGCAAGATTTCTGAAGCTACAAGAAGACTTGGACTGTATGTTTCTCAATAAGAATATTTCAGCAAGGGAACAAGCTCACTTCACACAGCCAGATTCCCCTATCTATAAGCAGTTGTGTGTTTGTTCTGGTGTTATGCATGACCATGATTGCATGGGGCAAAACAGAACTAGAACTGCTGTGCCTAAATTGTCACGTAAAGCTCTTATTCACAGAAATGTTTTCCCATGTTGGCAGGAAAGTGGCCAAGGAAGGCTAAGATAACCATGCAGGCATGTAGAAGAGAAACTGCATAATGTAAGTTTCAGCTTTCAACAGAAAAAAATAATTTTGTTGTGTCCCCTTCCTGCATCTTGCATGTTTGTGGAGAGGGAGCATGGCACAACTATCTCTGGTTCTCAGGGGCTTTCCATGTTCAACTCAGCTTCCCTACTGTGAAGAACAATGACTTTTCACTCAGTTGCACAGAATGAGAAAAAAGTTTTACAATTAGAAAAACAAGAGAGCACAGTCCCTACTACACTTCACACCTTATCGTGTGCTCTCTTGCCATGTTATCATCCTTCTGACGGTGAAGCCTATGGAACTTTTCTGCTCCAGTCAATCTCTGGTACTACGTACTAGATTCAGACAGTTCTGGGACAGGGGAAACTAACTGTGGGAATATTCTCTAATATTTTACCAAATAATTCTGATTCACTTGCCAAGAAATGATTGCTTGAAAACCGGTTTTGTCTTAATCCAGTGCCAATGTAAAATGTGTTCTGAACGTTCATTATGCAGAAAAAAGTTTTAGCCCCACAAGAGTTTATAATTTCACATACTTTTGAATATTATGAAGAGAACAGATCATCATCTGCATGGCTGCAGCTGCTAACAGACAGGTGAGCTAGCTGTTCCTTTGTTCTGATCCAATTGGGATCTAAAATCCAGATTTTATATTCTTAGCAAATGGATGATGATAGACCATATAAAAAGTCTAGAGGGGTTCTCTTAATACTCCCTTTACTGCTTTCAAGTATAGATGTGCTTATGAAATGTGTATTTTTATAAAACTGCTACAGTGTGGTTTTTCCCTACAAACAATTAATGGTTACAAACCAAAATCCAATTGCCATTATGCTTCAAAGCTACAAATAGACTGACCAAAAGTAAGCATTTCCAAAAGTTATCTAAACAGGCTGAATTGAGCTGAATCAAATTTTGCTTAATAGACAATGTAATCCTATAATATATATACCTACTGGGGAAAAAACTCCATTGAACTCAGTGGAACTTTTAACAGAATAGACATGTGTAAGATTATGCTGTTAATTTGCTGCCTGAGCTCACAATAAGTAATGCCAAATGAAGAACACTATTAAACAGGATGATTAAGATGTACTGTTTTGGGAAACTTCGCATCAAAATTAATTATGATTCCTCCTGCCATATACTTTCTAGTATCAGTGAATGCAACCTTCCAATGACCCTTCTATTAGTATCATACTATCATTCCCATGATTAAATATAGTAAATATGTTCCCCATGCCTATTTTTTCTGCATCATTTCTCAGGTGTGCATTAGAAAACACAATTGCTTTTTTGCATCACTGAAGTAAATTAATGAATATGTAACATGATTTTTCAATTCATGAAACACTTATTTTTCATTTCATGGAAATGCTACTATTTTGTGGAAAAGACGAACTAAAAATATAATCTTGGGCTACACTGCATCCAAACCAGCTGCTTTTGTTTGTTTGCATGATCTGTTCTGAGAACTGGCACTGAAAGTTTTAAAAGATTGTGGTCTTTCAAATTACAAGTTAGTGTCTGACTAGGGGTCACACAGACTGCATCCAGATGTAAAAACAATGCATAGTTTATAGTGAGACCTGGACACAGCTACTCTTCTTCCCCTTGTCATAAAAAAATTGATATTTGAAATGTTGCTCACCAATGGAGAGGTGAAACCTGAGGCATCACCCCATTACAGTGGTTCATCATTGTGTCAGAATATGGCCCTAAGACAGCTCTGTGCTTACAATATTTTATTAGGAGAAAAATCAGTGAAGTTTATCCAGTCCTTGCTATATTCCATGTGTCTCCACATCAGGGAGTGAGCTCAGTTTAGATCAGGGTTGCATTCTGGGACTTGCAGTGTAAACGAAGACTGATGTAAATAGGGAAGCCAATTCCAGAGGCCATTACTGGTGATCGGGGCAGATGTTCCAACAGCTGAACTAGTTAGCTATTTTACTCAACCAACCATCAGATTTAAAGAGGTTTATAGCACAAAGCATCAAGAGTTCATCTTTTCCAGGCTAGAGAAATGTACAGATACCCTCCAGAAGAAGCAAAAGAAACCTCTTCCTCCTTCCAAGACTGCTGTTGTTTTCTCCCCCAACTAGGCAGGTAAAACAAACCCAACCCTGTCAATTTTCCTTAGGCCAAAACTCCAGCTGGTTTCATTCTCCTCACTCACTCTTCTCTCCCAACAGGAGAGCAATGCCTTGTCAACGAGACTTTCATTTTCTTGCATTTATTTTTGGGGAAACATTGTAAATTTGAAATGTAAACTGAGGCAATGAAAATGGAGACTTGCCTGCAGCTCATTTCCACGAGCAGGTAGTTTCAAAGAGACGATACAAAGAGAAAGTTTAGCCTCCACTGTCAGGAAGCAGGGATATACATAATCTTCTATTTGGTATTAGGCAACATCATTACATAGCGAGAGCGCATGCAGTTTGCATGCAAAAGATCCTACACTCAGTCCCTGTAATGTATGGGTAGGAGTAGGAAAAACTTTTGACTGAAAGGTTGGAGAGTTGCTGCCAGATAGCTGAGAGAGAATACAGATTAAGATGAACCGAATGGCAACTTCCTATGGAAGTATTACTGTTCTAACAAAGTACATATACAACAGACCCTACCCTTGAGCAGCCTTTAGGGGGAAAAAACTGCATGCCATGCAGAAATACAACAGCCTCTGCTCCCCATTTATATTGGGATGTCGAGAGATGCATCACTTTCTAAAGTTGCATCTGAGATACACTTTTAGTCTGTCGTGAAAGCTTCTAGCACAAATCCTTTACATTAGGACCATTTCCACCCTATGCTGTTATAGCGCTATTATTCCACTTTCAACCTCCTATGGAATCCTGGGGATTTGCAGTTTAGGGAGGGGCATTGAGAATTCTCAGCCGGAGAGCTCTTTGGCCTCAGCAAACTACAAACCCCCCGACTTTCACAGGATGTTGAAAGTGGAATGGTAGCAGTGTAGTGCGGAAATGGCCTGCCAACTGCTGGTTGTTCAAAACCGTTGTTCTCAAGTACTTGTGCTTTCTTTTTTTTAAAAGAGGTTAAGGCACCCGTGCATGCCTAACGAAATAGGTTCCGTTGCAGGAAAAATTATGCCACCATGGAACTCGTTACATAACCTTTTCAACTACCGATAGCCCTTAAGATTTTGCCGCCACTAAGGCGCCTCCCTTTTCTGAGAGGGTGAGCGTGTGGACGGCGGCGATATACAATTTTGTCCCTCAACTAGGGGAACAAATGAATTCCATCCAAGATCTGGAGGACGCGAGGGGGGAACACGATCATCTTCTTCACGGCCTCGGCGGTGGTGGTGATGATGATGATGACGATGATGACGACGACAACGAAGGAGAGGCGGGGGGGAAACCACAGGCCCCTCCTGTTCCTCCGAGCGCGAAGAGCGACGAACGCGGCTCTGACGCCACAAACGAAAGAAGAAAGAAAATGGCGGCCCACGGGCGCTCCGGGCCGCGGGGGGTGTCGTCACGGGTGGTCACGTGGCCCGCCCCTGGCCGCTCCCTCCTGAAGGCGGAGCTGTTGGGCGCCTCTGTGTTTTTGCTTTCGCTTCTGACGTGACGAAGCTTGATAAAGGGAAGGCTGGCGGAAGCGGGCGTCCTCCTCTCTTCTCTGTTATTTAAAAAAAAACAGAAAACGCGTGTGGAAGAGGAAGGGTTAAAAGTAAACGTCGCCATCCCCCCGCGCGCCGTTTTCAGGCCTCCTCCTGCTTCCCGAGTGGACCCGGGGCGAGGGGAGCGGGCGACAGATACAGACACAGGACACCTGGAGCGGGCAGGTGAGTGACTGGGGGTGGCACGGGGGGGGAGGGGGAGGAGGAAGGAGGAGGAGGGAGACGTGAGGCAAAGCAGAGCCGCTCCCTTCACGAGCCCCTCATTTTCCTTCTCACCTCAGTCACCTTTTCTAGCGAAAGGGTGGCTCCAGAGGGGCAGCAGGGAGCCTGTCTCCTGCGTTAAGGGTTGAAGTTGCCCCGAACTGCTGGGCCTCGAGTTGCCAGAGGGATCACTGAAGCGGGCTGCTGCTGCACCTTTAATGGTTGCGTAGAACAAAGAGACCATTTCCGCACTGGACTGTTATAGTGCTGTTATTCCACTTTCAACAGCCGGTGGAATCCTGGGGTTTGCAGTTTAGGGAGGGGCCTTTAAGGCCCCTCCCTAAACTGCAAACCCCAGGATTCCACCGGCTGTTGAAAGTGGAATAACAGCACTATAGCAGTCTAGTGTGCAAATGGCCAGAATTGCAGCGGGTGTTGTTGGTCACCTGACCCATGCTGAAATTCCCTCTTCCACACAACCATTCCCTCTTCCACACAACTGTGAAATCCCCTCTTCCACACAACCAGTGTAGGGGCCCTTTCCAATCTTCATCTTGGCCATTCTTAGGAGGCCCACAAACCCCAGGGCGAATGAGCTTTGTGGTTTCGCTCCTGTCTTCGGGGGAACACATCCGTCCAATAGTGAGTAAAGGAGTCATGGAGCGGTTGACTGCGCTTCTGATAGGCTGCTTTTGTGCCAAGACACTGGCCGTTTCCACACTACACTGTTAGGGTGCTATTATTCCACTTTCAACATGCTGTGGAATCCTGGGGTTTACCGTTTAGGGAGGGGCCTTTAGAATTCTCAGCCAGAGAGCTCTTTGGAATTCCGTAGGATGTTGGAAGTGGAATAACAACACTATAACAGTGTAGTATGGAAATGGCCAATGATAACGGATTTAAAGTTAAAACTCTTTGGGCCTTCTCACACTAGACTGTTATAGTGCAGTTATTCCACTTTTGGGTTTGTAGTTTAGGGAGGGGCCTTTAGAATTCTCAGCCAGAGAGCTCTTTGACCTCAGTGAAAACTGCGAACCCCAGAATTCCGCAGGATGTTGAAAGCGAAATAATAGCATTGTAGCAATGTAGTGTGGAAAGGCCCCTAGAGTTGGCCATTGAGTCCAACCCCCTGCCATGCAGGAGCTCACATAAGAAGCACCCCCAGCAAATGGCCGTCCAGCCTCTGTTTAAAATCCTCCAAAGAATCACAGAATCATAGTAGATGCCAGGCATATTACCAGTTTGCTGCCTCTTCCTGCCCCTCCCTGTTGCTGTGCTCCCGGAAATTAAACTGATGATGCTGTTTCGTTACTCAGCTATGTGTCAAGAAAAGTTGAATTTTTAAATGTCAGGCTGCTGGTGAAAGACCAGCAGGGGCAAGAGGAAAGAGACAGTATAGTGTTAATTTAGTTTGATTTCTATCCCACCCTTCTCCCAAAATAGGAACCTATCTTACCTATAGTCCAAAGCCCTGCTGAATTGGAGTAGGCCTTAATTTATATTTTTAAATGGCTGAAGAATCATCCAGGGCTTGGACATGTTTCCTGGTGTGAGGATATGAAAATGTAGATTTCTTTCTTTTGAAAGAACCCTTTCAGTAGCCAGATACTGCATGCAAAATCTACCTCAGCTTTGAAATTCGGTGATTGCAGATGTCTCCTTCAGCTGGGTTTGTGCTCATCACATGAGCAGGGTGGGAGACAGCTGAGTATTCCTCAGGTTAAATACAGGAAGCCTCCTTTTGATGCTTCATTATCTGATGACTTGCTCTTTCAGCACTTCCAAATTAAGGACAGATTCCATTAATTTGACAGGGGTTCTACTCTTTCAGCAATTCTTCTTGATTATGGAGGCTTACTTGGAACATACTTGTTGCTTGCAAAGTGAGCTGAGAAGAGGGAAAAGGCACTAAACTGGCTGAGCGATCTTGCAAAAGCAGCGCATGTGCAGTTAGTCCCAAGTAAGCCTTGATAAGTCCTTCGTACTCCCTACAGTATAGTACATGGGCTTCACTGTTCAGCCAGTTCATTTTCTGACAGTGCTGCAGTCCCTAACCGGTCAGATAACTGAGGGAAGCCTGTATAGGAAACCATTATAAGAAAGTTCACTCTGAAGTTGAGCAGAGACATTACTCCAGCAGCTGAGATGTTTTCACAAGCTCTTCCTAGCAAATTTACCATATAAAATTGGGTGTATGTACTTTTCTGCTTTTCTTACAGAAGCATAGCCCTTTAAGTTTGCTCATGTATTTGCTCCATTAGCAAAATGGAGTCTGTGTCTTTTGCTTTCTCTTTTTCTTTCTGTGGCCGTGTGGTAAATGTGTATGAACCAAATACTACTGAAAGCAAAACTAATGAATCTGTTTTATTGACACGTCCCAAGCAGCAGATGGCAGCGTTTTAAGATCTTTGCCAGATCTTCCAGAAGTCATAAATGAGTCCCTTGAATCTTTAAGGGACTGAGCATATACCTCTTCTTACATAGTATTCTGTTTTTCTCTTTTAATTTATTCTGTTTTTTAAAGATTTCTCGTCTCCCCACCACCACCAGCTGCTTGGGAATCTCTCCTTCCCACACTGGGCTTCGCTTTCTGTTCTCCTAATCTGGCTCAAAGAGAAATGGCAATGCCAGGCAAGACTACAGATTTGGCTGAAACACATGGTGGGGTGGGGGTGGAAATCAAAGCTAAGCCACTGACCTTCTGCTTATCCATATGGTGACTGAAAGAGAAAGTCTATGTGAAGGAACCAGGAGTAGCTTTTCCCTGGCTTCCAACTTGCTTCGCAACTCCAGAAATACCAAAATAGTGGTCGGCTTTCATTGGCTACATCTGTAAAACCTGGCAGCAGCTCTAGCTGCATTGGGCTCATTGGCAGATACTTAAATGTGGCAAACATGGTAAAGATGGCAAAGAGAAGCAGCGACAGCTGCAGTCCTTAGACCACTTCCTCTGCAGAGTGGAGAATTTTGCTAGAAAAATGGGTCTAAAGATTGCCATCTTTGAAACTTCTGTTTTAATCTTGTTTGTACCGATTTATCAACAGAGCTTTTAATAGTAGCAGACTTTTGCAAGTGCTCTGAAAATCTTCATCTGCTGATTACTTGTTGATCTAACTGCTATTAAATTTACTACAGCAGGTCAGGCCTACTTCTGTGTTCACTTGACTGTATTATTATGTTATATTTTAACCCTCATTTTTTCTAATAAGCTGAAGATGACATACATCTCTCCTCACAAAAACAACCTGTGAAGGAGGTCAAGCTGAGAGAGCATAACTGGCCCAAAGTCACTGAAGTGAGTTTCACAGCACAGTTGAGATTCAAACCTGGATTCCCTAAATCTCATTTCTTCATTCTAATCACTGTACTGTGCTGGTTCTAGTGTCACTGTTAATTTAGCTAGAACTTATCTTAGGTTTTATATTGCCAGGCATGTACAACCCTGCTAGGATTTAAGTTTGATAAGATTTGTGGAATAAAATAACTTGCTATTTTGGTAAAGAGATGGAGCTGTGTTTAATCCAGCATCCATTGAATGAGAATTTTATCTGTTAATCCATATTGCAAGTACATGCATTAGATTCTTTCAGAGATTGCCAGCATATGATTTTAACCTGTCAGTGGCTTCTTATAAAAATCGGTTTACATGAAGAGAACAGTTATATGAGCATATGAAAACATCATGATAAATCATTAGCAAACATCTGTTCCAAATTTATTGACTCCTTCTTACTCAGTTTCAGTTGTATATTGCTTGCTTATATAATCATCTTTACAGCTTCCGTTTCATTTTTGTTTTCTTTTAAGATATGCATTGCTGGCAGCATGGAACTTCAACTTAATTGATACCAGAAATATAAAGCAGCATAATTTAATATTGTTGTAAAGAGCAAGCTAAACAAAGATTCAGCAGAACTGTATTGTTTAACACTCATGTGCCACAAGTGATAAGAAATCGTAGAGTCACTTGTAGTT
This sequence comes from Cyclura pinguis, assembly GCA_030412105.1. NCBI lineage: Eukaryota > Metazoa > Chordata > Lepidosauria > Squamata > Iguanidae > Cyclura > Cyclura pinguis. Next base: position 129,870,902 of record CM059604.1, on the reverse strand, counting down.
TTGTGATAAAACCATTTCGAAAGAGATGTAGTGGTATAGTGGTTTGAGCATTGCACAACAGCCCTGGAGACCAGGGTTTAATTCCCAGCTCAGCCATGGAAGCGCACTGGGTGACCTTGGGCATGTCACATATATTCAGCCCCCAAAAAACCTTGTGGTAGGGTCTCCATAAGTTGGAAACAACTTGAAGGCACATAACTGTCACACATTCTCTCTCTCTCTCTCTCTCTCTCACACACACACACACAGTCTGCTTGATATATGCAAACCAATCTCCAAATGAAGTTCAAAGGAGACTTATTCCTTCTGTTTATATCAGAGGCTACAGCTCATAATTAGGTGGGAATAGTTCATGACAGAATCATCCCCCTAGTTTCTATTAAAGAGGTTTTCCATATTTAAAAAAACAAAGTCCACTTTGTAAAGTCAGGAATGCTTTTTTGTTTAGTCAGGCCTTTGTCTCTTAACTCGTGGCAGAAAGGTTTTTTAATGGGATATGTTGTGCTTTGATCTTTTTTACTATATTTTAAATGTGTTTTAAATCATTTTAACATTGAGCTTTTAAAAGGAATTGCTTGTTTAATTTAATTTTTTTTGTATGAATAAGATTTTAACTGTACCTTGTGTTAATTTATTATAAGCCACTGTTGAGAAGATCAGAAGCTGCTTTAGCCTAAGTTAAACCATTGATGTGAGTGTTGCACCACGAGCCACTGGGTGACTTTGGGTGTATCTCACACACACCCCAGAAACCCCCGTGATAGGGTCACCATAAGTTGGAAACAACTTGAAGGCATACAACAACAGCAAAAGCCCACCTCACAGGTTGTACATGGTTTCCAAGGCCTTTCCTGCAGCCTATGTCCACTCACCTGCTGCCTTAGGTGAAAAAATGTTTATTTTATCATTTCCAGGAACCGGATTTGGTAAGAAATCAGGTGTAGTGTCCCACCAAATTCAGACACTTCCCCTAGATACCTGAAAAATGAAATCTGAAGCAGAGCAGAAGCCACTTAGGATGGTGATGTGGAGTAGAGATATGATGGCCCAGAAAGGAATTGGGGGGGGGGGGATCCTAAAAAAATAAACAAAAAGCTCCAGATTTTTTTCAGAGGAAAGAACAGAGTCTTTCTGAAGTTTTCTCTTTTTCCCAGTCCTTCCTATTTCTAAAGGGAGGAGGCATTTTTAGACTTAATGCAGCTCTGGTAGGACTCTGTAAGCCTGAAATTGTCCTTTCAGCCTTCCACAGCTGTCTACCCTGGTCTGTGCTGAGCATCAGTGGCTTACCAGGTTTCACACAGCTCAGCCTGGAGATGTGGAGGATTCACTGTGAAACCTTCCTCCTGAGAACCACTAAGCTGTTGCCCTTCCCCTGATAGTGAAAAGGCCGCGTCTTTATAATTAGCATGTTCCTTTTGGGATCTGAAAAAGTGGAACATGCATTTTGAATCACCAACGAGATTACATTACACGTGAGAACTGAAAATTTTAATTTTGTTTTCTACAATAGGATGGCACAGGACAAGTATCTTTCAGCAAAGCTGAAAACATATTTAAGAGAAGACAAAATTCAGCTGTGGAAACCTCCATATACAAACAGTAACAAAGAGGCTGATGAGGAACTGAAGGCAAGTACTCAAAGGCTGCCATATTGTGTCCGCATTCATTTCATGCATATTAACTGCTTTCATGTTCGTAACAAATGCATTTTTATTGTCCTAGAATCTCGCAGCGCAGTATTCAGCCAGGCTAAATTATAATGACAATGAAATAGCTGCCCTTCTGGAAGAAATACGCTGTAAAGCAGTCGAGCGGGGAACAGGAAATGAAGCTTACAAGACAACAGGAGTTGCAACGCTTGAAGTAGCCTTGCCTCCAAGGATGGGTAAAGTAAGCAATTGTTTAACATTACCTAAAGAAACATACTTTAAAATGTGCAGTAATGGCTGTGAGAGTATAATGAATACAAATATTTAATGTGTACAAAAGAGCCAGATAAGCTGACAAAAAGGGGGATTTTCAGTTTTATTTATGGGAAGGGTTGTGTGAGAAGGAGCAGTAGGGGTTGACTGCCTTTCTTTATGTAGAGAGTTCAACAGAGGTGAGTTCACAATTGGAAAGATAAAATATTGTATACTTAATGCTCCTATGCTTGTGAAAATTAGTTTACTCTTTTCAGCTCAGGCACCCCCCTCATTAAATCATTGTTTGAAATAAAAGCAATCAATGTATTTGGCAGAGGCTTCAATTTTACGTTAAAAAATGCAATAATGTTAGATATGGGAACATGTTTGATACCCTTGATGACTTACATAGTCATGTATTTTCCGTTTCAGCTTAGAATCTCTGCTGTCAGTGAATTAAAATATTCCCAATATTGAATGATTAACAGCTCCTTATTCTAAACTAATGTATCAGAGTCAGTGTTATTTACATTGTGTTGTTCATACCTCCTATATTGGACATGTAGTGTTCTCTTTCCTTCTGGCTGATAACCTTTTGACTTCTTAAGTGAAGTCCTTTAAAAAGAAAACTGTATTTGTGGAAGTGGGAAGGATACCGTAAATCTATCAGTCCCCATACTTCTGGAAGACTTCATGAGGCATGAAGTGGCACAAGTCAGGGAGAAAGGTTCTATATATTTTAATATTCCCTTGGGGTCCATTTTGTAAAGATTAGGACAGATTGGTAAAAATACATACTGACTATTCTTGATGGTGCCACCTTGAGGTACGTAAGTAATGTTAACGTGGTAGTTAATGGATGGTCATTTTCTTCTTAGAACTGCTCACTAGCCGTGATTTTCAAATAAGTAACCAAGATCTAAATCTCAAATCTGCCCTCTTTCCATTTTACTGTGCCATTACAAAGAGATGGTTAACACAGCTCTAGCCTCTACATAATCCTTTTCATTTGTCTATGTGGACAATTTACAGTAGAGACTATTGTATGTAACTGATGTAATTTATTTTACTTCATTTTATTTTACAATATCTGTGTCCTACCTTATTCCTGATGTGAAACTCAAGACTGCTTACAGTGTTGATTAAGATAGAATACAGTTAGGATTGTTTATTTAATGGTTGTTAAACCTTTGTGCTGTACATTGTTTTGATGATTAAATAAAAAATCCTATTAAAGTTTAAAACCATTTAAAAGATATTTCAGTCATAATGGGGATAAAAGTGCAACACATTCCATTAAAAGACCCTTCTGCCGCAGCCAGGTAACAGCCAAGGGCACTATTTCTATAAAAAGGTCTTTGCCTGCCAGTGAAAAGCTATCAAAGAGGGGACCAAATTAACCTTGTACAGGAGGAAATTCCACAGCGTGGGATAAACTGAGGCCTGAGAGAAAACCCTCCTCTGAAGACTTTAAGGCAGGGGTATCGAACTCGATTTCATCTTGGGCTGCATCAGCATTATGGTTGCCCTCAAAGGGCCAGTTGTATTTGTAATTGTATCTCTTTCTGCCCCCCAGGCCCTCTCTGCACCTCTTTCTGCTTCCCTGCCCGTGGCTCTTTCCGCCCCTCTGCCCCTCTCTGTACCTGGTGAGCCCAATCCCCACATTGCAGGACCCCGGCGGCCAGTATTCTGAAGAGGGGCCCAGCATCCAGCACTCACAATCTGCTTCTACTTCTCAACTCTCGCAAGGTGTGCGGAGTGTTGCCCTGGTAACCCATGCCAATGATCTGACGACGAGACTTGGACAGAGGAGCAGTCAGAAGTAGAAGTAGATTGTGAGTGCTGGCTGCTGGGCACCTCTTCAGAATACCAGCAGCTGGGGGCCTGCAATGTGGGTATCCAGCTTGCCAGGCAAGAGCATGCTGGTCTAAGACCGTAATAAAAATTATTGATTGATTATTGATTGATTGCCAGGCAGGAGGAATGCCGCAGCTGCAGGAGAGGTGTGAGGGCCACATGAAATGGCCTGGTGGGCTGGATTCGGCTTGCGGGCCTTGTGTTTGACATATGTGCTTTAAGGTAATCACAGTCCCCCCAAAATATCTCATGTCATTTTTAGCATCTGGAATGTGTGCTGCTGTGATGTCAGAAATTCCTCTCCTAGTAGCATAGGATGCTGCCTTTCTCTGAGTTGGACCAAGAATTGGAGAAGGTCAACTCTTCATCCTTTCATCAGGACAGTGCCTCACATTCCATCTAATTATAGCTATATTACCAGATCTGCTAGCATCCACATATTGACAATAGTATTTGTTCACATCTTTCCACTGAGTTTCTTCTTTTGCAGGTGAACAACAAAAGCCACCACTGATAGCTGATAGATGCTCCCATTAAAAATAAATTGGTGAGGCTAGGTTTAATTCAGGGGAATTTGGCATGCAGCTCACACCACTCTTTTGCAGCTGTAATATCTGTTACTGTATTTTGATGAAAATGTAAAACACAGTTCCTAAAATAAGTAAGAATCGTTAGGACTCAAAGCTGCTGTTTTAATTTGTAAAAGAAGGGAGGCATATTTGGTTAGAGCAGAAGCTCCACCCTGTGCTGGGACACAGAGTTTCTGTTGTACAGATTTAAACATCCCTAAAACCTTTTAATGAGTATTTTATTATGTGCTGCTGCTGCTGCTGCTGCTGCTGCTGCTCCTCCTCTTCCTCCTCCTCCTCCTAGCAGAACAACAGGCCTTTGATTGGAGTGCAAAGCTTTAGAGTTAATACCATCTAGTCCCCTTTCTTTCCGTATCAGACATTAGTACGATAGGCCATGTCCATTTGATCCTTTGTGCCATGTCCAGTGAACGATGGAGCATAGGGCTGGGTATATACTTCTACAATCAAAACAACTATATGAAACTCAAACTCATGTTACCTCTTGGTTATAGAGATAATACAGCTTCCATCTTGCACTTGAGTTGCAACAGAACCGCTCAGGATAAATCTAGTGATGAGCAGAGTTCTCCAGTTTTATTATTGCTCCATAGACTTACTTGCCCCAGCACTTTACTTCATCTACATTCTGATATGAGGAATTTCTAAAATTAACTCCAGAACTGATTCATATGCAGTTTGCTGCACATTTTGCTTCTTTTCTTTCACATCTTACTGAAATACAAGAGTGATTGTGGACCTTGATTAAGTACAATATGAATGAACACATTATTGTTCTGTTTTGTTCTCTGTTTATCAATGGTAGGAGTGCTTATGTGAATTGACAAAACAGAGGAGGAAGAAAGAAGAGAAAGTAGAAAATGAAATAAACGTGCAGCAGATGACATTTTTTTAATGGAAAAGTGATGGATTCCTAATATATGAAAATAATATATACTCTTAATATATTTGATGTTCTGTGTGAGCCAGACCAGTTTGAGATTCTTAAATCCAGAGCAAAATTCAGAGTAGAATTTAATTAATGTAATTGGTTTTAACTTAGAATTTATATCTCCATACCTTTATAGACACGAAAAAATTTACTGGAGACAAAACTGGTCATCACAGGCAAGGAGCTGAGATCTCAGTAAGTAACTACTGTTTTTCTTTTTGGAAATTATAGGGTAAAGTGTATTCAGGTTAGTAATGTTTTTTAAGTGGACTCAGTAATGTATGTATGCATGGAAACGTGCAGCTGTATTTATTTAAAAGCAAGTCCCAGTGTTTTTATTGTGGTTTTTTTCTCAAGGAAGCACACATAGTTTGCAGCTTTTGATGTGGCTGTCAAAAGAACCAGAGAAAGAACTCTTTGACTGGTTGGTTCTGTTTCGTGTTTGGCCTATATAGTTCCTGCTTGGAGGAGTACTGTTTAAAAAGCCTCTTCCTTGCTGCAGCTAGCTTGTAAAATGATGAGCTCTCTCTCTTAGTTTTCATAATAATGATTGTATAAAAATAACATCATTATGAATAAAAATGATTCTAAAAATAATGATATTTATTTTGACGATATAAACAATACATTTTAAAAATGGGCTTTTAATATCTATTGCTTTGCTCCATAGAATAGCGCAGACATATGGATTTGAAGAAAATTGTATCAAAATAATTATAAACAAGAAGCAACTTGATCTAGGTATGTATCTTCTATTTAAAAATATTAGTTAAACAGTTGTACAACTGCATTCTGGCTTTACCTTAGGATTTACAGTACAGTAGATCCAAAATCTGATCTCATCTGGCATTGTCTCCATTTTACAGGAAAGACACTGGAAGAACAAGGCATAACACACAACGTCAAGGTTATGGTGCTTGAGCTGAAACAGAGTGAAGAAGAAACCAGGAAAAAAGTTCGTGAAGAGGAGATGCAACATGAAGAAGAGGCTATGAAGAAAGAAGAAATGAATAAAAGGATGCAGAGGACAAAGAAGGGCCTAGAAATACTGGCAGACAGAAGTAAGAAACCCTTTGCTTGTATGTTTTTCACAGCAGAACAATGAAATGCAGAGTAAAGAGGAAGAAAAAAAATGTGAAAACTCTAGCGCTTAACCCATTTTTTTCATCATGTCCTAGGTTGAAGATAGGTGCTTTTCGAGTACTATGTTTGTCTTCTACTTTTCACTTACAGTGTGATTCAGTTTTATTTCTGCAACAAACATACTAGCCAATAAGTCTTGCTCCTTCCCTCATGTCTCACAGTGTTTGTGTACATTCATTTTGCAGTTTCATCCTACTTTTTTAGAAGATCAGTTAGCTCTGTAAAATAGTTGCAGAAATGCACTGAGGACTGAGATGTAGGAGCGTTGTGTTGTCAGTTGTATTAGCCAATCAGCTTCCTCTGTGAAAAACTTTTCCTGCGTTCATACTAAACCATTAGTCTGAACCAAGTTCAGACCAAACCATTGTGGTTTACTTTCAAGTAAGCATGCATAATAAACCGTGCTTTATATTTGCCCATTGGGGTTTTCAGAGCCCAAGAGATGAGGAAAGGGCACCTGAAGATAGTAATGGCACTCTCAGACTTAAGGTGACTCGAAGTCACCAAGTACAGGATCAATCTGAAAACTATATGTTTCAGTGAAATATAGAAGAAAGCTTGATGTTTATGGAACTCTGTTCAGCCCCATCCACCTTGGGCTATGGTTGTAGAAGGTAGAATGCTCCTGTAAAATATTATGAAACTGGATGAATATGTGCATGTTATCCCTGCTAGAGTTGAGTTCCAAGTCATCAGCTTACATTCTGACAACTGTACATTCTTGAATATTTCTTCTCTCTTCTGTGGGGGTGTCGGAAGCAGACACAAAGCAGCTGAGCAGGTATCTTTAGTTTAAAAAAGTAACTCTGATAATCATCTATTCTTTAAACCACCTACCTCAAAAAAAAAAAAAAGAAAGAGAAGAAAATGGAATGCAGATGATAACAGTTTGCAGTCTCTTTATACATTTAGCACGCAAATTTATAGTTTTGTACAACTTGACAGAGTCGAGCATAAGAAATGAATAGAAACTGACTAGGACACTCTTTTGAATTTCAGCAAACCTTCTGGAGATCAGTGTGTTTGGTGGCCTGAAAGTGAGTCTTAGTTCAGAAAAATGAACAGGATGCCTCTACCCAAGTCTCCCTATGGCCTTCTTCAATCCCATAATACATTTTTATGACAAATCCAACTTTCCCCCTCCCATCCCTGTTTTGTCTTTGAGCAAAGAACATGCCCAAGAATGGCTGGGTAGCTGTACATACCGATAAACTGCAGTTATGGACGTTTTAGCCTGACCCTTTTGCGTCATGATTTAGCCTTATATTAACTTGGTATTTGTAGGAATGACTTATTGTCGTACAAAGCATCACCTTTCCGGTTTGAACTTCCCTTTCTGGAAGTTCCCATCCTCCAGAGGAATAATTTTGCTTGTAAAAGGAGCTTGCTTGTAAAAGGAGCTTTCTTTGCCTTCTTTGTGTCCTTCAAAACAAGAATAAGCCACAATGTGAGCCCCAAGTGGGCCTTTTCTTCTCCTCTACACTCCATCTACAAGTTGCATTAGCGTACTGTTCTTAGGGCCTTCATAAGGATTGTAGGTTCTTAGTAAAAGTTAGCCAAATCTGTTTTTAATTCTGTTTTTGAAACGACTATTTTTGAATTTCTTTTTGCTTAGTCCTTGAATACAGTGTGCCGGTAGTATTGCAGAGGTTCTGTTGCAGGAATCCCCAAGTAAAACAAAGAATGCAAAGTGTCCCATTATAGTCAGTGGATACAGTGTGAACGTGTCCACCACATCCATTTACTATAATGTGATGCTTCACATGACCTCCATTTGTGTGTGCAGAGGTTGCATGAGAGGAGGGCCTATGTATAATATTTTGAAAACTGAATCCGATACAGTTTTCTTGCTTGGTCTGAAGATTGGCTTCTCTCATAGGCTGACCAGTGTGGCAAACATGCTGCCCTGTTTTTGTTTATTTGTTTTGTTTTCAAGGAATTTAAAGGATTTTCTGGAAAACTCTCTGTAAAACCTATAAGATGAGATTCACAAGTCCAGATTATAAAATATTAAGTTGTTAATAGCATGAATGGTGTAATCCCTTCCCTCTTTTATATAGGGAGAAGATGTAACCTACCCTGTGGTATATAGGTTTGAAGCTGCTGATAAAGAAAGTTCATAAAATGGTGATAGGTCTAAGTAGGGTAAAACCATACTGAAGGAAAAGTCTGCTTAGCCATGGAAAAATTTAGAGGCTCTTAGGAACGTACTGGCACTCCAGCCTATGTCCTCAGACATCGTGATGCGTTTTAAGGATACCATTTAGAACACTAATATGAGTTGCAAGGAAAAGGTGTGACATACGTAATTTGGAAATAGTGCTCGCTCATATTGGTTAGTTTATATTGCTATCTTGGCCTTTTTAGTATGATGATGCTGTGTAGTTTTTGCAAGAATGCTAAATAAGTTTGGTTTAACTTCCTGTTTCCTGGTCAGACTCTGGGCTTGCCATTTTCTGGGTTTTCCAGACTCTGCCTAGTGCATCTTTAAATAAACTGATGTCTTCAACTCACCAGTGCCTTCCATAAAGTGAAATTTAAACCCAATTGCTTTGTCACAGTTTGTCACAGCATCACACAAAGTACTTGATACCAATTCAGGTGATCATACTTCTCCCTGAACTGTCATAATAAATTTTGTAAGTGTTGTTACTCTGTGACCATTTCAAAGGAGACCTAGACTTTTGGGACACCACTGAGTGTTAAGAAGAACTCATTCAGGAATCACAAAGTATCTGTGGAAGTTTTAGATGGATGGCCCTTAGTGCTACCAATCAAGAAATGTGGTGTAATGAAAAAAATAGTGAAGAAAACAGTGGGAAACCATGGGAAATTACAAGTTTAAGTTGATGTAGTCTGGAGATGTAGGTAAAATTCCTTGAATGGGGTAAAATGATTGTGTGAGGGAAGCAGCCTACCTGTTTAGATGCCATGCGGTACATACATTTTGCAGAGTAGCTGCTTTATCCACAGAGCCAACGTGGTACAGTAGTTTGGCCATTAGACTAGAACTTCAAGAGACCAAGATTCAAATTGCCACTCAGAAATGGAGAAACTGTGTGGCATTAAGCAAGTGCCATTTTCTCAGCCTCAGAGAAAAGCAGTGGTGGACCTCCTCTGAAGCAATCTAGCCAAGAAAATCCTAGAAATCAGAGTCAGCTTGAAGTCACATAATGAGAACAGTAAGAATAAAACTGCATTATTCTCCTTCTCCAGTACAAACATTCTATCCAAACAGAGAACAACCTAGTGAAGTAGGTCATTGCACTTCTAATTTTACAGATGCAATGATTTATTACATTTCTAATTTTATAGATGCAGTGACTTGTTACATGTGTGTTTGATTTGTGTTTAAAGGAGTCAAGGCAATGCCTAAGAGTGGCATTCTTTCTTATTTTCCTGTCCAATTTGTGTGTTCTGTTTGGCAGATGATTCTTTGGATCCAGATAGAGTACCTTACTTGGATATTGCAAACCAGACTGGAAGAACTATAAAAATTCCCCCAGAAGCCAAAAAGGTGAGTGTAAGCTGTAAGGAAGATACTGTGGTTAGAATGATGCATCTTAATTGCAATTCAATTAATATTAAAGTTTAATGTTGGCAAAATCTTCCCCCTCCTTTGTTTTGCAGGCTCTTTTGTTAGCAATGGGATACCATGAAAAAGGGAGAGCATTACTGAAGAAAAAAGAATATGCTATGGCATTGCCATTCCTGTTAGATGCCGATAAACACTTCTGGTAGGAATTTGCTTTTTGAAAAACTTCTAATAAAGTTATTTTGCTTTACAGAGCCACCCCACTGATCAGTTACAGGAGGGAAATAATTTAAGCTACTAGCATGAAAGCAAAACAGCTGCCATATTACAGTCTGCCCATCCCAAGGATGGTGATAAAAATCTGCCACAGGAGCCTTAACCATGCTCTTAGTGTTGACAACATCGCCACTGTAGGAGGTAATGTGCTCAGCAACCTCTTAGCACGCACGTTACTTGCCACCATGCCACTGTACCTCTAACGTGTGAGGCCCTAGAATGGCTTGCAGTAAGCACACCGCTCCTGATAGACTTCAGGCAGCCTGGCATGAAGGGAACAGAGATCCAAAATAACACACTCTCCCTTAAGTCTCCAGGGTACAGTCCTATAAAGGAGAAGGGAGCATGAGTGTTTGGCCAGCTGTAACAATGGTTGGAGTTCCTGGCCTGCAGTATGGACTACTGCTGCCTCTGTGCTTATGTGGTTTTGTTCCTAGCAGTGAGGGAAGGCAAGAGCTGTGACACAAATAGGCAGGACGAAACATTCACATAAAGGAAATGGAGGTTGAGTGAGATGCAGGAGATAGTTCAGCAATTATGTGCTGTAGCTTAAGTCCTTCCCACTCACTGTGCATGCTTACATGGGTGCTGTGTCATGTTACCTTCAGCTTTTGGAATGGAATTTCATACTGTTTGTTGGGAGTCCAAAAGGGAGGTTCTTGTTACTATTCTTAGCAGACCAGTAAATGTTTCAGTTCTTATGCAGATTGTAAGACCAGGCTCTTTAGTATTCAGAGTGCTTCCTTTTTGTGCAGTGAGCTCTTTCTCCCTTTTCCCATCACCAGAGTTCCTCCTTGCGAGGTCCAGATACATGCAACAGAGGGCCAGAGAGAAATAAACCAAGGCCCAAGGCGCTCGCGAAAGTAGAAAAACCACAAATATCAAAAAGTCTGTGTGTCTGAGGGGAAGGGGGATGAGGCATGGTGGGAAGAGCTGCCATCCGGGCTCCATACCAAGTCAGGGAAAGGGAGAGCTTGGCATGGTGGTGCTATACTTCCTCTCTCACCCATCTCTTTCCTTGATTGAGAGTTGGAGGGAATTGGGAGAGAGTTTGTGATGCTGAGAAACTGGACTGCAATCTTTCCTTAGCTGGCCAGGCATCAGTTTGTGGAGGAAGAGGAAGACCAGAGGTGGGTTTTTAAAGGACTGCGTGGCTTGATTGTAGCCACTGAGATTTTAATTTTTTATTTTCTTTCTTTATTGTCACCTTTCTTATTGAAGTCAGTAGAAGCGAAATTTCCTCAGCCAGGATTTGAATTAGATGTAATATTACACCATTGGTGTAGCCACAGCGATATCTGTGGACTTCAAGGCTATAGAATCTGGCATGAATGTGATCTTCTCTAGTACCTTTCACCCCTTGCCTATCACATAGCCTATTTGCCTTATTTCATTGACATATTTTTGCCATTAGAGGAGGGTTCCCCCTCAAATCCAGCAGGCCTTTAACCTGAAAATCTTCAGGGTCAACTTGTGCATTTTTAGCCACTAACTTACTACATTTTGAAGGGAAATAGTAAGTTTCTTGCTGCAGTGCCTATTTTATGTACATATGAATTCTCCCAGTGGTTGGGCATGTCTGAAATTCATTGTGCAATTTTTTTTCCTTGTTGTTTTTCAGTGAATGTGGTTCAGAACTTCTGACCACAGTTGATAACTATGCAGTGCTGCAGCTGGACATAGTCTGGTGCTACTTCCACCTAGGACAGCTGGATTGCCTTGATGATGCTGAGAAAAAGCTTATTGCAGCCCATGATTGCTTCAGAAGGTGTTATGGAGAGAACCACGAAAGGCTGGTCACTATAAAAGTAGGCCAAAGAGTCTGGCATCTTCCTCTCTGTGTGTTTCTGTTTTTGACAAATGTCCTTGTTGTTTGAAACTTTAAAATCTTGCTATTTAGAAAGTAGCTGGTTATCCCTGCTGCATAGGACTGTTTATTGCCTTTCCTAAGGAAATAGCATTCTCTTGAATTAAGTGTGTGAATATACAGCTTTAGAAAGGTAGTACTTACACAGCAGTTACCTAGAATCCAGGACGAACGCTATGAGATCACTTGCCTCTATGAAACAGATTATTGGATTCTCCTCCTGACATCACATTTTGCACTTAATACAACACAATTGCAGCTCTGGAAATCCCAGTTAAACACCTGCAAAGACTAGAGGAAAATTAAAACATAGGGCAAGGATCCAGGCACTGCATAGATGGTCTTCTGCCCACTGGCATGTCCCAGGCCACATACTGGCATAACACTGGTGGTGGCAGCAGGTTCTTTGGTGCACTGCAGCATAAACACAGTATGTTCCCATGTTCTTGGAATGTGATACACATGCCAGCCTCTGAGCTGGCCTAGTGCCTTGAGGCAACACTCCCAAGATCCTTTAATTGCATTGTTTATTTAATGTTTTTTAAACTTTTTTATCAAATAGGTTTTAGCTTTACTTGGTTTGAATTTCTCATAAGTCACCCTGGATCCTATACTGGAAGAAACGCAAGATGAAAATGAAATAACGTTCTTCCGTCAGTGAGCCAAACAAAACACATGTAAAATTCCTTCCCAGCCCTTCAGCTAGCAACTTACCTTTGTCCATAGCAAGGTAACAGTTAGAATGGTTGTGCAGGGAAGGCAGTGGCTACAATACTAAAACCCCAGACCAGGCCATTTACTCATATCCTAGAAATGGACCAGAAGAAGAAAGTTCCTTCTCAGGTCTGCTCTGCTGGCCTACTGCTCCCAAAACACCTATTGATTGGCTCCGAGGGCAAGATTTGGCCTGTCACATGGCTGGCTGGAGAACCAGCTTTATGTTCAGTTAGCTACAGAGCAAGGAAGAAGTCAGTCAATCAAATCCCTTCCCCTCCAGCAGTCCCATGCAGTGGTTCTAGAGAGGGAGAGAAGGAGTGAGGAGGGACTGAGAAAGCTTGACCCTTCTTCCATATGTTGAGTTTGCATGGCAAAGAAAAGAGAAATCTCCCAGTCAGTGCAGGATGCTCAATCCTCCTGTTCTAGTTCTCAGTAACAAAAGTTGTGAAAGCTAATCCCTATGTAATCTACAGGGAAAAGAGCCAGCATGGTGTTGTGGCAGAAAATAGAATGGCAGTTGAAAGGAGACTCACAGGGAGCCATGGCCCTCTTTAATAACTTCCCTCCATTTCCATGCATGCAGTACCCAAAACAGTGTGCCCTCCAAAAGAACCTAAGTTAAGAAATGTTGCAAGTCTATTATATTCTTGGGCAATGGACTCATTCTCTACTGCTCAGATTTCATATCAAGGTTTTTTGGATTATTCCCCACATAGCTACTTCTTAGGTTTCCTGTGTGGTGCTGATACTCAGGCCTGTTTTGTAACTGGAGTCCATTTCAGTGGCCTTTTCCTGTCTAGAGAGTGTAAATGTCTTTGCTTCACTTCTTCAGAGTTTCAAGAGCCTGTGTGTTGTTCCATATATACACCTTGTTATTGTTGTTTTGTTCCTTTTTATTCTGGGATCCTACATCTTTCACCCTTACCCATGAAAGTGCATGTATGCATTGTATGCTGCATTGTATTTCAGTAAATAAAAATGATTTTGTTAGTACTTGGAACCTGACCCATTTGTAAATACTTTTTTTTTTCCTTTAGGGAAGTTCCGGTAGAGAGAAGGCTTTATTTTTAAGGCTTTATTTGCTTCAAGGAATAAGCCATTATCATAATGGCAGAGAAAAAGAAGCTGCTGAACATCTTCAGAGGGTACGTTCCTGCATTTTGCATCAGAAATCGCCACCTATTACAGACCTCATCACTACCTATTGCAGGCCTTTTATAAAACCTAGGAGGTATCCCCATTGAACACGGCGGCACAAAGGATCATACTGCATAATGTTCTCTTTCAGAAGAAACCTATAACAAACAGTTATACTCCGAACAGTTTTCTTCAGTTCTTCTTCACTCTGTTCAGTAGAAGTCCTCCAATCCTATGTCCTTGTCTTTCTCTTTCCAGGCACATAGCTTGTTCCAAGAGTTGTGCATTGATCCTGAAAAGATTAACAGCTTATTACTTCTGGGATTCTCTGCTCAGGAAGCTCGTCTAGGTCTCCGAGCTTGCGATGGGAACGTGGATCACGCGGCTAGTCATATATCCAACAGGAGAGAGGTATAGTGCCAGGAAGGTATCATGCTTTACTGTAAGGATATGTTTGGTATTGTTGTGATGGTGCTAGTAGTAGAATACAAGGAAAAAATAAATACCACCAGTTGCTTGATGTTGTCATGCCCCATATCACATAGTCTTTGGACAGCTTGAAGTAAAATAGTTTAAACAATGGAAGAAAGTTGAAAACTGCACATTTGTACAGATCTGGATTTAAATTTAGTCCCTTTAGTCTCTTCAGTGAAAAGGTGTGTTATACTTGGTCCTGGAATTAAACCAATATCAATGTCATTTTGGCTACAAAGGGAAGGTATTTCTACAACTAGGGTGCTACAGCAGAGATGATCCTCTCTTGTGTTCTCCCACAGTGTGTTACCCCCACATGGTGGGACACAAAGGAGGACCCTTCCAGCAGACTCAGTCACTAGGCAGCATACATACAGTGAGGTACTCCTTCAAAAACTGAGTTTTTATGCCATTTAGGCCTTTAAAAATTTTCACCAGAACCAGAAATTTCTTGACAGCCAGTGGTCTTTCTGTAAAATCAGCATTATAGGGTTTTCATAAGATGTCTGGGTCAGTAATCTAGTTGCACTTAATGTGTTACTGCGTGACTCAGGTTTATCCCACAATGCTCAGAGAGTTAGATCATTGTGTCACTAGAATAGGAAGTGGTTTCAGATTCATGCTGGATTTTTGTTGTCTAAAAAATACTCATGTGAAATCCTGAAGTGTGCTTGAAGATGTTCTTAGAGGCAGGACTTTCTAGGGGAAAAAACCTCATATTTCAGAGCTATGAGGATAGGGATAAAGCCCTGCATCTTTAGTCAGTTTTTTTGTGAAGATGCATGGGACAGAATATTGTTGGTGTCTTATGCATGTGTAAATTCCCCTTTGGAAGCAGCTCAGTGTTTTTGTCTGACATACAAAAGTCTGTATTCGGTTCAAGGTTGTGGAAGCAGAATTGTGCATGTGGTGTTATAGTGCATGTGGATGCACCTTTTTGGCTGATGCTGTTTGTTCCTGCTCACATAGGGGAAATGAGTGCTTCTTCAGTTACACAGTGTTGCCATTCAGAATTGGTCTTGTAACATAGTCAATATGTAGCTCCACTTGTGGTGATCTGTGCTGCACAATCCCAATGTAAGATCTTGACAAAAGGCAAGGGAATTGTGGGGAGCCACACATACTCTTCTCTATTCCCTTGCCTTTTGATCAGGTGCATATTCTCCACAACCGGGCAAAAGACAAGGGCATGGCAGGGGGAAGACACGTGCATGCTTTCCTTCTGTGCATGTGCTCCCCGCTCATGGATAATCAAATTCATGAAGGTCAAACCCTGAATGTGGAGGGAGCACTATAGAGTGTTGCCACCCAAAGCGGTTGTACTGAGAGACAAATGTATGGGAAACCAGTATGTTGGAAACAAATCTGTTAAAGTTGCAAAAGATCTCTCTTCAAGTGGGCATGTGTACTCTTCTTAACTATTAAAAGGCTTTTTTCCTCCTTTGCTTCAGGAGAAGGCTCAAATAAGGAGGGAAGAGAGAGCTAGAAGGAGAAAGCGGTTAGAGGATATAAACTCCTTGAAGAGTATGGGATATTCAGAGCGAGCTTCTAGAGAAGCTCTTCACAAGGCAAAGGGAGACCTTGAACAAGCAATTAAGGTAAACACTCTTCATACTGTTCAAGAAGCCTGGAACTATTGGAAAAAAGGTTATTTTTTTTTCTTAAAAGCTTTTTTAAAAATATATGTTCTTAGGCCTGCCTTCACCTGACAGATAATATATCCAGACCTTTAGACCTATCAACTTTGAGCTAGTCAGTAAGGTTTCCCTACCTTAACTTTTCTTTATGCATTATTTGAACAGTCTCCAAAGTCTTCCTGTGGCTAGACCTGCCAAATAAAACAAATTTATTTCAGCCATAAAAGTTCACTCAGTGATAAGGAACAGGGAGTGAAGAGTTTTGTCTGTCTCTTTGTTGTTTTGTCCCAAGAAACAGAAAAATGGCTGTTAAAGCAAACAGTAGTGATTCAGTAATATTCTCTAGCATTTCCAGTTTGAGGTTGATCAGTGGGACATGCTGGGGCAAAAAAAATCCTAATGTCATATATATCTGTGAGGGGGTCTGATAAAAAAAGCAATGTTGGAGTTGTGTTGGATAGGTCAGTGAAAACAGTGACTCAGCATGTAACAGCTGTGCAAGAGACAAATTCCACGTTGGGGGTTAAAAATAAAACTATCATAATGCTTTATACAGATCTATATATTCCTGTGTTATCATTTCTTGTTCTAGCTTATGCTTGACAACCCCCAGTTACTACTGCCAGATGATGATGATCCAGTGCCTGGGGGCCAGTTTCATGTTCTCCAGGAAAATGTTGATCAGGTAAGTCTAGATTGTAAGTATTTATGGTGTAGGGGAGAGAGTTGTATATGCATTTAATTCCAATGATTTGAGGCTGACAAGTCTTTCCGATTCCTGTTTGGTGCCCATGCAGAAATTATCTTTTTTTTCTTTCTTTAAGGCAGCAGTGAGCAACACTGCATGCCAAGGGTTACAGTACTGTGCCACAAGGTTGCCAGCAAAAAAACCCTCCTCCCCGACCATGACCAGACTCTTGGCCTGCCAGTGTCTGCATTGTTTACTCATAATGACCTTGGAGACTCTCTTTTGCAGCTGCAAAGCAGAGCACCACCACCTTTTTCCCCAGCACAACCTCATGATAGAAACATGATTTTGCAGCTGTGGTGAGAGATGGCTGTTGCTGCCATGTCACCCTCACCTGTTTCCTTGTATTGGTGCCACCTTTTGTTTGTTTGCCTACCATTCCCGTCTAGTGTCCATTCTCTCCAGCCACATATACTTCACTGGTGTGCTTAGCAGTTCATTACTTCCATGTTCACGGTGGAATGTCTCATAATCATTTTGGAGAAAAATTCATATTGCTTTGTCTGTATTTGCCCACGTTCTTTGTACATCAGGTCAGTGGGATGAGAGGGTGATACGTATCTTTTTGATGGATTTTGCCCTTTTATACAGCAGATATGTGTACTTTAAATCATCATTTGGCTCAGAATGTCCAGACTGAATCTTTTGGTGTTTGGGTTTGTTTGTGAGCTCAGATGTTCATCTGGCCCATTGAATCAATTGCCGAATGATTGGTGGACGGATAAATCCCATAGCTTTGTTGGGTCTGTTGTAGTTGGGTTTGGCTATTGGATTTAGCCCTCTTTTCCTCAGTCTGTTTTGCATGTGCAGAATGTACAGGTAGACACAGGGACCATTAGAAAGTCCAACAAGTATAGAACTTGCATCAGAATTGGTTTCAGGTCAAAGTCAAGAGGAAAAATTCTCTGTTTGGAATGATTGTCTGTCCCACTGTGCTCTGGCTGTATCCATAGGTACCCTATTTGCTGGCGTATAAGACTCACTTTTTCCCCTGAAAGATACTGTTTAAAAATGGGGTGCATCTTATATGCCAGTGTGTCTTATACATCAGCAAATAGTATTTACCGATGTATAAATGGGGTGCACCTTATACACTGGTGCGTCTTATACGCTGGCAAATACGATACATTGTAATTCCTGTGGTACTTGCATTGATTCCACCACAAAAGGAGGAACATAGATCACATTTGACCTGCTTCATCTGTTAGTTCCTATGTGCAAGTATTCACTAAAGCAGTGGTTCTTAACCTTTTCTTTACCATGGATACCCTTTAAATACCTTTTGTTGCCTCACACTACAAAAATATATCTCAAGGAGGCTATATGTATGGTAGCAAGAAATGTCATGTGCTTTCTCTCAGCCACTGAATGTCATTCACTTGCATATTCTCACAACGTGCAAAAGTAGCAAGTGCTGACTACATTTTTTTTGCTATCAAGCAATTTTGTAACTTTAAACAATTTGAGATATTGTAATGAAAATTTGCACAAGTGAGGTATGTCACTAGCAAAAGACTCTTGCTCTTGGAGATCAATCTATGACTGTCCGTCCATTTGTCTGTCCATCTGTCTTCCTTCCTTCCTGCTTTTCATTCATTCAACTGTAAAATCTCCTAACATTTCTTCAAGCCTTCACAGACATCACAACCCAAGGCTCCACAGACCACAGGTTAAGAACCACTGCAGTAAAGTACATTTCACCATATGAAAGAAAGACTTTCTGCGTTGGGCAGATATGATCCACAGACAGGGCTAATTTAGGGCTGAGCATTTGTAGCTGTAAGGCTGTGCAGCTGTAAGGTTCCATCGGTAGCCTTCGGCAATCTCTCTCATTCTGGCAACCAAACTTAGCTCACAGGATTTTTTCAGGGATTAAAATACCACAGTGAGCTCCTTGGAAAAGGGGGGCATTAAATTTGTGAATATCTGCAATCTGTACCTCTTCTTTGTGTTTGTCTTGTGCAGCTGGTGTATATGGGCTTTAATCCAGAGGCAGCAGAACAAGCTCTGAAAGTTTTCAAAGGCAACATTCAGCTGGCTGCACAAACACTGGCTCATTATGGTGGATCTCTCCCGGCTGATTTACAGACCCCTTCAGACAGCAGCATCACTCCATCAGATGACTCCAGTTCATCCAAAGATTCTCCAACTGATTCTGCAGGTAAAAGGGCAGTGTGCTGTGGGAGTCAAAATGCTTTCAGGGTCCTAAGATGATAACAGTGGATAGAAAGGAATTTCTAGGAATTTCCAAAGCACACAGTACCAGCCAGGGGGCAGAGAAGACAAGACACAGAAGTATGGTGGAAATTCTGTTACCCATAAGGCAGAATCACACATTTATAACTTGTTTGGGTGTAGCATCAAAAGATGCCTGCCTGTGCAACTGAGCCATTACATAGCGTCACCCAGTATTATAACACTGTACCACCTTCAGCGACCTGGATTCCACACCCCATTGGCCAGGTTGGCTGAGAAAGATGACAGTTGCATCCCAATACATTTGGAAGTCACCAAATCAAACCAGATGTTGTACTGTGCTAAGCAAGGGAAGCATTTCACACAATCAACTTTGACTTCTTGGAGAGCTCAGTTTATGGGAATGAAATTCTCAAGAGTTCTTCAGCTAGTCTTGCCATTGACCCCATTAGCTAGGAGATTCTGGGAACTGTAGTCCAAAAAAGATAACTTTTCCAAATAGGTTTGATCTGATACCAACTTCTGACTGCAGGAGAGGAAATTGGTGAGGCTGTGGTGAGGGAAGGAGTAGTCCTTAAGCCTATTTGAGCACTTGGGGGTGGGGGTGAGAAAGGGACTTGAGAAGGATTCTTCTTATTAGGATCTTTGTACATTCAAAAGCCCCTTTCTTGATCCCCAGCCCATGAGTATCTGAATATTCCTTCCATCCCTACTAGCAACCACAGGTATTTCTCTCCAATGGTATATGGAGGTATGGCTCATTAGTTGTCTTTTCAGAAATATATAGCATTTATTTTCTGGTGGCAAACAGCTCATCAGCAAAGTATAATATATTTTTCCAGAAAGTTTTTGAGTATGTTCCCAGTAGAGGTTCAAAACGGATCAATAGTTTGTCGTCTGAACTTTTTGGAGCAAGTTCCAAATTTGAAAGTCTTGAGACCAAGAGGGTGGGGTCGTGTTAAATACTGAAATTAAGCTTTTAGTAAATCTTGTAAATTATCCTGCTCTGAGTAAGTCACAGCACCAGGTCTTGTTGGGTCTTTTCATAACTGGTAAAATCAGATTTCTCTTTCCACCACGATATAGTTAAAAGACTACAGATGATGAGATGCCACCAGTGCCAGCTTATTTTGTGACCCTTGGCCAGAGAAATAAAAAAGTCATTTTCTCTTCTCTTAAAAAAAATAAAAAGTTAAATTTAGAATGTTTAGGCTATCAAATGGATTAGTTTCAGCTGTTTAAAACTGGTCCACACATTATACCCACTAGTTTTCCACCACTGGCAAAACAGCAGTTAGAATTCAGCAGTAACAATGATAAGTATCTGTCTGGCATTCCATTGCCACCTCTGCCTAGTGCAAAAGGTGTTGTTTTTTTTAACACTTTGCACATCCTCCTGCACCTCTAAAAATGATGCTTGTGTAAAAACTGATCTGTGTGTGGGTTTTTAAAAAAACAACTTATCCTTTTTAATGGGTTTCGTTCGTTCAAGCCGTCAAATTTGAAATTCTTTTTTTTTAATCTCTGGGTCAAAAAAGTTAAAAGGAGAAAGAAAAAAGAAGAAAAATCAAATAGAAGGGGAGAAGAACAAGGTAAATTGGTCTTTCTATTAACTGATGACTTGACAAAATGTCCTGCTAAAGCTTGCTACGATATATTCAGGGCACCACCACCTTTCCTGACTTCTTTATTTCTTGTATCTTCAGTTGATGTGACATTTAAACTACAGTTTTTTCCTCTTTTGAGTTTAAATTACTCTCCCTTCTGTTTTTGAAACTTAGCTGTCTTTGATAGATTACCTGTACTTTAAAGAGAAATATCTAGCAGTGTTAACTATTTACTTTTATTTAATTTTTGTTAAAAATGTCATCGTGCTCTGCTTGTCAGGACTACATAGGATGCAACTGAATTAAGTGAAACATCCAACCATTTTACGATCAACTTGGGACTTTTCTATATTGCAGTCACTAAATTCTTGTTCTCTCCATTTTTATGTTTTTCTTTAATATCTCAAGCAATTTTGTACATTTATTTGAGACCTCAAGGCTGCAATCATTATCCCTACATTCCTAGACATAAGTGCCATTGAACACAATGGACCTTGATTGTATAAGCATGCACAGACAGCACTGGACTATAAAAGCTGTAAAAAAATTTTATTTTAGTATTGACATATGTGCCTATACATGAAATGAACAATTTCTTTGCAGTTCTGTACACAGATAGAAAAAGTCCTGCTTCTGGACAGACATGTACGCAATAGTGCTCTTAGATGAAAAACCAAGTCATCAAATTCTTCTTCCTTAGACTCTTTCGGCCAAATGTTCTTGTTTCTGTTTTCATCCTCTGATATCAAGTAACGATCTGCAAATTGTTAATTAAAACTCTTCACTAATTTATGAAGGGCTCTTTGAAGCTTATTCTTAGCAGAATTTTCTGTGATTTTATTTTAGGTTTAACAATTTTCTTTTAATAAAAAGGAGTCAGATTTATTCATCTTCTCTAAATCTCAAAATCTTTTCTACACATTGGCTTCAGCTTCTTGAATACATTTTCTGATGGCACGTTTAAACTATTGAGCCTCTCTTATCTGGAAATCTGGAAAGCTCCAAAAACTGAAACTTTTGTGCTGCCAGCCACCTGCTTTCAACGTTCAAGGCAACAGCTGCAGTGCTTCAGCTTTTTTGTCTCTCAGATCTACACACTTAGAAAGGAATATTGTGATTGCTAAGAACCAGCATGGGTTTCTCAAAAACAAATTGTGCCAAACTAATCTTAATCTCTTTTTTTTTATGGTGTTACAAGTGCGATAGATCAGGGGAGTACCCTGGATGTAGTATATCTTGATTTCAGGAAGTCTTTTGGCAAGGTCCCCCATAATATTCTTACAAGCAAGCTGGAAAAGCCATGCACTAGGTGCTGCTATTAGGTGGATTTGTAATCGGTTGACAGATCAAAACCAGAGAATGCTCACTGTTCGTTTGTCTTCATCCTGGAGTGTGGTGACTAGTGGGGTGTCTCAGAGTTCTGTTCTAGTTTTGTTCAGCATCTTTATAAACAACTTGGGTGATGAAATAAAAGACATGCTTATCAACTTTCAGATGAAACTAAAGGAGGGGGTAATTGATACCCCAGAGAACAGGATCTGAATTCTAAATTACTTTGACAAATTGGAAAGTTGGGCCAGAACTAACAAAATGAATTTCAACAGGGATAAATATAAGGCACCACATCTAGGCAGGAAAAATGAAATTCACAAATACAGGGTGGATAACACCTGACTTGAAATCAGTACGTGTGAAAAGGATGTAGGTACATTAGTAGACCCCAAGGTAAACCTGAGTCAACAGTGTGGTGTAGTGGTCAAAACAGCCAGCACAAGTCTAGGCTGCGTCAATGTACTGTCCAGACCAAGGAAAGTAGGAGCGCCACTCTCTTCTGCTCTGGTTAGACCCCATCTGGAATACCATGTCTTTGGGCACCTTAGTTTAAGAAGGATATTGTCAAGGTGAAATGTGTCCGAAGAAGGGCTATTAAAGAAAAGTGATTCTACATAAACATTAGGAAGAACTTCTTTACTGTAATAACGGTTTGACAGTGGAATAGGCTGCCTCAGTAGTGGGGAAGGGGGTGGACTTTCCTCCAGGTTAGGTGGTTATCTTTCAGGAGTGCTTTCATTGTGTATTCCTGCATGACAGAGGGTTGGATTAGTTGGCCCTTGTGGTTCCTTCCAGCTCTATGATTTTGTCACAAATTCAGTTGCTGATGCAGAGTACCATTGGAACAGAATCAGTTTTGCACTGAGGAGTTTAAGTGTATTATTGAGCATGGGAATGAGAGACTTGTCTGCATTGTGTACTATGTTTCACATTTATCTCTAGGTACCTCTGGAGCCTCAACAGATGAAGACATGGAAGTAGAAGTTGTCAATGAAATCTTAGAGGATATTCCGGAACATGAAGAAGATTATTTGGACTTAACTCTGGAAGAGGAAGGAGTTGTCATCAATGAATACCTCTCATATATACAGAACCTGCAAAAGCAGTCCAAGTAGATAGACTCTCAGAGGCTCTGGTCACATTTATGGCAACCAGCATTGTTTGTGCTCTACTTGAGATATTGTTAGTTGCATGTCAGTCCCACTGAAACCAGTGGGTCAGTTTAGTCCGGACAATCTTGACTTTAGCTAATTTAGTCTAGACTGGAACCTTGGACTTGAATACTTGGATTGCAAATATGTCTGACCCTATCTTTTTGCCAAATGCCTTAAGTTAATTCAGTTGCATAATTTCTAAACCTTGATTTATGTAAAATCTGTTATTATTTGATAGTAATCTAGAGTGACATTTGAAAGTAATGTCAATTGTAGAACAAATATTTACAGATATTTTTATAGAGAGATTCAATATATATTGTGTGAATCAACCTATTTAAGTAGCAGATAATAAACCCCATTTTACATCTTGTCACAATATCCAAATTTATTTAAAAACTACAAAAGGAAACATTTGCATGAGTCCCTATTTAAATTAGCATTGATATGTTCTGGTCTTAGAAATATGGACCCTAACTGTGTAGAACTGTCGATTTTTTCAAAATTTTTCTGTTCTATCCTAAGGCTTGTTGTAAATCTCTTGTGCACAGACTTGGAACACCTCCTTTGTTTCAATCTGTTGCATATTCCAATAGCAACCAATAAAAAGCTCATATTCATCATATTTATGGCATTTTTTTCCATGCAGAGCTAAGTACTGCTCATGTAAAAGTAACAGACTTGAAGCTGGGTTTAAACAGGATTATAAGGTGGGGGGAGATGTGGGTGAACTTCTCCAGCATAGGCCCTTTCAGCCCTCTTGGTTCTTTCCCCTCCCCTTTTGGATTACTGGGTAGGAAATGTCCTTCATGTGTAACAGGAACAGCTCTTGGCTGTCTTCCTTTCATTGTTTTTTTTTTTTTCTTTCTTGATGCTTTCCAAAGGGAAATACCTGGGAAGCAGTTGCAGAGGTGCTTCTTTATAGTATTTCCCAGATACAAATATGTATTGCCAGACGTGTCTAAATTCCTTTTTCAGTGTTGGTTGGATCGAGGTTTATCAGACAAAGGCTGGAATCCTCTTGGTGTCATACGCCAATGTAAGTTCTCTTATGCTTGCAGTTGTATTGTTATTTTTTAAAAATTTGGTCAGTTTGCAGTGGACCTAATTTAATTCATGGTTGTGTAAGCAGAGTTCGACATGTAACAAGTTTACTTGCAGTTTGACATTTTGAATGGTACATAATTATTTATTGGTGTCTTCAGTATACTGCTTTCTTCAGGGGGATTGTAAAAACAGTCACTGTTCATCTGTGGTACACACTGTGTATCTGCCAGCGTGCCTGCTTACTTTACCAATCAGTATTCGCCAGAAAGGTGACAAATTTTTAAGTAACATGTAATTACGTGAGTGTAGATTTACACTATAAGCTTTCCCTGCTTATCTGACAGGTTAGGGACCAGAGCAGCGTTAGAAAGTGGAATTGGTTGAAAAGCAGAATCTGGTTTTTCATCAGTTCTCCTCTTCTTGCCCACATGTTCAGGCCCAAGCAAACCTCTGTAGTTTTCTTATGTTCCCTACAGGAAGAAGGCGAGAGAAGAACTGATGAAAGAATGGATACCATGTCGAAAGAATGGGAGATTTCTATAATTTACAATGGCCAAAAGAGCAGAACATCGAAAGGTGGAGAGGGATGGTTGTATGCAAGCATGGTGTAGCATCGTGGCCATTGTCAGACTTCTGTGGTTGAGCTGTTCACATTGTGACCACTGTGTGTGTTGAGACTGGAAATATAAAAAAGATTGCAAGCAGCCTTTTAAGGACAGAAATGAGAGAGAGAATGTTCTCCAAAGCTGCCTTCTCAATTCTTCTGAGGAAGGATGAAAGTCTAGATCACATCTATTAAACAGCCTCAAAACAATTTTCCCCTATAAAGTGAAAGCATACAAAAACAGGAACCACATTGCTCCAGACTTGTGGCCCTCACAGTACAGTAATAACAATTTAAACCATCGGTGGCTCTTTGTTTATGTGCATTCTGGATAATAGGGATTATTCATTTATGTGTTTTGTTTTTGTTTTATACAGATGCCTGTATCAGCAACCACAGATATCAGGATGCAAAGAGATCATTGGTGAAAATGAAGCATATTGTAGAGGCCAAGACAAAACAATTGGCTGAGCAGGCCTGTCTTGGCTTTGTCCAGCGTGTGTCTTGTCATGTTCACAAACATGTAGCTCTACACTATTACAAGAAAACCTTGCACAGCAGACTAATTTAGGTTGTACCACTACATTTTTTCCTAGCCATGCTAATCAGCCTTCACATTTTGAAAAAAGATTCACAAATACTGACTCTGGTACAATAACATTTTACATGATAGCATGGTTCTCGCACCCAAATAATTACTCCTTTGAATATGAAAAATTTGTTCTAGTGAAGACTATCCAAATTCAATTCAGTCTGGCCACTAGAGGGTGCCCAGTACTCATTCAACATTTTCAACTGACTTGAGTCAGAAAAGTTAAGTCCCTGGCATTGCAACTTAAGGTAACACTCTGCAACCAAGATCTCTTCAAGGTTGGGCTGAACTTAACCTGCTAAAGTAGCTTAGTTCAGGGCAAGTTTGGGGACAACAGGTAAAGGAACAGTGAACATCCCCCAAAAAAAGCTCCATTTAAGTTTGCTAGTCATCCTAAGAGGAAGCCCAACAAGTTTTTCAACCTGGCCATAACCATGTGTGTGCATACTTGTAATTTTTTTTTCCCAGAGGCAACAACACAAAACAAATGCAGTTGAGGGCAAACTGGAAATTGTGTTTAAGGATATTTACACATACTTATTTCCCTGTATCTAGGATATCCAGATACTGTACAGGAAACTCTTAAGACTTGTAGTTTAACAGGACCAAAAAGAAGAATGCCACTGTATTTGAGATGCTGTCTCAGGAATTACAAGTTACAAAGTTTCTTAGTTCCTGTGCATAGGCAGAAGGTGTCAGTAACAGTCAGCATTCTGATGAACAATTGCAATGTTGTAAGTCTGACTTAAGATGTCACAATTCACTTTTACAGTTGTCGCACCATCACAATGACCAAAGGTCCCCTCCAAATCAACCTTGTAGGCTGCAGAGCCCCCCAAGACAACCATTTCCTTGTTACCAGAAAACAGGGTGGTGGGCAATGACGCATCGCGTCCTTTTCCTGTAGCTGCCTGGGACAGCATGCCTAGCTCCAGGAAGAGAGCTGGGTACGTCATCGGTCATCCCTGACTCTTCAGCAACTCTGAATGGCTGTGTTGGGGGTAGGTGGACTCTGTGGCTTAAAGGCAGGTTGCGGGGTAGCATCAGGAGACATCACTGTGTTAGCTGTATGTCAGGAACCGAATTCACACACACAAATGTAACAGTGCAAATGCGCTATTTATTAGGAGTGTGATACATAGTACAGGACTTCAGTGAGTGAACTGGAGGTAATTAGCAAAATCCAAAACATTAAAAGCAAAGAGTTTCTCATCCTGCCCGCAAGAGACCTTGGAGTTCTGGTTTCAACCTGGCAGGGCTTACCACTACATCCCTAGCTTTGTTTATCTAACGGTCTCTGGTTCTCATACCTTGTTACAAGCAAGCTGCTAATTATCTCCTACTACATGTCCCATAACTGAAATATGGAGGGCTACCTGACACTGTATCTCCTGATGCAAGATCCTGGCCAAGAGATTGCAGCTGACTACCAAGAAGTGAGAAGGGCAAGCAGCAGCTAGAGGTATTGAGAACTCCACGGTAATCTGTGCTGCTGACACAACCGTCAGGCTCCTAAACATCACTCAGGCATTTTGCTTCTGCATAGAATAACTGGCAATAGAACAACTGGCAATAGAACTTAAGTGTCTTAATAACTTCTGTCACTTATACATGCCCCCTTGCTGTATGTGGTAATAAAGACAAACGAGACAGCCAGAAATTTAAGATTCAATACCTTATTGACACCTCTGACCTATGCATAGGAACCAAGAAATTCTGGAATTTGTCATTCTTGAGAAAGGAGAGAACTGGTCTGTATTCCAGCTCATTTCACCTATACACACCCTCTTTCGTGGCTGGAAGGGGAGTGCTGGGTGACAAGTTTGTATGTTGCTCAGAAAAATGATGCCAGAACAAATTACATAAAAAGCTAAAATGTATACCCATTGGTTTACTAGTAAACTGCAGCTACTAAGGACTATGCAGACCATGACAGGATTCATGGTGATTGACTTTCCACTGTTTCTTGTTAGAGGTTATTATTAACAAATAGCTAGAACAAATGGAATTTTGGGGGGCATTGGAAAGGCTAGAAGGATGGTATAGGAAGCCAATTCTACCAGCGCAATTGCCCGCATCTAAGGTCATTTCTGCACTAGACTGTTATAGTGCTGTTACTGCACTTTCAACATCCTATGGAATCCTGGGCTTTGCAGTTTAGGGAGGGGCCTGAGACACCTCATGCAAGCTATATTTAATAGGCTGGTCTCTTTTCTTAATGAAGACTTCACAGTTAAAAGCAACAGCAGCAGCAGGTTGACTTCTTCTGTTTCTGGTGAGTTGTCAGATTTATGAGTACTGCAAAAGCTAATCAGTGTGGAAGCCATTACCCCTGTGTTTCTTACACGAACATTGACAGGAACCCAAAAGCTGCCACTCCAGCTGGAAAGAATTGTGCAAGTATTTGCAATTTGCACAGCAAGAGGACTTGGCAGAAGCGTGAGAATGTTGTAATCTGTTCAGGAACAGGAAACCAAATAAAAGATGCATTCATCCACCCCAAACAAGGAGGGAGAAAAACTGGCTAGAAGTCTTAAAAGCATCCCATTAGCATCCCTCTGCTCTGCCATCCCTTCATTACAAGGTTCACGCTATTGAAGTTAACCAAAATAATCCACAGTGATTTTTAAGTTGTTCTGTCTAGTTCTCCTATCATCCTTGCTTGGCTGTACCAACAAAAGATGTAGCTGCTTGTTTTTAGATTTCAAAGATATGATATGATTCTTTGAGGCAGAATTAGATGCAGAAACAAAGGGAATGAATGGAATAGATGCAGAAATAAAAAAGGAACGAGTGGAACCTACACTAGAAAGTTGCGGTATATCTCCACCTTCTTACACAAGATGGGGAACTTGAGGTGCCCCAGATGTTTTTTGGACTGCAATCCAACCCCGACATATTCACTTATTAATTATTTATTACCTTTATACCCCATTTTCCCCCAATGACTGGCACTCAAAAGGGCTTGAGGTAAATTACCCAAATAAAATTTAATATACAATGGACTGAATCTTGTTGTTAGTTCCAACTAGAGGAGACCCACTGAATCAGTGAGATGTACCTATGTCCTGACTCTACATATGAACTATTGATTCAATAGGCCTACTCTTTAGACTAACCAACGGGATTCAGACCTATATAAATTCATAAACTTGTCACACAACTGTTTAATTCTTGGTACTAGAGACCATCTCAAATAAGATTGAGATGGTCTATAGTAGCAAGAGATTTAAGTCATTGTTCCCACCACACTGGGAATTTCCATGGTGGTGAGACTGCGTACACTTGTGAGAGAAGAGGCTGTGCTGACAATAGCAGTGCTGCTGGTAGGGTCTCGCATATCAGACAGGTTTTGCTGAAGAGCCAGACTAAACATGCCAAACAACTACTGGGCAGCAGCAGTAGAAAGGGATGACACTGGTAGAAGATTTCTCAGAGACAACAGGCGTGGCAACATAGCGAACGCTTGTTAGTACTGTTCAAAAGAAGGCAATGGCAGACTACTACTAAAGTTTTCTACCTTGAAAACCCTGTGATGAGATAGTCCAAAATGAAACAAGGTGGTGCCAGAAGATGAGACCACCAAGTCAAAAGGCCTTCAGTGAGCACCTGGGGAAGAGCAGAGGATGAGTAGCACTGTGGCTAACAATGCAACTGGACTCAAGCCAAAAGGACATTCAGCGGTTGACATGCTCAGAGCTGAAAGGAAAATCCAGTGCTGCATAAAACATAGGAATGTGGAATGTGAGAAACATGAATTTGGGGAGATTAGACATTGTACAACAAGAAATGGAATGTACAAACTTTGCTTTACTTGGGATGAGCAAGCGACAACGGACAGGAATGGGACATTTTGAATCACAGTATTTTACAAAGGAAAATTGAAGAAGAAACAGGATGGCATTAATAGGAGAGGTACAGCAAAGCTGTAGATACAATGAGTTATTGTAGATACAACTCAATAGATACAATGCAAAGTCTAGCCGAATAATATTGATAAGACTCCAGAAAAAAAAACCCATCAATCTAACTATAATCCAAGTTTATGCTACAGAAACAGAAGAAGAAGAAATTGAAAGACTCTGTGCTTCAACCCAGAAGGAAATAGATTACATGCCAAAACAGGACTGCTCATCAATCATAGGTGATTGGGATGCAAATAGAGGAAACACAACAGAATCAAAGATTGTAGGAAAATTTGGCCTAGGATCAAGAAAGGAAGCAGAAGAGCAACTGACTGAATTTTGTGAGGCCAACAGTTTGTAATAACCACAGGACTATTGCATTAATCACCCGTGCAAACAAAGTGATGCTCAAAATTCTACAACAAAGACTATTACCATATATGGAATGAGAAAAGCCATAGGTCCAAGCCAGGTTCCAAACAGGAAAAGGCATGAGGGATCATATTGCAAACATATGTTGGATAATAAAATCTACCAAAGAATTTCAGAAGAAAATCAGCCTATGCTTTATAGATTACTACCCCAGCATCTGATTATCTTCATGCATAATCTGTACTCAGGGCAAGAGGCCACCATTAGGGCAGAATATGGAGAAATAGAATGGTTTCCAGTAGGCATGGGGTTAGGCAAGGCTGCATTTGATCATCGTATCTGTTTAACTTGTATGCTGAATATATCACATGTAAAGCAGGAGTAGACATTGAGGAAGAAGGTGTGAAAACTGGAGGAAGGAACTTCAACAAGATATACAGATGACATCAGAATACTAGCAGAAAACAGCAAAGACTTGGAATGATTACTGATTGAAGTCAAGAAAAAAAGTGAAAAGAATCAGAGTTGGAAAAGACCCGTTCAACCCCTGCCATGCACGAATACAAAATCAATGCACTCCCAACAGATGGCCACCCAACATTTAAAAACCTCCAAAGAAGGAGACTCACCACATTCCAAGGCAGCATATTCCACTGTCAAACTGCTCTTACTGTAGGAAGATGTTCTTAATGTTTAGGTTGAATCTCTTTTCCTGAAGTTGGAAGCTATTACTCCATGTCCTACTCTCTGAGGCAGCAGAAAAAGAAGCTAGCTCCATCTTCCATATAACATTGCTTCAAATATTTAAACATGGCTATTACGTCATCTCTTAACCTTCTTTTCTCCAGACTAAACATACCCAGCTCCCTCAGCCACTCCTCATTGGATATGGTTTCAAGGCCTCATTTCATTTTGGTCACACTTCTCTGGACATGTTCCAGCTTGTTAATACCTTCTTGAATTGTGGTGCCCAAAACTGAACACAGTATTCTAGGCAAGGTCTCGCCAAAGCAGAATAGAGTGGTACTATTACTTCTTTCATATTATTATTGATGCAGCCTTTTTAGCTGCTACCTCACAAAAAGTAGGTTTAGAATTGAACATTAACAAAGCAAAAATAATGACCACAGATTATTCATGTAACTTTAAAGCAGACAATGAAGAGCTTGAGAAACTGACAGATTTCCTATACCTGTGCTCAGTAATTAATCAAAATCAGTCAAGAAATCAGAAGAAAACTAGAACTTGGAAGGGCAGCTATGAAGGAACTAGATGAGATCCTCAAGTGTAAAGATATATCATTGAATACTAAATTCAGGATTATCCATGCCATTGTATTTCAATTTCTATGTATGGTTATGAAAGCTGGACAACTGATAGGACGAGAATTAACTCCTTTAAAAGGTGATGCTGCAGGAGCGATTTGCAGATACCATGGACTGCCAAAAAGACCAATGGGTCTTAAAGCAAATCAAGCCTGAACTCTCCCTGAAAACCAAGATCACTAAACTGAGACTGCTGTACTTTAGACATGCCATGGGAAGACATGACTCTCAGTAGAAAAGGTAACAGTGTTTGGCAAGATAGAAGGTATCTACCCATTATGGGTAGATAGACTCACTCAAGAAGCTATGGCCCTGAGTCTGCAAGACCTGAGCAGGATGGTTGATGATAGGGTGACTTTGAGGTCTCCCATTAAGAGGTTTGCCATAAGTCAAAGTCGACTTGATGGCAGTCAACATCAACAGCAAAGTGGTTATTGAAACACAGTGTATTAAAATTACCCCCAAGAGAGACCAGAATAACTACTGGCAAGAGCTGATGGGACTTGGAGTCCCACAACATTGATGGTGTCCCACCTTCTCCACGACTGTCCTAGGTGTGCCCCTGACCAGGGTTCCAGTCAGGCAGTCATGTTCTTCCTGGACTCCTAGAAGTTGTAGAAAGTTCATTAAGGGTGTTCCCCTCCACCATTACCCTACTAGAATTTGTTGTTCTTTGCCAACTCATGGTCAGTATCTCTTGGTTTTTCAGCTTGTTCGCTCCTTAGTGGGCTAGTTTCCAGACGCAGGTTGCCCACTTATGTGTCCCTCTCCCAACACTCTTAGTGACCCCCCATCGGATCCACATACACGCAGTTTTGGTTATGTGGGATGAAGGAATGCAGCATCTACAACCTCCACAACTCCTTTCCTGAACCACCTGTTTTCAGGCTAGGTACCTCCCACCTCCCAAAGCCATTCAAGATGCGGGGAGGACAAAGTGCTGCCAGACAGCATCCTCTTGGACAGCCAGAAGACCTGGTACATATTCATCCTGCTATAAATTCAAGCATGTCAGGGCAACATACGATAAAATTAATTTGAATAAGGATAATCTAAATGCCGAAAGCATATTAAACCATTTCATATTTAAAACAGGAGTGATTAAAAGCACTTAAAAGAATTTAAAAACTGCTCACATTTGCATTTGGGCAAAATCAGTCATACTCCAAAAGCTTTAGGGAACAGCCATGTCTTGACTCAGTCCCGGAATGACAGTAGTAGTGGCACCAAGTGGGCCTCTAAAGAGAGGGTATAACTGGGGTGACACAACAGCAAAGGCCCTTCCTCTCTTCCTCCCACAGCTTATTGTCTCAACTGACGGGATACAGAGGAGGGCTCCTCCAGCAGAACTCAAAGCTCGGGCACGGAGGTGTGTCTAGAGTGGGGCAAGTAGGATATGTGCCCTGGGCATCAATACCGCGGGGTGTGTGTGTATGTAAAAATCCATGCCAGAATTAGTGGAGGAGGAGGAGGAGGAGCCAGCAGTGGCCCTGGAGGTAGGGGTGCAACATCCACACTCGCCCTAGGTGTGTTTATGCTAGACAGACTCTGTTCAGGCAGGCACATATAGGGAAAAATGTGCATTCACATATCAAGGTCCCAGGCCATCACGGCTTTCAGTGTTATTACCAACACTTTGAATTCAGACCAGATGTAAGGTCCTTTCTCCAACTGGCTGCAGGAACACAGCCAGCTTCTTGGCTTCTCTTCATCACTGAAAGTCTGTTGGAGGGGCGCTATCCAGCCTGAAAACAGAAGGGCTGAGAGTGTTCAAGGAAGGCTAAGATGTGTAACACTGCCTGTCAAAGCTTTATGTTCTGTCCATGCAATGCAGGTTCTCAGGCATCTTTTTTATACTCCAACAAGCCTTGAGGTTTTTCTCCAGCAATGCTGATGTATATATCTATCCCTCTTGTCTCTGCATAGTGGCAGTTTGGCTCTGCTTCATTTGCCACTTAACCACCTGAATTGGTATTAGAAGGGAGCGACATTTCATTAAGGGCCAAATTAGATCTCAGAAGCATCACATAGAGTTTGGCTCTGACTTCAAAGTGCTGCAATCTATTAGTCTGGAACTGAGGGTGGGGAGGGGGCGACTTCTCCTTATAAAGACCCTTCTGATTATCCCTTTGAAAGAAAATGATGATGAATAGAGAATAAGAGGAAAGGAACTGAAAGAAAACTAGGTTGTGTGGCCCAACAGCAGCTAGTTCATATTGCAAACAGTTCTCTCTAATTTTCCAGGCATCATTTCCTATGCTCATTAATGTCTGAGGCCTAAAAAAAAGAGCAACTAGCCAATATTTTTTAAACATACTTGGTAGTCTGGCATACCCTCTCCTGACCCTACCCACACAGAAGAGAAAACTATGGACTTGATGTCTATCTATCCATCTAACTGCTTAAAATTTTCAATGCCTATATGATCATAATAATCCTTGTAACAGCCTTTGTAACTTAGTACTTTAGAGTGGGGTGGGGAATCATGTGGCCCTCCAGATGTTACTGGATTGCAGCTCCCAGCAACCCTAGCCAATATAGCCAATGGTAAGGAATGATGGGATTTGTGGCACAGTATCTGTTCTACGGTGCCCAGTGCTGACTCTCAAGTCTTCATTTCTTCCTGTTCTTATGGGTTAAAAAGAATCACATTTTGTAGGTTGTTGTGGGTTTTCTGGGCTTTGAGGCTGTGTTCTACGAGTATTTTCTCCTGGTGTTTTGCCTGCATCTGTGGCTGGCATCTTCAGAGGATATGGTGGCATGGACATGGAACAGAGTGTATATATTTGTATAGTCCCCTGGGGTGGGAAGGAGCAATTTACATGTGTTGCAGTTGGCTTATTGTTAAATGGGATATCCCCCAGGGTGTACTGTAGTCAGGGGATATGCATAACAGTGCATTAAGTACATTAGCAACCCATTGCTAACTTTGTAGAGGGACCTCCAGAGTCTGGGTGGTGCCAATGAACACCACCCAGACTCCGGAGGTCCCTCTACAGGGAACATTACAGTGGATTGCTAATGTACTTAATGCACTGTTATGCATATCCCCTGACTAACAATGTACCCTGGGGGATATCCCATTTAACAACAGGCCATCACACAGGCCAACTCTTAACATATGGAAATTGCTTCCCCCCACCTGGGGACTACACAAGTATATATGCTCTGTCTCACTTCCATGCCACCAGATCCTCTGAAGATGCCAGCCACAGATGCAGCCGAAACGTCAGGAGAAAATACTAATAGAACATGGCCTGAAAGCCCGGAAAACCCACAACAACCTATGGATTCTGGATGTGAATGCCTTTGAGTTTACATCAATCATGTTTTGGTTAGATTCCTTCTCATTAATCTGGATTGTTGCGGTCCTTTTTACATGTGGTCCACACCTCAGTTTGGTCTGTTTTGAGCCTGCACCATAGGGCAGGAAGAGGGCATGCTGATATTTTTGTAATTTTCTCTCCAGGAACCACTTTTTTGCTCTTTCTAGCTTGGGACCATGGGCAGATATGCATCAGCATTGGCATCAGACTGGTGCTGAGGGAGAGGAGCGTGTTATCCAGCAAGAACAAACAGGGGACAGTTATGGAGCGGCAGCTGCTTTGGAGAGATCCAAGGGGCAGACAGCTGACTGGCATAAAGGAGAGCCTTTGCTCTTGTTGCTGCCTCCAGGAAGTCAGATCCAAGCTTTCCATTGCAAAATTTTGCAAGCATCTGGAGGCCTTTACTACAGCCATTTCCCACATCCCATGCTTGATGGGTGAACAAGGGACAGGGAATCTCAGCTGGCTCCTCCCACCATTCAGTTGCTGGAAGAAAACACAAACCCCCATCCACTCTTTTGTACCAAAGTGAAACGGGGGCTGGAGGTCAACCGGACTTGATTCTAAGTAGACACATCCTGTGTAAATCAGAGATAAGACAGTGTTTAAAATAAAAATACACACATTACAGACAAATGATTTGACAAGACATTCAAATCAGTGTACATACAATTATAAATTCCAAAAAAAAAAAAAATCCCAAGGGCTGCAGTTCATCTTGATGCATGTGCCCAAGGCCATACTGGGTTTCATGCTGGTGAGAGAGCCAGTTGCACACTGCTGGCATGCCCTCTTACTTTGCTTTTCTACTTGCGTGTGCTTCACAAGACCGGTTCAGATCTGGACTAAAAAGAGTAGTGTGGCATTCCAGGGGCTGAACTGGATCAAGAACAATCTAAAGCAGATTGAGGAGAGGCTCAGAATTTGCTGTTATATAGATCTGACCCCAGTAACTTCTTGCCTGGGAAGAGATTCAAACTAGCAACAAACTGGGACACAACTCATTCTCTTCCATTACTATGTAACTTTGCATCCTCTGAGACATAGGCCATTTCTGCCCCACACTGTTACAGTGCTATTATTCCACTTTCAACATCCTGTGGAATTCTGGGGTTTGTAGTTGACGGAGGCCAAAGAGCTCTCTGGCTGAGAATTCTAAATGCCCCTCCCTAAAATGCAAACCCCAGGATTCCATAGGATGTTGAAAGTGGAATAATAGCACTATAACAGTGTAGCACGGAAATGGCCATACATTCAAGGGCAAAGAGACAGAGGTCCTCTTGTAGAACTGACCTTGGATTCTTTCCTGCTCTGCCCCACATAAAGTTTTGTAGGCTTTAATTTTCCAAAACTGGAGGGGTGCGGGGAGAGACTGGGGGTACAATGTTGGCAGATCAGTACAGGACTTGGATCTTGAGGATCTAAAACTCTTCCTAGTCCCCAGTCATGCCTCCAGCACAGAAAGGAATGTAGACCAACTGTGGAAATGGCATGAAACATTTTCCTTCCACTATCTGTCCTCCTTCATTTCCACCCTGCAGAAGGCTTGGGGTATGTCATATGCCTTGGCTTTGGAGCATTACCACTCTACAGATAGGAGTGCCCTGTCAAAATGTTTGTTTGCTTGCTTGCTGATTTACTTGGTGCCAGCACTGTGCAGAAGCCCTTCTCCATGTGCCGTAACTAAATTAAATATCATCTCCAGGATCAAATATACCCAACCCCTTTTATTCAACGTTTCATGGACAACATCTGAGTTACAGTACATAACCAAGAAGGCCACCAAAAAAAGTACATACAATTAAAGTATTCATTTCAGTTACGTGCTGTGCTGCAACAAAATTCACAACATAATAGTTTCATAGTTATGGCTCAGTGGTTATCTTAAAAAATCTTGTGTGAGGAGGGAGAGAGAAGAGTAGAGAAGTTCACCCCAGATCAAGAAGCTCCACCACTCAAGCAACAGCCTTACCTTAGCTGTCTCCTTCTTGCAAAAGTGGGCAAGTGCTTCCCAGAGCTTGGAAAAGTTGCTTTTGGGGCGTGGGCAGAGTAAGTGTAGGCATAAGCTTCTCCAAATCCCTGGCCAACATGATCAGGGGCCATCTTGCTTGGGGCATTCTGGGAGCTGTACTCCAAAAAACGCCAAGTTTTCCTAAGCACTACTCTCTCTTTCCATTCCTACAAGCCCAAACAGATCCAGGTTATTCTGCTAGGCTTTGACGTGGCTTGGTCCTTCCTTCACACTTTCTGGAAAGTACAATACTTACTTATTTCTGTCAAAAGGATTCACATCTAAGGAAGGACAGGATGCAGAGCTCTCTGACTCCTGCCTGCCAAGGAACCTACCCACATCTCCTCTATTTCTGAAAGAGCTTAATTCAAATCCCATTCCATCACAAATCCCATGGAGATTAGCAAAAATATCTCTCACCTACACCCCAAACTTCCCCTCTACTTTCCATCAATACAGGACTGAAGACTAAAATCCACTCATGCTATGATCGCAAAAGCAAGCCTGCCCACTAGAAAAGAGGAAAGGAGTGGGATAAACAACCTTTGAAAAGCCAACATCAGCTTTCAACAGATGCTTGAGATGCAGAAATCACTAAGGAGAGCTTTTCATGGTTCAGAGCTAGCAAACCAACACACACCACAATCTCCTTCTGCCTTCTGGGCCTCAATCTCTTTGCCTCTCTGTCCAGCCATTAGAGATGATTTCTTATATCTGTGGAATGACAGAGGTACTGTGGAATGGCCCGGCATCCAAAAAAATCTCCCTGTGGCTGCAAATGCCACAACAGGACAGAAGTTTCATCCACATCAAGTCAGCACAGTGGTGGGAATTCTGAAGGCAACAGGAAACTGCACATGTCAATTTCCTGACCAAAGAGCAGTTTATCTCAGCCTTAACAGCAGCACTGAAAGCCACAGCATTTAAACCTGCCTGACATTCTGCTTTTGCTACCAGACGTATGTGCAACTGTGCTCATCAATGGAGACATTTTATACATGCTCAAGAGTACTGCTGAAGAGCTTTCTTTCACATTTAATTCTGCTTGCTTTAAGAGCAGGGTGGAGATTTGTTTGTACAAACTGATTTACAGAGCAAGGTGTGTGCTTCTTGCTCCGCATATTCACTCCCAGACCACATCTTGTTAATTGTCTTACCTGGTGCCAAAATGTTTATGCAATGATTTTGTGACTAGCCAACTTTACTGTCACTGTCACTGTCACTACCGGTACCTTCAAAACTTAATTTCCCTCTGATCTCAGTCTACAACCTTCCTTCCCTCCTAACCATATGCACTGCATATAAACCTGAAATTCTGGATAACTCTTCATACAACTGATGAAACAACCTATAGTCACTTCAAGCTGCTGCTTGAAGGTATCACAGGACTCTTTGCTGTTTTGTCCTGGAGTAACCCCACTGACAGCTCCAAGCATACCTTCCTGTATTCAGGCCAGTCTCCAGGGAGAGGAAATTAACTCCAGGACATCTAGCAAGGAGAAACTTAATTGGGAGTTGCTAGCCTGAAAAACAGCATTTGCTAGACACATCCTGTGCCTGGGAACAATGCAATGCAAGGAAGGAAACCCGTGCCTATAGAAAGGACCAGAAGTATATCAGAAGATTCCTAGTTGACCATGGGCCTAAAACAATGAGAGAAAGAATAGAATTTTTTTAAAAAAATCTCTTGGCTAGCCAGGATCTACACACTGAAGGTGGCACTGAGTATTTCTAGGGTGCATACAGACACCTTTCAAAGAGCACTTCCATTGCTAATGCTGCTGTATGGCCAGGCTCAACTCCCACCCACCTTCTGTAACTCTCTCAACAGAGATAGCTGTGCAGAGTGCGGATTAGCAGGCAGCTATGATTCCTCTTTGCAGCAACAATACAACATTTTGCATGCAGACTGTGCTTTTATGGGCTTTTTTAAAAAGTGCTGTATCAGTCTTCATGCGCTTACCACATTCATTTAGCATATTCCATTTGCAAAACACTGGGGGTACATCCAGACTGATGGAAAAGTCCTCGAATGTGTTTTTGTCTTTTCTGATTTTATACTGGGTTAAAATAAAGCAACCTGGGGAGCTGGTATAGAAAGTCTCTGATTGTACCAGAGGCTGACAGATAATATTCCAAGACAAATAAAAATATGTATGGATCTCAAAAAAGAAAATCAGAAAGAATAGGAATAAAATCTGGGACTTTCTGGTCTGTTTAATCAGTCATTGGTGCACCCTAAAACTGCTCAGAGATAAAGGAGACATCCACTAATCAGTGCTTTGCTCAGCCATTCATCAGTCAATCAGTCCTCTGCATAGCTGGCTCTGGTGAAAAACCCTGCAAAGTCCCAGAAGGAGAATTATGTCTAAGGTGGGGAGTTCATTTCCAGTGCCCAGCAACTGATCTTCCGTGTGTGTCCATATATGGCTCTCTAAACACTTTTCCAAATCTCAGAACAAAGCAAAATTTTAAGGAAAGGACAACATCCTTGTTTTCCAATATATCACATCATGTTCCCCAGCCCCCACCTCAGCTCCTATGTCTCCCCTTTGTTTACTTCCTCCAAAGGTACTGGATCTACAAACCTAGATGGTACATTTGCTTAAAATGCTGCACATGCTCAGTGGCTTGGTGAAGCAGAGAGTGCGTAGGATGTCAGGAGCCATTGTTGCCTGCAGGCAACAAAACATGGCATGGCTGACGCATAAGAAAGTAGCATTTCCAAATGCCCTTGAGATCCAAATACCTTCAGGAGTATGAAATATTTGTTGCTGCAATTCACTCACATATGGCAACAATAAAGCTGTTCCATCAGCACTTGTGGACCCTACCACAGCCTATACCACTTGTGACCTGCCATGCTCAGAAATGTTACTTTTCAGAATTTAGCTCCCAGAATCCACTAGCTGCTCGGGGATTCTGGGAGCTGCAATCCAAAAAGCAAATCTTCTAAGCTCTGACAGTTACTCAGCAGTGCCAGGCAGGCAGCAAACGCAGGACATTAAATTAAAGCTCCAGCTAGGCCTGTCCTATGTATACTTAGGTGAGATGAGGTCCACTGAGAGCCAGAGTGGTACAGTGGTTTCAGCATCTGGTTACAACTCTGAAGACGGAGTTCAAATCGCTGCTCAGCTATGGAAACCCACTGGGTTACCCTGGGCAAGTCACACTCTCTCAGCCTCAGAGGAAAGCAAAGGCAAACCCCCTTTGAACAAATCTTGCCAAATAAATCCCATGACAGGGTCACCATAAACGGAAAAAGGACTTGAAGGAACATTCACAACACACAAGTCAAAAATTGGTCGGGCATATTCTCTGCCATTAAAAGAATACTTCACAGTCTCTCCTACGCTTCCCTGGCCATCATACAAGTTCTACTGCCTCCTGCTCCCCTCCGATTTCCTGGTGCACCATGCAGCCCACTTTGTTGTTAAAGAGACGAGAGAGGGTTCCTTTCTGAGAACGCCTGCCTTGGATAGATCTCTCCTTCAAGCGACGCTTGTTCCGCTTATAGATCTGCCGTATGTCCCAGATCCTTAGCGTGCCATCGTGGGAAGCTGTGTACAATAATTCATTGTGAATCTGGAACAACAGGGCCATGCTTAGGACAGTTTAGCCACTACAACAACAGCAACACAGCACAGAAGCAAACAAGCAGCTTTTATAGCAAAACTGCAAAACCTGGAATTGGCAAAGCAGGTTTTTCTCCCCCTCTTCTGTGCCCAAACCCAGGTGTCTCTGTCTCTGGACATCTTCAAAAAGAGCTTGGAAAGCTACCTGCTGGGGATGCTATAGTTGGAGTTCCTGAATTAAGTGGTGGATATGTGTGTGTGTTGCACTCAATGGCCAATGGGGCCCCTCCAACACTTTGAATCTATATTGGAATATAAAGGCACTCTTTCCTTTATTAGTTTTACATTGCCTGGTCTACACAAGCAGCACATGAAGTGGAAATGGCTGCTAGTCATGATGACTACTAGTCAGAAGTGCTATATGTCACCCCTGGTATACCATAGTCAGTATGGCTCTGCACTTCACAAGACAGAGGCTGCTGTCGACTCATGTCCCACTGGTGGGCTTCCCACAGGCAACTGCTTGGCCACTTTGTGTTGGATTATATAGGCCTTTGATCTGACCCAGCATGGCTCTTATATTCTTAAATGATATGACAGAATCCAGTTAAACTAAACCACAGCACTTTCAGACTTGTGCAGGATGGAATGCAAATTTTCACTGTGTTCCTGCATACAAAATCTTCCTAACAAACATAACACTAACACAACAGGGAAAGGAATGGGCTAGAACTGTGGTGTCTGATGTGTCTTTTTAACTGTAGTGAAGTGGAGAGAACACCTTCCAACATGTCACAAATGAAAACTGCGATGTGTGTGGCCAAGCAACATCAGAATGTGATCAAGATGGCAAAAGTTATTAATGAGGAAGAAAACACAAGCTAGAGGAAATTGCAGTAGTTTGCTCTTGCCTGAGCCTACTGGGAAGGGCAAGATTCTGCCCCTTCCCTGTCTCTCCTCCTTGCTGAGTTAATTAAGTA
Source organism: Cyclura pinguis (assembly GCA_030412105.1). Lineage (NCBI taxonomy): Eukaryota > Metazoa > Chordata > Lepidosauria > Squamata > Iguanidae > Cyclura > Cyclura pinguis. Next base: position 129,830,060 of record CM059604.1, on the reverse strand, counting down.
CAAACTGCTTTTGCAGGTTGAACTCCATTTGTAGCCATTGAAGTAAGAGGATAACAAAGGCAGAAATGGGAGGAGGAGAGAGAAACTGGGACATTTTAAAAACAGCTGAAAAAGTGGGATGTCAGAGGGTTAATTGGAACAGTCCCTGCTAAACTGGAACAGTTGGAAGATATGGGAGGGGTTAGCTTAGAGTGGATTCTGAGACATTTCCCTACCTGCCTTTGAAACATTCTTCCACATCAGTCTAGCAGTGTAGACTACATCAAGTTCCAGCACTGAAAACAAGTTCCAGAGCTTAGGCCTGGGTTACATTAACCGTTTCAAACACTTAGCCTCAGACAGGATGCAAAGCCAGGAATTTCAAGGTTTAGTAAGTTGAACACAGCTGCTCTGTGCTGAATAACAAGACAGAGGGATTCTAACCACCCACCAAGAGAAGATTTCAATATTATGGGGGCTTTCAGGGATTCCACTCTTCCCTTCATCCATTGCTCCTCACGAGAAACCCCCCTACACAGTTCCACAATTCCCCCTAAATAAAAGCAGGCTGGGCCCTTTCAACTTCTCTTCCCAGAGACTAATGAATGCATGGCCCACGCACAAATCCTACTCATGATGATTTCACTCCATTCTCAGTATGAGCATAGCTGAAGTGTCTCTCTTACTTATACATGACTGGCTGTCAAGACGCCCACAGTCTTTTCAGAGGGAAGGGGCAGGGGATCTGTTCATGCAGAGCTGAAAGCAGCACACAACACAACAGTGAGACATTCCTTTTATTCTCCCAAGTGCAAAGCAATGAAAAATGCGGAATAACAGCAAATACAGGAGGCACCAAGCATGACAATACAATTTTACCTGAACTTGGAAAAGTAACTTGAAGGCTACGGGGTCTGTCCCAGCATCCTCTAGCCAGCACGGCTGCTTTGAAGGACAGCACTGACTATGTTGGTTGGGGGGGGATTATGAGAGTTCTAATACAAAAGAATTACTTCTTCAAAACATGAATCCTACTCAGAGGTAGTCACTGAACACAGTGGCATTTAGTTGCAGGTAAATCTGTGCAGCACCAATAGGGATCACAAAGCCCCCTAGATTTTGTCAAACTAGAGCTCCCAGCATTCTTCACCACTGGTCATGCTGGCTATATATTGGTAGGAGCTGTAGTCCAACAACAAGTGGAAGGCGTCATGGTTCCCAGTGTGTAGAATTGCATCCTGAGGAGGCAGGGGAAAGAATCAGGAAACTACATACCAGTCAGCCTGACTTCAATGCCAGGAAAAATATTAGAACATGTTACACAGGAGTCTATCTGCAAGTATCTTGATGACAACTCAGTGATCAGTAGGAGACAAGATGGGGTTGTGAAGAACAAATCCTGCCAAAGTAATCCTATATCTTTTTTCAATCAAGTCACTAGTTTAGCAGATGGTGAAAATGCTATGGATGTCATTTATCTGGCTTTCAGCAAAGCATTTGATAAGGTTCCCCATAATATTTTGATCAGCAAACTAAGAAAAGTTTGAAGGAGGTGGGCATCTTTAGTTTGCTGAAAAGACTGAGAGGTGACATTGTTACCCTGTTTACTGGGGGTCCTGGGAGGGACACCAAAATGTGCTCAACTAAAGGTGGGGAAAATTAGCTCAGAGCACTGCTTAGTGTTACGAGAGGCAGGGTAACGTAGCGAGATCTTAAACCCTATGTCTACGGGGTCGGGTCGAGTCAAGGAGCACACAGAAGTTGAAGCAATAAGTGATGTTTTATTAAACAAACACAAGCAAAACAGTGTATGCGACACACTCACACAAGATAACTAAAGAAAATAAAGGTTTGAGTGGTATAGAGGGCTTTTTAGAGGGGTTGCTGGTTTGGGTGATACTTCATCTGTCCTGAAGCCCGGAAAAATAGAGACCGAGGCTGGGGTGCGATGTAGCTCAGCACGTGGAGCTGAGGGGAGGCTCGCCAAGCAAAGCGGTGGCAAGGCGGGATGAGACTCGGGAGCGATCCGAGGAAGGTCTCGGAATCAAGGGTTTTTATGAGGAGAATGTGACTGCAGGCTATGCCGTACTTGGGGGAAACAACAGATTTGGAGTTGGAGACAAAGCCTCCGAAAGGTCAGAATCTGAATGATTGAGTTATCGCAGAGGTTCTCAATAGAATAGCCAGTATGCAAATGCAGAGTACTTGGGTATTGTATAAGTTACCCATCAAGCTGCCAGCGTGGGGCAGAGCCTCTTTTGTAGGTTGCGTGCATACCTAATTAGAGTACTTGCCTGGAGGTCTCCTAAAGCGGCGAGTCAGCTATTTTCTGGCCTGCCTGTATTGTCCAGAAATATTACGGCAATTAACGGCCGAGCTTGTGTGCGTGCTTGTCCGGGGGCCTCGCAAGCACGTGGAGAGGAATAGAGAAGTGAAGCCGAATTGTGATATCAAAAGGATATCTTTTAATATCCCCAAAGCTCGGACTAGCCAGGGCAGTAACAACATGATTTAAATACTTCAAGGGCTGTCACAGACAGGAGGGTCCAGGCCTGTGCTCTGCTGCTCCAGAAGGGAGGACCAGGTCTAATGGTTTGAAGTTACAGAAGACTAGATCACAATGAACATTAGAAGGAATTTCTTGACGGGGAGAGCGGTTCAGCAATGGAACCAAATCCCTAGAGAAGTGGTGAGTTCTCTTTCTCTGGACATCTTCAAAAAGAAGCTGGACAGCTATGTGCTGGGGATGCTTTAGCTGGCGATCTTGCACTGAGCAGGGGGTTGGACTTGATGACTCATGAGGTGCCTTCTAGCTCCATGATTCCATGACTCTATCAGTGTGAAGTCAGTATGAAAAACAATTGTGATATCTGATGCAATCCTGACATTATTTATATTGAATTGGATCCAGATTTGTCAATAGGGTCAGTAAGTCATGACTAACTTAAGTCCTCCTACTCTGGTAAGAATATTCTGGATCCATCCCAGTACAAACCTACATGCATGATCATCAAATAATAAGTAGTAAAATCTATGTTTTAAATGCAGCAAAAGTTTAAGAAGAGGCATCATTATTTCTCATCCCTGCAGGAACTGTGACAGGAACTAAGGGCTCTCACCTTGACATATCAACTGAAATTCCCCTCCACCCAACATAGAGCAGTAGAGGCTTTGATCGGAAGACACGCACTACCAAGTGTCTGTTTTGGCTAACAGGTAAAGGGAAAACTCTCACAACACCATTTTCCCTGCTTGCTGGGATACACAGCCTGGAAAAAAAAAATTCAACTTCAACTCTTTCAGTGTCCCAGTTAGCATGGTCATGGATTCTAGGAATTGTCATCTAAAAAAGGAACTTTCTCAGGCTCTGCTCTGGTAGAAGCAGAGGGCTAAAAAGTGTCCTCAGCCTGTGCTCTAGAGTCAGGAGTGTTTGGGGTGCAAGATGTGGGGCAGAGGAGCTATCTAAAGAACCTCTTTACGTTCATACAGAGAAGGAAAGAGTCAAAGACTCCTTTACCAACTCCTGAGGCCTATGGACTGGACATTACAAAAAGCAGACAAAGGGAGCTGGGTATGTTTAGTCTGCAGAAGAGAAGGTTAAGAGGGGACATGATAGAGATGTCATCTTGATGTTGAAGGGATGTCATCTTGAGGAGGGAGCGGGCTTGTTCTCTGCCGCTCTAGAGACCAGGATAAGGAGCAATGGATTCAAGCTGCAGGAAAGGAGATTCCACTTGAACCTCAGGAAGAACTTCCTGACGGTCAGAGCTGTCCGGCAGTGGAATATGCTGCCTCGGAGTGCGGTTGAGTCTCCTTCTTTGGAGGTTTTTAAGCAGAGGCTGGATGACCATCTGTTGGGAATGCTTTGATGGGTGTTCCTGCAAAGCAGGGGGTTGGACTCGATGGCCCCTGGGGTATCTTCCAACTCTATGATTCTATGATTCCTCAGGACTGCATTAGACTTCCAGAATTACATATCCCCATCTCAAACCAACAGCCAAACGTGGCTAGTCAATGTGAGTCAGTTCAAGAATGGAGCTTAGAATAGTTAATTTATTGGACTACAACTAACAGTTGCCCTCCAGCTGTTCCGATTTGGCTAGGAGAGTCCCCTTAATCCTCTGTTGTTCCACCTGTTTTTAAAATGTTCCAGTTTCTCTCCTTTCCCCCCACTTTCTCCCTTTGTCTTCAGTTGCTACAAACTGAGTTAGAACAGCAAAAGCAATTTGTATTCCATTTACTGGGGAAAGTGAGGGAGGGCAAAATCTTTCCCTTCCCAGGAGGCTCAGACAAAAGCAACCTGCTGCAGTGCAGCCTATCCTAGCTTGTGTATTGCTCCCCATTAATAACTTTTTGCCACCTTGACCACACACTGATGTTGCTTAGCTATGCATGTTCCAGTTTTCATCTCTGCAATATTGGAGAGCATGGCCACTGACAGAGGAATTCTGAAAAGAGTATTCAAAAAAAGGAATTTTGCTTCAAAAAAAGGAATTTTGCTAAGTTCTAAGTTTCTAAAACAGAGGCCCTTTCCGCATGTGGGGGAGGAAATGCCCGAAAACGCCCGAAAACGCCCGAAAACGGAGCTTACCAGCGGCCGGGCGAGTCCGTCGCCACGAGGAGCAGCGCGAGTTCGCTGCTCCGCACTCCTCCGGCGTCCCAAATGGCGGCTTCCAGTTGGTGGAGGCTCTCCACCAACCGGAGAAGCTCGCCAGCCGGAAGCCTGCCCCCGGCAGATCTGCAGGCACGCACTTGCGCACTCCTGCAAATCTGCTTCGGAGCTGGGCGCTCCTGTGTGGATTGAGGTGTGGAACTACAAAAAGTAGTCCACCACAGTCCACTCTCTGGTGCAGAAGACCTCCGTTGGAGGTCGCTCTGCACCATTTTAAAATACTAATGTGGAAATGGCCAGAGTCTGTGAATGGATGTAAAGTTTACTTTAAAGGTATATAAGTGTATCAGCTTCATCTGGTGACCCAGAAATGCAGTAACATGAAAGGGAAGAAAACATCTCTCTCAGGACAGTTTTCTCCATAAGAAAACCAACTTCCCACACCACTACACAGAATCTGCTGCCAGTAACTAACAGAAGGGACCTCTTCAAAAAGTACTTATGATACAGCTTGCATTCAACCATTCCTGCCCCACGGAGTTGTAGCCAAATGCCTCTCATCTGCAGATGATGACATCCAATAAGTTGACAGCTCACCTGGATGCAGTTGATAACCAGCTTGTGCCCTCTAAAAACTCTTTGCAGGATGCCAGTCTTTGTATTAAAAGCTCGAGCACAGGCATCCCCACTTCCTGTAAACACTGTAAAAAAAATAAACAAAGATGAGAAATTTCTTCCACAAAAAAATTCTAATTATAGTCACTTATTAAAGTATTAGCATCCATCTCACCATTATTTTCAATCAAAAGGATAAAACAGGCAGCTAACCAAATAAGATGCAAAACAATACACAAGAGAAAACAATAATTTTCTCATTGCACTTTCTTACTCTGCTGGAATCAAGGATATTTAAAGGGGAAAAAAATAAACTGCACTGGTCTTAACACATGAAAGAAAGGGGACATTCTATGGGTCCAACAGAGTAACATTTCAAACCCAGACTTGGCCAAACATTATTTTGGAAACTATTGTCAATTGTCTAAATTGGTATCATCTTGAGTGTAGTCCAACAATACATTTCAGGCACATGATAATGTGTTATTTTACCATCACAGGAATCCTGTTAGTTATGTTGAGTTAGGGGCTTCCTCCAAGTTCCGGCCGGCCCCTCCCTAAACTACAAACCCTAGGATTCCATAGGATGTTGAAAGTGGAATAATAGCACAATAATAGCACTATAACAGTCTAGTGCTGAAATGCTCACTGAAACTGTGGCTATCCCAAACCTATGTCCCAAGACAGATGGCTGCCGAGAGTTCTGAACTCTCAGCCCCAGACAACATAGGCAATGGTCAGGGATTATGAGAGCTGTAACCCAAAAGATCTAGACAGCATTGGGAGACTTACCCATCCCATCCTCTGCACTACTTCAATAGAAAAGGCATTACTCACCAAATACTAAAAACTGCAAACAACATGCGGATGCAAAACAAACGTTATAAAGTATTACACAGATTAGAAATTTGGAATGTAATCTCATAGAGGTCCACTCAGATTTACACTCAATTGGGTTCAATGGGATATGTGTGTCTGTGTCTGTGTCTGTGTGTGTGCGTGTGCTATCAAGCTGCCCATTGACTTATGGTGGCTCCATGAATTTTTCATAGAGTTTTTTTAAGCAAAGAGTACTCAGAAGTAGTTTTGTCAGTTCTTTCCTCTGAAATATAGCCCATAGTACCTGGTATTCATTGGAAATCTTCTACCCAGGGCTCACCCTGCTTAGCTTCCAAGATCAGTTGGGATCTGGTGCCTTTAGACCCTTCAATGGGACTTCTTGTTGTTGTCACTACTGCTGCTGTTCATATCTAGCATATCTAGCATAAACAGCACCTGGGGCAAGCATTGAAGTTGCTCTCTATCTTCCTCCTCTTCCTCTTCCTCCTCTGCTGCTTCCAGCACTGTTTTTTTGCACTCCTTGGCAGTGGCACCCAGGGCATGTACCCTACTTGCCCCACCCTAGATATGCCTCTGCTGCTTTTGTTGTGAGCCTTCATGTCATTTCCAATTTATGGCAACCCAAAGAAGAACCTTCCACAGGGTTTTCTGGGGCTGGTCATCCAATAGGTTTTCACGGCTAAGCTATGGTCCCCAGGGTCATAGCCCAATGCTTAATTCACTACACCACACTGATTTTCTCAACGGGACTTAGTCCCTGTTAAATGAATGCAGAATGGTAGAAAGCAAAGACCACATATGAACGTGTATGGTTGGTTATGCAATTCTTTCTTCTACCAGTCGGCCTTGTAGAACAAAAATACAATGGGGATGTAACATAAACAATGAATCACTAGCTAGCAAGCAAGACAATATTTCTTCTTCCAACCACAATATTAATTGTTTGAGAAACAGAACAAATCATCTTTAATCGTAACCTCTTTCACAAAGAGGCATTTTTATGTGGAATGCGTTGTTCTTTTTCATTCAGTGATACAGGTCATTGTGTTCTTTGAAAAGGTATTCAGTTACAGTTTCCACCAAATATTACAGGCTGATCTGGCAAACACAACTGAGCAACTTAAAAGACAAACAGTTATTAAAGCACCTTCCTGTCTCTACCACAGTCACCACCACAGCTTTCCAACAGCCTGAAATGGTGTCACAACTATCAGATTTACTGCTGCTATATTTTTCCAAGCAATGATACTAATATACCATGTAATTTATTTTTGTCTTCAAATTTGGGTGTGGAAACTGATTCACCCAGCAAGCTCAGGCAAAAGCAGAGACAAAAAAACAAGTTTTAACATTTAATCACTACTCAGAACTTTGCAATTATGCTTTGTAATTGTTTCTAATGTATATATTAAACTGGGAGGAGAATATTTAGAGGGGACAAATGTCAAGTGAGACAGAGTTAAGCACACACACAAAGCCTGCACCTTCTCATCAACCACATTTTAAAAAGCACCTAGAAATGAGCTCTGTGGAATGGACCCAAATGACTCACAATTCTGGACTGTTGGAAGCAAAAACACTTTCAGCATGACTGCAAGATGGGACAATGGAAAGGTAGAAATTGCCTATAGCTTATCCTTCTCTCTATCATCCTTTCGTCTTTGTACTCAAACCTATTGCTTCCTATTTCTCTGTTGAAGTCACATCCACCTTCATCAAGAAGTCAGTTTGTCTTTCTGTTTCCTTCCTTCTGAGAAGGGACAACCATGGGGCAGCATCCTAGAAATAGATGCTAGCTTCCCCCTACATATGAGTCAATGTTTAGAGCTTCTTGTACAGTTGGCCCTCCACATTCACTGGGGTGAGGGATGCAGGACCCTCATAAAAATGGAAAAACTGCAGATATAAAATGTGTGTGTGTGTGTGTGTGTGCGCGCGCGTGTGTGTGTGTGGGAAAGGAGACAAGGCATGGTGGGGTGAAGAGACACCCAGGGTCCAAACCAGGTCAAGGAAACGAGAGGGAAAATGGGTGGGTTAGGATGGTGGTCTTACACCCCCTCTCTCACACTCATTTCCTTCCTTGCATGTGCGTGGCAGCATCAGGAGAAGGTTCAAGGTGCTGAGAAATCAGAGTGTGAGCCATTCTTAGCTGGCCGGGCAGCAGCCATAACCTCATACAGTGAGCCCTCTTCTGGCACGACCTCCGCCTATTTGAAAGCAAGGTCAGGTGAAATGTTATGTCCCATTATACTCAATGGAAGAGACAGGTGCAAGTGTGTTCATGTTGTGTCCATTGACTACAATGGGATGCAGCACTTGCATTTTTTGTTTTACAAGGGGGTTCCTGGAGTGGAAGACTCACATGTACAGCGGGTGCACTGTATTACACTAATCTTGCTCTACTGTGCTTAATACAAGTACCAAATATTTTCTACACAGACAGCAGAGAGAGGGCTCTGAACTTCAAGGGATGGAACCAGAACTTGGGAAAGTTGCTTTTTTGTTGATAACTTGCAGAGCTCCCAAGCCAGCACAGGCAACTGGTATTCTAGCTCACATTTTAAAAGAAAAAAGGGAGCTGAAACAGAGAGAGACCCCTGTATGCCTGGGGGGTCTCCATGCAAGCACACAAGCCCTGGAAAATTAGAGTTCATAATCATTAGGTTCCACATATACAGGAGGCTGTCCTTGTTAGCAAGGTAATGATGGAATTTCATTAACCCTGAACAGAGGCAGACTTGAATCCTATTGTTAGTCTCCCACTGGATCAGTGAGATATACTTATTTATTGACTTGTCAACTGATAACTTGTTCAGTGAGTCTACTAAGTGAGACTAACCAACAGGATTTAGGCTGTAGACTCTTGTTTGAAGCCATGGAGAGATTCAGCAGTCAGTGAAGATAGTACTGAGCTAGACAGATTAATGGTGTGCCTGACTCAGGGTGTAGCAACACTACACAATTAGAGCAGTTTGAAACCACCTCCACTGCTGTGGTTTCATCACAGGGAATCCTGGGATTTGTAGTATTGATGATCAATTTGGATTTTTCTGCTAGATTTTCTGCTGGATTTTTCCTCTGAACTGCACCATTAGAGGAACTCTCTAGCAGAGAAGTCTAAGTACTCCCCACCAAACCACAAATCCCAGGTTCCCAGAGGATGGAGCATGGCAGTTAAAGTGGGACCAAACTGCTACAATTGTATAAGATGGATCCACTCTCAATCTAAGATGCCTTCCTATGTTCTTGTTTGCTCCTAACTGAAGACAGTTTTTAAACAAGAGCTTGTGAAAATAACTAAAGATTTCTATAGCCAGCAAAATTCGCAACTTAAGCTGTTAAGGACACACTCCTATCTTTGGTTTATGAGCAACATTCCAGTCAAGATCCCATTTGCCAATGGTGGAGCCTAACGCTCCACCGTTGTACTTAACTTGGAGGTCTGCAGGGAGAATGCTGCTCCTCTTTCCCAGGTGGACAGCAAGAAATAGCACCCAATGGCACCCCCATGGCCAACTGGTTGTGGCAAATAGAGCTGCACCCAGGGGCCATGCAAGTGTTGTTCCATAACTGGGGAAGAAGAAACAGCCTTTGTCCTCCTGGATCTTTTGAAATCTGGGAGCGTGAACCTTGTTCCTTTTTCCTTCGCTGTACAATTATAGTCAGATGTTGCTGGGATGCATTTCCATCCCCTGGCAACTGACTCACTGTGGGTATATGCCTGAGAGCTATCTGACTGCCATTACACACCTGAAGAAAGGTGTTTCCCAAGAATGTACTGGATACCTCCCTGCACAAAACTAGAAAAAAAAATGCTCATGCTGGTATAACCACCAGTTACATCAATGTAAGCCAATCAAAAATATTCTTGTTGTGTCCCTTCAACTTGTTTCCAACTGACGGCAACACTAAGGTGAATCTATCATGGGGCTTTCTTGGCAACGTTTATTCACAGAAGGTTTGCCCTTGCCTTCCTCTGAGACTGAAACAGTGTGATTTGCCTAAGGTCACCCGGTGGGTTTCCATGGCCAATTAAGACTCTCTCACAGTCTTAATCCAACACGTAAATCACTACAGTTTGCTGGCTCATCTTAGACAATATTTGAGTATGTGCCATCTTTTCACTTTCGACTGTATGTCCAGGCCAAGAGAGAAGAAGGAAAACTTTTGATACAAGAGAGGTATCAAAATTGCACCTATCTTACGTACACATCATGTGAAGCTGTCCTGTACAGTTGGCCCTCCATATTTACAGATTCTGTATCCACGGATTCAACCAACCACAGCTTGTAAATATTCCAAAAACAAAACAAAACAAAACAAAAAAGACAAAACCAAACTTTGATTTTGCCATTTTATATAAGGGATGCCATTTTACTATATCACTGTACATAACGGAACTTGAGCATCCACAAATGTTGGTATCCATGGGGGGTTCTGGAACCAACCCTAGCAGATACCAAGGGCCCACTGTACACTGCTATGCATCCAATATACACATGACTTTGGGATCTATGTTAGTATAAATGCTGTCCAAACTGATACTTCTGGGAAGGGAAACTTTTGCAAAGTACTTGGGCATGGCAGGTCACCAAAAAGGAGTTGAGGGCTGTATTTCTCCCCACTACCTGCACTTCACCCACCCATGTGTTACCTCTTAGCTTTTACCTAATAGTAGCTATGCCAAGGCTGAACCTGGAAAATTACTTCTGTGGACTATAGGTCCACAGAACCCATCAACCAGCAAGACCGTTGGCCTAGCTATAATTCTTCCAACTTCTGGGCACAGTCTTCCAGGATAATTTTTGGTGGAATGACATTTTTCTTTGCTGCAGTATTCATCATACTTCTTCAGAGTAATATTGGCATTTCTCCAATACAACATAAAAGTGCTGCGAATGCCCTGGAAAAGTGGTTTGACCAAAAACAATGGTGGTACAAACAGAAATTTAAAAAATTAACTTGTAAATCGTCGACCACCTCCCAAGATTTTGAAAAGCTGTCCCCTGGTTCACACCCTACATAAAGACATTTAATCTTTCTTCATCTTTCTGGTCTTCAACTACAGCAAGGGTAAGCAGCTGTGCCACGTCCAGGGGCCAGTTTTCTATCAGAGGGACCCTGCAGAGGCTGCAAAGTTTGCCAAAAAAAAAAAAAAAAAGCAAGAAAAAAAAGCCCTCAAAAGTGGCCAGATGTCTACTTCCAGTTTTGAAAAATGGGTATTTCTTTTTCAATATTGAACACTGTAGAGAGTTCTGCAGTCTATGTAAACAGGTAAACTGAGAATCCTTCCCCAGCTCCAGCAATTCTCCTCCTTTTGGGGCCAGAAACAGGAGTGTCTAAGGAAACCTGAAGGCATCAAAGACCACAAAAAGAGCCTGGAGTCTCATGTGGCACCAGGGCTATTCTCTACTCATCTCTGAACTAGCTTTATCTTTCAAGATTTGGGGGAGGTCCTTTTGTAACTTATCAAAGATCCATTTCACACGTTTGGCAAAACAGAGCTGTGCCTTCTACTAGAACACAGGCAGAAAGTGCCCTGTAAGCAACAAGATGAGAAGAAGCAGAACAAGAAAGGGAGATCAGTTGGAACTTACATATTCCGGCATGGTATTTCAAAGTACTGACACTGTGCTTGTGAGTTTTGTATGTTCGGATTCGTTCTCCAGTATCAGCCAACCAGCATTTCACTGTCCTGTCTGCACTCCCTGAATACAAACATCGATTGACCAGCTAAGAGGGAAAAGAGAAGAAACAAGCACTTTCACAAGAGAGTATTTTTGGAAGCCACTGTTACCTTTGGACCCAGATTCCTCTAGGAGCAAAAAGAAGATGCAACAATGGCCTAAACCCAATTGCTAGTCCCACCTAAAACAGACTATTGAAGCAATGAACTTTATGGAAGGGATGACTCACCTTTCAGCAATTCATTCAATAGGTTTACTCTATTTGGGGCTAGCAACTGGATTTAGGCCAATAATAGCAATGCTAAAGGCTGCACTGCCTTCAGAACTGCAATGCAGCTTTCTAATCTTTTGTTCTGCAGACAGGAGGAATTCCCAGTAGGCCCACAAATAGCTCTGAGACCTCAGACTAAATAACATTCATTCTCATAGTGTAATTAGGAGCACCTTCTCTAAAGCCAATGAAACTCTGTCCCTTTTTACCTCCAGATCCACTGGACCAGAAAAGAAGTTGCATTAATTGGTTAGAAGCAGCAGCAGTAGTTTAGAGGTAGGGTACTATGAAATAAAGTCTTTTGATGTGAGGGATAAGTATCTCTTTTCCCCCCAACATGCCAGGAACCAGCATCCTATTTGTGGTTACAGTTCTTTCTTTCCTTCTTTCTTTCTTGGAAGCTGTCCAGGGCCCTCCAGAAGATGGCTAGGGCACTGGCATTGGTCCACAGACCACCACTTTGAGTAGTATTGGAAAAGAACTAGGGTAGTATGTGTGGCTAAGTAACACAATGCCCTAGGGACTCTCTGAAAAGTGGGGCAAGTAGCAAGCCACACTACCTACTGCTCTGCCTGGCTCTGAGTCCGTAGGATTAATTGGATTGGGTAGTATTAATTGGCTGAAAACAAGAAGGAACAGAGTTCTGTGCTATTCCAGCCAGTGCAGGATTCTTCTTAAGAGTTAAAAAAATATAATTAATTTAAGCAAGCTGAGAACTGGAACTTCCCCAGGACAAACTCCCCCAACCTATCAGCAAGATGTTTATTTACTACTTCAGTCAATTACTACTTCAATCGTCCTTTTTTCTTCCATGGAAGAACTCCCTGGTTGCCCCCCATTCAGCTTCAGCAAGACAGTTGCCTCATGTTCTTTCATACTACATTACAGATTTTCCCAATAATATGTATGTGAATCACTCTGAGCAACTCTAAAAGCTCTACTAGATGCCTATTATGATTAAGGCCTAAACTTTGGGAGGTTACACAGCTACTCCTATAGTCAAACCATTTATTATGTGGATGGCCAAGGTAACAATGTAGGCTCAATGTCAGAAACATGGAAAGAGCCATACTGAATTAGACCAAAATGCTCTTCAGTCCAGCATTCTGTTCCCACAGTGGCCATCCAATTGCCTCTGGGGAAGCTAAGAAGCAGGACACTAGTGTTATCGATTCCTCAGAAAAGAGAAATATGAAGATTCTTTGTCTGGACATCTAATGTAAATAGCACTGGGGTAGGTTAACACACATCTGGTCTGAATAAACTGGGACTGGAGAAGGCAATTTAGCTCAGACTGAGAAATTAGCACAGGAATCCCTGCCTTTCAGCACCTCGTTATCTGACAACTCACTGTTTTGATGCTTCCAAATTAAGGACACGTTCCATTAATTCAATGTGGGGTTTGCTCTTTTGTCAGTTCTTCTTGTCTACAAAGGCTTGCCTGGGACCACTTCCATGCATGCATGCATGGTCCCAAGTCTTGCCTATGGAAAGAGCAGGTCCCCCAATCAAATTAATGGAACTTATCTGTATTGCAAGCATTAAACAATGGTTTTCCATCAGCTCTTCTTCCCTACGGAGGGTCACTTGGAGGGTCATTTGGGATCATGTGTACGCTGCTTGCAAAGTTTGCTCAGGGCAGAGGGAAAGGTGCCAAGCCAGCGAGAGACTTTACAAGCAGTGTGCACGTGTGGTCAGTTGCAGGTGAGCCTCCACAAGTCCTTCCTGTTCCCTATAGCAGATGGGTTCTGCTTTTCTACCATTTCTGCTTTCTGACAGTGCTCCGGCCCCTAACCCGTCAGATAAGTGGAGGAAGCCTGTATATCCTTGAGCAGACATACTTAACAGGAAGCAATTTCAAAATAAAGACAGATACAACATTCTAAGAAGCTGTACATTCCATTATAAAAGATCTACACAATCACTTTCTCCCACCAATTTGTGTTTTAATTTTGCTCTGCAGAAAACGTGTATGGATTCCACTATCCTCCCCCTGCCATTGGTTAACTTTCTCATTTACAAAGGTTCAATGTGTTGTGGGTTTCCCTCACAGCCACCCCTCCCAATCCACCATAAAGGAATGCATTCCCCTAAAAGTGATCCATTATTTTAAATTTTAAAAATGCTTTATGCAACCTCCCACAACATTCATTTGGCTAATGGAATGGAAAAACAACTGCAGCCAAGGTATCCTATATCATGAGACACATACCAAGCAAGCTGCAGGATAGCCCATACAAGATCACTGCTTCATTTATGTCAAGATAAAATAAAGTGGTCAGTCACTGCAAATATGCTTTTAATTCCTTTCATTAGAAACACTGGCACCTCTTTTATCAACAGGAGCAGTGATTATTTTTCCATAATTAGGAAACATAGGGGAAGAGATAAGGTGTGGGGGAATCCTGTTTAACAACAGTTTTCCCAAAAGTCAACAAATTGCTGGGGGGTTTTTTGTTTGTTTGTTTAATGACTGGGGAGATACAATTCCCAATTATAATCCCTCTGTGACTTGAAGAAGCAGCAATGGGTTTGTTGCTGTGTTTTTCTTGGCTGGCTTAGGAAAAGGCTTTGTTCAATCTGGCTAATTTCCCAACGGAGCAGCTGTTGGAGAAAAGCACGGCACATCACGGAAAGCAGAGAATACAACTGGACTCGGACCTTGTAGGGCATGTCTGCACCACGGCTTAAAAAGGTTGAGTGGAAGTGGATAAAATCCTACCAGTATCTGTAGCTTTTAAAAATTTGCAACACATTAATGTTAACAATGAGGGAGTAATGTATTCCTTTGTTGTGCGCCTTCAAGTCATTTTTGACTTACGGCAACCCTAAGGTGAACCTATCTCCGGGTCTTCTGAGGGTGTGTGTGTGTGAAGTGCTCAAGGTCACTCAGTGGGTTTCCACGACCAAGTGGGGAATTACAACCCCAGTCTCCTGGGTTGTAGTGCAACACTCAAACCTTACATCACACTGGCTCTCTAATGTATCTTAACACATTTTAAAGAATAAGAAAAGAAAAGTGTCCCAAAACCCTGCAAAGTGACCCTTAAAATATTTGCGAAATTACAGCTAAAGGGTACATATAATGGCAAAAGCATATAAACTGTTAAAACATTCAGTTGCCAATAAAGGCTGCTGTCATGCTCTCTGAAATTAGTGTATTACAGGTAATGTAGCTCTGCATCACCTCAGGTTTATGAGCTGAACCAGAAACTGTTACTGCCCTGGCTAGTCCAAGCTTCGGGGGTATTAAAAGATATCCTTTTGATATCATAATTCGGCTTCACTTATCTATTCCCCTCCATGTGCTTGCGAGGCCCCCGGACAAGCATGCATACAGGCTCGGCCGATTATTGCCGTAATATTCATAGACAACACAGGTAGGCCAGAAAATAGCCGACTCGCTGCTTTAGGAGATCTCCAGGCAAGTACCCTAATTAGGTATGCACGCAACCTACAAAAGAGCCTCTGCCCCGTGCTGGCAGCTTGATGATCGAGCTATACAACGCTCAAGTATTCCACGTTTGCATACTGGCTACTCTATTGAGAACCTCTGCGATAACTCAATCATTCAGATTCTGACCTTTCGGAGGCTTTGTCTCCAACTCCAAATCTATTGTTTTCCCCCAAGTACGGCATAGCCTGCAGTCACATTCTCCTCATAAAAACCCTTGATTCCGAGACCTTCCTCGGATCGCTCCCGAGTTTCATCCCGCCTTCCTGCCGCTTTGCTTGGCGAGCCTCCCCTCAGCTCCACATGCTGAGCTGCATCGCACCCTAGCCTCGTTCTCTATTTTTCCGGGCTTCAGAACAGGTGAAGTATCACCCAAACCAGCAACCCCTCTAAAAATCCCTCTATACCACTCAAACCTTTATTTCTTTAGTTATCCTGTGTGAGTATGTCGCATACACTGTTTTGCTTGTGTTTGTAATAAAACATCATTTATTGCTTCAACTTCCGTGTGCTCCTTGACTTGACCTGACCCCGTAGACATAGGGTTCAAGATCTCGCTACATTACCCTGCCTCTCGTAACGCTAAGGAGTGCTCTGAGCTGATTTTCCTCCCCATTAGTTGAGCACATTTTGGTGTCCCTGCCAGGACCCCCAGTATACAGGGTAACAAAATATCTCCAGAGAAGACATAACAGTTCTTCTGAGATATTCCCATACTGGCACCACAAAGCCAACATAGTCAATGGCCTGAATCATTTTGGTAGAGTACATTCTTCTGAATCAAGTGTTTAATGGTGAATCTACACCTATCTAAATCCTATAGATTCCACTGACCTAATCTAGTTGAGACTATCAATAGGAATTCAGGTCCATGATTAATTCCTCAATTATAGTTTCTGTCAGATGATTAAGCTTGAGAGGCAACCGGCATGAAAGTATGAATCCCTTATACCACTAAACTGGATTTGGCCTCATTTAATTCACTAGTGCTTAGAGTATCTTTACATCCCAAAGAAAGGGAAAACAACCTATACATCAGCGGTGGGAAACATGCAGGTCTTGAGATGTTACAGGACTGGGATTCCAGCATTCCTCATCACTAGCTACACCAGATAGGACTGCTGAGATTTGCATGCCAACAACAGCCAATACTACATCTTGTGCTACACATACACAAAAAGGATATGTTCTACCCATTGGCTAGCACTGGCTAGCCCGTATTCACATGACTGATTCATCCTTCGAAATTTAAATTGGCACCTACTTATTATTTCCACCACAAGAGAAGCAGCCACAATAGCAAAAGCTGCTAAGGTAAGATTCTACTTATTATAGCAGGCTTGTGTGTAGCCTCGTGCATGGAACAATTCCTTATGGGCCAATAGCTTGCTAGACTAACCCAGTTAATCTGCTCTGTGATAAAGTCAGTCAATCACATCTTGAACTTATCTTTCATCCTTTATCATCCTTTCTTCAAGACATCAGACATCAGTTTATCCCCACAATCAGTGGCCTGAGATGATAAACAAGAGTCAAGTCAAAGCTCTGTTCTGTGAAACTGAGCTCTGCTGTGTATGATACACTCTTTTAATTAAGAACACAAAAACAGACACCTACACACCCATGTCTGTTCATAGTAATCAGGTTGCTTTATACTGAACTAGCCCACTCATCTCTCTAACCCAACATGCCAAGACTACGTGAGATCCTTTTATTTGGGGATGTTAAGGATCAGCCTTGGCACTATATACAGGAGAAGCCTATGTTCTGACACTAAACAGAAGCCTCTTCTCCAAGATGGTGAGTACTGGATCTCTCTGGGACAGTGTTAGTCAGAGTGGTGGTCTGAGGACTAGTGCCAGTCCACAAGGCATCAACTGCCAGCGCATGATGAGTTTCCAAAAAAGATGTAAATATGGTAGCCATCCCTGGAACACTGGGGGAAAAAACCCGCCAATCTCCAAATTATTTGAGAAGAAATGCTCCAATATACCAGAGCATTTGAGAGGTATGTTCTACATATGTGCAAAAACATGAGAAACAGAGCCGTCTGACACATTTTTCTGCCTATAGCTCACACCAATGCGATCCATCCACATTCAGTTGAAACCTCCTCGCCTCACAATTCTGCTTGGTCTTTTTGCCTTGGAGTGGTCAATTGTTCCAATAATATCATATGCAAACCATTAACTTAAAAAAAAAAACTTTCTCGACATGTCTGTGGGCATTGGTCCAACCATCAGCAGAGGACTAATTCATACATACGGAACTGACAAGTCAGCCATCACCATTTAGAATCAGTCCTTAGAGCGTAATTCTGTACACATCAATTCAAATGTAAGCCCAATTGAATTCAGTGAGACTTGAATCACAGCCCTCACACCTTCCGGACATGCTTGCCTGGTACAGAGCTTATGGATGACAGAAAAATGGTCATCTGCCTGCAGCAAGCCCTAGATGGCTGCCTCATTATAGCCACAATCCTCTTGGTGTCATGCACTTTTGTAAGTTACCTTACACAAGCAGATGCCTTTTTTTTTTTTGCCATTTTGTCACAGATGTATTCAGTTCATAGTTGCACAGCAAAATTCCACAAAGTACCCCCATTTCACATACATCAAAATCCTATTGTTAGTCCCAATCAGAACAGAGCCATCAAATAATTTGGATTTACCTATACATTGACTCACTATTCAGCAACTGTTTCAATAAGTCTGTTCTAGGAGGGACTAACCAACATCTCAGATGCCTGATGCCTTTTTCATATGGTGGGTCCTTATCCACACTGGCTTCCTCTACAATTTTGCCATCCTAACAATGGCAGTTGTTTACATGTTCCAAGCATGCCTGGAGGGGTAACTTCAGAGGGTCTGCTAGCCAAATTCCTCTCCACCATCCTGAGACCCACATCATCCTCTCCAGAAACCATAAATAATTAAAAGTCCAGTTCTGTTTGTTTTTGTTGAATCTTTTTTTCTACCTACAAAAGTCATTGGGGATATGCTGTGATTTAAAGGTAAATCTCACTTTCAGGAGCATGAGCCGCCATTTTTAATTTTTTTTACAGTGGTTCCTGCAGGCTGCAAAAATGAGCGTGGCCACATTTGCCCACTCCTGGTATAAACTAGAGCTTGGAAAGGTTTGGCAGGGTGGTCTATAACTTCCAGCATACACCAGCTAGTATGGTCTGTGAGTCACACTGGATGTAGGATTCTAGAGTTGTAATCCAAAACAGTAATATTCCAAGATCTCTGGTATGAAAATGATTGATCTCTTACCTCTAGGCAAATAACAGATCCTTGGTGCTCTTTGAACACTCTTAGCTGCTCACCAGTCACAATGTTCCATGTCCGAATGGTGTAATCAGTGCTGCCCGAAAAGAGCTCCCTATTTGGAGCATCAAGTATAAGGCACAAAATGGCCCCAGTGTGTCCCAGCAAGGTCTGGTGGCAGCGCCCACTAGACACCCACCAGATTTTGACAGTGCAATCCGTGCTCCCTGTCACCAGGAAGTCCCTGCTCATTTTCTCCTCTTCCAATTCTTCCTCTTCTGAGTCTTCAAGAACATCCTTGGAGGAGTAAAGGGCCAATGTCAGAACGCAGTTCCGGTGGCCCCGAAATTCCTGGATTGGCTTCTCCTTATCTACACTCCAGCAACGTGCTGTCCTATCATAGGAGCCACTGAAAAGGTAATCTTTTGAAACCAGGATCCTGTTTAAAATTTTAAAAAGAAGAGCTACATATCAAAATGTCCCCTTAATGTCCTTGTTGAAGTAAAGGGGGAAGACGACCAATAGCTAAAGCATGCCCACCACCCCCTTCAATAGATTATGGAAACTTCCAAGGAAACAGATGTTCACTTTCCTCATGTAAGTGTTTCACCTTCAAATGGATTTTACACTTTACAAGAACTTTTTCATCGTAATGATTATCCTGATTCTACCCTTCATAACCCCAAACCATTGTTTCTTGATCTAAGACCACGGTAGTGATGCAGGCAATCAGATATGCCCATTTTCTGAGATTATTTTAAATACCTAAATATTGCACCCCTACATGCATGCATACGCATGCACTGAGCTTAGAAGGAGGTCCCAAAAATCCCCCCCCCCCAAAATTTTTCCAAACTCTGCTTTTAAGCCACTTGCACTACAGTCCTCAGCTTTACTTCCAAATGAATTAAATGGAACTCAAGTAACTGTTTACAGAACTGCAGTCTTGATCATTTTTGCAGCTTTCCTTTCAAACTTTTTAAATGAACAATGATATTCAGAATCAGACTTGGTATTCCATGTAATTATTGAACTGGTTCTTTCAGGACTTCTATTTTCCAGGGTAATACAAAGAGGAACAGAATAAACTCTGGAGGGGAAAAAAAACAGGTCTTAACCTTGTAAGCAAACAACAAAAGTTTCAGTCAGGCATACACATAGTGGTTATTTGTAAACTCACTGTGGTGTAATCACATGGAGAGCTTATCAAAGAAGAGTCTTACAATTCCAAGTGTGATAACATTCAACATGCTGCATAGCCCAACATTGCAGATAAAATGTAAGTGGCCATGATGTGGCAATGGTCACCCATATCTATTTGGCAGAAGACATCAAGAAATTACCATCTACTGCTTAGACATAAAGTGTACATTTAATATAACAAGGTCTGGGTTTAAGCTTCTCTGGGGTAATCAACAATAAAGCAGAAATCCAACTCTACACAAAGTCTTAGCAGAATCTTTTTACTACCAAGAGGAATTTTTAACACATTGCTTTTTAAATCTCTTTATCAGGTCCATCTGTTACCAAATGAGCTGGGTTCCTGCCCCCCATCGCCAGCCTCCCCCTTGGAATTTCTTTGCCAGCAAAGGATTCGGTTCAGTTCCTCCTTGCTTTCCTGCTGGTCTCTTGTCCCCAGAATACAGCTGCATCAGCATTTCCTCCTAAGATAACTGATCCTGCAGCCAAGAGCACTCATAACACAAATTTATGACAATTCATCTGTGTAGTATAAACACAGGAGGGAAACTGCTAGATTCAACAATAAAATAAATGGTAGAGAAGCCTGAAAAGAAATCAGATGGGGATAATTTGTGGGGGTGGGGTGCGAATCTACTGTAATCTAAACCAACCTACCTGTTCACAATTGATGTGTGTCCTCGATAAACAGCCAGACACTGACCTGTCATCACATCCCACTTCCTAATTGTATGGTCGGCACTGCATGTGAAGGCGACTTCATTTTCTAAATGGCAAAAGGTGATATAGCTTTCGTGCCCTAGGAATAATATACAGAACTAAAAATGATAAGTACAAATCAGCAGCAACAACACAGTGGGATCTGAGTTTTTAAATGTATCAAAAGGAAAAATGGATTATACCTTAAGTGTTAAGTTTTATGATTGTCACGGAACTGAAAGAAAGAACTGAAAGAGGGGACGTATACATTAAAAAGTTAACTCAGGCTGGAATCCTCTTGTTCTCTTGTTGTCTCTCTCTCTCTCTCTCCCACACACACACACAGACACACACATCTGGTTGTGCTTTTTCAGCCATTCATGGTTAGAAGTGGAGTTCCTCAAGCATAAATAGTTCACCTGGGTCTAAATCCTACTGTTAGTTCTAACTAGAGTAGAGCCATTGAATCAACTGGATTTACCTATGTGTCGAATGAGCATTCAGCAGTTGATTCAGGGGATTTATTATGGTTATTCTGGTTATTCTAACGAGTAGGATTCCAGCCATACAGTTTCATATTCCTGCATAAATATCTGTCAGTACCTACCATGTACCACTTTTATTTTTATTATTATTATTATTAAATTTTATTGATAAATATACCCAGTAATTATTTTTTTAAAATCCATATTTACAGCTTATTGTATAAGACAAAGCAATATCCTGGCTCAGCTATGGAAACCCATTGGATGCCCTTGGACAAGTCACACTCTCTCAGCCTTAGAATGGCAAATCTCCTCTGAATACACCTTGCCAAGAAAACCCTGACTGGGTCACTGTGGGTTGGAATACAGTTGAAAGCACATTAGTGACAATAAAATTTTAGTTAATAAATTATAGTCAAGCATATCTTTAAGACTGCTTTTCATTTGGGTTTTTCTTGATTGATTCACCCTTCCTTACATCTTTCCTTACAAAGGTATCCTGGATTTTATTAGAAAGTACATCCAAATTCTGTATTGCAACTGGTATCTTTAGGTGCTTCCTGATTTATCAGCATATCTCTACCTTCTCAACCCATCCATTCCCAATTTCTGAATCATGGATGTTTAAGGCATCCTAAGGGAATTCTAGAATGAAGGAAACTAGAATGAAGTTCTACAGGTTCTTGGGACACTTAGGACTCTGACACGGCAGCCAAAGTACAACTGAACAAGATCAGTGTCAAAGAATATATGAGAAGGCCACCATAGTCATATGGAGAGTCAGTGTGGTGTAGTGATTTGGAGTGTTGGATTATGATCCTGGAAACCAGTGTTCAATTTCCCACTCAGCCATGAAAATTCACTAGGTGACCTTGGGCAAGTCACACTCGCTCAGCCTCAGAGGAAAGCAAAGGCAATCCCCTTCTGAACAAATCTTGCCAAGAAAACCCTGCGATAGGTTGCCATAAATCGGAAACAACTTGAAGCCACACGACAACAACCTAAGCCATATAGATATCAGTACCATTTGACTAGAGTTTGGAACGGTCTGTATTCCAGAATCAGATCAGTGGCAAAGGCTATATCATCCATACCTTGAAAATGTGCCCGGCACTGACTATCAGCAGTGCTCCAAAGCCGCGCAGTGCCATCTTCGCTGCCTGTCAGTAGCCACTGGCCGTCTGGACTGAGGCTGAGCCAGTTGATGCCTCCCTGGTGTTCAGTGCAAACCTTCAGTGCTGAACTACTGCTCCCCATTCTGCAGGTTCCACCCTGAGGCAGAGGCTGGGTATAAGGAGGCTCATGTGCTCCAAGCCACACAAGGAACAGGAGTAGATCTTGCAAGAATGAGCTGCATTGAGCCAAATTCCGCTGTCATCTTTGGTGCGAACAAACAGGAGGGAAGTAGTTGTTTCTACAAAAAAAGGAGGGAAAGAAAAGTATGAGAGTCTAATGAGATGATATTCCTAAACTAATTATGCATACAATTGTATTACACTATCTGACTGGCCTTTGAAAACTTCCAAAATATTGTTCAAAACACTGCAGTCAAACTGTTGACCTGGGACCAATGAAATAACTATTTTCCTCCAATTGTCAAAGAATGAAACCGACTAAGAATTTTTTTTTCTTTAACAAGTGGTTTTATTTTTGCTTTCCATCATTCAAGGCGCTGGTTCTTAACAGTGTGAAACAGTCCAGGTCTGCAATACAACAAGAGCCTCCTTCTTCCAAAGTAATCCATCTCTCATCTAGAATCTGCAACTCAGTTACTTTGCTTAACTGGCCCACCATCTAAAGCTGGACAAGTGACTACTAAAAAGAGGAACTTCTTTATTGAAACACCTTATTTTTTTAGCTTTCTCCAAGGGGAGGTTTGCTTGACATCTTCATTAATGTATCAAGATGGCAGGCCAAGTTTATCCCATTTTCCAGAGCATTCACCTTAGTTTTTAATTGACACCATGCTTTTACACATTTTCCGAGATGCTTTGTTTTCATTTGCACTCCTGTTTGCAGATTTCTGTTTGCAGATACAGGAAGCCTCCATCTTTCAATGTCCCATTATGTGACAACTTGGTCTTTTGATGCTTCCAAGTTAAGGTAATTTGATGGAGATTCCATTCTATCATCAGTTTTTCTTGCCTACAGAGGCTCACTTAGAACCGCTTGCATGTGTGCACTGCTTGCAAAGTGAGCTGAGGGTAGAGGGAAAGGTGCCAAGCCAGCTGAGAGATTTTGCAACCAGTGCACATGCAGCCAATCCCAAGTGAACCTCCATAAATCCTTCATGATCCCTACAGTATAGTACATGGGTTCTGCTTTTCAACCAATTCCGTTTTCTGACAATGCAACAGTCCCTAACCTGTCTGATAAGTTGGGGAAGACTTGTAAATTCTGAGGGATACAAGAACTATGTTTCCACTCCAGTGTTCTGCAGCAAAACAATGTGAGATCTGTGAATTCCTACTACGAAAAGCCCCACCTACATTTCACACCTACATTTGGAAGGGAGAGACAGAAGGGTACAGCAATGATTAAGAGTTTATAGAATCATCTGGCATTTCTTCTGTATTTTTTGCTTGATCACCTTTCTACAAATACTGGTTGCTAATCAGAAGTAACCAAAATCACCTTGTTACTCAAGGGAAGATAAATGATTTTGGCTCTAGCCAATGTAATTCCAATGAAAAACAGACACTCTGAACTTCGTGCCAAATAAAATCAAATTCTGTGACCAGAATAGAAATTGAAAATGTTATGCCTATCTGAAATCTGTATACATTTATTCTGCTTTAAAAAAAAAGGACAAGAAAAGAAATCAAGGTTTTCAAAACGTCTGGAATTCCTTGGCTCAGCCTAAAAAGAGCAGTGGAAGAAAAGTTAAGGATGCTAAGAATATGTGGGCTGGGAGGGTACAGAGCTGCTTCACATTAGAAAATGCCAACGTGGAAACACACATGCAAAACCACTTTTGCAATACAGCTCTCCACCTGAGCCAGAACACCTGGAGAAAGCAATCCAGCTCCACTTCGGTCTGCAAAAGGCTGTCTGAGCGATTAGCTTCACAGTGAGACAGAGTTACTACAGAAAGCTGTACCATCCCACCCCAGTGGCCATGCTGGCTGGGAGATTCTTGGTGTATTCCAAAACAGAAACATACCCAACCTCTGCACCTTCTGACACAGAAGGATGAATACAGAGTCAACCAATAATATGCCTACCCATCAGGAGTTCAAGAAATTAGAATCATAGAATTGTAGAGTTGGAAGAGACCACATGGGCCACTGAGTCCAACCTCCTGCCATGCAGGAATACACTGTCAAAGCATTCCCAACAGATGACCACCAAGTCCCTGTTTAAAAACCTCCAAAGAAAGAGACTCCATGACACTCCGAGGCATCATATTCCACTGTTGGTCTGCTCTTACCATCAAAAAGATCTTCCTAAGGTTTAGACGGAATGCCTTTTCCTGAAGTTTGAAGCCATTGCTCTGTGTCCTAATCTTTGGAGCAGCAGAAAACAGGCTTGCTCCATCCTCCCTATAACTTCCCTTCAAATATTTAAACATACCTATCATGTTACCTTTAAACCTTCTCTTGCAGGTTCTGTTTCTGGGAAAGCCAATAATAATGGTACAAAATAATGATAGTAAGAATTGGGGAAGCAACGGCTAGACTACAATACATGACTAGTAAGTGACAGTTGGCTTAGCTGCTACATGTATGTGCTCTTTTTACAAATGAATAAATTCTTCCACAGCAATGCTACCACTTGTTGTGGGTGCTGGGAAAAGGCCATCTGACCTCACTGCCTAAGTATACGGAATCTACCCTTCCAGTG
Source organism: Cyclura pinguis (assembly GCA_030412105.1). Lineage (NCBI taxonomy): Eukaryota > Metazoa > Chordata > Lepidosauria > Squamata > Iguanidae > Cyclura > Cyclura pinguis. Next base: position 129,805,103 of record CM059604.1, on the reverse strand, counting down.
GCCAAGACGAAGTGAAGAAGCAGCAGAAGGGATTATTTATGTCCTCCCTCCATCATACAGCAGTCCCATGGTGCAATCTTTACTTATTACCATTAGAGTGAACTACTCTCATCAAGACAGTATCTACCATTAGGAAAAGAGAGAAGGTTGCCTCAGCCGTCAAATTTTGGGTATGGGTGCCAAGTTGTTACTTCTCTCTCTCTCTCTCTCTCTCTCTTTCTCTCTTTCTCTCTTTCTTTCTTTCTTTCTTTCTTTCTTTCCTTGCCTTTCTTTTCTTCTTTTTTAAAAAATTATTTTGGTTATGGGAACTGATGACCACTGGCATAGCTGGGCTGCACTGAAGTCAAGATTAGGTACAAATAAAGCATGCGGAAGGGGCCACATGGACAGAAAAAAAGCCCAAGATAATTTACACTGCTCTTACGTATTTACGTACTTAACTTACAGTACTTACACATACTACCTTTCTGTTTAATAGAGAACAATCCACAGCACAATTTGCAGTCAGAAATGTATGCATGTAATTAAAAAAAAAATCTTTATAACTAAACTATCTCTCATTCTCTCAAGTATTAGCTCTTTCACTCATAAAAGCATCTGAAACTATAGACATAACTGAATAATGATCAAGATCCTATATCACCAGACATAACTACAATGATGGAGTTCCATCATCGTTGTCCTATCTAACAATGCCACCCTGCAGAAACCTACCATTTCATCCTGGTAGCATCCCAACCAAAGGGTTAACCAGGCCCTGCAGTCCAGGGTACTGGGAAATGATATCTGCAATGCTCTCCCCATCACAGGCACACTGAGAACAAGCAGCTGGAGAAAACTCTCAGATCCTGCTGCAACTGCTTTGTCTCAAGGTACTCTCTGAACAGGGGAGTACTGCAGACATAATTTCCCAATACCCCAGTCTCCAGTGTTTCGGAAACCCTTCAGCTCAGGCACTTCCAGGCTGAAACTGTAATTTTGAGGGTCCTGCTTTGCTATTGATGGCTATAAACATGAATCCCCAGCAGTTATAAGATTGTAGATCCAGCTATTGTTTTTGCAAACCAACATGAGAGCTGTCTTTGAGACTCTCTTGCGTGCTATCCATGTGCAGGCACAAATAAACACATGCTACAAATGGGTTTGCTTCAAACTTCAAGAAAAGAGATTCCATCTAAACATTAGGAGGAACACCCTAACAGTATGAAAGTGTGGTGGAATCTCCTTCTTTGGAGACTTTCTGACAGTAAGAGTAGTGGTCTCCTTTGGAGATTTTTAAACAGAGGCTGGACAGCCATCTGTCGGGAATGCTTTGATGGTGTAGTCCTACATGGCAGAATGGGGCTGGACACGATGGCCCTTGTGGTCTCTTCCAGCTCTATGATTCTATGATTCAGAATCATTTCTACAGCATGTGTATTCCACTCATTTTATCTTCACAACAACCGTGTGAAGTGGGTTAGGCTGAGAGAGACAGAGAGCATCTGAGACTGTGACTTGTCCAAGAACCTAAGTTCCCAAATCCACCACCATACTATCAACTACACCTTCTCTGCAGCTGCTCCCAGGTGATGGAACTCCCCACATTCTTCTGCCCGCACACAAAAGGCCTTCTGTTTGAGACAAGTTTTCAGTCATTAATTGCCTGCTGCAGAACGTAATGTATTCCCCACTACCACCATTCTTCTTGTTTTTGAATGTTTTAATTTACTGCTTGACTTTAATAGAATAGGTTAGTAACTGTTTTTAAACTGCTCTTTAATGCTTTTATTTTTTTGGCTTTTAACAATATTGTTTTATGTCATAAACTACCTTACATTCTGCCGTAGGAGAAATGTGGGATATAAATAAAGTAGCTATTCAGAAGTTACACTGAGCCATTAGGCCAAAGACAGAAATGTCTTGTGGCATTTCAAAGAATAATGTTTTTTTAACATAAGTTGAGGCCCACTTCTGTCAGGTATTTGCATCTAAATAAATGGGTTACAATCCATGAAAGATCATGTCAAATAAAACTGTTTAAGATTTTTAAGGTGCCACATGGCTCTTCCATGTTTTCTGTTGCCAGATTGAGAAGGAGACATGGCTCCTGTACCTTTAAGGATTTTGTAGAAGAGAGAATTTAATCAGGTGTTGCTGGTTACACAAACAGGTAGCGAGGAACACCTATTGAAAACCACTCTTCTCCACAACCATTCAAAGTACAGGAGTCATCTCTAGTTTTCACTCCAAGAGACTAAAATGACTAATATCACCACTCCAACCAGTGCCACCTCCCAAATACATAACCTAGAAGAGAATCAGCTCAACTGAAATATGGTACTAGTTCTGCAGATAGCATGGGCTGCCAAAAAGATGAGAGGGTCAAAAAGCAAATCAAGCCTGAATTCTGTCTATAAGCCAAGGACTAAACTGAGACTGCCCTACTTTGGACATACGAGAAGACATGACTCAGAAGACAATAAGATGAAAGGTAGTAGGAAAAGTGGAAGATGGCATTGCAAGTAAATAGAACCAATTAAGGAAGCCACAGCCCTGAATGTGCAAGACCAGAGCAGGGCTGTTCATGACAGGGATACCTGGAAGTTCTCCATTTATTGTTGTTGTCTGTCTTTTCCAATTTAGAGCAACCTTAAGGTGAACCTTGGCAAGCTTGGTTCAGAGCGGGTTTGCCATTGCCTACCATTGACAATGAGAGAATGTGACTTGGCCAAGGTCACCCCATGAGTTTCCATGGTTGATTCAAGGATTCAAACCCAGGTCTCCAGAGCTGCAGTCCAACACTCAAACTGCTATGTGATGCTGTCTCTCCTCCTCGTAGATTACACAGGCTTTAGCTTTCATAACTTTTTGTTAATGAGAACTGAAATAGGACTGACGGTCCTATTCTGGACTGAGAGGTTACTCTTCATCTTGTCATGCAAACTCAACATACAGAAGAAGGGTCAAGACTTGTTCAGAGGAGGGGTTGGCATTGCTTTTCCCTGAGGCTCAGAGAGGTGACTTGGGCCATTTCTGCACTACACTCTTATAGCACAATCATCCCACCAACATCCTATGGAATCCTGGGGTTTGCAGTTTAGGGCGTGGAATAATCGAGCTATAAGAGTGTAGTGCAGAAATGGCCTTGGACAAGGCCACCCAGTGGGCTTCCATGGCCGAGTGGGAATCTGAACCCTGGTCTCCCAGAATCCTAGCCATTACATCACACCGGTCCCGGTGTCTACTTGAGGGCAGTCAGCAACAATTAAAGGCAACGAGGAACAGGGGTTTAAAGCCTCCACCTCAGATTTGGAAACATCCTTAGAGCTGAACACGACAGTACTTTCCAAAACAAAACATTTCACGGGGGGCGCTGGCAAAGTCAAGGCTCCCACCCAAAAGAAAGCCTGCCTTAGCAGCGCTCCCCCTCCGGCTCCAAGGCCGTTCCTCTCCTCGAAGCAGGCGGGAGAAGCCGGCCCCCGCCCCTCCAGCAAGGGCGGGGAACCGGAGGGGCGGCCAAGAGGAGCCTCGCCTCCGCCGGCCTCCCCAGGAAAGGCGGGCAAACTCCGCCCTACCCCCGCGCCCGCGCCGCCTCCCCGCGCCTGCCGTCTGGCTGGGCCGCGGCGCCCCTCGCCTTGCCCGGGAGGGGAGACGGACCCCCGGCCTCCCTCCTGCCCCCCCCCCCGCGAAAGGAATGAAACGAGAGAAGGGGAGAGAAACAGAAGCTTCCCGCGCGGGAGTCATGCGTAACCCTCGGCCAGAGAAATTTGCGCAGCCCCAGAAAGGGACTCGCCTCAGCCTGCAGGGAGAACGTGGGGGGAAAGCGACGCCCCCAGCCCTTGTCCCCGCCGCCCGCCGGCCCGCCCCCCACGTCTCTCCTGCTTCCTTTCGAGCGGAACAAGGAATTATAGGCACTCCAGCTCTTTTCTTTCTTTCCCGTCGCGGTGCCTTGTAACGTCAACGCGCACAGGCGCTTCCCACAAGGGTCCTCCTGCGTCCGCCCCCCCCCCGAGTTTGGAAAAGTTACTTCCAGTTTCCAGAATGCCCAAGGGCCATGCTGGCCGGAGGATTTAGGGCTGCCCTCACCCCTCCTGAGCGGCATTTCCAAGCTGCGCCTCATGAGCGTCCCCACACACTAATTTTTGGTCGCTTTCTCTCATCCAAGCCCTTGGACGCAACTCTCCTGACAAAAGCCGTCCCGCCACACACGTACCATGAACTTCCTGTATGGGCTGTACACCCCCTATTTATCCCTCTTTCAGCCCCCCTCTTTAGGGGGTTCTGTAGACCCCCTATTTATTGCCTCTCTCAGCCAGTCTCCTCCCTTCTGCTGCCTTACTGCTGCGGACGAGCTGCTCCCCGCCAAGTAAGGAAGCGGGAACACAATGGCACTCTCCCTCCTTACCGCCCCGCTGAAAGGCTCCTTCCAGAGCCCTTTATGGGGATAAATAGGGGGTCTACAGCCCATACGGGAAGTTCATGGTACAAAAGGGTGAACGAGATACTCACTATGCGCCCCCTGAATATATAAATTAAATAAAAATTGCTGAGCTGGGGGGCTTTGAGCGTTTGTTCCTGCATGGCAGGGGGTTGGACTCGATGGCTATTGTGGTCTCTTTCAGTTTCGATGATTCTGTGATCTTCTTCCTCCAGAAATAGTTCCCTGCCCCGCAGCAATACAGTTCTCCATTCAAGGCAGCCTTTGCGGAGATCCCAGAAAGGAAAAGAAGCGCCTGTCCTAAAGGTGCAGGGGTCCCCTCTCATGCCCTGCTCCTATCCCAACAGTACTAACCTGAACCCCATATTAATAAAAATTTGCGTTTCCCTCCCCTCCTAATAGGTACAATTTTATGCTGTTCATTCTGCTACAATTAAAAAAGAAAAACCCAAGGACTGCACAGCTACTCCACGTCTCTCACATAGGACACAGCTTCTGTGTTTCCTCTTAAGCAATCTCTCTTGATTTTGAAATTGTTACATGCAACACACACACACACACAGACACACACACATGCAGGAATTTTACTTACTTCATTCGCAAGTCCCAAGGGGTGTTGCTGATGGGGGGCAGCTGTCCTTGGAGAGCAGCCAAATCCGCCAACATGCACCCCCCTTTCGCCTTTCAGACGAGCATCCAAAAAGTTTTACCTCTTTAAACCCAGGCTTTGTCCAAAACTTAAAAATGTGCACCAGAAAAATGCAGGGATTTGCCTTATGTGCTCAGGGCCGTTCACATTGTTGCAGGGGGGGGGAAGAAAACTCCTGAGGGACACAACCCCCTGAGAGGAAACCAATTTGGCAACTGCAAAACTCACTTCCAGGCAGCACTCATTTCCTTCCATGATAAGAAGCACGAAAAAAGAAACAAGGATTGAAAGGGGAAGGGGCACTGTGTTCATTAATGCCTTTCCTCCCCACTTTCTGAATCTTCACTTTCTCCAGTGGGTTCTTTTTTGTTTGCATCCCAGGAAGAAGATGCTGATGTTGATCTGGAGCCTGAGCTTAGTACAATTCATTGTGGTAACTATTGCAGCATTTTCAAGAGGAAAAAAAAAAAAAGCTGGATGTTTAAAAGTCTTCCTGTTTAGAGAGCCTAGCTGCCTTTTGTCTCCTTTTCTTACACCCTTCGGTTGTTCTGCGGAGAAGGTTCATCTAGACGGCATGCTGAGATCTCCACCAGAATCCAAAACCTCTCTTTTTCTCCTTACCTAGTTCTCTCAAACTTTTATTTCGCTGTTTCTTAGATCAATACAGTTGTTCAGAGCATAACTTGTCAGTCTGTTCATGCTCTGCGGGGGATCAAATACCACCCCCCAGATTTCTCCATGGTCCTAGAGAAAGCTGAATTAAATAGCAGAAACTACAATGATTTAAACTGCTCAGCAGTAGGTTTCTGGGAGTGCTGTATGGCTCACGGTTCAGAGACAGACCAAGATGTTTTGCTAGCTGAGGTGAATGATGAGCACATCACACACTCTCAGTCCCCAGAAAAACCTGTGATAGGTTCGCTTTAGGCTCACCATAAGTCGGAAACGACTTGAAGGCACACAACAAGAACAAATCATTAGAAGGCAAGTTGTGGGGTGAGAGCAATGGCATGCAAAGTTAAGATGGTGCTTGATTGGAGCTGTCGAATATGTACAAAATGACTTTTCCTTTAGATTAGAATGTGGTGTATGTGTGAGAACCAGTGTAGTGTGGTGGTCTGAGCATTGGACTGTGACCCTAGAGAGCAGGGTTCGATTCCCATTCGGCCATGGAAACCCACTGGGTGAGGTTGGGTGTGTCACATACTCTCAGCCCCCAGAAACCCCTGTGATAGGTATGCTTCAAGGTTTCCAGAAGTCAGAAATGACTTGCTTGGCACAGAACAGCAACAACCACCACAGCACCAAGGTGAATCTATTATGGAGGGGTTTTGGGGGGAAGATTTATTCAGAGGGCATTTGCCATTGCCCCCTTTTCTAGGGCTGAGAGAGTGGAGCTTGTCCAGGGTCACTCAGTGGGTTCCCATGGCTGCGTGGGGATTTGAAACTTGTTCTCCAGAGCTGCACCGTTGGCCCTCCACATTCACTAAGGTTAGAGGCACAGGGCCCCTGCAAAAGTGGAAAAACTGCAAATATCAAAATGTTTTGTGTGTCTGTAGGAAAGAGGGCGAGGCATAGTAAGGAGACCAGGCACCCAAGTCCAAACCAGTTCAGGGAAAGGACTGGGTTGGCACGGTGGTCTTATACTTCCTCCCTCACCCATCTCCTTACTTGGGTATGCAAGGGCACTGGAAAAGGGTTCGTGGTGCTGAGTCGTCCTCAGCTGGTCAGGCAGCGGCTGGTGGAGGAGGAAGAGGACCAGAGGCAGGTTTATAAAGGGCTGCGTGGCCTGATCAGAGCCACCAGGAGGGAAGGTCCCCTCGGGAAAGAAATGCTTGAAGTGGGGACAATGAGAGTTGGATAAACTTGCAAATAAACCCGTGAAAGTTAAAACCACAAATGTGGAGGGCCAACTGCAGTTTAAAGCTCAGACCTCTACACCATGTTGGCTCTCTGCTTGGGTGAGAGACTGCAAAAGAAATCCAGGTGTTGTATGCTATATTTTAGAAGAAAGCAATGGTAAACAACTCCTAAGTATTCCTTGCCTTTAAAAAAAGTGAAATTTCTTAGGTCACCATAAGTGAAGGCATACACACACACATACACGAGGAGATGAATGGCAAATACATTTCAGTCCTCCAGATGGAGGATATGTCTACAATGTTTGTGTCATGTTGCCCAATGGTAGGACTGGTAGGATCTGTCTGGCCCAGGGTAGCATAAAGACCAGATAGGATCTATGCCTTAAGAACTTAACACCCATGCAGCAGGATAATAGTATCTTTGAATGGAACTCGTCACGTGACTTCATTCCTCTTATGTTGTTCTCTTGGTGGGAGATCATTTGGAAAACTCTTCTTTTACAGGGAAGGTCATAAATGGAATTTTAGTGTTAACAAAAGACATAATTTTCAAATGGTGTCCCACCAGGAGAATTGTGGTCATGTGGTAAGTCCCAACCAAAGATCCTATTGCTGCTTTTTCTGTGTGCCTTCAAGTCTTTTCTGACTTATGATAATCCTAAAGCAAACCTATTATGGGATTTTCTGGGGGCTCAGAGTGTGTGATGAACCCACTGGGTTTCTGTGGCCAAGCAGGGAATGGAACCCTGGGCCATTTCTGTTTAGGCCCCTCCCTAAACTGCAAACCCCAGGAAGTCGAAAGTGGAATAATAGCACTATAACACTATAACAGTCTAGTGCGGAAATGGCCCCGGTCCCAGGGTTGTAGTCCAATGCTCAAACCACTAATCCACACTGGCTCTCAAGATGCCATTATCCTGCTGTAATTCCAATTTATTTGCCTCCTGCAATATAGTGCTTATACTATGCCAGCTTACTTTACCCTCTAGCTCAGTATCAATGAATACAGAGAAGGGCAACATTTCACAGGCCTCTTTCTCAGCCCCTGTCTGGAGATGCAAGACATTGAAATGGAGAGATTTTGTGTGTCAGCAATGGGTTCTTCTCTTAAGCTAAGACCTGTCCGTAAACACCAGGACAGGTTAATAAACAAGCAAAGAGACCTAAATACCCTAATGGTACCAGATCTGTCTGATCTTGGAAACTAAGCAAATACTGTCCTGGTTAGTACTTAGATGGGAGACTGCCAAGGAATACTAGGTGCCATAGGCTATCATAGAATCATGGAGTTGGAAGAGACCACAAGGGCCATCAAGTCTAACCCCCTCCCATGCAGGAATATACCATCAAAGCATTCCTGACAGATGGCCATCCAGCCTCTGTTTAAAAACCTCCAAAGGAGGAGCTTCCACCATATTCTGAGGCAGCATATTCCACTGTTGAACTGCTCTTACTGTCAGGAAGTTCTTCCTAACATTTAGATGGAATCTCTTTTTCTATAGGTTGAAGCCATTGCTCCATGCCCTAGGCTCTGGAGCAGCAGAAAACAGGCTTGCTCCATCCATCCCTTCAAATATTTAAGCATAGCTATCATGTCTCCTCTTAACTTTCTCCCCTCCAGACTAAACATAGCCAGCTCCCTAAGCCACTTCTCATAGACCATGGCTTCAGGGCCTTTTACCGTTTTGATCACCCTTTTCTGGTCATGTTCCAGCTTGTCAATATCCTTCCTGAACTATGGTGGCCAGAACTGGACACAGTATTCTAGGGGAGGTTTGAGACCAAAGCAGACTAGAGTGGAAAGAACTGGCAAAGCCACTTCTAAGTATTCCTTGCCTAGGAAAACTCTATGAAATTCATGGGGTCTCCATAAGTCAATGGGCAACTTGGAGGCACATATATGCACGCATACAAGACTGAGAAACAAGTTTATCAGTGGCAGCAGCGTTAGGGAAGAAGTCCATACTGCCTGCAAATTAAGCAGAAAGAAAAAGTTGGTTGATCTCTCAACAACTTAATTTGTCAAGAAATCTGTTACTGTACACACAATTGAGGGCCGAATGTGTGAATTTACAATTTTAAAGCATTACATTTGATATTTTGCAAAACCTTTGTGCGTTGGGTGTATGTGTATGTTTTGCTCTGGGATGGCTAATTCAGACATATAAATCAAAATTTCATGTTGCAAGAATCAGTTCGTGAACGTGCATGTGGCGGTCGGCCCAAAGATTCCAAACTTAGTGGGTGGGCAAAGCTAACGAAAGGAACGTGGGCTGTTGTTTTTCTGTGAAGTACGATCCAATTGTTCTGGGCAAAACCTGTTTATTAATCTACCAGCAGCTTCTTCCTGCTTTATTTTGCTAGAGCCACAGGGAAGCTGGAGGGCCATGAAGACATGGCAGCCGGATTAGTCCCAGCTGTGCCTCATTTGAGGTCAGGAAGGCACCAACACATATGGAAGCAGTGAGCCTGGACAACTGGGTCATGCCATAATATTTGCAGTTCAGACAAGTTACATTGCACTGTAGTCAAACACGGCCAGTAACAGCATGTGAGACTGTAGCACCAGCCTGATCTATTCAGCCATGTAGAGTAAGTACGGGCAACTTGGTCCATGGGGTTAAGGCTTAACATTGTTGTTACAACCGTTGGTAAGATGTAGCATTTTGCATTTACTTCACCAAGTGGTGGGGAGTTTCAGGGACTGCCTTGTAGAGTATAGGCACCCTCCCACCTATCTGACAGGTAAAGAAGCAGAGCACTGTCAGAAAGAAGAACTGGAAATAACTAATCAAAATTTAGAGATAAATCCTCAGCCTTGTTATCAATATTTGATAAGGAACAAAATAAGTGGCCAACAAGAGAATTAATTTCTATTTTATTAACTGCAGCCAGGCTAAGGATAGCTAAGAATTGGAAAATAGAGCAGGACTCTCATTTAAATGAATGGTATAAAGAAGTATAGGATATAGCTATTAATGATAAATTGACTTGTAATATTAAAGTAAAGAAGGGAGAGTTAAAAAGAGATATTTTTATAGATACTTGGGGTTAATTTATTGATTATGTGTTAATAAAGCGGAAAGGAAGTAAACCAACAGAAGAATCATCACAATTTTGGAAGGGGAATGGAACCACATGAAAAGAATGAAAGTGGTTATATCTCTAATAGTCCCAGTGAGGGGGAGCACTTATGATTTAATTGTAGAGTAGACTGAGTTTTAAGAATTTATGGTTATAAGGGGTTTGTAAGTCTTATGTTCATTGTATATTATGTATTGTGTTGTGTATTATATAAATTTAACTAATTAATAAAAAATAAAAAAAAATAAAAAGAATTGGTTGAAAAGCAGAATCCAGCTTTTTGTCAGTTTTTTCCCCCTTGCCTTCTTCCTGTAGGGAACATGAGGGAATTATGGAGGCTCGCTTGGCATTGTACAAAACCTCTGTGTGTTATGGAGGCTTGGTGAGCTTCCATAATTTCCTCATGTTTCCTACAGGAAGAAGGCAAGAGGAGAAGATCTGACAAAAAAGCTGACCGTCTGTCGAAAGAACGTCACACGTCTATAATTTACAACGGCTGAAAGAGCGGAACATCAAAAAACAAGTTGTCAAAAAGTGGTGGGATGGCTGTATCAGTTTTGTTGTGAGATTGATTGGTTAATTCCTTAAACTTATATAATATACTGCCTTTTAACCCACTAGGGCCCCTAGGCAACATACAATAAAACCATTTAAAACATTAAACACATGAGACTTAATGGTTATTTTATGACATATGTACTTAACATTTGTGACAGATGTACAAACTGAACATGAGGAGATAAGCAGAAACCCAGAGAGTGCAACTTTGTAAAGCCACACCGGGTTTCCCCTGAACAAAAGCAATAACCAGCTTTGAACTTATCTCACTCCCACAGAGCTTTGTTCTATTCAGCTTGAAAACATATACACATACACAAACTTCTTTTTCCTTCGCTACCTGCAATCTAGGCCATTTCCGCACTAGACTGTTATAGTGCTATTATTCCACTTTGAACATCCTATGGAATCCTGGGGTCTGCAGTTTGGGGAGGGCCCCTCCCGAAACTGCAGACCCCAGGATTCCATAGGATGTTGAAAGTGGAATAATAGCACTATAACAGGCTAGTGCAGAAATGGCCCTAGTTCCCAAACAGTTTCTCACAAGTTTCTACCCAGTAAATACAGTGTGTTACGTAGCTAGTATCCACCAGTCATCAAAAGCTGCCAATGATAATTTAAGCAACAACCTGCTAGCCTACAGATCCCACATTGTTGTCTGCCTTCAGGTCAAATCTAGTTTATGGTAATCCTGTCATAGTGTTTTCTTGGCACTAACTTTAGTTAGTGACATGCAAAAGATTACAGAAAAGGTCATCCCCTTATTCCACAGCCATAACAACTCTATTAAGAGTTCTTTCTTTGTATATGAAATTTTGGTAGAAGGAACATTATCCTGGCTAACACAGCTTCTCTTTAACTTGGCAAGTAAGCATCCAGACTTCTATAGCAAGCTTCAGTTGCAGTTGGACTGAAATAAAAGCAAGGCAAAAAGAAAAGAAAAGAAAAGAAAAACAAAACCGGTATTTGATCCTGCATTGTTTTGTTTTCAGGAAGCAAAAGAGTTTTGGACAAAACCACTATTTAAATTTAACAACAAAGTAAATAAATGCATTACTTTTAAAAAGAGAGAGGATAAAGCTACTGTTTTATGGGGCCAAATCCAAAATTATTACAACTGCTATGGGCTTCAATGAATAACAAAGGTACTTTTGTTCTTCCTGGCAAGTGGAGCCAACGTTGCCCAAAGGCTAAGTAGTCAGTTTCAGGCCCCTCCCTAATCAGATGAAAAACAATTGGAAGCTTTGCCATACAAATAAACGTTCCCAGAAGATCAGGCCTCCCCTCTATTCTAGCTCTCGCTCACATGTGTCAGATACAAGGCCTGCGGGCCAAATCTGGCCTGGCAGGCCATTTCATGTGGCCCTTGCACCTCTTCTACAGCTGAGGCACTCCCCCCACTTGGGGAGCCGGATCCACAGATTGCGGGTCCCCAGCTGCAGGGATCCAGCAGCCAGCACTCACAATCTAGTTCTACTTCTGACTGCCCCTCTGTCTCGCCGTCAGAACATTGTCGCGGGTTATCATGGCAATGCTCCACACAGCTCGCAAGAGAAAACGGGTATGTGTGATAGCCCTATACTCCCATTCTCTTGCTCATCTCCTTCATTGATTATGTGGGGGGGGGGCACTGGGAGAGGTTTTGTGGTCCTGAGAAGTTGGGCTGTGAGCCATCTGTAGCTGTCCAGGCAGTGGCTGGTGGAGGAGGAGGACCAGGGGTGGATTTTTAAAGGGCTGTGCAGCCTGACCAGAGCCACTGAGAGGGAAGGTTCCACCAGAAAAGATGCGCTTAGAGGGGCAGGGGTTGCAGAAACTCACCAGTAATCAAATCTTTGAAAGTGAAATTTGCAAATGTGGAGGACTAACTGTAGAAACAAATGGAAACCTTAGTAATGAAACCTAATGGACCATCCAGAAGCCAAAGTGACAGAAGGCAATGGGGCTCTGTATGTGTTTGCATATACATATGAAGGATCAATATCTAGAAGCAAAATACCCAACAGAGAAGCAAGTAGTCCTTTATAGAGGGAAACTTTTATAGGATTCAAGGGGTATCATTTACCCTCCAACCATCCTGATTTCACAAGAACAGTCCTGATTAATCTTCTGCCATCCCACTTTTTTGGCTGCTTTTAAAATGTCCTAGTTTCTCTCTCCTCCTTCCATTTTTCCCCGTTGTCCTCAGAAGAGGAGGAGAGGGGGCAGAATCTTGTCCTCCCCTGTAAATTCGGGCAAATACAAGCAGCTGCAGCCTCTCCTAGCTTGTGTGTTCTTCCTCATTAATAATTTTTGCCATCTTGACATCCTCTGGTGTTGCTTGGCCACATGTGCTCCAGTATTCAACTGTGAAATGTTGGAGGGTATACTATTACTTGACCATCTCAAGTTTGTCCTCTTAAGAGGTATCTGTGCCAATGTGACCAATGTCACTGCAGTTCTCTCTCTGGGCAAATGGTTGTGCATAGCTGAAATCCCTGCCTGGCACAGATCCTAGGTCAAGAAGATCCAATATCAGGTCACATTCTGAAAGCAATGTTTTCTGGAGATTGTGTGCCCAGTAACCTGGATCTAAGACAGATTCCATCCATGTTAAGCATGGAAATACCCTCTTCCTTCTACTGAACACATGATCACAATTGTGGCTTATCCAAACTGATGATTTGGGGTTCCAATTTATATTACACTACTTAATGTTACTTCCTGATGCTTTTTTTGGTGTCCTCCTCCAAATGTTCTCCTGACTTTAAGAAAAAAATTCAGTAGAAAAGTGGCATGTTTCCATAGCCATTTCTACACTATATTCTTATAGTGCTACTATTCCACTTTCAACATCCTGTGGAATTCCGGGGTTTGTAATTTCCTGAGGCCAAATAGCTCTCTGTCTGAGAATTCTACATGCCATTCCCTAAACTACAAACCCCAATTCCACAAGATTTTGAAAGTGGAATAATGCCACTCTACAGTGTACTGAGGAAAGGCCCTATGATTGGCAAAGGTCATTTCCACACTAGACTGTTACAGTGCTATTGTTCCACTTTGAACATCCTATTGAATCCTGGGGTTTGCAGTTTAGGGAGAGGCCCCTTGGACTCTGACTGCTTCACAGGTTGTCAGTGAACATAGTACTGATCATCTTTTTGGCAGCGTAACTGCTATCAGAGTCACAGGTCCTTTTCTTTGGGGCATCTATTTCTGTACCTTTGACACCAACAGAAAGCTGTTTGACTCAGGTGGTTGACTCAGGATCCACCCACAATACCTATGCTTCCGTGGAAAGGTGGGGAATTATAGCTCAAAAGTAGGTCTGCGAGAGGGGGACAACCATAGGATCTTTTCACCTATGTATACCAGTACTAGCTGTAAGACACCGGTTGGAAATCAAAAGAATATCTTTTTTGGGGAAGTTCACACACACACAAGTAATCAAGCAGTCTCACAATCTGTACAAGACTAACAGAAGGAAAGGACGGAAAGGTTGGATAGTGAGGAGATTTGGGGATGGAGAGGGCAATAGTTACCATTCCTTAAGCGGATAGAGATTGAGGTGAAGTGTGTCTCAGACTCGGGATCTCAGGGCAGCACAGTGAACAGGAATCTGGGAGCCCTTGTGTTGCGTAACATGCCAACGTGTGTCCAAAGTACTAGCAAAAAAATATGATCTGAGCCAGGGTTTAAATACCATTTTTCTGCCCTGAAGGGAAATGTGTTAATTGCTCTCTGGCAGAGCCAACAAAGGGGTCTGGAAGGTTCTGATTGTGTTCGCAGCTGGTCATACGGCACTGAGGAAAGTCATGATAGCCTCTTAATGACTGCAAAGGTGAGGGAACAAACAGAGAGTTTCATTGAGAAAAGGTAGCAGGATGTTGACCTTTTGGATGTGCCTTCTAGCAGCTTCATTCGCTATTGTTTCTTGGGCTTGGGTACTTTAGAAGATTCATCTAAAACTCATCAGGTCAAGCTCTCCAACAGATCTTTCTGAACTTATGACCTGGCCATGCTGAGATCCTTTGTCCTAGCTTCAAATTTTCCAGTCAGAGTCCTTTCCTTTCCACATAGCTTTCAGCCATAAGTGTAAAATTTATATTTATTCCATGCCAAATAAACAGTATTTATAGCCAATCATACTGTATCACAGATTGGGAGTGTAGGGCATGGTAACACCATCTTTCTTACTGCATTAAGGAAAATATACCCAGTAACTCCAGTTTGCAAGGCAACTTACAAGTAATTTACAACTTACTTTCAACAACATGTAATTCTCTACTGGGACAGCCATTGTACGAAAGGACTAAGAATAGTCAGATTCCCTTTGAATAAACTAACACACACCTGCACACTCCAATGTATCCATACTTCGGTGAAAGCCCTTCACTTCCAGGCAGTGAACTGGCCTATTGCCCAGTCTTGCATATTTGTGCAATACATTTCCAAAGGGATAACTCTAAGAACAAGCCAAAGGATGTCAGTGTTAAAATAAGGGCCTTAAACAGGTCTTGCTTGACAATACTTACACCAGAGAAAAGTGAGCAAACAGGACTCACAGTTGTAAATTTCTACACAAAACAAAGAAACAAATAAATGAAACCTGCTGTTGGCCATTCCAGTCTTTAAAAGCAGTCTTCTCTGCCCTCTGAATTTTGACAAGTAAATTCCCAAATTCAAAATGGGCTCTAAAAGGCAGACTTCATTCCCTATGGGAGCTGTGCTGGCTTTGTTCCTTCCACTCATGAAGAGGAGAGAAATTAAACAAATCCCCAGTTTGGGCACATGCAGGTGGCTCTTATTAGCATACCTGTCAGCTTTGGAAAATCCAGAAATCAGAAACTCGCCCTCTGACTTTGAAATCCCCAAGCATCATCCCTGCAACTGGAGCCAAGAAATGAAAGCTACACTCAGATATTTTCACATTCATTTTCATAGAATCACATTCTTGAATTCAAATTGAAAGCATTAAGAGGTTCTTCATTTTGCCAAACATATGTTAGAGTATACTTTCACATGCAAGTTTTAAGTCATAATCAGGCTGTCTCCATGCTGTTTATGTTAGCAGAAGATCATTGTTCATATGGAAGGGAAGGTGGCATTTTCAAAACAGATACTGATTTTTACATTTGTGTTAACAAACCCAACTGAAGCAAGAGCTGCTTTGAACCGAAGCTTGAAAACGCTTTAATTCAAACTTTAAACTCTCCTGTGCCTTTTATACATTTTGGTCTAGGTGTAATTTGCAAGCTTAGTTTGGATACTAGCTATTGAAAATTATTAATGATTTGTTTTTCGAGTGGATACAGCCTTATAAACAGCTGTGTTTCAGTCTTCCAGCTCATGTTCACTAAGACTTGTTAGATGCTAAGAATTATATCCCAAAAGGAAGGCACTTCACAGCTTTTTAAGCTTTTCAGCTGAGATGTATTGCAAAATGTTAATTTCAAAGGACCTGATTTGTATAGCAGTGTGCTTTCTCTCCAGTTTGTCAAAATGGGTTCACGTGCACTCTTAAGGCTAATCGTTCAGATTCAGAAGGTTATGTGAAGGAAAAAAAGAGAAAATTTAACCCCATGAACTTCTCACTTACACATTGGAAAATGGGCAGGTTTGGATTGAGGTGACCTGACTCAGAACACCCCACCACCACCACCCCCCCACACACAGAGGGCAAGTAAGCAGGAGGTAGATGAATTATGTTCTTCTGGTGTGTATATCTAGCCAAATATCTTCGTCACCTTCAAATTCATATAGAACAGGTCCTCGCAGGATAACTGCACAGGAAGAAAGCATCTCACTGAATGACCTTGGGCAAGTCCCATTCTCTAAGCCTCAGAAGAAAGCAATGGCAAACTCTCTGTGGACAGATCTTGCCAAGAAAACCCGATTATAGGTTCACCTTAGGATTGCCATAAGGTGGAAATGGCTTAGAAGGCACACAGCAGCAGCAGCAGCAGCAGCAGCAACAACTCCAGAGATGCTCAGGCTATCATCCTTGGCATGAGGTGAAAGATGTTCCAAATACACATCTGTGACATATTGAAAGGCACATGACTTGGAGCTGTTCTCTCTCTCTCTCTCTCGTTCTGCAACACTTTTTTTAAACTAGGGCTAGAGGCTTAATTGTAATGGTCATTAATTCTGCAGGCCACCAGCTCTGGATGTAGGCTGGATCATGCTTGGGTAGTTTTAATTTACGCTCAGAAATTTATGTTCTGTATGCACTACACTTCTCTTAGCCGAATACTTACATTGTACAATTGACTGTGTCCATGCTAATGCTTCTTCCTGTTGTGCCATAATGCAATGTGGGCTGAATAGTTTCTGTTTTGTCAGCCTCCATGAAGAAAGTGATACACTGAAGGCAATGACAAATAGTTACACACCAGGGCTGGAATTCTGTTGGTTAGTCCCAACTAATGTTGATTCATCCATGAGTCAATACACTGGTATTGAGGCAATACCCTTTGTTTCACTGGATCTGCCTCGGATATGCTAAAGGCATTGGATCCCATTGGATTTTGGAAGCTAAGCAGGGTCAGGCCTGGTAAGCACTTGGAAGGGAGACAGCCAGAGAATACTAGGTGATATAGGTGGTATAGGCTGTATTTGGGGAAAACAATGCAAACCACTTCTGAGTATTGCCTTAAAAAAAGCTATGTAATTCATGGGGTCACCATACTCACTCTAGTAAGGTCTAATAAGAGGATTTAGGCCCATGTGAAATCTACTATATAAAAGTCAAAGTTTGTCTGCTTGTCCTTGTCAGGCAGGGAAGACCTCATATGATTGGCTGTGTCAGGTGAGAAGATCTCATATGATTGGCTGCCTGTGAAGATTCTATGGAATCCTGGGGTTTGCAGTTTAGGGAAGGGCCTTTAGAGTTTTCAGCCACAGAGCTCTTAGCCCTTGCTGGTCACCATGGAGACCAGGCCTAGCAGCAAGGAGGAGGGCAGTGGATTCTCTCAGAAACTCAACTTCTGTATGTTAATAACTCTGAATACAGCTTGGATTGGGGAATATGGGGGAAAGTTACAGGTGCTAGACAGGACAGATTGGGGAATTATTGACACAGGATCTCAAATCTTTCTAATAAGTATTACCTATGAGAAAATAAAATTCCGGGCAACACTGGGTATGTATGCTAGTAGGTTATACTTTCAAAATTCCATTTATTCAGGCAGGTGTTGAACATGTTCACTACACAACAGCCAAAGAAATACAGGAGAACCAGCATGGTATAGTGGTTTGAGCATTGAGCTGTGACTCTGGGGACCAGGGTTTGAATCCCCGCTCAGCCATTGACACCCATTGGGTGACCCTGGTCAAGTCACACTCTCTCAGTCTTAGTGGAAGGCAAAGGCAACCCCTCCTCCCGGACAAATCTTGCCAGGAAAACCTTGTGATTGGTTGCTTTAGGGATTCCACAAGTCAGAAACAATTTAAAGTCACACAACAATAACAACGAAATACAACGACATGTCTAAGGGAATTTATTGAGGCATATGATGCCAACAGGATTCTAGTCCTAGAGTAGCAGAATGATAATTACCAAGATCAGTTCAGGTTGTACAGGTCCAACAGGCACAAAACCCATTCTGCTCATTGGTCGCATGAAATAACTTAATTGTCTCCTGCTCTCTTGCTCACTGACCAGCATCCCATTAATGATTTCTGCATTGTTAAGTGCAGCTTACTTGCAGTTGGTCCCCTTTTGGATGAGGCCCAGTGGACTAAACTTGTGCTTGTGCTTCATCCAACAGCCCCTCCAGCAACTGTCAATCCCTGGGAGGACCCCTTGTTGCCCTTTGTTGACCAATGGAAAGGGGACAGGGAGGCAATTCAGACAATGAAGACTCAGCTGCTCTGGACTCCTGGAGGGAAGAAAAGTCAGGTGCCATCTGAGAAGCCATCATGATGTAGTGGTTTGAGCATTAGACAAGGACTACTAGAGACCAGGGTTCAAATCCCTGCTCAGCCATGGAAACCCACTAGGTGACCCTGGGCAAATCACACTCTTTCAGAGGAAGGCGATAGCAAACTTCTGAATAAATCTTGGCAAGAAAACACTAAGTGGGTTGCCATAAGTTAGCGTCAATTTGAAGGCTCATAGCAACAACTTCATTTGTGAGCACACCTTCTTTTCTTTTCCTTCAACTCAACTGAGACCAGCAGCTTCTCCATGGTCTGAATTGCTTCCTTCCTCACTCCCTTTCCCACCGGTAGGCGACAGCAGCAGAGATACCTCCTGAGGCTTGACAGCTGCTGGGCATTTGGAAGATGCAGAATTGAATGCATGAATAGTTCGTGTTCATAAATATTTGAATTTGAACTACATACAGAAAGAAGATCTGAGCCAGTAGGTGTATGTAGGTGTGATTTTCTAGGTTAGATCTTCTGCATCCAAACCTGACCGTTTTCCATCAGGCTATGGTGGCTAGGACTTGTGAGAGTTGCAGACAGACAACATCTGGAGGGATGCCCAGTTCCCATCCATAGTAGGTAGAAGCTGTTTGTGATTGAAGAAGCTGTTTCCTAGGGCAATAAAACTGTCTCTGAAGGTGATAGACTCTCC
Source organism: Cyclura pinguis (assembly GCA_030412105.1). NCBI lineage: Eukaryota > Metazoa > Chordata > Lepidosauria > Squamata > Iguanidae > Cyclura > Cyclura pinguis. The sequence goes on along the minus strand of CM059604.1, from coordinate 129,785,970 downwards.
TTTAGAGATACTGAATCATCTGATGAGGGTTAGAGTAGATGATTTTGGAAACCACAAATCTGTTATTCTGTCATCAATCTATATATTACCGGGCTTCATAGGGAAAGGCAGACAAGTTCCTGGTGAGTACAGTCAGTAATGGCGAATAAAAAGGGACAATTGAAAAGTAAGCAGGGCAGCAGCTTTGATATGCAGTCCAGCAGATGGTACGATGGTTTTTGGTCTCCAAGAGCAGGGTCCAGATCCATAGATTTCCTGCCACTTTTCCTCACCCTTTACTCTCTATCTGTTCAACTGAACCACCAGTCAAACCAACAACACATATTAGTATTATTATCATTTACTAATATAGTATCATCTACATATATGGCGCTTTACCAGTAAAGCAACCAAAAACAGTGGATCCTGCCAAAGGCATACGATCCAAAATACGTGTATAGACACACAAAGGGAAGGAAGGAATAATAAAACTATAACATACCATAGAAGAGTGCAAAACTTGGTTTGCAGAGATGAAGAAGGAAAGAGTAAAATTCTTTGTGGACATGACAAATAATCGTTCTCTTCTCCTGTGTAGAATTGCAGTTAGCTGATTCATGAACATCTGTTTCCATTCATTCCAGACTTCATGCCCTGACACTGCTAGATTCCTTTCCAGCATAGCCTAGGAGGCCAAGTGGTGGTTTCTCTGCTAAATGTGTGTGTATGTGTGTGTGTGCATGGCGTATGTATACCCACAATGACAAGGTCTGAATAAGATGGATCAGGGAAGTAGCCCTTTATGCACTTCCTTTACTCATCAGGTTTTGCAGACAGTCTTCCAACTCAGCTTACACAGTGTAATCAGTGGTTTGGTTCTGGCAAACAGAATGTGCATCCACACACAGTCTTGCTCCAAAGGAAACAAGAGTCACTGTGCTTGTCTGACCAAACAGATGGAGTCCCTTCCAGTCAGTCTTATATCTTGACAGTGGTTTTCCTCCCCTCCTCTATGAAGATGATCAAAAACAGCTTTCCCCAACCTGTTGCCCTCCAGATGTGTTGGTCTACATCTCCCACTGTCCCAGCTAGCATAAACACATGGCAGCAATGAGGATGATGGAAGGGGCAGCCCAACACTGGAATATAGTGGCTAGAATATACACCAAAGCTCGCAGAAGCCCCAGCATGAGGAAAGCCAAACAGGGAAGAACTTGGGGTCCTCAGCTTTGTGTGAATCTGTCTTGTATGATGCCATTTCAATGGTCTTCCTGGGCAATGTTGTAAAATTAAGTGATGGACTAATTGTTCTCAAACTTGCCCCTCCCAGGTGTTTTAGACTTCAACTCCCACAATTCCTGACCATCAGCCATACAGGCTGGATCTTTTGGGAGCTGAAATCCAGAACATCTGTTAGGCCAAAGGTTGAGAACCACTGCTGTAAACTATTCCTATCACATCCATAACCAGGGGCATGTGAAGCTGGTACACAGGGACTAGAGCTTAAACATTTTTTCAAACAAATTCAACACTCTCCTTCCCGCACATTGCATTTATACCTAAAACACTGAGTATTTTCCAATGTATTTTGGCATGGACAGACAGAAAGAAAGATAATCAGCATAATTGCCTGTATTTGGACTCTCCTTGGGTGTTGTATTGGGTGGGGGGTGGAATGTCAACATGAATCCAAGTTCAGAAAAGTTTATTTTTTAGACACTAATTCCCAGGATCTGTGAGCTATCATGGCCACTAGCCATGGAACTAGGGACTTCTTTGAACTGTAGTCCAAGAAAATAACTTTTCTCAGCTTTGCACTGAATTTCTACACTTCAGAATTTACTACTATGCTACTATGTTGTTGTTGTTGTGTTCCTTCTAGTTGTTTCTGAGTTATGGCAACCCTAAGGCAATTCTATCATAGGGCCTTTCTGCGCTACCCTGTTATAGTGCTATTATTCCACTTTCAACATCCTGTGGAATTCTGGTATTTGTAGTTTACTGAGGCCCAAGAGTTTTCTGCTTGGAATTCTAAATTCCCCTCCCTAAACTGTAAACCCCAGGATTCCATAGGATGTTGAAAGTGAAATAATAGCGCTATAACAGTGTAGTGCGGAAAGGCTCTTAGTTATTCCAGCTTTATCTTTATCCACACTAGATTTCTAGATTTCAGGAAGGGCTCTAAAGACAGAGTGGGCTTTTTTTTACATGTTTTATATTTTATTTTATTTTATTTTATTTTATGCCAGAGTATCCAATAGCCAGCCAATCGTTACTATATGAATGAAAAGTCATGAGTCATACATGTGCCCTGACAGGTTGGAGAACACCAGCATTTCTGAGAATAGAAGGCTGCTTGGTTGTTTTTCTAACTGAGAAATTCTACCAGTACCCCAAAACTATATGTGAAAACCTCAGGCTAAGAGCCCAGAAATAACATTAAATGCTTGGAAAATCTACCTCTTATTTACCTTTGGGAATTGTAAAGTTCTAAACCAGAGTACAGCCTGCGGTTTTCCATTCCATTGTGTGATTATTAATTGGCAGAGCAAGGAGAAGATGAACCCAAAGTATCTTACAGAGTAGAGAAAGTAAGGGAGAGGAGCTGTATGCTCCCTGCAATTTGCCTCCAGCAACTTGGGTACAAATTTCAGAGGAATCAAAAACTATATACATGAAAGTGAATGACCCTGTTTATAGTATGATGCATGTTATTTTTATGGCTCAGGAAGCAAAAGTACCACTTTGCATAGTAGGAAGTTGGGAGATAAGAGTTGTGAGGTCTGTTAACGTTTCCTGTGGGAAGTCTCTAGGCTATGTCCTGATTTAGAGCAAAAAGGATGATCTTTCCCTATTTCCATGTGGGACAGTTGTGGATTTACTCCCCCTCCCCAGTAATGTGTGAAGTGCAGCAATGAGTACATAACCCAGGTTTCAGCAGCTGAACATGGCTGACAGGAGCATGTTAACCACAGACATCATAGATGTTAAGTCACCAATGACAACTTCAGACATCAAACAGGAAATGATAGGTCCATGCATTTTCACTGACTCTTTCCTGCAATGTTTGGCCACAAAGCTCAGAAAAGCTACCTTTTTGAACAACAGTTTCCAGAATCCCAATTCACTCTCTCAGCCAGCATGGCCACTAGCCATGGGAACTGGGAACTGTCATGCAAAAGAATAACTTTTCTGAGCTCTGTGGTCTAACATTGCAGGAAACAGTCTCTGAAAATGTATGGCCCCATCATCTATTGTGCTGCATCTCAAGTGGCGATGGGTCAATGAATTCTGGACACTCTCTTACACATGGTGTCATAGGGCTGACTCGTACTTTGTAGTTGCCGCCAGTCACAAAAGTGCAGATGCTCAATAACATTGCTGTCAGAAGTCAAGCATCTCAACGTCTTCTGGTGTCTTGCTGGGACAACTCCTTGTAGAACAACTTTGCCCAGCTCTGGACAATTTGGGCCAATTCCCAAAAGACAAAAAAGCCAAGGATGCCAAAAACACCTAAGGCTCTAGTGCCCTCATTTCCAAAGAGAACCCATATTTCTGTAGCTACTTCTGAGACTTCTCATTGCTTTAGAGAAGTGCATACCATCAATAGGTGTGTATACTGTGTACGTGTTTGTAGACAGATATTTGTTTGTTTGTTTCAGATTAAAGTGTACCCTGCTTTTTCTCCAATTAACTGAAAATAGTGGACATGATTCTCCTCCTCACCACAAATCTCTGAGATAGGGCAGGCTGTGAAAGAGGTCAAAATCACCTGGAGAGATTCATGAACAGGGACATGTACCTGGAGCTCCCAAGTGCCGATCCAACTCTCTGAGCATGATGGATAGGTAGATAGGTAGATAGATAGGCAGGCAAGCAAGTAGATGGAGCTGTGTCTGATAAATGAGTCATTTTCCACATGAAAAATGTGATAATGTCATTTTTAGGATTAAAAAAAAAGTATCAGCAGCATTTTTGACTTCAAGTTGGTAAAAACAGGATCCATAAAACACAAAAGCTCCCTGCATTCTGCTCTGATTACTATTATTACAGGTTCACATGGCCCTATTGTTATTATTTCCCCTTACAAGCCAAGATAACCATGTCCCAAGCTGTGCGAGTCTCAGCACTTTTTGCTCGCTGCTTACTTACATTTCGGAGAAACTGCCATGCTGGAGACTTTAGTCATATGTTCAAACAGCTCAGTGTTACAGTATAAACAGGACTGGACTAGGTTACAATAGGTTTCTGAAGCAGTTCAGGTTTTGCTTTTGCCTTTCTGAAATTAGAACATGTGAGAGTGAAGTCAAATATGGCATTGGTCAATCTCTGCTTGTAAAAAAAAAATCATACCTTAGGTGGCAAACATAGGCATTCCAGAAAGGATTCAGATATTACTTTTCTCAGTTATACAGGGCAGGAAGAATACTGGAAGGAGGATCTCCAGGCACATTGTGGCTCTAAGAAACAGACTAAAGTTACTGGATGGCTTCTTTTTATTCGTCATTGAAAGGAAAATGTATGTTTCTGGCTGATTGGCCACATGTTCTTCTCAGAAGAGCACATTTTGCCTACATTAAATTAATTGAAATTTATTTTTCCAATGGGAAGTGATAAGAGTTTCTAGGTGTTTCACTGTATCTTAATTGGGAAATTACATTGTTAGGAAAATGAATAGGGAGGACATATCTGTGTCTATGTCTATGACCATGAGTGTGTGTGTGTGTGTGTGCGTGTGAAGCATATCTTCAAAAATGTAAAAAGGAGATATACTCTAGGGGCATGCAGGTTGGGGTTTGGGTTTTAATTAATTTTAATTAATTAAAATTTCTTTGCATACTGTAGAACCATCTTCAGTCACTAGGTGGCAGATTGTCCCCACCTTCCCAAGCCAGTGGAGACAAAGTTGCAGGAGGCCTATGACATTCATTTCTCCAGAGGGCCTGTGTGCATCTTCAGCTGTGTTTGCCTCATCAGGAAGAGTATGGAAAGGGAAAAATGGAATGAATCCCAGAAGGAAGGAAGAAATAGACCATCAAGAAAGAAGAAGAGTTGTGGTGTGTAGTGGGAGAAAGAACAGAGTAAAAGAGCAGTGGGGTGAGGTAGGGATTAAGGAGTATCTAACCCTGGTAATACTGGGTATTCCAGCTAGTTATAAGAAGAAAATGTTGCATGCTCTGGCTGAGATTCAATCTTTCTGTGTGTGTGTGTGTGTGTGTGTGTGTGTGTGTTATTTTGCCTCATAGACAATTCAGCAGCTGGAATTCAACAGCAAAACATCTGAATTATCCCATAATGAACTATGACTTGAAATGGTGGAAGATGCTGAAGGTTGACTGCAGTGTTCGTGAAGTCCAACACAAGGGTCATTATAATCTCTGAACTATAACGGCAGGCTTGGGAAAGGTGTGCAACCTCAATAAAACATGGTATGTGGCTTTTGAGCCTAGCCAGGAGAAGAATCTTTAGGATCCTTCAAACAGTATTCCTGAACATTGAGAGTGGGTGTTAAAGGCAGATAAGCCTACAGCATTTACCAGCTGATTTTGTGCACTGAGTATGTATCCAATCAACAGTTTTTAATCACCATTCCTAGGCCTGGACTTCCAGGTAGTTTTAGAAGGAAGCAACAATTCTCTAATATATATAATTTTGTATACCTTTGCATTGTCAAACTAGGGTAACAGTTACAGTGTAGAGCACATGCTTTGTCTGCAGAATGTCCCAGGCATCTCCAGAGGGGAAATGGCCCATCATTTCCTGTCTCCATTTTGAGAGGGACTGCAGAGGAAAACAGAGGTATTTTGGTTTGTTGTGGGAGGAGTGCAGCCTGTGGGGAGTGGACCGGGAAGAAGTTAGTGTCCGGCACCCATGTCATTGCCCACTCCAGCGTATGTAGTATTGAGGTAGATGAGCCAAGTTCTGACTTGGTAGAAGGCAGGTTTCTATTTCCCATGTAACAATCCCCATGGTTCTCAGTGGGGTAAAGGGAGCACAATAGTTCAGGTACAATCAAACTTGTGGAAGTTTGGGAGCACAGATATACTCCTAGCAAGAGCCAGTTGTCAAAGATCCTGCCCTTGGAACCCACTGCTGACTCTGGGCTCTATTCCTTCTCTTTTTGCTGCTGATGGCTACTAACCTCCCTTCGCTGAGCATGCAAACAACAAGAAGACTGAGGAATTACATCTTCCAAATGTTTTGGTCCTAAACCTCTGAAGGGTCAAGTGGACCCAGAGAGATAGGGCAAGCGAGTGGGTACTGGTGGCATGAAACAAAGAGAAGTTGGGCTAACTTAAAGGGAGGGTGGCATCTAGGCACTGATCGTATCCTTCTCTTGCTCTCCCACCCACCTCCAAAAACTTGACCAACGCAATTTTTACCCATAGATTAGCTGGCATTAGGGTCTCTTTCACACTATACATTTATAGCGCTTTGATACCAGTTTAACTGCCAACTTTTGCATCATAGGGAATCCCAGGCTTTGCCATTCAATGAGGCACTAGAGCCCCCTGGCTGAGAATTGTAAGTATCTCATGAAACTCCACATCCTAGTATTCCATAGAATGGAGCCATGGTAGTGAAAGTGGTATCAAACTGTTGTAACTGTGTAGTGTGAAAGGTACTAAGGAGAGCCGTGAGTTTATTGTAAGAAACTCAAGCTATGATGAGCCACAGTGGCTAAAACAGAGCTATCTCAGAATGTGGATGCTTTCCACTCTATAAAACAGCCTGTTTTTGTTCAGAGCCTGGTTACAATTTGAAAAACACCCATGGAGGCTGGCACCCTGTTTGAGACACACACAAAAGTAAATCGCTCTATAAGTGCAGAGTTACTTACTCTCTTTGTGGTGCAACAGACATATTCTGCTGACAGTGGCCATCTCAGAGTTGCACATGCAACAGCGTTGTCCATTGCAGTTATGCATCGTGCAATGGAGTTGCACATTGTGCACTGTGGATGCACATTGTGCTTTTCATAGCATCACCCAGTCGTTGATATGTGTTGAGCGATGTTGCTGTTCTGCATGGGAGTTGCATATTGTATTTCCTCTTATGGATATTTACGCGACAGTGAACGGATGTTGGATTGCAGCCAGACCCATTTTCATACAGAGAGAGAGAGCATGGAATGACCTGTTCCTGTTTGAAATCACTTTCCCCTCCCATTTTTATTGCGCTCAGTCCCCAAAGACCTTCCTCTGGTTCTCCTCCTCCTCTTGGTCCCTGTGCTATTGAATTCATTTCTGCAAAAACCCAGACTGTGATTTGCCGACAAATTAGTGAGGGAAGAGGTCACGGTGGAGCCAGAATGTACAGTTCCAAACGGTAATATTTAATGGCACATTGAGCAAGACGGCAGATTAGCATGCTTCAAAACAAGAGCAACACCACCCCTGGGAGTACTTGTAGAGAATGGTGCTTGGCAGCAGGAAATCATTTTAGCAGAAGAGAGAGAGAGAGAGAACGAATGTGTGAGATGTAAGGGCACTTGCGCCTGAATCGTGTCTGCTGTGCAACCCACTCAGGATGGTTGTGAGTCACTTCCCTCTTCTCTCGTTCTCCTTTCTGCAACACATTTTGTCTTGTCATTTCTCAAAAAGAAAGTCTCCCTTCTGGATGAGGAAGCAGGGCGACTCTGGCAATTTTGTTAACCGAGCCTCCTCGCACCCCAGGGCTGCAGAGGGGAGAATAATTAGGAGGAGACCAGCTGTACTGTGTCACTGGAGGGTCCTAAGTCCTCTAGGATCAGTTACATGTTGATTCTACAGCTTCGTTAACATCAGGCAGAAGTAACAGCAACAGTGCAACGTACTTGGCGCAAATGCTACAGGAATTCTGTGAAATCCACACTGCAGATCCTTTTTCTTTCCAGCATGTCCTGGTACTGACACGGGACACAACAGGCAGAATCCTGATTCCAGAATACAGCTTGTCGGAGCCCTAACTGTGATCTCCTCAAGACCCCTAGAAGTCTCCTAAAAGCCTCCAGTCCTCAGACCCAGCTGGCTGATTTTTTTCCCCCCAGACCCGGCCGAAATCATCCCAATGTATACTGCCTCCAGCCCATTAGCCCTTCATCCCACCCCCAAAGGACCTCCCAGTTAGCCAAGATCGTGGTGAAGGTAACATTGCATCACTTCTGGTGCGTCAAATGCCAGCTAGGTAGGGGCTACAAGGGGCAAGTGGCCCCCACCCACTCTGCTCTTGCCCACCCCCATGTTAATGACAAATACGTGCACTAAATGCGATTTATACGTGTGTATGGGGTGGGGGGCAAAGAGCTGTTTCGCAGTCCTTGGGGTGCCGTCCAAAACCTCCCTCCAGGGCAGCTTGCAAGTTCTGGGAGGGGCTGCCAGACTTGCTGCTTGCCTTTGGAGAGGGAAGAGGGGGAGGCAATTTAGGCTAGGAAGATATGGCTATTCTGGTCCCCACGGAGAAGTGAGCACACCCACCTCAGCCCCCCACACCATAGACACCTGACCAACTTTTTGGAATTGTCTTCCCCTCTCTGCTCCCCACCAATAAGAAGCAGCTGCAATATCTTCTCCTGGGACTTGAATGTTGCCAGAGTGGGGAGAGGACGTGGAATTGCTTGTAGGATCTCAGCCTAATTGATGCAGGATCTCAGCCAATATCCTGAATCCTTTTCCATAGTGACGTATGCAAGCATAAATCCAACGCACATGTGTGTATACTTTTTTGGTTGCTGTGGAAGTTGGTATTAGAATCACAGAACTGTGGAATCATGGAACTAGAAGAGACCACCAAGGGCCATCAAGTCCAGCCCCTTGCCATGCAAGAACACACATTCAAAACATTCCCAACTAAGGGCCATCCAACTTCTGTTTAAAAACATCAAAAGAAGGAGATTCCACCACACTCTGAGGCAGTGTGTCCTATTGTCAAACTGCTCTTACCATCAGGAAGTTCTTCCTAATATTTAGATGGAATCTCTTTTCTTGAAGTTTGAAGACATTGCTCTGTGTCCTTGTCTCTGGAGCAGCAGAAAACTGGCTTGCTCCATCCTCCTTATGAGACCCCCTTCAAATATTTAAACATAGCTATCTTGTCACCTCTTAACCTTCTCTTCTCCAGGGTAAACATATCCAGCTCCCCAAGCCTCTCCTCATACGGCATGGTTTTTAGGCCTTCTACCATTTTGGTCATCCTCCTCTAGACACATTGCAGCTTGTCAATATCCATCCTGAACTGTGGTGCCCACAGCTGGACAGATTATTTCAGGTGGGGTCTGACCAAAGCAGAATAGAATGGCACTATCACTTCCCTCGATCTAGACACTATACTCTTATTGAAGCAGCCCAGGATCACATTGGCTTTTTTAGCTGCTGCATCACACAGCCATGTTGAGTCATGTTCAGCTTGTGGTCTACTAAGACTTCTATATCCCTTTCCAATGTACCGTGGTTAAGCCAGGTGTCACCCATCTTATATCTGTGCATTTCATTTTTTTCTGCCCCAACATAGTACCTTACACTTCTTCCGTTGAAATTCTTTTTGTTATTTTTAGTCCAGCTCTCCGATCTGTTAAGATCATTTTGAATTCTGATCCTGTCCTCTGGGGTGTTAGCTACCCCTTGTAATTTGGTATTATCTGCAAATTTGATAAGAATGTTGAACAGCACTGGGCCCAGGACAGAACCCTATGGCATCCCACTTGTCACTTTTCTCCAGGATGAAAAGGGGCCATTGGTGAGCATCCTTTGGGTTTGGTTGGTCAACCATTTACAAATGCACCTAACAGTAGTATTGTGTAGCCTGTGTTTTAGTAGCTTGTTTGCAAGAATAGCATGGGGCACCTTGTCAAAGGCCTTACTGAAGGCAAGATCTCAGTCGAGCCCCTCCAGTCTCCCTCTCAACTTGCCAGGAAGATCTGTCCTATCTTGTGATTTACGGACAGGTACCTAGCCCTGTGTCATGGTAGCTCATTGACGGACTACCCCTTGCCGTGCCATCTTGCCCCATTCCCTGATGTGGAATATCTTGCATTATGCCCACTTGTCCATTATCACAGTTCACTAGCGTGGGTTGCAAATAATGTCAGCAACACAGCTCTGTTACAGCTTCTAATGCCCGCATGTTGACATCTTTAAATCACTAGGGTTTAACTAAGGCAGCTCTATGCATTTTGTTTGCTCTTGCTTTCATAATAAAGTGAGCCCTCCACTTTCACAGTGGCTAGAGGTACAAGTCCCCTGCAAAAGTGGGAAAAATATGAATAAATATAAAAAAATCATGAATGCTATTTTTTTTTAACATGGGAACACTTCTCTAGGAATATCTGTGTCCTCCAGTGCAATTCTGTGGTCCACTGCTGAAAGAAATGAGCCATAGAGTCAAGCTGGAGGAACTAGCAATGCCTAGAGAAGTGTTCTCTCTAGAAATTTCTAGGTCCACCAATACAATTCTATGGCCCACTTCTGACAAAAGTGGATGACAGAATTCTCTGGAGGATCTAGAGATTCCTAGACAGAACTTTTTTTTTTCCTGTGGCTGGGGCAAATAGAGTAAGAATTTTTTAAATAAATAATTTCAATAAATCAAACAAAACACGCTGCAAAAATCAAATCCACGAGTGCTGAAAAGTGGAGGGCTCACTGTATATCATTCTATCCAATATGAGCCTCCTCTCCCCACACAAATAAAACCAGCCTGTCAACACAGCAGCCCCAAGTGGGTGGTCTCTCATCAGCTTTTGGCCTTGTCTTTATGATCAGCCCGAACACACAGGATTTAGAATTATTTCAAAGAGAAGCTAGGAAAGTTCAAGACCCTAGTTTTCACCTGGCACTTTGTTAAAAATAGTTGATGACTCTTCTGATGGACTGGATGTTTGCATTCGAAGCTTGCCACTCATTACAGCTGCTGTAGTCACCCCTCTCAACCACATACATCTGGCCACGATAATTAGGTTCCTCATACAACACCCACCTGAAATAGAAATAAAATGGCTTATATTTTCAAAGGACTTCAGACAATATTCACAGTTGGGTACAATACCATTTTAACCAAAAATCTGGTGATATAGGAACCGTTGCTCCCCAGGAGAAGTGGGGCAAGTATAGTGCTTGGACTGCATGTGGTCCGTGGCCTGTTTTGTGGCTCTCAATCCCACTATTCCCCGCAAACAGTGTTCTTTCTGAATCCCTAAAAGGGGTAAATTGCCTTGCCTTGAAGTCTCCAGGAACAACAAATCACCTTTTAAATAGTTGCAGGGCTTCCCTGCACTGTTTGCTTCAAACACTTTTCAAAATCAAATGCTCAGGTATCGGATGGGGGAATACATGGCTCAACAGTCGTACATGTGGAAAGGACCTTGGCGTTATTGTTGATCATAAGTTGAACATGAGCCAGCAGTGCATTGCTGCAGCAAAGAAGGTGAATACTATTTTAGCCTGCATTAATAGAGACCTAGTTTCCAAGTTGAGGGAAGTAGTAGTCCCGCTATATTCTGAGCTGTTCAGGCCTCATCTGGAGTACTGCATTCAGTTCTTAGCACCTAATTTTAAGAAGGATTAGACAAATGGGAGCATGTTCAAGAGAAGGGCAACAAGGATGATAAGAGGTATGGAGAACAAAACATATGAGGAAAGGTTGAAGGAGATGGGCATGTTCAACCTGGTGAAGAGAAGACTGGGGGGTGACATAACGATGCTCTTTCAATAACTGAAGGGCTGTGACAGAGAGGAGGGGGGCAGGCCTGTTCTCTGCTGCCCCATAGGGTAGGATTGGGTCTAATGGTTTTAAGTTACAGGAGGATAGATTTCAATTGAATATTAGAAGGAAATTCTCTGACACTGACAGTGGTTCAGCAATGGAACCAACCACCTAGAGAGGTGGTGGGGTCACCTTCTCTGGATGTTTTCAGAAAGAGCCTGGCCAGCTATCCGCTGGGGAAGGTTTAAGTGGACATCCTGTATTGAGCAGGGAGCTGGACTCAATGGGCCATAGGACCCTTCCAACTCTAGGACTGTATGAAAACCTGAAGAAAGACTTCTGTGCTTGCTTGTTGGCATTTTTGTCAGTCTATGTGGCTCCCAGAGAATTTCAGGATCAGAAAACTGGCCTCCAGCCTCACCATAGTTGCCCAAACTTGCTCCAGAGAGATGAGAAACAGTCCTAGGTGGGCATCCACCTAGACCTTCTTTCCGCCATCATTTTGTCTATGACAACAACATACATTCTGGTACCCATATTTACTTATCTATGTGCAAACTGTTGATTTAGGCTTCATTAGGTTAAGCTAGAGCAGAGACAGTGATTTGGTGGCTTACTATAGATGTTAATCGAGGTGACCAAAGCTGACGATTGTGTCATCCACTGCCATTGTGAAGGCTCATTTTAAGCTCTTGTTGTTTTTGCATCTCACAGTCATTTTTGCCCTACATATCTCTCCCCATAGCTCTATTCTTCCTTCTCCTTCCTCCTCCTCCTCCTCTATATCCTGCCTTTTTTCCAGGTGGGGGTTTGCCTTCTCAGTGGCCAAGAACCTTCACTGAGAAGATGGAACATAACTTTACACTCACACAGTTACATGACTATTGTACATTGCCACCCTTTCAGTGAATTGTAATATTGCAGCACCAACCATGCATGAGCAGCTGCAAGAACAATGCACAGTGTGCACCAATGTGCAGTGCAGATGTGCACTCATCTGCAGTGGCACGACATGCATGGCTCTGCTTCCACAACCTTGCAGAAGGCAGTGTGGGCATCACAGGATCCTACAGCACTGCTTGATGTCAGGTTAGGTGATCTTTCTATATAGCCCTGTAGTCTCTTTAGTAGGTCTGTAGGCTGACACACGAAGGCCTCCCTCATCATGGTCCTTTTATCACATGGCCCTTTTATGACACCCACCCAGCCATCTAAGAACTGGAGGTTCCAAGACTTGAACAACTGACACTTTTACAGCAGGGATGGGCAAGGTGTGGGCCGCCAGATGGTGTTGGACTACAACTCCCATTGATGTTAGTCAGCCTATCTAATGGTCCAACAGCAACGTATGGAGACATTCGCTTTGCTAATATAGTACCTGCTTCTCCCATAGCATAGGGGCAGGCGATGGTCTCCACCCCAACCAAAACTCTTCCGTTTTTCATGAAATCCACATTACAGGCAGTAGACACTCCTTTGTCTTAGGTTGGATGCCCACCTTTCTGGAGTATTTTGGTGGTGGATTCCTGCACCCACAGGAGATTGAACTACATGGTGCTCATAGTCCTTTCCACTCTGAGGCCTTTTGGGCTACATAGTCATAGCACTGTGGTTCCATTTTAAACAGCCATGGCTGCATCCCATAGACTCCTGGGGTATGTAGTTTGGCGAGACTCTAGTGCTCTCTGGCAGAGTCGTCGAAATACCTGTCCCTAAACTGCAAATCCAGGGATTTCATAAGGTGGAGCCAGGGCAGTTAAAGTGGAATCGATAGCACAATATTGGTGTAATGTGTAAGGGCCCTGAGAGACTATGGCCATTTCTGCACTAGACTGTTATAGTGCTATTATTCCAGTTTCAACCTCCTGTGGAATTCTGGGGCTTGTAGTTTACTGAGGTCAAAGAGTTCTCAGGCTGAGAATTCTAAATGGCCCTCCCTGAACTACAAACCCCAGAATTCCACAGGAGGTTGAAACTGGAATAATAGCACTATAGCAGTGTAGTGCAGAAATGGCCAAAGATTTTGTAGGGCTTTAGCCAACTCTGTCCTAGAGAGGCATTCAGCAGGCATGCTTGACCTTTCCACCAGAGAGTGCCTACAAGTTTTGCTATTCTGCCCTCCTTAGAGATGCTCTCTTGGTACGAAAGCGCAATGTGTAAACCAGAACTCCAGCTGTGCCTTGCACAAGCCAAGCACTCCCTAGCCCCGATGCAACAGCACTGTTTCGGCCTCTCCTCCCCTGCCTCTCTCTCAGACGCACTCCCTGCACATGCCTGCTGGTGCGTGTTTGCCTGTCCAAGAGGAGCGCATGGTACAACGAAACCAGAAAACAAAACAAATCAGGCAGGGACATAATCACACAGCAATTCCATTATTTGAAAGAGGGCGAGACACACCAGTGATGATTTTTTACACACAGAGAAGGAGACGTGCCCCCTTCTTCCCAAGAGAACATTCATTTCTGGTCAGAAATGATGACACTGCAACCCTGCTACTTAGTGTTTCTTTTTCTTTTTTGTAGGAGAAATGTTTCAAGGACTAGTGTGAGGAGGGTGGGAGAGAGGCTGCTGGCAAAGGATAACAAAGCAAGAATGCAAAAAAAAAAAAAAATAGAAGGACTATTGGAGGAAGGATATTATCTGTTCACCATAAAAAATGCTCACCATAAAAAATAAAAAACCCTCATTAAGTGGATCCTGTCATGCCACATGCTGACTTTTGCTTTCAGTGAGCAACATCCAGCTTCTTAACAACATTACAGTCCTTTTATTCATTGCATCATGATCTATAATGCCAGAGAGAGAGAGAGAGAGGAGACAGAGAAAGATCTAATCCTAGAGAAATGCAAGGGTTAGAGAATTTGAGAGGGCGCAGAAGTATGAATGGGGGTCTTTTCCAAAACAGACAGCTTCAAGGATGAAGCTATTATTGTTGTTGTGTCCCTTCAAATCGTTTCCGACTTATGGTGACCCTAGCATGGGGTTTTCTAGGGCCGAGAGTATGTGACATGCCCAAGGTCACCCAGTGAGTTTCCATGGCCAAGTGGGGAATCAAACAGGCCAATGCTCAGACCACCACACCACACTGGCTTGGTGAAGCTATGGAAGAAGTAAAATGAGGGCTTTGCCACAAAGATGATTTCTGCTCCCCCAAAATGCAATCTCCCTCTAGTTTCCAAATTTTTAGCATTGCAGTAACTTTAAACTTTCAGTCCAACATTTAGGCATCCAAGGAAAAGAGGCAGGCAAAGTGACCACGGAAATGTGAACACAGCAAATATAAGAGTTCTAGGTGTGAATATTTTCCAGCATTTTGGTGTCTGCAATGCTAGAAATTTGGGGAATGAAGGAAAATTTCACTTGGAAGGGCAGAATTCTTATTTGGTTCCTTAGTGCCTTCCTCCTTCCCACCTCTCCCAGCTACAAACCCAGACAGTTCTGAAGGTATGCCAAGTAAAGAGAAGAACTTCAAAGGGATATAATTTGCTGTATTCATAGGGGGAAAAAATGGCTAAAAAGCAAAACAACGGTGAAAAAAGAGTGAAATCAAGCTGAGTAAAACCAAGTTGAGGCTACAATAAAGGCATCAATGCATATTATTCCTTTATTAAGCACCTAAATGCTGTCGAAATATTACCTGCAGGACTGAGGCATGCTGATTATCAGCGAGCTTTCTTGCTCAGTCTCAAGACAGCCTAAGAAGACCTGTCACAAATTGCTTTTTGAAGCTGCGGTTCCCATCTCTAGTCTTTATTCTTCGAAGTTACTCTGTTTTGTCTGGCTGCATCTGATGTTAGTGCTCTAAGCTTAATTCCTCCAAGTCAAGGCAACTGGGACTAAATATTTGTTTTGGCCCCTCCTCTCCCTCCGAGGCCATTTTGTTGGCCCAAACCAGAGCTTGGAAGGTGATTTTTAAAAAAGGAACTAGTTACTTTATTCTGACCACCCAGCAGGTCAGCCCTTGACCATGTTATTACAGTCCAGAAAGATAACTTGCTGCGTTACTTGTTATTAACAAATTACAGTTGGTTTTACTATTGTGCCATGGGAAAACATAGAAAAATAATCTCTAGTTCCTTCAGTGGGTCAATTTAGCTATTGCATCTTAGACATTCAGGAAAAAAATGGAAAAGAAATTACAAATCAGTCTTTCTGGTTGTAGTGCTAGGCAGCTACACATGTGACCTTCCTCTTGCTACTCCGTTATTCAGGCTGAGTCAACACATATACCCAATACTGAGGAACAGGCAGACAACCTGTTACTAACCTATAGAAAAACAGTGAATTACAGCCATGGCTGGTACAGGCTGGTGCATGTCATGTTGTTACTACCAAAAAAAAGAAAAAATCCATTTATCAAAGTTACTCACTAGAAAAATTAGATGTATCCCAAATTCATCTTTCAAGTGTAGAACCTGATATAATGTCCTTTAGATATGTAGTTGCATTGCTTTGGCCATTGTGCAACGAATGTTTTCAGTTCATGGTTGCATAAATAGAGGCCATTCCCATACTAGACTATTATAGAGCTATTATTCCACTTTCAATATCGGTATCCTGGGGTTTGCCATTTAGGGAGGGACCTTTGAGGAAATGGTCAGAGTCCTATAAGTGTAACCATTTCCTACTGTTAGTTCCAACTAAAGAAGAGTCAATTGGATTCACCTCTGTGTCGACTCACCAGCATACAACTATTTTGCCACACAGGATCGAAGAGGCAGGGCAGTCGTTCGTAAGACCTGAATGTACGTTACGCTACTTACGCTCCATCCCCGTAGACTTTGATGGCATTGATCCAGTTCTTGGCCCAGCCTTGCCTACTCAAGAACGAGCAGTCTTTGGTGAATTCCTGACTGCGGCCACTAAAATGTTTCCCTTCATACAGTTCTATTCGGTAATACTCTCCATGCTGTCGAGAAGGATAAAGCAAAATTAGCTTTCACAGCAAAAGCAACATTTTGCAAATACAAGAAAAAGAACATTTTATTCGGTACAAAATATAGAAAAAGCATTTGTCACTTATCATGAATGAATCATTTGGCCCAACCTCTTCCTTCTTACATGCCATCAATTTCTTTACATTGTGATCCATCTAAATGGAATTAATTTCTGAGTGTTTGTGTTTGGATACCCACCACATGCAGGATCTCAATCTTGGGTAGAGGTCATGTACTTCCCTAGAGTATGGGTGGGCAACTGTCTGGGGAGGAGGCAGGGCCCAAATTTCCCCCTATATCCTCCCCATGGGCTGCACACTCCCAGCAATGCCAAATACCTCCGTTTTCCGCTGTAGTCCCTCTCAAAATGGTGACAGGAAGTTACATTCCGTCCACATGGTCCCCAGAGGGTCCCCTGGACCAGGCATAGTGACCCACCCCAGTTCCAGCAGAAACACAGGGCTTCAGGTCCAGATCGGGGATTTGCCCAGTTGTCTTTGCGGCTCCACTACCAGAGTGTAGCCCAAAAGACTCCCACAAATAAGAATTCTTCCCCCTTCACAAAATTTTCCTCCAATCCTCTAATTTCTAGCTTCGCAGTAACTTAAATTAAGCGGTTGGACATTTAGGCATCCAAAGAAAAGGAGCAGGTGAAATTACAAAGAGAATGTGAACATAGCAAATATAGAAAGTTCTAGATGGGAATGGTTTTCGATTTCTCGCTCTCTTCCATGCTAGAAATTTGAGGAAAGAAGACCGTTTTCACTCCCACCCCATCCCAACCGCCGTGGCTACGCCTCTTTCACTGTCCAAATCTTGCGGGTGGGAAGGTAGATGGTTGCATGACAAACCACCAATGCGAATGCCACAAACACAGAGTACTGTCGGCCGTCCACATTGGTGGGTTTAACGCTCACAGATTTGATTATTTCCGTGTTTCTCCAACACTGCTCCCTCCTCAAGTGCTTCTTTTCCAGGGGAACATTCGCAGCCTGATTTCTCAGCACCACAAACTGCCTCTCGCTGTTTTCCCCCACACAACCAAGGAAGGCGATGGGTGTGAGAGAGGAAATATAGGGCTACTATGCCCACTCACCCCCTTTCCTTTCCTTTGTCTGACCTGCCAGCCGGCCTCTCCCAAAACTGCAAACCCCAGGATTCCATAGGATGTTGAAAGTGGAATAATCGCGCTGTAAGAGTGTAGTGCGGAAATGGGGCTTGGACCCAGGATGCCTGTTCTCCCCACCATGCCTTGGCCCCCTTCTCACAGACACAAAGACACACAGAGACACACACACACACACACACACATTGTGATGTTTGTGATTTTTCCACTTTTACAAGAGTCCTGTGCCCCCAACCCTAGTGAATGTGGAGGGCTAACTGCACATTCACATACCTTTAAGCACCAAACCCCCTACCCCCACACCAAGGAATAATTTTTTAAAAAACATAAAAAGGACCATGCTCAGATTAAAAGACAAGACCACAATGTCACCTTTGACATCTGCAAATGATCCAGACAGGCATACACACAGAAATGAAATAAGAATCCCATCTGGGGCAGAAATATTAAGAAGATATTCCAAAATACACAGATCTTGAGACTGTTTGCCTTAAAACCCCAAATCAAATTTTCCCTAAGTTTCCAGTCAAGACTGTGATTATTTACACAGGATAAATGCTGTGATGTTATTAAAGTGGGGGAAGACGGAGGAAAAATAAACCTCTCCCCCTTTCCCTCCTTGGTTTCTGCAGCTCAGCTATGCAAGTTTAGAGAGGGTGAGCTGAGGTCAAATCGTTTAGGAATCCCACCCCCAGCTGACTTTTGTTCTGTATGGGATTTGCAGACAAGTATTATTTTCATCATTAAAAAAAAAAGAAAAAGAAAGAAACCAAAACTTATATTCCATGATATTTGATAGATTTACAAATGTAATTAAGTAGGAGATGGCTCAGTTTAAGGTACCAAAAAAGGTTACAAAATATTTTCATCTGTGAAATCTTACATAAGCCCAAAATGGCTGATGGTGGTCCAAAAAGAATCCCAAAATAGTAGTTCCTCCCCATTCCCTGGCTTTCTGTATACACGGAGAGAGAGAGAGAGAGAGAGCAAAAAAAGCACGCTTGAATAGGGAAGGGATTAATTCAGGCCCGAGAAATGCAATCCTATTTTAAAATGTCTTAAAATATGTAGAGAGAATACTTTCCAACTTTCCTTTTGAGGCAGGGAGAATCCTAACTAATCCTCTGGCATCCCATTTTTCCAGCTGTTTTTAAAATGTCCCAGTTTCCCTCTCGTTCCCCCACTTTCCCATTGTGCGGAGCACACTTTGCTGCAAATTAAGATCAAAGTTCAAAAGAAGTTTGTTCTCAGTTAACTCAGTAGGAGAGAGAGGATAGGATGGGACAGAATCTTGAATGAATGAATGAATGAATGAATGAATGGATTTGTTTATGTCACAGAATAGAACAAAGTGGAATATTGCCCTTCCCGGCAGTGGCGGAGCTTGGAGCGTGTGGAGTGGGGGGGAGGGGGGAGGGGCTACAGCACAAGAGGCATGGCCACTGTGTGCAGGGGCATGGCTGCAATGCGTGGGGGTGTGGCCAGGGCACGCAGGGGCATGGCTATGGGCCAGGATGCCCCCAAAACATTGCTGCCTGGGGCAAATTGCCCCTCCTGACCCCACGTCCCTACACGACTGCTTCTCAGTAGGCTCAGGCAAAAGCAAACCGCTGCAGCCTTCCTAGCTAGCGTGTTCTTCCTGATTCTTTTTTTTTTTTTTTTTTGTCATCATGACAACACTGTGAGGTTTCCTGGCCACAAGTGTCCTAGTTTTCACCTGTGAAATGCTGGAGGGCATGGGAGAGGCATCAGTTGCCCCTCACCAACTGATGCCCACCCTTAGATATTTTGTTCCCTGAAGCAAAGGGTAAGACGACAGTCCCCCTACTTCCACTGCATGGATGGGACCCAACTTGACCAGTCCTTGAACATTATTTCCTTGTCGGCAGTAAGATAGCATTCCACATCACACATGAACTCAGTAGGCTAATTTAAGAGATTCAGGACCGACAGTGTGATGTGTGGCGTCATTGTTGGAGACACTGTCAGGGACTTCAAGAATAGCTGGGGGCTTGTCACTGGTGTTCCCCAGACTTTTAATGTCTCAAGCAGCTGCTGAAAACTTCTTAATGGTAGGGCAAACCTGTAAAAACCTGTAATACTATCACAAATATTTATATTTTGGGTTTTTTTGCTGGTAGAAATTCAGAGTGGCCTACAAAAGATGGCAGAGGGTATTCATAGCACAATCTCATCAGCTGTTTCCACACTACACTGTTATAGTGCTATTATTCCACTTTCAACAACCTATGGAATCCTGGGCTTTGCAGTTTAGGGAGGGGCCTTTAGAATCTCAGCCAGAGAGCTTTTTGGCCTCAGTAAACTACAAATCGCAGGATGTTGAAAGTGAAATAATAGCACTATAACAGTATAGTGCAGAAATGGCCTTAGGTAAGTGATGGGATGAACAAGAAGTGGTGACAGCATGCCATGGGGTTCCTTCTTCTGCTCATCACATCACCACTCACGAGTGGGAGGGATCTGGATGCTTCATCCTTTAGCATCCCACTCACTGGTACCACAGAACTCCATCAGTGTGGCTGTCTGGATTTTAAGGTGGGTTTTGCGGATCAGATTGGGAGATGGATAACAGCCACAACATTGTGGCTACGCATTTGATGCAGGATCTTGGGCTCCATTTCTAAACGCTCAACTACAGTTTTAAGTTACTATAATGCTAGAAATTTGGGGAATGAAGGGAGATTTCATTAGGGAGCAGAATTCTTATTTGGGGGCAATGCTCTCATTCTCCTACCCCCATAGCTACACCTCTGGATCCAGGAAAGTCTCTGCAATGATGGCGTTCCAGAACCTTGGCACTACAACTAAAAGGGTTTTGTCTTCAGCGATCCCTCTTTTGGATATTTGTGATGGTGGCACAGACTGGTACTCTTTTACTCCTCTATCACTTTTACAGATTTTACAGAATATATTGCAAAATCTATTTACCAGATGGAAAAACAACTGGCATGCACAAACTGTGACCAGCAACCCTTCTTTTGATCTACCTTCCATCCAACAGAAATACCTCCCCACAGAAAAATCTATGATCTCTTTCTAAATTATAGTCTGACTAATTTTAAAATGGTGGCATGGTTGTCAGCCTCTCCTGACTTCATTCTGCACCAGCCTTACAATGTAAGAATACAGAGGCCATAGCCAAAGGTGGGATGGTATGGAAAGAATGACCTGCTCTTAAGGCACTTTGGTTCTTCCCTTACAATTACTGTCTTCCTCTGTGGTTTCTTCATTCTGAAGTTAAGCAATATGGAATGGAGCCACAGCTGCAGAAACACTACTTGTAAAGCCTCCTACTGCTCTACAGAGGCTTTCAGCTTGTCATGCTGTGAGCTTCTCTCAGGAGGCTACAGCAGCTTTTAAAAGTGCTGCATCTTCCATGGAAGCTGGGCTCCATACACAACAGATGTCCCCAAACCTCTTGCATATGAAACTATGGCAGAAGACTGTTTCCTGGAGGCAACAAGCAAGTACCTTTCAGTATACTGCACCTTCTAACAGTGATCTCAGGTTTTGAGTGCTCTCAGGAATGGAGCCGAAACAGAATCACACAGAAACAAGAGGGATATATCCTCACGCTTTGGGACCCACAAAGTTTCTTGAAGTACAACCTCACCACCCCACACTTTAAAAAAAAAATATTCAGAGGTCTTTTCCAAAAGCAGAAACACAGATTCAGACAGCCCGAGGCATGCTTAGTAGTCAACAACACGTCTGGAGAGCACTGGATTGGAGAAGCCGGTTCAATTTTTCAACATCTGGCTTTCCCCAGCCAGATGTGTCCATGTAAGTAACCCCGTACAGCTCAGCTCCAGGTTGTGTGAAGGATTGGATCTTCCCAGATGAGCTTGCCCAAACCCTAAGTTCTTGTGGGGAGGTGCTTCTCTCAGTCCCACTACCTTCACAGGCTTTCTTCATGGTAGCTCCTAGGCTGTGGAAATTGCTTTCTAGGGAGACTGAGCTACCTCTTTCTTTGTCAAGTGAAGACTTTTCTAATTCAGCAGACGTTTGGGGACTGATTGATAACAGGTCTTTAATTTTAGTGTTGTACTCTAGGCTTTCAAATTGATGTTTTATATGATTTTGATTATATAGACATTTTAATATTGTTTTAATCTTAACTTTTTGCATGTTTTTGGCTGTTTTTTATTTGTGAGCTGCCTTGAGTTGTGCTTTTGGGTAAAAGATGGAAAATAGATTAGGTAGATTTGTTAGATAGATAGACAATAGACAGACAGACAGACAGATAATCGGCAGATCCCTCACTGTGTCCTCTCATCAGGAATAGGACATAGACATCACTCAGGTGACCCAGAAGCTGGGAATCAAGAACGATGGGCATCTATGGCTTCGAGTCAAGGCTGAGGAGCCCAGTCAGAACCAAAACCTAAAGTACAAGCCAGGAGGCAGAGTAAAGAAACAAGCCAGGAACATAACAGAATTCAGGAAGACCTCGTTCCCCAAGGAAGGCTTAACCAGAAGAGGGAGTCTATTTATATTCCTTCCTGTGCAGGAGTATTTAATAGGTGGAGTCAGACAGGAGCTGGAGATACTTCACTAGGAAACTGTCATCTGCTCTTCAGTGGCTCAGCAGATCATAACAACTTCAGACTCATCTAGCACATTCCCATTGTATAACAAGCCAAATAGCCATTGATGATCATTGGTGGTTGCTGATTTTCTTGCTGCAAGAACAGATGCTGGTGGACTCCCACCCCCATCAGCCACAGCAAACATGGCCAATGGACTCAAGGGAGTTAAGAGTTGCAGTGCAACGTCTGGAAATCTTTGGATTCCCTACTCCTGCAGAGCATGTAAATGTTACCCCATTTTGTATTACAATTCGCAGAATTAACCAGATAGCTTTGACAGTGGCCATGTGGATGGGACATTCTGGGTGCCATAGTCCCAAAAAAGTATTGTTCCCAGGTTCTGCCTCAGATTCAGCCCCTTCCGCAGTATGCACTGCTTTTTATCTCCTGTGGTATTAATGAATTTTATAACAACCTGTTTGGAAACCACATTTCTGAAGTAGGAGATGTTGGTAATTTAAGACTGCAATCCTATGTCCATTTACAGGAGAGAAAGTCTAATTGAAGTTGGTGGGGTTCAGCTTCTGAACAGACCCCAGGATTTTCACTAGAACATATTTTCCTTTACAATTTTTAAAAAAACGGAACTATAACAGCATGAAGGAACAGTTTGTGCTTATTGTAGAGGGGCTTTGACTCAAATACTTCTGACCACACTATCAGGAAAAGTGGTTAGATGGAAGATGGGTGCAAGGGAAGACATACAGTAGCATGTTGTATCCTGCACATGTTTTATTTATGTGCAGGCACACTAAAGTTAAGACCTGAGATCCTACATTGTGCTTGGGAAGTATAAATCTATGTTCATATAGTTACAAGGTGATTGCCGTACATCAGCCTTCTGTCTCAGTACTGACATTGTGCAACCAGTTCTGTACCTGCCAATGGGCCTGCTTATAGTTCCATTGCACAATGGGGAATGCACAGTGGCTGCTTCTATGATTTGACTAAAGAAAGTGGAAAACTGAAGTCACAAATGAATAATTATATGCCATCCAAGAAGTTACAGCTGCATGACTGCAATCCTGACGGTTAGTTCCAACTAGAGGCGCCTAATTGATTCCATTGTTGACTGATGAGTCAATGTATACCGAAATCCATGTTTTTAATAGCTCACCTCTAGCTGGGACTAACTACAAGATTCTGGACTGTGTTAAAACGCTTCATTTGTGGAACTCCACTCATACATCCATGAACTGAACACATTCATTGCACAATAGCCAAAAAAGTTCCAAGCAAGATGTTTCCATCACACCCACATAGAATTACATTGTAGAATCCAGGAAGATGTAGGGAGGGCTTGTCCAGGCATGAAGATCTAAAACTATAAAAATGGAGTGAATGTGTGTACACTTTAAAATCCTGATAAAGGATTTCTCCGCAAAAGGACGCAGAAGGAGAAAGCAGCAGAAAATAGACACACGCCTGATCAATAGGGGGAAAAGTGCACTAACCATTCCAACTGGCTTGCAGGATCCCATTCGGTCATTGTGCCCATTCCAACGATAAAAGCTGGGGTACTCGCCATGCTCCAGGATATACTGCTGGCCTCGGAAATCTGCATGACTGAAGCCAACCCAAGCTCCGGATTGCACACAGATGGAGTTGACTCGGTTTGTGAAACCCCGTTCCTGGAAGTTATCGCAGGGCCCAGAGATCTCCAGCTTTTTGCCTGTGAAGCATTTGCCCTCATAGAAAACAATCTGAAAGGAAAATGTTCCATCAACTGAATGAAAGATACTATCACGGGTGCATGATAGTCCTGCTGCCCACTGGTATTGCAAGCACATGGTATTAACTGCCAGATGGATTTAATTTTGCATCCAACTAGAGAGAGAGCTAAAGGGAAGCTGGACAAGTAGCTTCAGGCAGAAATTACAGCTCAGCTCTAGCTGACAACACTGTGTGTGGTACATAATGCAAACTCCCTCTTGGTCTTTTGTAAACACCACTGTTTCAAATTGTATGTTTGGATTAATTAGGGTATGTTCCATATTTCCCAATCACTCTTACTCCTTCTCTTTAAGTCACCAGATTCCTGGATTTTAAGGGAATGTCCCCTTGCTTTAGACCACCCTGGCTGTATGGTGACCCCACCCTGCAAGACAACCAACGTGCACCAGGTTTCTCAAGTCTTGCTCCCTCGACCCATCCTGTCTCCTGCTGGCATACTAAGGTTTCATTTCCCATCTCACAATGTCTCCTTTGAGGGGAAAAAATGATCTAAACTGTAAGTAAAATAATGAAAGTTTTTTTTAAAGAAAAAGTTACTTACTTTTCCTGAATACTGAGACATGATATTTTGGCGATCTGTCCGATGCTCGCGCTGAAGCTGACTCCCAAATGGGATTTGCAGAACCTCTGGAAGCTGTACTATATATCAGCCATGGAGAGACCAGTTTGGGGTCATAGGGCCTGCCAAACAATGCACACCAGCGAGCGATTCATGCTTAGCTGGCAAGAACTGCATGCCTCGGTCTCTGCTGATACAGGAGTTTTGATTTAATGCAGATACTTTGACAAAGGAATCACTTGATGGGGATTTGAGCCATGAGTGCTGTACATTTACAGTTCCCTTCAGAGAAGTTTATTTAGAATAGGTAACAATGAAATCATAGAAAAGGTGACAAACTCTTCCACATCTGTTGCTTTCCTTTTAATACAGCCAAGTACATTTCCATCTAAGCCTGTCCTTCTCGAGTCCATAGTCAGTGTTTTCAGAAGATGTCTTAGAAATCACGAATGTGTGATGTCACCTTTACACTGACTCGGTTCATTGCTTTATCAGGCCAGATCCTGTCTATTTTGACTTGAAATTTTCCAGGGTTTCAGCCAGAATCCAGTCTTGCCATCAGTGAAGCTGGTAACTTAGACCTACACATGCAGAACATAGTATGATCACCCATCTATCATCCTTCCCCAAAAGACAGCTGGAAAGTTCAGGGTTCGCTGGTGTGTGTGTGTGTGTGTGTGTGCGTGTGCGTCTACGGGTGTTCCAATGATGTCCCTTAGACCCTGTCATCTGAACTGGTTGCTTCCAGAGGCCTTTACCTTTGTAAATTACAAGTGTCATTTGTTGCTTTCTCACAGCAGGCTTTAAGAAGCAACCCAACCCATTACTCTTTCTGGTGATGGTGGTGGGGAAGAGAGGAGGGGGGAGAAGGGGAGGATACCTATCTATATCCCAATTGTCCCCACTTTGGGACTCAGGGTAACATACGGATGATTAAAGACGTTGATTTATTAATGTTCCCCGTGCCACCAGTTGTTACTTTTTTGGGAGGGAAGCCTCCTTAGGTCTGATAAAAGAATGGCACTAAACTTGAAAATTTTCTGTGAAAACGCCTCTTAAAATATCCTTTTAAAAAAATTCTTCCTCAAAAGACTAGTCTCCC
Source organism: Cyclura pinguis (assembly GCA_030412105.1). Taxonomy (NCBI): domain Eukaryota; kingdom Metazoa; phylum Chordata; class Lepidosauria; order Squamata; family Iguanidae; genus Cyclura; species Cyclura pinguis. The sequence goes on along the minus strand of CM059604.1, from coordinate 129,760,244 downwards.
CTTATCACCTTCTGTGGGGGTTGTCTGGAATTCTTCACATAAAGAACAACCAGGATTATAAGCACCCAAGTACTTGAAGACCAATAGGATATATACATAGCTGGCCGGTCAAAAGCCGAGTGTACAAGTTGCCCCTACGCTACTTGGCTACACAAGCTTTACAGCGCATTGCATCACCTAGTGCTTTTTCTGACTTGACACCTATCTCTATGCTCCACACAGAACCACTGAGCTTCAAAGGCATGAAATACAAAGTGCTTCACATCTCTATTATCCGTTGTTTTCAGGGGAATGGATATGTGGTGTACAAAAAGCCCCAGGGCTTCTATGCCCGGGCTGGTGCTGTGCCTCCGTAATGTGTGATCTTATCCTAACTCAATAAGCCATCATCGATAGATCCAGAGAGGTTTTATTAACGATTAAGTTCAGCACACAGATAGCATTCTTGCCAGAACTGAGGATACAATGCAAGTTTTGCTTTTTAGAACACCTCTTGCCCCCCCAGCTCTTTCCCGCTCACGTTCCTTTCTCACACACTAGTCTGCACCAGTCTGTTGAATGACCTCGGTTCCATGCTTCAGCGTGGCTCCCCCTTCGATCACCCAACCGTTGAAGGGAACACAGCATTGAAAGAAATACAGTAAAATGGCCACAGTATAGCGAAACTGGCTATGGCTTGAATGTGTTAAGTCTGGATCTCCTCACAAGTATACACATTCTTGACACAGAATGGCCCTTGCCCTTGCCCCCACCTTCCTCTTCCTCTGATCTGTTTCTTTGAAACTGGTTATACCCCTTTGTTGCTACATCCCAATCATGGTATCCCTCCCACAGGGTTTCAAGGATGCCTATGAAATCATATTTGCCTTCCTTTGTGGAGAAGAAAAAATACATGCTTGGCTCAGAAGCTGAGAGTATCATTCAGAGATGTAAAGGAGCAAAGCACCGATGTTTTTGTTCTTCTGTTCTGTAGCATTCCTGACCTGAGATAGGAAAGGAAACCTAACCTAGACGTCAAAAGTGTTACCCCAAAATGCAGGTGACTTAGGGGTACACCCGCGATGCCAATACCTCCACGTAATTAGCCCAGAATTAGGAGGCCAGCAAGGGGAGGGGGTAACGATGAGATCTTTCCACCAGTGTTTACAGGGTCTTGCAGGAAAGAACCAGCCAGAGATTCAAAAGTAAATTAAAAATATGTTTTATTGAAAGGAATTCATTCACACATGCACACTAGATACAAACAGTCACATATTCACACAAGAGTTAACTGAAGAATAAAGGAAGGAAAAATTGTGGATAGAGAGGCTGAGGGTTTGGGGTTATAATTACAAATCCAGAAGAGCAGTGAAGATGCAGTAATGTGGCTTAGACTTGTGTGTCTAGGGGCAGTACACAAACTGGCAGAGAGACATTCAGCAACTGGAGAACTGCAAAAGGAGTTGCTCAGAACTGGGGATTTTTATAGTGTATTTCCTTCCCTGAAGGGGTGTAAGTTAATCACTCTCCCAGCCTAGTGGACAATGGGAGTTGCAACACAGTGGGGCCTGGATGGAGCTAATGGTTTCAGTGCTTAAGTGACAAAGAGATAATGACTGTTGTAATAGCCCTGTACTTGAGGAAAGGTTAGGACAATGCAGGGAAAATGGCCAGGAATGAGGTAGCCGGGTTTAGACAATCACTGTTTGGTGGGAACATTGGCTTGACCATTGTATTCCAATTGGAAAGATTCAGCTTTTGCCTAAGCCTGTTATTGTAACCTTCCTGACAATGACTGCGGCTTCACCTGGAGGTGGGTGTGGGCTGATCTGCCTTGCAGTCTCACGTTTGCAGTCAGTAATTTTCCTCTGTCCAATTTGACCTTCCAGTTATTTCAAGTCACGTTTGCCAGTTAATGTAGCTTGCCGATTAAATAATGTTTGCTAATTAAACCACATCAATATTGGAGGGTGCGTGAGGTGTGGACAAGTATTTATTTTAAGGCATGCAAGTAAACAAGAAAATACTACTCATGAGAGGCTCCCCCCTCTTAGGTACGCTTAAATTACAAGTAGTTATAAAAATAGGTACATTCTCCAGATCAGCCAAACTTCCAAAATAATAAAAGATTTAGTGTGACTAACTACTTATTCTAAGTTACTCACAGCAAGTTGGTCACTTTCTGAGATGCTCCGCAAGGGCAGGGCCAGGAGATGGTCTACCCAGCATCCATGCCCTTTTGTTGATGTTTTTGGATATTTGTTCTCCCCTTTGTTCTCTCCCTACCACATGGTCTCTCAAGGATTTTATAACTTCTCCATCGATGCATCTCAAAGATTCTCACCTTTCTCCTCTTGATTTGGCAATTCTTTCCCGTGACCTGTGAGGCTGATGCACAATAAAAAGTGTAACTTAACCCCAAGACCTCATTAACCCTTGGTTTACCTGAGAGGGAAGTATCCCTCTTCAGCTAAGTCTCGATAATGGGAAGCCCCATTATGACATGAGGCCATAACAAAAGGTCATGTCCACCAACATAAATTCTCCTGGCTTCATGGCTGGGGTGAAGATACATGACAATTCGTGCTTGAGAGCCCAGACAACTAACACCTTTCAGAATGAAGGAATCTGCCCATATTAAAAACTGTGCAGCTGTTTCATTCCTTTCTCTTGTTCAGTGGGAGAACTGGGGCCACAGATTGGTGGCAAAGAACATGCACTTTTCTTGCAAAAGGTCTTATTCAATTCCAATGCAACTCAATTCAATTAATTGCTTGTATCACCAAATACTCTTGGGAAAGGTTTTCACCAAAGAGCTGCTATCTGCTGCCAAAGATGATACTAAGCTTAGACAGATCCTCAGCTTGAGAGTTGCCCCCCAGAGATTATTAGCATTTACTTCCTGGCTTGAATTAACTAGAATTTCTCGTTACATCTGGAAACATATGCAGGGGGTAGCCATGTTGACTGTGCAGCAAAATACAAAATACAAAATACGCATCACAGAGATATCCAAAATACCTTTACTAGCCCACCTAAAAGGCACAAAATATACATTGTATTTTGCAAGTTTTGATTGGCATAATGAAGGTATAACGACAATGTGTATTTTGGATTTGTTGTCTTTTGCTGGATGAACAACATGGCTGCCATTGAGTATGCTTTCTGGATTTAAAGACAGCAAATTTAGTTGTAACAGGCGAGTCCTAAAGAGGAGAAAGACTCACTCTGAAGTTTTTGATCTCTAAAAAGGCAAACCAGATCACATGACTCAAAATGGGAATACAGCAATACTAGGGTTTGATATGTAAAAACTTTTTATTATTATCATTTAAGGAAAAATAGATGATAGCATTGAACTTACTTAGAGGAGGTGATCATCTTTAGCACCTAGTCTCAAAAAATTAGGAAGAACATTTTAAGGGAGGAGATTCAACTATGGTTCAGGAATTAGATTTTGTGATTTTTTTGTTTGTTTGTTACAAAGGGGTTTGTGTATTCTTGTTTTGTATTTTTTTGTTTTTTTCTTGCTTTAGGTTATGTACATTAGGTAGGTTTATATGTTGTATGCGTAATTTTTAAGTAAAACAATTAAAAACATTATTGTAAAAAGGCAAAATAGTCTGATTTTACGTATTATTGGAATGATTTAAAACATATTGTTGAAATTAGCATGAATTTGTTTTATGGGATGTAAAGACAAACTATGGTTAGTGTAAAAATGAAAGCAGATGCTTCCTATCTCCACAATGCAACATTGGGAATGGTGTTTGTGTTGCACATGTGAGCTTGTGGACTTCTGAGGCTTATTTCCGTGGGGCTAACCTAGAGTTTATCATCATTTATAAACTAGGCCATTGACAGAACCAAGCAGCACTGTGAGTTTAGTTGGACAGACCAGATCTTCTACTGTCACTTCAGAAGGTTCCCAAAAGTTTTCCCCAACAACAAACTCCTTTGTAGTTCTTCAGGGGATTCAGTAATTCCCACAGAGAACAAACCGCTGTGGTCCAGTAAAGCACCCAAGGGGTATGTTCTGAAATGCAGGTTCATGTTCCAATCCACTTCACCAGAAGGCAGATCTATTCCATAACAGAGGACACAACTGCTGCTCTAAGAAAGGCAAGCTGTATGACTACACAAAGGTCAAAATAGTTTCCACACAGTTTTTGTACAATATTTCCCCTCCCACAAATTTATAACACTAAATATGCTCTGCCGTACTACAGGGTTAATTCCTCTTTAACCAGCAGATATGGAGCTAGAACAAGCCTGCTCAGCAAGTACTATTTTTGTACCAGCACACAATTTATTAGCAGAAACATTTTATACGCTCAACACACTCTAGAGATGCAGCTAATTAAATCTTCCTGTTACCTCTGAGGAAGGAGCTAATGGTAATAATTCCTTTGCTACACAAAAGAGGAAACTGGGCCAGTAAGAGGCCCCCAGATTCAGAGGGAGCCAAGTCAGCCTTCACTAGGAGGAGACCTACCTGTCTAGAGCGAGGATTAGAATTTTCATAAGAGTCCTGCAATAGTTTGCTGCATGGAGGAGTATAGGATACACTGGCACTGGTAAAACTATCTGATTTATACCATCTCTCCTTAGCAATCCCAAACTAGCTAATACATTATTGTGTAGTTTGGAAATCTGGGTACTATAGAACTGAGTACTGTACTCACATGCCACATTATACAAAATTAGCAGTACAGAAATAAAGAAAAGCCAAAAACTTTGGGTGAAAAAGGCTGCAAAATCATTCTTCTTTTGCATTTTAGCAAAGTTGTCAACCTGAAATGGTCTGTGTTACTAATCTGAAACACGTGGGCTCTAAGAATCAGTTCAATCCCAAGTATTAATATAGTCAAACTATTTTCCTGAAAAATTAATCATCAATTAATGCATGCCATGGATGCCACATTAATTTTATATTGCCACCCGTTTTCTCTAGCTCTAGATATCACACCAGTATTCTCATTTAATCCTTAATCTTGCTAGGTAGGCTAGGTATCAAGGTTCAGCGTAGAGCTAAATTGTGATCTGAACTCATTTCATTGAGACAGATCATACAACACTGGCACAGTGTCAAGAAAAAGTAGCTTCCAAGCTGTTTTCAGAGCAGAATTGAATTACTGTTAGGATAAAGTGCTCTCAACTTTGTTTCAATGTAGTCTCAATGCTAAATAATTTTTTTGCAGCCTTGTAGGAAAATTGCAGTGGCTGCAAAAAAAAAAAAAAAGGCAGCAATTTGACACTAATATTCTGGTGAAAAGGAAGAAAAAAAACCTTACCAGCTGAAGCAGTATACTTTTGTAATGGTAGACATGAAGAAGGAATATTTACTTCTATTATAAAATTGGCACACCTTAAAACATAAGCCATCAACATACTTTTTATTTGTAGCAGAACCAGAGTGTTTAAAAGGCTTATTTCCAAGACTTAAATCTTGTTGGGATTAACATTCAAAGACACAGACATATTAGTCTGCATTAGCATACAAAAAAATCCTGTAACACATTTTGAGACTGCATCTGATGAAACAGACTAGGTCTCCAACAGCTTATGGTACAAACTTCCCTTCTCCCAGTTAGTCTCAAAGGTGTTACAAGATTCTTTTGGGGATTAAGAAGAGCAATCTGATCCAACCATCTTTTGAGATGGTGACAACTGGTTACTGCAGTTAGCTACCCATCTGTAACAGTTACACTTTCCAAAAATCTGACTTGTTTTTGGATGAAAAGTCGTGGCACAGAACCTTAAAACGTTAACTGATTTATCATGTTATGCAGCTCTGCAGGCGAGAACATGCTCCAGATGAAACAAGATCCACCAAGCAGGAAGGAACTGGCAGGAAAATGAGTTTGAGATACCTTGCACATATGTGATTTCAGTGATGCACGTAGTTCCCCCACTGGTGCAGACTGTAACCATTCTATGCACAGTTACAGTAAATCTGATGGCTATCCTTCTCATGATGAGACTCTGAACAACCAGCTAGGGTCTTTCCTGGATGACAGACACAGACATCCTCTGAGGCCACAGTGAAATCTTGTATTTGATGGAACCTGTTTGAGCTCATGCTCAGTTAGCAGAGGCTTCGATAACCCAACGTGGGTCATGTCAGGAAAAAAAACCTTGTTCCCAAGATTTAAATTTTAAAAGTGATTAGTATTCAAGACACTCCAACTAGTGAAACACTAAAAATTCCATGCCTATAGTTAGGGGAGAGTGAGAGTAGGTAAGACATTGCTCATATTTAAAAAACAAACAAACACCTGTATCCATTATTCTTGTTCATACACTGGAAGGTATGACCAAAATCCCTTCCAACAAGTACTGCAGCCTCTTCCTATAATTATCTTTGAAGATTGCTCAGTCTCAGTATACCCCCATCCAGCTCAGGAATTCCATGCTGGATTACCATTTTGGGAAACTGCTACACAATGTTGCTAATGTAATGTGAACAGCAATCTTAAAAAAAAAAAAAAATCCCAGCTAAGCAGAGGGCACGCAAAGGTTTGCAGCTATTTTATTTACAAGTATACATTTAACACAAAGAAACACTGATATTCAAGCCTAGTAATAGTAGTGTAACAATATGCATCATCTGGATGATTATTCTAACCCAACTACACTGAAAAATTAATGCCAGTAAAATTATTGGTCATAATATTAAGAAATACAATATATAAATTGAAAATATGATTGCTTAAAATTTGAAAATGGAAGTGAAGCCTTTTTTTTTGCACAGGAGTCAGAGTTTAACATAATCTGAAGGGAAAAGTCTCCAACTGACTGTATATTGTTCAGGTTAACAAAAGAAGAAAAAGCGTAGTTTCGCTGTGAGGGGAACAGGCAGTTTGCTTCTTTAGGGAGAACAACTTATTCCCAGTGTTCTGCCTCTGCTGTGCAATCACATCACTGAGCACGAAGACTTCCCTTGTGAAGATGCCCCATCAATTTTCTCTGCCTCCAAAATTATCCTCCTGAAAACATCAACTGCAGTCTGTAAGAAAGGGAGAGGGGTTGTTAAGAGTCTCAAACAAAGGATACGCAGAGCAGCTGTCATTATAGCAGAAAAACAAGACGAAAGCTAAGCAGCAGCTTATTCTCTCTAGTTTTCCAACAGCAGTATTTGTAATGATGTGTTATGTCATCCTCATTACAAGCAATTTTAAAAAGAGGCAATTAACACCACCTTCTAGATCAGAATGCATTTGTAATACAGCTCTCATTTCTGAAAAAGTAGCTGAATTCAGTTCTAGGGGAGTACAGTTAAGTTCTCCCCCTACTCCATGGTATGTAAGACACAGATAATGTTCAACATCTCACTGATTTCTATGTAATTTTGGTCACAATCTGACATGATGAGTTTGTGTCACCTCAGGTCTGTCTGTATGTTATGTTCTTGGACATTTAGGATGAAGTCTGAATGATCAACTGACACAACAGAGATTTTACTTTTTCCCATACACGACCCATGGCAGCATTTCAAAAATATATTTAAGACCTAGTCATTAAGTCTACTGTTAAATCAAGTAGCCTACAAGCTGCAACAGCTTATGCTGTAATAAATTTGCTCATTTTTAGGCTGCCCCAAGACTGGCTTTTTTTTGCTGCAGCAGACTAATACAGGTCCTTCTATGGAAACTAATTTTTTTTAGTGATGAGTTTTATTCTAATTGGTGTTCAACTGGATGGAACTGTTGCAATTTACCCTGAATGCTGGAATGGGACTGATTATGAATTTCATGAATATCCTCCTCCCAAGAGGCTGAGAACCTACAGGTAGGTAAGTTCATATAAATAAACACAAGAGTGACTTCAGTGCTTCTGGTAGCTTACAACATATTGGTATACAGCTACCTGAAGTGAATTCCAGTTCTGGAAATTATAAAGGCCAGATAAATGTTTTGTGTGTGTATGTCTGTGTACACACATGCTTGGTATGCTTTCAAGTTGTTTTTGAAAGAATGGCTAACCTAAATCAAAGCCGTCATTTCCTGGGAGATTTGTTCAGAAGGGGTTTGTTGCTGCCTTTCCCTGAGGCTGAGAAGGGACTTACTCAAGGTCACCTAGTAGGTTTTCATGGATGGGCAGGGATTTGAACTCAGGGTCCTAATCCAACATTAAAACCATTACACTATGTAGATAAATGTTGCTGTATGAGAAAATCAGAGACCAAAGGAAAGCTTTATGGAACAAGTTTTTGAAGCCCAAGCTGAAAAGAAAATCTGGACAAGAAAGGAGTGATAATGGTCAGGACATCTACTTGTTTAGAGAGAAGACAGTTAGCAACTTGTTGAATGACATACACAGTCATTGCATGCAGGGTGTTTTTTGTGGACAATGCTAACAGCCATATCAGCTAATGACAGCACAAGTGGAGTTCTATATCTGGAACCACTCAGGAAGCAGCTGCACATTGATGTTCACAGTAGTGTGCAAAACTGCACCGCACCACTGTGATGCATCGTACAGGTGGCTGCCCTTGAAAGCTACACAGGTATTTCAGAAGATTCCTGGAACTAAAATTCTGCAACCTTACTACTGCCTAAGATGTACTGCATTGCTAGTTTGCAATGCAAAATGCAACACAAAGTGTTTTATTACCTTTAAAAAGCCTTTTCTGACTCTGGGCCAAGTTCCTTGAGGATTTTTCTCCACCACATGAATCTCTCTCTGCATTAGGATCAACTTGTATAACCTGCTCATGAGTGCCACTGCTTTTTGAGAATGGTTAGTGGCACTGCAGTAAGGAGACTTTCTGCGGTGGCACCCAGTGTAGTGAATGGACTTTGTCAGGCACCTAGATCAGTTCAGTCTTTGCTTATGTTCTCATGCTCTTTGGCAGCTGAAGATTTGCATTTATTTTCTTGCTGTTTTGCTCAAGTCTTCTGGAATCTTTTTTGTTGGATTTACTTTCTTATACATTTTCTTACTGTTTTCTTTCTTTCTTTTAAGCAAAGACCTAAAACCTGTCCTAAAACAAGCTTGGGGCTTAAATTTATCATTCTATTTGGGGAGTAAAATTTTGGGAAGGGCTCATGGGACCTCTGTAAAGATGCTTAAGGGAACACTATGTCAATCTACATTGCCCAACCCCAGCTGAAAGCCACTGCTAGTGTAAACTGGAGTGGATTCACTTAATTATTGAACTGCAGGCCAAGATTTATGTTAAACCTTGATTGAATGCATCTATTCTTTCTGGTACTAGCAACTGGATTCAGGGTACACATGCTAACATACATACATCCACTGCAAGCCACTTTGTGAAAAATGTGATACAAATAAGTAGATGAAATGAATAAAACATGTTTCAGAGATAAAATGCTTATTTAACAGCATCTTGCATTTTTTCTGGTATAAAACATAATATAGGATGGCTGCACAGAAAATTTTGGAAGTTTTTCCCCTCAAACAAGTAACTTTTCTAAATTCTGAGAAAAGCATCACTGTAAGTAAGCAGAACAGAAGACAAACATCCTTGGCTCAGAGCTTTACACCTCCAAATACTGTCTTTCAGCTTTATTTTAACAAACTGTTGCTTAGCACTGCAATTATTTTCTAGCTCCATTTTTTTCATTTGTTTTGAAAATACACACATGGGACTTCTTAAAAGATTTGTGACTGGAAGAAGAAAAAGTTGCATAGAAAATCCACCAAAGAGTGATGAGGAAACATTAGTTACAGTAATGAGACTGAATGACGCAGATCATTCATGCAGAATGGCATCTCAACATTTTCAAGCTGCCACACTGGGGACTCCAATGTTTGTTTCTCTATTTGTTCTGTTTAGCAAGAGTTATTTGCCAAGAAGGTGCAATTCTGAATTAAGCCCATTCCAAATCTGTCACACTAGGCTCAACTGTTCCCTTAAGCATCTTTACAGAGCAATATGACAATTAACTGAACAGCATCTCATTTAATGCTGGATGTGCAGTGTTTCGTTATGACATTTCAAATCTAAAATCAAATCAAAAAGTCAGTTGTCAGTGCAAAAAAGTTTTCTAAGCACAAACGGTCCAGATGCAGCTGATTAACTTAATATATTCTAAATTACATTTTAGCAGAGACCCAAGAGAACTGACAGCTGATCAAGAATTTGATTTGCAGACATCACTTTGATGCCATTTCTTCATGTTGCTGTTTCTTTATTCTAGAAGACAGATAGCAGCACAGGTTCAGGGAAACTGCGACTTAAAAGTAAACTGACCTAGCAATGGTCTATGGTAAACAAAAATACATATTTAACCAGGTTCCCACCCTGCCACTCTCTTTCTGCTGATCTCATCTGCAGTTTTAAGTAGCTGTAATCAAGTGAATCTTCTGGTGACTGCAGTTCTGGTGACTGAAGGTATTGCTTCTGAAGCTTTCATCATTTGGTGACACATCCCAGTAATTTTAAAATCAGTCCATGGGATGCGAATACCTGTGCAATGGCTTTACCACAAAAGAGTTATTATCAGGTTGTCAGGAGCTACTTTCCTATTTTCCTGAACACACTTCCCTACTCAGATGCCCTCTAGATGTGTTGGACTACGAACTCTATCAACTGAACACATCTGCGAAGGAGAGAGTCTGGGGAAGGCTGCCTTACAAATTCTTAATTTCAATATCAATTACTGTTTGCAATTCTAGTAAAATTTGTTACCTGGTTTTCTTTAGCAGATGATTCCAAGAAAGCTGCATTCCAGGATTCTGCTAAAGCTTTCCCTTCTTCATAGCTGATCACCCTGGAGTGGGGGAGTGATTAAGCAAAGTTTAAAATGAGAATGCCTACTTGTTCTAAAGATCCAGTCACAAAATTGCTCAAAGTTAATCAGGCATCATAGTACGTAGAGCTGTAGATACATGTGTTGTCAGAGTTTTGAAATAACCAACGTTTCATGGAGACAACTCTGTATTCACATTCAGTAAAGAAATAATCAACCACCATACAGTTTTGGAAAAAAGGGAGGTAAGTGTATTGTTGGAAGGCAAGCAGTGAACGCTATAGCTCATGCAGAGTGCAAAGTGACATTAAAATCCTAGTGATGGTCACATCTGTTTGGCACCAACTACTTAGGCATTGTCTCCAGTTACACATTACAGCAGCCTAACAAGCACTCTGCTGTGTATTATTTTGAGCACAGTGACTTGGAATAGCGATTATGCAAGGCCATGCCCATTCACAGAATGGACAGCATCACATGCCTGACCATCCAGAAAAGGGCAATGATTTGAATAGGTTTTTACAAAGAGCATTACTGCAGAAAAGGTAACTATGAACTCTTGTCTATTAGTGTTAATTCAAAATTAGCCTGTTGTAAAATTGATGAATGCCTTGATCCTTTGGAAATGATAAGTGATGAAGAAATTTGTTAGATAAAGTACTAAATGATTATTTTTTTTAACCAATTAGCAGAGAGCTCAAATGAATTCTATTTCTGTAGCACACAAACAGTCAAAGTAAGAGAACAACTGGAAATAGCTCTTTCCTTATAATAGATTCCTGGACAAAGAAATCGTGAACTTCCCCCTCCAAGGGTGGAGAGAAAAGTTCATCTTCAGAGGGGGAGATTCAACTTCAGTCCCCTTATCCAGTCATCCTAGAAACCTCTACAGTGGTCTCCCCTCTGAATTCAGGTGCTCCAACAACAGGGAGGTAGGAAAGCAAGTATGCTGGAGGCTAGGAAAGGACTGGCTGTGAATCCAGAGTCCTCCAAATCACCAGCCCTTTCCCTGACAGACAACAGAAGCTATGCTGCCCAGATAGTGGCATTTATGTCTCTTCCTGTAATTGTAACAAGAAGGGAATTATATTGGGAATGGGAGGGACACCCCTATGTGTGTTGCAAAATGGGTGCCTCCCTCTTCTCCTATTGGTAAGAGCCTGCTAAGGCCTAAGGGTAGATCAGAGACTCTGATATTGGAGTGCTCTGCCAGTGAGCACAAGAGTGCTTCTCCAAGAAGCATTCTGTATTCCTGATAGCATGAAGAGCCACTAGAGGAGGCACAGAAATATCCAGACAACAGGTGGCCTTAAGTGGCTAACTGAATAGCCATGAGGCTGGCTGAAAATAAGAGTGGCTTGGAATACTCTAGAGTACCACTGCAACACAAGAGTTTCTAAAGAACACCACAGACTACATACCAGCCTGTGAATGCTCTTCTTCCAGCCTTCCCTGTGAGCATGGCGAAAGGTTCAAAGTTCAGGAGAGGGGAGATTCATGTGGCTAAAGAAGCCAGAGACCCTGAATGGTTTAGGGGCTTGTTCTCCAGTGGAAGTGCAGAGAGTGTGCATTAAAGGACAAGAACAAGGTCCCAGAAGATGGAATAAATAAAGAGAAACAGTGGCTAATGGCAGTAAAACTTTGATCAGCATTTGGATATTATTACATAGTTAAGTATTTAACTCTCTATTAGCAGTGCAAAGAAGCCTGATTCTAATTTAAATCAATTTAGTTAACTACATTAAATTATTGTCTATAGTGAGGTTTAAATATAAACCAGTTAAATATTTTTTGGCTTTATCTTGGGGGGTAGTTGAGTACTTGCAAATATTTTAAATCCTGCTATGAGATTATAGGGGGACACACCTTTCTCTTCTGATACAAAATTAAGACTTTATAGGCCACATCCATGGCATGCTGACTCCCAAAGGACCAGTAGGCAAGGAGCTTTGGTGAGCACCTAATACATCAAGGCAATAAATAGTACCTCTGTTTGTCCCATGAAGCCTACTAGGCAAATCCAGCAACCTGATTTACCTTACTGGGTTGTTGCAAGGATGAACTGGGATAACCCAAGCAGACTGCCCTGGGATCCTTGGAAGAAGGGCAGGACACAAATGTGCTAAATATAGCACATTCTTGGCTCTCTGTCATACTTGTCTGCAATTAAGTAGGTCAGTGACTGGCCAATGTTCCAAACTTAGGTGAATTTACAGGCATAGGCAAACAAGGAGCAGGAAGGTCCTGAAGTATCTGGGGTAATACATCACAGGAAAAGGCAGTCGTTTTCATGACATGAGTATCCACTGCCTGTCTGTGGACTATTCCACTCTAAGCACTGCAGCAATTTGAACTTTAAACAGGGTTGAAATGGAATCTTAACATTCTCAAGAGGAATATTCCATACCGTTCCATATGAAGGTCTTTTTTATTTCCAACCAACATAATGGGGATTCTGTGGAAGAAAAAAAAAACCACACATCACTCTCAGAGCAGATATTCATATATGAGGAGTAATATGATACCATAATGAAATATGGAATGAAATGAGTGTGTTACTACTTACTGGACTTTTCCCACCATATCCAATAACTTGCCATGGATAACTTTAATCACTTCAAAACTGCAAAATAAAAGGATGACATCATACACACTCTCCAGTGTTGCACCCCCTCTAACATTTTTACCCAGCCCACAAGTAATTCTGTAAAGATCAATGCCAGATGCAACTAATACTTTACTTAACTCTTAGGGAAATTTATTTGGCGCAAAAAACAGAGATCTGTAGTAACAGTAATTGTGTCAGTTACATTTCTTTTGGGGTGTGGGGTGTATGACCCAGAACCTTTATCCCAATGGAAGTGTAATTTTCATGACAGCATCAGAGGAACAATTGTGGGGGGGGGGGTAGTGTTTTCATCTGCCCCTCACAGCCTCTGCTGCCACTCTTCCTTGAGTTTTCACCTCCAAGATACATGTCAGTTGCACTGATAAGCATGACAACTATCAAAGAATAGAAGGAAGGGATGGAGGAGTAAGAAGAGGAGACCCACAGTGTGTTGCCTCATGGTATACAGGCACATACAGCAAAAGAAGGCCTAGTGTAAACAAAATCAGAAGGTACAGGAGAGAAGATTGAGCTCACTACAGACAAGGAGAAAAACTGGAACTGAGAAAGAGAAACAGGTAGAAAAAGAGCAGAGGTGGAATCACATGAGACTAGAGACACACCGCAGAGTTGAGTGTCTATGTGAAAGACAGAAAAGACAAAACAAAGTGGTTGGACACAAAGTCATGTGGAGAAGTGACAGGGTGAGAACCTAAGAGTAACGGAAAGATCAGAGGAAGAAGCCACACATGGAAGTAGAAGAAACGGTGGAGGTGCAAAAGAATTTGAAAGAGGTAAAAGACAGAAATAGAGTGCAGATGAGAGAGAAAAGAGGGAATGGGGTAAACCAAAAGTGGGCTGACTAAAAACAGAACTGATAAATATCAGGGATTAGTTTGTATGTATGTGACAGTATTTAATAAATTTTCCAACATTACAGTAAGATTTTTTCCAGCCTGAAGCAGAGGCTACTATATTAAAATGTTTCTTACAGTGACAGATAGAGATGCCCAGCTTGGAAGCTTTTAAAATATGCATTTGTTTTCCCTAAATAATAAAACTGCTTTGACTTCTAATAAATTAAGTTGTGGGATTTTTGAGGGGTGGGCAGTGGGGGCAAAGGGTATTTCAGTGCAGTATTAATTATTTAAAATATAATCTATTCCACTTCATCCAAATGGGGAGTGAAAATACTAGATCTGCTGCAGCAATCATATGTGCATGTGACTATGTGAACACATTTGAATATCAGGTACAAATGGATAAACAAAGACCTTCACTTATTTTAGCACATTAATAGATTTTTAAATGTTTATGTTTAAACATCAATAAGTTTAAATTGAAAAATACTGGTTTATCTACTTTTTTTCCAGATACTGCTGCTACTGTTGTAAGTATCACTGACATGAAAGAAGCATATGAATAAGTGGAAGAGTATCAGAATCTATAATCGTTCACTTTTGGCTTCATATATGATATACGCTGTTTGTAACATCTGTAACTCTCATAAGCCCAGAAGGGAAAACACCAAATTGGTGAGAGCACTATTGATGGGTGTGGTCTAGATATTGTTGATGTGAGCGACCATAAAGTGGTTCTGGCTTACCGGTTATAGATAAACATCTTTGTTTCCTTCTTGTGTGTATTTCATTTGTAACCTCGACTCCTCCACTTTCAGTGGGTGAAAGAGTTAAAAATGGGGTTTCCCCAAAATTCTGGCAATTGTTAACTCTCCCATAAACAAAATACGGGAATGGGGAGGAGAAATGAAATCATGGATGGGATTTTCACTTGCATTCAGGTAAAGCTTTTAGTACAATAACTTAGTTTAAATTTAAGTAGTCAAGTTAGAAAATAAACACACTCTTAACATAAATGTAATTAACATAGACTTCAAAAAATCTTTCTAGTGTAATAAAGATAGCCTTTTTTAAAAAAATCTTTTTACTGTAAATGTAAAATAATGCTGTTTTTTTCACTACTATTCCTATCTGTGGTACAAACCCAATGCCAATGATACATCATCACATTTATATAACTGAAAATTAATAACTGGAGTCTGCATTCCCTTTTTTGAATGACAAGAAAGAAATTAACAGAGTTCGGAGCAAATGTGATTTTCTTCAGATAATAAAAAAAGTAATATTGTTGAGCCTTCAATCACATGATGGTAGAATATTTAAATTGCCAAGTCAGGTAAGGGGTCTTTCCCATGTAAACCAGTTGCACAATTCACTGGGAAATTCTCTTGCACAAGACCCACTGAAATGACAGCAAGTTGCACAACCATACTAAGAGTATATGCAGACATTTGACCTTGAACGTGAAGGAATAAAAGCCAGATTATTTCCAGTCAACTGGGTCAGGACTTCATTTTGGAAGAGTAAACAGAAAAAGAGAAAACTAGAAACTTGTTATTGTGATGGCTTGATAGTTCATGGAAATGGAAAACAATCCATAACTGAAATATCAGCATTCCAACACAGCATGGAGTGATCTAAAAACAATAAACAAAAAGGGAGGTGGCACATGTATACAGTACACTCTGTTCTCTCACTTTCCATTAATGTGCCAAACTCACATCATCTCTCCGTTGTATGTATTACAAGTCTGTGTCTGATGACACTGATGCTTAAAAACACGACCTCCAATTCCAAAACTGTCAACCAATGGTTGCAAAGTTGAAGCAATCTAAACTGCCTTGTAGCCTTTCATGACCCCAACCCCTCTCAACCCACCTGTCTAGTGTGCTTCAGAAAGCACCAGTCCATTGCTCTTTCATTTGCCTCCACCCTCAACGTAGACAGACACACAGCTCTACACTGTTCCTCTCCACCCTCTGCACAGCAAGGTTTTGGGGATTTGCAGTGCTTCTCTCTGACCTTGCCCCAAGCAAGATTTCAGTTGTTCACAGCATAAAGTATCTTTAACCACAGCAAGAAAACTGAGATAGATTATTTCCAAAAGGATGCAAGGAGAAATCCAAAACATGTCAGAGAGGACAAAATGCAAGGGGTGGAACATTGCATTTCCTTTTCTGTGCTAAGTGAGGTTTGCAAAAGCAAAACTACTGTAGAACAGCCCTTCCCAACCTGGCAGCCTCTTAATGCGTTAGATTACTATTCCCATCACTCCCAAAGAATCTGGGGGGTGTCAGGTTGGGGAAAGTTGATAATGAAATCTCAGGTTCGTAGTCTTGGGCTCAACTCAACTTGGAAGCCCAGGTTTCAGCAGTGGCCAGGAGGGTGTTTGCACAATTACAACTGGAAAGCAAGCTACATCCATTCCTTGAGATGCCTATCTGTTTCCTTGAATGGATGCGTGGGGGGAGGGCATCGAGAGGGTGTACAAAATCAGGTTGGGAGCCATCTTTAAGCTGGCCAGCCAGTGCTTGGTGGTGAAGGAGGAGGGCCAGAGGTGAGTTTTTAAAGGGCTGTGGGGCCTGATCAGAGCAGCTCAAAGGGAAGGTTTCCCTGGAAAAGAAGTGCTTGAGATAGGGGAGGGGACAGGAGTTGGAGAAATCCATAATGTGGAAGGCCAACTGTAGTACTAGGACATGCTAGGAATTAAAAAAAAAATAAGCAAAGCAACACAGCAGAGGCATGGAACATATGGCCCTCCAGATATTGACCCAAAATTTCCATAAGCCCAAGCCAGCACAGCCATTACTGAGCAATGACGAAAGATGCAGCCTAATAACATATGCTCCCCATCCCTATTTTACAGCCAGCAACCTCTACCCCGCTCAGGACAGAGATGCTACACAGTTGTTTCCTCACAATATTTGAACAAAAACTGGGATGCACCAAGTAGCCAGAGTGGCAACTGAGTAGCAGGACAAGGATGACTCAGACAGCAGTGGCAATATTCATACTGGCAAAAGTGGTTCACAAACCAAACTTGCCCCATGTCATGGGTGGCTTACGACTCAATGTCAGGTGAGGATAGGATGTAACTCTGGTAGCTTAAAAGTGAAGGTGCAGAACTTCAAAAGTATTATGGTTTGTCAAGAGATTCTAATCACATTAATATCTGCAACCCACAAACACAACTCTTGAGATTCATAGCCTGTGGTCTTAAAAAAAAAGCTGGACTTAGTGTGAAACAGTCATCTACAGTTCAGACTTCTAGACAGAACTTCATAGGTTTCAGCATATTAATTTGGAAACTTTTAAAATTATGACATCAATATTTTTATAAACACTGCAAACATAACTTAGCCAGCCTGCTATACAAGAAGCCTATTTTTAAACCCTTTTTCACAAAGCAAATGATTTTCTTGCCACCTTGTAGCCAAGAATACACACATATAAGCAAGTGATAATTGTGCCCCATCACAGAAAGCGGAGATCAAGCAAAGGAAATTTCCAGCTCAGAAGAATGCCTCAGTATAACACAAGAGCGAAGGTTACGCAGCCCATTAAAATTCTTGCCCTCTGCTGGCCTGTACAATGTGTTCACAGACACTGCCCCCTAGTAAGGAGATCTGTCCAAGATCTAACAGCATACTGCAAATGGATCAAAGCTGCCTTCTCACTTTACACAGGTCTCTGGACAGTTGTAGGTCAGTAATGCCACCAGATAACCTCCTAAGTGATAGGGCTAAAGGTGAAAGTCTCTCGATCCCATTAGCAATCTCCTGCCCATACTAATATGCTTTAGATTCTCAAACAGTAATTGGTTTGAGATGGTGCCAAGGTTTCTCTTTCATGAGGCAAGAAAGGCTAACATTAAATTAATGGACAATTCAGGTTTGAACCAAACAGCCAGTCTTCATTTTTCATCTTTACCCAGTAATTTAAGTGCAGAAAATGACAGGATTGCAAATTCCTTTTTAAGTGTCCTACATCATGTTGGACTTATATTTGATCAAATAAATGCTCTTTACTTGAAATATAAAGACAATGGATATCCACAGAACACGCAACATTTGTGCATTAGCTGTAGAGAGTAGGCTGAACGTTAAGGCAATGTCAGATGCTCTAACTTTCAAGCATTCGGCTGGTCTGCATCCATGCACAACACGGCACAGCAATACTGCCTGGTACCACTGACTGCAACTGAAAAAATATTATGTCACTGAAGCGATTGCAATGACAGCCTCTACTCAAGGTACAGCATGTTATATTCCAACTCTACAGAAATATAGTTTTTTGAGCAATTACTATTCTACAGAACCAAATCAGGCATATTAAGTAGATTATGTACTTAAGTTACAAAACTTACTCTTGTAGCTTTACACTGCTTATGGAAAAACAGTGGTGGCACTAAGCCTCATATCAGTTGGATCGGTGAAAAAGGGTTCAAGGACTAGAGCTGGGTTGATGGGCCAAGGTCTCCCAGTTTTATGATTCATGGAAAGCAAACGAATGCTGTACTCTTATAATACACATAGATTAAGGTAATGCTTTGCAACTCCCTATATGTCACAGAAGCAATACAAACTTGAAGACTCATACAAATGAGTAACTCAATACAGTTCTTATGTAAAACCAAGATTTATCCAGCAAAATACAGAGATGTATTTGCATGTGTGTGTTTTTAAATTTTTTCTACTGCCTTAAAGAAAGAATGTGCAGCCTATGGTCCATCAGAACTACAACCCTTACCATGCCTCAGCATTGGAACCAGACTTGAGGAACTGGTGGCAAATGCATTTCAACAACATTTGGAAAAAAACAGATCAAATGTCTGAAAAGCCAAAATAAGACCTTAGACTTACCTTTTTATTGATGTGACTGAGTAAACAAGAATGTAGCCATTAATGTCTATGGAGTAAGTCTGAGGAAATATTGAATATTCATCCTATCGGGAGATAAAAAGGTGCATTTTAATGTTTTGTGCTGAAACAAGCTTATCAATAAGCTTGAAGAACCGGGTTAAGATTAAGCATGTTTAATCCTTGCATTGTTAAAATGCCATGCATGAATGTACATGCACCAACATTCTTTCATAGCTGTCTTGTGTTCTAGTGAATTCCTTGCATACCTGAAGGATTACAGTTCCTGTACAAAAGTCTAAAGCAGCAGCAAATAGTCCAGCTGAAAATACAAGACATCACCCAGGGAAGCTGACATTCTATTGGCACAACATAGTTACTCACTCTTCAGTTTACAATTAGCAGTTATAATGAAGAACTACACTGAAATGTGAGAAATGTTAACCTTAATTCCTACATAGTGCTATCGAAAGTTACCTACCAGCTTTATACTGTGCAACAAAACAGACTGTTTCTACACACAAATTGACCAGTATTGAGCTTCTGCTTCTGAAGATAATAAACCAGATTATCTACTGAAGTAAATGAATATATGCCCAATGGTGTTATGAAGATTTCAAAAGATGTTTTGGTCTGAAGGATAACTTCAATTTCCGGGGCTCCTAGTCCAGGTACAATGGAAGCCCTAGACAACAGATAGGCCACATAAACCTCACGCAGTGCCTCCCTGTTTTTTCAACACTCAGTTTCACCCCCCCCCCCAATTTCTCTTAAAAAAAAAATCAGAACTGCTGCCTCTGGAAGCCTCCAGGAATAGCAACCTTCCTTAAAAAAGATACAATCTCTTCAAAAAGAATGGGCTGTTATGAAACCAGAAGTATATTTGTTACTATGCCCAGTTTGGAAGAGCTATGCAGCCCATAGTGAGAGACAGACTACTCCGTCTAGCCCAGAGCTACCCACTCCTAGCTGCAAGAACCAGGCCCAGGATACCTTAGGGACAGTCTCCGCATACAGCAGCCCAACCATGCCCCAGGTTTGGACAGAGGTCTTTCTCTGGCCATTTCTGCACTAGCCTGTTACAGTGCTATTATTCCACTTTCATACGGAATCCTTTGAGGTCCCTCTCTAAAGTGCAAACTCCAGGATTCCATAGGATGTTGAAAGTGGAAGAATAGCACTATAACAGGCTAGTGTGGATATGGCCTCTGTGTCAGCAATATGGTCAATGTTTAGTTGACAAAGACAAGAGAAAGATCTCTCCCTCTTGCCACATGTAAACTGTGGAGATCTTTGTTCCAAGGGACTGATTTGACCTCTTTGCTTACAGTGTTTCACTGGATGATAAAAAAGATCTCTGGAATATATTTTATCAAGTATATACCTAACACTTTTATCTGGTGGATCTGTCTAATTGTAGTATATTTTGTTTTCATTGTTACTATCTTTTTTGATTACCTTTGTGCCTTATTATTATTATTATTATTATTATTCAGAAAATTGTATTCTACTCTTGTGATGCTGACTACACTCAGGGTAGTTAACAAGATAAAACAATCTACTAATTACAGTACTTCTTTCTCTCCAAATTTCAAGCAAACTGCAACCAGACAGTACATTAGAGATGGAGAACATGCAGGCTAAGCATAAGATCCTTGGGTGAACAAGTGAGGCCCCATGATTTCCCAAGCCCTTTAAACCCCTGAAAAAAATTACAAAAGCGAAAATGTTTTTTGGGGGTGGGGGCATCCCAAGACTGCAAAATAAGCAACACCCCAAAGGTAACTAGGAGTGACACAATGTCTTTCTGGTTGCCCAAAATGTAAGGAACGATATACAGAGTCCCCCCAGTGCAGCTGAAAACTGGGTGGTATGACCCTCCACCAGGCTCTGGATGGTGTCTACAAACCCTGCTGCAGAGGGAGAATTAAGATCTACTTCTACTTGAAACTTCTTAAAGGCTGCTGCTTTCTCTTCCAAGTCTTCTATACAATCATGCCAATTACAAGGCATTAACACTGGTAAGATGAGCAAGGTAGCAAAGAGCACATACCTGCCCAGCTGTGTCAACTACTTGAAGATGATATTCTTGTCCATTTACTGTAATCAGCTTTGTGAATGCTGGACAAATGAGAGAAGAGCATTTTAGTGTTTCTCATAGAGAGCCTGTCACTTGAGTGCATTTAATTTGCTTAATACCAATGTAAGAATAAGCTGTTTTTCATTATGCTTACAGTCATGGCTAGTATTCAAATCTTTTTTAAAAGATAGATTTCCTAATCAGATACTCAATTTTATTTATTAGTACAGATTTTCCCCATGTGTCAATCTCCAGAGATTTTTGACTACAGCTCCCATCAACCAGCCAGCATAGCTACTAGTTAGGGAAGGCTGAATCAGTGCCTACACATAGAACAGGTACACAATTAAACCCTGTCTGGATATTAGTGCCCAACTGCTAGTTCTAATTAAAGTAGACCCATTTTATCAGTGAAATTTACACAAGCGTATGTTTAAAATTCAACAACTGATTGAACAGGGTAGTTCTAATTAGGAAAGTCAATGCCACAAAAGCCTCATTTTTTAAAAAACTTTTGTTGTTAATATAGGCAAAAATATATCACTAAAGTTTTTGGTACTCAACTTGCACATGGTACATTATTGTCAAGATTCCACAAGTTGTCTTTTCGAGACTGGCAGATTAACATCTCTGCATTACCGTAAAGGACCAGTCTACGAAATATTTCACTCTCTACCAACCAAAGAATTACAAACAGAACAGAAATGTTTAATAATTAGTTAATGAGTTTAAAAGCTTTTCATTGACTAAAAAGCCACATCTGAATGTTACGATGTTAA
Source organism: Cyclura pinguis (assembly GCA_030412105.1). Taxonomy (NCBI): domain Eukaryota; kingdom Metazoa; phylum Chordata; class Lepidosauria; order Squamata; family Iguanidae; genus Cyclura; species Cyclura pinguis. The sequence continues at coordinate 129,738,361 of CM059604.1, read as the reverse complement.
TCAAAGACAGAGATTATGCATAAAGAGGCTTTCTTATTTCTCTCTCACACCAGATTCTTCTTCTAAGATGCTGCCAGCTACAATGCATGTCAGCATCAAATAACATCAGTATACTACTTCTTTCAAATTCTTACCTATATGCAAATTTAAATGTATTGAACAAAATAAATATGACTAAATGTCTTTTTAATCAGTTTGAAGCCTGAACTACAAAGTTAATTCAGTTGAGTAACAGCTGATTCCCAAGCCTACAACTTTTTCTGCTAATGAACCCTGCTGCAAATTTAGGCTGATTGCCTCAATTCAGTGCCAAAGGCTTGGCTTCTGCATCAACATCCCACAGTAGCTTTTGGTACATGAAGGCTCTCAGCGGCATCATTCACATGGAGACAATTGTAATGGTAGACAAGAAGTACAGTTTGAACTAGATTGATGAAACTGGTTTTTTTTTTTAAATTAACTATATTATTTTAACAAAAAAAGTTGCAATAATCAGCTTCTTCTCGTTCTAAATCAGCCCACTGTAACATATTTCAGTTTTCAAATGCCAGTCAGCAAAGAACACTGAATATGCCCACAGACTCTTTATCATTAAAATAGACAAGACAGAAATTGAGGACCTCCAGGAATGCCGTCAGGTGAAAGGAAAATATATAAGAGTGATAGCGTTAACCCTTAGCAGCTGGAGCGTTAGCCAAAGTTATGGTGCCACAGTTCCAAGAGGAAGGCCCACAGTTTGCACGCAGAACATCCTAGATTATAAACACAGTTTTTTTTTCAGATGTAGTTTTAAACCTAAATTAAGTCTTAAATCCAATAAATGTTAGTTATCTGATGTTACGAACTAACATGTAGAAAGAACAGACCAAAATTCTATTGTTAAGCTTGCAAGCAGGAATGCTTTTAAAATAGCTAAGAGACCAGCTTTATTCTAACTTGCATTGCCCAGCTGTGATAGACAACAATCTCACTGCCCTGCTGGCTGGGGATGATAGAACTGTAATCCAACGTGTCTGGTGGACACCTGGTTAAGCAAGGGTGGGAACTGTACACCGTCCAGATATTACTGAACTGTACATCCCTGCAGCCCTAGCCAGTATAACCAAGGATTACAAACACTGGGAGTTGCTGTCCAACACATCTAGAAGATTTCATGATTTCTGTTCCCTGCCGTAAAGCATCAACTACAATAACACTAGCTTCATAGCTACATCTTTACTGTTTTCTGAGAAACAGTAGGAAAACGTTATTTAAAACACCATCAAGTCAGCTATATCCAGGCTGCTTGTACAATGAACATATTAAGAAAGAGTTCCAAGTTTGCTTTTACCTTTATTTCCAGTAGCATAGCTTACAGTCCTAGCCACTCTACGGAAGACTGAATGAATTCAGTATTAACTAACCATGGGCAGAAGGAGGGTGGTGGGACAGCAGCAACAAAATGTTGCTGTCAACTTTACAGCAGATGGATTTTGGGAACTACTCTTTTCCTTGGAAATCAAACTGCAGATTAAATAGCCTAAAAAAAAAGGTCTTAATGTATACTGCGCCCACCTGTTTTTGGAGGAACAATGTGATTTTTAAAAATGAACCGAGTCAACTTTGTTAGGAAAGAACTCTTCTTGCACGCACATGGAAATGCTTCAGTTACTTACTGTTCTCTATAGTAGGATCATATGAATCAACAAATTGGCCTTCCACAAACTGAATAGTCAAAGATGATTTCCCTGTGAAAATAAGCACAGTAAAACAAATCTTAACAGTTAATGTTTGTATTAATACTCTCCTTTCACCATACACAGAAGAGGCACCCAGTGAAAATTCTGCATTTAAAAACTAAAGCACCAACTTTACAACCTGAAAGCTGCCTGTCAAAATATGGAGAGAGAAATGTCTTATCAAAAGACAGTGTCAAAAATGCTGGAAGGTTTGTGGTGTGGGTAATATTTTCAAACATGAAACACTTTTGAAAAGCTAAGAATGATGGGTACAGAAAATTGCATACATATTTTGCTCATCTTCCACCAGCTTCCAGCATCACAGGACATATCCAAACCCCATTTGTTGTATTAATCACTCACTCTTTCGGATCATCACAACGCAAGGCTGCTTTGCTGGACAACAGCTGGAAGGAAAAGGATTGCTTTTTCCTAGTGTTTAAGTTCCTTATACCTTTATCAGAAATACTAATGATACAGGCGGCTAAAATCCTATGCCACACATGAATATGTAAATACAAGATGTTTTCAGTGATTTCCTGCATTTTACCCATATACAAAAAATATGCATAATACATCTTAAGTTACAAACTGAAGTTACATTTACCAAACAAGTCCACCCAAATTTAAATGTGTTCCTAATGGAACTGAAACACATAAAAATGTCAAGACTTTATACCCATCTTTTTCTTTCTAGGGGACAGATCCCAACCCTCACCAATCCTTTGATTTTTTGGGGATGGCAAGCTTTACTGGCCACTACCTCAGCTTCTACTGGTATTCTTAAGACTTATTTAGAAGTGCACATTATTTGTCAACTGCGAATTAAAAAAACATTCCTTTCACTTGTCAATCTCCTTCAAAACACCACACCCACAGAAAAGAGAAGGAAAACACTTTCCTTTGCCTTGAGTGTTTCATCAAACACTCATGAGGACTTGTAATACTCTAATGTAAGCTGTGGATCCAAGTTTTAAAATTGTTTGTATAGACTATGTCGACATTATTTTCTTTACAAGAATGCTGATCTCTTTCTGATTATTGTTCCTTTAATTTTAGTACATGTTTCCTAAGTGGAATCTACACTATGGTTGGTATCCTGGTCATCTAAGGAATAAGTTCCCATGTGTCTGAATGCTCAGTGTATGTTCCATGTAGGATAAGCAGAAACAGTGTAAGTTTTCCTTAGTGATATCTACAGCAGCACCTTTTCCCCTACATTAGCAACCTACTGGAGTTTGGGACTTCCCTCATCCCCCAAGCCAGAAGACAACTAAAGGGAGGGGGTACAATGTGAAAAGGAATGCTGTAAAAGGCCAACTAGGCAGGGCCATTGCACGTCTTTTGAGGGCCTCTGAAGGAAAAACAGAGAAATGTGCAGCTGTACCCAGCAGAAATTTAATAGGAAAAAAAAGAAACAATTCCTTCCTTCGTCCACAGAGAATGGGGATGAACAGAGAAATGTTTTTCTTCTCTCCTCATTAGCTTTTTGCAGGAGACAGCAATGTGGTTTCTGCAAAAGCTCAACTCAGGCAAGATAAACTGCTTCTCCTCCTTCCATGGAGAATGGAGGTAGCCAGGGAGAAAAGGAGAGATAGGTTCATTTCCCCTGACCGTTTTTTTTTTTTTTTTGAGGGGAGAGGTACTCAAAAGGAAAGGGAAAAGGTATTCACATCTGAAAGCATTTAGGAATCCCTGTCCCCTCTCTTTCAAAAGCAGCTGTCCAGGAGTATGAAGAAAGAAAGAGGAGTCTTCTTCCACAGTGAAAGCTGACCCGGGCATGCTGAACTACCTGCAAGATTCTGAACATGAATCAAAGCTTTCCAAGCAGTGGAAATACATCTACAAGACATTAAACTACTGGTACTGAAAACAACCATCCTAAGAACTAGAGACGGTGGCACCTGTACAAAGCCACAGAATAGGCATACATCACTCTAATTGTCCTGGGACTAATATTTTTTTCCACTTTCAGCCCTAATTTCTGCCCTTATTTCTGACGATAAGTCTATTGATCCAAAACAGGAGCTATATCACAGAACATGCAATCTTTGTGCAGAGGTTATAACCTTTATTGTCAGTAGCATGATTTAAAATGAATGTGCTCTTTTAGCTGGAGCTATACAACAGTTTACAAAATATTAAAATTGTGAATAAACTGAGGACAAGATTTCTCTTACTTCTTCTATTAAACTGTACCAATAGACATATTTGCTCCTTAGGCAAAGGATGTTGCAAAGCACTGTGGACCTGTGGATAGCAGTAGGCTGCTCTCATTAAAATGTCTTCAACCGATGCCAAATGCAAGGGCCCAATCAGAACAAAGGAAGCTGGTTTATATTCAGCCAGACCACTGATCCATTTAGCTCGGTACTACAAACATTGGCAGTGACTCTCCTGAAAAGAGAGAGACTTTTTTGGCCCAAGGACCAAAATGACCGTGGGCAAAAATGTCAGGCTGGTATCCCAATTCTGGTACTTGCTCCATTGATATGACTACCCAGTACACATTCAGATCCATTCACATAACATTCCCTTCCTGCAAATGCCTCCCATGCTACTATTAGGCTTTTAAATATCCTTCACTAGCACCAACAGAACATTTTTAAAAATCTCACTGCAATGTGGGAGGGGGAAAGGAGAGGGTAAAATCTGTTATCTATGATCAGCTGGTGATCAGATATAAGAAATTTTCCTTTCCCAAGGAGACAGAGTGGGCCTGATGGGCAAGCCCTGTTGGTTAGACATAGCTTACCAGTACATGCTGTAGAATTTGCTAAAAGAATTTCTTAGGCCTGAAGATACAGAAAGTCCTCTTCTGGCATGCCCTCTGCATGTACCAACGCAAGGGCATGTGAAGCATTGCTCCCATTAAAGTCAAGGGATGTGATGGGCATGGGCCAACATGGGCACATTGAGTCCACTGAATAAAATGGGGTGCATTGTTGTTTTCGTGGGGGTTCCTGGAACAGAACCCTTGCGTATACAAAGGGCATACCATATTAAGTGCTAAAACTTCTACATGAAAGGCCTTCCCTAGTAAACCACTGTACCGTTCTTAACTTGAAAGAGAAAAACAGCAAAAAAACCTAAAGGGACTAGATAGGTTTGTACAAGTTCTTAAGCTCTATGGACACTCTATTCTTTGAAATCAGAATTATTTATATGCCAAGTGAGTATCTTTTCATGATGAAATTTCATTTCTGAGTATGATCCTTTTATGTTCTTCCAACTATGCATAAAAATCTCACATTCTTATATGAGGAGCAGGCAGTAATCTCAAATAAACCTCATGCTCCATATATTTCTATACTTCTGACTGTGAAATAGTTCAACACATGTAATTCTGAAAACTATTCTGAAATGCAATAGAATTCAGTGAAAACACTGGCTTTTATCAGGTGTTAGCCTATTTGCAAATTTGAGTCTGTGAAAACTATAGCTTTCAAACACCATACATTTTGTTCTATAACCTAAACAGTTGCAAATTTCAGGCTACTACAAAATATGAAGCGCTCTGACATCAACATTCAGCAAAACATAAGCAGCCTGTCATTACTTTAGATATCTGGAAAAGCTGTTTAAACTTTAAAGATACAGCTGTAGATTTTTCTTCTGTACACAGTGACTCACTCCACATGAAACGGCTGCTAGCACCTGCCTGGTATGTTTGCCAACAGTATGCAATATAATCCTAAAGCGAGACTGAAAGCTGTGTTGGGCCGAGTTTATACTTTTTAGGGTCCAGTGTACACCACACTGAAGCTGCATTTTAAATGTGTTCCTAACAGTTAATTTGAAAGACATACTAAACTGAAATGAAGATAATAACCAACATTACTGTAACACCCCTGCTCTGTATTACCTCTTCCACACTGATTAATCAATATGAAACTGTATGCTCGGGGAATATATAAAGCGTGTCAGGCAAAGACCTAAATCTAATGATGTTTTCCTTCCTGTCCCATTCACAGGTTTCACCCCCCTCACTCCCCAAATAACAGCACTGGAAGGTTCACTGCTCCTCCAGAGGAAGTTAGGGGCTACACACAGGAAACTACAACAAGAATGCAATTCCACTGCTCTGGAAGCAGAAATCCAGTGCTGGAGCCTGCTCAACTTCTATACACTACATTTACAACTGAGGTTCTATTCCTAAATATACCAGTTTAGATGATGGAAAATAATAAAGTGTAGAAGTGGTTGTATCTATATGCACTATCTATATACCACTGCAACTACCACTTGAGTGTGAAGTAACAAAACCAAGACAATTAGAGGGGAAAAACCCTTTTGTGTCCCAGAATACTTTGTTTCCCCATTGATGAAGGAAAACTAATTCTAGGCCCAATCCTTCTTTTGTTGAGCACAACTGTTTTGGTAAGAAAAGGCAACTCATCTGTCACTCTAACCTGTCACTTTCTCCCTGCACTTCTGCAATACTTCTTCAAAGTATTCACAGAAACTCAAAAGATATTGTACATTCACTTCAGACACCAGTTTGGAAGAACTGCTTATGTCTCATTTGACTGACATAAAAATGATCATGCAGATACAAATATAAAAACTTTTCCCTGGAGGCTGCCTTTCCCCATTTAGGGATCCCCACTGAATCCAATTTTTCATTCACAGGATTTGATGGAATTAATATATATTTTAAATCAAACAATTTCTGGCAGAAATCCCAAGTGTGTATATTATGGTCAAAGGCAGAATTCAGTATTTACAGTTGCTTTGTGGGTGGTGCAGGGGCAGCAAAAATTTGTGATCAAAACATGCTGGCAATCACACTAGATGAAGAATGTGGACCTTTCAAAGAACAAGACTAGAAAAGGGAATCAACATTTATAATCTATGATAACCCAAGGTAAATCACTTAACAAACAGCAAACCAGATTAGTATGAGGAGGGGGGAAGAGTATCATTAAAGATGACGCCGGTTATGCAACGCTCATGCTTCCAGGCCCTTTGCCAACCAAGTGTGGGCAGGCAAGCAACATGTTCAGTTACAGTTCAGGGCTGACCAAATGGCACAGGCATACATTATAACACTGCAGTCAAACAGAGCAACAGCACAATAGTTCCTGATTACTTTCAATTTTGAGTGGAAAGAGGGAAAGAACACTGCATATTCAGAGTATGACATGTCTGCCTATACCAAGACCGCTGGCACTTTATCTTCAAGTTAAACTGCCATCCGTGAACGAAAACCACCACAATTCTAAAGCTGCTTAATTCCATACACCATCTACTCTTTAGAATCAGATGGGCAACTTGTGATCTTCCATACATTGTTGGACCATCATCCTTTACCACTGACTATACTGACTAAGTGACGATGGGAGCAGAAGTCCAAGAGTATGTGGAGAGCCCCATACTGTCCACCCATAATATCGACATTTACAGTAATCCAGGAGAGTTATCTGGTCAACTTATTATTTCAAAATGCTGGAAATTAAGAAGCAAGCTGGGCCATATTTGCAGTTTTGTAGACTCGAGTTGATTGATTCGGACTCAAGTTGGACTTAAGTCTCTTCAACAACTTAACTCACAGTCGACTTGTCAATAAATGATTGACAGACTCAACTCGAGACTTGTCTTTTTTCAGTGATGGACTTACCGCCCACCTCCCCACAATCAGCAGTGAGGGAATGTTATCCTGATGACCCAATCAGAGTTGCACAGGCTTCTTTATTCCCACCTCTCTGCCTCTCTTTTGTTTACTGCCTTTTTCCAAAAGCTGTTTTATAGGAAAGCAAAAGAGAAGAATGAGTTAAAAGAGGAAATATAAGGCTTTGCATCTTTTTTCTGGTGAGTGTGGGCAAAGAGTGGCCTCTGCATCTGGGTTGAGGGGAGGGTTAGAGGTTGAAGTCCTCAACAATGTTAATGTGAAATCCTTCTGCTCCTCCTCTCCCTTACCCATTTAGCCCTTCCTTGATGTTCAGTCACAAGTAAACAGAAAAGAAAGCCTGCTTGCTCACAAGTAAACGGGGAAGAAAGCCTGCTTGCTCATGAGTAAACTGGAACGAAAGGGTGTCCTTTACAGCCACGGCAGTGTGGAAAGCAGTTTGCTTCAGAAGGGCTTTCCTATTCTTCCATGGCTGGAGGCTTCCTTCCAAACCTGCTTGTTCACAACTTAACCCCTCCCCAACGCACAGATCACCAGCTCCTTTTTTTCTGTTGGCTCCCATACTTGACACTTGATTTGAATTATCTTGAAAGGACTTGAGACTTGAAGATAGGGACTGGAGACTTGGAGTAAAAGACTCAAATACATCACTGCATATTTGAGTGATCAGCCTTCTGGAAGTGAAGGGTGAGAGCTAAAATTACAAGAACCAAGATTTCCACTAAACAGTAGGAGTTGTTCAATAGTGAAAGAGACTACTTTGCGAGGTGTGGGATTTTCTCTGTTAGAAGTTTTTAAAACAGAGCTTATGTGACCATCTGTCAGGCATGCCTTAGACGTGCATTTCCTGCACTATCCCAGTATGCTCAGGGCCTCATCTGATGCAGGATCAGAGCTGCAGACAAACATGTGTACAATCATACTTCCCAGTGCTCTTCCCTCCTTGCTGGGAGTGGAGAGCCTCTTCTCCATCCCATGTCACATGGAAAAAGCAGTATGTATGAAGATTTCATGGGAAGAGGGTAAAAAAAGGCTTTCTTTTCCTTCTCCCAGAAACCCTGGCACAGATTGCCCTTTCCTTGCTGTTAGCACCAGAAAGGAAAGAGCCACCTGTATGAAACTGGCATGAAGGTAGTCACAATTTGGACATCATGGGGAATGTACTGGTGATATTTCCGGGGCAGGGCAGGTTTGTGTATTGCTAACTTAGAGATCTGAAGTTATGAAACTTACAGCATCTAGCTAACATTCAACAGAAAACATCAACACTTAGATTGAGAAATTTTGTCAACAAATAGCACAGGAAGGTCAAATATTTCTACACAGAACAGCTTTGGGGTGGACACCTTTCAGTCTGAAACATATTTGTGTGTGTTGCAGTGGCAGCACAGCAGGGGGAGAGACAGTACCCTGTGGGTGTTTTCCTGTTTCAATTTTCTTGGAGTTCTAATTTTCTTATGGCTACTTCTTCTCCCCAAGCCACCCTTTCCCCCTGCAGGAAGAACAGACATGAAGAAAGAAGGGAGTGAAATGACAGCTATTTCGGCACCATTCTTCTGTCTGTCTCTCTCTCTCTCACACGCACACTCTCACACACACATATACACATACTGACAGCAACTACATATAGGATATTTCTAAACTTGAAAAAGTTGCTTTAGAATCTGTTTCAAAGGAGAAACTGTACTAATGTTATACTTAGTGGTCTTTTAGCTTAAGTCCTCAGGGATCTTATGTAGACCCTATCCACTCAACCTCTCTCCCATACATTACTGAAAAAAATATTTTTAAAAAGTTCTGGATTATTCTTCTCTGGGATGCTGATTTTCAGAAAGTATTTCTAAGCACCTCTAAAATCTCTGCATTCTCTCTTCAGTTGTTAAAAAGATTTACAAAAAGCCATCTGCCAAGGCACAAAGGTGACTTTTCCAGGTTTAAAGGAGTAGACTAGGCACCTGCAAATGCACGGCAACACAGAAGGTAGCAGCAGATGGGACAGTATAGCATTCTGTTACTGTCCATTGCACAAGTAGTAAAATACCCCTCTGTGCTAAATCCTTATACAATACAGACAGGAGGAATACAGACAATACAGACTGAACACTTCAAGTTTGGGGTGAATGTGCCACACTCCTAATACTTTAATCACATCCAGAAACTACCAAATATCACCAGAGATTATTTTGTGAAAGTTTCCCTCCAAGTGATTAATTCTTCATTCTCCTTTTATACTCATTGTGACTCTTCATAATCTAAGCATACAATTCCTCACAACTCCCCTATACGTATTTCTACTATAACTCTACATTGAAAGTCATTACACTGGACAACTTAACAAGATTACCCGTAACTTCGCAGAGTATTATATCCTAAGACAGTTTTGCCTCCAGCAAACCTCTTTCTGTCAGTTATAATTCACCACCAAATTAAGGAGAGTACACTCATCTTTTCTCATCATTCCACAGACACAAGCTCTTAGATTATTTTCTGTTCTTCTGAAAGATATGATGCATTCAATTCTTACAATAAGGAAACAATAGCACGGTAAAAGGGGGCTGCAAGAGAAAAGGCTAAGAAACAGGCCAGAAGTTCATTCAGAGTTCTATTTTTCACTTCTTTTTTGTATTTTTAATCCTCACAGGTGACAAGAATTGCTGAGTATGCAAAAAAAAAAAGAGTTCAGCTATGTAGAAAAAGTTTACTAAAAGTTCAGAGAGAGAATTCAAAATGCACTTCTAGTCTTGGAAAGTGCTTCTGTGTCATGCAGTGTTTTTACATTATTTCCCCATATCCCTTTACTGTTTTTCTTCTGTTACTAATCTCAGTGTATGACAAATTGCTTTGAATCTCATCTTGGGAGAAAGGCAGGATATAAATTCAATAAATAAATAAAAGCACTTGATCTGGATACAACCCCTAAGTACAAGAAAAATACTACAACTCCTCTTAAAAAACTACAGTTGGCCCTCCACCTTTGTGGATTTCACTTGCGCGGATTTGATATTTGCGAATTTCTCCAAACCCTCTCCTCCTACCTAAAGTGTTTCTTTTCCGGGGGAACCTTCCCTATTGGCAACTCCGACCAGACTGCACAGCCCTTTAAAAACCCACCTCTGGCCATTGTCACCCTCCCCCTCCACCAGCTACTGCCAGCACCACAAACCCTCTCCCAATGCCCCCCCACACACCCAACGAAGGAGACGGGAAAGGGCGAGAAAGTACAGGTCCATGATGCTGACCCACCCACCCCCTTTCCTTCTCCTTTCTCTAACCTGTTTTGGACCCTGAGCGCCCGCTCACCCCACCATGCCTCAGCCGCCTTCCCGCAGACACACACACGTTTTGATAATTGCAATTTTTCCACTTTCGTGAGGTTCCTGTGCCCCTAACCCTAGCGAATGTGGAAGGCCAACTGTACATTATAAACCAGCTTCAAATCTGGAATAAGGAAAAAATTGCTATGTTTGATATAAACAGTATTCAGACCAGAGTGCAAGTCCTCTGCCCTCTCATTATGAAGGGTTGTCTCTCAGATACTCAGATACAGCTCAGATACTTTTGGGCACAAGTTCTGACAAAAGTACACATTTGACAAAGCAGAACAAACTCTTGTTCAATCAAATACGCTGCCAATATGGATCAAGTATGATGCCAAGATCCTATTTTTTTAAAGTATGTCCAGAGAGGTTTTTAGTGTTTCCATATAGTATGACACAAACTGCTTTAAGAAAGGGGAGTGACCCTCCTTTTAATTAGCTTGCCATGTGGCATGGAGATATTCCAACAAGTGAGAAGTCCTCTCTTCTGTCCGCATCCTACACAGGTGGAAGGAAAACAGAAAGTGGTGACTGTAAGTAATGGCAAATGTAATCTATGACTGTGAATAAGCAGGTCTTTTTAGGTTTTTTTAAAAACCTTAGTTCAAGGTGTTTGAAGGTGATCAGTCCTGCCATTTCAAAGGACCTCACCATAAAGGCTGCTTTATCTTCTTTGTTCTATCTCAGCCTTTATTATGAATGAGAACACTCTCTGACTGCTCAAACATGCTCCATGTTCAAACATCAAAATAATCTAGAGACACGTTCTTTGTTCTTATGCTCATGTTGTTTTCACCCTTTTGTACTACTATGATGGGGTTTTAGCTATACTTTTTTAAAATTAACGTTGTGAGCTGTGTTGGGTCCTTAGGAAAAAGGTGGGATATAAATAAAACAAAATAATTAATTAATCAATATAAATAAATGCAGATATTCTCTTCATAGATCTGTAAAAATCTGAGAGTGAATATTTTTTTGAAACTGAAGCCTTTGAACTGAAGAGGATGAATAAACTATTTCATTATATCTTTTGAAGAACTGCAGTTCCTGGAAAAGAGCTCAGCACACCTTCCTTTGGGAGGCAATATCAAGGCAAATACATCAACAGTCCACTTAATGTTCCTCCCAAACCAAGAGCAAACTGAAGTTGAAGCATCTTCACTAGTTACGCTCAGCTGCATACTAACAGAATGTAAGCTCACAGATACCATTATTTTCATTCTCACCTGAGATGCATCTCAAGTTGCATTTTGGCCAAGTTGCAATACATTTACCATCCAATAATATGCATATTCCTTTTCTCCCTTTCTCTCTCCCTCTCTCCTTTTACGATACAACAAACTTGGTTATTTCTTTAAAACACAAAATTATGTAATGAAACATACAAATTAAAATATGCAAATTAGAGGCTAACTTCTGCCTCACAGTATTTAAGGCAGTTCTGAATAAGAGAACCAATTTTCATTTTGCTTTTACAAGTAAAGGTACACAAAACAAATGACTGCAAGACAATCTTTCAAAAAAAGCTAACACACATTACTCCAGTACACCAGAGTCTGGAAGGTCAGGGCCAAGCTGCATTTGACAGGGTCAAACAGCTTCATTGTAGGAGCCAGAAACATCTGAAGCTTCCACAGCACAGGGATCCAAGATTTAATTACATCAGAGTCTATATTTGTGCTTACGCAGTATGCTTAAAGAAACTGATCTTTATATAAATAAAGCAAGACTAGAAGGAATTTGTTATTTGAACATGCATCCTATATAAATGTTATCAGCTCAACTAAGTGAGAAAGCCCTGTTGAGAGTAGGAACAGAAAAACTAAGAAATACAAAGCAGGCAACTTAGGAGTTAATTCTAGCACAGTGTCCTTAAACAACCCTTCCTGTGGCTTGATGTTACAGGCAACCATACTGCCTCTAGTGTTTACTGCTGCCACTAACAAGCTTACTGCAGTAAAAATTTGCCACTAGACAGGCAAGCATAAAATGAAGCTTTAATTAAAGATGGCATTTCAGACTACTATTCAGGAGCACCCATCCTGCTTAACTGCAAGATCTGGACACTGGTAGCAAGTGAACTCAGTGTAACCCCTTCCCAATGGTAAAGTATTGTTTTTAGCTCTGCCTGAGAGGCTAGTTAAATTGTCTTGTTAAAGATTTGGTGATTTTTGGTTCCAGAATCTACTCGATTTAGTAGAATCTACTCTACATACTGAGCCCCCCATGTGTCAGATGCTTCTGAGTACATTCACATAAATAACACAACAAAAAAAAAGTCTTACTCAGCCACTGCATTCAAGGCTAAAAATATAGTGTTTTTTTTTAAAAAAACTAACATTAATGTCTCACACTTATCAGAAATGACAGAGGCTTACAAATTCAACTGAGATCTGAAGATACAGATTTTTCCTCCATGGAGCAATTCTACTTCTACCCTACTCTCCAATTCTAATTCAGAATGCCAGAAAGAAAGTCCATGCTCATTTAAACCCTTTTATAGAAGAACCTTCACTGTATTTCTAAAGAGTTTTTCAGCAGGGGCTTGCCTTTTTCAGAGTTATGTGAACCATTTTCAGATCAATGCTCAAGCAGATGTCCTATTACTAAACAAACAAATGTTGCGAGAGTATTATTTTCAAACTATCCAGTGAATCAAACGATCTGAAAACCTGTTCATCGAGTACTTACATTTCTTTGCTATTCTATCATGTTTGCTTTGAAGTCAATCTTGCTTGATCCTCATATTAAACAGCTACCTTACATTCCCTGAAACTCTTGGCCATATTGGCCTGTAAAACCTGAATGGGTAAGCACAAACTCCTGTGTTCAACTACAGACTACTAGTGATTATCTGGTTAGCCAAATTCTTTCATGAAGATGCTACATTTGGGTTCTTCCAATCAAGTTTCCTTAACCTTTGTCTGATGATAAATGACAACTAGAATGTGATCCGGAAATGCAGGAGGCTTTAAAATATGCCTCTTTTACAGTAAGAAATCATCCGGAGGTATTTTGAAAGCAAAAGAGACTGTTAATGTCACAGCATAAGAGAAATCTGACTATTTTACATTTAATTCACTCCACTACTTCATCTGGACTTCCTCTGCATCCCACTAGGGCTTGAGAGAGAAGGAAAAAAGTATCGCAATGGTAACCAGTTCTATTATTCCATTGCACTGATTCAAGACCTCCCTCTCTGCAAAGTACATACTGAATGAAGTTGGCAACTATTTGAACATGAAGTTAAGATTTTGGATTGAACAGATCTCTCCTACGGCAGAGAGACATCATTTATTATTTGTTTAAGAAATAATTAAATACACAAAAAATTAGACAAATCTATTATAATTTTTTCTGCAACAGTTCTAAGATGTTTGAAACACTGAATATCAATATGAATATCTGTTAGCTGGGCTGGTAGGAAAACACTATCTTGACTACTCATGTATCTTCATATATTTTTCTCATTATATTTCAATATCACAACCGATAAACCTGTTTTCCAAATATTTTGGAAGTCACTAAGATAAATCAAACTTTCTCTAAGATGCAGCACATACAGTTTCAACAGAGAAGAAAATGAAAATCAGACCCTTAATTATGTCTTAAAAATAAAAAAGCTTCAAACAAATGTTTGTTGAAGTAAGTTTCTTCTCTCCACATTCTATGACAAACCCAACTAAAGATTAAGACCCTAGAAAACATACTGGGAAAGAGAACACTGGCAACATCTCAGCTTTGGGTCTTCTTACTTCAATTGAATGTAACCTGAAATTGAAATTTTAGACTACAAATTATAATATAACTAACAACTCGTGTATATTTGGAATGTTGCTGCTCAGTTTATTTACATGCTTAGCTGGTCTTTGAAGCTCTTCTCCAGTTCACCTTGCTCTTTAACATCTCTCTTGTTTACAACAGAACAAAATATGCAAAGAATGCTATTGTTTAAGTGTTTAAAGGTCTCTGAGCCCTTAAGGGCAAAAGAGAGAAAGCAAAGAGCACAGCATTTAAGCCACCATTCCATTTTAACATTAAATTGCCAGGTCAGGCATCTACAACAAGTCAGCTTAGGCAGACATTAGTATTTAGTGGGCATTTGCTACATGTCTCAGGGAAAAAGCCAGGTGACAAACATCATGGTCAAATTATCTGTCTACTGCGGGCATTCATAAGTTTCATACAGATGCAAACCAAATTTCACCATAAAATAAACACACACAATGGAAAATAGTCAAGAACAACTGCTTGACAAACATATTTTGTATGCTACCTAAACATAAATACTATTTGCACTTCATTTTGTGGGTGTACACCTAGAAAAGGATCTAAACACCCTAAAGATAACAGATCCTGTCTGATTTTGGAAGCCAAGCAGTGTCAGCCTTGGATAGCACTTGAATAGGATGGATACAAATGGATACCAGATTCTGTGGGATATTTTTCAAGAAAGGAACTGGCAAAACCACCTGTAAGTATTCCTTGCCTAAGAAAACCCAATGAAATTCATGAGGGCGGCATAAGTCAACTTGAAGGTATGTGCGCGCGCGCACACACACACACACACACACACACAAGAATGTGTGACAATTGCTTGTCAGCCCTAGAAGTATTAAGTGGTTTCATGTTATATGTCTTAAACTCTATTTGAGAGGTCCCATAATATTTCAAAAAGCAGAGGTGCCAATTTTTTATTGATATTAAGCAGCACCCACTACTGTTGCTAAGTCTGCTGAGGATTCAGGAGAGGGTCTCTCAATTCATGCTCATCCACAAATATAAGTAGCTGAGGAACTTTGACACCCACCAGTGGCAACTTTATGGTCACATTTATGGAAATGTTTCTGGACACATGCAAACGCACTTTAATATGCATGTTTTACCACTTGTTCAGCCAGACCCAATTATAAACAGTAACCAATAAAGCACACACCCTTTACTCTTATGTTTACTATCCTGCTGTTACACCCAGAGAAACTAGGTCTTGCCATCACGCCCAGCAAGAAACCAGAGAATATCCAGGGAAGCAGAATAAGAGAAGCTCCTCCCATCTTGTAACTAGTAAACTTGATTTTGAAAGAGAAGAGAGGAAACTTCTTCCAGAGATGTACCATTCCACGTCTCAATGAAGTTCTCAACTTACTGTCAAATGGTCCAAAAGAATTATTTTCTAGTTTATAGTCAGGAATCTAGTTCCTCATTTGGTCTGCTTTCCTCCAAACAACAATATGCAACAGCCCTCTCCTTGTATTACATTTTGAAAAGTTTGAGCCATCTTTGATTTAGGCAGGTTCAAGATGACAGATCTTGAAACTGTCTAATCTAATTTACCTTAAGGTGTTATAAAATGATTTCAACACTACTATGAAGTCAGTGTCTTTTAGATGTATTAACTGTGCTTTCATGAAAAGTTTCAAAACACTACTGATATTTTGGGGAAAAATTTGGTTGGATTAATTTTACACCCAAAAGCAATCTTCTTCTGCAAAGCAGGTCTACAGACCGTGTTCAAGGGAAGAAGTGGAATGAAATGGCAGATACAGCAGCAGCCTAATGGAACTGGAATTAATTCTCCATTTCAATAAAAGAAAATAATTTACATAAAGTTGGTATATGAAAAGATACCTAGCCTAGCAGTAAATCTACCTGATCTCCAGCAGATAGGAGATGCGCAACTCTAGGTCACATTACAAACCTTAGTATTATTGTGAGTGAGGAAGGATGCCAACTTTCTGAACAGATAGATCATTTGTGGGGTTTTCCTTGGGCCTATACATCTCCCTGGGAAACTATCAATGGTTTACAGAATTTTACTCACCTTAGCTTTTCTTACTGTACTGCCAAAACTCAACACAGATAGGCTGTATTATCCAGCTTCAGAACTGCTGTTGGAAAAGCAAGGCCATAGCAGTGAGGCCTAAATGAGATCTGAACTCAGGTCCAAATTAACATAGGTAAAGGAATATACTGTCTGTCCTCCTTATGGAACTGGTCCAAAAATGGCTTCAGTAAGACATCACTTCTGTTTCTGTAGTCTTTAACAGACTATCAATTCCTTACAAATTTGTAATAACTGTTCCACTCAAAATACAGTCAGCCCTCCACACTTGCCAGGGTTAGGGATGCAGGACCCTGACAAAAGTGGGAAAACGCAAATATCAAAATGTGTGTGTCTGCGTTTTTGTGGGAATGGGACTGAGACATGCTGAGGTGAATGAGCAACCAGGGTCCAAACCAGGTCAGGGAAAAGAGGGAAAGGGGTGGGTTGGTATGGTGGCCCTATACTTCCTCTCTCTTGCCAACCTCTTGCCTTGAGTGTGTGTGGGTCAGTGAGAAAAGGTTTGTGGTGCTGAAAAAATGTGCGATAAGCCATCCTTAGCTGGCCAGATAGCACTTGGTGGAGGAGGCCCAGAAGCAAGTTTTTAAAGGGCTGCGTGGCTTGATTGGAGCTGTCAAGAGGGAAGGTTCCCCTGAAAAGAAGTGCCTCAGGTGGGGAAGTGCAGGGTTTGGAGAAACTGGCAAATAATCTAATCTGTGAAAGTGAAACCCACAAATGTGCAGGGCCAACTGTAGTACCTTTAGCATACAAGAGCAAAGGCTTTTACTAAGTGTTTCTGGGTATTTGTCATACCAACGAGATGAGGTAACAGGGTGCCTGAACCGCATTATCTTAAAGCTACCTTTCACCTTTATTTTCAAGTGAAAGCTCAAGTCCCATTTCTGAGAAGCTGAATTAAACTCAGACAATACTTCATTTCCATGTTAATCAATGAGAATCAAAAGGAGGGATGGTGTAATTCAGGGAAGCAAAACACAAAATAATTTAACATAAACCACCGCCTTAGCTGAGGTGTTGCACAAATTACAGTACGAGTATGCATTATTTCAATCCGCTTAACACAAACTTGTGACTGCAGAAACCAAAACAACAGTGGCAAAACATTGGGCAAGAACTTGGTTTTCAACGTGGTGGGGCACCCAGAATAGATAATCTCCAACATTCCACTCAAACACAGGGCCTTTCCCCACTACACTGTTCTAGTGCTATTATTCCACTTTCAACTTCCTATATAATCCTGGGATTTGCAGTTGCAGTAACCGCAATCCTCATGATTCCATAGGGGGTTGAAGGCGGAATAACAGCTCTAGAACAGTGTAGTGCGGAAATGGCCACAGTGGCGATTACAGGGGACTCTCTCTCCAAGTGGGGGTAGCTACACCAGAGCAGCTGACAGGCGCGATCTGAGATACAAGAAGCCAGGCGAAGGGGCTGGTGTGGAGGAAAACGACAACGTGAAACAGTTTCCCACGGAAATAAGCTTTGGCGCTGGTCTGGGGTGAGAACAGTGCTCCTGCGGGCCAGAAAGCGTAAGGGAGCCAGTTGTAAATCGGATTTATATTCAAGCCAAGGCTGACACTGCAGACGCGGGAAACGCAAACAAACAAAAATCCCCTCAGTCCCGTGTCTCTTGCAACATCGGCCTCCAGAGGCGCAGAGAACCTAACCCAATGCTTCTAGAAAAGTATGCACAAACGACGAGTCTCCTTCCCCTCCCCCAGTACCGGGAAGACAGACACCTCTCCCCCGACCCCTTTACTGAAGACGGGCTTCCGTCCTTTCCGCCGGGAAAACGGCTGGGTTTACAGGCCCCGGCCGGTTCCCTCGTTATTTTCTCTTCCTCGGCCCGGCACCTACGACCACCGCCATGCCCACCGGAGGCTGGCGGCGCCTCACCGTCAGACTCTGCCCCGCCGGCCCATGCAGGGGGGAAGACCCACGGCGCCCGCCTGAGGCGCCTTACTTGGGCAGAGGGCAGGCGAGAAGAAGAACCACCCGGCGGCCCGCCTGAGGGACGGGGAAGGGGGGGAAAACAGGGCGACGCACGGCCTCCCTCCCTCCCTCCCTCCTTCCTTCCCCCGGCCGCCCCTTCTTCTTTCCCCGCATTTCGCCTCACGGAGTGACTCACCAACGCTCCTGTAGCCCAGGATGGCGATCTTACGGGACTTGGACGGCGGCATCTTGTCCCCGCTGGGCCCCGAACCACATCAAGGGCTCCGGCCTCGGGGCGCAGCGAAGGGCAAGAAAATGGAAAAATAACAGAAGGGAAGAAGGAGGGGAAGAACAGTCGGAGCGGCTCCTCCGGTTGATACCGAGAGATGGTGAGGGGGCCAACAGCGGCTGGTAGCGGCGGCGGCCTGTGGCCTTAGGCGGGGCCGGCTTGGGACAGGTGAAGGTGGAGGAGGAGGAGGCGGGAAAGACAGCGGCAGGGGGCGGCCGCGCGAAACATGCAGGGGAGATGAACTATGCCGGACGCTGGCTGACTGGCTCACTGACTGACTGAGGGGACGCGGCGGCGGCGGCGGCGACGCGACGGTGGCCGCTTCGTTCACGTGACGACAGTGACAACCGTCCACCCCCCCAACCCCCAGCTTCGCTTGCGCGCGCACGTCTTTTCCCTCCAGCGTACGTTCGTTGGGCTTTGCGTGGTTACGTCACGGAAAGGGAAAAGGACTCTTTTTTTTTTTCTGCTTTTTTCGGACACACACACACAGAAAGTTGGGGGTTACACTTCGCCCGCCGAGGAAATTTCGCTGCGTCATTCCACTCGGAAGATGACCCCGCCCTATTGTGTGTGCCCGCCCCGTTCCACTTACGTCACAGCAAGCGCAAGCCTTCGTTGGATGTTTCCAATGCTGGTTTGTCTTTAAAAAAAAAAATAAGGCGGGCATTGATTGTTCCAGAGAGGCTTTGGGCTGCTCGCTGCCTATTGGCGAAACACGAAATGGAAAGAAGAAAAGGGAGGGGGGGGTTGAAGGAGGGTGTTTCTCCGTGATTGGTTGGGAAGGGTTTAAGGGCGGTCTTGCGCGCTGGAAGGAACGACGCGGGCGGGCGCGTGGCGAGCAGAGCGTCGAAGTAGCGTTGGTTCTTGCCGGTGGCTGCCTAACGCGCGAGCGGGGAAGTAGTTATGGCGCCAATTTCCCCTCTGTCGTGAGAGATGCAGTGCTTAAGGCAACAGTCCCTCGAGACGTCTACGTGCTTTTCAAAGTAGTGTTGCACAGACTATTGCTGCTCTAGGGCCGGGCGCTACCGTTTCCGCACTAGACTGTTATAGCGCTATTATTCCACTTTCAACATCTTATTGAATCCTGGGGTTTGCAGTTTAGAACTGCAAACGCCAGGATTCCATAGGATGTTGAAAGTGGAATAATAGCGCTATAACAGTCTAGTGCAGAAATGGCCTCAGTTCTTGGCGAGTATTCACGAAACCAGCCGAATCCAGGAGAGGCAGCCAGGTGTAGCTGAGCGTTGGACTACATCTCTGGGATTGTTGTTATGGTTACTCTTGTCTAAAACTGTTCTTTGGATTATTGTGTGATTTCAAGTGGCTTCTGACTCATGGCAACCCTATCACAGATTTTTTTCTTGGCAAGATTTATTCGGAATGGGGTTGCCTTTGCCTTCCTCTGAGGCAGAGATAGTGTGACTTGCCCAAGGTCACCCGTGGGTTTCCATGGCTGAGCAGGGATTTGAACCCTGGCCTGGAGGGGCCTAGTCCGATGCTCAAACCACTACTGCAGGCTGGCTGTCCTATACCAGGGTTCAAATCCCTGCTGGGCCATGGAAACCCACTGCAGTGGTGTATGCCATAGTCTGTTCCTTCCTGCTCTCGTTTTAGCAGAGAAAGTGAAGCTGCTGCTTCTACTTTCAGTCATAGAATCCTAGAGTTGGAAGAGACCCCAGGGGCCATCCAATCCAACCCCCTGCTATGCAGGAACATCCATCAAAGCATTGCCAACAGATGGCTTTCCAGCCTCTGGTTAAAAACCTCCAAAGAAGGAGACTCCACCACACTCTGAGGCAGCGTATGCCACTGCCCGACAGCTCTAAAATCATCAGGAAGTTCTTCCTGAGGTTCTGGTGGAATCTCCTTTCCTGCAGCTTGAACCCATTGCTCCTTGTCCTAGTCTCTTAGAGCAGCAGAAAACAAGCCTCGCTCCTCAACATGACATCCCTTGGCTATCATGTCCCCTCTTAACCTTCTCTTCTGCAGACTAAACATACCCAGCTCCCTAAGCCACTCCTCATAGGGCGTGGCTTCCAGATCCTTCACCATTTTGGTCGCACTCCTCTGGACATGCTTCAGCTTGTCCATATCCTCCTTGAATTGAGGTGGCCAAAACTGGACACAGTATTCCAAATGAGGTCTAACCAATGCAGAATAGAGTGGTACCATTACCTCCCTTGATCTAGACACCATAATCCTATTGATGCAACCAAGAAACGCGTTGGCTTTCTTGGCTGCCGCGTCACACTGCTGACTCATGTTCAGCTTGTGATCTACCAAGACTCCTAGATCTCTTTCACATGTATTGCTATCCAGCCACACATCCCCCATCCTATATTTGTGCATTCTATTTTTGTCTGCCTAAGTGTAGGACCTTACATTTCTCTCTGTTGAAATTCATTTTGTTAGCTTTTGCTTGGTTTCTGTGTTGGCCGTCTGGTGAATTCCAGGTGTACTATAATTTGGTTGCCTGATTCTGTTTGCAATGACTAAACTTTTGGGATCACAACGTTACTATTCTGCCTCATTTCTCAAATTCTCCTGTAGTATTTGGTTCTGCTGTACTTCCTGATTTTGCATTGCAAGTGCCTGTGATTATCAAAATGTTCTTTTTGGTTGGTGTGATCAATTTTCTCCTGGATTCCAGTGCAATTTCTTCCTCTTCTTTTTCTTTATTTGAAGCATAAACTTGGATTATGGTTATAATTTTCACTAAAGGCTTATTGATATTATTGGATCACATTTTGCATTATATCCCCAAACTGATTTTGCTGTATCTCACCTGTTAATGCCACCAGTTTCTTCTCATATTTCCTAACACTGTTAATGAATGATCTGATTGGAAATGTCCCCTTTCTGTCCATTTTAGCTTGTTCACCCCAAGTATTGAAATGTTTATATACTTCATTTCTTGTTGTACATGGTCTAGCTTCATAGGAAACAACTGAATTTAGGATCAAGACTTGCAGGAAAAAGACAAGGGGGAACCCATAATAAACTGTAGAAAGGAATGCATAATGGTTCCAGCCAGCTACAACCTCTTCCAAGACACTCCATTCCATTCCAATCTATTCCATTCCCTGCTCTCCACACTCCCATTATTTGGGATTCTGTGCACAATAAACAAGCTCATTTCCCCTTTGTGTGTCCCCCCCCTTTTTTTTGTACTTCTGCAAAAATTGAGAGTTCTGACAAGCCAGCTGCTACTCACTCTTGTATGTGCTGTTTGAACCACACAAGTACCTGCACTTCACCAAAAAGTTTGGTATTAGTTCACAGGATTTCTTTTTTAGACTGTGGTTTAATTTAAAGATAGTTTACTTAGTTTAGTTAGGATGGCAGACTTGCTGTTCAAGGTTATGTACTAATTATTCTCAAAGTTTCCTGCATTCAACTATACACACCAAGTTTACATGTGTAATTTTAACTTCAGAGCTGTTTCAAAGCACAATACAAACCTGGGTCAAAAAGTGGGAAACGTATTGTCTTCTGTATCAGTGCAACCCTCTGACTAATGTGATAGTGGCTTCTGATACGGATGAAGCTTTATCTTTCAAAAGGAGGAGGAAATGTACAGCTCTAGCAGCCCTGCTCAGCAGACTGTGGGATATATTCCCCTAGCTCTCAGTACATGTTTTTTTAATGACAGGATGAAGCATGCACAATCCATGAATGATGGTTTGAGGAGAACGCGCGATTGACAAGTCACGCAGTCTGCTTTGTGAAACATCTATATACAATTAGCAATCTGGATTGTTAGTACATGGAATTTATTTCTTGTAAATAAAATTTTGCCTGTCCTGAATATAAGGGTTGTTTTAAAATTAAAATAGTGAAGCATTTCAGAATTTAAAGAATGAGGACCCATTTTGAACAATTTTTTTTTCATACATGCCCATTCAGACACTCAGAGGCAAGCATACTTTCCCACTGTTTTGCCTGTGGCATAAATACTGTGATACAGTCTGGTCACTTGTCATGGTGAATGGGCTACCATGCACACTCACAATGTCAACATATATTCTACCCACCCCCATGTATCACATCATTTGAATTTTGAAAAATAGTTTGGATCTTAATACGTGCTTAGTGTCAAGCTCACTGTATACTAATTAGAGGTCCCTCTCTGGGGGATTGTTACTCTAAGACTGCTTCCACACTACGGCTTTTTAGTACTGTAGAGTCTGTTTTTCCATCATTTTCTGGATATGAAATTCTGCAAAGCACCTGAAGAGCACTGTTATCTTCTAATGTCATTACCCCTATCCAAAACCTTAATGTTTATATGCAAGTCCCTTTCAGCAAAGGTTTCCTATACTATTAATTTGTAGATTTTGCTGTTGCAAAATGAGTTCTGCCCATTTTATTCCTCCGTGTCCTGTGCAACTAGGGGATGGATGGTATGTGGAATATATTGATGACAATTCCATTCTGATCTTCTTATAACAATTAATTTATTATTTAATAATATTTATCTGTGGAAAAAACATGAAAAGAATAATCAGTCAACCCCTCCTGACAAAACCTAATCATCACAATAGTACCTTTGCAATGTAGCAGTGGTGACAGCTAACAGTTTGGGAGTGCACACTGTTTCATAATTCATTGGCATAACACCCCCCATGTCTAGGTTCTTAATTTGTGTGCCAGCTGTCTTTAAACCTTATTGTCTGAGGGAAGGATGTCACATAGGTATTTTAAATAATGAAGGAACATTTCAGTGCTAATTCATACCTACCATCCAGTAACACTACACAGGAAATAATAAAAAGAACAGAACAAGTAACAAAGCTTCTAATTAATAACACAGGAGCCCCGTGAAGATACAATAGTGCTGGACAGGCTGGCAATGTAATTTAATTTTATTGCAAAAAAATGACACCACACAGAAATCAAATGCTGAAAAATGACAAATGCAGAAGACAAATGGTATGCAGTAATTTGGTGAAGATGTTGTCTAAACAAAGGACAGCAAATCCAGGGAAAAAAGCTTAGTGCAGAAGCAATCTGTTACACTTACGTACCGAAGGCAATATGGAACATGTTGAGAATACAGTGCAGATGTAATGCAGGCCAAACAGAAGATTAAGGAACTATACTTGAAAGCACACTTTCAGTTGTTGAGCTTTCTACATATGTATTTGTTCGATTTCCCAAATGAGTAAAGAGCACCCTTCCCTGATTTTTTTTTGAAGATATAATATGGCCAGAGCTCCTCCACATACAGAACAATTTGAACAATTAATCCATGTTTAGCTTATATTGATCATCAACTGCCATTTGAAAGGAACTAATCTGAGCCTCTAATGCAGAAAGTATGTGCCAGAACCCTTCTCTTGCAGTGCATCTGAGGAATGATGGAGTGCAATTTTAAGGGGCTAACACTGTCTTCTGCCACTTTTGGAACTGCTATTGTCAAGTAATTTTGAGTATTTTCACACTATGGATTTCATTAACTCATTTTAGGACAACAGCATTGCGCTGTTACCTTCTGGCACACTTGTGCATTCTCCACACTTCTTTGTGGGTTATTTCTGTAGTTTCTCTTTTGCAGAAACACAGTACTTCAGCTCTGACACCCCTAAATTTTGGGCCTTTATCCATTGGAAAGAAAAATGGCATCCACCTTCGTTTTCAGTAATGAGAGTACTCCTTCTTATATAACAATCAATGTTTTATTAATGAATATGGTGAAATTTTAGCTATCCACCAAAGATGTGTAAAAAATTGCAGAAAATAAAAATAAATAAAGCTGATTTTAGATCAGTCTTGCTTTACCATCTCTGTTCAGAATGCAACATTTATAAACACACAAATTGTCATTAAAGTTTTAAAGTAATCTACTGATATTCAAAGTACAACTTTTATGACAAAACTAATGATAACTGAAACGGATTTGGTTTTAAGTTTAAAGACTTGAATATTCAAATACAGTGTCTTGTTTCACACAATACTTTCTCTTATTGTGATGGGTAACAGTGATGACATATCGTTGGCTTTTCGACATAAGGCACTATGATATGAATATGCCATACACTTGCCTTATGTCAGAGATCTGCTGCTGACCAGTGACTTCTATCAAATACAGAAAAAGGTATTGTTTCAGGATACAGTGCATTTCAGATGGACATCATGTGAAGTCTTTCAGCAAACATTTTGAAATGCAAGCCTATATGTAATACATAAGCTTTTTGTCATGCTGCTTCTTTGTGACAGTCACTGGGAAATAATAGACTAGCTACCCATCACACAGTCCAATACAGATACATTCTTATCACCATTTGGCTCTTCTCTATTTCCATCTGTGTTCTTCAGGCAAATATTACCCAGTAACTTTATTCAAGTTCTTCTACAAAAGTGTGTATGTTCACAGCAATCATTCAGCTTCACTTTCCTTTTGTATGGCACCTGTAAACAGTAGGAAAAAAATGCAGATTTCTATATAATAAATATACACTCACCCATTTCTAGATCATTTTCCCCCAACAAACTGCTCTGGAATGCCACCCAGCATAGGCAATATATAGAATACAACAGCCAGGACCCTACTGAATGGAATTGCTTACCCAACAGATCCTAGCACAAGCGGTTTGACAGCTCTTTAGCTTTTACAAGGAGTTATCTAAGAGTTTCTTTCATGAATGGAGCACTGGTAGCAGCAGTAGTAAATGGTACTGGGCAACCCCAGCCAAACACTACATATGAATGCTGCTACCAGAGAAGGAGACAGACACCCAGTGCAGGCAGCTTTGCAAGCAATACCTCCCAAAGCACCTTGACTCCAAGGGCCCCTGGAAGGCAACCAATGAGCAACTGGGAGACACCATGTGGCTACCTTTCTTTCTGGTTGTAGAAGTAGAACAAAGGAGACAGTGTTATTGTGACTTTCATATACAGCTGGGCAGCTGTTAACTTCCAAATGTTGTTCAACTGCA
This sequence comes from Cyclura pinguis, assembly GCA_030412105.1. NCBI lineage: Eukaryota > Metazoa > Chordata > Lepidosauria > Squamata > Iguanidae > Cyclura > Cyclura pinguis. The sequence goes on along the minus strand of CM059604.1, from coordinate 129,712,693 downwards.
GTTCTCATCAGTTCTGCCAGCACCATCAATAGCTGTGTTGCAGTCCTAATACCTGAATGGTCACAGTCGCATAATCATGTGGAACTGGTTTGTACATGTACTTTATTATTATATTTATCCCTTGTATTTTCTCCAGTGGTCTCAATGCAGTGTCCTTGACTATTCTCTACCCTTTAATCTCACAGCAACCCTATCCAATAGCTCAAACATAAAATCTAACTGGCCAAGGCCACCCAATCAATTTCATAGCCCAGTGGGAATCAGAACCTATATCTCTTATGTGCTACTTTATTTCAATGTTCAGTATTATACCATTCCAGCCTAGCAACATTCTTATCTCAAGTCATGCTACCTCATATGTTCAAGAAGCCACCTGGTATATGAGGAGGGAATGAAGCAAAGCATGGCTCTATCCCACTTAAAAACTCTATCCATCTTGTAAAGCAACATTCATGCTTTTGCCTCTTTTGAATGTTAGGTCTATTTCTGTATACTCATAGTAGATGATGGTATCCATTATTTCTGAAGTCCAGATTTTCTTCAGAATTCATTATTTTTTCTCTTTTATGGAATCTTGAATCAAGTGTAATACGTATTTGATGACGCCTTCCTCAACCAAATGATTGCACATTCAAAAAGGAGAGATACAGTAATAATAGGAGATTTCAATTACCCGGATATATGTTGGCAGTCAAACTCTGCCAAGACAGCAAGGTCCAGCAAGTTTCTTGCTTGTCTTGCAGACAATTTCATGGTCCAGAAGGTGGAAGAGGCCACAAGGGGATCAAATATTCTAGATCTGATCCTGACCAACAGGGATGACCTTGTTAATGAGGTAGAAGTGGTTGGATCTTTAGGGGGGAGTGACCATGCCCTATTGGAATTTGGCATTCAGTGGGAAGGAGAAGATAAGTGTAGCCAGACACTCATCTTAGATTTTAAAAAAGCGGACTTCTGTACACTTAGGGAGCTGCTGCCTGGAATTCCGTGGTCAAGAATAGAGAAAGGGAAAGGAGTTCAGGAGCCATGGGAGTTCCTTAAAAGGGAGATACTGAAGGCACAGTCTAAAACTGTGCCAATAAGGAAGAAAAATGGAAGGCATCTGAAGAAACCAGAATGGTTGACTACAGAACTCTCAGTTGAGCTAAGTGTTAAGAGAAACATGTACAGGAAATGGAAGAAGGGGGAAACCACCAAAGAAGAATTTAAGCAAGTAGCTAGGAGATGCAGGGAGGAGGTCAGAAAGGCTAAAGCACAGAACGAACTTAGGCTGGCCAGAGACATTAAAAACAATAAAAAGGGCTTCTTTAAATATGTCCATAGCAAAAGGAAAAAGAAGGAGACGATAGGGTCGCTGCGCAGAGAAGATGGCAAATTACTAACGGAGGGAAGAAGAAAAGGCAGAACTACTTAACACCTTCTTTGCTTCAGTTTTTTCCCAGAAGGATACAAGCACTCAACCTGGCGGTTGGGGAGCAGGTGAGGAAGCAGGGGAAATGAGGCACATAATAGGTAGAGAGGTGGTACAGGAATACCTGGCCACACTGGACGAATTCAAGTCTCCAGGGCCAGATGAATTGCATCCTAGGATATTAAAAGAACTGGCAGAGGTCATTTCGGAACCACTTGCTATAATCTTTGAGAAATCTTGGAGGACAGGAGAAGTACCAGCAGACTGGAAGGGGGCAAATGTTGTCCCCATCTTCAAGAAGGGAAAAAAAGAGGACCCAAATAATTATCGCCCAGTCAGCCTGACACCAGTACCCGGAAAGATTCTGGAGCAGATCATTAAGCAGTCAGTTTCTAATCACTTAGAAAGCAACACGGTAATCATGAGAAGTCAACAGGGATTTCTCAAAAATAAGTCATGCCAGACTAATCTTATCTCTTTTTATGATAGAGTTACTAGCTTGATAGATGAAGGGAATGCTGTGGATGTAGCATATCTCGATTTCAGTAAGGCCTTTGACAACGTTCCCCATGACATTCTTGCAAAGAAGCTAGTAAAATGTGGGCTGGACAGGGCTACTGTTAGTTGGATTTGTAATTGGTTGACCGACCGAACCCAAAGGGTGATCACGAATGGCTGCTTTTCATCCTGGAGAGAAGTGACTAGTGGGGTGCCACAGGGTTCTGTCCTGGGCCCAGGGCTGTTCAATATTTTTATCAATGACTTGGATGAAGGAATAGAGGGCATGCTCATCAAATTTGCAGATGACACCAAATTGGGAGGGGTTGCTAATACGCCAGAGGACAGGATCAAAATTCAAAATGACCTGGATAGATTGGAGAGCTGGGCCAAAGCTAACAAAATGAAATTCAACAGAGAGAAGTGTAAGGTCCTACACTTAGGTAGAAAAAATGGAATACAGAAATATAGGATGGGGGACATGTGGTTGGATAGCAGTACGTGTGAAAGGGATCTAGGAGTCTTAATAGACCACAAGCTGAACATGAGTCAGCAGTGTGATGCGGCAGCCAAGAAAGCCAACACAATTCTCGGCTGCATCAATAGGAGTATGGTGTCTAGATCGAGGGAGGTACTGGTACCACTCTACTCTGCTTTGGTTAGACCTCATCTTGAATACTGTGTCCAGTTCTGGGCACCCCATTCAAGGACATGGTCAGGCTAGAGCAAATCCAGAGGAGGGCAACCAAAATGGTGAGAGGCCTGGAAGACATGCCCTATGAGGATAGACTTAGAGAGCTGGGTATGTTTAGTCTGCAGAAGAGAAGGTTAAGAGGGCACTTGATAGCCATGTTTAAATATTTGAAGGGATGCCATGTAGAGGAAGGAGAGGGCTTGTTTTCTGCTGCTCCAGAGACCAGGACAAGGAGCAATGGATTCAAGCTGCAGGAAAGGAGATTCCACCTGACCCTCAGGAAGAACTTCCTGACAGTCAGGGCTGACCAGCAGTGGAATATGCTGCCTCGGAGTGTGGTGGAGTCTCTTTCTTTGGAGGTTTTTAAGCAGAGGCTAGATGGCCATCTGTCGGGAGTGCTTTGAGGGTGTTCCTTCATGGCAGGGGGTTGGACTGGATGGCCCCTGTGGTCTCTTCCAACTCTACATTTCTATGATTCTATGATTCTATATAAAATACAACATACTATAAACAGTTCTTTTTAAAGGTTTACTGCAACAATGATATTTACTATGTTAACATTTTTGTCTGGGCCAGCATGGCTAATTATCTAAAGTTACGGAGCTGTCTGTGCCTTGAACTGAGCTTGGAAGTTTGCCCTCTCCCATGTTCAACATGTTCTCAATACCCTATAGGATTGTGCAGTAATTTCTCTACACCACCCCCTTCAGACTCAGCAGAAATCGTGTTTCGAGCCAGGAAGTGAGCGGGTCTTTGGTGGCTCACAAAAAGGGCCAGTGGATTGAAAATTGTGAACATAATTAAATTCAACAGTTTCTCTTTTAGGCTTCCTTTGTAATTTCCTTATGCAAGGGAAATTCTGGGTTATAACTTAGTACTGGAAGTTATAACTTAGTTCTGAAGAACAGACTTTAATCTAAGCTGACAAGAATTTAGATTGTGAACATGCTCAGACATGAAGCTCACTGGGTAGGTCCTGGACAAATCAGCATCCACCTCACACTTTAACAAGAGTTGTGGGGAAAAAAGGATTGTGAAATACTTTGTATGCCACTATAGGAAAGAATGTAATATGTAAGCGCAGCATCCGTACCTGCAGGAGTGAGCACTAATGCTTGTAGGATGTCAGAGAGGGAGATGATACCAACAATACTGTCTACTTCATTCACCACCACCAACCGATGTACCTGCAAATAGGGAACAACACACAGGAGACAATGAAAGAATTTTTCAGTACACAAAATAAAGCTACTCCCAACCTAAATCCAACCTAAGAAATAGCAGTCACATTATTCAGAAGAATAGTCACCCTTGCAAATTAATAATATTCAGAAGTCCTTCTAAACGCAAATTCCTTCTGCAAAGTACACAAAGATTGACAGGGTCTGGTTTCCAATATTGACAATTGAAGCTTGGAGCATTTAATGTTAAACCAATATGTCACTGGAAAAAATTATACCTCTTGCTGTTCCTCAGTGTTAGCGCTGTGCATGCATTATACTTTTTGAGTGGGCATGTACACATAATTGAAAGCCTAGTTGTTCTAGCCTAGTTTGCTTATGTTTGGAACAGGTACGCACTGCACAAAAGTAG